>JAPDVU010000002.1:153624319-154964319 GCA_026230045.1 Corynorhinus townsendii
TCTTGCTGCTTTCTATTGAGTTCTTTACAGCAGTGATGTCCTTTTTTATTTCTTCTTGGTTCTTCTTCATTTCCTCTTGGTTCTTACACATAGTGTCAAATTTGTCTTCCATTCTTTTCAGCCACCTTATGACCATTTCTCTGAATTCTTTCTCTGGCAGGTTGCTTGCCTCCATTTTGTTTACTTCCTTTTCTGGTGATGCCTGCTTTTCTTTCATATGCGGGCTGTTTCTTTGTCTCCCCATGGTCCCTCTTCTCTGGGTGTCTGGTTATGTACCTCTCTCTCTCCTTATCCCAGGTGAAATCCTAGTGTAGAGCTCCTCTGAATCCACATGTTTGTGCCAATTGGGGACCTTTGCTCTGGGGTTCGCAGCTGTTCGGTGGGTGCCACAGTTGTAGATTTTCAGGCTTCTGATAACATCCACTTTCCCTTTCAAGATGGCATGGTGTCTGCATCCAAGCTGGGTACCCAATGGGTACTTTTAAACATGACTGCATTTAATCACTCAGTGCACATGTACTGACTACTGACCAGGGATGAGCTTTGGAGAAGGCATTGGTAAGGCATTTAGGATTCTATGATAAGCACAGCAGGCATGTCCCTGTGCTCATGCATTATTTTTATATCAGAAAGAAGACATTAAAACAAGTTATACAAATGAATGTAATATTTGAATGCCTAGTAGGCATTGTAAAGGAATCATACAGAAGGCTATGAGTAAGTGTAGAAAGGAAACTGGATTTGGACCATTCAGCCACCAATTCTTCATTGGAAAAATGAAGTTTAAGATAAATTTTAGCTGAACACAATTAGGAAAAATGTTTGGGAAGAGAGTTTCAGACAGAGGAGATTTTGTGTACAAATGTCCTGTTTGGTGGTGTGTTGGGTGGGTTTGGTATCTGAAGCTGAGATAACATGTGATGAGGATAGGGGCAGGCAGGAGTCAGAATATGTAAGAACTTGCAGCCATGGTATGGAGAATGCAAGATTTTAATGCTTTAGGACTTTCTGAAGAAAAAAGTGACAAGACAATTTGTTTTAATAAACTCATTGTGATTACTGTGTAAATATTAATTAGGACTGCCAAAAACTGATAATTCCTGGTCATGTCTTAGGACCTAAAAATAGGCCAACTGGCAGCTTCTTAAAATTACCAGCCTGTTTTTTAAAGATTTAAAGTGCTAAAACAAATAAAGAAATAATAATACATACATACATATATACATACATAATGAAGTGCCACACATTTGCTCTGGAAAACAACAATGAGAATTGTTGGAACCCTTAAATAAAGTGATTTTTATTTTTCTCCTTTCCAATTTTACCCCTTTATCATCATTCTCCCTCCCCCAGCCTTAGTAAAATACAACTAACACATATACAGCATTATACCAGTATAAAGTGAATAGTAATTAGGTTTTAAAATGTTGTAATCTAAAGGTTTTCCAGTCAGAAAAAGCAATCCTTGTGGGTCAATTAAGGTCACTGGGAATGGCATTTACTGGAAACATAATGAAACAGATGAAAGAGAATGCAGGGAAGAGCAACTTTTATCACAGGTTCATTTCCAAAACAATCAGCTGCCTTTCTGTAGCAACAATTCTTGAACCCGATTTTGACAATCTAAACCCATTGCAGAAGATACAGAAAATGTCAGTGGAGTAAGTGGAAGTTCACAGACATGCTCCCAAGACCCAACTGAAATTATAACTAAAATACAAAAAAAAAACAAAAAAAACAAAACACCCTGAATAACCAACTGAAGATTAGCTGGGGAGAAGTCTGATAACCAAGGATGGAAATTGAAGACCACATAAAGAATGATAGGAAAGTTGGAGGCTTGAAAGAGCTGGCCAAGTTCCCACAGAAAGAAGCTGAAGTTCCAGGGAAATATTTCAGCTGTGCAGGTTTGCCATTGAGAACTCTGGGGTCAAATACCCAAGCTGGGCCCCCCAGCAGAGAGCACCAGAACTGAGAAAGCTGTCCATATATCCTCTTGCTGTGAAAAACAACAGAGTTGCTCTCTGCCAGGGAGTGTTTGCTGGAAATGCAGGCACTCTCTTAAAGGGCCAATACACCACATTTTGAGTGCAGCCACTCACGTTGGGCTCTGGCAGAGGGAAGGAAGAGTGGACTGGAACAGTATGAACATAAATTAGTGTTGGGGAATCTGAGGTTAGAGCTCAGAAGGCAGACACCCCTGGTTCATGTGCTGAGTCATTCCCTCACGCTACGGAGGTCATCTTTCTCAGGCAAACTTTTACTATCCTGCCATTTTTGTTTAGGGGAAAACAGTTGACCCACCCTATTGGAAAATCCCTTGCTCCACCTTGTGGTTTCTGGGGAGCATTAAAAGACTGTGAATAATTATTAACATCCAGGTGGAAGCAGTTGTCCCTTTCTGTTGGAAAACCTATCACCCCACCTTGGATGATTGCTTGAGGCTACTCCAGACTGAATCCAGTCTCTAGGCAAAGGTGGTTCTCTGGAGGCTTTTAGTCTTTGCCTGATTAAATTACTCAGAAACATCAGTTTGGGTCCTTGCCAAAAACACCATCTTAGACTGTACAGCGAGTGAAAGCCAGGGGAAGCCCAAGCACATGTAGCTGACACCTGTAGGACCAGTTCTAGTGGGGAAAGAAGTACAGCTCAGAACAGGGTCAATCAAAGGGTGAGACTCAAGGCAGACTCACCTTCTGGGCTAAGGAGTCCCCAATCACTGGACAATTGGCACAATGATGATGTTGGAAATGAACCTCATTGGCAGCAAGTCAAAGGGGTCAACCATACCACACGGGATATCAACAGTAAAGTCCCAATTACAACAGGACAGCCCAAACCACACACACAAGGGCATTCTTAGAGCATCCAGCTCAGATGAACAAAGAGACTACACCACTGGACCCCTCAAAACACCTTCTACATAAGGCCATCCCACAGAGACTGGGAGGCTTATCAGTTCTATCTAATACACAGAATCAAATACAAAGAGAATGCTAGAATGGGGAGACAAAGAAACAATCCCCAGATGAGAGAAAAGTGGAATCTACAGAGAATGAACTAAATGACATGGAAGCAAACAACCTATCAGAAATAGAGTTCAAAGCAATGGTTATAAAGATGCTTAAGAAACCTAGTGCAAATTACAACAGCATAAAAAGGGAATTAGATGCCATTAACAAGAACAATGCAGAAATCAAGAATGACATATCTGACATGAAGGACACACTGAAAGGGATTAAAAGTAGATTGAATGAAGTAGAGGACTGAATCAATGATTTGGAAGACAAGGTAGAAATAAATACCCAATTAGAGCAGCAAATAGAAAAAAACAATAAAAAAGCAGGAAGATAGCTAAAGGGGGCTCTCGAGCAACATGTAACATAACAACATCTGCATTACAGGAATACCAGAAAGGGAAGAGAATGAGCAAGGAACAGAGAACCTGTTTAACGAAATAATGACAGAAAACTTTCCCAGCCTGGTGAAGGAAAATTTTTACACAAGTTCTGGAGGCACAGAGAGTGCCAATCAAAATGAACCCAAAGAGACCCACACCTAGACACATCATAATTAAAACTAGAGGCCTGGTGCAGGAATTCATGCATGGGTGGGGTCCAGCAGGGCTCACTCTGTTGGGGGCTCATCTGGCCAGACCAGTGGGGGAAAGGGGCTATGGAAGGTTGGCAGCCAGCCCAACCCCAAATTGGGGTGTTGGGGGCTGATCAGGGGCTGGGTCGGCTTGGGGAGTGGCCGATTGGGGCCTGGATTGGGCTGATTGGATGCCACAGTGCACTTCATAGGTCATTCTGGTCATTTCACTGTTCTGGTTGCTGTGCTTTTATATATATAGATGGAAAATATTAAAGACAAAGAAATAATCTTAAAGGTAGCAAGGCACACAGAGAGAAAATTACATACAAAGGCATTGCCATTAGAATGTCAACTGACTTCTCAAGAGAAACATTTCAGGCCAGAAGGGAGAGCTATGAAATACTTGAAGTAATAAAAAGCAAGAGCTCACCAAGTCAGCAGTGCAAGAATTGTTAAAGGGAGAAGAAAAGGAGAGAGAGAGGATCATAGGCATAAAGAAAATAAAAATGGCAATAAATAAATACCTATCAATAATAACTTTAAATGTAAGTGGGTACAATGCTTCAGTCAAAAGACATAAAATTACTGAATAGATAAGAAAATATGACCCATATACACTGAGTGGCCAGATTATGATGATCTCTGAACGCATAATAATCTGGCCACTCAGTGTGTGTGTGTGTGTGTGTGTGTGTGTGTGTGTGTGTGTGTGTATATTAGAGGCCCGCTGTAGGAATTTGGCCAGGGGGAGGGGGCATGGGTGGTTGGCCAGCCTGCCTGCTGGTCAAGCTCCTGTTCAAGGGGACAATTTGCATATTAGCCTTTTATTATATAGGATATACACTGAGTGGCCAGATTATTATGCGTTCAGAGATCATCATAATCTGGCCACTCAGTGTATATGCTGTCTACAAGAGACCCATCTCAGAACTAAAGATATACACAGACTGAGAGAGAAAGCATGAAAAAATATATTCCATGCAAATGTACTGGAAAAGAAAACTGGAGTAGCAATACTTATATCAGACAAAATAGGCTTCAAAACAAAGGCAATAACAGGAGACAACGAAGGCCACTTCATAATACTAAAGTAATGATCCAACAGAAAATATAACTCTTATAAACATACACTGAGTGTATATAAAAGCCTAAGCAACTGAACGACTGAATGACCAGTCGAACGGTTGCTATGACGCACACTGACCATCAGGGGGCAGATGCTCAACACAAAGAGCTTCCCTCTGGTGGTCAGTGAACTCCCACAGCAGGAGCGCCACTCAGCTGACTGCCTGGCGTCAGATGCAGGCCTCACAGCTGGCCACCGCAGTTCAGAGACCGCAGCAGAGCCTCCGTGAGCCTATCAAGCAGCAGTGGTGGCAGGTCCAGTGGGACTGGGATGAGCAGGACCAGGGCTCCAGGGCTCTGGCTTCTCCTTGGCTGCCTGCCGCTTGGCTTACTACTATACCTCTTGGTGGATGTCAGACTGCCGGTTTCTGCCCAATTCCTGCGATTGGGCAGAAACCGACAGTCTGACATCCCTTCAGAGGCCCCGGATTATGAGCGGGTGCAGGCCAGGCTGAGGGACCCCACTGGTGCATGAACTGTGCACTGGGCCTCTAAAGCTTCTGCACAGCAAAAGAAACCAAACATTAAATTTAAAAGGGAACCCACTGAATTGGAGAACATATTTGCCATTGATACATCTGATAAGGGGTTAATATCCTAAATATATAAAGTACTCATACAACATAACAAAGGGAAGATAAACAATCTAATTAAAAAATGGGCAGAAGACCTGAATAGACATTTCTCAAAAAAAAAGAGGCATACAGATGGTCAAGAAACACATGAAAAAATGCTCAAGGTCAAGAATCATTAGAGAGATGCAAATTAAAACCACAATGAGATATCACCTCACGCCTCTCAGAATGGCTGTCATAAAAAAATCAATAAACTACAAGTGCTGATGAGAATGTGGAGAAAAGAGAACCCTAGTTCGTTGCTGGTGGGAATGCAGATTGGTCCAGCCACAATGGAAAACAGTATGGAGTTTCCTCAAAAAATTAAAAATGGAACTTTCATTTGACCCAGTGACCCACTCCTGGAATTATGTCATAAAATCCCCAAAACACCAATCAGAAAGAATATATGCACCCCTATATTCATAGTGTGTTATTTACAATAGCTATGATTTGGAAAAAACCCAAGTGCCTATCGGTAGATGAATGGATAAAAAAGCTGTGGGACATTTACACTATGAAATACTATGCAGCTGTAAAAAACAGGGATCTCTTCCACTTTGGGACAACATAAATGGACCTAGAAAATATTATGCTAAGTGAAATAAACCAAACTGAGGAAGACAAACATCACATGATCTCACTTATTTGTGAAATCTAATGAACAAAATAGATTGACCAACAAAATAAGACCTGAAGCATGGAGGCATGGAACAGACTGACATACCTCAATGTGGGGATGGGGGTAAAAGAAGGGATAAACCAAAGAACTTATATACTTATATGCATAGCCCATGGATGTGAGCAATAGGGTAGTGAAGACCTGGGGGTTAGGTAGGGTTTTGGAGGAGAGGGCAAAAGGTGTGTGTGTGGAGGGGGGAGGGGGGTTGGGGGGCTGGGGATGAGAGATACCTGTAATACTATCAACAATAAAAAATATATTAAAAAAAAATGAAAATAGGGTTTGCAAACTACACCTTGTAGGCCAAATCCAGCCTGTTACTTTTATTGTAAATAAAATTTTATTAGAACACAGACAAAAACACACACAAACTTTAGCAGATTATATAAAAGTGATCAGACAATTAAAGGACTCTCCCTAATGTACTTTGCGCACTCTCTTTGGACTCCACATTCTTCCACTGGGGTCCACTTGTATTTCATGGACCAAAAAATTCATGGAATATGCAACTGCTGCTTGTTTGGGAACTTGACTACAACTCCAGAGTGCTATAAGAAATTTAATTCACTCTGCATACGCCTGTTTTCCTGTGGCACAATTTACCATAGAGTTTCCAAAACAAAGGTGTCTGGGCACTATTTGCCCTCACACACAGCCTCCTTCTTTCTTATAGCAGAATAGATATTGGGATAAAAATATTATAAAAAGCTTAAAAATGTTTATTATTTTAACATTTGACCCCCAATTCCCTTTTTAAAAATGATTTTAGAGAGAGTGGAAGGGAGAGGGAGAGAGAGAGAGAAAATCAATGTGAGAGAGAAACACCCAAACGCACCAGGATCAGGGATCAAACCCACAACCTGGTTATGTGCCCTGACCAGTAATCGAACCCACAACTCTTCTGTGCATGGGATGACACTCCATCCAGCTGAGCCATCCTGACCAGGGCTGACCCCTCTCCCTTAAAGGCATTGTAAAGGAATTATACAGAGGTCTATGAGTAAGTGTAGAAAGGAGGCTGAATTTGGATTAATCAGCAATCCTTCTCAGGAAAAATGAGAGGTAAGGTGCATTTTTAGTGAACACAACTAGGGAAAAACGAGGGAAGAGTTTCAGACAGAGGAGAGTTTGTGTACCAAAGTCCAGATTGGTGAAGAGTTGGGTGTGTTTGGTATCTGAATGAAGGGCCATGTGCTGAAGGAGAGAAACATGTGAAGAGGGGCAGGCAGAAGCCTGATTGTGTAGGAACTTGCAGCCATGGTGCTGAGAATGAGAGCTTTTAAGTTTTTAGGATTTTGGGTAGAAAAAAGTGACAAAACAGTTTGTTTCAATACTAACCTCATAGTGACTACTGTGTGGACATGTATTAGAACTTCCCAAACTGACTGTGCCTTCAGACCTAAAAATAGGCAAACTAGCATCTTCTTAAAATTACCAGCCTGTTAAAGATATGAAATGCTATAAATAAGTAAATAAATAAATAAACAAACAAATGAATAAAATACTAAGTGCCATATATTTGCTCTGGTAAATGACAATGAGAGGTGCTGGAACTCGTAAATATAATGTTTTTCCTCTTCTCTTCAAATTTTCCACCATTACAGTCATTGTCCCCTATTCCAGCTTTAGTAAAATATAATTGTATGTGGAAGCATGGACTTGTATGGAATGTCTGTAAGGAGGATTCTCCGAAAGGTCGGGGGCCTCTGAAGGGACCTTACCAGCCTCTACCTTGACTTTTCCAAACAAGTCAAATCCCCCAGGGTGTTTTTCTAGATTCTCTATCTTTAGTCTTTAAAGACCTGACCTTGTAGATGCATATACTTTCTCAAGGAGACTTGCCCTTCTGATTGTATTTAGAGGTTACAATTTGAGTTCAAGCTGTTGTTACAATAAAAAGCCAATGAGGCAGGCGAACAGGACTGCTTTTACTTCTAAAGTAAAACAGTCCCTTAGCCTTTCACAGAAACCTGTCGGAGTAATCTGTTCATCTGCCACTCGGCCCTGGCACCTGGTGCCCCATGTGAGGAGGCCAGGAATGCAATGAAACATGGCAGTCTCCTTGAAAAGGAAGAGGAGGAAACAAAAGTAACTGTGCAGTAAGTCATTGGAGCCCGCTTGGGATTTCCAAGTTCTAGGGAATTCTTTCTCAGCTAAGGCTTCATAATGGGACAGCAGTTGGCCAGAGAACAGCAGCAATATGTCACAGTGCTGAAACAGTTATTAAAAGCAGGTTGTGCGACTGTTACAAAAGAATAACTAAAAAACTGATTAAAATTTGTTATGATATATAATCCTTGGTTCCCTGATGCTGGAATGCTAGATCTTAGTCTCTAGGAACAAGTGGGCAGGAATTTAAAGAGAAATCAGGCCCAGGGAAAACCAGTGCCCTTATCATCATTAACTATGTGGGCTCTTGTTTGAGTTGCATTATTCCCACTTCATATTGAAGATCAAAAGCCTACAGAGCAACAGAAGGATTTACTACCGCCCCCTCCTCCTGAATCAGAGCCTCTGTCATGACCCACAGGTTGAGAACCACTGCTGTAGAGCCTAAGACCATCGGAAAACAAACAGATATTTATGTTATGATTCATTAACAGTAGCAAAATTACAGTTATGAAGTAGCAACGAAAATAATTTTATGGTTTGGGGTCACCACAATACGAGGAACTGTATTAAAGGGTCGTGGCATGAGAACCACTGCTCTAGAGCCTGTAATACCCAAAGCCCCACCGCTGAAGGAAATATTTCTCAATCCTCTACCTCTGGTGTGGGAAGGCTCATCAAATAGATCCTCAGTTATGGGGTCCTGAGTCAGGCAAGCCATGTTAGAAGAAGAGCTTTTAGGTTACCTCGTTATGTAAGATCAAAAAAATAATAGAATTTATGAGCCGCTCTCCTTTAACACCTTTAAAGAAATAAGGAAAAGTGTTAGAGAAAATGGGGTTAACAATCCATTTACGAAAGGACTCCTTAATGCTTTGTCTGAAAATTATCACATGGCTCCTTGGAACTGGCAGATTTTGGCCAAAACAACTCTAGATGCCAGCCAACATCCGATATAATAAAAGCCTAGGTAGCATCACATGATGTTGTCTCAAGATGGCCACCGCGACATCATCATAAGATAGTCGCTCCCATGTCATCACAAAATGGCCGCCACAAGATGGCCACCACAAGATGCCCCGCAGGGGAGAGCAGTTGGGGGCAAACAGGCCAGCAGGGGAGGGCAGTTGGGGGCAATCAGGCCAGCAGGGGAGGGAAGTTGGGAGCGACCAAGCCTGCAGGGCAGGGCAGTTGGGGGTGGTCAAGCTGGCAGGGGAGGGCATTTGGGGGTGATTAGGCCAGCAGGGGAGCAGTTAGGCATCAATCAGGCCAGCAGGGGATTGGTTAGGGGGCAATCAGGCAGGAAGGCAAGCAAGCAGTTATGAGCCAGCAGTCCCGGATTGTGAGAGGGATGTCCAACTGCCAGTTTAAGCCTGATCCTGAATTACATGCACCAGGCCTCTAGTTCATTATAAAATGCAGAATATGTTAAGATCTGTGTATAACATGCAGATTGTGGGTGTTCACTGGCCACCCCAACTGGGAGCCCTCTGGACTGCATTCTGGCTGTAAGTCCTGGTACTAAAATACATCTTCTGAAAGATCCATGGAAAGGACTCTGGTTTATTAAGTCTTGTCTATAGGTTGTGTGCATCTATAAATGTTGTTCATAGAGTGTCTCTGATTATTGTTGTTTTGTATCTTTGTTGCTTAGTTTAATTTGTTTACAGATAGGGCATATTTCACTTGACTGGGGGCCCCCAGCTACTTGTAGCAGGCTGAACGCATACCAGAGATAGCAGGAACTTCTTTATCTCAAGGACACTCCCTGCTCTCCCTCCCAAGACACCAGCCATTAAAAACTCTCACCTAGTAGAAGTTCTTATCTATCTATAATGAAACTTAATTACTGATTAATGTTCTTTACTTGCTTTCTTATCTTTGAGGGACTTAGTTCACACTTCATCATTTTATGAATGGAGGGAATCATTGGTCTCTCTATTTAGGCTTTATGCCACTCAGAGCCCATTTACTGTGTTGGGTTAGTATGAAATAAAATTCTAAAGCTAATGTCCCAGTCCACATTTTGTGAGTACTCATTCATTTACTGTAGGGTTTTTATTTTTTAATTTCTGTTTTTAAAATCTCTTCTCACCAGTATATACAAGATTTCATATTATTAGTCTACTCAAATAGAGAAATATATGGGAAATAATTATTTAAACTCTCCAAGTATTTATCCTAGAGGGCTGGAGCTACAGAAGTGCCCTTAAATCAGCTACAGAAGCTGCAGCAGCAGAGTAGGGGTTGCATTTTCCTTGTAAAGAAAAAAAAAATGGTAGTTTTACACTAAAGCTGTTAGAGGCCCAGAAGTTACTGCAGTCCTGAGAACAAACCCCAGGAGCTGCTATCTCCCCACAGACACACCCACCCTTTCTTTAGCCTTCTAAGAGTTGTCAAGGTCATATTATCTCTGTTTTTCTTCTTAAGAATCTATGATAATAAGAGAGTAATATGCTATTAGACCAGACATCCGAACAGTGGAATGACCATCTGGACGACCTTCTGGATGACCTCCCGGAGGAAGCTGGGGCTGCAAAGGCTAAGCCCCTTGCGCAAATTTTGTGTATTGGGCCTCTAGTATAAGTATATTTTCCATTGGAAAAATAAGCCTATTTCTAAAAGAAAAAACAGTTTTTCCTATATTTGCCTAAGAAGCAAAGGTTTTATATACACTGATTGGCCAGATTATTATGACCTCTGAATACATAATAATCTGGCCACTCAGTTATATCCTATATAATAAAAGGCTAATATGCAAATTGTCTCCTCGAGCAGAGTTTGACCAACAGGCAGCCGGCCAACCACCCATGTCCCTTCCTCTTGGCCAGGCTGGTCAGACCCCACCCATTCACGAATTTATGCACCAGGCTTCTAATATATATATATATATATATATATATATATATATATATATATATATACACACACACACACACACACATACATACACACACACATACACATATGTGTGTGTGTACATATATATAAAATATTATATTATATACAATATATATTAAATTTATATATAATATATATATGTTATGCGTTCAGAGATCATAATAATCTGGCCACTCAGTGTATATACTAGAGGCCCGGTGCACAAAAATTCATGCACTCAGGGGGGTCCCTCAGCCTGGCCTGCACCCTCTCACAATCTGGGTCCCCTTGGGTAGGGTGCCTAGGCCTGGCCTGAGATCAGGGCCTATTGGGGCTTTCCTTCCCCAGGCTGCAGGCAGCTGGCCCCACCCCTGTCACTGCCACTGCTTTCCATCTGTGCAGTGCTGCACCCCCTCCTCTGCCACTGGTGGCCTCCCTCTGTAGGTGATAGCCTGGGGTACAATGGCTTGGCTGGCCTGGGCCTCCCTCTTTCTTTGCTAGGGGGTGGAACCAGCCCTGCAAGGGTCCATCTGCCTACCTGATAGCCCCTAACCACTCGCCTGCCTACCTGATCACCTCTAACCATTCTGCATGCCTGCCTGATTGCCCCTAACCACTTACTTGGGGGTGGGGCCAGCCCGGCCAGGAGCTGTCTGCCTAACTGCTTGCGTGGGGGCAGGGCCAGCCCTGCAAGGGACTGTCTGCCTACCTGATCTCCCCTAACCACTTGCCTGACTACTTGATCACTCCTAACCACTGGCCTGCCTATCTGATCTCCCCAACCACTTGCCTGCCTACCTGATCTCCCCTAACTGCTTGCCTGCCTACCTGATTGTCCCTAACCACTTACCTACCTACCTGATCACTCCTAACTGCCTACCTGATCACCCCTAACCCCTCTGCCTGCCTGCCTGATTGCCCCTTACTGCTTGCTTGGGGGCGGGGCCAACATTGACTTCTGGTTGGTCAGCCTCCAGTTGTTACTGGTTGTTACGACCCAGGGTTTTTATATATTAGGACTAGTGGCCCGGTGCACGAAATTCGTGCACATTAAAAAGGGATTAATTAGAGTAAATATTTTAATATTGCTATTTGCTCTTTCTCTATAGTAGAAGTGTCAGAGACAAAAGAAAATTAGTAAAATGTATATGAAAATCTTCCTCCTGTCAGAGTCTGGGGCGCGCCGTGGGACCCAGAGTCAAGTCCTCGCCCACCTGCGGCACCTCAAAATTGTGCGAGACCCAGATCCAACCGGTTCCATCTACGTCCATTGGGTGAGATACAGACCTGGCTGCACCACTGCTGTCAAACCCCACCGGGACAGGGGCACAGCCTCAGGTCCCCCAGTGCACCCTCAGGTCCCCTGGCCCAGCACCAGGGCGGGAGGCACAGCCTGAGGTCCTCCAGCCTGGGCCAGGGCAGGGGGTATGCCTTGAGGTCCCCCATCAAGCCCTGTTGGGCAGGGGACACAGTCTGAGATTCTCCCATCAAGCTCTGCTGGGAGGGGGACATGGTCTGAGATTCCCTGTCAAGACCCACCAGGCTGAGGGCATGGCCTGAGGTCCTCTATCAAGCCCTGATGGATGGGGGGTGCTGTCTGAGGTTCCCTGGCCCGGCACTGGTGTGGGTGGTGTGGCCTAAGGTCCCCTGACCAGAGCCAGGGCAGGGGGTGTGGCCTGAGGTCATCTGTCAAGCCCCTCTGGTGGGGGGCACAGGCTCAGGTGTTCTCCCCCCTAGTGCCACACAGCCTCAGGTCCCTGCTGATTGTTCCTTAAGGCTTGTTATGGGAACTTGGCCTCCACTGTGAGTGCAGCCATCTTGTGTTACGGAAACCCCACCTCTGCTGTGGGCACAGCCATCTTGTGTTATGGAAACCCAGCCTCCACTGTGGGTGCCATCGTCTTTGTGACAGTGTGATGGTCAATTTGCATATTTCCTCTTTATATAGATAGATTAGAGGCCCAGTGCTTGAAAATTCATGCACTGGAGTGGGGGGATCTCTCAGCTTGGCCTGCCCCCTCTCACAGTCCGGGAGCCCTCAAGGGTGGGAGGCGACCCAGCCATCAGGGGAAGGCAATGCCCCCATCACATCTCTGCTGCTGTCACTGCCGGCAGTGCAAGCCTCGGCTGGCCCTGGTTATCTGAACCTCGGGTGGCCCGGGGTGGCTGGGCAGCCGCCATCCAAGGCTTGCTTGCACCTTGGACTGGCCCTGGGCAGTTGGGGGACTGACGGGACTGGGGGTCTCCGGAGGCGGGTGTGGGGAGTGGCCGGGACCACCTGGGGGTTGCCTGGCTGTGCTGCACGCCTGCATCCCCAGCGGGGCTGAGGGGACTGGGCACCACCATCTTGTGGCTATGGGTGCCGCCATCTTTGAGAGCGTGGCAGTCAATTAGCATTTCACTCCTTATTGGCTGTGGGCACCGCAATCTTTGTGAGGGTGTGATGATCAGTTAGCATATTCCCTCTTTATTAGATAGGATTATTACAATAATTATGTTAATCGGGAACCTGATTACTTAAAATGAATAAATTACTTAATACTATTTAATAATAATGATATATAATAATATAATATACTTGACTACCTTCTCAGGGTTTGAATTTTAAGATTTACTTTCTCTCTTTACGAAGAAAAATTTTGTATTTAAGGTATATAAGAAGCTCTGTCAAGTAAGGAAATAATAATTATATTTTATTTACATATGCATATTAAATAAATTCCAATATGCTTCCATTTATAACTAATTGTTATAAGTTATAATATTCTGGAACATTGTGTTTTACAATGTCTTTGTTATGGGTCCCAATCTACTAAGAAGCCATAGTTCATCTTTTCTAGTACAGGTTGGAGAAGGAGCTTATTTTGCATCCTGTATTACCACCCAGAATATTACTTCATTGAACATCAGCACTATTATGGTACTTAGAAGACAAGCAGAAATCCTGATACCTGTTAATCTCACCAGGAAATGGCAAAGCTCATAAGCTATTGAAGTCTTAGAAAGAGCATTGAGCTAATTACAGCCCAAAAGACTTTTGGGAATGCTCATTTCAGCCATTATCTCAGCTCTCTGTATTCTTACTACTGCCAGCATTGCCGTGGTGTCCCTTTCTGAGTCTGGGCAGACAGCCACATTTGTAGACAATATGGCCTATAATGTAACTAGGGAATTCACTATACAACAGCACATAAATAAAAAATATTAGCTAGACTGCAAGCAATAGAGGCAGCCATTGACTATCTGGGAGAAGACAAGACACTATAGCATACAGGCTTAATTGTGATTGGGAGCATAAACACATATGTGTCACCCCTTTAAAATGGAACAGTAGTCATCATCATTGGATTGATGTTAAAAAGCATCAATAGGGAGTCTTTCATGATAACCTTGCTGAAGAAGTAAACACATTGCAAAGGCAAATTAGAGAGTCCTTACTTGCTATCAATAAACATGAAAAACAGACTACCGCTGGTAATATGGTAAAGGAGCATTTGGAGTGGATAGACTCTACCACATAGTTTCCTAAAGTCAATTGGTACATGATCGGGCTAACCATTGCTGTCATTGTAATTCTCTGTTTTCCTTATAGTCTACAAAAATCAGAACTCATGCAGTGAACACACTTCGCAGACCCCAACCTTCCAAAGCAGAAAATTTGCCGCCTCCCTCTGTCTTCTGCAGCCAGCAAAACAAAAAGGGGGAGATGTGGGAAAGCACAGGACTTGGTTAGAATGTCTGTAAGGGTGATTCTCCTAAAGGTTGGGGGACTCCAAAGGGACCTTGCTGAGGGCGCAGCCCCTACCTTGTCTTTTTCAAACAAGTCCAATCCCCTGGGGTGTTTTGCTAGAATCTCTATGTTTAGTCTTTAAAGACCCGACCTTGTAGAAGCCTGTGCTTTCTCAAGGAGACTTGCCCTGCTGATTGTATCTAGAGGTTAATTTGAGTTCAAGCTGTTGTTACAATAAAAACCCAACGAGGCAGGTGAACAGGACTGCTTTTACTTTTAAAGTTAAACAGTCCCTTAGCCTCTCTATTACAGGAACCTGTGTTGGAGTAATCTGTTCATCCATTGCTCAGGGTCTGCTGGTCAGCACTGGCATAATTGACATATATATATAACACTATGAGTTTAAGCTGAACAATAAGTAGGTTTTAAAATGATCTAATCTAAAGGCTTTCCAGCCAGAAAAACAATGTCTTGGGTAATTTGAGGCCACTGAAAATGGCATTTGGTGGAAACATAATTCATATTGAAACTGAAAGCAGTGAAGAACTACTTTTATCACAGGCTCATTTCTAAAAAATCAGCTGCCTTTCTGTAGGAACAATCCTTGAGCCTGGTTTTGACGATCTAAATCTATATCAGAGTGTGTAAAAGTGTTCAGACAATGAAAGCGCTCTCCCTAATGGCCTTTGCACACTCTCTTTGGACTCCACATTCTTCCACTGGGGTCCACTTGCATTTCATGGGCCAAAAGATTCATGGAATGTGCAACTGCTGCTTGTTTGGGAACTTGACTAAAACTCCAGAGTGTGATAGGGAATTTAATTTAAAACTGCATGCTCCTGTTTTCCTGTAGTACAATTTACAGTAGAGTTTCCAAAACAAAAGTGTCTGGGCACTATTTGCCCTCTTAGAGTTGTTCACACACAGCCTCCTTCTTTCTTATAGCAGAATAGATATTGGGATACCATATTATAAAAAGATAAAAGGAAGGTTTATTATTTTAACATTTGACCTCCACTTACCTTTTAAAAATTAGTTTGAGAGAGAAAGGAAGGGAGAGGGAGAGAGAAACAGTGATGTGAGAAAGAACCAACCCCCCTAAATGCACCAAAACCTGGGATCAAACCCATGATTCTTCCATGCATGGGATGTTGCTCCAACAAACTAAGCCATACTGGCCAGGACTGGCCTCCAGTTCTTGATAGAGAGGTAAATAAGTGTGTTTTAAAAATTCATTAATGTCTGTTGGAGAAGAGGGAAGAATACAAGGATGTGTCAGCAGAAACCTCAGTAATAAAAAGTGCCCAATTGCTTTGTAAGAGAAAGTTTAATTAAAACCACAACACTATATCACCTCACACCTCTCAGAATGGCTATAAGGATGTGAAGAAAAGGGAACCCTAGTTCACTGCTGGTGGGAATGCAGATTGGTGCAGCCACAATGGAAAGCAGTATGGAGTTTCCTCAAAAAATAAAAAAAGGAACTTTCACTTCACCCAGTGACCCACTCCTGGGAACATGACCTAAAAATCCCAAAACACCAATCAGAAAGAATATATACACCCCTATATTCATAGCAGTGTCATTTACAATAGCAATGATTTGGGAAAAACCCAATGCCTGTCAGTAGATGAATGGATAAAAACCTGTGAGACATTTACATTATGATATACTATGCAGCTGTTTGCTGTTAATGCCTCAGATCATCTTACAAGGCTTTGCATCTATCCTTCTATTGCTGTGTGTGTTCATTGCTAAAAAGATCACAGCTGTTCTTTTCTTTGGACAATTTCCTTTAACAGCATAGTGGATCTGATCAAGATGGATAGCCCACACACAATGCCTGATGGGGTACAAATGTCTAGCACTTTGCTTCAAGGAGGGACAAACTCTCATGCTATTTGTGCTACAGAGATCTCAGTGGATCAACTTGAAGCCATTTTTTTGCCTGCAACCATACCCTGTTTTCATTTCTATTTTCTTGCTCTCTTCCGCTTCCCTTAGGCCCTTCTATTGAAAGCACGCCCTCAATAAATCACATGAACACAAACCCATCACCAAAGCTCTGCATCTAGAGAATCTGATATAAGACAATTAACCCTGCTTTGTGGTTTGGTACAGGTAAAATTCATGTGACGTTTCTTAGTGTGCTTTACAAAAAAGCATATTCTACTATTGTTGGGTGTAGGGTTCTACATTCATACATTAGGCTAAGTTGATCATCATGTTTTAAAAATATTTTCTAACTTTACTTGACATTTTCTTTTTGTGTGTGTGTGTGTGTTTTTTTTTTACTTACTGAGATGTATGAAAATCATTTTTATGTCTCCTTGTATAGAAATTGAAAACTTTCTCTGTTCTTTAACTGATTACATTATAAATGGCAATCTTTAGACTTAAATCATGAAACCCAAAATTACTCGCTTTAGTCTCTTCAAAACAATTCAAGGACCTTATAATACTTGGTCTGTATCCAGACTTTTTGGGAATTATCCTATAGAATAAAGAGGTAATATGCAAATTGACCATCACACCTCCACAAGATGGCTGCCTATGACCAGGCCTGCAAGGGGTTTAGTGAGGAATGACCAATGACTGAACAGCAGGCTGCGTGGGGCGACTAGGCCAGCAGGGGTGTTAGTGAGGGATGATCAAATGACTGAACAGCAGGTTGCATGGGGCAACCAGGCTGGTGAGGGGACATGTGGGGTAACCAGGCCAGCAGGGGGGCCAGTTGGTGGTGACCAGGCCAGCAGGAGGGGCAGTAAGAGACAACCAGGCTGGTGGGGGGGCAACCAGGCCAGCAGAGGGGGGAAGTTGGGGGTGACCAGTCTGGAAGGAGGAGCATTTAGGGGTGACCAGGTCAATGGGGGGAGGGGGGGAAGAGCAGTTGGGGATGACTTGGCCAGCAGTGGGGGGCAGTTAGGGGTGATCAGGCCAGCACATAGAGGCAGTGAGGGGTGATCAGGCCATTGAGGGGGGCAGTTAGGGGAGACTAGGCAGGCAGACAGATGAGTGATTAAGAGCCAGCAGTCCAGGATTGTGCGAGGGATGCCCAACTGTCGGCAGTTGGACATCCCTCGAGGGTGCAGGCTGGGCTGAGGGGACCCACCCCCCCATGCATGAATTTCATGCACTGGGCCTCTAGTTTTATGTTAATTTTATCTGCTCTTTTTTAATGCCAGAGTACATTATTATGATTTTTTATTTTTTTATTTATTTTTATTTTTTTTTCTTAATTAAATCTTTATTGTTCAGATTATTACAGGTGTTCCACTTTTTTTTCCCCCATAGCTCCCCTCCACCTGATTCCCCACCCCACCCCATGCCATTACCCCCCACCACTGTCTTCATCCATAGGAGTAAGATTTTTGTCCAATCTCTTCCCGCACCCCTCACACTTGCTTCCCCTGAGAATCGTCAGTCCACTCCTTTTCTATGTCCCTGATTCTATTATATTCACCAGTCCATTCTGTTCTTCAGATTTTTTATTCACTTGATTTTTAGATTCACTTGTTGGTAGGTATGTATTTGATGTCATTTTGTTGTTCATAATTTTTATCTTTACCTTTTTCTTCTTCTTCTTCTTCTTAAAGAATACCCTTCAGCATTTCATGTAATCCTGGTTTGGTGGCGATGAACTCCTTTAGTTTTTTCTTGTCTGTGAAGCTCTTTATCTGACCTTCAACTCTGAATGATAGTTTTGCTGGGTAGAGTAATCTTGGTTGTAGTTTCTTGCTGTTCATCACTTTGAATATTTCTTGCCACTCCCTTCTGGCCTGCATAGTTTCTGCCGAGAAATCAGCTGACAGTCGTATGGGTACTCCCTTGTAGGTAATTAACTGTTTTTCTCTTGCTGCTTTTAATATTCTCTCTTTGTCTTTTGCCCTTGGCATTTTAATTATGATGTGTCTTGGTGTGGTCCTCTTTGGGTTCCTCTTTTATGGGGTTCTGTGCGCTTCCTGAACTTGTAAGTCTATTTCTTTCACCAGGTAGGGAAAGTTTTCTGTCATTATTTCTTCTAATAGGTTTTCAATATTTTGCTCTCTCCCTTCTTCTGGCACCCCAAAAATTCAGATGTTGTTTCACTTAAAGTTGTCCCAGAGGCTCCTTACATTATCTTCATATTTTTGGATTCTTTTTTCTTTTTGTTTTTCTGGTTGGATGTTTTTTGTTTCCACATATTTCAGATCTTTGGTTTGATTCTTGGGGTATGTTGATCTACAGTTGAGTTTCTGTATATTCTTTATTTCAGACAGTGTATGCTTCATTTCTGACTGATCCTTTTCCATTTTTTTGGCATTCTCATTAAGGTCCTTGAAGGTCTCACTAAGCTCCTCAGAAGTGTCATCAAGTTTCTCGGCGGTTTTTAGAAGATTCTTGAGTAACCTTATAAATGTGATTCTGAACTCTATGTCATCCAGTAGTTTGCTTTCCTCCGTTTCTTTCATTCGTGACATGTTTCTTTGTTTCTGCATTTTGGCTGCTTCCCTGTGTTGATGGAGTGGCTTTGTGTGGTAGGTGACCTATAGGGGGCAGTAGCTCAGCCTCCCCAATCCCCTGATGTGGATGCTCTTGGTACACCTCTTTGTGGGCTGAGTGCAAAGTCTTGGTGTAGTTAAGCCTGAATTACTGTTGGTACGCTGGGAGGAATTGACCTCCAGGCCAATTAGCTGTGAGCACTTGCTGTGTCTATAATGGAAGAAGTGCTGCGCTGACGACATGCTTATGGGGCAGGACTTGTTTCAGTGGGGCTTTGGTGCTCACTGAGTCTGCCTCTTGAATGTGTCACTTATGGATGTGAGGAGTTGAAATCTGGTGTCTCACACTGACCACTAGGTCCACTGGCTTCTGGATCTCCAATGGGGTGCAGGTCAGCTACTGTCTGAGGCCACTCAGCAAGAGCTACAGTGAGAGCTGCAGTTTTCTCCTCTTTGCTTGGGGTTTGGAGGTTTTGGAGCTGTCTGACCCAGGCTGCAAGTTTGCTAGGTTAAGCTGCGATAGGGCAGGCTTTCTTATGCTAATTGAGCTGCTTGGAGCTTGGGTGGGTTTGTAGGTTGTGTGGGGCGGGGTCTCAGGGCGTCACTAGGTTAGGGTGTGGCAAACAGCAATGGCTGCTAGTAAGCCGGCTCTATGTCCCCGACCGCGTCCTGGAGTCCTGTGCCCCAATTATTCCTGAGCGCAGCTCTGCAAGCAAGCCACTCTCACTGGCAGACAGTCCAGCTTCTCCCCGTAGGAGTTTGGGTCCCCCGCGTCTCCCCAGAGACTGGATTTCAGAGTAATCGGGGGCTTGTCTCTGTTCAGGTTGAAAAAAGCAACTCACCCAGTCGCCCGCAGCCAGCCCGGATCACGCGCCTCCGTACCTCAGCTTTTCAGCACTCGTGCAAGTCTCAATGCTCTTTTCTCTTTCCTTCTAGTTGTAGCACTCAGCCAGCTTTCCTGTGGTTCTGGGTGATAGACGTTTTGTCTTTTAGTTGCAGTTTAAATTGTTGTGGGAGGCAGCAGTTTAGGTGTTTACCTACGCCGCCATCTTCCAAAGGGTTGTTTCTATTATGATTTTTTAGATAGTCAACATTTATTGTTTCACATATCTATTACAGTTTTGTATTTGCATTCACTTTTATATTGCAGACATTATATGTAGGCTATCTTTATTGTTGCCTAAAGTAAAATAGACTAGGTTTGTCTATTTGCAATCTTCTCAAGGAAAGAGGTGAGGGGGTGTGGGAAGAGATTAACCAAAGATCTTATATGGACACAGACAATAGGGTGGTGAAGGCCTGAGGTGGGGCAGGAACCAGGTGAAGAGGGACAATGTGGGGAAAAGGGGGACACTGTAATACTCTCAACAATAAAGATTTTTTAAAAATGAGACTTTTCTTGTCTAAGAATTTCCACTAGTCCACCAAGCTGAGTACACTTGGTGCCAAATAAACACACTTTCAACAACAAGATGGTTGGTCATTTTTTTCTGTAGTTAAAACAATAGAACATGCAAAAATTTCATTTCAGTTCAATTAAATCTTATTAACCTTCATCAGTTTAAGAACTCACTTTAATAATTCTTCCTTTACCAATATTATACTTTTGTGACTTATAGTTATATATATTTTTAAAATATACTTTTTAAATAGAATCGAACTGGTTTTTATTTGACACAATAGGAATGCAGGAATAGAAAACTGAAAAGGCAAAGCAGAAAAGACCTGGTTCTATCTAACGTACTATTAAGTAGCAGGAGGGCAAGTCATTAAATGAATAACAAAACAGTTGAGCTTGATGGAAGAGTATTCTTTTTATAGTGTCCATACTTTTGGAATTCCCACTCTCTGTTGTCCAGCGGACACATGTGCTGTGTTTTGAGCTCAGAGAGATGTAGAGGAGGTGAAAAGCATGATGACAGACTCACCACACCTTGGTGCACTCTTCAGCAGAGGCAGAGGCCTAGTTAGCTTGAATTCTATGCAAAGATCCACTATGTGGTTCCTGCAGATGGCACAGTTATCACCCACAATATCTCAGGCCCAGAGGGCTACCACATTCCACTTTTTCACTTCAAAGCACTTCTTGATGATGTGCTGTGGGTGCCACTCAGGATGTCCACATCCATAGTTGCCATCATGTTGGAAAACACAGTCTGTCCAAAGATACTTTTTTTTGCAATTAATTTCCCACCATGGAAGCTTGGAAAAAACTCCAAATGTATTTTTCTTCAATGATAATAATAATAATGAATTAAAAAGAAGTTAATAAACATAAAAATATGATAAATAATACAAAAACAACAATAATATAATATTTACTTGAAGGCTAAAAGAGTTATCTAGACCTATATTCTTTAAAGTCTACATTCACATTTTAATGTTGTGGTCTCCTGGAACAAATAAGAAGAATAACAATGAAGGAAAAAGAGAGAGAAGAGGAATGCAGGCTCTTGGATCCAGTTGATAAGAAAAGACTCTGGGTTGATTTGTCACAAAATACTCATCTTGCATCAATCTCTGTGTCTCAGTAAATGCAGGGTCACAATACTAACCCAGCTTATGTTCAACTCTAGAAATTGACAAGTTGGAATACAGGTCTTTTAAAGCTATCTCTGTATTGGTGCATATAGTTTTAGAGATATGATAGAATTTTCAGCTCTAAATATTGTATGATTCTATCTTTAAAGATGATCTCATGGCTGCCAAGGTAGAGATTAAGTCTTTTTAGCTGCTCTTGCATCTAAGTGGCACGATATGCACATGGAGTGTGAGTAGAATTACAAGGATGTTACTTGTGGATCTGGCTCAGGGAACTTTGAGCTAATTTGTCACCAGTTATTCTTTTCCATTTACTGTCTAGATAACATGTAGCTAACTCAACCTTAAACCTTACAGATGTGCACAATGCCTTAGTGGATAGAGAACAACATAATGGAAGGAACCCGAAATCTCTGAATGACCAATTGAGCCTATAGTGGTGGAGCTGTAATATGCCTTCTAAATGTAGAATCAGTCTCTAAATTATTTTTTAAAAATTGAGATACAATTCATATACCATACAATTCACCCATTTAAAAAGTTTTTTTTTCATGTGTTCAGATATGTGCAACTATCACCACTCAAGTTTAGACCATTTTTATCATCTTGAAAGTGAAACCTAGTACACTTTAGCTTTTACCTTCCTGCTCCCCCACACTCTTATCTAACTCTAAGCAACCACCTCTAGTCTCATGTCTATGAATTTGACTGTTTTGGGCATTTCATATGAATGGAACACTAAAATACATGATTTTTTAATGGCTTCCTTCACTTAGCATGATGCTTTCAAGGCTCATCCATAAAATGGATTTCCAACATGGCTCCGAGCATGCCTAGTAACCATCTAAGTCTCCACCTGCCTATGAAACATTGTCCATGATCCAGGTCCCAGTTGGTTTTTCTACTTTATTCCTAGTGAGCCCACTACACTGGCTGTATTGGACTTGGCTGATATCTAGGATTTATCTCCTACTTTTGTATATTTGCTCATTCCCTTCCTTTGCCTTAAAATATCTTTCCTCCAATCACTCTTTTTTCAAAAGTGAGTCATTCTTTAAGACCCAACAGAAATAAAACTTTTCTATGAAGTCATCTATAAACTGTCCTAACCCTTCCTAATATAAATAACTGTTGCTTTTGTAGACACAAGTACTTTTTTCTGCCATCATCTATTAATACTGATCACTTCTTGCTTTATTTTATGTTTACCTCCTTCAAGGTTTAGATTATCCAAAGATGAGACCCTTACTTTGTTCATCTTTAAATATGCAAAGGCAATGGGCCTCACAATTATATTACATGTACCAGTCAAATGTACCACCATGTATTGCTGGAAAACAACAGCAGTGCCAACATTAAAAATCCCAAATATAGACAAGTTATAAAGACTGATAAACTAATATCACACAATATGATTACATTACAACCCTGAAAGTAAGAAGTCTAGGATATAATCTCATATTAAAAGACAAACATTCCCATGAGAACATAATTCGTAGTATTATACCCCATATTAAAGGAGGAAATTTCAATTTTCAGATTTTTAATTTATGTTATGATACTGTATTCAATGTATCAGCTTTCTTGGAACAAGTATTTCATTTTAGTAATCTACATATGATAAATCTATAAAAATAAATCTAACATCTATCTGCTGTTGCGTTGTTTTTATTATGTTGTCAAAGAGCCTATTACAACCAAACATATTGGTGAAAGTGGAATTAACATTTAAATGTCTTTGAAACCAACTCAGAGTATCCTAGGCACAGAAAAATAAGCAATGAAACTCACTCAAAATTGTTCTAATAACAGCTCTTACCTATATCCGTCCAGAAGACAACAGGTATAACAAAAATACTTTGATTACACAGTTTTTTAAAATAGTCTAATAGAGTGGAATCCTGTACATTACATATTTTTTCTGAATTATTACTCAGATGAAAATGCAAATATGGGGAATGAAACTTAATAGACGATAAAACCAGAGTAAGACAATATTTGTAGCACTTGTCAACTTTTAAAAACTTGTTGATGGTTATGATTTCTTTGTTCATTTTGTATGTTCACTTTTGAGTTTGTATTTTTAGTAGTATGTTTCACTGAAAGAAACACTCAAAATATAAACTCAGGACTCTTTCAATTCCTCATATAGCCTCCACAAAGAAAACACAAAACAGTAAGTGGGAGAATATGCTACAAAATACTAGTGATTATCTCTTGATTGGAAAAAAACGAGAGTTTTATGCACACAGTCATTGATAATGAAGAAGGATACATTTAAAATAAGAGTTTTTCAAATAGCCAGAAATGAAAAGGCAGAATTAGCATAAAATTAAAACAATAACAACAACAACAACAATAAGAATAACCTTATTGCCTTTGAAAAGTACCTCTGAGAGACAGACTGCAGACCTGCAGCCTGCTGTTACTGGCTCACATTCAGCCCTGCAGCTCTGTGTTCACTGTGGGGTCAGGGGACACAAGCCCCTTGAGAAGGAGGTGCGAGCCAGGGATTTCCAAGCTGGTTGTGGGATAAGCAAGTCCTCCCAACCTGGCCCATCTCATTCCTTCAGAGGGAGGGGAGAGGGGTGAAACATCAGCACAACTTCCCAGAAAAGGATGTGTACTTTCGATTTTGGTTCTCAACCACACTCTAAACTGCTTCTCTGTAATATCCAGCTTGACTTTCAGCTTCTAAAGAGAACTGTGAGCACCCTGGGGAGCCAGACTCCAGAGGAGCAAGGCCAGAGGAGAGAATTTATCTGCTGTCTGCAGCTTAGGAGACAGGTAAGTTGGCTCAGAGACTTGGATTTCCTGCACAGGTTCATTAACTAACATCAACAATAACAATGCATGCTCCAGCGCAGCACACCTGGCACTGGAGGCAAGGTTCTCCACTGCCAGCCCTGGATGCAGCTGGCTGATGGTGGGGGCAGAGGAGGGGTGACCTGTGGGACTATAAGCTGGACGCAGCTCAGCCGCTCTGTTTGGATGGAAGGCTGCTGCAGGGCAGCGGGCACATCTTGTTCCTGGGATGCCCTGCTCCCCCTTTGGCACCCTCCCAGGCTGCACAAAGAGCCCTGCCTAGGAGAAGAAGGGGTGCACCCTACATCACCTGCTTGAAGGGGCTGAAGTCCTTTCTGTGATTGAGGAACTAAACCTGTCCTTTGCTAAGAAGCGCTGGTTGCAGTCACTTCCTCCATCATCCCTTCCCCATCTCACACATTTCCCTGATGTCTGTGGGACATTGAAAAAACAGAGGGAAGAAGATCCTTAACATACACCTTCCCCATCTCACACATTTCCTTGATGTCTGTGGGACATTGAAAAAACAGAGGGAAGAAGATCCTTAACATACAATTTAAACATTAAAACATTCTTTATTGTATTAACTGTATATAGTATTCCAAAGATTCTATAAAGTGGTATTTAGAGGAAATAGTTTATTCTCATATATTTTAATCAACTATTAAAAATATCTATAAGGTCTAAGCTGGGTTTTCATTCTGCAGTTTCCAAATGTTTAGACCCTACCAAAAAATTACATCAGTTATTGCTTTTTAGGTTCAGTTGTTTTGCTGAGTCTTCTGTAAGAATGAAAAAAAAAGTTTCTCAACTTTTTTTAAAAAATTTCTGTAAACAAGCAACAGAAAAGTAGGAGGAGGGGAGGGAGCAAGGAGGAGTGAGAAGGACCTGGGAGCTTATTCTGTGACACTTTGACCTGAGGAGCTGTGGGGCAGAAGTGGGAATTCAACTTTCCTTTGCCAGCAACTTCGTCCAGAGTTTAAAACTCTCACTTTCTGATTCAAAATGGACTGAGGAATGGAGAGGTAAGGACACCTGTAGCCTGGTAGCCTGGACCGCAGGGCTCAACCGCCGGCTTTAGCTTCCCCATTAGGGTCAGTGGTAGTTGTGAGGTGACAGCTTAGTAGGACTTCACATAACCAGGACAGCAGCAAGTGGGGCAGAGAATGTGGGTGCTTGGAGAGATGAGAGATTAGCTCCTGGCTGCTTAATGGGATGGGGCGGGGCATTGAGGCAGCTTCTTCATGCATGAGCTCAGTGTTCCTCATTGTAATGTGCACTAGTTTGGACTTATGGTTCTATTCTAATTCCACATTAGATTCACTGCTTACACAAAATTTTAAATTAAAATTTTTTTAATTTAATTTTTTTCTCAAGAGCAGACTTGTCTCAGAGAGCACTGGTTTGCCTTTATTTATTGAATGGAAAAAGAGCAAGAGGAAGAAAAAAAGAATGAAAGAGAGAAAAAGAAAGAGAGGAAGGAAGGAAGGAAGGAAGGAAGGAAGGAAACCAGTCAGACAGAGATGGGCTGCCTTATGATTGAGGCCTCACCCTCAGCTCCCAGTCACATCCCTAACAGTTGGGAAAGGAGAATGCTGTCCCCTAACAAGGCTATAATTCACTGCTCAGGCTCAAACTTGCTTAGGACACCTCCAGGCTAGCTTCATTCTTGTATGTTCTGAAAATTAGGAAGGACCAGCACAACACTTCCTGGAATATAAGAAGTACTTTCTCTGCCCTAACAAAGTCCTTTGTCAGACATGTCCAGGAATTATGCAGACACACTTGATATTTTCACATGAATATTATTAACAGGACATGCAGGATGCAGAATTTATGAGGTCTTCTTGATATTCTTTATTGACTGTTTTATTAATATATGCTTTTTATTGGCTTATAACATAAGTCTATTTTTAAATTTTGATACAAACTTCATTTTGAAAAACAAAATAAATATCACATGACTCAGTTTCTCTGAACAAGGGATGACTGTTAAACTTTGTGGCCAAAAGGATTTTGAAGACTTCTAAAATAGCAGAAAAATAAAAAGCTGTTTTTCTTCTGGAACCTCAAACTCCTTCAGTCCCTTCAGTATCATAAATGGAGCCAAAGATATTACATTTTATTGGTCTGTCATATGTCAAACAAAGTTGTCCAACTAACACCTCAGATTGTGATGAATACTAGTCATACACATTACTAGTTCTATATCTGGTCTTAACAAGTAGGACCATGAGACAGTGAGATGAATTTTCGGTCTTGTCTTTCTCTGCAGCTGGTAGGGTTCAGGAATCTGGAGAAGGGCTGTGCATAAATGAATGAAGAGACTAGAGAAGAAATATGAGTTTGGAAGGCATTTTGGGGAAAGCCAGACGGAAACTTAGTTCTAGTGACTAAGCTCCTTGAATCTCCAGACCCAGGGCTTTTTATTCCCACATTTTGCCCTCTAGCAAAGCAGATATACATATCAAAGGTAAGTTTTGGTAAAGAGTAAAGGATTAACAGGTTAGGGGAAATGCATACAGCTGTTCAGCAGCAGGTAATATGCATATTTTTCAGCCCTGCTGAAGCACCAAGTTCCATTAGCCTTCTGATGAACTTCTTGCATAGTTATGACCTGATGGAATTAGCCTCCAGCAATGCATGAAACCTGTGCCTTAAAATTTCTTGGCTATGTCTTCAGGTTGCTCTGGTCCCAGGAAGGTCCTTCCTCAGCATCCTTTTAGCAGCTGGTTAAATCTTAAGTTTGGGGAGAGGATGTTCACATGAGGTGATGGATTTGCTTATCAGTGGTGACCCTGACATAGGGTAGAGTCACTCGACTGCATTACAAGATGTGGCTGCCCAGTGCCAGCAATAACATTCAATCTGAGGTCCTCGATGCATTGGGAACACTTTGGCCCTTGCAGAGATTCATTGGAATTATAGAACCAAAAATAGATGATTTTTTTCACTGTAGGGCTTGGCCTATGCTATTGCGTCAGAAGCAAAGTAGAACACGAACACTGTCTTAAGGTGATGGGTGCTTTGCACAACTGTTTCAGAAAATAACATTGTAAGCTTATTTCCACTGGGATGTTCTTCTAGGTTGGCAGGTTGCCATGGCATCTAGACCCAACATGATAGCCCCCATTTGCCTGGTGGAAAACAGCAATGAGCAGCTGTCAGTGAATCAGGAAGCTCTAGAGATTCTTGACCAGATTTCTCAGCCAGTGGTGGTCGTGGCCATTGCAGGACTATATCGTACAGGCAAATCCTACTTGATGAATCGGCTTGCAGGACAGAATCATGGTGAGTGGTGTTTCAGGCAGAGGACAATTCTTTGACTCTAGCTACTCACAGTTTCTTTTTTTGTTTGTTTTTTTTTTCACTAGTCACATGAAGAAAGAGCAAAATTCCTTTCAATAAATCTACTAATTCTAATTCTTACTAATAAATTACAATCTTAATGAGTATTTTCTTAGGCCAAGGCCAGTTGTTTTTACTCTAACTATATCAAAGCTTATTAGTTTTCTTTCCTGGTTACATGAAGTGAGAACTACACTCCTCTCAACAAAATGAACTTCTAAGTTTAATTCTTACCACTAAATTATTACTTTCATATATTCTATTACCATATTCAGGTTTTACTCCTGTTAAGGAAAATCCTCATAGTTATGCATAGATACCTTCTTTTACCTGTGCCAACACTGAGGTCTTGAAATTGTGCCTCCTTTCTTGCTCATAACATGTTTTGCTCTCTCTATAGAATATTCCCATTAATGTATAAAGACATTTTCATATATATCATCATGTTTAAAGATTTTTGTGAGTTCACATCCCATTGTTGTTAATGACCTCTCCCACACCATTTGCCATTTTTATTTTTATCACTTTGATTGGAAAAAGTTTTATCTGAATTTCTTTTTCTTTAGACATCTCTCTTCTATCCACTTCTATTTGGCCTTTACTGGACCATTTTTTAAAATGCTCTTATATGGTATTCAGTGACCTTTATTATGTATGATTCATGAATGCACTTCACTTCCATTTTGAGCTCTTGCTGGGTATCATTTTCACAGTTAACATTCATCTCCTCCTTCAAATAGATAACACACAAAGTAAAACATTCTTACAAAATAGAGAAAGCACCATCTTATAATCTGGGGTACTTCCATTCCAAAACATCTGATTTTGTAGTCCCTTGGCTGCTTAGATTGTCTGTTGTCACTGTGGGTTGGGTCTCCCCTTCCTTTATAGGTTTCCCTCTGGGCTCTACGGTGCAGTCTCAAACCAAGGGCATCTGGATGTGGTGTGTGCCTCACCCCTATAAGCCTGATTGCACTTTGGTCCTTCTAGACACTGAGGGCCTGGGAGATGTGGAAAAGGTAAGGCAGAGAGTCAAAGACAAAATGGTTTCATTCTGGATAGTTTCATAGCGAACTCTTTAACTTAACTGCTTGATCTATTTTTGAAATCTAGAAATCCAACTATATATCAGGCAAATTCTCAGATGTTTAACTTATTTCTGGTTAAGGAGTCATGGTACATTGAGTAAATTTTCTTTTATTTCTAGGCACTAGTGAATAATTTGATTCAATTTAGTAAAAATTGCTGAGCACCAAATCCCCAAGACTCTACGTTAGTATTGTAGATACTAGTGACCCATGTAAAAGCCCTGCCCTCAAAGAGCCTGCAGTCCTCTGGTGAAGTTCACCAAGTACTCACCAAGCATTCTGGAAGACCTGAGACACCTCTTAATGAGATAGCTCTATAAAAGCATGTGGTTATCCTACAATATTTTAAGATGGGTCTTTGATATTTTAGTTTTCTACTAAATGGTAAAATGAATGATTTCTCCTTTTATGTTTTTGTTTGAGACTTATTTGGAAACAGTACCTAAATTTCTACAACTTTCTATTTCTACCCAAAGAAGACTTAAAATTTTGTTTTTATTTTAATTTTTTTAATTTTTAAATATATTTTATTGTTTTTATAAGGAGAGGAAAGGAGAGGAGAAAGTTAGAAACATTGATGAGAGAGAAATATCGATCAGCTGACTCTTGCACACTCCCTACTGGGTATGTGTAACCAAGGTACATGCCCTTGACCAGAATTGAACCTGGGACCTTTAAGTCTGCAGGCTGACATTCTATCCACTGAGCCAAACTGGTTAGGGTTGTGTTTATTTTCATACTAGAGTCCTGGTCCATGAAAATTTGTGCACTCGCGTGGTCCCTCAGCCCCGCTTGCACCCTCTCCCAGTGCAGGACCCCTCCAGGGGGGTTGTCCACCTACCAGCTTAGGCCCACTCCCTGGGGGATGGTTCCTAATCTGTCAGTCAGACATTTCTTTGGCAGCCTGGGAGCCCTTGGGAGATATCCAATTGCAGCTTAGTCCCGCTCCTCAGTGACCACCTCTGGGGAAGGCATGGCACCAGGACTAGACTGGCCCGCAACACTGCCTCTCCCGCTGCCTCTGTGGAAGGGGAGGGGGGGTGCCAGGTCCACCATGGCTGGCCTGGATGCGCAGGCTCACTGGCCCCGCCCCCTACCCTCAGTTTGTTCCGGCAGGTTGTTCTGAAAGGTCATTTCATTGTCCAGTCTAATTAGCATATTAGCTCTTTATTGTAAAGTATCCTATCTAATCCTATCTAATAAAAGAGTAATATGCAAATTATCCATCACTCTGTCACACCCACAAGCCATGCCCACAAGCCACACCCACCAGCTGATTAGGAGCAAGTATGCAAATTAACCCAACCAAGATGGCTGCGGCCATGGAGAGAGCAAGAGGGAGCCTTGGGTTTCCCCGGTGATGGAGGAAGCCAAGCTTTCCGCACACCCTGGCTGGCCCAGGCCTCTACTCCAGGCTACAAAGTTTCAATTATAGAAGATAAATAAATCCCAACAAAAATGGCAGCAGCAACAGAGCTGGAGAGAGCAGGAGGCTAGGGTTGCCCCTGGCGATGGAGGAAGCCAAGCTTTTGCAGAACTGGCCTGCCTTGGCCTCTGCTGAAGGCTACACAGTTTCAGTTATAGAAGATACATAAATCCCAACAGAAATGGCTGCCACCATGGAGCGAGCAGAGGGCTTGGCTCTACTCCAGGCTGCAACGTTTCAATGTAGGAGACAAATAAATCCCAGATACCAGGGCCTCTGCTTGGGTTGCCGGGGGCATGGCTAGCCTGCAAACCACCACAGGCCCCTTGCCCAAGTCTCCCCACACCCCAAGGGAACCCCCACCCTGATCCAGGACACCCTTCAGGGCAAACCAGCTGGCCCCACCCATGCACCAGGCTTCTATCCTATCTAATAAAAGTGTAATATGCAGATTTACCATCACTCCAACACACAAGATGGCTGTCCCCATGTGGTCAAAGATCCTGCCCGCATGTGGACACAAGATGGCAACTACAAGATGGCCAGCAGGGGAGGGCAGTTGGGAGGGACCAGGCCTCCAAGGGAGGGCAGTTGTGGGTGATCAGGCCAGCAGGGGAGGGCAGTTAGGGGTGACCAAGCCAGCAGAGGAGGGAAGTTGAGGGTGACTAGGCCTACAGGGAAGGGCAGTTGGGGGGGACCCAGGCCTGCAGGGGAGAGCAGTTGGGGGGAACCAGGCCTGCAGGGGAGGGCAGTTAGGGGTGACCAAGCCTGCAGGGGAGGGCAGTTAGGAGTGACCAGGCCTGCAGGGAAGGGCAGTTAGGGGCAAACGGGCTGGAAGGGGAGCAGTTAGACATCAATCAGGCTGGCAGGGGAGTGGTTAGGGGGTGATCAGGCTGGCAGGCAGAAGCAGTTAGGAGCAATCAGGAAGGCAGGCAGGCGAGCAGTTGGGAGCCAGCAATCCTGGATTATGAGAGGGATGTCTGACTGCCTGTTTAGGCCCAATCCAGGGATTGGGCCTAAACGGGCAGTTGGACATCCCTCAAGGGGTCCCAGATTTGAGAGGGTGCAGGCTGGGCTGAGGGACACCCCCCTCACCCCCTATCCACACCGTGCATGAATTTTGTGTACCGGGCCTCTAGTATCAAACAATCATGCTGACTAAATAACCTATTGTGTGGCATAAGTGCCACTTCTTATTATAATCATTTTTTAAATTGGGCTATGGAATGTAAATCAGCAAATCAGCATTTCACTCTGAAATTTTCTAGGTATTGTCCACTTTTGCTCTGGGGAACAACTTTAGACAGTGTTTATAATAAAACAAAAATTCTGTATTGTGCTGTTATTTAGACCTGCTGTATTTTATACAAACAAATTAATCCCTCCTTTAAGGTCTTTCATCTGGTTGCACGAGGCTCACTATCCAGCTTTAATTTCTTGACCTACCCACTGTTCCAGTCAGATCAAATAACTCTACTTCTATTGAAAAGACTTCTGTATGCTGCCATGTCTACTTTTGCCTCTGTGCATCTTCCCACCTGCAGGTTACCTTCATTTAATCAAATTCACACTCTGCTAAGTCTTTAATTTTCAATCAAGGTGCTGAGGAAGACTTCATGTTATGTAAAATTTTCCAACTTTCAGAGCTCTGGTCTTCCATGCTAGACTTGTAAATTTTAATTTAAAACTTCTTAAAATTTATATTTATTATTGAAAGTATTACATATTTTTTTATTCTTCCCCTACTATTGACCACCATCTATCCCCTCTGCAGGCCTTTGGCATGCTATTGTTGTGTCTATATTTTGTGCATAACAACATACAAGTTTTTTTGTTGATGTCTTCCTTCCCACCCCTTCATTTACTACCATAGCTAAAGTTTTCAATGCTTACATATGTTATATTAATGTAAGCATTGTATAGATATTATCCTTGTTATATTCATTGCTATAGATGTTTGTTATGCTTTGAAATAGTCATTATCAAAGTAATATTTGTCATTTTAAACTGCTTTTTAATTTTAACAACAGTAGAAATATTCAGTAGCTTCCCATAAATATTTCTTGAATACATCCCCAGTTATGTTAACTATGGAATATTTTGTATAGTCCATGACCAACAAATACATGTAGAATAAATATGTGCTAACACCGTTCATTTAACATAATAGCACACCAGGTGCTGCACTAAATTACTTTATATGTTATTTTATTTCATCCAATTCATTAATAAGAAAACCCTGTGATGACAAAATCCTTTTATATATGAAAGAAGCATAGTCACAAGCAAAGTCTTTGTAATTGTTAAAGTTAATATGTATATTTATGCCCATCTTCAAACTTACTTGTTTGCATGGTGAGTACATTACCTGAAATAAAGTGAAGGCTGTTAGACTTAGCGTCCGAATGAATTTCTATAGGGTAAACCCTTGAATGTCTTGCCCTAATGTACTTCCAGGGTGACCCTAAGAATGACTCGTGGATCTTTGCCCTGGCCGTGCTTCTGTGTAGCAGCTTTGTCTACAACAGCCTGAGCACCATCAACCACCAGGCCCTGGAGCAGCTGCAGTATCCTCCAGGAACCAAACCTCCATGTGTCATGGTGTCTATGGGAATGGAGATCTAGGCAGTTTCTCCTTCCCTCTCACTTAGTTGCCTTTGGTAGACCAAAAGGAACCAGAGTGAAAGAGAGTGTTGGTAACACTATTTTTTTTTTTAATTATAGAAATATGGGAATTGAAGGTAAAAAGTTTATTTTCCTTAGCCAAGTCCTAGTTATGTGACAGAGCTGACAGAACTCATCAGGGCAAAGTCCTCTCTTAAACCAGATGGAATAGAAGATTCAGCAGAGTTTGTGAGTTTCTTTCCAGACTTTATCTGGACTGTACGGGATTTCACCCTGGAGTTGGAGTTAAATGGCCACCCTATCACAGAAGATGAGTACCTGGAGAATGCCTTGAAGCTGGTTCCAGGTAACGGAGCATGGCTGGGCAGTGGATGGTCCAATACAGATGGGAGGTACTAAACATCATGTCTGGAGTTGCATTTGTACTTGAGACTGACCGGAAGTCTGCAGAAATGGTGGCTGGGAATGAGTTGAAAAGCTCTATGGACCTGAGTTTAAGTTCACATAAGAAAAGTAGAGCCTAAAGTAGAGTAAAACTATTCATAACCAATTTGTTCTTTACACATTTGTAATTTAGAATCCAATTGTAATTTTGAATACAGTGGTGGTAAAGCCTTCTAAAGACCAGACACTTATATTTATTACTTTCATTTCTGCTTTTCCTGGTTGAGGAAAACAGCTGATCAGATACTTGGTAGGCATAAAATTACAATGAAAAGCCTATCTAATTAAAAGTATCTTTCTTGTAATTAGATATAATTCATCTAACATGGGCATATAACTTTTTAATGTCTTTATACATATATAATCTATAAAAATGACTTTATGTTCTAATAAACCTGAAGAAGCATATTTTGTCTTTTCAATCTATCCTTTTGTGTGTTTTTTGATAATTATCACAATATAATTTTAATTTATATATCATAGGTTTTTTATTTTAAAAATAATTTTCTTTTTCAATTGTAGTTTACACTCAATATCATTTTGTGTTATTTTCAAATATACATAGAATAGTGGTTAGATAACACATAGTTTACAAATAGATCCCACTATATTTCAAGTTCCCACCTGGCCCCATGCATAGTTATATCAATTTTATTAACTACTAGAGGGCCGGTGCACAGAATTTGTGCACCTGAGAGGGTGTCCCTCAGCCCAGCCTGCACCCTCTTCAATCTGGGACCCCTCTGTGGGACTGGGCCTAAAGCAGCAGTTGGACATCCCTCTCACAAACTGGGACTGCTGGCTCCCAACCACTTGCCTGCCTGCCTGCCTGCCTGCCTGATTGTGCCTTACTGCTCCCCTGCCAGCCTAGTCGCCCCCAACTGTCCCCATCTTCCCCCTCTTGTGCTCCTCTCTTCATGCAGGCATCAGTTTTTTTCTCAGTATCTATTAATCTATTTCAATTTTGTTTGTTTATTTTGTTCTTTAGAATCCACATATAAGTGAAATCATATGATATTTGTCTTTCTCTAACTTATTTCACTGAGCATACAATTTCATTCTTTTTTATGATTGAGTAGTATTCCATTGTGTATACTGTATGTACTATCTATTCTTTATCTACTTGTCTATTTTTGGGCACTTAGGTTACTTCCATATCTTGGCTATTGTAAATGATGCTGCAATGAATACAGGAGTCATATATTTTTTTAAATTAGTGTTTTGGATTTCTTCCGATATATAACCAGGAGTAAAGTCACTGGTCCATAACGTAGTTCTATTTTTAATTCTTTTGAGAAACCTCCATTCTCTTTTCCATAGTAACTGTACAAATATGCATACCCACCAACAGTGCCAACACGTATTCTTTGTTGATTTATTGATGAGAGCCATTCAGACCAGCATGAGGTGCTATCTCATTGTGGTTTTAACTTGCATTTCTCTGATGATTAGCGATGTTGAACTTCTTTTCATACCTACATTGGCCACAGTATGTCCTCTTTGGAGAAGTTTTTATTCAAGTCTTCAGCTCACTTTTAAATCAGATTGTTTGTTCCTATGGTGAATAGTATAAGTACTTTATAAATTTTGGATATTAACCCCTTATTAGATGTGTCATTGGAGAATATATTCTTCCATTCAGGTGGTTGTTTGTTTGTTTACAGCTTCCTTTGCTGTGCAAAAACTATTTAGCTTGCTGTAGTCCCATTTGTTTATTTATTTTGTTTCCCTTACCAGAAGAAAGATATGAAAATAAATACATTGCTAAGAAAAATATCTGAGATTTTACTGCCTTTGTTTTCTTATAGTAGTTTTATAATTTTGAGACTTACATTTAAGCCTTTAATCCATTTAAGCTTATTCTTGTATATGGTGTAAGAAGGTCATGTAGTTTCATTTTTGTGTGTGTATTTGTCCAATTTTCCCCACACCATGTATTGAATAAACTGTCTTTACCCCATTGTATGTTGTTTTGCCTCCTTTGTCATCTATTAATTGATCATATTTGTGTGCATTTATTTCTGGACTCTGCCGTGTTCCATTGATCTAGATTTCTGTTTTTATTCCAGCACTGTGCTGTTTTGATTACCATAGCATTGTATTATAGTTTGATATCAGGTAGCATGATACCTCCAACTTTGTCCTTCTTTCTCAGTATTTCTGTGGCTATTAAAGGCCTTTTATGGTTTCATATACATTTTTGGATTATTTATTGTAGTGATGTGAAGAACATCCTTGGTATTTTGAGAGGGATTGTGTTGAATTCATAGATTCCTTTGGGCATTATAAAAATTTTAATTATGGAAAATCTTTCTTTCTTTATCATAGCTTTTTTCCATTTTCACATATTTACCTATGCTATAATTTCAAAATAATAAAAATATATGAATGGGTTCTATTTACCTGGGCATGTAGGTATCACTTCTGATTTATACGCTCTTGATTTCATGTTCCTATTTATAGTTTCTCAAAACAATGAGAAATAGGCTACACAGCAAAGCTATAGAATGAAATATAGTTCTTTACCTTAAAGAATTTAGAAACTGATAGTGATATCTTAAAATTACGTTTTAGCTACATTTACTCTTCACTCTTCAGATGTTTTTATTTTTTTAAAAGCTAATGCTGTACACTTCATTTTTAGCATCTAAACAGTTTTTCTTAAATAATCTGGTGTTATTCCTAACATTGCTTCATTAAGTCTTGTTTGAGCTCTTCATTTTGATCCACAGCTTCATTTCCCCATGGGATCAAATAGACCAAAAACATAAGTTTGACCCATGTTTCTGTTATTCATTCTGTAAGCGATATAGACAATATACACAATACTCTACCATTTTTAGGTCTGATAGTAGCAACAGGTCATTGTTGTTGTTTTTTAACCATGTTGATGTCTTAAAAGAATTTTTCCCCAGAGTTGTGTAATGGTAAATTTGATGTTAAAGAAGCATTTGGATGTCCATGCTAAAGGAGTTATAAACAAGTTATATAGAGAGAATGTCGCAAAGATACAAAAACCCCTGTCATAAAAATCTTTAGATCCCTTGTCCTAAGTCTGCTCCTACTGTAATACCTGTTTTTGTTTTTGTTTGTTTTAATCTTTCAGGCATGAATCTCAAAGCTCAAATATCTAATCTCCCAAGAGAGTGCATCCGGAATTTCTTTCCAAGACGGAAGTGTTTTGTCTTTGACCGGCCAACAAATGACAAAAAACTCCTAGCCAATATTGAGAAGGTTGCAGACAACCAACTGGATCCTAACTTCAAGGAAGAAACAAAGAATTTCTGTTCTTACATCTTCACCCAGGCTAGGATCAAGACCCTCAGAGAGGGAATCATGGTCACTGGGAAACGTGAGTCTCCATTTCACATTTTATGGGGCCTAATATTTTTTGAATATATTATAGGATGTGTTCTCTAGGATTTCTTTTTGATACTATATGGAATTATGAGTCATAGATGTTCATACTCCATGACGACAATTGTATACTTATCATACTTTTGGGTGTTTACAAATTTGTCTCCAAAATTACAACCTTTATCAGCAAAATCTGTAGTATCCATACATATAAAAATCTTCTAATTTTAATTAATCGCTAACTGGGGATAAAAAACAGAATATACTGTTTCCTCCATTGAAGTTCTTTATAATGTACTAGTGGCCTGTTGCACAAAATTTGTGCACATTAAAAGGGAATTAATTAGAGGAAATATTTTAATATTGCTATTTGCCCTTTATAATAGAAGTTTCAGAGATGAAAGAAAATTAGTAAAATGTATATAAAAATATTCCTCTTGTCAGAGTCTGGGGTATGCTGTGGGACCCAGAGTCAAGTCCCTGCCCAACCATGTGTGCCTCAGACCGGGCTTGTCCCACTCCAATTGGACAAGATCCAGACCTGTCAAGCCCTGCCAGGCAGGAGGCGCAGCCTCAGGGCCCCCAGCCTGGGGTGGGGTTCACGGCCTGAGGTCCCCTGGCCTGGGCCAGGGCAGGGGCATGCCTTGAAGTCCCCATCAAGCTCTGCCAGATGTGGGGCACAGCCTGAGGTCCCTTATTAAGCCCTGCTGGGCGGGGGGCGCAACCTTAGGTCCTCTAGCTTGGCGCAGGGTTGGGGGGCACAGCCTGAGGTCCACTGGCCTGGTGCCAGGGCGCGGGGCATGGTCTGAGGTCCCCAGTCAAGCCCCACCAGGTCGGGGTGCAGCCTCAGGTCCCCTGCCCCAGCCCAGCCCATGTAGCCTCAGGTCCCTGCTGATTGCTCTTTAAGGCTTGTTATAGGAACTCGGCCTCCACTGTGGGCGCAGCCATCTTGTGTTACTAAATCCCTGCCTTCGTTGTGGGAGCAGCCATCTTTACCATTATGGCATGAAGGTTGATTTGCATTTTCCCTCTTTATTGGATAAGATGAGAGTTGCAAGAAGAATACAGAAGATATTTTGGGCATTTACAGCAATTTAATAATGCACATTAGCCCATAAAGCTCTGAAAATTTACAGGAAGCTTCTGAATTCAGAAAAATATAGGATCACATTTACCCTGCCTCATCTGTCTACAATTTGCTTCTAAGATTTTCAATGGGAAATTATGTTTTCCAGATACCCTTTAGTATGTTAGATAAAGGAATATATTGAATTATTTTAGCCTTATGGTCTAAAGAAACATAAAAATCAAGAGTCAATGGGACAATAGTGCTACTGGAGGAAATATGTTCTTCTGTGGTGTTGTGTGAAAGGAATTTCAGGGATCCTGATGTAGGAGGAGTTTTACGTGATAATGGCAAGGGTTATTAAAGTGAAAAGCAAAGTACAGTCTCAGGCAGACAGAGAGCTGGCAGGCTAGAGGGCAGCTACTGCCCTGAGATATTTGTTAAGCTTCCCCATATATATTTGGGTTTGGGAAAGAGCAGGCTTTCTTTAAAAGTATCCAATCTCTTTCATGTCTTCTTCAGGGCTTGTGCCCTCCCCCTATGCAATCTTTTCCCAGGTTTTTGCCCTCCCCCACTTATGTTCTGCATTTTGACTCTTTTTGCACTTGCTTCTTAGTCCCGCTTGGTTATTTGGCTCCTACCTCACAGGCACTTAGTATAGAAATTTTACCTCTGCGCCATTTTTCTCCCATCCTGGTTAGTTGGGTGGACTCCCCAGGGTGACTGTAAAGTTGTTTTTTTCTACTTAATCATGCTTTATCAGATTCTGATTCCATTAGCCTCCTGGTCTCTTGTTAATATCTAACTGTGTACTCCAATAATAGTAGGAGGAAGTGGTGTGTTTGTGTGTATATGTATGCGTGTGTGTGTGTGTGTGTGTGTGTGTGTGTATGTGCATATATGTGTGTTTGTGTGAGAGAGAAAGAGACAGAAAGACAGAAAGAGAGATTTAGAAATGTAGAGTAACATAAATGGATCCTATTGAGTGATAAATTGATATTTATCCTTTAAATTTCCTGGCTTATTAGGCCTAAGGACTTTGGTGGTGACTTATGTGGGTGCCATCAACAATGGATCAGTGCCTTGTTTGGAGAATGCAATGAAAACTCTGGCCCAAACTGAGAACTCCAGGGCCGTTCAGAAGGCAGCCGACCACTACAGCGAGCAGATGGTCCAGAGAGTGAGCTTCCCCACAGACACCCTGCAGGAACTGCTGGACCTGCACACATCCTGTGAGAAGGAAGCCATTTCAGTCTTCATGGAGCACTCCTTCAAGGATGACAACCAGGCATTCCAGAAGAATCTTGTGGTACTTTGTCTTAGTATTTATTTACCCTTTGTGACCTTTCCATTGTAAATTAAGCCTGGAAGAACTTTTCTGACCCCAGACCTCCTCCCTCAGTCATGGATCGAGTAGTCTGGATTCTTATGAGGGATGCAGTTTAAAAAGACTGCATTTTCTTCTTCGTCTCCCCACCAAACCTCAGGTACTTTATGTAAAAATTTCTCTGGTCTCTGATAATTAGCATAGATATCTTTCTGAACTGAATACTTGTATTGAATTCACCCTGAACACCCAGAAGTCATTCCTCAGCTAGTCATTTTCTTGAGGGACTCTCCCACTCTCAGGAACAAAACGTCTCTTAACAGACCCTTAACATACCAGGCTATTTTCAACTTCTATGGATTCTTGTTGTATCATTGTGTCAGTGAAGATGAAATTAACAAAAGTTACAGCTTCAGGGAGCCATAAAGATAAGGGAATTCAACACCAACATTTTTTATGAGAACCTGAGACCCAAGGGGGTTGGAAGCTTTCCCCTGCCTCACATGGACTTTTCAGGGTTGTGAGTAAATCAAGTCTTGCAATTCCTGTTTTATTCCATGTCCTTCTCCAACAGAATGCTTTTCTCATGAGGACCATAGCTAGACTTCCTTCCACCAGATTCTTTGGAATTTTTTCTCCTGTGTTCCTTTCTCCTGGTGACAGCCCTCTATACTTCCTTTACAGAAAATCATAAAGGATAAGCAGGATAGGTTCTTGCTGCAGAATGAAGAGGCGTCTGTTAAATACTGCCTGGATAAACTTGAGCAGCTTTCCATGTCCCTAAGGGAAGATATTTCAGCAGGCATTTTTTCTGTTCCTGGTGGTCACAAGCTCTACATGGAAACAAAGAAAAGGATTGAACAGGACTACTGGCAAGTGCCCAGGAAAGGAGTGAAGGTGAGGAATAAGGGGAGCATAGGGATCCTACAGATTAAAGTCAAGAGGGTCTCCTGGAAATCGGTCACAGCATCAGTTGTGGGTAATATGGGAGAATCGGGATATCATGACTCTTAGTATTGAAGGCCCATTATTTCCTCTTTCTTTCTATAGAGAATCAAAATGCCCATTCTCAAAAAGGAATATAGATTTCTGAAACCCATAAGAGACACAAGAGAAATAATCATTTCCATCCAACAATATTATATTCAGTGTGTCAAAGGCAGACAATTTACAAGTTAAAGTCAGAGCATTTATACTTAAGTCTGATCAAAACAGAAAAGGAAGTCAAACATGTAGGCAGTTGCACACAGGGTTATCATACTTATGAACCTGAGATAATTGGCTACATAGGTGATGGTACAAGTAATAACATTAAATAACAATGCAATTAATATTTATTGAACTTTTACTGTTAAGACATATTATTGAGCTCTTTCCCTAGAATTTTAATTTTATCCTTTATATTCTTTATACTAGGGAGCATCTATCCTTTTCTTCAACATTTTACACAAGTGAACTGAGAGGCAGAAATGGGTTAAAATGACTTGCCTAGGGTTACAGTCAGCAAGTGGTAGAGGAGAGCGGGAGAACTAATTGGAGATAACATTTCTCCCTGGAGAGCAAATATGCAAAAGCAGAGACAGTGGGTTTGTAAAATTGAACGTGGTTCTCACTGTCTAGAACACAGAGCAAAGAGTAGAAAGTAACACTGGGAGAGAGACTGCAGGGGGTATGAAGAGCTCCTGTTGCTCTAAGGAGCTTGGAAACTGTGTGGAATCATGATGCAGTTTTAATCATGAAGGAAAAATTACAAGGACATAGTTCATTTTGCAGCACTATTTTTCCCAGTGAAAATCAAAGTTCTTTGTTCCTTCTTGTCTCCTTAGGCAAATGAAGTTCTCCAGGGGTTCCTGCAGTCGCAGGCAGCAATAGAGAATTCCATCCTGCAGGCAGACAAAGCGCTCACAGATGAGATGAAGGCCATGGCAGGTAAGGGGCAGGGCTGTGCTCACAATGGGTGGTAGGTACCTGCAGTGTCCTTTGACAGCTGTGAGAACAAAACCTCCTAATACAAGGAGCTTTCTCTCCTTCTGTGGGACATACTCTCTAACTCTGAAAACACTAGGGCACTTCAGCCAGCCAGGGCCTTTCCCATCACACTCTGAAATGTGCTCTTGATGGTGTGGACAAGGGAGCAACTCAGAGTCTTCCACCTCCCCTTGCAGTTTGGCTTGTTCTCAGAGTTCAGGAGGGTAGAGATTAGTCCTCACTTAATTTTCTTCCCTCTCTCAAACCTCCCTGGGGCAGTGGAGCGGGCCAAGAAGGAGGCAGCTGAGAAGGAGCAGGAGCTGCTGAGACAGAAACTACAGGAGCAGCAGCAGCAGATGGAGGCACAGAAGAGGAGTCTCGAGGAACATATATTGCAACTGAAGGAGAAGCTGGAGAAGGAAAGAGAGACTACACTAAAAGAGCAGAAGATGATGTTGGAGCATAAATTGAAGGTAAGGCCTGCGGTGGCCTCAGTAGTGTTCCATGGTCATTGATTGTCCTGGTATGTCAGGTGGGATGGAGAATGTCACAGCAAGACCATGGAGGCAACACCAATGACATTTACTACTTGTGATTTGCTAAAGCCTTGAATCTTACCCTTGTTCCCTTTCTTTGTAAAAAAAAAATCTTTGAAATCTCTATGCATAAACTCTGGAGTGGTCAGGACAAGCATCTCATCTCTGAACACTTGTGGAATATAAATAGGGTTTGAGGTGATATTTTAGGCTATTTCAAAATGATCTTATTTGGCCTGAATAAATAGGTATTAGAAATACATGTATTTATTATGACCACCAACTGGTTTGCTTTAGCAAGATCATTGCCTATTATCAGGAACCCTACTACCACCCAAAGGCTCTAAGGTAGATCTATGCTGACAATAAATTATCATAAATGTCTAGATTAAAAAATCAAGGATGTGACAGCTTTAAACCTGCTGCGTTGTTCCCATGTATGGAGACTCTACCCACGTGATCATATGGCAAAGGAAGAATTCCTAATTGGCTATCTGCACGTGTTTATAATAGAGTTCTAGAACATGTATAATTTCCCATGTTTTTCTGCATTTTGGTTGGCCATATTATTCCAAGTGGGACTGAGAATTAGTGTGAGCAGATTAAGGTTACTTCTCAACTGGAATTATGACTGGCACACAGTACATTTGTCCTCGGGCCAGGCTTAGTATTCTAGCAAAACCCAATAGATATGTGAATATTTGTAAGACTGTTAAGTATGCTTTCTTTCTATGTTTAGGTCCAAGACAAGATTATTTCTTGTTGCAAAATTATCTTTGATTGTGTAAGAGAGAACAATTTTAAGAGTAGAAGGAAAAAAATTCTTAAATATAAAATGTAATTTTTGAAAAACATGGGAATTTAAACCATTTTACTTTTCTCCTCACCTTTTTTTAGGTTCAAGAAGATTTGCTTAGAGAAGGATTTAAAATGAAATCAGAAGATATGAATGCAGAGGTCAATCATTTGACAAATATGATTGATAGTACTCAAATTATTAATAATCCCCTTATTACAAAAATCATGGAAAGACTTGCCAGTGAGATTGATTCAATATTTTGTATGTCTGGTAAATTTCTTGGTAATGTTTTGAGAGGCTTTGGCTCACTATTTAAAAATAAATAGTTCTCCTTTGAAATAAAGTATAGAATGTGGATATATGTTATGGCTTGTTTTTGGTGTGTATTCCTTTTGATTTCATTAATCCAAGTCTTAAACATGAAAAATGCCTACAAAAGGATATCAATGTCTAGCCCTCATTAGATAGGATAAATGCCCATATGCTTTGATATAGCATGTTTACTTAATGAAACATACATGTCTAAATAAATATACTTACAATTAATCAAGTTATCACTTTAAATGGCAAAAGATTGGAAACTACTAATAAATTCATCTATATAAATTGGTAATATAAGTTTAACATTTGCATATGGTGGAATATTATGCAGCCAGTAAATAGAGAATTCAGCTCTATTTTTATAAATATACAACAATCTTGAAAATACATTGTAAAATGAGGTACACAAAAAGTGTATAATGTATTTATAGGGAAAAATGTAATTACTGTGTGCAATCATATGTATATGTACACATTGAATATCTATAGGAACCCTCAAAGAAGTAATATCAGTTCCTACTTGGAAGAAATGGGTGAGATCAGGGTAAACAAGTCACATGCTTTTCATTATATACTCTTTCTTTTGAATCCTGTAAAGAAATTTTTTAAATAAATAAATAACAAAGAAAATGTAAAGCGTAATACTAATATATCTATATATAAAAGGCTAATATGCTAAGTGTCCAAGCATTCATTGGACCGGTCAATATCACATGCACTGACCACCAGGGGGCAGATGCTTCTACCGGTAGGTTAGCTTGCTTCTGGGGTCTGGCCAATTGGGATTGGGCTTCCTGGAGCCCTCCCACAATCCCTCCCCAGCCCCAATCGTGCACCAGTTGGGTCCCTTGGCATGGACTGTGCCCTCTTGCAATCCGAGACCCCTGGGGGGATATTGGAGAGCCTGTTTCAGCCTGATCCCTTCAGGCCAGGCCAAGGGACCCCCACCAGTGCACAAATTTATGCACTGGGCCTCTAGTAATGATAATAATGACAAGGAAATGTAAAAAATGGTTATTAGATGATGAAAGCTCTCATGGCTTCTAGAAATGATACCAGCCTGCACAATTAGGAGTTTCAGATTAAGTCAAAGTATAGAAAGTATAAAATTTGCATACTCATCTTGTTTCTTTTTAGGCTTGGTTCTCAATCCATTATATTTGTTTCAAAACTAAGATATACACTTTCCTATCTCTCTTGGAATCTCAGCTAAAAAAAAAGAAAAAAATTTCAGATAGAGTAGCTTCTACTTCCTATATTGAATTATACTTTTCAGCGATTAGAAGCAAATTACCAAACATAAGAATATGCACTGGTGAGAGAGTTCCTATCATCCTTAAAAGTGGCCTCTCTGCTATAACCAAGAGCCAAAGAGACATGTACCACTGCAGAACTAGATGGCCTGCTGGTATTGAGGATGATAAGCCTTGACCCATGGAGACCAAGTGGTGGCACTGAAATACCAAAAGCCAGGCACATACATTGATAGTAATCAATATCATGGTTTGTTTTAGCTCAGGCTGCTACAAAAAGTTACCATATATTGAGTGTCTTAGAAAACAACTATTTATTTCTTCTAGTTCTGGAGGCTGCTAGTTCTAGATCAGCATGCCAGCATTGGGGGGTTCTTGGTCAGAATTCTCCTCCTGACTCGCTGAGGACTGCTTTCTTGTTGTGTCTTCATATCATGGGAAGGGTTGGGAGGAGCTCTCATGATTTTTATTATTAGGGTAGTCAAACAATAGTGCAAGAGAGAGAATGTAAGGTAGTGAAATACCATTTTTAATCTAGATGTATGGCAGGAAAAAATAACTTTCAAAATGGGTGCAAAATTTATATTTGGAGGAAAGTTTTTCTTAAATAAGTCAAGAAAGTTCTAAATATTTTAGTTTAGGCAAAAATAAAAATAACTTAAATATAAAGTCTGTAGTACAAAAGTAAATGAAGATCCAAAACAGCAGTGGATATGGAAACAATAAATATTAACTTAATAAAAACATCATAATAATGTACTCTATTAAAGAGAGGAGATAAAATAATTCAGGAAGAGTCTGGATATAGATCAAGTGTTAGAAACCCCTTGAATTGTTTTGAGGAGAATAAGGTGAGTAATTTTGAGTTTCATGATTTAAGTCTAAAGATTGCCATTTATAATGTAATCAATTAAAGAACAGTTTTTAATTTCTATATTGGGAGACATAAAAATGATTTTCACACATCACAGTAAATAAAAAATGTAACATGAAAAATGTCAAGTAAAATTAGAAGATATTTTTAAAACATAAACAAATTTGGCCTAATGTATGTATGTAGAACCCTACAGCCAACAATAGTAGAATATGCTTTTTTGTAAAGCACACTAAGAAACGTCACATGAATTTTACCTGTACCAAACCACAAAGCAGGATTAGTTGTCTTATGTCAGATTCTCTAGATGCAGAGCCTTGGTGATGGGTTTGTGTTCATGTGATTTATTGAGGGTGTGCTTTCAACAGAAGGGGTTTAAGGGAAGTGGGAGAGGGTAAAAAAATAGAAATGAACAGAGTCTGTGGTTGCAGGCAAAAAATGGCTTCAAGCTGATCCACTGGGATCTCTGTAGCACAAATAGCATGAGAGTTTGTCCCTCCTAGAAGCAAAGTGCTAGACATTTGTACCCCATCAGGCATTATGTGGGGGCCATCCATCTTGAGCAGAGCAGCTACCATGCTGTTAAGGGAAATTCTCCAAAGAAAAGAGAGGCTGTGAGCTTTTTAACAATGAACAAACACAGGAATAGAAGGATGGATGCAAAGCCTTGTAAGATGATCAAACTGAGGCACTAATAGCAAACAGCACCAGCATAAAGATTAATATTTGCATACCTCCCTTGTGCCATGGTCTATGTATGCATACTTATCACCCCACCCTGATGGGGTTCCTGTCATCCAGGCAGCCAATTATCTAGATCTAGAATCCCTTTGCAGAAATTTAATTTTCAGAGCTCTCTGGGTACAATCTACTACTGACTGAAATCCCTAGAAAGCAAATTCTGGGATGGAAATTTTCATGTAAATTGTTTTTTAGGGAAAACTCCTGGGATAAGCACTTATAATAGAATGTAGAAGGAAATGGGACTGGGAAGGAAAGAAAGTTTAGCTATAGTCTTAAAAATTGCTTCACCTATTTCAATGGATAACTCTGGACTTTAGTAATCCATCTCATTTCCCCCAGTTTTTAAGAGATTGGTCAGAATAATGAACATCCTAGGAAGGGTCGACTTTAGGCAAAGCGACTATTCATAAGAGAGCTAAAAACATGTGTTTGCAGGAGAGCTTGCATTTCAGAAGAAAGGAATCTAAGGTTAGGGGACATGGAAGAGGTGAAAAGTGGAGAGAACAATGGATATATACTTCATTGATGTTCAAGAGAATTTGTGTAGGAGTTGTAGAAGAAGGGCTCACAATACAAAATAGAAACTGTGATGGGCAAATAATTCAATTTGTAATGGCTAGTTTCATAAGTGGAAATGTTATTGTTAATTCCAAAATTTGACCTTGTGTAGCAGTTAGGGTTGTACAAACAAACAAAACAAAACAACAAACAAACAAACAAACCCAGAACCAATAGAATGTGTATATACAGTATATGTAGAAAGAAATTTATTGAATGGAACTGGCTGAAATAATTATGGAGGTTATCAAGTCTAAAAATGTGCAAGGTGGGCCAACTGGCCCAGGCAAACTGATGGTCCAATTCTAGTCTGAAGGCCAGGAAGAGCCAAAGTTGCAGATGAAGTTCAAAGTCTACTTTGGAGACTAGTACACAGGTACCTATTATCCCATATAATAAAAGGCTAATATGCAAATTGACTGAATGGCATAATGACAGTTGCTATGATGTGCACTGACCATCAGGGGGCAGATGCTCAATGCAGGAGCTGCCCCCTGGTGGTCAATGCACTCCACGGGGGGAGCACCACTCAGCCAGAAGCTGGGCTCATGGCTGGCAAGTGCAGTGGTGGTGGAGGGAGCCTCTCCCACCTCTGAGGCAGTGCTAAGGATGTCCAACTGGGGAGTGGACCTAAGCTGGCAGTCGGACATCCCCAAGGGCTCCCAAACTGCAAGAGGGTGCAGGCTAGGCTGAAGGACCCTCCACTCCCCCCCACCCCCATCCGTGCACAAATTTCATGCATCAGGCCTCTAGTTTACAAATAAATGCTTCTTTGCAACTCCCACCCAGATAAAAATATAAAGCATTACTCGAATCCCAGTAATGTTTCTACTTCTAGTTACCCAAGATTAACTGCTACTCTGACTTCTATCACCAAGCAAAGTTTAGTCTGTTTCTTAACTTCATATAACTCAGCTTCATGTACTCTTTTCTGAGTTCTTTGCTCAATGTTTTGTTTGTGACAGTCATCCTTGTTGCAAGCAGAACTTCATTCTCTTCATTGCTCTGCAAAACATTTCTCAACCTTAGCACTCTTGATATTTTGGCCTTGAAAATTCTTTTTTTGTGGGAGCTGTCTTGGGCATTGTAGGATGTTTAACAGGCAGCCCTGACCTCTAAACACTGGGTGCCATAGTACCTGTTCTGCTAAACAATGCAGTTGTGACAACCAAATATGTTTCCAGTCATTGCTAAATGTCAGCTCGGGCCAAAGCACCACCTTTAGGAGATAACAAGCTTGAATAATTAAAACCATCTCTATAAAATCACATCCCAATCTCGTAATAAGTATTCCAGAGTCTAAACAGAAAAATATGGAAGAAGGTGCCACTTAACAATGCCTAGTGTAGATGTCTTCTTTATCTCAAAACTAGAGGCCCAGTGAATGAAATACATGCACTGGGGCGGGAGGGGGGGCACCCCCCAGCTTGGCCTATGCTCTGTCACAGTGCGGAGCCCCACAATCGATTGCCCCAGAGAGGTAGGCCCCACCCACCCATCCGGGACTCATCCATGGATTGCTCCAAAGAGGTAGGCTGGAGCCCGGTGTCCTGCCTCTATGCCGTGTGGAGCCAGGAGGCAGGACCCCCAGGACCCCCAGGACCCAGGCATGCTTCACCACGTGGAGTCTGGGGACCCCCAGGCAGGCCTTGCTGCATGGAGCTGGGGGACCCGCTTCCATGCTGTGCATGCAGCATCAAGCCCCGCTCCGCCCACCTGCGCGTGCCCACTGCGCAGGCAGCGTGGCAGCGTGAGGGCATCACAGTGTGATGACCACTTAGGCTTTTATTAGTAAGGATATATTTAACTTTCCTGATACTGAGGAGAAGATAAGAATAACATAATTGAAACTGCTGACTCATTTGTACTTCCTCAGGTATCAGTTCTTTGTTGTTGTTGTTGCTTTATTAATGAGTAAGGAAGTGTGTGCTACTTTATTAAATTTTTAATGTTCTTTACTTTTTATTCAGAATGATACTAAGTAAATGATTTAACCCAGAATAAAATCAAAATCCACAATATTAATACAAAGCAAAGGTAAGCACACTCTCTAAAGTTCCTTGGTTTGAATAATACGTTTCTTGCTTAGACACAGGGGCTTTGTTTGAGTGACAAAACCATCAAAGACAAACCTAACATAGATGGTGATGGTGATGATAATGATAATGATGATGGTGATGACAATGATGACAGGAACAAATATAGTATTAACAAGAACTCACCTTCGTCAGTTCATGTTTTGTTTATTGTTAATGAATTTTGATAATTTTTACAAGGTTACAATGCAGAAAAAAACTCAAATAAAGTCCTGACTGACATAAAATGGGTACTTCTGTTTTTTTTAATCTTTATTGTTGAAAGTATGACATATGTCCCCCCCTCACCCCACCCCAATTGACTGACCCTTCTAACCTGCCTGCAGCCCAGGCCTTACCATCCTATTGTCTGTGTCCATGGGTTATGCATATATGCATAAAGTTCTTTGGTTGATCTCTTCTCCTCCCCGCCCCCCGCCCCCAACCCCTGTCTTTCCTCTGAGAGGATACTTGTGAACATGACCGCATTTAATCACTCAATAAATATGCACTGACCACGGCTGAGCATTGGGGAAGGCATTGGGGAGGCATTGAGGATTCTATGATCTGCACAGCAGCCGTGGTCCTTGTGCTCATGCATTATTTTTTATCTCAGAAAGAAGACATTAAAACAAGTTATACCAGCAAATGTAATATTTGAAAGCCTAATGAGCATTGTAAAGGAATCATACAGAGGTCTATGAGTAAGTGCCAGAAGGAGACTGAAGTTGGATTATGCACTCAGCAATCCTTCTCAGGAAAAATGAGAGGTAAGATGAATTTTTGGTGAACACAGTTAGGGAAAAATGAGGGAAGAGTTTCAGACAGAGGAGAGTTTGTGTACCAAAGTCCAGATTGGTGAAGAGTTGGGTGTGTTTGGTATCTGAATGAAGGTCCATGTGCTGAAGCGGAGATAATATGTAATGAGGAGAGGGGCAGGCAGAAGCCTGGTTGTGTAGGAACTTGCAGCCACGGTGCTGAGAATGAGAGCTTTTAAGGTTTAGGACTTTGGGTAGAAAAAAAGTGACAAAACAATTTGTTTTAATAAACTCATAGTGACTACTGTGAAACACGCATTAGAACTGCCCAAACTGACCATGCCTTCAGACCTAAAAGTAGGTGAACTAGCAGCTTCTTAAAATTACCAGCCTGTTTGTGAAAGATTAAAAATGCTACAAATAAGTAAACAAACAAACAAACAAATGAATAAAATACTAAGTGCCATATATTTGCTTTAGAAAACAACAAGGAGAGGTTCTGGAATCCTTAAATACAATGTTTTTCTTCTTCTTCTCTTCAAATTTCATACCATTACAGTCATCGTCCCCTACCTCAGCTTTGGTAAAATATAATTGACACTAAAATATAATATAACACTGTATGAGTTTAAACTGAACAGTAAGTAGGTTTTAAAATGATCTAGTCTAAAGGCTTTCCAGCCAGTAAAACAATCTCTTAAGTTATTTGAGGCCACTGGAAATGGCATTTGGTGGAAACATAATTCATATTGAAACTGAAAGCAGTGAAGAGCTACTTTTATCACAGGCTCATTTCAAAATATTAGCTGCCTTTCTGTAGGTACAATCCTTGAGCCTGGTTTTGACAATCTAAATCTATATCAGAGTGTGTAAAGTGTTCAGACAATTAAAGCGATCTTCCTAATGGGCTTTGCACACTCTCTTTGGACTCCACATTCTTCTACTGGGGTCCACTTGCATTTCATGGGCCAAAAGATTCATGGAATGTGCAACTGCTGCTTGTTTGGGAACTTGACTACAACTCCAGAGTGCGATAGGGAATTTAATTTAAAACTGCATGCGCCTGTTTTCCTGTGGCACAATTTACCATAGAGTTTCCAAAACAAAGGTGTCTGGGCACTGTTTGCACTCTTAGAGTTGTTCACACACAGCCTCCTTCTTTCTTATAGCAGAATAGATATTGGGATACCATATTATAAAAAGATAAAAGGAAGGTTTATTATTTTAACATTTGACCTTCAGTTACCTCTTAAAAATTAGTTTGAGAGAGAGAGGGAGAGGGATATAGAAACATTGATGTAAAAAAAACTACCCCCCAAACCGAATCCTGGGATAGAACCTACAACTGGGTATGTGCCCTTACCGGGACTCAAACCCACAACTCTTCCATGCCTGAGACGTTGCTCCAACCAACTGAGCCATACTGGCCAGGTCTGACCCCCCAGTTCTTGATAGAGGGGAAAATGTGTGTGTTTTCAAAATTCATTCATGTCTGTTGGAGAAGAAGGGGAGAATACAAGGATGTAAATGTCAGCAGAAACTCCAGCAATAAAAAATGGTGCCCAGTGCTTTGTTAGGAAAGTTTACTTGCTCCTAAAAACAAGGTAGTGAGTTAAGGATAGACTAGGGTAGGGAGAGGAAGGACAAATCAGCAAGGTAAAAAGGGGCTGGGCTTCAGTGGGTTGAAGAGCTCATGGTTCCCTTCAAAACCATGATGGCCAAAGAAATCACGGGGCAAAAGATGTCCTTTCCCATTTTATGTAAAATCTATTACACTCACATAAGCTCTTTGGATAGTCTTGCATTTGGCAACGAGGTTATAGGAGGTGATATATGCAGTTCTATCTCTGATTGAAGTACCATCCAGGAGAGGTCATTTCTGCAAAAGTCATGCTGTGAGGAATGAGACAGTGACACAGCATGGTCTAAGCTAGTCCTTGAAATTCCCCAAATGTCACAGGAAATAATGGGAATCATTCCTTGGTCTGCTTTGTCCTTTGGGATGCCAGGTAATTGGAGACATATGTTTGTATTTTATTCCAATGAGTAACTTAAGCAGAATGAAGTTCAACGTGAAGTAGCAAACAGGAGCTTTGAGAGTAGATGCCTAGGGAAGAGAATGGAGGTTCAGCCACATATTCTTGGACTGTTCCCAGTTCTTTACTATGTCTCATGTGTTCATGTTAGGGGCAGAAATAAAATATTAGAAATTAACTTAAGAAATTTTAATCATGCTCCATTAGCTATGATTGTTCTTTTTTGATTACAGAAAACATTCTAACCTCGCTGAAAGTTGTACGCCCCAGGACATGGGCGCTAACATCGAAGTCTGGTCATCCTCCTTCTGAGAACTGCCTGTCATTATGGAAAAATTTACAATGTCATAGCACCTAGTCCTGGAGGCACCTGCTCTTTACAACCCCCAACCCCTATTACCTGTAATCTGGTCCGCTCAGGGTACCCGGAGGCGCACCCTCTCTGTGATTCCCCTTCAGCCCGCATGACTTGTAACCTGTAATGATTATCCCACACCTACTTTCCCATACTTGTAATTATAATTACAAATATATATATACTAAAAGCAAGAAATTCCAGTGCAATTTTGAAACAAAGATAACAAATGTGGAGGGACTCAACAGTAATCATATGATAAAACATTTTAAAAAATTATCAAAATGGTACTGACATCTAAACATTTAAACAGTAATCAAAGACTTGAAAGTTATGAGGGCTCAAATTCACATGAAAATTTAGTACATGATTGACTTAGTATTTAGCACTAGTGAAGAATTATGAAATATTCTGTAGTTAGTATTTGGATTACAGGTAGCCATTTGAAAAATATAAAATTGGAGATTTTTTTATACCTACATAAATTTCAGATGGATCAAAGTGAAACATGAAAAATTGAACTAAAAACTTAGAAAAAAATACTTGAGCTTTTTAAAAAAAACAGTTTTGTATAAAGAGGCTACTTTTAAGTGTGATAAGAAAAAAGACATAAAAGAAAATATTTAATAAATTCACTTATATAAAATAATGAAATTCTTTTTAAAAATATATAAGCCCTGGTTGGGTAGCTCATTTGGTTGGAACATCTACCCATCCACCAAATGCTGTGGGTTCAGTCCCTGGTAGCGTACAGGAGGCAGACGATTGATGTTTCTCTCTCACATCAATGTTTCTCTCTCTCTCTCTCTGTCTTCCTTCCTCTCTCTAAAATCAATAACCATATTACTGGGTGAGGATTAAAAATTAGAGATATAGATATAGATATAGGTATAGAAATACAGATATAGATACAGATACAGATATAAGTAGATAGCCCAGCTGGTGTTGCTCAGTGGTTGAGCATCAACCTATGAACCAAGAGGTCCTTGGTTTGATTCCTGGTCAGGGCACGTGCAGGAGGAGCTGATCAATGTCCCTCTCATTGATGTTTCTATCTCTCTATCCTTCTCCCTTCCACCCTCTCTAAAATGAAAACATATTAAAAACATATTTAAAAAACCTTTAATTAAAAAAAGAAGTGATAGCTGCTGAACATACATACACATGCAAAAAATAAAAATAAAACAAAAAGATAAATGGCAAGTGAAGAAAACGTTTGCCATTCATATCAAAGAAATAATTTCTTTATGCTATAAGGAACCCTTTATATATCAGTGAGAAAAAGAGCAATGACCATATTAAAAAATAAAGATGTTTCTTTACACTTACTGACAATAAGGAGATGTGCAAGTTAAAACTATGAGTTACCTGTTTCACTTCTAATGTTAGCAAAAAATAAAACATTTGCTAGGACAATGGGTTGGCAAGGGCTTGGGGAATCTTCCATATTTCCCAGTGACAGTGCAAATTGTACAATTACATATCAAAAATTCAAATGCACCTAAAGCTCTGACCCAGCAAGTCCACACACAGGAATCTATCTTAGATATATTTGCTCTAGAGAAAGATGACATATATACGAGGATGTTCTAGGAAGTTAGCTGCAGTGTTATTGAAACTGCAAATTGTTGAAACAACTCTAAAGTCATCTGTCAGGAACTAGTAATGTAAACCATGAGATATATGTATAGAATATTCCACTATCACTAAAATAAAGGGGAAATACTATTTTTACTAATATGAGTTAATCTCTAACATTTATCGTAAAGTGGAAAAAAAAAGATGTAGAAACTATGTCATTTAAATTATCACATGGAAAAAAATAATAATGTGTCCCAGTTCCAACCTGCTATTTTCATGAAGTTTTGCCTCCTTATTTGCTCACCAGAATAAAATACTTTTTTTTTGGTCCCTGCAAGTCTATCAAATGCTCAGCTTTTGTCCAAACCACCAGGACCAATACAACTGCTCATTCCAAGCCACCTTTCCTATCTGACCTACCTTAATATAAAAGACATAAATATACCCAGTTATGTCTTAATGGGAGACAGAGTTCTGGTTGTAGTCAGTGCTTCTTAAATACTTGTCAGACCACTAAATACCCATTGACTTGCAATAGTGAGAAAAAATATTTTCTTTTTTAAAATGGAAAATATTTTATCATATATGTGTACTTTCATGTTGAAAAAAATCACTCATTGAAGATAAATTCATAATGGACACAAAACTATAAAAATAACTTTAATTATTTTAGTGACCCAGGAATACTGTTAATTTTAGTGTACATGTTGTAAGGTTTTATCTACACCTTATTAATTATATGACTTTTAAAATATAGACTCTACATACAACTAATTAAATTATTCAGAGAGACAATTCCAAGTCCATGTGCATGCAATAAAGAATTTTAGCTTATCTGGAAAGTTGTTCAGAGGATTGGCAAGCATTTCAGGTCACAAAGTTCATGAAAACATTCAATTGTTTCTGGAGCTCTTTTGCTTCCTGACATAAACACAGACTTTATTGGTCAGAACAAGCAGCTGATTTCTTAGAATTAGTTTGCTTTCAAAGTAGCCCTGCTCTTGCTTTCAATTTCACTTTTATTATTAAGAAGTTAAGTAACAACTTTTGTCCTGAAATTGACACCAGACCATTGCAGTCACAGAAGGTGAGGATGAACTTTAGACCTCATCCTCTGCAGAATATTAATCAGTATTAGAGAAGGCAAGAGGAGAGACAGGCAAACTTGGTACGTTTTCCCCCAATTCCCCTCAGATGAGAGTTGCATATTGCCCCAAAATGTATTGAAGTACTGGTCATTTTCACATCTGAGACTATGTTACTGGAAGCTTGGGAAAGAATCTGAATTTAGATCAGATTTTAAATTGTCTAGTAGCCTTTTTAGTAGTATAAGAACTTTTACTATAATACTTCACCTTTTAAAGCATAACCTATAAACAGAAAAGTTCTAAGCTCAAACATATGCAGTAGATAAAACACACAAAATGAACACATCCCTGTAATTTTTATCTTGGTTTTTAAAAAAGGAGTACTCCCACTCGGCTGGTGTGGCTCAGTATTTGAGTGTAGAGTCATGAACCAGGAGATCACGGTTTGATTTCTGGTCAGCGCACATGCCCGGGCTCAATCCCCAGTAAAGGGCGTGCAGGGGGTAGCCGATTGATGATTCTCTTTTATCACTGAAGTTTCTCTCCCTCTCTCTCTCTCCTTTCCTCTCTCTGAAATCAATAAAAACCAAAAGGAACAAAACATTTTTTTTTAAAAGGAGCACTCCCAAATCTCAGAAACTTTCTTGGGCTCTTTTTATGCAATAACCATTCCATCCTGATCCAAGATAGTCACTATTATTACTTTTCTCATCAAAGACTACGTTTGCCTATTTGCCAACTTTATATAAATAGAATAAAATAACATGTATTTTCTAGTGTGCAATTTATTTTATTCACCATTATGACTGTCAGATAAATCTATGTTGTGTTTAGGTGTAGTTTGATTATTTTCATTACTATTACATATTCCATTACCAATATAACAAAGTTTTTTTTAGCTATTTTAGATGGACATTTCGTCATATTCAGCTTGGAGCTTTTATCCACATTGCTACTGTGATCATTCTCTGCAAGTTTTTATGCACATGTATCCACATTTATGCTGGACCTATACTTAGTTTGAAATGGCCAGGTCATATGGAACTTCAGTTTAACTGAAGTATATGTTTCCAAATAGTTTTCCTGAGAGTGCTTCAAATAATCTTGACATTTACAATGGTTTCTAAAATAGAAATGGCTTTTCTAGAGTCTTACTAGTCTGTAATAATTTGTGTATATTTAATGATTCCACCACTTCATAGTGGCCGATAACTAATACAGTTTATATTTGTTTGGAAATGAAGAAGCCATGACAACCAGCAGAATAATGTGTGGAATGCTTGACTGTAAACAGAAATGTCTGATTCACCAGGCTCTGCCTAATATCCCAAGAAGAGGGAGGTGCAAAAGGGCTGGAGAGGAGAGGAGAGAAGGACAAGATAGGAGAAGGAAAAGCAACAGGTGGAAATGAACAGAGAATGCTGATTCTGCCAAACTTTGGTGAAATGTACTGGACATATAATCTTAAGAAAAATTAGCAACACGTTCAAAATAACAGCTCCTCTCAGTTACAAGACTTGATGTCTGTTGGGTTGACCAGCAGACCCTGAGCAATGGATGAATAATTACTCTGACACACATTTCTGTGAAAGAGCAGGCTAAGGGACTGATTGGCTTGAGAAACCAACCAGCCCCATTCACCTGCCTTCTTAGGCTTTTATTGTAATAACAGCTTGAACTAAAATTAACTTCTAGACACTATCAGCAGGGTAAGCATCCTTGAGAAGACACATGCGTCTGCAGTGTCCTTTAAGCAAGGATGTCCAAAGACTAAACATGAAGATTCCAGTGAAACACCCAGGGGCTCAGACTTGTTTGGAAAAGTCAAGCCAGGGGTTTCCACCTTTGGCAAGTTCCCATAGAGGCCCCAGACATTTTGGAGATTCCTCCTTACAGACTTTCCAACCAAGTCCAGTGCTTCCCCACAGAAGTCCTTCTTCAGGTTTGGTCATATTCTACCATTTGGGAAGGATAATTCCTGGGTAGCTCTCCACTCACTGACCTAACTGAGGTGTTCAAATTGGGACTGGAGCACCTCAACCTTCATAGAATAAGCCCATCTACATATAGAACTCAGGACATTTGGAGATCTTGGACCCTTCAGAGAGCACTCAGGAGGAGTGTGGATCAAGGAATGAAAAGATGTGTACACTTTCTGGAGTGAACTATTTTCTGAGACAGTGCTACTTCTCATAAGTCTTTTCCATCAACACATGCTCAATTTGAAGACATTGGAGGTATAAAAATGTTAAGTACAACCTATGTAAATTGGTAGCTTTTGCCAGCAGAGCCACAAGTTTAAAAATTCTTTAGCTTAGCTCAGCCGGCTTGGCTCAGTGGTTGAGCATCGACCTATGAACCAGGAGGTAATGGTTTGATTCTGTGGTCAGGGCATATGCCAGGGTTGTGGGCTTGATCCTCAGTATGCAGCATGATGGAGGCAGCTGATCAATGATTCTCTCTCATCATTGATGTTTCTTTCTCTCCCTTTCCCTTCCTCACTGAAATAAATAAAAATATATTTAAAAAATTATTTAGCTTAAAATGAATTATCCTTGAAAAGTTTTGGGCACATATATTAAAGGGCATTTCCAGCAGTAGAATTTAACAGTCATGGGATATATACTTACCATTAGAGGCCTGGTGCACAAATTCGGGCATGAGTGGGATCCCTCAGCCTGGACAGCCCAGCGGGTCTTGCCCAGGGGAGAGGCCACAGGAGTTGGCAGGCTGGGGAGGAAGGGACTGTGGGAGGTTGGCTATCGGGCCCCAATCAGGCTCCCTCCTCGCTCCTGTCTGGGTCCAGGGTGCGGGTGAACCAGATTCAGGGCTGTCAGAACCCCAGCAGCAAGCTAACCAATGGCTAATTCCATGAGGAATTGGGTTCCCTCTTCCCTCCTCTCTCCTGTCTGGGTCTGGGGTGTGGGTGAACCCGATTCAGGGCTGTCAGGGCCCCAGTAGCAAGGTCTGGACAGTGCGTGTCATAGCTACAGGCTGGTCGTCTGGTCGTCCAGTCGTTCCAGTCGTTTTGGTCATTCAGGCATAATGGTCGCTTAGGCTTTTATATACTATATAGATTATCTCAAACCAGATGTCACAGGCACTGGAGGGAGGCCAATTTGTTGTTTTAATTTCACAAATTGGAACTTGGACTCAGGAGTGAAGACACTGCACTCAACACAAATTTTGAACTGAAACTGCTTTAAGTTTGTGTTTCTCTGGAAAGACTGGTATATCAGCAGTTTTATGGTCTTCCACCAAGCTCTGTGTATAGCATGTAAAAATGAGACTCTTCATGTCTGAGAATTCCTACCAGTCCCTAAACCTAGTATACTTGATGCCAAATAAACATACTTTCTAAAACAATTGCAGATAAATTAGGAGAACATGCAAAAATTTCATTTCAGTTAAATCCAGTCTCATTAACTTCCATCAGTTTTGGAAATCATTTTAATAGTTTTTCCTTTACCAATATTCCACGTCGTGACTTACACTTTTAGAATATATTTTTAAAGAATTTTTTCTTGAAACCATGTACCACTATGGAAATAAAGACTCCTATTATATTTTTCTTCAACAGTAATAGGAGTAATAATACATTTAAAATAATATAAATTAGTTAAAAACATTAAAAATGATGAATAATAACAATGATAAAATAGTGATTTAAAGGTCAAAAGAACTAACTAGTCTTATATTCTTCATCACCTCTCATCCCCCATCATCAGTCAATCTGTCTCAGTAGTATAGGTTCACTATACTTAACCCAGTTTACGTTCAACACTAGAAATTGCCAAGTTAAGTTAAAGGTCTTTTAATAAAGTTCTTTCTGATATTATTGTATATACTTTTAGAGCTATGACAGAATTTTTGGCTCCAAATATTATATTACACCATATAATAAGATGAGCTTATAGCAAATTAAGTAGTAGACATTACACCTTTCTAGCTGCTCTTGCATCTAGATGTGGCCATATACACATTGCAATATAACCAGAAGTATATGTATATTACTTGTGGGTTCTCAACCAGTCACTTTTTTCCATCTGACTGTCTGGATATTGCATTCAACCTTTGACCTTGCATATGTGTACAATGCCTTTGTGGATATAGAACAACAGAATGGAAGGAACCTGAGTCCCTGAATTCCTTTGTAGAACCTAGAATGGGGGGCTGTGATATACTTTCTAAGCTGTAGCACCAGCCTCTTAAGTAATCTTGTTTTCCAGTCTTCTCAGTTTATTCACTCTCTACTCCTGCCATCAGAGAAACACAATTCAAAATGGCTGAGCATGTCTAGTAATCTTTAAAGTCTCTATCTGCTTGTGTAACATAGTCCATGATCCAGGTCCCAATCGATCTTTCTACATTATTCTCAGTGAATCTATTAATACTGGCTGCATTGGACCATACTGATTCCTAGTATCTAGTTCCTACTTCTGTATATTTGCTCGTTTCTATCCTTTGCTTTAAAATATCTTTCCTTCAATCACTCTTATTTCAAAAGTGATTCATTCTTTAAGATCCAACAGAAATGGGACCTTCTCTATAAAGCCACCTATAACCCTTACTAATATAATTATACCATTGCTTTTGTAGTGACCAGCATTTTATCTGTCACGTGATTTTAGCACTCATCACTTCTGTCTTTATTTTGTATTTGCGTCCTGCAAAGTGTAGATTGTCTAAAGACGAGAATCTTATTTTATTCATCTTTCAATATGCAAAGGCAATGGGCCTCAGAATTGTATTAGTTGTACCAATGAAATGCACCACCATGTGTTGCAGAAAAATCATACTATTACCCAAATAAAAAATACCAAATAAAGACTATGTATAAAAATTGTACAACAGCATGACAAAATAAGAATATATTTTTACTCTGAAAATAGGAAGTCTTAGATATAAGCTCATACTAAAAGGTAAACATTCCAATAAATATGATTGGTAACATTACCTTACATATTTGAAGAAATAAAGAAATTTAAAATTCTCATTTTTCAATGTATTTTCTGATATTGTGTTCAATGTAACAACTTTCTTGGAACAAGAGTTTCATTTTAATAATATATTGTTGATCATGCTATACTAAGTAAAAATGATTATCTGACATCAAACTGTTGTTACTTAGCTTTTACCATGTTTTCAAAGAGCCAATTTCAACCAAACAGATTGTTGAAAGTGGAATTCACATTTTAATGTCTTTGAAAGCAACTCAGAATATTCTAGGCAGAGAAAAATAAGCAATGAAACTAACCCCAAATTGGTTCCATGAAAGAACCCCTACGTATATTCATCCAGAAGGCAACAGATGAAGCAAGTGACTAATATGAATATAAACTACAGAGTTTAATTCAATGTAATGCCTTAAAATTACATATTTATTTTTCTGAATTAATTTATTTTTTGAATTACTAAAATTCAAACATGAAGGGGAAATCTTAATAAGACATAACAAAACCAGAAAAGTGAGAGGAAATATGACATTATCAGCTTTTAAAAATGCGATGATTGTGATTTCTTTGCTCATTTTAAATAAATACTCACTTTTGAAATTTTTATTTTTATAGTATTTTATTTATTTAAAGCAAACACTCAAAATATATAAATTCAGAACCTTTCTAATCCCCCACAGAGCCAGCACACACACACAAAATAAGAAATGGAAGAATATGTTTCAAAACAGCGATTATCTCTGGACTGTAACACTCTTTAATGAAGAATGACTTACGTTAATAATAAGAGTACTTAAAATGAGAGACAGAAATAATCTAAACGAAAAATTTAAAACAAACAAAACACCATATTGCCCCCCCGCCACCCCCCGCCACCAGAAGTACCCCTGAGCGACAAGCAGTAGACCCCTGGCAGCTTGCTGTTACTGGCTCACACTCAGCCTGCTACTCTGTGTTCACTGTGGGGTCAGGGGACACAAGCCAACTGAGGAGGAGGGACTGGTAGGTGGATTTCCAAGAGATCATCCACCTCGGTGCACTTCCACACTTGGACCTCTAGTCTCCGCTAACAAACATGAGAACCCTTAACGGTTAAAACCACTAGACACTCGTGTGCTTTCGATTTTGACTCTCCCCCACCCGACCCATAACTGTTTGGCTATAATGTTTTCAGCATCTAAAGAGCATAGTCAGTACAGGAGGAGCCAGAAGCAGAAGGAGCGCGCGCGCGGGGGAAGTGCAAGGACAGCTGAGAACTGGTCCCCTGACTGGGGCACACGCTCCAAGTAAGTTCGCTCCTACTCTTGGTCTTCCACACACATGTTCTTAAAACAACGACCACGGTGTCCAAGCGCGCACCCCGCACAGGAGGCGCAGGCTAGGCAGGCACAGCCCTCTGTGGGGAAGCAGCGGGAGGCGGGTGCAGGAGAGGGCAGGCGCTGGCGGGGCAGGCAGCCAGGGGCTTTACTCCCAGTCTCAGCTTTTGCGATAGGACAAGGCAGCTGCAAGGCGACAGCGCGCGCAATGTGTCCCCGGGAGACACCGCTTCTCCTTGGGCACCCACTCACGGCTGCACAAAGAGCCCTGTATTGGAGAAGTGTCTCTGATCTCGTCGGTGGAAAGGGGCTGAAGTCCCCTGGGACTGATGGACTAAATCATAACCTCCTTGCAGAGGTATTGGGTGGAATCCATTCCTTCCCCTTCCCCCTGACTGGCCTCTGCTAGACACTGGAGAAAAAGAAAAAGGTGGTCCTCAACCTACACTATAATATTTAAAAATTATTTTTGTATTAGCCATATTTAGTATTCAAAAAATTCTAACAAGCTCTATTTATAATTATTTATATAATTCATTCGACATCTCTTTAATCAACTGTTAAAAACTCTAAGGTCTAAGCCTGTTTTTTATCCTGCACTGTTTCTGAATGTGTGGTCCTTACCAAAACAAAATTAAAAGACAGAAATTACTTTTATTTTCAAAATTTTGCTCCGTTTTCTTTCTATCCCTTATAAACTAGCAATAGAAAAGTGGGAGTAGGAGAGGGAGCAAGGAGGAATGAGAAACAACTGGAGCTTGAGCTCTTCTGACACACTGGCCTGAGGAGCTGTGGGGCAGAAATGCTAATCCTTTAACATTCCTTTGCATGCAACTTGATCTTGAGCTTAAACCTCTCAATTTCTGATTGAAAATGGTCTCTGAAGAAGAGGGACATAAGGGTCCCTGTAGCCCAACACTCTGGACTGCAGGGTTCAGTTGCTGGCTTTCGTTCTGGGGAAGCTCAGCTTCCCCCGTGGAGCAGTGGTAGGTTTAAGGTGACAGCCTTGTAGGATGTCACATAACCAGGACAGCAGCAAGTGGAGAGAGGAGAGATTATTCTTCTCCTGGCTGTTTAATGGAATAGGGTGGGGGTGGAGGAGCCAGTTTCTTCATCCATATTCCTCAGTATAATTTGCATTAGAATGGATTTATCACTGGTTCTCAATCTTGGCTCCACATTAGATTAGATTCTAACAACTAGGACCACAAGACACAAGAGATGCATGAAATCTTTGGCTTAACAATTAAATTCATGGCTGTGTCCCCAGGTCATTCCAGTGCCAGGTCATTACTCAGCATCATAAGCCTTGCTACTCTCTTAAAATCTGGTTAAGCCTTAGGTTTTAGGACCTTGATGAGGTGATGACTTTGCTTCTCACTGATGATGACCCCTGCTTTGGATAGAGCCTCTCTACAGCACTATAAGATGTGGCTGTCCAGTGACAGCAATGACATTCAATCTGAGTTCCTAACAAAGTTGGGAGCACTTTGGCCCTTGTAGGGATTGTAAGGGCAGAACCAAAAATAGATGGATTTTTTTATGGCAAAATTTTTATGAATTTTTTAGCCTAAGCTTACTGTGCCACGAATGTGGCAGAATAGAACAACTAAACTCAGAGCCTGCCAAAGTATAGCTTAGATATGAAAACCTTATTTCCAGAGAAGCACAAGGTGGTGATTATCACTGTTATTATTGGAATGGGGATTGGGGACCCCCCAGAAGAAGCTGTTGATATTAGCAATCCCTTTTGGTTACTCATTTTGTGTCTCTTTCCTTACAGTTTCCCTGAAAAATAATTAATGATGGAATTTCTACTAGGACCAAATTGTGGGCTTAGGAGCCATCAGGGCATAGATGCACTTTTTAAGGGAAAAGGGCAAGCATTTACAGTTACCCAAGTCTTGCTTTAGTAAGAATGCTCTCCTTTTGTCAGTCTGTGGCTTAGACAATAGACTCTCCCCACTCCCTTAGGATCCTTTGGATGCCTGAGCTGTACACATGAAGGTGACCAAGGAAAAATCCTGTATTTGGAATAGCTGAGATTCTCTTAGGCCCTTTCTCTGCCCATTTGTTTCATGACAGCAGTACCAGCAGAATAAATATCTTAATAAAGGTAAATACATGGCCAATTATAACTGATAGTGTTATTGTAACAACAATCTGTCACTGCAATTTTTGTTTTCAACTATATTTAAGAGATCAACAACTAAAAGCCATGGAAATGGCTTAAATGAGAAAGTGTTTGTATGTTATTGAAGTTAAACTGGTTTAAATTTAAATTAGGGTGTGATCATTTTAAGATGTTAAATATAATTACCATGGTAACCAAAAATCTAATAGCTATAAGATATGCAAAAAAGAAAATGATTGGAGCATTAAAATCTTTTAGTACAAAAAGCCAACTAGACATTTAAGAGGGATAAAAAACTATAAGGCATATAGAAAACAAATAGCAAAGTGATAGAAGTAATTTCTTTTTATAAGTAATTACTCTAGATGTAAATGAATTAAAGTCTACCATCAGAATTTATTTTAAAACAAACATGGTAAAACTACATGGTGTCTACAAGAGACTTACTTTATATTCAAAAACACAAATAGTCTGAAAGTGAAATGGTGGGAAAAGAAGTTTCAAGAAAACAGTGACGAAAGGAAAGCATGGATGGGATATACAAATATCAGACAAACTAGACTTTAAAAGTCACAAAAGTTACAAAAAACATAGAAGGACATTATATGTTAAGAAGAGGTTCAATATAGAAAGAAGTATAGTAAGTGTAAGCACTTACGCACCTAATAACAGAAATTCAAAACATACAAGGCAAAAATTGAATAGAAATGAAAATAAACAGTTCTACTAAAATGGTTGGAAACTTCAATATCTCACTCTCAATAATGGATAGAAAAATCAGGCAGAAGTTAATTAAAGAAATAGATGAGTTGAACAATGCAGTAAACCACCTACTTCTAACAGAGCCTTCTATAAATAACAGCAGAATACACATTCATCTCAAGAGCACATAAGACATTTTCCAGAATAGAACACATGTTATCCAAAAATTAAGTGTTAATAAATATAAAAAGATAGATACCATACAAAGTACCTTCCCTGATTAAAATGGATATAGTTAGAAATCAGTAACAGTAGTAAAACTGGAAACTTAACTAATTTGTGGAAATAGACAACACACTCTTATACAACCAATAGATCAAAGAATAAATTACTTGAGAAATTGAAAAATACTTAGAGACAAATGATAATGATAACATAACATACCAAAACTTATGGGATACAGTGAAAGCAGTACTAAGGGGGGGGGGGGGAGTTAAAGGTATAAATATTTACATTAAAAAAAGAGAAAAATCTCAAATAAAAAATATAACTTTTTTTCCTAATCTAAAGAACTAGAAAAAGGAGAGCAAACTGAACAGAAGGAAGTAAATAAAGAAGATTAGAGTAGAGAAGAGAAAATCAATAAAACAAAAAGCTGGTTATTTGAAGTGATCAATCAATTGACAAACCTTTAGCTAGATGGATTAAAAAAAGAGAGAAGGCACTAATACTTAAATGAGAGTTACTCCCATAGTCTCTTTTCCTTGAGATAATCCCAGAAAGGAGATTACTACCAATTCTGTAGGAAACAAAGATAAAAGAGAGTACTATCAACATTTGCACACCAACAAATTAGATAACTTAGATGAAATGAACAAATTCCTAGGAAAACAAAATTTGCAAAGGCGAAACCAGAAAGAAAATTACTTTTGACCTACACTTGGTAAGGATATTTAATTAGTAATAAAAAATGCCCTGACCAAAAAATCAACCCTAAAAAACCCACCCGATGGCTCCACTATTGATTCCTACCAAGTATTGAAGAACTAACACCAATTCTCAAACAATTTAAAACAATTGAAGAGGAGGAAATTCTTCCTCACTCATTCTATGAGGTTAATATTATGCTGATACCAAAAATAAACAATGACACTACAGGGAAGGAAACCTATTGACCAATGTCCCTGATGAATATCAATGCAAAAATCCTCAACAAAATACCAGCAAACCAAATTTAGTAGCACATTAAAAGACTTACGTTCTATGACCCTCCATGACCAAGTGGTGGTTATTCTTGGAATGTAAGGATGTTACAACAGACAAAAATTGATCAATGTAGTATAGAATAAATTAGTAGAATAAGGGGGGGGGGGGGGAGGAGCACATTATTATCTCTAGTTATGCAGAAAAAACATTTGACAAAATTCAATACCCTTTCACTCAGCAAAGTAGGAATTGAAGAAAACTACCTCCATGTAAAAAAGCCAAATATGAGAAATCCACAGCACACATCTAATAGTGAAAGACTGAAAGCTTTTCCTAGAGGAAAAAATAAAAATGGAGGGGGAATAGACAGACGTGTCCCAAGTCTTGTCCCGGAGCAGATAGAAAGAACAACTGAGGATTGCATGGGGAATCTTTGTTGGTGAGTTGAGGGACAGTTATACTCCAGGAGACTGTGGGGGACTGCTAGACAGGGCTTCCCTGACCCAGCAGCCCCCACTGCTGCTGGGTTCCCTCTCTGAGCTACCTCAGATGTGGACACCACGCCATATTAAAGGGGAAAGTGGATGTTATCTGAAGCCTGAAAATCTACAACTGCGACACCCACTGAACAGCTGCAAACCCCAGAATACTGGTCTCCAATTGTAGCAAATATGCAGATTCAGAAGAGCTCTACACTCCACCACAGAAAGGAGAGAGAGAACTACATAACCAGACATCCGGAGAAGAGAGACCATGGGGAGACAAAGAAACAGCCTCCATATGAAAGAAAAGCAGGCATCACCAGAAAAGGAAGTAAACGAAATGGAGGCAAGCAACCTGCCAGAGAAAGAATTCAGAGAAATGGTGATAAGGTGGCTGAAAAGAATGGAAGACAAATTCGACAATATGAGTAAAAACCAAGAGGAAATGAAGAAGAACCAAGAAGAAATGAAAAATGACATCACTGCTGTAAAGAACTCAATAGAAAGCAGCAAGAGTAGACTAGAAGAAGCAGAGGACCACATCAGTGAGCTAGAAGACAAGGTAGGAAATAATACCCAAGTAGAGCAACTTCTAGAAAAAAATTTAAAAAGCAGGAGGAGAGCCTAAGGGAACTTTGGGAGAACACGAAACAGAACAACATCCGCAAAATTGGGGTTCCAGAAGGAGAGGAAACTGAGCAAGGAACAGAAAACCTGTTTGAAGAAATAATGACAGAAAACTTCCCTGACTTAGGGAAGAAAAAATGCACACAAACCCAAGAAGCTTACAGAGTCCCAAGCAAAATGAACCCCAAAAGACTGATGCCAAGGCACATTACAATTAAATTGTCAAACACCAAGGACAAAGTAAGAATCTTAAAAGTGGCCAGAGAGAGACAAAAAGTTACCTACAAAGGAACCCCCATCAGACTAGCGACTGTTTTCTCAACAGAAAGTCATCAGGCCAGAAAGGAATGGAATGAAATATACAAAGTCATGCAGAGGTAGGGTCTGAATCCAAGAATACTGTACCCAGCAAGGCTATCAATCAAACTTGAAGGTGAAATCAGGAGCTTCACAGACAAAAAAGGGCTAAGAGAGTTTATCACTACCAAGCCAGCAATGTAAGAAATGCTAAAGGGACTGCTGAAAAAAAAAGAAAGGAAGGAAGGAAGGAAGGAAGGAAGGAAGGAAGGAAGGAAGGAAGGAAGGAAGGAAGGAAGGAAGAAGTGACGAAGGAACACAGGGGTAAAGAATAAAAATGGTGATAAATAAGCACCTACCAATAATAACTTTAAATGTAAATGCATTAAGTGCATCAATCAAAAGACATAGGGTAACAGATTGGATAAGACAACACAACCCATATATCTGCTGTCTACAAGAAACCCACCTCAGAAAAAAAGATGCACACAGACTGAGGGTGAAGGGATGGAAAAAGGTTTTTTAGGCGAATGGAAATGAAAGAAAAGCTGGGGCAGCAATAATTATATCTGACAAATTAGATCTCAAAGTGAAGGACATAACAAGAGATAAGGAAGGGCTCTTCATAATACTAAAGGGAGCAATCCAACAAGAAGAAATAACTCTGGTAAATATATACACACCCAAATATAGAAAAAAACTCCTGGAGGATATCAAGGGAGAGATTGACAGCAATACAATCATAGTAGGAGACTTTAATACCCCACTATCACCATTGGACAAATCCTCTAAACAAATAATCAGCAAAGAAACATCAATGCTAAATGACTCACCAGACCAGATGGAATTAATTGACATCTTCAGAACATTTCACCCCAAAGCCACAGAATATACATTCTTCTCAAGTGCACATGAGTCATTTTCAAAGATAGACTATATGTTGGGTCACAGGCAAAGTCTCTTCAAATTCAAGAACATAGAAATAATATCACGCATCTTCTCAGATCACAGTGGCATAAAACTGGAAATCAACTACAATAAAAAGAATCCAAAAAAATCACACACATGAGACTAAACAGCATGCTATTAAACAATGACTGGGTTACCAGAGAAATCAAAGAAGAAATAAAAAACATCATGGCAACAAATGACAATGAAAACACAACAATCCAAAATCTATGGGACACAGCGAAAGCAGTCTTGAGAGGGAAGTTCATAGCTCTACAAGCCTACTGCAAAAAACAAGAAACAATGGTAATAAATTACCTAACCCTACAACTCAAAGAGTTAGAAAGAGACAACAAGAAAAGCCCAGTGTAAGCAGAAGGAAGGAAATAATAAAGATCAGAGCAGAGATAAACGACATTGAGACAAAAAAACAACAACAATACAAAAGATCAAGAAAACCAAGAGCTGGTTCTTTGAAAGGATAAACAAGATTGATGAACCTCTAGCCAGGCTCACCAAGAAGCAAAGAGAGAGGACCCAAATAAACAAAATCAGAAATGAAAGAGGAGAAATAACAACATACCTCACCAAAATACAAAGGATTGTTAAAAAATACTATGAACAACTCTATTCCAACAAACTGGACAACCTGGAGGAAATGGATATATTCCTAGAAAAATATAATCTTCCAAAACTCAATCAGGAATAATCTAAACATCTCAATAGGCCAATAACTATGGAAGAAATTGAAGTAGTCATAAAAAGCTTACAGCAAACAAAAGCCAGGGGCCAGACGGCTTCACAGGGGAGTTTTACCAAACATTCAAGGAAGGACTAAAACCTATCCTCCTCAGACTATTCCAAAAAAATTCAAGAGGAAGGAACACTTCCAAGCTCATTCTATGAAGCCAGCATCACCATAATACCAAAATCATATAAAGACAACACAGTGAAAGAGAATTACAGGTCAATATCCCTCATGAACATAGATGCCAACATCCTCAACAAAATTCTAGCAAATTGGATCCAGCAGTACATCAGAAAGATCATACACCATGACCAAGTAGGATTGATCCCAGGAATGCAAGGATGGTACAATATCTGCAAATCAATAAACGTGATACATCACATAAACAAATTGAGACATAAAAATCACATAGTCATATCAATTGATGCAGAAAAAGCATTTGACAAAATCCAACACCCTTTCTTGATAAAAACTCTCAACAGGTGGGAATAGAAGGATCATGCCTCAACATAATAAAAGCCATATATGATAAACCCACAGTTAACATCATACTCAATGGGCAAAAACTAAAACCATTTTTCTTAAGAACAGGAACAAGACAGGGATGCCCACTCTCACCACTCCTGTTCGACATAGTGCTGGAAGTATTAGCCATTGTAATTAGATAAGAAGAATAAATCAAAGGCATCCAAACTGGAAAAGAAGAAGTAAAGCTGTCTTTATTTGCAGATGATATGATATTGTACATAAAAAACATGAAAGACTCCATCAAAAAACTAAATACTTAATAAATGAATTGGGCAATGTAGCAGGATACAAAATTAATGCGAAGAAATCTATGGCATTTCTATACACCAATAGTGAACTTACAGAAAGAGAGACTAAAAAAGCAATTCCATTTACCATTGCACCAAAAAAATTAAGATAACTAGGACTAAACTTAACTAAGGAGGTAAAAGACCTATATATGGAAAACTATCTCTGAAAAAAGAGATAGAGGAAGACGTATACAGATGGAAGAACAAACCATATTCATGGATTGGTAGAATCAACATCATTAAAATGTCCATACTACCCAAAGAAATCTATAGATTCAATGCACTCCCAATAAAATACTAATGGCATATTTCCCAGACCTAGAAAGAACTCTCTATAAATTCATCTGGAATAAGAAAGACCCCGAATAGCCACAGCAATCCCGAGAAAGAAGAACAAATTTGGTGGGATCTCAATACCAGATTTCAAGCTGTACTACAAAGCCATTGTTCTCAAAACAGCCTGGTACTGGCACAAGAACAGTGCTCAATTAATATTTGACAAAGGAGGCATGAACATACAATGGAGTCAAGACAGTCTCTTCAATAAATGGTGTTGGGGAAATTGGACGGATACATGCAAAAAAATGAGACTAGACCACCAACTTACACCATACTCAAAAATTAACTCAAAATGGATACAGGACTTAAACATAAGACGGAAACCATAAAAATACTAGAGGAAGCTACAGGCAGAGAAATCTCAGACATATGCTTAAGCAATTTCTTCACTGATACTGCTCCTAGGGCAATGGAAGCTAAAGAGAAAATAAACAAATGGGACTACATCAAAATAAAAAGCTTTTGCAGTGCAAAAGAAACCATCAACAAAACAACAAGAAAACCCACTGTATGGGAGAACATATTTGCAAATGTTATCACTGATAAAGGTTTAATCTCCAACATCTACAGGAAACTTATACAACTTAATAAAAGGAAGATAAATGATCCAATAAAAAAATGGGCAATGGACCTAAATAGATACTTTTCGAAAGAAGACAGAAGGCAGGCCAAAGGACATGTGAAAACATGCTCAAAGTCACTAATTATCCAAGAGATGCAAATCAAAATGACAATACAGTACCATCTCACACCTGTCAGATGGCAACCATCAACAAATCAACAAATGACAAGTGCTGGTGAGGATGCAGAGAAAAAGCAATCTCGTGCACTGCTGGTGGGAATGCAGACTGTTGCAGCCACTGTGGAGAACAGTATGGAGTTTCCTTAAAAAACTAAAAATGGAGCTCCCATTTGACTCAGCAATCCCACTTCTATGATTATATCCCAAGAAACTAGAAACACCAATCAGAAAGGATATGTGCAACCCTATGTTCATAGCAGCACAATTCACCTTAGCTAAGATTTGGAAACAGCCTAAATGCCCATCAGCAGATGAATGGATTAGAAAATATGGTACATCTACACAATGGAATACTACACTGCTATAAAAAAGAAGGAATTCTTACCATTTGCAGCAGCATGGATGGACCTGGAGAGCATTATGTGAAGTGAAATAATCCAGGCAATTAAAGAAAAATACCACATGATCTTACTCATTCATGGAAAATAAAGAACGTTATAACCTGACGAACAAAAAGATAGATACATAGGCAGTAAAACACCGAACAGATTGTCAAATTGCAGTGGGAAGGCTGGGGAGTGTTGGGGCGGGAGGGAAATAGATCAACCAAAGGACTTGTATGCATGCATATAAGCACACCAATGGACACAAGACACTGGGGGGGTGTGGAATGAGGGCATGCGACAGGGGGTAAGGGGATGCTGGGGAAGATCAAGGGGAGGAAAAGGAGATATATGTACTAATATATGTAATATTTTAAACAATAAAATTATTTTAAAAAGGAAAGCTTTTTCTCTACAATCAGGAGCTAGACATGAATGCCTGCTTTCACCACTTTCATTTCAACACTGTACTGAAAATTATAGCCAGAGCATTTGGCAAGAAAAAGAAAGGCATCCAAATTGGGAAGGAAGAAGTAAAATTATTTCTGTTCATAGATGATATGATTTTATGTGTAGAAGACTAAAGATTCCACATACAAAACGTTAAAATAAACCAATTCACCAAAGAAGCAGGATACATAGTCAATATGCAAACATTAGTTGCATTTCTATATACTAACTATGAACAGACTGAAAAGGAAATTAAGAAAAGAATTTGTAGGAGTCTATGGAGTAATCAATGTTGTTGAGAAATAGTATTCTGCCAGATAAGTGATTGTAAAGCATGGTATAGTGACATAGACTCCCTTGGTTTCAAATCCAGGACCTACCACTTGTTTACATATAAATCTGAGTATATCCCTCAGTCTTTCTGAACTGTATTGATTACATATGCAAAGTGGGTATAATAAGTGCAAATTTGCAAGGTTTTTATAATGAGCAGTGAGGTCAACTTTGTAATGAATGCTTCTGTCACAGAGCTCAGCAATGGATGAGAATCATTGCTTGAATTTTATTTTTATTATGGAAGTAAAACTTTGGAGGCTGATAGTATCTAATGTTTCATCACTACCATCAAATGCTATCCTGCATTTTGTGCCATAGAAAAGTACAGAGGTCCCACAGGCCCTCTGCTGATGTACACATGCTTTGATTAACCTTGAAGCAGAGAATGAATTTGTGATGTTATTACTACAGAGAAACTATTTTGGGTTTGCAGGTTGCCATGGCATCTGGACCCATCATGTTGGTCCCCATGTGTTTGGTGGAAAACAAAGATGAGCAGATGTCAGTGAACCAGAAAGCCTTGAAGATTCTTTACAAGATTTCTCAACCAGTGGTGGTTGTGGCCATCGTTGGGCTATATCGTACAGGAAAATCCTATTTGATGAACTGTCTTGCAAGAGAAAAGTGTGGTGAGTGAAGTCCTGTGACAGAAGCTGTTTGCTTAACTCCAGCTGAATCTCAGCATCTCACTACTTCTCTAGGGTCACAGGAAGGAAGATCCCATCTTTCTTATTAGACACATTTTCTAATTCTAGTTCTCACCTGCAAACTTGCAACTTGACCTTTTTCTGTTCCTAATTCTTACGTCTATTTTTCTGCTTCCTATAAAATGAAAATCTCCCAAACTAGTGCTCTCAGAGACATCTCTTCTAATCCACTAGGCACTAAGCTCTTGAAGTTATGTCTCCCACATGAAATTTTGCTTTCTATTACTGTGATATTCTTATTAACTAACCAACTTGCTTGAATATTTGTCATCTTAAAATTTTTCTCTGGACTCCATATCTCATTATGACTACCACCTCATTTTTTCTTTTTACTCCTCTTCAGGCTAAAATATTTTGTCTGTCTTAATTTCCTTTCCCAATTCTACTCTTCCCACCTCTCTTTTCAATTGACTTCTCACTGTTTTTAACCCTAACAGTCCACTGAATGCTCTTATTATATTTACCAATGAACTTCATTTTGTATGATCAATGGATGTGTCTTTGGATCCAACTTAGTTCCCTGTTTGACATCTTATCTCATAGTTGATATCTTTCTGCTCCTTGAAATTCTTTTTTTACTCGGGTTCTGTGACACTACACTCTTCTGGGTTTCTTTTTATTCCTGTGTCTAGTTCTCTTCAATCACTTTATCAGCCTCCAACTTTTCATCCACTCATCTGAATTGTAGGTCCCTCCAGGACCATTTCTCTCCTCTGTTTATACTTTCTCAATTTGACCTCATCCAATCTCCGGACTTTAAATGCCCCTTTTATTCTCATATCTCTGTAATGGATATTTCTTGCCTCAATATCTCTTCTGGCATTCAGACTCATTAATCAAATAACTATCTAACGTTTTCTTTTTGAAAGTTTTCTCCTTAAAGTTATGTTCACAATAAAAGTCTAGATCAATCCCCACTTTGAAACCCAAGTGAAACCAAACAAAACAAAGCAAAATAACAGCACACTTTCTGCTTTCTCAATCATTTTCTTCCCTGTAGTGTATCAACCTTCTAGTTTCAAGCCTCTAACTTGATAGCCCTCCCTTAGCTTATCTCCCACATCCAATTCATATATCCACCTTCTTGTTACTTTTACTAAATATATCTCAAATCTGTTTTTCTATTTTTATCTTACCATTTTTATTTATTTTTAATCCTCACTGGAAGACATGCTCAGTGATTTTAGAGAAAGGGGAAAGAGAGAGAGGGAAGGAGAAAGAGAGGGGGGAGAGAGAGGAAGAGAGAAGGAGAGAGAGAGAGAGAGAGAGAGAGAGAGAGAGAGAGAGAGAGAGAGAAACATTGATCCATTGCCTTCCAGTGCTTTCTCTGATGGGGATGATCTAACCCCCCCTCCTTGTACAAATTTCGTGCACCAGGCCTCTAGTAATTATATATTTACTTGTTTTTCTTCTTATATTAAAATTGAAATCAGTAGAGGAAAAAACCTTACCTGGAGTCTTTGCTGACAAATTTGCCACAACAGTGTAGTGTGTAGAACATAGCAAGCACACAGTGAGTGCTTCTTTAATTGAGGAAGAGAAACATAAATCAGAATGTTTATCTTTCAAGTCACTGCTAGTTTTATATGACGTTAGCTAGCCTTCATGAAAATTCTGATTAGAGAAGTGTACCTTGGTGTTGCAGAATATCTTGTAGACTAGCATATCCAAATCCTACAAAGCCCATGAATATGGTTTACTGTAAAGAGAATCTAACACTGGGAATATAAAATAAGTCATAAGAAAAATAGAGGACAACATACTGAAATTCATGGGCAGGAAATGAGAATATAGAAATAACATCAACCACACATCAACACCTTTTCTATTCTGGCTCAATGTGGGGCTCTCAGAAGTTCTGTTTTCCCTCAAAATAGAAAAAAATCAGAATAAATGTGATGTAATAATGTTTCTCTTAGAGAATGTTTTAATTGTTGCTGGGATTCCTTGAATTAGTAGTGCTTCATAGCATCTTCAAAACAAGTAAAAGGTATGATGCAGCCACAATTTTTTATGAGGGCTTATGAAGTATGCTTATTAATTATTTATTTATTTGTTATTTATTTTTCCATTTCTGTCTCTCCATAGGGCCATCCATTAAGACCAGATTTCACCTGCCTGGCTCATAAACTGGTTATAAATTACCAGGGTCTTAGCCTTCATTGGCTATAAGACTCCAAAGAGACATTGTTTCTAAATATTTTAGCCACTGCTGTATCTCCTGAGCCTTGAATGTATCCCCAGTGCCAAGAACATAATGGGTGCTTAATAAATAATATTGAATAAGTTGTCCTGTTCATTCCTCAGACTATTGAAAGGTCTTGATCTAATTACAATACATTCAACTCACTTCTTTAGGGAGTCGTGATTGTTGAATGGATAAAAATCAAAGCTTTCTTATGCATAGCATACCCCTTTTCTCATCCAATGTGTGGGTAGGGCCTCGTAGACCTGAACAGGGATATATTTACATTGCAAAATTGAATTAGCAGTCTGAATAAACCAAATTTATGTGAAAAAGTGTTACGGCTAGTAAACGTATGAGTAGTTAGGTGGTATACAAATTTGGACACCCTTGAAATGGAGAAAGCACTATATTGCAACTTAGGGCATTTATAACCCTGTAAGTCTCATTTTGTGGCCCATGGGCTTCTTGGACCCTCTGTTGTCACTCTGTGTTGCATTTACCATTCTCTTGCAGGTTTCCCTCTGGGCTCCACAGTGCAGTCTGAAACCAAAGGCATCTGGATGTGGTGTGTGCCCCACCCCTCCAAGCCCAACCACACCCTAGTCCTTCTGGACACTGAGGGCCTGGGTGATGTGGAAAAAGTAAGGCAGAGTCACAAACAGATACTTTTTATTCCGGATTTTCTCCTTATCTTTTCATGATCTTTTGTAATTTAACTGTTGTGATCTATTCTTGAAATGCTGAAATTTAACTATATTGAACGAGGCAACTTTGGCCTCTTGGAAACTCATTTCTGGGTTAAATAAAATAATGTGGTATATTAGATAAGATCTTTTATTTCTGAGCACTGAAGTGAATAATTGTACCCTTTGTAATAAGCCTTTATTGAGAAACTGAATTCAAGGGTCTTGAGCTGAGTTATACATTGTTTATACTACAACTAATTGCTGGATTCTGCAAAATTTTTGGCTGTCTTCAAGGCTCTTCATTATTCTTCACAGGAGTTTGCTTTTGAGCTTTATCTTCTCCACCTACCTTCTGCCCTGTGCCAGTCAGAATAATAACTCTACTTATTGCATTCTAACTCTCATTTTGCTTCTGTAGATCTTTCTACTTGCAAGCTTCTTTCATTTCTTCAAGTAAAGATTTTATAAATCTTTTAACATCCAGCACAAAATTTTTACAGATGTTTCATATTATAAACCCACTTTTTCTCTAACTCCAGTATATTTTGACACTACAAGCTGGTGCCCGAACAGGGACACTACAAACTGGAGCTCAAACATGGGACACTACAGTTCCCCTTTGACCAATCATCATTTTTAAAAAAATATATATTTTTATTGATTTCAGAGAGGAAGGGAGAGGGAGAGAGAGATAGAGAAATCAATGATGAGAGAGAATCATTGATTGGTTGCTTTTTTACTAGTATAATGCCTGTTGTTTTTACTAACATTCACTATTACTGTGTAACCTTTTAATTATATTGTTGTCATCTTCATTGCATTTGTTTTCAAATGTTTGTAAATACCATGAAATAGTTATCTCAAGTCTAACAATTATATTCATCTTTACTTCCCTATACCTAATAAAAATATATAACATTTAGTGGTAGTTCATAAATACTTAATTTACTTGGTTTTATTTTGAGAGTTCAATTGTGACTAGCATAGTAGATATTTTATAGTTCACTTTTTGTTAAATGAACATGTGGTGTCACTTATGAACAATGAATTGTTCAAAATCATTGTATTTACTCCCACTTAGAAACAAAGAACACTTTCAGGAAAACATAATTAGAATTCTTTTATAGGTGAGGAAACTGATATCACAAGAAATGTCAATGTAATTGCCAAAGCTGAGATTTGCCTTTAATTCTGATTTCAAGGTTTTTTCTTTGCACCAAACTCACTATAATCTGAAATAATAAATCAAAAATGATTGAACAAATAAGTGAATGAGTTTCTGAAAATAAGACTCATAAATGTTTTTTCTAACATGTTTTCTAGGGTGATCCTAAGAATGACTCATGGATCTTTGCCCTGGCTGTGCTTCTGAGTAGCGCTTTCGTGTATAACAGCATGAGCACTATCAACAATGATGCCTTGGAGAAACTGCAGTATCCTTCCCAGTTTTATTGAGAAATCAATGGGAATGGAGACAAAGCTGAGTTCTCATTCCCTGTGGCTGAGTGACCTCTTTGGTGGAGCAGAGGGAACCCAGGGTAAAAGACAATGTTTATAATAATTTTTTTGAAGGAAGTGTAGAAATTGTGGGCAGAAAGTTCCTTTTCCTTAGCCAGGTCCTAGTTATGTGACAGAGCTGACAGAACACATCAGGGCAAAGTCCTCCCCTAGACATGGTGGAGTAGAAGATGTCACAGAGTTTGTGAGTTTCTTTCCAGACTTTATCTGGACTGTACGGGATTTCACCCTGCAGCTGGAGTTAAATGGTCACCCTATCACAGAAGATGAGTACCTGGAGAATGCCTTGAAGCTGATTCCAGGTAACAGTTTGGCTGGGCAGTGGATGGTCCAATACAGGGTGTGAGGTACTAAACATTGTCTATTATCTCTAATAGCTGCATTTGTATTTTAAGATTAGATGGAGCCCTATAGAATTGGTTTTTGGAACCTAGGTTGCTATTTGTTGGTAAGTTCTAGTAACTACATAGTTAAGCTCACCCAAGAAGACTGGGGCTTAATGTAGTGTGAAAATTATTCAAAACTAAATTTCTTCTAAGATAATTTATACCTTAACATTAAAATATAATGGATGCTAAAACTTTCCAAAGACCAGATACTTTTGTTCTTTATTATGCTTCTCTTTTTTTGTTGATGAAAGCAATGACCTATATAATTGTTAGCGATAAAATCACTATGAAGTACATATTTCACTCAGTTCTTACTTTTCTCAAGGTGAAATATAAATTTCTAGTGTGAGAATAGTTGGATCTTGCACAAAAAAATTTACACACTAAATAGACCTGATGATCTACTATCAGTGCATATGTTTTCATCATATCTCTCACTTTTTTTTTTTTTGGTAAATTAGGGTATAATTGACATACTACCTGGGTATATAAACAATGGCACTCCTGGCTCCTTCATAAACAATGGCACTCCTGGCTCCTTCATTACTACTAGTAATAGGTTCTTTTCGAATTTGGGAAGCTCATGCATTTTCCCTGTCTTCTCTGTATGGTCTCTCTCTCTTCTTTGTTGCACAGCTCTTCAATTGTCCTTTAGTTGTCTCTCAGGAGGAATTGCTCTAAATATAGGTGCACATTTAGTGTGTTCATGCACCTGCATCTTCTTCTAGTTTCTTGAGGTGTAAAGTTGTTTATTTGAGATTTTTCTTGTTTCTTTTGGTAGACATCACTATGAACTTCTCTCTTAGAAGTGCATTTGCTGAATCCCATATTTTGGCCAGTTGTATTTCCATTTTCATTTGTCTTAAAGTATTTTTTAAATTTCTCTTTTGACTTCTTCATTGACCCATTGGTGGTTTAGAAGCATGTTGTTTAATCTCCACATATTAGTGAAATTTTCAGTTTTCTTCTTGTAATTGAAATTTTTTTGTGTGTTCTACCATTGTGGTCAGAAAAGATGCTTGATATGAATTCAATCTTTCTAAATTTGTTAAGACTTGTTTTGTGACCTAACCTACAATAGATCCGAGAGAAGTCATGTGTGCTTGAGAATAACAAGCTTTCTGATAATTTTGGGTAAAATGTTTTGTTTATACCTGTTAAGTCCTTCTGATTTGATGTGTCATTTAGGTGATTGCTTTTTTTTTCTTAAATAAATCTTTATTGTTCAGATTATTACAGGTGTTCCACTTTCCCCCCCCCCCCATAGCTCCCCTCCACCTGATTCCCCACCCCACCCCATGCCCTTACCCCCCGCCACTGTCTTCATCCATAGGAGTAAGATTTTTGTCCAATCTCTTCCTGCACTCCTCACACTTGCTTCCCCTGAGAATCGTCAATCCACTCCCTTTCTATGTCCCTGATTCTATTATATTCACCAGTCCATTCTGTTCTTCAGATTTTTTATTCACTTGATTTTTAGATTCACTTGTTGGTAGGTATGTATTTGATGTCATTTTGTTGTTCATAATTTTTATCTTTACTTTTTTCTTCTTCTTCCTCTTCTTAAAGAATACCCTTCAGCATTTCATGTAATCCTGGTTTGGTGGCGATGAACTCCTTTAGCTTTTTCTTGTCTGTGAAGCTCTTTATCTGACCTTCAACTCTGAATGATAGCTTTGCTGGGTAGAGTAATCTTGGTTGTAGGTTCTTGCTGTTCATCACTTTGAATATTTCTTGCCACTCCCTTCTGGCCTGCATAGTTTCTGTTGAGAAATCAGCTGACAGTCATATGGGTACTCCCTTGTAGGTAATTAACTGTTTTTCTCTTGCTGCTTTTAATATTCTCTCTTTGTCTTTTGCCCTTGGCATTTTAATTATGATGTGTCTTGGTGTGGTCCTCTTTGGGTTCCCCTTGTATGGGGTTCTGTGTGCTTCCTGAACTTGTAAGTCTATTTCTTTCACCAGGTAGGGAAAGTTTTCTGTCATTATTTCTTCTAATAGGTTTTCAATATTTTGCTCTCTCCCTTCTTCTGGCACCCCAAAAATTCAGATGTTGGTTCGCTTGAAGTTGTCCCAGAGGCTCCTTACACTATCTTCATATTTTTGGATTCTTTTTTCTTTTTGTTTTTCTGGTTGGATTTTTTTGTTTCCACATATTTCAGATCTTTGGTTTGATTCTTGGGGTACGTTGATCTACAGTTGAGTTTCTGTATATTCTTTATTTCAGACAGTGTATGCTTCATTTCTGACTGATCCTTTTCCATTTTTTTTGGCATTCTCATTAAGGTCCTTGAAGGTCTTACTAAGCTCCTCAGCAGTGTCATCAAGTTTCTCAGCGGTTTTTAGAAGATTCTTAAGTAACCTTATACATGTGGTTCTGAACTCTATGTCATCCAGTAGTTTGCTTTCCTCCGTTTCTTTCATTCGTGACATGTTTCTTTGTTTCCGCATTTTGGCTGCTTCCCTGTGTTGATGGAGTGGCTTTGTGTGGTAGGTGACCTATAGTAGGCAGTAGCTCTGCCTCCCCAATCACCTGATGTGGATGCTCTTGGTACACTCCTTTGTGGGCTGAGTGCAAAGTCTTGGTGTAGTTAAGCCTGAATTGCTGTTGGTATACTGGGAGGAATTGACCTCCAGGCCAATTAGCAGTGAGCACTCCCTGTGTCTATAATGGAAGAACTGCTGCGCTGAAGACACCAGGACTTGTTTCAGTGGGGCTTCGGTGCTCACTGAGTCTGCCTCTTGAATGTGTCACTTATAGATGTGAGGAGTTGAAATCTGGTGTCTCACACTGACCACTAGGTACACTGGCTTCTGGATCTCCAATGGGGTGCAGGTCAGCTACTGTCTGAGGCCACTCAGCAGGAGCTACAGTGAGAGCTACAGTTTTCTCCTCTTTGCTGGGGTTTGGAGGTTTTGGAACTGTCTGACCAGGGCTGCAAATTTGCTAGGTTAAGCTGCCATAGGGCAGGCTTTTATCACTGGGTCAAATGGGAGTTCCATTTTTAGTTTTTTGAGGAAGCTCCATACTGTTCTCCACAGTGGCTGGACCAGTCTGCATTCCCACCAGCAGTGCAAAAGAGTTCCTTTTTCTCCGCATCCTCGCCAACACTTGTTTGTTGATTTGTTGATAAAAGCCATTCTGACAGGTGTGAGATGGTACCTCATTGTTGTTTTGATTTGCATCTCTCTGATGATTAGTGACTATGAGCAGGTTTTCATATATCTCTTGGCCTGCCTTCTGTCTTCTTTCGAAAAGTGTCTACTTAGATCAGTTGCCCATTTTTTGATTGGGTTGTTTATCTTCTTTTTGTTAAGTTGTATGAGTTCTCTGTATATGTTGGCGATTAAACCCTTATCATTGATATCATTGGCAAATATGTTCTCCCATGCAGTGGGCTTTCTTGTTTTATTGATGGTTTTCTTTGCTGTGCAAAAGCTTTTTATTTTGATGTAGTCCCATTTGTTTATTTTCTCTTTAGCTTCCATTGCCCTAGGAGTAGTATCAGTGAAGAAGTTCTTTCGGTATATGTCCAAGATTTTGCTGCCTGTGGATTCCTCTAGTATTTTCATGGATTCCCATCTTATGTTTAAGTCCTTTATCCATTTTGAATTTATTTTTGTGTATGGTGTAAGTTGGTGATCTAGCTTCATTCTTTTGCATGTATCTGTCCAATTTTCCAACCACCATTTGTTGAAGCCAAGAAGTGGGCACCCAGTCGCCCGCCGCCAGCCTGGATCACGCGCCTCCGTACCTCAGCTTTTCAGCACTCGTGCACGTCTCAAAGCTCTTTTCTCTTTCCTTCTAGTTGTAGAACTTCCACTCAGCCAGCTTTCCCGTGGTTCTGGGTGATAGACGTTTTGTCTTTTAGTTGCAGTTTAAATTGTTGTGGGAGGCAGCAGTTTAGGTGTTTACCTACGCCGCCATCTTGGATTCTCCGTCTAGGTGATTGTTTTTGTATTAATTTTCTGTCTCCATGAGATATTTATTGATATAAGTGGGATATTAACATCCCTTACTACTATTGTATCACTGCCTAGTTCCCCCTAGGTCTGTTTGTGATTGCTTTATATATTTAAATAGGGATATATATTCTCTGTTCTGGGTGCATAAATAACTACAAATGTATATCCTTGTGTTGGATTGATGCCATTATATAATGTCTGCCTTTTTTGGTTTCTTATAACATTCTTTGTCTTAAAGTCTTTTTGTCTAATATAAGTATCACTACATTAGATTCCTTTTAGTTTCCAATTGCATGGAATATTTTTTATCATTTGTTCACTTTCAGTCTATAATGTCCTTACATCTGAAGTGCATCTCTTGTAGGCAGTATATAGATGAGTCTTATTTTTTTTAAATATATTTTATTGATTTTTTACAGAAAGGAAGGGAGAGGGATAGAGAGTTAGAAACATTGTTGAGAAAGAAACATCAATCAGCTGCCTCCTGCACACCTCCTACTGGGGATGTGCCCGCAACCAAGGTGCATGCCCTTGACCAGAATCAAACCTGGGATCTTTCAGTCTGCAGGCTGACATTCTATTATCCACTGAGCCAAACCAGTTAGGCGAGTCTTACTTTTTTTTTTTTAAATTCATTTAACCTCTCTATGTTTTTTGACAAATTAGTCCATTTACATATAAAGTAATTATTGATAGGTATGTACTTATTGAATTTGTTAATTATTTTCTGGCATTTTGTAGTTCCTCTCTTCCTTTCTTCTTTTCTTGCTACCTCTCTTTGTGGTTTGATGACTTTCTTTTGTGTATCTATTATAAGTTCTTGCTTTGTCGTTACCACGAGGTTGATATATAACAGCATATTTATAACAGTCTATTTTAAGCTGATAACAATTGATGTTTGAAAACATTCTAAACTCTACATTTTTAGTCTCCCCCACCACATTTTATGTTTTTGATGTCACATTTTAAATATTTTTTATCTTGGATATTCCTTAATTAATTATTGAAGTTATAGTAATTATTATTTATTAGGCCCATCTTTCCTTTTTTGTTCATGAGTCTGGCTGAATGTTATCAATTTTGTTTATTTTTTCAAAGAACCAGCTCTTAATTTTATTGATCTCTTACTTTCTTGTTTTTTCTCTATTTTATTTCCACTCTGATCTTTATTATTTCCTTCCCTTTACTAACTTTGGGTTTTGTTTTTTCTAATGCCTTAGGTGTAGTTATATTAGTATTTTGAAATTTTCTTGTTTCTTAAGGTGGGCTTGTAAAGCTATGAACTTCCCTTTTAGAACTGCTTCTGTTGCATTCCATAGATTTTGGAGAGTTATGTTTTCATTTTTACCTGTCTCAAGATAGTTTTTGGTTTTCTGGTTGATTTCCTCTTTAACTTAAGGGTTGTTTAATAGCATGTTGACTAGTGTCCATGTGTTGCTGTGTTTTGTTTTTTTTCCCATTCTCTTCTTGTGGTTTATTTCTAGTTATATGGTGTTTTGGTAAGAAAAGATATGTGTTATGATTTTAATCATTTTAAATATATTGAGACTGTTCTACGGCCTAACATGTAATCTATTGTGAAGATGTTCCATGTGTATTTTAAAAAGTGTTTATCCAGCATACTTTGTTTGAAATGTTATGTAAATAACTAGAGGCCTGGTGCACGAAATTTGTGCACGTGTGGGGGGGGGGTGTTCTTCAGCTCAGCCTGCACCCTCTCCAATTTGCGACCCCTCGAGGGATGTGCAACTGCCCATTTAGGCCCACCGGGATCAGGCCGAAATGGGCAGTCAGACATCCCTCTCACAATCCAGGACTGCTGGCTCCCAATTGCTCCCTGCCTGCCTTCCTGATTGCCCCTAACTGCTTCTGCCTGCCAGCCTGATCACCCCCTAACCACTCCCCTGCCAGCCTGATTGATGCCTAACTGCTTCCCTGCCAGCCTAATTGCCCCTAATTGTCCTCCCTGCAGTCTTGGTCACCCCTAACTGCCCTCCCCGGCAGGCTTGATTGCTCCCAACTGCCCTCCCTTGCAGGCCTGGTCCCTCCGAACTGCCCTCCCCTGCTGTCCATCTTGTGGTGGCCATCTTGTGTCCACATGGGGACAGCCATCTTTGACCACATGGGGCAGCCATCTTGTGTGTTGGAGTGATGATCAATCTGCATATTACCCAATTATTAGATATGACAGAGTCCTGGTGCATGGGTGGGGGCCAGCTGGTTTGCCCTGAAGGGTGTTCCAGATCAGGGTGGGGGTTCCCTTGGGGTGTGGGGTGGCCTAGGCAAGGGGCCTGTGGTGGTTTGCAGGCTGGCCATGCTCCCCCCCCCTTGGCGATGCAAGCGGAAGGCCCTGGTATCTGGGATTTATTTATCTTCTATAATTGAAACTTTGTAGCCTTGAGCGGAGGCCAGGGCAGGCCAGGGCGGGCAGAAAGCTTGGCTTCCTCCATCACCGGGGAAACCCAAGCCTCCTGCTTGCTCCGTGGCCGCAGTCATCTTGGTTGGGTTAATTTGCACACTTGCTCCTGATAGGCTGGTGGGCATGGCTTGTGGCTGTAGCAGAGGTATGGTCAATTTGCGTATTACTTTTTTATTTGATAGGACTATTAAATCCATCTGGTTTAATTTTTTGTTTGTTTAAGATCAATGTGTACTTATTGATTTTCTGTATAGATTATCTATTCATTTATTTAAGTGGGTTATTAAAATCCCCTTTTATTATTGTTCTGCTGCCAACCTCTCCTTTTATGTCTATTAATATTTGCTGAATATATTTACATGCCTCTATGTTGGGTGTATAAATATTTGTGAATGTTTTATCTTCTTCTCAAATTGACCTCTTTATCATTTTGTAATGCCCTTCTTTGTTTCTTTTTACAGTCTTTGTTTTAAAGTTTATTTTGTTTTTATAAGTTTTATTACCCCAGCTTTAAAAAATTTTTTATTTGCATGGAATATTATTTTCCATCCTTCACTTATAATCTATATGTGTGTTTTGATCCTAAGTGAGTCTTTTGTAGGCAATATTTAGATGGATCTTGGTTTTTTATTCATTCAGCCACCCTATGTCCTTTGGCTAGAGCATTTAGTTAATTTACAGTTAAAGTAATTATTTTTTAAATATGTTTTATTGATTTTTTACAGATAGGAAGGGAGAGGGAGAGAGAGTTAGAAACATCGATGAGAGAGAAACATCCATCAGCTGCTTCCTGCACACCCCATACTGGGGATGTGCCAGCAACCAAGATACATGCCCTTGACCGGAATCAAACCTGGTACCCTTGAGTCTGCAGGCTGATGCTTTATCCACTAAGCCAAACCAGTTAGGGCTAAAGTAATTATTGATAGGTATGTACTTATTACCATTTTCTTAATTGATTTTTTGTTGTTTTTGTAGTTCTTCTTTGTTCTTTTCTTTTTTTTTCTTGGTTTCATACCCTGTGATGTTTTCCTTCCCTTTATTGTTATGTTTGGGTTCCTTTCTCTTTATTTTGCATGTCTTTTATAGTTTTTTTTGTTACCATGAGGTTCATATTCATATCTGCGCTAATAAAAGAGAAATATGCAAGTTGACCGTGGTGTCTACCAGCCAATCAGGAGTGAGTATGCAAACTAATCCAACAAAGATGGAGGGTTAATTTGCATGTGCAGGTGTGGAGTGGCTGAGGGATGGGGTGGCCACTTGCGCATGGGCCGGCGCCAAGCGGCCTGTATCCTGGGGACAGGTATCCTTGAGAACCAGGCCACTCCAAGCCTTTAGGCTGATGCATAGGCCCAGAGCAGCAGGGGTCCCGGAACGACCCCCGGCCGTTTTGGGCCTACGTGCGCAGGCATGGAGCACTTAGAGGTGGGGTGGGAACATCCCCAGGACCAAGGCACTCTGAGCCGCTGTGTGTGCAAGTGGCCGGGGGCAGGGTGGGAATGTCCCCCGCAGTGAGTGAGTAGACAGCAGGGCCCTGCTTGCCCCTGGCTGTGGCAGTGAGGGGCAAGCAGTACCCCACAGGGCCCCCACAGAGAGCAGATACCAGGGCAGGGCCCTGCTTGTCCCTGGCCCCAGTGGCTAAGGGCAAACAGGCACCCACAGAGAGCAGACAGCAGGTGGCGTCAAGCAGGCAGGTTGGCAGATTGCAGAGAACCACAGGGAGCAGGCCTAAGCCATCAGTAGGACATCCCCTGAGGGCTCCTAGATTAGAGAGGGTGCAGGTTGGGCTGAGGGTCCCCCTTTCATGCATGAATTTTGTGCACCGGGCCCCTAGTTTATTATAAGCTGATAGGTATTTAAGTTTGAAAACTTTAAATAGTACCTTTTTACTTTCCCACCACACTTTGTCTTCAACATAATGTTTTAGATCTTTTTGTTTTGTGTACTCCTGAACTTTTTATTGTATTTATATTTGATTTTGCTTTGTCTTTTAACCTTCATACTAGCTTTTTAAGTGTCTGATCCACTGCCTTTACTATATATTTGCTTTTATTTATGATATATTTCCTTACCTGTATTTTTAAAATTTATGATTGTGCTTTAAGTTTTACTTAAAGAAGACCCATGATGAATTCTGTTTGAGGAAACTATCTATCCTTCCATCCTGAAGGTTAAACTTACCACCCTGGAGTATTCTATGTTATAAGTTCTTTCCATTTAGCAATTTAAATATATACTGTCTCTACCTTCTGGCCTTTAAAATTTCAGTTGAAAAATTGCCTGATAACCTTATAGGAGTTCCCTTTTATGTTACTAGTTGTTTTCCTCTTTCTGTTTTCAAGATTCTCTTTTAACTTTTGCCATTTAATTGTAATATTTCTTGGTGTGGATCTCTTTGATTCATCTTGTTTAGAAATCTCTGTGCTTCTTGGACCTGGTTGTCTATTTCCTTTCCCAGGTTAGGGAAGTTTTCAGCCACTTAAAAAAAGAAAAAAAAACTTTATATCCTTTTATTTTCTCTCCTTCTGGAATCCCTATAAAGTGAGTGGTAGTGCACTTAACATTGTCCCAGAATATTTTTTAAATATTCTTTTTTCTTTGTGTTGTTCTGATTGGGTGATTTCCACTATTATTTCTTCTGAGTACTAATCAGTTCTTCTCTATTGTCTAATATGCTTTTGATCCCCTCTAGTATATTTTGTGTTTCAGTTACTATATTCCTCAGCTCTAAATGGTTCTTTATTATTTTTCTAACTCTGTACTAAAGTTCTAAATGGGTTCCTCTATTCTTCTTCCAAGTCCAGTGAGCATCCTTATGACTCTTCATTTTAATTCTTTACCACACAAAATACTTATCTCCATTTCATTAGGGATTTTTTCCATTTTTCTTTTTTTCTCCTTTTGGAATATATTCCTCTAGCTTCTCCCTTTTGCTTGACTTTCTGTGTTTGCTTCTATGAATTAGATGAAACAGCTATCTCTCCCAGTCTTTAAGGAGTGACTTCTGTGTAGACTGTATGAGTTGGATGGTTTGGCTGGTCAGCTGAAGTGGGTCTGTGCAGTGCCTGGGGTCCTCTGGATATCTGGCTGGCTGATGCTTCAGCAGGCACTGGCTGAGTGATTCAGCATGCAGGACTTCAGGGGTTCTGGAGGCTATAGCAGATGCTGACTGAGGCAGCTTGAGAGATATGGGTCTCTGGAGTACTTTAGAGAGCTGGCTAGTAGGGCCTACAGTGGGTGCTGGCTGAGGTCATTATGAGAGGGGGGGCTGTTGGTACTCTGGGAAACCAACTGTATAGGGCTTCAGTGGACATTTGCTGAGGTGACCCTGGCTGCATGACTCTGGGGCACTAGACAGGACTGCAGCAGTGTTGGCTGTGATAGCCCTGGGGCACACTGTGTAGGTTTTGCCTGCTTGCTAGAGCTCTTGTTTTAAGCTCTGCCCGGACTATCTATAAGTAGGGTAATGAAGGGTAACATAAACAATGGTGCTGGCTAGCAACTCTGATCCCAGAGAATTCCCACAGATCCTGGAGATTTCCTGCAGTTCCCACACATTTGACAGGCATCTAGTCATTAGTAGATTTTCTTAAATGTACAGTCTAACCGCTTTTAAAATCACTGTGTGTGTTTTTCTGTGCCCCAGAGGACGCATGTCTGCTTTTATGTGAGCCCTGCAATGATATCCCTCCTTACTGCAGGTCTTCCTGTCTGGAAGGAAGGGTTCACATATGTACCACCTTCTCTTTATGATCCCTCTCATTTTGCTGTGCAACAGTTATTCAATCAGCCCTCATTTCTTCAGGAGGAATTGCTCTATATGTAGGTGTATATTTGTGTGTCCATGTGAGGAGGTGAATTTAGACTTTTTCTATGCCACCATCTTGAAGCCCTCTCTAGTTCCTTTTGTTGCTCTGATTGAGTGAGTTCCTCTTCCCTATTGTCAAATTCACTTATTTTTCTTCTCCTTCATCTAGTTTGCTGTTGAACCCTTCTACTATATTTTTCAGTTTAGATATTATATTCTTCAGCTCTATAACTTCTATTTGGTAATTTTTAATATCTTATATCTCTTTGTTGAAGTTCCTACAGTGTTGTATCTATTCTTCTTTCATTTGGTGGGCATCTTTCCAACCATTACTTTCAACTTTTTATTGGGTAAATTACTTATCTCCATTTCATTAAGGTTTTTTTTTTTTCCTGAGGTTTTATTTTGATATCACATTTGGAACATATTCCTGTGTTTCCACATCTTGATTGACTCTCTCTTTTGGCTTCTATGCTTTAGATGAAATCACCACCTCTCCTGTTCTTGCAGTAGTGGCCTTGTGTAGATTAACCTTATTCTTCAGCCTGCCCTTGCTCTGGTTTGTTTCTCAATCCTTTGTGATTATCCAAGCAGCATATTTTTTTGTTTTTAATGCTCCCATTAGTTTAGGGTATGACATGACCTGTCAGTGTTTCAAAGGGAAGACTGCACCTAGATTCAGGCTGACTGGAAGTCAGATCTTCAGGCAGCAGATTTTTAAAAGTGCAAATAAATGTAATCCTATGGGACTACAAGTATAAAGCCCCAGGCCACCAGAGCCAGATATCTGTAGGTATCTGCTGGGCAGTAGTCCCCCAAAACTGGGGCTCTAGACAAAAGTATAAGCTTCTTTCTGGGAGATGCTAATAAGCTGTAGCAAGGCAGAGAAAGACTACAAAGATGGTTTCCCCCAACCTGTGTTCCCTAGAAGTATAGCCTCTAATTGTGCCAAATCTGAATTTTGCTTTTGTGGCAAAAGCTCCAAGACAAGAAAGTTTTTATTTTCAAAAATAATGGGGAGGGAGGTGTCTTAATCTTCTATCTGTATAGGATCCTGGGTGTGGTGGTCTTCCACTAACTGTCTCTCTGATTTGTACAGTCTCATGGTACACAGGAACACAAGCACTCCTGGCTAAGGGGTCCAGGCAACCAAGGGATATCCCCTGTGTGGCAGCCACAAAAAACAGGGTACGAAATGTAAAAAGTGGGTCATGGAACACATTTAAGAACTCCTTTCCAAGAGATGCTGGTGCTCTGGAATGTGACAGAGGAACCATGTGAATATAGTACCTGCCCTCTGACTTCTCTGGAGAGGATTACAGTCAGCCCTTAGATGTTTATTTAATTAGGAACCTGCCCCTCATGCTGCAGCTTTAATGTCAGCTAACAGGTATCTTGCAGAAAGACTCAGCTCCTGGGTCTGTTGTCTTTTGCTGTGCCCTGGCAGTGGTAGAATTCTTTCTCCCTTGGTTACAGGCCTGTGGGACACACATGTATAAGCTCGCTGGCCACCATAACCAGGAGATATAGAGGTGTCCCCTGGCAGCAACCACAAAAATCAGGACACCAGACAAGGTTATATGGTCTTTTCTGGAAGATACCAGTAAGCTGGAATAAGGCAGAGGAAGAATATAAAGATTATGTCCATTAACCTCCATTCCTTGAGAGCACCTCTGTAGTCCCCTGTAAGTGTGCCAAACCAGAAGCTTGGCCCTCAGGCCAAAATTCCTGGACAAGCAAAGAAGACTCTTCAGAAAGACTGGAGATGTGTTTCAGTTCCTCTCTGCAGTGCCCTGAGAGTAGTAGTGTGCCAAGAACTGTCTCTTCAATTATTACAGTGCCTTGGGATCCAGTAACATAAATCCCCTCACCTCCAAAGCCAGACTATCATGGGGCATCTCCTGGGTAGCAGACACAAAAATTGGGTCACAAAGCATAAAAACCAGAACACCAGAAATGTTTAGAAGCTCTGTCCTGGAGATGATGGTAGTGTGGAGCACAGCAGAGAAAGAATACAAAGATATTGTCCCCTGGAAAAAGGAAAAGAAACAAAAAAGAGAAAAAATGATGGTACCCATTGGCTTTAGGACGGTAGAGGGAGAATAGGAAGATGGCATCCACCAGCTTCTATCCCCAGAGAGTATCCCAGCAGCTCCTTTCCCCTCAGACCAATGCTTTAAAATTAGCAAATAATTCTTTTTCTGTTTTCAAAGAGTTTCTGCACTGCGCCCTGGAGTGGGTGAGTCTGCATGTGAACCCTTTAAGAACTCACCACAGCCCCATGTGTCTTGTGGGTGTGAGCCCTGCTTGTTTTCAAAAGCCAGAGGTTCTGGGTCTCATCTCAAGTGCTGCTCTTAAACATTGGAGTGCTTTGTGTGGAATACAAACCCTTCACTCTTCAGGGAGAAGCTCCAGATTTTGGGTTCCTTCCAGACCGTGGGTCGCTGTGCTGGGGGTGGGGATTATGGTGAGATTGTATCTCAGCTTTTCAACCCACTTCAATGTGGTTACCATCTCATTTGCCCATTGTAAAGGGGTTTCTCTGCCAGTTTTTAGTTTTTTTCTTCCCCCCAGAAGAAATTGCTCCATACATGGCTGTAGTTTCAGCGTGTCTGTGGGAAGTGAGTTGAGGATCTTCCTACATTGCCATCTTGAAATGAAACAATTTTTAAAAATTATTTATGAAAACAGCCAGATTCTTATTTTACTTTCCTCATTATATCCTCCTTTTTATGCTAATCTATTTATTTACTTTGTCACTATTTTAAGTTAATAACTTATTTTAATTAATTGCATTTTTGTAGATGAGTATTTGACACAGCCAATGTTTTTTTGGAGTAGTGGTGAGTTTTTCAGATTACATTAGGTAGAGTTTAGTCTTTAGATTTTCTGCAAAAAAATAGCTAGTCTTATTTGTAGTATGTGAATTCAATCAGTGCCATTTTTTCTTAATTGAACAAGGTGCATATGTCCTATGTTAATCATTACTCCATTGTCTTTGTAACTTCTCTTTATTTTGTTCCTACAGTTTACTTCCAACATGGATTAGAGTAGACCAGAAATTGAAATTTCACTATAATTCATTAGATAAACATCTGATAATCTAGTCACCATGTTTGATTTTGTGGATATCAGCCATAAATTTATTTTTCTTGGCCATATGTTTCCTAAAATTTCTCTTCAGTAACATGTCATTCATATGAGTTTAATCTGTAATTTGTATGAGTATGTTAAAGGAATCTATGAGTATAGAAATCTCCAAAGATCAAAAATCTCCAGTCATAAATATATTTAGCTGTCTTGTCCCAAGACTGCGCTGACTGTAACTATGCTTTCCTTTTCCTCAGGTTTAAATCCAAAAGCTAAAATTTCCAACGTACCCAAGGAGTGTATCAGGTGTTATTTTCCAAAACGGAAGTGTTTTGTTTTTGACCGGCCAACACAAGACACAAGTCTCCTAGCCAAAATTGAGACTATTTTGGAAAGCCAACTGGATCCTAAATTCCGGCAACAATCAGATAATTTCTGTTATTATATCTTCACCCATGCAAAGACCAAGACCCTCAGGGAAGGAGTCAAGGTCACTGGGAATCGTGAGTCTTCTTTTCTAAAACCGTATTTCTGAGTGGTCTCATATGTGTTACTTATTTAATCACTAGAGGCCCGGTGCATGAAATTCATGCACTGGGGGGGGGGGTGCGGGGAGGGCGGGGGAGGTGGAGAGGAGGTCCCCTCAGCCCAGCCTGCACCCTCTCCAATCTGGGACCTTTTGGGGGAATGTCCGACTACTGGTTTAGGCCTGATCCCAGTGGAGATTTTAGAAAATCCCCGAGGAATTTTAGGAAACATATGCCCAGTGGGATTGGACCTAAACCAGCAGTCGGACCTAAAGGTTTGTGAGATCCTGGACCTAAACCAGGATCTCACAATCCTGGATCTCTGGCTCCTAATTGTTCACCTGCCTGCCGGCCTGGTGGCTCCTAACTGCCACCTCTTCCGGCCTGGTCTCGCCTTATTGCCCCCCTGCCAGCCTAGTTGCTCCTTACTGCCTGCCCCTGCCAACCTAATTGCCCCCAACTGACCCCCTGCCAGCCTGATCACCCCCAACTCCCCCCCCCCTCCCGCCAGCCTGGTTGTCCCACGCAGCCTGGTGTTCAGTTGTTTGGTTGTCCCTCACTAACCCCCCTGCTGGCCTGGTCGCCCCACATAGCCTGCTTATTCAGTAGTTTGGTCATCCCTCATGAACCTCCCTTCCGGCCTGCGCATAGGCAGCCATCTTTTGAGGGCATGAGGGTCAATTTGCATAATTATATAGGATAATGAAGAGGTAATATGCAAACTGACCATCACTCCAACACACAAGATGGCCGCCCCCATGTGGTCAAAGATGGCCACCCCCATGTGGACACAAGATGGCCGCCATAAAATGGCTGGCAGGGGAGGGCAGTTGGGGGTGATCAGGCATTCAGGGGAGGGCAGTTGGGAGGGACCAGGCCTGGAGGGGAGGGCAGTTGGGGGTGACCTGGCCTGCAGGGGAGGGCAGTTAGGGGCAACCAGGATGGCAAGGGAGGGCAGTTAGGGTTGACCAGGCCTGCAGGGGAGGGCAGTTAAGGTCAACCGGGCTGGCAGGGGAGCAGTTAGGTATCAGGCTGGCAGGGGAGTGGTTAGGGGGTGATCAGGCTGGCAGGCAGAAGCAGTTAGGGGCAATCAGGCAGGCGGGCAGGTGAGTGGTTGGGAGCCAGCAGTCCTGGATTGTGAGAGGGATGTCCCAGATTGGAGAGGGTGCATGCTGGGGCTGAGGGACAAATTCCCACCCCCATGCACAAATTTTGTGCACTAGGCCTCTAGTATAGGATAATATGTTTTTTTAGTATTTTGTTTTATTTTATATAAAAATGTGTACTTATAAATATTCATACTCCATATAAAAATATGTATGTGCTTTATAATTTCTCTTGTCATGTGATTAAGAAATCCTTTCCCAAAACTCCCAATATTATCACTTATATCTTAGAATCCCACATTTAAGAAGAACACCACTACTGATAATAAAACCAATAAAATCACTTATATCTTGGAACCCCACATTTAAGAAGAACACCACTACTGATAATAAAACCACTAACTTCTGATAATAAAACCAATAACATATGGGTATAAAAACAGAGTATGTTGTATTGTTAGGGGAAGTCCTACATAGTAAGTGTTTTTCTCAAAGAGACTTCTTGGGAGTTTAAATAAATACTTGTTTCTGAGTACCTGAAATCTATTTAAAGCTTAAGAATTAGGAAATAATTACTATCTGAATTATCCTTCCTATCTCTTTACTTGTGTAGTATATTTTTCTTTTATGTGTGTAATGTGTAATAAGTATTCACAGACACCTCTGATTATGTTAGATAAAGGTAGGTATTTAACATTTTTTGTGATGTCCTGTAGAACACTAGAATAATGAGTAAATGTAAAATTGAAGGTGTGATAGAAGTAGGTGTGTGTGTGTGTGTGTGGTTTCAGAATTATAATCTCAGAATTTTGCATCTCATTGAGTGATAAAGTTATATTGATCCCTGTTTCCTATTTTATTCAGGTTTGGGGACTCTGGTGGTGACTTACGTAGATACCATCAATAAAGGATCAGTGCCTTGTTTGGAGAACGCAGTGACAACTCTGGCTCAGCTTGAGAACTCAGCAGCTGTGCAGAAGGCAGCCGACCACTACAGCGAGCAGATGGCCCAGAGAGTGAACTTCCCCACAGACACCCTGCAGGAGCTGCTGGACCTGCATGCAGCCTGTGAGAGGGAAGCCATTGCAATCTTCCTGGAGCACTCCTTCAGGGATGACCAGAGGGAGTTTCAGAAGAAGCTCACGGTACTTTGTCTTAGTATTTGTCCTTACTAATTCTTGCCCTTCTGGTATGATGCTTTTAGTTCTACAGATTAATCTCAAAGCTCATCTCCTATTCACCATAAAGTAGTCTAGATTTCCCAGAGAGGGAGAATACTTACTTCTTTTTCTTCAAACTCAGGAAAGATATTAAAGATCTGTCTGATCACTCAAGAAAATCAGCATTGGTTTCTCCTTTAGGAAATTGTGGCATGATTCCTGACCTCCTCAAAGTCATTTCTGAGCTGGTTAATCTCCAGGTATATTCACTCCTATTTCTAGACACTTGATTTCCTTAGCATACTCTCTTAACAGGTAATTATTTATATTATTTTAGTTGTATCATTTTTATCAAAGATAGAATCACAGGATACTACAGTTACTAGGAACTACAAAGAATATATAATGCAATTTCAACATTTCACAGGTGAAAATGAAGCCCAGAGAGGTTAGGAATCTTTAACAGGGTCTTGTAGAGAGTTTTCAGAGTCGGAAATAAATTAATTCTTGCTACACTGACTGGATGCTTTTAGTAAGAGGACCACAGAGTACCTAATAAATTCTTTGGAATTGTATCTTCTATGTCCCTTTCTCTAGTGACACCCATCTACATTTCCCATACAGGAAATCATAAAAAATAAGAAGGAGAGTTTATTGCTGAAGAATGAAGAGGCTTCTGAGAAATATTGCCAGTATGTACTTGATCAGCTTTCAATGGCCCTAATGGAAAGTATTTCAGAAGGAACTTTCTCTGTTTCTGGAGGGCACAAGAACTACAGGAAAGCAAAGGAAAGGACTGAACGGCGATATTGGGAAGTACCCAGAAAAGGAGTGAAGGTGAGAATTAAGGGGAACATAGGGATACTACAGATTAAAGTCAAGAGGGCCTCCTGAATATATGAGAGCACAGCATTAGTTGTGGGTAATATGACAGACAGTATGGGGATATCATGACTGCTTTAGCTTTTAAGGTCCACTATTTGCTCTTTCTTCCTAAGTAGAGTAGAAATGTCCTTTCTCAAAAATGAGTATAAATTTCTGAAATTTATGAGAGAGAACAGAAATTTTGCATTTCATTGTCTAACAACATGACATTTAGTATACTATGTTTTGAGGATTTGTGATGGAAAGCCAGAATCTTTGCACTCAAAACTGATCAAAGTGAGAAAGTCAACTAAAAGGACAATTACATACAATGGTAACATGTATATAGCTGTGACTCTGGGGTACATTGGGGATGGTAATAAATGTAATAATAATAATACAACTAACATATCGAATTACTACTAATAGTTACTACTTATAGGCAGAATTTGAATTAGGAGGCACAGGCAGGTTATATAATTTGCTTAAAGTTGCATATCTAGCAAGTGCCTAGGGAGAACAGCAACATAGATTAGTCTACATTTTACATAGGGCATATCCTATATAATAAAAGGCTAATGTGCAAATCAACCAAACAGTGGAATGACCAGTTGTTATGAGGTGCACTGACCACCAGGGGGCAGATGTTCAATGCAGGAGCTGCCACCTGGTGGTCAGTGTGCTCCCACAGGGGGAGCGCTGCTCAGCCACAAGCTGGGCTGATGGCTGGTGAGCACAGCGGCAGTGATGGGAGCTTTTCCCACCTCCACGGCAGCGCTAAGGATGTCTGACTGCCTGCTTAGGCCCACTCCCTGCCGTCAGTCAGACATACTCTGAGGGCTCCCAGACTACAAGAGGGTGTAGGCCAGGCTGAGGGACCCACCCCCTTCAAGTGCACAAATTTCATGCACTGGGCCTCTAGTAGTCTATAAAATCTCCCAGAAGAGGAGGGGATGTAAAGTTTGAAATATTTGTACATGTTGTCCAGGTTGAATGTTATTCAAAGGTAAGAGCCACAGGTAAACATGCAAATCCATAACAGAACTTAAGGGTTATGGGTTTGTGCCACAGCACATAATTCTGACTGGCTGACCTAGAGCATGTGGAAAGAAGTAGTTCTGGAAGAGGGAGTGGAGGAAGACATGGAGAGTCTTTGGTCACAGTAAAGTACTTGGACACTTTGTAGAGGATCCCAGAGCATTTTAAATAGAAAGTAAAAATGACACATATGGACTTGTTTGCATAGAACAAATCTCCTCAGTGGAACTCTAAGTTCTTTGTCCCTTCTTGGGTCCTCAGGCAACAGAGGTCTTCCAACGCTTCCTGAAGTCACAGGTGTCAATAGAGAAATCCATCCTGCAGGCAGATAAAGCCCTGACCCAAGGGGAGAAGGCCATAGAAGGTATGGGGCATGATGCAACTCTCAGTGTGGTGGGCATTTCCTGCAGTACTCTCTGACAGATCACATTAAGATATTTCCAAAACAACAATTTTTTCTTTTTTCTGTGGAATTCACATTCTGCCAAATCTGAATATAACAAGCAGAGTGTGGTTGTATGTCAGCCAGACAGTCAAGGTCTTTTCCATTACATTATCAAACCTGCTCTTGATGGTGTAGCCATTGGGTGAAATCAGAGATTCCTCATCTCGTTCAAATTTGATTTGTTCTCTGATCTCAAAATGGTAGAGTTCAGGCCTGATCTTGTACTTCCTTCTTTTTCTAAAATTGTCATGGGGCAGAGGAGCGGGCTAAGAAGGAGCAAGCTGAGAAGGAACAGGAGTGGCTAAGACAGAAGAACAAGGAACAGCAGCAGCAGATTGAGGCACAAAATAGGAGTCTGGAAGAAAACATAGTCCAACTGAGAAAGAAGCTGGAGAAGGACAGAGACGAGGCTCTGAGAGAACAGACAAGAATACTGGAACACAAGCTGAAGGTAAGTCTGGCCATGACCTCAATAGTTGCTCATGGTCATCACCCTGGTAAATGAGAAAGGAATAGGTGAAAATTAATGCAAAATTAAAAAAAGAAAACAACTACTGCTATTTACGGCATTTGATTCACCAAAAGTACCAAATCCTGGATTTCTAAGAGGCCTTTGAGTTTTGCTCCACACTGAGACTCTGGAGAGTCCAAGATGACCTTGGGTCCTCCAAGTTCTTGGAGAATATAAATAGCCTCCCCAAAGTTTGAGTTTCTACATTAGTGGGATTCTAGGGTGATCTCATGAAGCCCTAATTAAACAAGGTCTTTAATAGATTATCAAGTAGATATTCTAACTAGGTGCTTTTAATATAAGCAGAAACTGGGTACTTCACCAAGATTACTGTCAGTTATCCAGAACTCTACTACCAGCAAAGACCCTGATATGGGTCCATGCTGGCCTAAAACTATCACATATATCTAGATGTAAAAATATGGGGAACTGACACCTCCTAAACCTGCTTTGGTTGTCTCCAAGTATGGATAGTTTGCCTAAGTCACCACATAGCATTGGGAGAATTCTCTTTTTTTTCATCTAGAAATGTTTACATCAGATTTTTTGATCAGCTTATATGTTACTTTATTATTTCTACAATATGGGGACCATGCCATTTGTACAAGTGGAATAATGGTTCTCTCCTAATCCATACTTTTGGTTGGAACACATTATTGCATTTTTCTTCATGCCTGGCTAAGTAAGGCTGAAAACTATCCTTCTTCTCACTGATCAGGTCTAACCCAGAAGATATCATCTGCTTCAAATATTATCCTCTAATAATCTAATAAGAGAGACTACTTTTATTTAGAAAATAAAGAAAATTTAATAACATTCTTACATATAAAATTTTACTATGTAGAAATGGGGATTTTCAAAAGTTTACTTTTCCCTCTCTCCACACCGTTTATTTTAGATCCAAGAGGAATTGCTTAACGAAGGATTCAAGAAGAAATCTGATGAGATGGAGGCAGAGATAAATAGTCTGAGAAATTTGATTGACAGTACTAAAAAGGATAAAACTCCGTGGATTGCACGGGCCCTGGACACACTTGCTGATGGAATCTCTGCAACCCTAGCTATCCCTGGTAAACTAATTGGCAAGGGTCTGAATGCCCTGAGCTCACTGTTTAAATAAGATTAGTTTTCTTTAAAGGAAATTATAGAATGTGCATATATGCTCTGTCCTATTTTTGGTGTGTATGGTTTTTAATTTTACTCACTCAAGTTTTAAACATAAAAAGTGCCTACTAGAGGATATCAGTGCCTGACATACGTTGATAGATTAAGAGTTGGTTTTATTCATTTAAATTGAAAAACAAGCATCAATTTTTAACAGAAGTTGGCAAACTTGGCCTACAGGTTAAACCTATCCTACTGCCTGATATTATAAATAAAGTTTTATTGAAACACCACCACACACATTTATTTACATATTATCTATGGCTACTTTTATACCACAACAGTAGAGTGAAGTAGTAGGAGCAATCACTGTATGAGCCACCCAAGAAAGGTCAAGATTTAGGAGATAGAAACTTTTCTTTAAAATTGCCTTTGAAAAAACATCAAGAATGTTACTAAAAGTCACAAAAGAAGAAATATATATTCAAGTCAATTCTTGATATAGCATGTTCACTTTTAGGAAATACATGTGCATAAGTATATTACACACACACACACACACACACACACACACACACACTCAGAAAATCCATTGTAGCATTATTTGTAATGGAAAGATTGGTAATAAAGTTTAGTACATACATGTACTAGAATTCTAGTAACCATTAAATAACTTGACAATGGAGATTATATAGCCTATATAATAAAGAGATAATATGCAAATTAACCCTCATGCTCTCCCAAGATGGCTGCCTACGACCAGGCTGGCAGGGGGGTTAGTGAGGGATGACCAAACGACTGAACAGCAGGCTGTGTGAGGCAACCAGTCTGGCGGGGGGGGGGGGGGCATGAGGGGCAACCAGGCCGGCAGGGGGAGCAGTTGGGAGCAACCAGGCCAGCAGAGGTAGCAGTTAGGGGTGACCAGGCTGGCAGAGGGGGGCAGTAAGAGGCAACCAGGCTGTTGGAGGGGGACAGTTAGGGGCAACCAGGTTGGTGGGTGGGGGTGCAGTTGGGGGTGACCAGGCTGGCAGGGGGTGCAGTTGGGGATGATTAGGCTGGCAGAGAGGCAGTGAGGGGCAACTAGGCCGGTTGGGGGGTGGGGCAGTTAGGGCTAACCAGGCCAACAGAGGGGGGCAGTTACAGGTGACCAGGCTGGCATGCAGAGACAGTGAGGGGCAATCAGGCTGACAGGGGATGGCTGTTAGGGGCAACCAGGCAGGTTAGTGATTAGGAGCCAGCGGTCCAGGATTGTGAGAGGGATGTCTGACTGCTGGTTTAGGATCAGGCCTAAACCAGCAGTCAGACATCCCCCAAGGGGTTCTGGATTGGAGAGGGTGCAGGCTGAGCTGAGGCGGACCCTCCCCCCCCCCCCCCCAATGCATGAATTTCATGCACTGGGCTTCTAATACTAATATAAAACCTTTAAAATATGTTTTAAGGTGAAAAAATTAGGTGCAAAATAGTGTGTATAATGTAATTTATATGGAAATTACTGAAAACTACTGAAATGGGTGGGATTAAGAGTGGGAGGGATCCATAGTTTTCATTATAACTTCCATCTTTTGAATTTTGAAAGGAAAGTTTGTATTTCCTATTCATAAATAAGAAAGAACATGTAAAGTATGATACTAATAATAAACACTAATAGAAATGTAAAATTGACCACGAGATGACAAATTGTTCATTAATTCTAGAAATGACATCAGACTATTCAATGAGGGGCTTAAGGCTAAGAATCAGAGCACTGGAAAGCACAAGATTTTCATCCTAATGTTTTCATTTTGGCTTTGGTTTTTAAATCACTATATATACTTCAAAACTAAGGTATAAATTTTTTAGTGATTCTTTCAAATTTCAGTGTGAATGTCCTCTATTTTCTATTTCTGAATCACAGCTTTAAAATATTAAAATCTGCCCTGGCCAGGTAGCTCATTTGGTTGAAGCATTATCCCCATATGCCAAGGTTGCGGTTAAATCCTGATAGGGCACATACAGGAAGCAATCAATGAATGCATAAACAACAAATGGGACAACAAATAGGTCTCTCTTTTTCTCTTCAATAAATAAATAAATGTTGTCAATAACTGAAGACACCAAACATGAAATCCTCACTAGATCAGAAAAAAAATGTTAGAACCAGAATTACCGAAAAATAAGAGCATGTACTGGTGGTGAGAAGGATCCTTTTATTTTTATATATGATCTCACTTAAATGTGGAACCTAATGAACAAAATAAACAGATTAATGAAATAGAAACAAAGGCATGGGTATATGGAACAGACTAACAGTTGTCAGAGGAGAGGGAGGAGGATGGGACTGGATGAAAGAAAGTGTAGGGATTAGCCCAAGAACATATATGCATAGATACAGATAGCAATGTGATAATGGCCAGAGGGAAGGGGACTGGGGGGCTAGATGCAGGTGGGTAAAGGGGAAAAAAATAGGGACATCTGTAATAGAGTCAACCATAAAAATAAAATTCAATTCAATGGTGGCCTCTCTATTGTATGCCAGTGCAGGTGGCTCATTGTGTTACCATTGCAGAACTGGACTCCTGCTAGTGTTGGGGATGAGAGATCCTGATACATGATGACCAGGTATTGACACTTAAATATCAGAAGCCCAGTTGATGCAGTGATAGTTGAACACTGAGGCTGGAGTGACAGCCTGCTAGGCCTTACCATGGAAAATTCAGATGATGAATAGAAAATGGTCAAGAGAAATAGGGAGAAAATAATCAATGAAGTCAAGGGTGATTTATGAGGAGGCTATTGATTTATAGCCTCAATAAATTATTACAATCTTTTGATCCGAGCCAATTTCATACCTCCAACCTCTTACCTGGAGAAAGAAAGAGATGCTGGGTGCTTAGGAATAAGGACCCTGGAACTCCAGGAGAAGAAATGAAAATGATTCCTCCTGCCTTCCCTCTGAAGGACCACTGGCCATTTACTAGGTCCCTACATACTGGAGAAACAGGAATATTCAAACATTTAAGAAATAATGACTCAGGATCTAACTTGGCATTGATACCCAGATACTGGAACTTTTAAAAGTTCCTATTAAAGTAGGAACTCATGAGTCCAGCTAATAACTGAGTCTTTGACCAATTACAGCTAATTGGGATCTAGTATTTATTTCCAATTGGATAGTAAAGTTCATCTGAAGACAGTTTGTCATTTTTCTGCTCATCCCCTAAAAATATGTTTAGGCATGGAATGTATGCTAAATAAGTTTCTTTTGTAAAGACAAAGGGATGATGCATACACGACTGCTTTCAATTGCAAGAATTACATGCATGACTCAAATATTGGAGAAGGTGATAGGTAGCTTGAATTTTAGAAACTGGGTTAAAGTGGTTTATAAGCTAGAAGTATAAAAGAAACTTTTCTGAAGTCTCCTCCTCTGTGACCGTGGGTGTTATAGTATCTGCCTCTGTGAGAATGTTAACACCTCTGTACTAGAGAGTTTAAATTACTTTATCCGGCTGTGATTCCAAGTGTTCAGAAGAAAGAATGGCTTTACTTTTCTAAGAGAAAAACCATACAGTAATTAATATGTGACCAATAAATGGTATGGTTCAATGGAAAAGCAAACTGTTCTACAAAAATATATGTTCCCATTGAGGGCTTAAATTGAAGAGATGTTCTAATCTCTTAGACTAGAGACAGACCATGTGGAAGATTGCCAGGAGCCAATTCCAGCATGTCATAACTATAAGAGTTTTATCAAAAGGTTGATGCAACTTGGGGGCTCAGCAAGCGCTGAGTCACATATGTAATTACCTGTTGGAATGGCTGGAAGGTGCTTCCCCCAAACCTGAATAGGATGATTTTCTGCTGCCAGACAGCTCATGGCATCTCACTCTACATGTTATTGCCTCCTGTTGGCCAAACACTTGAACAGCTGTAGGCTATTCCCCAATCTGACAATGCTTCTGTTCCCTACCCTTTGAAGTGTATTAGCTCCACCTTGTCTCAGGACAAATTGTGTTAATAGAAAGCAAGGGTCCTGAGTCAAAGGGAGATCTTTAGCTCCTTTAGCTGAAGCTCCTCTGACCCCCAATACCTTTCAAAATTATCTTTCATCTTTGGACTCTTGTTTGATCTATGCACAGCCTTTCTCCAGATTGCTGAACCTTTTGTAATGCTGAGACAAGAACCCCAGCAGAAGGTGGAGTAATGGCTCCCTAAAGATGTCCATAGATAATTGTCAGGACCTGTGAATATGTTTTCTTATGTGGTAAAAGGACTTTGCAATTGTGATTTAGTTAAGGATCTTGAGATGGGTACATGATTCAGGTGGGCCCTTGTAACCACAGGGGTCCTTATAAGAAGGAGGCAGGAGGGTAAAAGTCAGGGAAAGAAATTCAGCTGACTACAGAAAGTGAGAAAGATTGAAAGATACTGCATTGTTCTCTGAAAATGCAGGAGGACCAAAGAATAGAATGCTCCTTCAGAAGCTAGAAAAGGTAAAGAAAGATTCTCCCTAAGAGCCTCTAGATGGAAAGCATCCTACCAACCCATTTTTGACCTTTGGTTTTCAGAACTGTAAAAAATAAATTTGTGTTATTTTTAGACACTAAGTTTGTGATAATTTGTTATAGCAACTAGAGGAAATGAATATATCAAGAATTAAAAAACAAAAGGAATATATTTTTATTTAGTTAATTTAATACATCTATTACATATTAGAGTTATTTATTTGGACTGTTTACTTGATTCTCATTATGTACCTATTGGGGGCCCAGTGCACGAATTTGTGCACCTTGAAAGGAACTGTGGGCCACAAGTCTGCAGTGGGCACAGCAGCAGGTCTCGGCCCATTCTCTGTGCCATCGCCCACATGACCCTGGTCCCCTGTCTGCCTGCAGCCCTACTCCCACTGCCACCATTCCAAGCCCTGATGGCACTAGCCCTGCTCGCATCCACTGATGGTGTGGAGCGATTGGGGCTGGCACTGTCAGTGAGTGTGAGTGGGGGCTGATGCCCTAATTGCCCCTCAGGAGCAGGGGGAGGTGGAGAAACCCTCAGGGGCGATTGGGGCTGGGAGCCACTGCTCGCACCCACTGACAGCATCAAGCGATCGGGACCAGTGCCGGGCACCAGCAGTGGGTGCGAGTGGGTCCAGCGCCAGCAGCAGGTGCCAATGCCAGAGGGGACCGTGGTGTGTGGGAGCAAAGAATTTTCAGTAACCACCAGAGGCTTGCCCTGATGACAGTGACCTGCGCCCCACCTTGGTCTAGCACCCCGCTCACCTGCTCCACCATCCTGCCGTGGTCAACACCTGCCATATTCCACACTCTGCCTCCTGCTGCTGATGCCTGCCATGTTCCATGCATGGCCCCTGGTGGTCAGCACACATCATAGTGACTGGTTGCTCGGTTGTTCCACCATTCGGTCTATTTGCATATTAGCCTTTTATTATATAGGATAAGGACCTTAAAAAATAAATAATACTATATAGGCAGTAATAAGTAAATTAAAAAAAAATTCTGACTAGTGATTAAGATCTTTTGGAATAAGAACCAACAGTCTTTCTTAACTTTAGTTTCAGTCTAATTTATACTTCCTGGAAATAAGATTATATATTTCTTTAGGGGATACTCATTATTGACTAAGTATCCAACACATAAATATTAAGGCACAGTAAAGCCCACGATGGATTGTTATGGGGAAGCATGGAACTTGGTTGGAAAGTTTATAAGGAGGAATCTCTGAAGGGTTGAGGGCCTCTAGGGAGAGCTGCCCGAAGGTGGCAACCCCTGCCTTGACTTTTCCAAACAAGTCTGAACCCCCAAGTATTTTACTAGAATATGTATGTTTAGTCTTTAGACATCCTTGCTTAAAGGACACTGCAGATGCATGTGTCTTCTCAGGGATGCTTACCCTGCTGACAGTGTCTAGAAGTTAATTTTAGTTCAAGCTGTTGCTACAATAAAAGCCTAAGGAGGCAGGTGAATGGGGCTGATTGGTTTCTCAATCCAAGCAGTCCCTTAGGCCTCTCTTTCACAGAAATGAATGTCAGAGTAATCATTCAGTCATTGCTCAGGGTCTGCCGGTCAGCCCCTGCAAGGGGTGCACTGTGTGCATATTGAACACCACAATGCGGCAGAAACCTTGAAAACGAAAGTAACTGCACAGTAAGTAATTGGAGCCAACTTGGGATTTCCAAGTTCAAGGGGATTGTTTCTCAGCTAAGGTTTCACAATGGGACAACAACTGTCCACAGAACAACAGCAATATATCACAGTGCTTAAACAGTTATTAAAAGGAGGTGGTGCCTCTGTTACAGAAGAACAACTAAAGAGCCCGTTACAGACTATTATAATTTACTAGAGGCCCGGATCACAAAATTTGTGCATGAGGGGGGGCGGTGTTCCTCATCCCAGCCTGCACCCCTCTCCAATCTGGGACCACTTGAGGGATGTCCGACTGCCCGTTTAGGCCCGATCCAGGTAGGATCGGGCCTAAACGGGCAATCGGACATCCCTCTCACAATCCAGGACTGCTGGCTCCCAACTGCTCGCCTGCCTGCCTTCCTGATTGCCCCTAACTGCTTCTGCCTGCCAGCCTGATCACCCCCTAACCACTCCTTTGCCGGCCCAATTGATGTCTAACTGCTTTCCTGTCAGCCTAATTGACCCTAACTGCCCTCCCTTGCAGGCCTGGTCCTTAACCATCTGCCCTCCCCTGCTGGCCTGATTGCCCACAACTGCCTTCCCTTGCAGGCCTGATCCCTCCCAACTGCCCTCCCCTGCTGACCATCTTGTGGCGGCCATCTTGTGTCCACATGGGGTTAGTCATCTTTGACCACATGGGGGCAGCCATCTTGTGTGTTGGAGTGACTGTCCATTTGCATATTATTCTTTTATTAGCTAGGAGGATAGAGGACTGGTTCATGGGTGGGAGCCGGCTACTTTTCCCTGAAGGGTGTCCTGGATCAGGGTGGGGGTTCCCTTGGGGTAGTGGGGTGGCCTGGGAGAGGGGCCTGTGGTGATTTGCAGGCCAGCCACGTCCCTGGCGACCCAAGCAGAGGATCTGGTATCTGGGATTTATTTATCTTCTATAATTGAAACTTTGTAGCCTTGAGCGGAGGCCAAGGCAGGCCAGGCCAGGCAGAAAGCTTGGCTTCCTCCATTACTGGGGAAACCCGAGCCTCCTGCTTGCTCTGTGGCTGCAGCCATCTTGGTTGGGTTAGTTTGCATGCTCGCTCCTGATTGGTTGGTGGACATGGCTCTTGGGTGTAGCAGAGGTACAGTCAATTTGCATATTATTCTTTTATTAGATAGGATAATCCTTGGTTCCTTGGTGCTGGAATGCTAGACCTTAATCTCTGGGAACAAGTGGGCAGGAATTTAAAAAGAAATCAGGCCCAGGGAAAATGAGTGCCTTTGTCATCATTAACTATGTGGGCTCTTGTTCCAGTTGCACTATGCCCACTTCATATTGAGGATCAAAACCTACAGAATGCCAGGAGGGTTTACCATCACCCCCTCCTCCTGAGGTAGAGCCTGCAATACCTAAGGCTCCTCTGTTAGAGGAGCCCTTTCCCGATCCTCCACCTCCAGTGTGGGAAGGCTCATCAACTAGATTCTCAGTTATGGGATCATGTGTCAGGCAAGCTATCTTAGGAGAGCTTTTGGCTTGCCCCGTTATGCAAGATCAGCGAGGTAATCAGATACATGAACCACTCTCCTTTAATACCTTTAAAGAAATAATGAAAAGTGTTAGAGAAAATGGGGCTAACAGTCCACTTACAAAAGGATGCCTTAATGCTTTGTCTGTAAAGTATCATATGTCAGGTTGGGACTGGCAGATTTTGGCCAAAATAACTCTAGATGCCAGTCAATATTTATTATGGAGAGCAGAATATGATGAGATCTGTGAATAGCAGGCTGTTTGTGGGTGTTCACTGGTGACCCCACCTAGGAGCTTTCTGGGCCACATTCTGGCTGCAAGTCCCAGGCAGTGTAAAACATCTTCTAAAAGATCTACGGAAAGGACTCTGATTTATTGAGTCGTATCTGTAGGTTGTGTGCGCCTGTAAGTATTGTACATAGAGTGTCTCTGTTGATGTTTTGTGTCTTTGTTCAGTTTAATTTGTTTAGAGATGGGGCATATTTCACTTTGATAGGGGCCCCAGCTACTTGTGGCAGGCTGAGCATGTGGCAGCTATGCAGGAACTTCCCAGCAGCTGCCAAGAATTCTTCATATTGGGGACCCTTCCTACTCTCCCTCTCAGGCATCAGCCACTGGAAACTCTTAGCTAGAGTTACAGAAGTCCTTGTCTGTTGTAATGTAACTTGGTTACTAATTGATGTTCTTTGCTTGCTTTCTTATCTTTGAGGGACTTAGTTTGCACTTCGTCATTTTATGAGCGCAGGGAGTCCTCTGTCTCTGCTGTTTGGGCTTTGTGCCACTCAGAACCCATTTGCTGTGCTGGGTTAGTGTGAGATAAGATTCTAAGGCTAACATCCCAGTCCACCCTTTTGTGAGTACTCATTCATCTACTGCAGATTTTTTTTTTTTGCTGTTTCTGTCTTTAAGATCTCTTCTTATGTGCAAGATTTCATATTGTTAGTCTACTAAGAAAGAAAAGTATGGGAAATAATTATTTAAACTTCCCACGTATTTATCTAGAGGGCCAGAGCTGCAGAATACCTTTGAATAGGCTGCAGAAGTGGCAGCAGTGGGATGGGGGTGGGGGAAACACTCCCTTTAAAAAAGAATTTTTAAAAATGGTACTTTTACCCTTAAGCTGTTAAAGTCCCAGGAGTTACTACAGTCCTGGGAACAAACCCCAGGACCTGCTATCTCCCCAAACACACCCACCCTTTCTGCAGCCTCCTGAGAGTTTTCAAGGTCATATTATCTCTGTTATGCTTCTTAAGAATATGAGTATATTTTCCATTGGAAAAATATGCCTATTTCTGAAAGTAAAGGGGGGGAAAAAGGTGTTGTTTTTTTTCCTGTATGTGCCTAGGAAGCAAAGGTTTTACATATATACTAGAGGCCTGGTGCACGAAAATTCATGCTGGGGCAGGGGTCCCTCAGCCCGTCCTGCCCCTTCTCACAGTCCAGGAGTGCTCAGGGAATATCCTACTGATGGCTTAGGCCCGCTCCCTGCTCCCTCTGTGGGAGGCCACTCAGTGATCAGGGAAAGGCAAGCCCCCATCACCCTGTTGCTGCTGCCACTGCTGGCCGTCGATCCTTGCTTCTTAGCATTGGCCCTGCTGACACCCTCCCTCCCCACCCACTGGTGGGTGGGGGGCGGTCTGGGGCCAGGCTGGCTGGAGGAGGGGCTGTGGGAGGTTGAGGCACAGCAGATCACACCCTGTCCGGCCTCTGCAGAGGCGTGGCACTGGGACCAGCCCCAGCCATGCCTCTATGGCTGCCTCTGCAGAAGGGGCAGCACTGGAATTGGGATCGCGCAGCCCCCTCTCCTGCTACCTTTGCAGAAGGGGCCGTGGTGCTGGACTGGCCTGCGTGGAGGACTCTCCCGCTCCAACTCTGTGAAATTGGCTGCAGTCCCGCCCTCTCCCATGGCCATGGCCTCTTGCTTGGCATGGGGTTCTCCTGAGGCTTCTGTGAAAGGGGCGATGGCGCTGGACCAGCCTGCGCTGCTGCCTCTCCGCACCGCTGACCCTCGGCCCTCACAGCTGCTGTGGCTTTGTCTGGAAGGATGTCCAGTTTGGTTAGCATATTACCCTTTTATTAGTATAGATATTATTAAAATAATTATGTTAATCAGGAACTTGATAACTTTAAATGAATAGATTACTTCATACTGTTTGATGATAATAATAATAATATATAATCTTTTAGTCTAATGTATTTGACTACCTTCCCAGGGTTAGAATTTTAAGAAATTTTTCCTTGACCTAGAATTGGCTTTAGATCATTCCAGTGGGCCCTGGAATGCTTCAAAGATTTGCTTTCTCTCCTTATGAAGGAAAATTTTATACTTAAGGTGTATGGGAAGCTCTGTCAAATAAGGAAATAATAATTATATTCTATTTATACTAATATATGCATATTAAATAGATTCTGATATGCTTTCATTTATAACTGTTATTAGTCATAATATTGTGTTTTACAGAAAGGACAAGACTCCATGTCATTTACATTACTCTATATAGTATCTAGATTTATAGATGTACTGGCAGGAAAAATCAGGAAACAAGACTTTTATTATAAGGCTGAATGAATAGAAAATAATTATATAGTTTTGATAACAATTGTTGAAAGTATTGCTAATTCTTAAACTTTTTTGGTTTTCAGACATAAGGAAGTATTTTTAAAGCAATTTGGTAAATTATATATTTCTCTCCCTACCTGTCCCTCCAGAATTTAGCAATTCTTAATAAGTGGCAATACATTTCTTTGCATGAATAAGCCCTGTTTCCAATTGTAGATGTATTAACCAAGATAAAAACTGATAATGGGCCTGCTTATAGTAGCCATGCCTTTGCCACCTTTTGCAGGACTTGGTCCATCCAGCATTCCATAGGAATCCCTTACAATCCACAAGAGCAGGCCATTCATTAAACGTGCCCATTTGAAATTAAAGAGCATGCTAGTAAAAAAAAAAACAGGGCGGGGGGAAATGTGGGGAAGCATGGGACTTGGTTGGAAAGTTTGAAAGGAGGAATCTCCAAAAGGTCGGGGGCCTCTAGAGGGAGCTGGCTGAAGGCAGCAACCCCTGCCTTGACTTTTCAGTGGCCCATTGGAATGATTTGAGCTTCTGAGTATTTTATTGGAAACTTTATGTTTTAGTCTTTAGATGTCCTTGCTTAAAGGACACTGCAGACGCATGTGTCTTCTCAAGAATGCGTACCCTGTTGATAGTATCTAGAAGTCAATTTTAGTTCAAGCTACTGCTACAATAAAAGCCTAAGGAGGCAAGCGAACAGGGCTGTTTGGTTTCTCAAGCCAAGTAGTCCCTTAGCCCCCTCTTTCAAAAACCAAGTGTCAGAGTAATCATTCAATCATTGCTCAGGGTCTTCTGGTCAGCCTGGCAGGTTGTGATCGAAAGAATGAATAAATAGATGAATAATTGGATGCCTTAATGAGTGTAACATTTGTTTATAATTTTGAGGAGTGATACATATTTTTTTCTGTAATTCATAGTCAACAAAGTAAAGATATGCTGAGAATGTTGTGTTCTTGGATCTGCTGGAACAAAAATATAGACAAGATTACATTCAGGAACTGGTGCAAGGCTCTTGATAAATGTATTGGGAAAACAACTACAATGTGCATCGTCTCTTACAGAACAGGGATGATGAGCTATGTAGCTCTGTATCTCTGAGTCCCAGAATGAGTTTAGTGCAAAAGGCTTTTGATTTTAAGTAAATATTCAAAGTGACTTTCCATCTTAGGACTGAGTGTTTTATTAGAAGTAAATAAACTGGTTTAAAATAAGCACATGGACTGCACTAAAAAACTATTAGAACTGATAAATGAATTCAATAAAGTTGCAGGATTCAAAATTAATATGCAGAAATCTATTGCATTTCTATACACTAATAACAATGATCAGTGAAGAAATTAAGAAAACAATCCCACTTGCAATTGCATTAAAAAGAATAACATACCTAGGAATAAATTTAAGTGAAGAGTTAAAACACCTGTACTTTGAAAACTATAAGATATTAAAGAAAGAAATTGAAGAGGATTAAAATAAATGGAAAGATATGCTGTGAACAGGGATTGGAAGAATTAATATTGTTAAAATAGCCATAGTACCCAAAGCAATATACATATTCACTGCAAGACATTCTTCTCAAGACTCGAACAAATATTTCTAAAATTTATATGAAACACAAAAGACCCTACATAGCCAAAACAACCTTAAGAAAAAAGAACAAAGTGGGGTACCATGTGTTCTGATTTCAAACTATACTAAAAAGGTTCTATAATAATAATAAAAAAATATGGTACTGGCACAAAAACAGACACATAGATCAAAAGAACAGAATAGAGAGTTCAGAAATAAACCCCCACCTTTTCGGTCAATTAAAATATGAAAAAGCAGCTAGTCTAGCATGGTTCAGTGATTGAGCATTGACCTATGAACCAGGAGGTCACAGTTTGATTCCTGGTCAGGGCACATGCCTGGGTTGTGGGCTCAGCCCTAATGTGGGGCATGCAGGAGGCAGCTGATCATGATACTCTCTCATCATTGATGTTTCTATCTCTCTCTCCCTTCCTCTCTGACATCAATAAAAATATATTTTAAAAATAAATAAGTAAAATATTACAAAGGGGGCAAGAATGTACAATGGGAAAATGACAGTGTCTTCAATAAGTAGTGTTGGGGATATTGGAAAGATACATGCAAAAAAAGAAAACTGGATCATGTTTTTTACACTATATAACAAAATAAACTCAAAATGGATTTTAAAGACTTAAGTTTATGACCCAAAACCATAAAACTTCCAGAAGAAAACATAGACAGTAAACTCTTTGACATAAGTCTTAAGAATATTATTTGGACATGTCCCCTTGGGCAAGGGAACAAAAGAAAAAATAAATAAATGGAACTACATCAAACTAAAATTTTTCTGCAAAGCAAAGGAAATCATTAATAAAACAAAAATACAACCTACTGAATGGAGAATAACCTAGGTGCCCATTGATAGATGAGTGGGTAAAGAAGATGTGGAATATACACAATGGATATCATTCAGCAATTGAAAGAATGAAATCTTGTCATTTGTGACAACATGGATGGATATGGAGGGTATTTTACTAAGAGAAATAAGTCAGACAGACAAACACAAATATCAGGATTTTACCTATTTGTGGAAACTAAAGAAAAACAAAACAAGCAAAACAGAAACACACCCATAGATACATAGAACAAACTGATGGTTGATAGAGGAAGGGGGTAGGGGTTGGGTGAAAAGGGTGTAGGGGAATAAAAATAAAGAATGGATTAAATTAAAGGATGTCAATTTCAAGAGCAATGAAAGAAATCAGACAAAACTTTACTGCATGCATAAACTGAAAAGAAACAAATGAGCTCATGAACTTTTCTCAGCCCTTATTCTCAAAGAAACTTTTCTCTGTCTCTCTACTACCAATACCTGGAGTTGACATCATTGTTGGTCTTGAATTTGTTAATACTTATTTTGTGTCCTAAAATATGGGTTTTTTTTGAGGATGTCCCATGTGCACTTGAGAAGAATGTATATTCTGCTACTTTGGCATGAAATGATCTGTAAATATCAATTAAACCCATCTAATCCAGTGTGTCATTTAAGGTTGCTGTTTCCTTGTTGATTTTTTTGGTCTAGAAAATCTATCCAGTGATGACAGTGGGATGTTAAAGTCCCATACTATAACATATTGCTAACAATCTCTCCCTTAAAGTTCTCCAGAAGTTTTAAAATACATTTAGGTGCTCCTATATTGGGTGCAAATATGTTTACCAGGGTTATATCCTCTTGTTGGGTTGATCCCTTTAGTGTTATGCAGTGACCTTCAATGTCTCTTGTGATGGCCCTTATTTTGAAGTCTATTTTGTCAGATATGATTACTGTTATCCCAGCTTTTGAAAAAATCTTTCCATCCCTTCACTTTCATCCTGTGTAATTCTTTTATCTCTTCTAGACAGCACATATATGGGTCATGTTTTCTTATCCATTAAGCTACTCTATGTCTTTTGATCCATTTACATTTAAAGTTATTATTTATTGTCATTTTTATTCTTTATGCCTTTGTTTCCTCTATTTTATCTTCTTACAACAGTCCCTTTAACATTTCTTGCAGTGCTAGTTTGGTGGTAATAAGCTCCTTTAGCCTTTCAAAATAGTCTCTAATTTACCCTTGTGCTTTCACTTTTACCTTTAACATTGTAAAGGTGTGCTGGCCTAATTTTCTAAATATTTGGCCTTTTTATAGATTTTTAAATTAATTTTAATATAAATTTATTTTATTTACTTACTTTATTATTTTTTATTATTTTTTGTTTAAAGTATTACATATGTCTCCTTTTCCCCCTATTGACCTCTTCCCAGCCTAATCTAAATTTCTTAAGTCAAGGAACATATTCTATATGGTTTTAACTCTTTGAAAGTTATTGAGAGTTGTCTTATGTTCCTAAATATGGTTTATCTTCATGAAATACATGTCTGTTCTTCAGTTTGATCAATACAATTCTAACCATGGTCATCAAACAGATAAAAGCTAATATATTTAGAGTAGATATCATACTGCCTATTTCATGCTTGATATTGAGATAATATCAAAGTGGTTTGCTTAAACACATTAAGAAAGAAATGATTTCATATTGCCATGTTTAGAAACTTTCTTTGATTCTTAATCCATATTCTCCTGCGCAAGATGAGTAAGACAACACATTACTGCTGTGCCCCTTTTCCAGAGAAAGAGGCGATGTGTGCCAAAGTACAATATTTTCGTATTATTTGTGTTTTCACTGAACACTTCCTTATGATGTGGTATACATGTGCACATACATGCTTTTTCTCATTGAATCCATGTCTCTTGCTTTGTAAGGATTGAAAAGGAAAGCAGGCACTGTGAAGCATGACTAATTTAGCCATTCAATAAATATGTATTAACCTCTGAACAGTTCCTAGACAGGGTGGAAGGCATTAAGGGTTCTGTGGCTAGCAAAACTGCCATGGTCATTGTGCTCATGCATTTTTTTTCATTCAGAAATATGACATTAACCAAATTGTCATACCAACAAATGCAATTTTTAAATTTATGATAAGCATTGTGAAAGAATAGCATGGGGTACCAAGAATAAGTGTAGAAAGGAGACCCAATTTAGTTAGTCAAAAGATCTTTCCCTGAGGAAATGAGAGTAGTATCAATTTATAAGAAAACAATTAGAAAAGAAATGAGATAAGTGAGTTCTAGGCTGAGGAGGACTTTGTGCCAAATTCCTTAATTGAGAAGTGATTGCTTTATTGGCACCTGAATGACAATCTATGTGGTGAAGCAGAGATAGCTCAGCTTTGGGGAAGGCAGGGTCCATGTTGTATAGGATCTTGCAGGCCATGCATGGAGACTGGAGTTTATTCTAATCACAATAAGAAGCTTTTAAGTCTTTGTGCAGAAAAGTGACATGACTTGTTTATTTGAAAAATCACTGCGACTACTGCATGGGGAATGAATCGAGCATGGTCAAAATTCATGATTTCTGGCCATGTCAGCTCTGACAATAGATCAACAGGCAGCTCTCTAAAATGACCATATTGCACAAAGATTTAAGATGCTAAGTGCTATATACTTTCTTTTGATAAACAACAAAGGAAGTTACTGTAACTCCCAAATATAGTGTTTCTCTTCTTACCCTCCAAATTGTACACACTTTCAGCCATGGTTTTTTATTATCTTAACCATTTTTAAAAACATATATATTTTATTGATTTTTTACAGAGAGGAAGGGAGAAGGATAGAGAGTTAGAAACATCAATCAGCTGCCTCCTGCACACCCCCACTGGGAATTTACCCGCAACCAAGGTACATGCCCTTGACCAGAATCGAACATGGGACCTTCAGTCCGCAAGTCGACGCTCCATCCACTGAGCCAAACCGGTTTTGGCTATCTTAACCATTTTTAAGTTTACAGTTCAGTAGTGTTGAGAATAGCCATATTGTTCTATAACAGATCTCAGAACTTTTCCCATCTTGCAACACTGAAACTCTACACCTATTAAACAACTCACCATTTCCTCCTCTCTACAACCTCTGGTGACCAACATTCTACTTTCTTTTTCTAAGACTTTGACTAGTCATTACGTTTTTTTAAAATGAGCTCCCATAAAGACTTTGGAGCCAGAAGAACAATCTCCTAGGCCATTCAAGTCCACTTGAAATGATATTTCCCATCATTGTAATTCAGATCAAACCTGAAAACAATGAAGAGCTATTTGTATAACAAGCTCAATTCCTGGAAATCCGTTATTTTTCAGTTCTAGAAAAATAAGAACTAATTATTTTAAGTTCCAAATTCATAGCAGACTGCATAAAAAGTGTTCAAGGACAACGAAACCATTGTCCCTTAAGGATGCCTTTGCAGACACCTCCTTCTTCCATTGGGACTGCCTGTTTCATGGTCTAGAAAAATTTGATGGCATGGGCAGTAATGGCTTGGCTAAGAACTTCACCAAAACACCAGTGCCCACAAAATGTGCATTCAATTTTACTCTTGTCCATCTATGGTACATTTTGCTCCAGAATTTCCAAAGCAAGGGTGCCTGTGCACTGTTTGCAATGCTCAGAATTTTACATACAGCCTCTTTCTCTCTTGTGGCAGAATAACTACTGGGTACCATATTATTAAGTGGTAAACAAAGCTTTATTATTTTATGAACAGGTCCAACAATTCTTGATAGAGAGGAATATGGGTACTGGTATGTTTATGAAAAATACTTGGAAATGCCTGCTGAAGCAGAGGTCAAGACCCCAGGTTGTAAGTTGCAGCAGAGAGGTAAACCATAAAAAATGACTGCTAACTTGCTTTGTTAAACAGTTGGATTTGCTCTTAAAAGCAAGGTAATGAATAGAGAAAAGAAAATAGAATAGGTGGAGGAGAGAGAAAATGGATTCATGTGCTAGAAAGAGAGGGCTTTGGAAGAGTGGAAGGTTTGTCATTCCCCACAAAACTAATAGGCAAAGATATATAAAGAAATATGTACCCCTAGCTCACATGCTTAATAAAATCTATGTTTATAACTGAATTTTGAATAATATTAAATTTGGGAAGGGAATTTGAAGAGAAGCTATATCTAGCTCTGGCTATGATTCTTTAATCCCAAAGCTGAGAGATCAGTATCATGATGTAAGTTTCAGAAAATGACAAAATATCATCTTAGCTAACCCTGGAAAACCACTTAAATGTTGTGGTAAGTGAGTGGAATCAGTCCTTGACCCATTTTCCCTTTTGGGAGAGCATGCACTGTGAGGTGATACGTTTGAGTTAGAGAAATGAATTTTGGTATAATGAGTGTTCTCAATACAGTGAATAAGTCTATCATGACTTAGCATGTGAAATGAGCTCTGAAAGTGAATTCCTGTGAAAAGAAATGGAGGTCTTTTCCAGATATTTTGGGACTGATTTCTGTTCTTTATCATGTCTCATGATAATTCCTTGCATAGAGTTGAAACTGAGATGTTCCCTGGATGATGAGCTAGAGATGATGTGCTACCAGAACTAAAAAAAGTCTCAGGAAAAAAATGAGTAATTGTGAACAGCCTGTGGCAACAAGATTGTGGCAGCAGCTTGAAAACTGGAAAGGAGGGCTACCCATCACTCATGGTGACTATTCAAAAAAGAGCACAAGAGGAATTCACAAACTGATCTAGCATGCACTCAGCAAATTGCCATGATTTCTCCATGGGTCTACAACAGAACAGGACATAGAAGCCACCTCAGATTCAGGAATGAGCCAGATCACAAGGACTAACCCCAGAAAAAAACAGAAGCCAGAGGTGCAGCACAGTTGTGTGACTGCTGCCAGTGGGCCTGGACCTCACAGAGTGGCACAGTAGGACTTAACCATGCATGAGCCCCACATGAATGTGGCAAATTGACAGCACTGGACTACTAGTTCCCAGTCACAGTTTCATGGTACCTAACTGCATATTCTGGATATGTGACTGCTGCCATTCCTGTGTATTATGTTGATGATTATTGTGGCTTTAGGAAAACGCCTCTGCCATGTGTTCGGATATCCAGCAGAATCCAATCAAATCAAGGTATTGCATTCTCTGCACAATCTATTCAGCAATGGATGTGCTCCATAGAATAAGATGGACTTTTCATGGTCCTATCATCTTCAGGCAAATGTGGTGATAAAATGATAACATGGACAGCTCAAGTAACAACTATTAAAGGCCATCAGGTAGGATAGGTTTCTAGGTGGTACTCTTGTCTTTTAAAAACAGCATTTGGACATTAAACACAGCACTACAGTGCATGTTGGGAAATACTGAGATTGAAGGGCATAGGGGGCTGGTTAGTTGCCTGATTAGCCTGTGCCTGAAAAATCTCTATCTCAACCGTTTCTCTCTTTCTCTCTCTCTCTATGCAACCATTCTTTTTCTTTTTATCCAATGAAACATAATACCCAACTGTGGTTTGTGGTCCAGGCTCCATCAAACGGGCCTCCTAATTCGAACTTCAAGGATATGCTACTTTCGGATGCTTCCTTCCTATTGGATTCAATGCTTTGGTGAAAGGGGAGACAGAATATCAACAGTCAACTTGGAACTCCTAAACCATCAATACAGGTGGGTAATATTGGGTCATGTAACCGGGTCAGTGAGTCCCTATGGAAGTTGTAGCCTCAGAACTTGGACAGAGAACTATAGCTATATCTGGGCAGTCCTCACCCCTGGTGATTGGACAAGAGAAACTGCTGCCTCAGAAGATTATTGGAGCAGAAAGCAAGTGGGTGAGCATTAATGCTTCCCCTTCTCATTCCTACAGGAGCCTTTGCCATACATAGCAAAACAATACCCTGAAAAGAATCAGCACAGCTGTGGTGAGAGGAGGCAAACTCAACCACATACTGACTTCTCTCAGTCCACATTGCCATTGTAATGGTCTGGCTAGTACACAATGACTTGGACCTTTTCCATGTTTCATATCTAACAAGACAGTTAAACTTAGTAGCTAGAGTGGTAATGGATAACTGAATAACTCTCAATTATATGTTTTCAGAACAGGTGTATTGTTGCCTACACCTTTGGAGTGTACACATCAACAGCTCAGAGAACATAGGAACTAAACTGCAGAAGATTCATGCTTAGGTGGGACGCTTATCAGCAATATACCCACAGTCCCACCTAGACACCTTTTTTAACCTCTTTAATTGGTTTAGTCCAGATACATGAAGTTCTTAGTTTAGTACCATCCTCCAAGGAGGACTGATCATGCTGCTGTGTCTGGTTCTCTTAGTAATCCCGATGAAAGGCTGTCTCCAAATAAAAGGGAGATTCTGTGAACAAGCTGTACCCATGTGAGTTGGTCAGAGACCACATCAGAACCAGCTCTGCCTCCAAAGTTTGAATGGGTAGTGGTCTTCCCAGATTTGATGTGCTTTTTCTGCTATTTTAGCGGCTGATCAGGGTGTGGGAGTGGACTATTGGTAAAGGCAGTCTGATGAATACACTCTTTTGACCCCTGCACAGCTGCATAAGAGCGACCATTGGCCTAGAACATTCATTACATGAAGATTAGGAGGTCACACCATGCTCAGCTTATTGCCTTGTTTGGGAATACTTTTCCATGTTCTTGGCTTGATGAGTGCTTTTTCACTATTCTGAAAGAGTGTGTCACATGGCACCTTGCCAACTCCACTGCTATCTCTGTCCTTGGGGGCAAGAAAAGGGAGTCCTTCACTTGCAACACAAGAGAGATGTGTGCAGACAACCTCCCTGTACTAGCTGCAAAGCAAGAACTGCTGGCCATGGGAGACTAGTGCTTGCTATTGAAACTGATCTCTTGTCTGCGTGAGTTATATCTTCCTTGAAGACCCTGACATCTGCAAACCATGCAGTGTGTTGATGTCCTGGGACTGCTGTGCCTGGTGGTTGCCATTATTATGCTTTTTGTTATCCTCCAGATAGTGGACCACTCCCACCAGCAACAATGTAATAGGTGGCACATTAGTTTTGTGTTAACCTAGGTAGGCTATGGTACCCATTTGTACAGTAAAACATGAGTCTAGATGTAATATCTATTTTTTAGATGTAATTAATATTTTAAGCAGGAAACTTTGAATAAAGCAGTTTATTATCCATAATGTGGGCAGGCCTCAATCTATCAGCTGAAGACTTCAAAAGCAAAGACTGAGATTGCCTAAAGAAGAATTTCCTTAAGATGGTAATATAGAAATGCTGATGTGTTTCAAACCTGGTGCCTTATAGATTTTGAAGCAAAGAATTCAGTGTATGCTCTTACCTAAATTTCCAGCCTACAGGAATTTGTCAGCCCTACAAGTGATCCAACTTCTTAAAATAAATCTCTTTCTACCTCTGTCTGCCTCTCTTTCCTCTCCCTCTCTCATTCTTTTCCTTTCTGTATTGGTGTGTGTGTGTGTGCGCACACAGCCTATAATAGAAACACACACACAACTCTGGAGAATGCTGACTGGTATACTGTAACTAACAAATAAATTTAACAACTGTTTTGTGGAAGAGGAAGCAATTTTGAGTATTTCCTAGGCTTATGGAAATACAAAATGAGCTTGAAATATCTGCAAAAATTAGTAATCTATAAAAACTGCAGAATGCATTTAAAAGTGATCCTGTTGAACCACTAAAATGAAAATTAGCATAATTAATGTAAAAATTCAGAAGATCAATTCCACAGCAGGTTAGAGTCAATTGAAGAGAGATTGAATGACCTGGGACACAAATCAGGGAAAATGTAAGAAACACCTGGAATCGAAGCAGAAAGAATAATAAATTCACACCTGGATAAATCAGAGCAAAATTATACAATATAAATGTAAATTGCCTAAAGGTGTTTACAGAGGAAGGATAAATTTTTTAAAAATGGTAAGCTGACCCCTTGGCAGTATCAATGGAAGTCAGACAAAAGTGCAATGATATTTTTAAGGTATTGAGAAAAATGTGATCATCAACCTGCATGTAACCAAAACTAAAATGTTTCAAGCATAAGTGCAAAGTTCATATTTGGAGGGGAGAAAAAAATGAAGGAGGAGGAGGAGCAGGAAGAAGAGGAAGAGGAGAAACATGGAAAAAAAATGGCTACTTTTAGTCAAGGAGAGAGACTTGGAACATATCTTTTCCACATAGTCCTCAGAAAAAAACAACTCTGCTAACATCTTGCTGTTAGATTTCTATCCTCCAGGACTGTGAAACAATAAATTTTTGTTATTTAAGTGGCCGAGTTTGTGGTAGTTTATTATGGAAGGCTCGGCAAAATAATATAGATTTTGGTACCTGGATGTTGTAACAAATACCTAAAAATGTGGAGGCTTTGGCATTGGGTAACAGGCAGAGGCTAGAAGAGTTTTGAAGTGAATAATAGAAAATTTCTAGATTGTCTTGAAGAGACTATTGATAGAAATATGGACATTAAAGGTGATTCTTGTGAGAGCTCAGAAATAAGAGGGGGAGCTGTAGCAAAAGCTTCTGCATCTTAGAGAATTTGTATATTATCATGAATAAAATGTTGTTAGAAGTGTGAATGTTAAAGTTGCCTCTGATGAGGTCCTGAACAAAATGGGGAACTTATTATTGGAAACTATAAGAAAGGCAATCTTTGTTATAAAGTGGTAAAGAACTTGATCAAATTGTATTCTAGTGTTTTGTGGAAATTGGAACTTAAAAGTAATTAAATTAAATATTTAACTGAGGAGATTTCTAAGAAAAATCTTTGAATGTATAGCCTATTTTCTCTGTGCAGCTTATAGAAAAACTAAAGGCCGCATTGCTTCAGAGATCACCCCATACCAGTTCCTTGAGGTCCTGTGACAAGATAATGGTACACTTTCTGTCCCATCGCAGTGGATCAAGGCTCTCTGGACCATGAACCTCCAGTGGAAGAAGTCCTTGAAAGCCCAAATGAACTGGAGGGCATGTCTGGGGAGTTTACATGAACCTAAATTTAACCTGTCATACAGGTCACTGTAGGGTCAGCAAAATATGAGAGTGCCTACCATGGTATGGAAGATAGACCAGCTTCCTGATAAACATTGAAATCCTGATCATCCCCATTGTTTGTCATACAAACTAGAACTTGGATCATACCAAGAAATTTCCTCTGATTGGTATTCATTTGCTACTATTCAGTTTGGGATGCTTGACCACTGTGCCTCAAGGACAGAGGTTAGGTCTCTGGGGGTGGAGAGTGATGTGCAGCCACAGAAACGCGTTCTGCTACGACAGAGAGCTTGCTACAACGTCCAGATTGAAATAGAAAAGAAGTGGATTAAAATCGATGGAGAAGACCCAGATAAAGCTGGTGACTGCATAAGTCAGTAAGAGTAGCAAGAGTTAATGATGACAACCCACTTTTCAGATATATAATTTATAGAAACCACACACAGTTCTGCCACTGTATAGTGAAGATGTCTTTTGAATAGAGGGCTTAGGATGGGTCCAGTGGCTGTGTTTAGAGAAGTTTAGACCTGAAACCAAACAATCTATATTTTATGCTTTTGATATGTTTATACCCAAGGGTTTGATCTAAAATGTGTCTATAATTTGCATGATGTTTCTGCTTCCTATCAAAACTCAAAGGCATTGTTATTAAATGTGTGACCCACCAGGCAGTTTGGCTAAAGGGTTTTTGATTTTTGATTACTCAGTGGCTGATTGGTTTGTGCTTTGGATTAGTCAGGTGTCATATCCATTATCCTCCACTCCTTATTTCTTCTTGTTATGTTAGCACCTGTACTGGAGGGTGAGACAATCAAAGGAAACATAAAGCAAAATACTTAATTTTCCCACTTGCTCATCTCTGAAATGGGGCTAGGTGTAGAATGATGCTGAAACCACAGCTAAAATGGAGGTGTGGAAGTATCTTTGACTCTGAATTATTTATCTTCCTGTCCTCTTACCACATTGCGAGTAATCATTGTCTGTATTTGGTACCTGTCTTTCCCCCCTTGGTATTACTGTTTTCAAAATGTATTTGTATTCTGGTGTGTGTTACAAAGAAGCTATTTCTGTTGGTATATATATATTTTAGTACAAGTCACTAGAACCTATTGCCTTTTGCTTGGAGAGATTTCTTTTAAAATGGAATCCCAGCCCTAGCTGGTTTGGCTCAGTGGGTAGAGCATCGGCTTGGGGACCGAATGATCCTGGGTTTGATTCCAGTCAAGGGTACATGCCCTGGTTGCGGGCTTGATCCCCAGTAGGGGGTGTGCAGGAGGCAGCTAATCAATGATTCTCTCATCATTGATGTTTCTATCTTTCTCTCCCTCTTTCTTCATCTCTGAAATCAATAAAAACACATTTTAAAAAATAGAATCCCAATATTAGACACCAATTAACATATTTATGCACATTGAAGATGAATTTTTAAACTTCATGACTAATCTTTCCCAAAAGTTAGACTCTACGAATATATTTTGATAAAGTATTCTTTGTGATTAACACAATCCACTCTTGAGTAGAAGTCTAATTCGTGATTATTTTTACACTACTTCTACTGAATTCAGAGCAAAGTGAAAGTTACTAAGTTGTCTAGATTTTTTAAAAATATGTATTTTTATTAATTTCAGAGAAGAAGAGAGGGGGAGAGAGAGAGAGAGAGAGAGAGAGAGAGAGAAACATCAATGAAGAGAAAGAATCATTGATTGGCTGTCTCCTACACACCCCACACTGGGGAGAGAGCCCAAAACTCAGGCATATGCCCTGACCACGAATCGAACTGTGACCTCCTGGTTCATAGGTCAATACTCAACCATTGAGCCACTTGGGCTGGACAAGATTTTTTATTTCTGTTCTTTAATCAGCTAAATGTTTGGTTTCTAATGAAAAGCCAATAGCATTAGCAGTTATAATTTTGTTTATAATATTCTTTCTATATTTACAGCAAAAGGTCAAGTTTTAAAATTCATGAAATCTATATTCTAGATATTTTTTAGCCTGAAAAACAAAGTGCTCCATTGGGTATTAACATGCCTTCAATTCATGTTAAATCTACAATATAATTAGGAGGTATTTTTCTCTATTTACTAGATTTGTTTTGAGTCAAAACTATATAATAACGTTTTTCCAAACAACATGTATTTGTTGGCCCAGAGTTTATGTCTTATGTTTTACTTAATATTGTGTTACATTTATTGTAATCCGTTTCAAACCCAGATTAAAACAAACATGTATGATGGTTTGTATAAAAAAGAAGACCCAGAATCCTTAAAATATGTAATTCTATTAAGCTGCATGCCTCTGTCCTCACATAGTACATTTCCCACAGAGTTTCCAAAGCAAGGGTGTCTGCACAAGTCACAACTCTCACCATTTCTTTTTAATTCTCACCTGATGACATGAGATATGTTTATTGATTTTAGAGAGAGAGGAAGGCAGAGAGAGGGGGGAGAGAGAGAGAGAGAGAGAGAGAGAGAGAGAGAGAGAGAAATGCAAGGATGTGAAAGAGAATCATAGACCACTTGCCTCCTGCATTTGACCCAACAAGGGATTGAACCTGCCACCTAGGTATGTGCTCTACCCAGGAATCAAACCCTCAACCTTCTGGTGTACAGGATGACAATCCAACCAACTGAACAACCCAGCCAGGGCACAACTCTCCCATTTTCAATACAACCTCCTTCTGTCTTGCAGTGGTAGAGGTACTAGATAATATATTACACAAATGTAAAACAAAATGTTTATTACTTTAACACCTTACTCCAAACTTCTTGCTAGAGTCATGTCAATCAATTTTAACCAAGAACTGCAAGGCAAACAAATATTTTATTTTTTAAATGCAACCAAGATGACAAAGATTTGGACAGAAATCCAAGAGTGAAAGAGGGACAGAGTTTATGAAGACAGAAAAAAGGGGGATTCCAAAACAAGGTGTTTTGAAAGAGCTATGATTGGTGCTCTCAAGCAGATTCGAGCAATGCTGTACATGATTGATTGCTTATGTCTCTTGCTAGGTGAAAAACTTATTTTTCACAAAGAGTTCAGTGATGCAGGCCAGTTCCAAGAACTGTATCAGGATGTGGGAGCTGGTTTAACGCACTTGAAAAGTTCAGTTTCACATGTAGTCGGTGTACACATCTCAGCTTCCGGGAGGCCTCTGGCTCCTTTCTACATTGCTCTATTGACTATACAAACTCTATTTTGCTATTTTTCTCTGATAGAGGAAAATGTGCATGTTTATAAAAAATTAATTGACATGCCTACTGAAGCAGAGGTGGCTAATACAGGGATATGAATCTAGCACAAAACTAAAAAATAAAAATTGATTTCTAAATTACTTTGTGAAAGTAATTATGTTTCCTCCAAAAAGCAAGTTAGTGGATAGAGGAAAACAGATAGAATAAGAAAGCAGAAAGAATAGAGGCATCAGAGAGAAAGAGAATGATCTTTAGGGGAATGCAAGGCTTGTGTTTCCATTCAGGGTATGATAGGCAAAAAGTCTTAGGAAAAAAAGATGCCCCCTCCACACATCTTCAGAGGAATCTGGTACATTCACCAATGCTTTTTGGATAAGCTGCATTTGGGAGTGGGGTTTTTATGAGCTATTGTCTTTAACTCTATCTTAGATGAATTATCTTATAAAACTGAGAGGTCACATTCAGCATGACTGCAAAAGTGATGCTGCAAGGGATTAAACAATGACCCAGTATGATTTCAGCTAGCCTGGGAAAACCACTCTAATCTCAGATCATCGAAATGTAATGGACTCACTCCTTGATCTGATTTTTCCCTTGGGAGCATTTATTAATCAGACTTCTCCAGAGAAACAGAACCAGTAAGATGGAGATGACAGATTATAGGTAGACAGATGATGGATGGATAGATAGATAGATAGATAGATAGATAGATAGATAGACAGATAATAGATAGATAGAGATATATAGTGCCCTGGCTGGTGTGGCTCAGGTGGTTGCTGGTTGGATTCTTTGTCAGGACACATGCCTGGGTTGAAGGTTTGATCATCAGTGGGGGGTGTGCAGGAGGCAGCTGATTGATGTTTCTCTCTCATTGATGTTTCTATCTTTCTCTCTCCCTTCATCTCTCTAAAATCAGTAACAAATATATATATAATTTATGCAATTGTGAAGGCTGAAAAGTCCCATGATCTGCCATTTACAAGATGGGGACCCAGGAAATCTGGTGGTGTACTTAATTCAAGTCCCAAGGCCTGAGAATCAGGGAAGCCTATGGTGTGTATCCCGGTCTGAGGGCAGGAGATGAGATGTTCCAGCTCAACAGTGAGAGGTAGAAAACACACACACACACAAAAGACAGATGAATTCATCCTCCCACTATCTTTTGTTCTTTCAAGTCCTCAGTGGATTGCATGATGCCCACCTGCAAAGGAGAGAGCAATTACTTTACTGAGTTCACCAATTCAAATGATAATCTCATCTGGAAACACCTGCTCAGACACACCCAGAAATAATGTTCAATCTGGGCACTTCATAGGCAATCAAGTTGACACATAATGTTAACCATTACAAGTTTACCCCTTGTCAACTTGGCACTTGTATGCATCTCCTTAAAACATACTTTCCCTGGTCACTGAGGCTCAGTTCATTGACCGTTGTGAAATCAGTCAGACAGAGAAGTCAAGTATCATATGAATTCACTTCTGTGTTGCCAGGGCTGACCAGCAGCTCCTGAGCGACGGATGAATAATTATTCTGATACTCATTTCTGTGAAAGAGAGGGCTAAGGGACTGCTGGGCTTGAGAAATGAAACAGTTCCATTTGCCTGCCTCCTTAGGCTTTTATTGTAATAACAGCTTGAACTAAAATTAACTTCTATATACTATCAGCAGGGTAAGCATCCTTGAGAAGACACATGTGTGTGTAGTCTCCTTTAAGCAAGGATGTCTAAAGACTAAACATAAAGATTCCAGTAAAACACCCAGGGGCTCAGACTTATTTGGAAAAGTCAAGGCAGCGTTTGCTGCCTTCAGCAATGTTCCCCTAAGGGCCCCAACCTTTCAGAGATTCCCCTTTACAGACTTTCCAGCCAAGTCCAGTACTTCCCCAGCAATATGTGGAATCTAAATAACAAAACAAATGGACAAACAAAACAGAAATAAACTCATAGGTACAGGGAACCAATTAATGATTTTTCAGATGGGTGAGGTGTTGAAGGGATAGGTGGAAAAAGTGAAGGGATTAAGAAGTGCATATTGGCAGGTACAAAATAGTCATGAAGATGTAAAATACAACATAGGGAATATAATCGATAATCTCTCTCTCTCTCTCTCTGTGTATGTATGTGTATATATATATGTGTGTGTATATATATATGTGTGTGTATGTGTGTGTGTGTGTGTGTGTGTGTGTGTGTGTATCTATATATATATCTATCTATATATATATATCTCCATAATATGCAAATAGACCAAATGGTGGAACAACCAAACAACCAGTCACTACGATGTGCACTGGACCACCAGAGGGTATGCACGGAAATTCAATTACTTGCCTGATACCTCCACCTGTATTTCCCATCACCTCAGTTGGTGCCTTGAGCAATAAACTTTTCCTTACTCCAAACTCTGACATTTTGAGCATTGGCTTTGAAGCGTTTGGTGCATGAACTTGGATTTTGTAACACAATCTCTGCTCTGCTCTGGATCTAGCGCATAGTGCAGCAGTGGTCATTTCATGAAATAGTCAGTCACGGGATTACACCAAACTAAAAACTTTCAGCAGAGCAAAAGAAACCATTAACAAAATGAAAAGACAGCCTATCAAATGGAAGAAAATATTTGCAAATCAATAAATGTGGCACACCACATAAACAAATTGAAAGATAAAAATCACATGATCATATCAATAGACTCAGAAAACACATTTCACAAATCCAACACCCATTTTTGATTTAAAAATATCTCAGTAAAATGACATCATTTTTGTTAAATTGTATTTTTTTTAAATTTTCATTATAGTAGACATATTATATTAATTTCAGGTGTACAACATAATGACTTGGCTTATATACATTACAAAGTGATCACCACAATAAAAGTCTACTAACCATTTGTCACCAAGGCTATTACAATATCATTGACTATACTAGAGGCCCAGTGCACAAAATTCATGTGTGTGTGGGGGCGTGTCCCTCAGCCCAGCCTGCACCCTCTCCAATCTGGGACTCCTAAAGGGATGTCTGACTAAACCAGCAGTTGGACATCGCTCTTGCAATCTGGGACTGCTGGCTCCTAACTGCTCGCTTATGTGCCTGCCTGATAACCCCTAACCACCTCTGCCTGCCAGCCTGATGCCCCTAACTTCCCTCCCCTGCCACCTGATTGCCCCCATCTGACCCCCCCTGCTGGCCTGGTCACCCCCAACTGCCCCCCCCCCCAAAGGCCAACCTGGTTGCCCCATGCAGTCTTCTGTTCAGTCATTTGGTTGTCCCTCACTAACACCCCTGCTGCCCTTGTCTCCCCACACAGTCTGCTGTTCAATCGTTTGGTCATCCCTCACTAACCCCCCTGTTGACTTGGTTGCCCCCACTGTCCCCCTCTGCCAGCCTGATTTCCCCCAACTTCTCTCCCCTGCCAGCCTGATCGCCCCTAACTGTTTCTGCCTTGGCCCCCACCACCGTGGCTTTGTCCAGAAGGATGTCTGGAAGATGTCCAGTCTAATTAGCATATTACCCTTTCATTAGTTTAGATTCCCTATGCTGTACTTTATATCCCTGTGACTTATTTATAATTGGACTTTTGTAGCTCTAATTCCCCTTCATCTTGTTACGCATTCCCCAAACCTCTTCCCCTCAATTCTCTCTATGAGTTGGTTTCTGTATTATTTTGCTTGTTTATCTGTGTGGTTTTTTATATTCCACATATAAGTGAAATCATATGATATCTATCCAAGTTATTTCACCTCTAAGTCCATTCATGCCACAAATATCAAGATTTTATCTTTTTTTTTAATTTTTATCTTTTATTATTGAGAAACTAGAGGCCTGCTGCATGAAATTCACACACTGGGGAAGGCGAGTGTCCCTCAGCCAAGCCTGCACCCTCTCCAATCTGAGACCCATCAGGGAATGTCCAACTGTTGGTTTAGGCCCAATCCTACACCGGCAGTCAGATATCCCTCTCACAATATGGGACTGCTGGCTCCCAACCACTTGCCTGCCTGGCAGCCTGATCACCTCCTAACCATTCCCCTGGCAGCCTGATCAATGCCTAACTGCTCAGCTACTGGCCCAATTGCCTCCAACTTCCCTCCCCTGTAGGCCTGATTGCCCTCAACTGCCCTCTCCTGCCAGCCTGGTCACCCCAAACTGCCCTCCCCTGCTGGCCTGATCCCCCACAACTTCCTTCTCCTGCAGGCCATCTTGTGGCAGCCATCTTTGACCGCATGAGGGCAGCCATCGTGTACGAGGGCATGAGGGTCAATTTGCATATTACTTCTTTATAATATTGGATATTCCAATTTATATATGTACCACATCTTCTTTATCCATTCATCTATTGATAGACATGTAGGTTGTTTCCATAGTATGGTTATTGTATATAATGCTGTAATAAACACAGGGGTGTATATACCTCTTTTCAAATCAGTGTCTTTGGTTTTTTGGATAAATATCCATAAGTGGAATTGTTGGGCTGTCTGGTAGTTCTATTTTTTATTTTTTGCAGCCACACTGTTTTTCACAGTGGCTATACCAGTTTACAGTCCTACTAACGGTACATGAGGATTTCCTTTTATCCACATATCTCCAAAACTTATTATTTACTAGAGGCCCAGTACATGAAATTCATGCATGGGGGGATCCCCTCTGTCCATCCTGCACCCTCTCCAATCTGGGACCACTTGGGGGTTGTCTGACTGCCAGGGGGATCTGGCTTAAATCGGCAGTTGGACATCCCTCTCACAATCCTGGACAGCTGGCTCCTAATTGCACACCTGCCTACCTGCCTGGTCACCCCTAATAGCCCCCCTCTGCTGGCCTGATCACCCCTCACGGCCTCTGAATGCTGACCAGATTGCCCCTAACTGCCCCCCCACCCCCGCCGTGCCAGCCTGGTCGCCCCCAACAGCTCTCCCTTGCTGGCCTGGTTGCCCCATGCAGCCTGCTTGGTCAGTTGTTTGGTCATCCCTCACTAACCTCCTTGCTGGCCTGGTCATAGGCAGCCCTCTTGTGAGGGTGTGAGGGTTAATTTGCATATTACCTCTTCATTATATAGGATTATTATATAGGATTGTCTTTTTTGTAACAGCCATTCTGACAGGTATTAAGTGACATCTCATTGTGATTTTGATTTGCATTCCCCTAATGATTAGTGATGTTGAGCATATTTCATGTGTATATTGGCTGTCTCTATGTCTTCTTTGGAGAAATGTCTATCCAGATCCTCAGTCCATTTTTAATAAAGGGGATGTGTGTGTGTGTGTGTATGTTTGATGTTGAGTGGTATGAGTTCTTTATATATTTTTAGTATTAAACTTTTATAGGATACATTATTTGCAAATATCTTCTATTCAGTAGGTTGCATTTCATTTTGTTGATCATTTCCTTTACTGTGCAAAAGCTTTTTAGTTTGATGTATTTCTATTTGTTTATTTTTGCTTTTGTTGCTTTTGCCTGAGGAGACATATTAAAAAAAAATATGACTAACATTGATATCAAAGAGTTTACTGCTTATATTTTTTTCCTAGAAGTTTTATGGTTTCAGTTGCTACATATGTCTTGAATCCATTTTGAATTTATTTTTGTAAATGGTGTAAAAATCTTGTCTATTTTTTTGCATGTATCTGTTCAGTTTTCTCAATACCACTTACTGAAGAGATTATCTTTTCTTTCAATTCTTTAAAATTGTTCAGCATTTGGCTTTATCTATTTAGTAAGTTAATTTTTCATCGACATTATACAGCAATTATTCTATATATGCCAAACACGATTGTATCAGAGAAAATTCTATCAATATATTTAATGCAAAATACAAGCATGCTAGCTTTCTTAAAAAGGAAAAAAATGTATATTCACATAGTTTAGACATACTTAGAGTTATTAACTGTAGAATTATGGATTCTCACAGCCCTGAGGACAGTTTGAAAAAAAAAAGAAATTTGAAACTCTTTTTCACTAACATTATGCAATTTCTGAGAAATCAGGTCAAATACATTCACCAGGCAATACCCAGGACATGAACTGCCCAGTCAGTGAGCTTGCCTCCTGGTCTTTCAGTTTCCGTTAGTGATCTTGGGAAACCAACTTCTAATCCTCTGCTCTCTCTCTGTGTGTGGATTGGGGTAGGGGAAGGGGGAGACTATAAAGAAAAATAAAATCCCCAGGATTTGGTCCGGAAGAAGTTTATCAGAAACCAGCACAGCTAAACTGAGAGACAGAGTTAGGACTCTTACAACAATCTTGTGAAGCAACTTTGTTACCAGCTCTAAAAGATCCCTGCTATTGACTTTATAGTTAAGGTAAGATTGGGGCCAGGGTGGTAAAAGATGTGCAAGGGTCAGGCGGTTTTAAAAACCTGGTGTGGGGTATCACACTTAATTAAAAATGAAACTGAGGTGCCGTCAGACAGGAAGCAGTGTTCATTAAGTGCCAGCTACATTTGCTTCCTGCTGAGCTAGACAGAAACATGTGTAGAGACTAACCGGAGTTTGAAATGTCTTAACACTGTTTTTCTTCCTTTGCCAATTTATGACCTATGGGGATCATAATTGCCACTTCAGTTATCTTAATCTTTGATAAACTCTGATTAAGTTAGTTCAAACGTCATCCTGAAAATTGCAACAGCTATTATTTTTGTGAGAAAGAGCAATGAATGATATGCAATATAAATAACTTGCTTACATCATTAAAGCCAAAAAAAGTTAAAACCTAAAATGAATAATAAAGAGCTTTCATGAAAACCACTATATATTTTTAGTCATAATCTTGTACATTGTTTGAAGGTAGATTTATTCCTTTAGAAATAGCATGAATCAATAAGTTTTTATTTCTTGGCACCCACTCTTTCCTTAAGGCCCTTTATGTTGGATTCTGTTTCTACTAGTATAATGCCTCTGTTATTACTATCACTTGCTTTAGCAGTTGCCCAACTTGACCCTCATTACAGCCTGGCAATTTTGTTTACTCCCCAGAACTCTCTCTCCTCTGAATTTCTTATCACAAGCTCCATGCATCTCTTTCTCCTTCAGTTCCCATTTGTCTCCTTGATAAGAGACTTTTCCTCTTCCTCCAAATTCAAACCAAGGAACAAGACAAATCAAAGCAAAAGCAAACAACAATTTAAAAAATAACACTACTAGAATTTTATGGCTGAAAATAGTGATACTTTCTTCTAGAAACCCCATCACTAGCAACTCAGGCTTCAAAAAAGATTTCTTGACATTTTCCTTCTTTGCAGGTTTTTTTAATGTTCCTACAGATCTGGCTCTGTGTATGTTTCCTCTCTCTCTCTCTCTCTCTCTCTCTCTCTCTCTCTCTCTCTCTCTCTCTCTCTCTTAAACTAGTGGTACTGTTGTATGGCAAATCAGCGAGCTGGACAAGACACCTAATGAGCCAATTAGTTAGGAGTCATCTTTATTATGCACAGGTTCCGAGCAGGTTACTTCTGTCAAATTCTGAACATCACATATAGGAAGTCTCCAGTATTTATACTTTTCGAGCCTCTTTGTTTGCAGATATTACAAAGGGCTTGTGTGAGTTATTGTTACAGACAGTTGTAACCTTGAATACATAATGAGTTTGTATTTGGCATAAGAATATGGAAATTATCTATTACATTGGATGGCTAGCTTGCAAGGTCAGACAGCTAAGTTTATCTTTTTCTATTATTTGAACGAAAAACAAAGTCATTTTATAGAATAACAGACTGTCTTAAACTGACAGTGTTACAGAAAACCAGAGAAGAACCAAACAATACTTAGAGAGATGGAGCTATATTTATTATGTGCGGGTCCAAAGGAAAATGTCTCTTAAATTCTGGGCCCCAACATGGAGGAACTTTCCCTATTTATATGTTTTTACCTTCTTTGTCTCCCAAATATGGGGTGTTTCCGGCCCCCTTTGCAAGTTCTTAAAGAGCCCCTATGTGCTGGAGCCTTGAGACCTCAACCAAAGGCCTGGCCTGGTGCCAGCACTGATAATTTCATCCGGGGAAGGTTTAATGGCCTCTCTGAAGTGGGAGTAGTCTTATTTTCCTTATTATTTATGCAAGCAAGCATTTACAGAAGCCAAATAGCAGGGTTAAAATTTCAAAGAGCAGTTTTTATATAAGATGGATGCTTCATTCCCCACTGGTTTTATGTACATGAGTCAAATCATCAACTCTTAGTCATTGTCAGGGAGGGAGTTATATTTACCCCTCAGGACTATAATCTTAATTTTCTGCCTAATAAAGTTAGTGGGCCTACTTATAAGATAAGGGCCTGGAATGAGGGCCAGGAGTAATCTTTAGAGAGTCTGAAGAGTCCTGGACTCTCAATTTTGCCTGGTTGTCTTAAGCCGGGTGTGATGAAGCCACGTTGGAATTCTGTCGACCTTTACTGCCATGGAGGTGGTCCTTTCCAGGTAGAAGTCAGTCCTTGGGTGGCAAATTTCTTTATTCAAACAGAGTCACCAGGGTGGAAGGGATGAACCAGACCAGAAGTTGGTACAGGCAGAGCATCTCAGATGTGCTCCTGGATTGCTTCCTGGGTAGACTGTAAAGCCTGTAAGAACTTGAGTAAAGACTGGTTATGGATTTCAGCTTTTCTGGATTGGGTAGATCAGGGTCTGGAAGAGTCACTAGAATCTGTAGAGGCCCCACTGGTTTTAGGGCAGTCTCCTGGGCAGCTTCATCTGTGGCCCGGTTCTCTCTTGCTTCTGTGGAGACCCCTTACTTTGTAAATAGCACTATGCACGTGAGCCATTGCAAATGCGTACCTGCTATCAGTATAAATTGTTACTGATTTTTCTTTTGTCCACCAGAGAGCCTGAAACTGGATGACTCAAGTGTTTGACATCCAGCACTCCAGTGTGTTCCAGAATAAAGCCTCAAACTTAAGTGGAGCAGTTAGGATTAGTTCCTGCCCTGGGGTTAACTTATTTGCTTTTTTTATAAGCATAGCTATGGCTGCTACAGCCAAGATGCAAGTAGGTTACCCAAATGCAAAGGGATCAAGTCTTTTGAACAAATAGGCTACTGGCCTTTTCTAAGGGCTGAGACTTTGGGTGAATACCTCTTTGGCTATGCCCCTCATCTCATATACGTAGAGGTGGAAATACCTAGTTACATCTGGTAGCACTAGTTGGCCCATCATCCTTGCTGTGCTTATGTCTGTCTAACTGCCTAATATATTACCTCAAAGATCCTGGCTCTGAATTCTTTTAGGGAAAATGGATGTTGAATTTCTTCTGGAGCTGCTTCATGCTGAGGAAGGATGGAGTTTTCTCTCAGAACCAAGAGACCCTTGCTGTCTGTCAGAGGAACAATGAGGCCTGGGCACAGGAGGTGGGCTTGTGACCTGGCAGAGACAAACTGTAACAAATGGTCTGGTAGAAGGGAAAGAAAACATTTCAGTTTTAATAACCTCTATTGAAATAGAATTTTTCTCCTTAAAATTACCTCTATGTTTATCAAAAGAGCCAGATCAAAGCCAACTTATCTATTGTAGTTAATTTGGCCTGATTGTTTGCATAAACACAACAAGAATGGTAACCAACTACCTTTGCTGGAATTTCATGATTGAATCTTAGTGTGCCCCATAGGGCCAGGAAACCAAGCCATCCAGCTGCCGTCAGGCTTGCCTGTAGTATCTGCTGAGTTAGGTGAATCCCTCACCTGTAGTGACTCCACCTGGGCCCACGCCCTATGTTTTAAGGCCCATCTCAGTAGCCCTCCTACTCGTGGCAGCCTAGAGTGTGTGGGGGTTCTGCAGGGGTGCAGAGGTGTCCTTATTGCCCTCCTACTCTGACCAACCACAGTGTTGGTAGGGCATGGGCCTGATGCTCCAGTGCCAGGCATTTTCAGGGTTCCCAAGCAGGATACCAGGCTTTTCCTTGGCACTCTTATTGGCTTCATGTCTTCAGAGTTCAGACAGGGCTCTTTAAAACATGATACTCCAGTTAAAATTTCCAGTCAATAAAACCACTATTAGAAACCGGTCTTATTGAATCTATGCAAAGAAATGTATTGCCATGATTTATTTATTAAGAATTGCCAAATTTTGGAGGAATTATATAAGGAGAAAAACATACTGACCTGCCTTAAGATCTTCTGATTTTCCTTGTCAGTCCTTTCTATGGGTTCTTCAGAGTAATATAACTGTCTTCAAATGGCAAGAAGAAATTCAAAATGTGTCTATATTCAAATAGATAGTTATAACTGTCCTTGTAGTAGGGTTCCCCCTATTTGACTTATAGTCTGACATGTCACAGGACCTTACAGGGTCTGTAATTCCTGTAACAGGGGGCTAGTACTCACTACTTCACTACTTCCCTCTATTCCAAACAGACCTCCCCAGTTTCCTAAAGTTGAGGTTTGTGCCACCCCTGACATGGGCATGGTCAGACAGGCCTGCAAGACAGTATACAGGCTGCCAACTGTCTTTCAATAGAGACCAAAACCAGATGGGTATTTTCCTTGCCCATTTGGGCACCAGTCCTTTTGGCAACTGCATTCAAATCTCTAAGGTTAATGCAATATTATTAACACAATGAAGTACAATATAGGCACTGTGGCCACCTTAGCTAGCCAAATCTTTTGCTACCATATATGACACATGGTAGGGCTATACAAATATCTTAGGGAGGTGACTAAAGTCTATTCTTGACTTTCCCACACAAAGCAAAATTGTCCTTGTCTCTTTGGAGCCAAGTCCATGAAGACACAGCCATCATCTAAGTCTATTATACAGTTTTCTGTAGGCCACTGTCAGGGCTGTGCATGGTGGCCAATTCTTTCTAGCCACAAACACAGCCTAATTTCCCTAAGATTTATTCTGGCATGGGAAAAAGTTGTTCTGCTGTAAACAGGCAGCTTAGCCCCTATATAACTGGGTTTGGACATCTGCCTAGAAAGCTGTAATCTATAAGTTTAACATGCAGCCTTAGGTCCTTCCAACCCAACAGGGTCTCTGCCATCTCTCAGTCAGACTCCTCCTCTCTTAGAGAATCTCAAAGTCGTGAAGGCTCCCTGGTCCAGGGAGAGTGCCTTTCCTTTGCCCTTTGACTTTAAGCTGCCAGTCCAAAACAGCCAGAGTTGCAGTTAGAAACAGCTTTGCATATTGCAAAGCGCTTGGGTATTAGGCTACTTGTCTTTCCCCCAGTCCCCTTTGTGGCAGAGCAGTGACCAGGCCTCTCCCAAGGGAGTGCACTGGAAAGAGATCTCAGCCCCTCCTCTTCCAGCAGCAACAGATACTGAACCCTTTCAGTACATTTGCAAACAGGGAGCTTCCACTAGCTCTATCTGCTGCTTTCACAGATCCCAGGCTCATTGCTCTATTCCTGGGGCTGCTGGAAGGCCAGTAGCAGTCACTGGCTTATGGTTTAACTGCTGCAGCCAGCAAGCCGAAGGCCTAAGTCTTATTGCTTGTTGTAAAACACTCATTACTCACTGGGCAGCAGAGGGGCAGATCTAGTGTCAGGTAAATGTCTGGGGTCCCCCACTTTTCTCACTGCTGCGGCTTCTTCCAGGGCCGCTGCAGGCAGCTCAGGCATCCAGCCACGCCCCCCCCCACCCCCTTCTTTCACCTGGCTCTCAGGGGCTAAGTCTGCCTAGCAACCAGTTTTAAATCACCAGGGCAGCTGCAGGCTTCAGCTCCGTTTCTCCTCCGCTTGGCTCCTGGGAGTTTAGTTTTATTAATGTATTAATTATGCTTGCAGAAAACTTGCGACCTTGAATCTAGTGAAGTTCTGATAAGACACCTGGACCAGACCCCTACACCAGCAGAGCGGTCTGCAGCCAGTAAAAATCAACAAAAACCTATCTCTCCCTGCTTCAACTGCTGACACCACCACCCTTTTCTGTATTAACCACTTACTCTGTCCTGAAACAAGGAAAATAGTCTGAGATCCTGTATACTTAAGCTTTAAAAAAAAGTATGTATTTTATTGATTTTTTACAGAGAGGAAGGGAGAAGGATAGAGAGTTAGAAACATCGATAAGAGAGAAACATTGATTCAGCTACTTCCTGCACACTCCCTACTGGGAATGTGCCTGCAACCAAGGTACATGCCCTTGACTGGAATCAAACCTGGGACCCTTCAGTCCACAGGCTGGTGTCTATCTACTGAGCCAAACTGGTTAGGGCTATTTAGGCTTTTTACATTTAAGGATACTTCTTTCTTTCTGTAACCATTGTTTTCCCTCATAGATTTTTCCTCTTTACTCTAAGCCCCTAGAGTATCTTAAATCCTCCTCCTTTACCACTCTTGATTTCTCTGACCACCCCCCTCCTGCACCCCATCCCATCCCCCAGTCCTGTTCCTTGTCTCCCTTTCTGCTTGTGAGTCAGAGGAAGACAATTCCTATACAGGGGAAAAATAGAAACAGTGGGAGTTTCAGAGAAAACTACAGACTACCACTGTAGTAATCCTCCCTCCCAGAGGCTGGGATTTGACCTGTGGAGAAAAAATGACTCAGCTGGCCTGGAAAGATAGCAGATGAGGATAAGGGTGTGTAGGGAGATTTCTTTAGAACTGAAAGCCAGGAGGGCCTCCTGAAAGAAAAGATCTTTAATCCAGTTACAGATGCTATTGGAATCAGGATGAGGGAGGATGGGAAAGACCAGGTTACATCCTCTATGAGGATCCTAATAAATAACTGAAAACAGAAAGTCAAACAAAACACACAACCACAAAGACAACAGACCACACAAGATACAAAGCCAGGGTTAATGGGGTCCATAGATAGTTAATAATAACTTCAGTCTTAGTTCTGCCACAGGTGGCTCACATTGGACTATGATGTCACAGGCAGGGACAGGGTCTATAAATCAGTTCGCCCTGGGGAGCTGTAAGCCCTGCCCCGACCACCAAAAGAGATAAGAAAGCCATAAATAAAAGTTCTTTGTTCTTTGAAATGTCACAGATTTATACCTTTAAATTAACCCTAGGACTTCAAAATTTCAATTTAATATAGCAAATTTATAAATCAAAGCAAACTGAAACCCTTACTTATAGAAACATAGAGATAAATTTTTATTAGCTAAGTGGGCTGATGCCCTCTCTGACAGAGAGCAAAAGACTCTGAGAAAAAGAAATCTCAGCAGCTGCTAAAGATTTTTGCATTTCGTCACAGCAGGTCTGCCCTATCTTTAAACAAATTAAACAATAGAAAGATATAACAAATACTCTCATGTGTACAGCCAGAAGGCACAAAGTAGCTTTCGCTTCACACAGACCAGTTAATGAGCAGATAATTATGCCAAGATAGACAAACATATGTACTCACACTCTCTCCGTAGACTAGCCCAGAATGGAGCCGAGCAGATAAATGCCACCTGATTCCTGATTAATTTGCCTGAGGAAATCCTTGACTTCTGGAGAGGTGATCAAGCTCCCCCTTCCACTCACTCGATGTGGGCCTGACTGACGGGGCCCCTACCTTATTGATTCTGTTGACAGGTCCAGAAGTGTCCGTCTACTCTCTCCAGATGCTGGCTGGGTCCAGGGCTGAGGCCCAGGAGCGCCTGGAGTCCCCCAGTTCAATTCTGCTAAATCAGCAGAGCGGCACCTCCCGGAGGCCTATCCAGCTCCCCCGGGCCCCAAGCCCGGCCCATTCACCAGAGGCCAAAAGGCCAAGCACAGTTGTTTTCTGGCTCAGGGGACCATTAATATTACAGAAAACCAGAGAAGAACCAAGCAATACTTAGAGAGATGAAGTTATATTTATTATGCATGGGTCCAGAGGAAAATGTCTCTCAAATTCTGGGCCCCAACATGGAGGAACTTCCCCTATTTATATGTTTTTACCTTTTTTGTCTCCCAAATATGGGGTGTTTCTGGCCCCTTTTGCAAGTTCTTAAAGAGCCCCTATGTGCTGGGGACTTGAGACCTCAACCAAAGGCCTGGCCTGGTGCTAGCACTGATAATTTCATCTGGGGAAGGTTTAATGGCCTCTCCGAAGTGGGAGTAGTCTTATTTTCCTTATTATTTAAGCAAGCAAGCATATAGCCAAATAGCAGGGTTAAAATTTCAAACAGCAGTTTTTATATAAGATTGATGCTTCAACAGAGTTTGTAATGACAGAGTTTACAGGACTAGGGACTATCTAACAATAGCAGAGAGTTTCAAATAGCAATTTCATACAGGATGGAGGTTACTATGCTTCAGTACTACTGACACAAATAGACATTAATTGACTTATTTACTTCCATTATTTTGAAAACAGGCTTAGAGTGTTGAGCAAAATGCAATATCATTCAGATAGCCAGTTGCAGGGCTAGGATTGGAAATCAGGTGTGCCTGACTTTAAAACCAACATAAGTATGTATATGTGTGTGTGCATGCGTGTGTGAAATGCATTCTTACATTGTTTTCATTTATGAAAGGTAATGGGCCTCTACCAGTGTTAGGGAGAATGCATCTCCGAGCACACATCACAGGATAAGCTATAAAGGGCAGAGCAATAGGTAAGTATAGAACGTGAACACATTTAATTTGCAAAGATTTTGGAGACAGGGATTTTCTAAAAGTGTTAAAAATGTTAACCAGATAACAATTGGGAACAATATGTAAAACACGTTATTAATATAGCTATACAGATTGAATGTTATTCATTGGAGGTCTGAGAAGTCAGATAAAGTAGTTCTCTCTCCCATTAGTGACCACATCCCGAAATACAGTATCTTGTCAGCCCCCATTATCCGCAAATAAATGTAGATTGTGTACCTTCTGCTTTCCTAGCTAATTGTTGTAGATCATCACTGCCAGTCCCCCTATTTTTCTAATCTAAAAATATTATGACCCTGCTATATACAAATCGGACAAACAGAACTGCACAAGATAGGTTGCTAATATTGCAACTGTACCTGGCTGATCTCCAGGGCACTGGCTATAAGGAAGTGCAGAGAATGTGTCTTTATAATTTTTCAAAAGCAGTTTTTACAGTCAACTAATAAGGAAATCCAGATGCACTCATTGTAAGATTTCAGTGAAAGAAAAAGTCAAGCAGATGATGCGTTTTTAGCTTCTGTAGTAAATAATCTATACTTATATTCGATAATATGAAAATTGGTCAGGATAATAACCGATCAGCAGGTTGCGTCCCCTCCCCTGCGTCTGCCCAGAGACATGAGGCTCATGTCTCTGACCCCAGCAATAGTCTTCAGGATGTGAGGCCTGTGTCCCCACCCTCGGTAACAAGCTCAGGATGTGAGGCTCTCGTCCCTGCCCCCTGTGCCAGCCTGAAGACATGAGGCTCGCATCCCCAACCCCAGCAACAGGCCCTCGGACATGAGGCTCGCATCCCTGCCCCCTCTAATTAATTCCCTTTTAATGTGCATGAATTTTGTGCACCAGGCCACTAGTCACTTATAAAATGAAAGAAAATTGTTCTTTATGATAAGGCAAGGCAGAAGAGCAAGCATTGCTTAAATCTCAGCTAGCTTAAACATATTTTATCAGGTTATAGGAATTGATACCCCCAAATAAATGGTTAAGTATTATTTTTAAAAGTTCTTTCAGCCCTAGCTGGTTTGGCTCGGTGGATAGGTCCCAGGTTTGATTCCAGTCAAGGGCACATGCCCAGGTTGCAGGCTTGATCCCCAGTACGTAGTGTGCAGGAGGCAGCCGATCAATGATTCTCTCTCATCATTGATTTTTCTCTCTCTCTCTCCCTCTCCCTTCCTCTCCGAAATCAATAAAAATATATTTTAAAAAAAAGCCTTTTGAGTTGAGCATTTACCTGTTAACCAGGAGGGCATGGTTTGATTCTCGGTCAGGGTACATGCCTGAGTTTCGGGCTCAATCCCCAAAGGGGTGCAGGAGTAAGCCAATCAATGATTCTCTCTCATCATTGATGTTTTGCTCTCTTTCTCCCTCTCCCTTCCTCTCTGAAATAAATAGAATTATATATTTTTAAAATTATTTTCACTCATTTTCTCATTGAAATGGTCATGCCTTAAAAGTTTTGATTAGAAAAGGCACACCAATAGCTATATAAAAATTATTTTAAACAACTATGATTTGTTCAATAATGTTATGTAATGACTAGCCAGGATTTATAATACACTTTGTCTGGACATACCCCTACATTCCAGAAAAGAACGTTTAGATGGGGTAAAAGCAAGAAATGTAATATAATAAAGAGTGCTCATAAAGATTCCATATGGGGATTCAGGGAGGTAAAAACTAAGAAACATAAGCAAGCCAAAAACCAACAGAGGAGAGTCAGATTCAAGCTAGTAATAGATGAGATTCAAGGAATGGTTTTCCATGAGCCTACCAAATATTTAAGAAGCAGTGAGTACCCTATATTAGACCTCTGGTGGACTTAGGACTTATATTCCTATGACCTGCTTTGCTGTCATTAAAAAATAATAATTTCTTTAGAAACTTAGGCCATGCTGAGGAGTAGAATGTCCCCAGATTCAGGAAGCAAAATGACTTTCTCTGCTTAGAGACTGGAAGTTCTAATCCATCCCATCTATCCCCTTGCAGACAAGGTCCCAGCCTGGACATGGCCTCAGAGATCCACATGCCAGGCCCAGTGTGCCTCATTGAGAACGTCGAAGGGAAACTGGTAGCTAATCAGGAAGCTTTGAAGATCCTCTCTGCCTTCACCCAGCCCCTTGTCGTGGTGGCTATTGTGGGCCTCTACCGCACTGGCAAATCCTACCTGATGAACAAGCTGGCTGGAAGGAATGAGGGTGAGTGACACTGGCTAAGCTCTGCTGAGTTGTTCTTTTCACCCACACTCCCAGCAGGAGCACAGAGATACGAGGAGAGAAAGTGAGAGATGGGCAGGAATATTGAAAGGTAATGTTTGGGCCAAAGATGGCTAATTATCTTCTGGGAGGTAAAGGACAGAGGTCTGTTTCTGAAATATCACCTCTTTTTCTTTTACTTAATAGCTCCTTGGAAAAAGCAAAATGTTTTCCAATCATAAAGAGGAAGACATCAATAAAACAACATATATAAAATTATAAACTATTAAAATTTTAGTAGCATAATATTCTTGTTTAAAAAAATCATCAAATTTTCAACCAGTGGTACCTGATACTCTTATTTTCCCATCTCCCTATTGCAGTTCAGATCAATACTGGTTATTCTTTGCTCCATCTCCACATCTTGTTCTCCTTAAGCTCTAGCTCATTGGTCAAGAATATTTCTAATTTCTAGATTACTCATCTATTACAACCTCTCCATTCCCCCTGCAGGCTTCTCTGTTGGATCCACGGTGCAGTCTCACACCAAGGGAATCTGGATGTGGTGTGTGCCTCATCCTGAGGAGCCAAACCACACCCTGGTTCTGCTTGACACTGAGGGACTGGGAGATGTAGAGAAGGTGAGGAACAAGGATTCCTTTTTGATCAACCTTCTCATCTCTGAACATTCTTTACAGAGATCTTTTTTGTACTTCCACTTGAACAGAGTATATCTTTATTTCCCTTTCCATATTTAATAGACGAAGTTTGGAAACCTGAAGTGAGAAAAATATTTCTAAGCCAAAGTCATGATGGAGACACTCCACTAATGTGGGGCTAGGCCATTAAACAAAATGCAGAAAGATGGTGCAAATAAAATCACTGTCCCAAGTCTGATCCTACAGAGAACAGTGATTAGTACCCAGCTCTGGCTCAGAGTTTAAATTGGGGCTCTGAGAGCTGTAGCTCTCTGACTTTGTCAAGAGTAAATCTCCTTAAGTCTTTAATTTTCCTTTGGTCTTATCTATCTTATCATTTGAACATACATGATCTTTTCCCACCTCTTTGCTGGTAAGTGTTTATTTAACAACCAGTCTCCTGGGGGTGGGGAAGTTGAAAAAGACTTGACTTGCAATACTTGCTAATAATCTAAATGCCCCACCATAGCTGAGTCCAAGCTCCCAAAGTGAAGTCAGGAAACCCAGGGTTTGGAATTTAGCATCAGCTCCTGTGGCTCTAGCACACAACTGGATCTTTCCCTTGAACTTCCCTGTTGTTTAGTTTTTGTTTTGCTTTTGATTTACTGAGAATTCATATGGTCAACCTCAATTTGTGCTTTAGTTTCCTCATTGGTAGCATGGAGATAGTTATAAATCTATCCTACAGCTTTGTTTTGAGTACTAGATAAGATAATGTAGACTGCCTGGTGTATAATAAGTACTCAGACCACACTATCCCAGGCAAGTGTTTGATTTCAACAGCAACCTGGAAGCTGGCCCAGAGGGTGTCTGCGGGAGGGTCATGCATCAGAACTCCAGACTGCAGAGGGGTCTGAGCAGATTCCCCAGCAGTGAATCTCAGGGTCAGATTATTCTCTGAAAGAACTTTCAGCAGAGAGCAGGTGGGGGCCAGACAGTGTACCCTGGGAAAGAAGTGCAATCCTCCCCACCTCCCACAAAGAGGGAGCACCCCTTCCCATACTTGTGGAATGGCTCTGAGCTGGAAATCTGCCCCTGGGACTGGACATCGGGCTCGGTGGAAGCTATCCTCTCCTGCTTGAGGTGGCGAGTAGGGGTAGTGACACAGGCAGAGCTGAGGCATTAGGAGGAGAGAAAGTGCCTGCCTATCCCTTCTACAAGCTAAGAGCACTGCTCCCAACACAGTCTGTTTAAATCATCCTAACCAGGACCCCTCCCCACAGAGTCCAGTTCCATGGGGGAAGGAAAGAAGTCCTGAAGCTGACTCAGCCCCTGGGCTAGGGAGGCCCCGCCCACCAACTACATGGGGATCTGCCCTGCAGGGCTTCAGTCAGGTTGCCCAGGGCCAGGCAGGGACAGCACAGGGACTGACCAAAGAACTGCCAGGGAGGCCAGAGGCCACACACCAAGTGGTCAGATCCAACAACATTAGAGTAAAATCCAGCAAACTCGCAAATAGCAAATGCAAAAGTTGTTTTGTTTTGGGGCATTTGTTTTCTCTCTCTCTCTCTCTCATATTCTCTTATTGCTATCTTTCATTTCAGTCTATTTGTTTTTTCTTTCTCTTTACTTTTATAAAATTTTTAATTTAAATTTTTTCCTTTCTCTTTTCTTTCCCAGTTTTCTTCCTATTCTATATTTTATTGTATTCATTATTATTACTTTTTAGGTTATTTTATTCATTTTTTCTATCTTTTACTTTTTATAGTTATCCTGTTGTATCATAAATCAGTGAGCTAGATACAAGATACCTTAACAAGCTAATTAATTAGGAGTCATCTTTATTACGCTCAAGTTCAGAGCAGAATATCTCTATCAAATTCTGAACAAACAAGGGAAGAAGCATTCTCTTTTTACATCTTTTCAGGTCTTTGTATATGTTACTTTTGCAGATAACGTGTAACCTTGAGTACATATCATACCTATACAGACAACTTGTAACCTTGAGTACATATCATAGCTAACAAACACCTGGCATAAGAATATTATCAGTATCAGTGTATCAGCCCCTTATATTAGATGGCTAGCTTGCAAGGTCAGATATTAAGTTTATCTTTTCTATTATTTAAGGTAAAAAAAACTAAATTATTTTACAGAATAAGAGGTTGTCTAAAAATGACAGAGTTTACAATGCCAGAGTTTATAGAACAAGGGACTAAAAATAGCAGAGGATTTCAAACAGCAGTTTTAAACAGCAGTTTTTCCAAAAGAGGGATTATTATGCTTCAATCTTATTTCTGGTCTCTTCCTTCTTTGCTTCCATATTCTCTTTTTTTTTTCTCCTTTAATTCTTGTGTCTTCTAGTATTTATTTGTGCAGCAGTGTTTTTTATTTGTTGTTGTTGTTTTTTTTGTTTGTCTTTTTGATATGGTTGTTTTTATTGTTGTGGTTGTTTTTAAAAAATATAAAAAATATGTTGTTTTGGGTTTGGTATGGTTTTGCCTTGTTTGGTTCTATCAGAACCTTTATAACAGTTGGCACGCTTGGTGAGGGTTGAGACTCAGTGTCAATAAACCTAAGGGCTGAGCCCACCTACAAATAGGACAACAGCAATCAAGACCCAAATTCAACAGAAGAGCCCACATAACCCATACCACGATCATTCCTAGAGCACCCAGCTCAGAAGATCAAGGAAACTGCACAACTGGGGCCCACAGGACACCTACTACATAAGGCCACCATCCAAGACTGGGAGTCATAGCATACCTACCTAAAACAGCAATCGTGAGAAAGAAGAACAAAATTGGAGGGATCACAATACTGGATATCAAACTACAGTGAAAAGCCACTATAATTGAAACAGTCTGGAACTGGCACAAGGACAGACAAATAGATCAATAGAACAGAACAGAGAGCCCAGAAATCAACCCACACCATTATTGTCAATTAAGGTTTTATTTTAATCCTCACCTGAGGATATCTTTTTCCATTGCTTTTCAGAGAGAGTGGAAGAAGGGGAGAGAGAGAGAGAGACAGACAGACAGACAGACAGACACAGAGACACATCGATGTGAAAGAGACACATTGACTGGTTGCCTACCACAGGAGCTTGACTGGGGGTAGGGAGCAAACCCACAACCCAGGTATGTGCCCTTGACTGGGAATCAAATGCGAGATCCTTCAATGCTTGGGCCAATGCTTTAATCCCTGAGCACACTAGCCAGGGCTGGTCAGTTAATTTTGGAAAGGAGGCAAGAACATACAATGGAGTAAAAACAGTATATTCAATAAATGGTGTTAGGAAAATTGGACAGATACATGAAAAAATATGAAAATAGACCACCAATTTACATCATACACAAGAATAAACTCAAAATGCATAAAAGACTTAAATGTAAGTCAAGAAACATAAAAGTTCCAGAAGAAACCATAGGCAGTAAAATCTCAGACATCTCATGTAGCAGAATTTTCTTACATCTTCTAGGGCAAGAGAAACAAAAGAAAAAAATAAAACAAGTAGACAGCAAACTATAAAGCTTCTGCACTGCAAAAGAAGCCATCACCTAAATGAAAAGAGAACCCAAAGCATCAAAGAATTTGCCAATAATACATCTGATAAGAGGTTAATTTCCAAAGTATATAAAGAACTCATACAACTCAATAGAAGGAAAACAATCCAATTTAAAAATGGGCAATGGATCTGAATAGACACTTCTCCAAAGAGTACATTCAGATGGCCAAGAGACATATGAAAAAATGCTCAATGCCGCTAATCATCAGAGAGATGCAAATTAAAACTATAGTGAGGTACCACCTCACACCTGCCAGAATGGTTACCATCAACAAACAATAAGTGCTGGCAAGGAACTTATTGAAGAAAAGGGAACCCCAGTGTACTCTTGGTGGGAATGCAGACTAGTGCAGCCACTATGGAAAACAGTATAGTCTCCTCAAGAAATTAAAAGTGGAACTTCCATTTCACCCACCAATCCCACTTCTGGGAATACATTCTAAGAATGTAAAAACACCCATCAGAAAGAATATATGCACCTCTATATACATAGTAACTTTATTTACAATAGCTAAGATCTGGAAACAGTCCAAGAGCCCATCAGTAGGTTAGTGGATAAAAACCTGTGGTATATTTACACAATGAAGTACTATGCAGCTGTAAAAAAGAAGGATCTCCTACCCTTTGCAAGAGCATGAATGGACCTGGAGACCATTATGCTAACTGAAATAAGCCAGTCGGAGAAAGAAAAATATCACATAATCTCACTTATATGTGGAATCTAAAGAACAAAATAAATTGATGAAATAAATAGGAACAGACTGACAGATCTCAGAGAGGAGGGAAATGGGGATAGGGGAGGGATGGAAAGAGATTAACCAAAGAACTTATATGCATACTAGTGGCCCTGTGCACGGATTTGTGAACATTGAAAGGAAATTAATTGCAGAAATATTTTAATATCACTATTCACCCTTTTTCTATAATAGAAGTGACAACCAAATCCACAATCAACAATGACAGATCAAAACATACAAGTGCGATTGGCACCAGCAAGAGCTTTATATGTATTGCACATGCGTGAGTCAATTTGGCTTTTTATAGATATAGAATAAACTTGCTTAATTAGACCTGCTTTCTGCTTTAGTTAAACCTTTTACAGCCCAGTGAAGCACCCCAACTTCTCTTTCAGGTAATTGTCAGCAACAGAGCAGTAATTATCAACACAAAGCAGATTATTATTGTAGATCACGCAGGGAGAACAAAGGGTAAAATATTGAACTGTGGCAGTGTTTGACTGTATTCTGCGCAGTGAGAAAACTTGAAGTCATTTTCAAGGTCCACCATTTCTTACTTGTTTTCACTTGGGTCAAGTTTCTAAGCTTTCTAAATCTCTGTTTTCTGGCTAATGAAAAGAAAATAGGATTTCACTGAGTCTCCTATCTACCTACTCCAGGACTTCTGTGAGGATCAAATGAGATGAGACACGGGGAAATGCTTCACAGACATTTGGTTAAAGTGTAAAATGTTTGCACCTGGCTATAAAGCAAGTCATGTTCTTGAGCTGAAGAAACTACCAGGAGGCTAGTCTCTACGGAGAGGAAGCAGGCATTGCTATGTGACGTCATTACCCAGTGCCCATAGCCACCATTTCCAGGCCGGGCTGGGCTTGGGCCACATTTTGCACCATGGGGTCTCAACAACATTGGCTGCAATTTGGTGGGCTGTTGCTCCAGGGTGGTGGTGGGGCCTGTGTCCTACTTGGGGGAAGCCAAGTGTTGCTTTGTGGGTGCCAGGTCCGTGGTGCTGTTTCTTTGTAAATGGCTAGTGAGCATCACAGCAGCCCCTGCATTGAGCATCTGCCCCATGGTGGTCAATGCAGGTCATAGCGACCGGTCAGACAGTGAGACACTTAGCATATTAGCCTTTTATGTAGAGAGATATACATAGTCCAAGGACACAGATAATAGTGTTGTTAAGGCCTGCGGTGGGGCGGGGTCTGTGTGGAGGGGGGGAAGTGGGGCAAAAATAAGGGACATATGTAATATTGCCAACAATAAAAAATAAACTTGAAGAAAAAAAGCATCTAATGAGCTGGGAACCAGAGAAACAAGTCATCCCAAATCTGAGGAAAATGTCATACAGTACATAAAATTCATGAACATTGAAATTTTATTTTACATAGAGTTTAATGCATGTTTTATAATTGATAAATATTTATAAACAAACGAACGCTAGCTTAATCAGAACAAACTTTCATTTTTAGAGTAGGTAGACTTTTCCTAAAAATTAATGTCCTTATATAACTTGTTTGGAAAAAAACTATACTATATTTGCCATTTTGTAAATATGATAGGGTAATTAATGCTGCATGTTGTACAAACCTCCAAATTTCAGTGACTTTTTTTTTTTACAATTAAATGTCTTTATTGCAAAGCTGCATATATTTTAAAATTAAAATAGAACATTTAAGAAGATAATATTAATGTTGACTTAGATTACCATATATAATGATAACAAAAGTCTGAGAAATGTAGGTTGATGAAGATAATTTGAGTCAAAGATACAACTCTTATGGACACCATTTTTTTCACTGCTGCTGAGAGAGAATGGAACATTCTGGGACGATAGAGAAGCCCGCCTTTCTTGGTGAGTGCAGCAAGTCTTGTGTTCTTTACATGTGGAGGGATCGTCCTGCAGGAGCTGAGCACTATGTACAGCATGTGGAGGAGGAGGAGTCCTGCCCAAGGATGCACCACTGGTCTCAGGGATCCTCAGGTGGAGGCAGAGGCAGGTGGCACAGCTGGCAGCTGGAGAGGCCCGAGTGCAGAGGAGGGAAGAGCGCTACTTTAGGACCCAGGTCTACCCCTGAGGAGGGGACCATCAGGGCGTGGGTCCTGGCATCCAGGTGGATTTGGAACAGCAGCTTGTGAAGTGGAGATTTTCATGGCCTCTTCCAGGGAACTGAGGGTCTTTAGCATCTCCACCATCTCCTCCGCTTGTCTGGAGCATTTGGTTCTCTCTCCCTTCAGTTCATGAACCAGGGATGTAATTTCCTGCTTCAGGGCCCAGTAGGTCATGGTCACTTTTCTGCAAGCGTCGGCAAGGATGGGTATATTTAATGACTCTCATGCCTGGCATTGTCTGAGGATGACTCTATCCCCCTGCATTCCTCTTTAGCCATGCTCAACTTAATGAGTTGGCATTTCTCTTCCATCTGTCAGGCCAATGCCTTTGACAGGTGCACTTCACATCTTACATAAGGTCGACTCTGAACAGATGGAACAAATCTGATTATAAATATGAGACCCACCAAGAAGCCAATGACAGGTGAACACGCCAGTATCTCCCATTGGAGGATGTGGACAGGGAGGCATGGACTCTGGCCATTGGGCAGCAGCCCCACAGCCTCCTCGCCCAGCTTCCCAAGAATGGGCTCTGAGCCCAGCTCTATAGAGGACCACAGCACCTCCGTAGACCATCAACACAGGACTGCCGGGTCACCATGGAGCCTCCAGCCACAACAGAACCGACGACACCCCGACATTCCACCTAGAACCAGCCAGCAAAGGCGACCCTCATTGGTCATCAGTGATATGGTTGAGATAGGGGAAGATTTGTAAAAACATATGCCAAATGTCCAATGACATTCAATAGACATTACCATGTATGTTTTTGTATCAGTATAAATTAAAGTATAGTGAAAATAGTATAAAAAATTATCAATGCTAATGACAGAACTATTCTATTCAAAGTTATATGTTTCCCACAATCATTTTTGTTTGTTCATTTAACATTGTAGGTCAGGGGCTGATTTTTAATGATTGCTCATCTGGGAATGCCATGAAACATGACTTACATTTGTTTTGACTTCTAGGGTGACCAGAACAATGATACTCAGATCTTTGCACTGGCAATACTATTGAGTAGTACCTTTGTTTACAACACCATGAACAAAATTGACCAGAGGGCTATCGATCTATTGCAGTATCCTTTTATGATCCAGGATGGCACCAAAGCCAGAGAAAACTCTTCTATGCACCAGCTGTGTTTATGAACTGTTTGAATCAAACACAAAAATAAAAATGTGGTAAACATTAAAAGTACAAGAAAAACAGCCCTTATACTTACTGATGTTATGAAGAATTGGTTACAATCAAAAGAGAACATAATGGTATAAGGATGTAAGGATTGCAATATGGGCTTAGATGCAGTCCTATTTCCAACCAGTTTTCCTTAATTATATCTCAGTTATGTAATAGAACTGTCAAATCATCTCAGGACAGTATCTCCACCTGATCTTAATGGGGTTGAAGATGCAGCTGATGCTGTGAGCTTCTGTCCAGACTTAGTGTGGACTGTGAGAGATTTCTACCTATCCCTGGAAGCAGATGGGAAGCACATCACAGCAGATACTTACCTGGAGAACTCGTTGAAGCTGAAAGAAGGTAAGACGGACTTCAGTTTTGGAAAGAGAGAGAAAAGTAACATAAAAATATCTCTGTCTGTAAGTAGTTACTTTATAGTTTCCTGTATTTAATCACTTGGTTAAACTGCCAAGTAAATAATGAACACTACTAATTTAAAGTGAACTATTAGATTCAATATGAGATTGTATTACTCTCTGTTCTTGGAGCAAATTATTTTCTTTCTTCCTTTCCATGATAGGTTACCTTTTAACTTTTTGCTTAGAGTTTGTGGAGCTGTGTTGAGATAGATAACATCAGGCAAATTTATTCATGGGAAATACATTAAAATGAGTGCTACTTCTATACCAAATAAAGCCCTTTTTTCCTTCCCCAGACACTGATAAAAATCATCAAAATTTCAATTTGCCCCGTCATTGCATACAGACATTCTTTGCAAGAAAGAAATGCTTTGTCTTTGACTCGCCCACTCACCGGAAAAAGCTTGGCCATCTTCTGATACTGCATAACGATGAACTGGATCCTGACTTTGTGCAACAAGTGGCAGATTTCTGTTCCTACATCCTTCACCATTCCAAGGCAAAAACTCTTTCAGGAGGCATCAAGGTCAATGGGCCTCGTGAGTACCTTCCTTAGGATTTTCCTTCAACTCAACATAAAGACTGGGGCTTTTAAAAGTTTCTCCTTTCACTGTCAATGTTGAAAATCCTTCATCAGTCATGACCAAGAAAATTATATGAATCACATTATTAAGTTCCCATGGGTACCCAAAACAGTCCTACTGATTTTTTTAGTAATGCCTCTAAAGTAGTATAAAATAGCAATATCATCTGAAGGAAAGGTCAAGTTAAAGACTTCTATTCATAAGTGGTCCATGGTTGGACTAGACTAATCACATGAGTTGGCAACATTTGTTCCATGAATATAGTGGATACTTATTATGTGTCACAACCTTAGATAAGCACAAGATAACTTATAGGTTCTCTGTAAAAATAAAACTTACTTGATACAAACATTAAACAAACAGAGGCTCAAGTTGTCTAGAGCTTTAAAGGAAATCTAAGCAAACACCTTGGACCATTTTTTTTTTCTAAAGACACCATGCCTCAGAACTCTATGAATTATTGCTATACTCTTGAGCAATGATTTTCAACCCATGGTGTGCCTCAATAATTCTTTTTTAAAAAATATATTTTATTGATTTTTAAAAATATATATTTTATTGATTTTTTACAGAGAGGAAGGGAGAGAGATAGAGAGTTAGAAACTTTGATGAGCGAGGAACATCGGTCAGCTGCCTCCTGCATGCCCCCTACTGGGGATGTGCCCGAAACCAAGGTACATGCCCTTGACTGGAATCGAACCTGGGACCCTTGAGTCCACAGGCCAATGCTCTATCCACAGAGCCAAACTGGTTAGGGCTCAATAATTCTTAAAACATGCAATACCCAACTGTTTAGTCAGGGGCACTCACTTCTTTTGCTTCAGAATGTCAAATAAAAATATGACAACAGTTAACACAACAATAGCCAGCTGGTATGAATGATTCTAAATTACACCTATTTTTTTGGGATCAACAATAAAAAACAAACATATTTTGGTGTGCAGCAGAATTTTAGCAATATTTTATGTGTGCCACGAGATGAAAAGGGTTGAAAAGCACTGTTCTAGAAGGATGGTGAATGCAAACAAAAGTATGCAAGGGATAAGGAAGACAAATAGCAAAGTTCTAACAAAGAGTAAAGGTGAGCCAGTCTAATTTGCTCACTTTGTGTTTTTTCAGCTAATATTCATACCAGCTTTACATACTGAAGTGGCAGAGAAAAGGGAATTCTGAAGGAAAATGAAACCTGAGGAAGAGGAAAAGAAAGGAAAGAATAAAGAGGCAAGAAAGGCCTATAGCAGTCTAATAAAATGAATAGGCAAAACTTTAACCATTTCCTCATTTCTCAATAGAAAAAGGGTGGCATGAGGATGATTACATAGATCTTGGTATTTCTCTTTTGAACACTATCCGGCTTCTTAGTCACACAATTTTCAAAAAAACAAACAAACAAAAACAACCACATATTTGAGCCACTTGAACACTATGCAGAATACTGAAAAAGCTCAGGGAATGCATTGTTAAATTAACATTCTCAGAACTATCCAATTTTAGAGCATACCCTCTTTTTCTACAAATAATGCAAGCATCTCTTTCGTCTGTGAAGGTCTAGAAAGCCTGGTGCTGACCTATGTTAATGCCATCAGCAGTGGGAATCTGCCCTGCATGGAGAATACAGTCTTGGCCTTGGCCCAAATCAAGAATTCCACTGCAGTACAAAAGGCCATTGCCCACTATGACCAGCAGATGGGCCAGAAGGTGCAGCTGCCCACGGAAAACCTCCAAGACCTGCTGGACCTGCACAGGACCAGTGAGAAGGAAGCCATCGAAGTCTTCATCAAGCATTCCTTCAAGGATGTGGACCAAACGTTCCAGAAGGAATTAGAGGTAATTAATATTCTTTGCTCTAGCTCCTGGGGCTTACATGTAATACAAGTATTGCGATGAAATACAAAATGGGGACTTAAGAAAAGCAATTCTTACTAGATTGGAAAATAATGACTCTTACTTAATTGACTCTCACTTTTATTCTGAAAACAAACAAACAACATGCAACTACTCTGGGTTGTATGGATTTTAATGCTTTCATACACACACAACTCACCATGTTACACCCATGGACTAATTTGAAATTAAAATTATTCTTTAAAAATTGCATTCATAAAGTATTAACTTTCTTTTTATATTAACCAAGTACACAGAATTGCCAAATGAGTCTACTAAAATATCATGTCTCCAGGTTTAATAGCATTCACTCATAAACTTCTAACCAATTATTTCACTGCACCTCCTTGTTGGGAATCCAAGGCCCAGGAAAATGCAGACAGAAAGAATCGTTGTAAATGAGTAGGTTGTATATAAAATTAGGGCCTGGGGTTAGGTATTTGTAGTCTGAAGATCACATCTAAAGCAGAAATATCAAGAGAAATGGTTTTCAGGAGATTCGGAACCCAAATCTAAGACATTTTTTCTATACCATAACATCCTTGGAACTTTCCTAGGCTTGGTAGGAAGGATATAGTTTTGCTGTTGTTCTCTAGTTTCTAGAAAATCAATAGAGACGCTCTCTGAGAATCATTTACAGAAATACTGAAGTATTGCTAACATCTTTTCCATGGGCCTTTGCCCCTTTGAAGACCCTGCTGGAAGCAAAACAAGATGATTTTCGCAAGCAGAACTTGGAGGCATCATCAGATCGTTGCTCAGCTTTACTTCAAGATATTTTTGGTCCTCTAGAAGAATATGTGAAGCAGGGGGTTTATTCAAAGCCTGGAGGGCACCGGCTCTTCATTCAGAAGAGAGAAGAGCTGAAGGCAAAGTACTATCAGGAGCCCAGGAAAGGAATACAGGTATTCCTACTTTCATATATTAATTGTGGGAAATGGTTGGGGGTTTGGAGTGGGGAAGGGCGTCTTTCAAAATCCAGTGAAAATAGGAAGAAAGTATGTATACTCTAATGATAGCTGTAGAATTAAACTGAACTACCACCATAATCACCAGACTTTTACTGCAACATCAACATTCATTACAACAAAGGGACTTTTTTGGTTACAAAGGACAGAATTGCAGTAATTGAAACCAACAGGAAAAAGGAGTAATTCATTGGCTTGCATGAAACATTTAAATTTAGTTGCAACTACAGCTACATTCAGGAATTTAAACAATGGCATCAATTTCCCCCTTCCTTTTTTTCTTTCCGACTCCCACTTAGCTTTCTGTTCTGGTTTCCCACTGGCTTCATTCTCAGGCATGGCAGAAAGAGGACACCAACATCTGCAAGCTTAACTAGTTCTTTTGCCTTCAGTCTCAGAGGAGAGAGAGCATCCGTATCAGTCTTTAAAACATCCATGTTGAGCATTTTCTCACCTGCACCAAATCCTTTTATACCAAGTGAACTTGGGTGCTCTGATTAGCCAGCTCAGAGTTTGTGCCCACTCCTGTGACAGAAGAGTCTTGATTGACAGTTCCACTGAGTGAGGCTGAGCAGTTCTGGAGAGGAAAAGATGCTGGGAAGAAAAAGAAATAAAAAGTTTTACAAAATGCCCAATCACCGTTTCCTACTTTTAACTGCATGGTTTTGGGGTTCCTAGGCAGAAGAAGCTCTGCAAAACTATTTACAGTCCAAGGAGTCTGTGAGTGATGCCATTCTACAGACAGACCTGGTTCTCACCGCAAAGGAAAAGGAGAGGAAAGGTGAGAGAAAAATGGAAGAAATGCAAGATAGAACTTTCTGTACATTTTCAATTAATTTGGCCTGGTTTACCTGGGATCTTTAAACTAGAGCAAGAAGGGCAAAGATGACTTTTAGCTCTTCAAGCTTTATCTGAGTAGGGTGTGTACTGTCATCTGAAAAGGCAAAATGGCCCCAGGGAATTTTCTCTATGAAGCAGTAATAAGCAATAAGCAATAAGAGCAGAAGACAGAAGGAAGGACACTTTAATCCTAGAGGAGTATGTCATTTTCTTCTTTCCCAGAAGCATATTTGAAGGCAGAGTCTACAAAGACTGAAGCACAAAGGTTAGAGGAGATTAAAAGGCAGAACCAGCAAATGATGGAGGAGGGGGAGAGACAGCATCAGGAGCAACTGAGACAAATGGAGATAAACAGAGCCCAACAGCTGGCTCTGTGACGTCAGCTCCAGGTACTCACCCGTTATTTCATCTCATCATTTTAATCATACCTCCCTCTCTGTATTGATTAGAGCATGAAACAGTGACAAAGAGGGAGAGACAGCATAACTTTATGGCTCAGGGAAAGGACTCTGGAGTCAGACAGCCTGGTGAGAATCCCAGTTCCACATCTTACTAAATATATGGTTTGGGCAAGTTATCTGTGCCTTAGTTTCCACTTATGGAAAATGGAGACAGTATTAACACTTCTTTTACAGGGTAATTTAATAATTAAGTGAGTAAACATTTGTGTTTGGATTAGTGCTGAGCACAGAATAAGCACTGTACTTTGTTAAATAAGGATATTTCTAACTCACAGTAGTTAGTCTTTTTTGTTAAGTGGTTAATTGCTATAGACAATCTTTTCCTTTGGTCATAGATTACTTTGTTAAATTGATTTAATATTATGTCCCTGTCTTTGCCTCAGTTGTCACTGGTTCTGAGGCTTTTAACTGGCACAGTTTGTTTTATCCAAGCCCTTATTATCATCATCACTCAATAAGCAGTAGTTCCTACGTAGCAAATACTGTACAAAGTACTTTATGTGCATTCTCTCATCTAATCTGTTCATTGTGAAGCAGAACTATATGTCTCATTTTTCTCCTTAAAAACATTAGGTTCCAAAGAGATAACTAAATGTCATTATCACACAGCCTAGAAAGTTGTCCGAACTGCAGTATTTTTATTTCTGCAAACCTAGTATGAATTCTTATGTGAACACTTCCCCCAGAGTGACCAGTATACCTGTGGGTCCTAGGTTTCCAGAAGCTCCAAGACATTTTTGTGAATACAGATCTACACTGAAGGGCAGGATGGTCAACCTGGGGTTCTTGCTTTCCTTAGTCTTTCATCCACTTCTGCCCTTTAACTGTGGAGACTAAAAACAAATTCTCTGATCTAAGACTCTAAGTGCAGCTAGAGAAAGAGATATGGAAGAATTATTCAGGTAGGAAACCAAATATGAGAAGTAAAATGGGCATGAATAAAAAGGAGAATTTAGGGACTGTCCTGTGTTACTGATGGCTTAAAATAAGTGAGGATATGCCCTAGTCAGTTTGGCTCAGTGGATAGAGCATTGACCTGCAGACTGAAGGGTCCTAGGTTTGATTCTTGTCAAGGGCACATGCCAGGTTGTGAGCTAGATTCCTAGTAGGGGGCATGCAGGAGGCAGCCGATCAATGCTTCTCATCATTGATATTTCTGTCTCTCTCTCCCTTTCCCTCCCTCTCTGAAATCAATAAAAAATATGTTTTTAAAAAATAAGTGAGGATAGTCAATGATTTTGGCTTATCCTCCCCACCCCCCACTCCCAGTGATGTGGACATTACTTTTTGTTAAGCTCTTTAGTTTTATTTGTCACTCTTCAGGAAGAGGCAGCAAAGCAGAGAGAGAGAAAAGAGGCTGAAATAAGAAGTTTTCAAAATGAGATTCAGCAACCACGGCAAGCAAAATCACGAAATGATGACTGTATCTTACTCTACAGCTAAACATCTGAACTTCTTTTCATGTTCACTTGTCACTGAAGATAGAAACAAGAAAGTATAAAATGTGGGACAATTACTATTTAAATAAAAGTTATAATAATTATATCAAACTTTTGTATTGTTATTAAGTTATGATGCTCATAATTGGTAAAATGTGCATTTCAATAGTTTCAATGATGATTATTTCCTTGAAAAGATTATGACTTGTATAACAGAGGGCATTTGATCACTTTCTCTTCTACCTCAATGCCATCCTCTAATTTTCTCAGGGGGATTGAAAGTGAAGAGGGGGAGTGTGACTCACAATAGGCTCAGTCAAATGTCCCTGATCAACGTCTTGAGCTCATGTGGGCAGCACTCCTGTCAAGTGGTCATTGCTGGATGCCATTGCAGGGAGTCATCGCTTTACCTAGCTTCTTAGCTGTGACAATGTTCGGTTCCCAACTGCGTGGAGACAGTCAGTCTATGGGAAGTGATGTGACTACTGGTCATGCTCAGTAGAGTTTGCTTAGAGAGATTCCAAACTGTAAGCAAAGAGCACTGTAATGAAGTAGAGGTGCTCTAGAAGTTAGAAAGAACTTCTGATATGGAAATTGTGTCATAGGCCAAAGAGCTAAAGAAGCCTTTCCTTTATGTTATCCTCATCAAGGGCATAACTTAAACAGGACTTTTTATATCAAAAAGCAGTTTATACCGAATTAAATGATTGTGTGCTATGTCTTTATAAACCTTTAGAGCCTATAAATAAATGGTCTAAGAAATGCTAGATAATGTGCCAAAATATCTGTTGGGGCTCATTTTATTTTATGCTTGTTTATAATGCTAACATTAAACAATCTTAATTCTTTGCAATCATATAAGGTAAATATTGACCTTTGTCTGGGACGATACCAGCCAAGAAGATGACTACCCACTATAAACGGCTTTTAGTTTAAAAAGTTTTAATTTGAGATCATCCTTTGTGGTTACTTTAGGTTTCTGAGTTTGCAAGGCAGTCATGCAAGGCGGACTTCCCTGAGCTAGTCAGGTTAGCATGTCACCCCTTTTCTTCCACACATAGATCAATACAATGGGTTGCAGTTTTTAGAAGTGAATTAAAATTTCCCTGATGTAGAACTAAAATATATATGCCAGCATTCTGACACACACTTAATTCAAATATGATAGAGTAGCTGAACAGAAGTAGGAAACAAACTGATGAGAGAAAATACTGGCAGTATTTGTCAGCTTTTTAAAAATATTGGTTGTGTTTTGGCTCATTTTAAATATTGATTTTTTACTTCATATTTTTCAATTATTTGATTTGAAGGAGACCATCAAATTCTATTTAATACTCCCCATCCCCACCAAATCTGGATAGCCTAGTAGAAGCAAAGAAAAAAACACCTGCAAGTTTATGCGACAAAATATTTGTAAATGTGTCTGGACTACAGAATTAGGCATTTTACACACACATACACAAACACACATACATACACACTGGAATTTATATTGATAATGAAAAAAATCACTGTTGAAGGTAAAACAATTTTTGAAAAAGCAAGGAGAAAAGAATTGAACAAGTTAAAAAAATTAAATAAAAATAAGCAAACCACTTTTCTCTCTGGAAGGGGGGAGGGGGCTGGAGGGATTGAGCAAAAAAGAAAAAGAAAAAGAAAAAGAAAAAGAAAAAAATGTCCATGAGGGACAGGCTGCAGACCTCAGGCAGCCTGCTGTTACTGGTTCACATTGGACCTGGGGCTCTGTCTTCACTGTGGGGTCAGGGGAAGGAATGCAAGGGAAGTGAGGAGAGGGATTAGCCTGGGAATCCCAAGCCCCTGTAGAAAAACCAACACTTCCCTCCCACCAGGTCCTTTCGATTTCGGTTCCCCACATCCACACCACTTGCCTTGGGGGTGGGAGGTGGGGGGTGGCATGACAACCTAACAGTGGAATTACCAGAAAGAGATGTGTCCTTTCTGGGAAGAGGTCAATGGGGAAAAGGGAGACATATGTGATACTTTAAACAATAAAGAATGTAAATTTTAAAACAAAACAAAGAAAAAGGTGTCCTTTCGATTTCGCTTCCCCACATCCGCACCACAAGCCTTTTGGCTATAATATCTCTCTTGATGTTCTGCTTCTAAAGAGAACAGTCACTATCCAGAGGGCAGCTGAGAACTTGTATGTAGCTGCAGGCAGCAACCAAGCCAGGTGAGTTCCCGGTAATTTGTCTTCCAGCTACTTGTTCTTAAACAGCAACAAATGCGGAAGCCAAGGCTGGGCACTGGAAGGGGAAAGGCGGATTGCATGGTGCCCGGTGGCAGGGGGCCCGCGGGAGGTTTTGCTGTGGGCAGCTCAGCGACTCTATTTGGATCTGAGTGGCTGCCAGGGGGTGAGAAGGCAGGCTCACACAGTGTGTCCTGGATGCGCGCTCCCCTGGCACCTGCCTAGGGCTGCAGGAGGATCCCTGCACTGGAGGGCGAGTGCATCTGCCTCAACTGCAGAAAGGAGCTGAAGTATTCCTGGGACCAAATCCTGACCCCCTCACGGAGTCAAAGCTACTGATACATAAGAACTGAATCAGAATAACCTGTGATGGTTGCTTAGAAGACAAGGGTGGGGTATTTTTAACCATCCTTTCAGATCTCTCCTGAACAGGAAACTTGGGAAACCTGTGATCATCTAACTGCATCTAATAGAACTATTTCATTCCACTTCTTTTTTTGGAGTTAATAGCTTCTGGGTTTGGGTATCTAGGTACACTGGCATTTAAAAGTAATTTTTTTGGTAAACACAACTATTGCTATTCAAAAATATTAAATATTCAGTCCAAGAAATAAACTCTGCAATTCTTCCTGCTTATAACAAGGCAATAAAAGGCTCGTGATTTAACACATAACTGCTCCCAATCACCTAATGAAAAGCAGAGAAATGGTACAGAGGAAGACTGTTAAACAAATTCATGTTATTTAGATACATTTTTATATCTTGGCAATTTGCAGCTTACCGAACATATTAGCACATTTCAACACATTGCCTAACTTGCTCATTGTTAAACGCTACATTAATCCTGGAAAAGTCTGTTAGGCAGAAATCCTTGCTTTATCTATCACACAGATACTAAAATGGAGGCTCACAGAGGTAAGTTCCTTTTTCAAGGTCTCACTAACAGGAAGTGATTTGAAGCCTGGTAGCCACTCCAGAATCTGTGCTCCAACATCCCAGGACAGCTCTGGGTTCCTCCCACAGGACTCACCCCCTCAGTGTCCTCCCTCCCAGCTGTTAATGCTGCTCCTGTCCTGCCTGAGTCCTACTCATGGGATGTGTCCTCCATGTGCTCACAACTGGATAAAGAGATGTCTCTGCTCACCTCCATTTAGAACTTAATCTCCTTGCGCTCTTAGACACTCAATTTTTAATCAATACTGACAAAGGATTCAGTATGCAATACATGATTTTAAGATCATTAGAAATTTTATCATATAGTTAATCTTCCTAATGATCTTAATGACCAATAGATTGTTATTTTTAAATAATTTTAATATGTTTTTATTGATTTATAGAGAAGAAGGGAGAGGGATAGAGAGATAGAAACATCGATAAGAGAGAAACACTGATCAGCCCCCGCACACCCTCTTCTGGGGATCCAGCCTGCAACCCAGCCATGTGCCCTCACTGGGAATCAAACCTGTGAACTCTTGGTTCATGGGTCATTGTTCAACCACTGAGTGACACTGGCCAGGCTAAATTGTTATTTTTATTTATTTAATTTTTTAAAAAATTTAAATTCCTTATTGTTTAAAGTATTACATATGTCACCTTTTCCACCCATTGACCTCTCCCCGGCCACTCCCACCCACCAGCATATGCCCTCACCCTCTTACTGTCTGTGTTCATCGGTTATGCTTATATACATGCCTACAAGTCCTTTTGTTGATCTCTTATCTGCCCACCCCCCTCCCTTGCCTTCCCTGAGGTTTGACAGTCTATTTGATGCTTCTATAGTCTCTGGAACTATTTTTGTTCTTCAGTTTATGATGTTCATTATATAGCACAAATGAATGAGATCATGTGATATTTATCTTTCTCTGACTGGCTTATTTCACTTAGCATAATGCTCTCCAGTTCCATCCATGCTGTTGCAAATGGTAAGAGTTCTTTCTTTTTCACAGCAGCGTAGTATTCCATTGTGTAGATGTACCACCGTTTTTTAGTCCACTCATCTGCTGATGGGCACTTAGGCTGTTTCCAAATCTTAGCTATTGTAAATTGTGCTGCTACGAACATAGAGATGCATATAATCTTTCTGATTGATGTTTCTGATTTCTTGGGATATATTTTCAGAAGTGGGATTACTGGGTCAAATGAAAGTTCAATTTTTTATTTTTTCAGGAAACTCCATACTGTTCTCCACAGTGGCTGCACCAGTCTGTATTCCAACCAGCAGTGCACGAAATTTCCTATTTCTCCACTTCCTCACCAGCACCTGTCGTTTGTTGATTTGTTGATGATAGCCATTCTGACAGGTGTGAGATGTTACCTTATTGTTGTTTAGATTTGCATCTCTCCGATGAATTACTGACTTTGAGCATGTTTTCATATGTCTCATGGCCTTCTGTATGTCCTCTTTTGAAAAGTGTCTATTTAGGTCCTTTGCCCATTTTGATTGGATTGTTTATCTTCCTTTTGTTAAGTTGTAGGAGTGAGATGGTTATTTTTAGTGTTGCCATTTTATGGAAGAACAAACTGAGGCACAGAAATTACTCTTTCCAGTGCACACAGCTAGGAAAGCATGGGACACATGAATGTTGGTTAGGATTGTCTTTGAGAAAGTGAAGGGACAGTCAAAGCACTTTGCTTCCTGTCCCTTAATTGCATGAAACACCCACTGTGATAAAAGAGTAAAATAGGTCCTCTCCCAGCTGTGGGACTCTGGTAGCAATGGCCCACCCTAAAATGCCCTGGCTATAGCCTCTCTTCCCTGCCAGACCACAAACAAACAATATCCTTTTACTCTAGTTTAAATAAATGAATTCCTGCATTCATAACTGTATCTGGGTCCTATAAAGATCTGTATCGTGGTGTTTTGAGAGGGAGTGTCATTCTTTGCCTTCTTCCTCTCAAGGTCTCCCCTCCTCCCACTGCTACAGCTCCCAGGATTCACTACATTTGTCCTCCTCAAGGTCACAGAGCACATTTATTTCTCTTTTGCTGAGAGGCCTTTCCTGACCATCCTCTATTTAAATTCAGACCCCGTGCTCCCTATCTCAGTTCCTGCTTGTTTTCTCCTGAGCACCTTTAATCATCTAATATACATATAACCATGCATACTGCTTATTTGCTTTCTGTACTGTCTGTCTCCTCCCACTCGAATAGAGATCCATGAGGCAGGAATTGGTATCCATTTTGTTTGCCGCTTGATACTGAGCACTTAGAACAGCGCCCGGCTCATTGTAAATGCTCAGAAAATATATGCAGTTAACGAGAAACCAAATCATTCTGGAAGTCCATGGATCTTCTATGGTCACTCCTCATCTCCTGTATATCCCATTCTGCCTCTACTTACCCCTAACATGTTAATGTTTTCAAAGCTCCATCATTAGTGTTTTGTTTCGATCATTTTATTTCTTTTATGCATCACATGGACAAGATTGTATTAGGGTTTATTTAAAGAGCAATATGATAATGTATATAAGGAATCTGTGCCAGGCCTTGACACACTAGGCTAAATACTTATCTTTTAGAAGCATACAAAATGTAGGAAACTGGCTTTTAAGTTCTACACACAGAAAGCTGACATGCATGTGACTTGTGTAACCATTAGATATGACTCTGGACCTTGTGTTGTACTGAGTTGTTCCTCTGGGTTACAGCTCACCATGGCCTCTGGATACACCATGAAGGACCCCATCTGTCTGGTGGAAAATCAGAATAATCACCTGACAGTAAATCCAACAGCACTGGAGATTCTAGACAAGATCCCTCAGCCTGTGGTGGTGGTGGCCATCGCAGGTCTGTATCAGACAGGAAAATCCTACCTGATGAACCGCCTGGCAGGACAGAACCATGGTGAGTGTTGTTCTGGGGCAGGGCCATTTTCTGGGAGACAGTGGTGACACAGACTGATCACACCTTCTTCAGGGTCATCTTAAAAAAGCCTAACTTCTTCCACTGAAGAAAAGTTCTCACTGTTACCACCAAATAAAGACCTTAAATCCCATTGTTCCACAAAACATCACTCTTTGGGCCAGTAACAAGGGGTTCCCACCTTTATCCAAAGATCCACCCATTATTCTTGATCCCATCCACTCTTTCTGCTGAGGAGCTCAGCTCCAGCAATTATTCCCTTCCTTTCTCTCCCATCACTTTTGCCCTAAACTTCAGGGCCTTTTCTACTAGGACACAAACATTGTTCAACATGTCCTGTTTTCAAAAAGGGATGGAAAGAACAACAGACAGCAGTATATTCTATATATGCCATCTCTCAGTGAGTCTAACATCCAATATTTTGCTTCATTTTTGAGTAGAACTTTCCTAAAGTATACCCTCTTTTCTTTATCAAGTCTTTTCAATATATGAACTATAACAAAGAAGAGTTCACAACACATACACATATTCAAAGTTAATAAAGTGATCCTCTGTGTAATCACTGTCAAGAAAGAAAACATTACCAGCACCCAAAAACCCTAGCTGTACTCTCCGTCACCTCACTAGAGCTCACAAAATGTTCTTATTTTCATGGTGCATGCTTTCACTCTTCCTTTTGAAAAGTGGTTTTATAAGTTATGTAGGTATTTGTAAGAATAGCTTGAATATATATATATATATATATATATATATATATATATATGGAAGTCTATTCAGGTATTCTTTGGAATCTTGCTTCTTTTGCTTAACAAAAAGTTTAAGTTTTACCTAGTTTGTCATATTTGTCTGTATTTATTTATTTTCACTATGTTTTAGTATGCTATTCTGAGAAGATACTATAATATATTTATGTGTTTGTTGTTGAGGAACATTAGTTTTGTTCTAGTTTTTTTGTTTTTGGTTTTTTGTTTTTCTAGTTTTGTGAATAATACTGACATATGTTTTCTTGTTTGTATATCCTGCTAAACATGTACACAAACTATCTTGTGTAACACACCCAGAAATAAAATTGCTGGGTCATGGAGTATATATGTTGTCAGCCTTTCTAGATACTCTCAAACAGCTGTTCAAACTTTAAATGCAATGTATACACTTATTAGCAGTAATTGAGAATTCTCCATAACCTCATAAAACTTTGGTAAAAGACTTCTTTTAAAATTTGATAATCTGATATATGTGTAGGTCCATATATTTGCTTCATTACAAATAAGTTTGAGCATCTTTTCACATATTAATTTTCTCTTTGCATTTCCTATTTCCTGAGGTCATTTTTCTTTTCTATTAGGCTGCCCTTTTTTTGTTCTTACTGATTTTTAGAGCAATCTGCCTATATCCTGTAACTCATTTCTCTCTATGAAGAACACACACATTTTTACTATTTTAACTGTCTTCCTCTGTGTCTCATCACCTCAGCACCGTTACAGGTTAAACCTCACTAACTGAACTGCAATGATTAATAGCAACATCTCTCATTGTCCTCTCACCGTGTCTCTTTCTGTCTCTCTTCTTCTCTCCCTTTCCTCCCTTTCTCCCTTTCTCCTTTGTTCATTACAATCTTTCCCATTTGCTTCCAACAAAACATTTTGTCTTGATCTTTGTCATAGAGATATTCTGGACCTATCAGGGGAGAACTTTTTTTTTTTTTTTTTTTTTTTTTTTGCTGGTGTTAAATTTACTGACAGCCAGGTTTTGAGGATTAAAGGTTTCAGAACCCTAAGGGAAAGATATCAGTTAAGGAGGGTCAACACCATCCTTTCAATTCAACTCAAGATAACATCAGGTAATAACAAGTTGCTGTTTCATTGCTTAGGAGGTCCCAACCTTCAAAATATTCTAATAACTATGTTTAGTGCCAGGTTGGTCCTTGAAATAGAAGTGGGAACACTTTGAAAAGTATATGACTTTCTAACTATTATGCTATATAATTGAAATTAATAGAATATAATGAGAAAGTAAGCTGTAAATGGAAAAAACAACATCTGAATTGTGACTCTACCACCCAACTCATAAAACAGAATGAAAGAAAAAAGAAGGATTGGTACCCAGTCAAGATCCAGGAGCAAGACCAGATTACTACTCTCTCCCCTTGTTGATAACTTCTTTTGTGGGGTTTACCTCTAATAACTGAGAGCGATGCTTTCCAATTACACCTACCTTTTCTCACTGGGAGAACTGGGATTCAGATTACTCTGCATTACTAAGAAAACAATCAACTACTACCACATTGTGTAAGAATGCAGGCCATCTCAGGCTTTATAACCTCTCCATGGAGAACTCACTGGATGTGGAAATAGAATAGCCTGAGCCAAGCTGATCCAACCATCCCTACACATTCCATCATGTCCATATCTAGTCCCCATTGAGGGAAACATTGGCCTATGGCAGATGTTAAAAATGTTGAACTGTTGGACAAGATATGTCACACACAGATTTGTGGGCATATCCCTTACATGCTCTCCACCTGTAGGTTTAATCTTTAAAACTCCACTTGTAGTTTTAAAGAAGAGCAACCACAATTAATAGGTATTTTTTGCCTCAACATCCATTACATCCCTGCCTGAGTCAGTGCAAAAGGAAAAAAAAATATCCTCCAGATTTTCTTGAAGAAGAGAAAAAAAAATGAGAAAAATACAAGAATAATAGGGAAGAAAAAATCCAACAATTCTGATTATCAGTCCAGTTTGTGACAGGACACACAAGAAGTTCTCATTGGGTAACTAAAGAATATTTAATAGAGGGACCCATACAAGGTCATAAGCAGGTCACAGAGAATTAATTGGAGATGAGGAAGCATGAGAGAGTGGCAATTGCAATGGCCAGGTAACTGTAGTCACTCCTATAGCCTGAACAAACAAGCAGAAAGTGAAACCAGAATGTGGCAAAGACCAGCACTTGTGGATGGAGCTACATCAAAGGGCTGTGACCCACTGAGAGGAACTGAGACACTGGGACACCAAGGCTCACTAAGGGGAAGCCAGGAGAACACCTGCCTGACCTCTGGTTCATGCTGGTGCCTTCCACTGGTGGAACTCCATCAGAACCTGCCTGACAAAGGAGCTCTTCAGTGTCATAAAACGACTGTAAAGATCAATAGAGGTTCATTAATTCTGTAATGTGACATAGCTTAAGCAATTGATAGTATAGAGTGAATAGGAAACACTCCGTGAGAAGTTCTTTAGCATGGATAAAGGTTGGATAGGCTGTCCTTGCTGAAACTGAAGCAACCTTCCTCCCAGCCTGGCACTCACATTCTGATAACTTTAACCAGTGTAACCTATGGGCAGCCTGGACTATCTGTATAGCACATTCTCCTCTTCCTTTGCAGTTTTCCATCTGGGCTCCACAGTGCGGTCTGAAACCAAGGGCATCTGGATGTGGTGTGTACCCCACCCCTCGAAGCCCAACCACACTCTGGTCCTTCTGGACATTGAGGGCCTGGGAGATGTGGAAAAGGTAAGGCAAAGAGGCTTCTTTGTTCTTGATAATCCACTTACATTTTAATTTGCAAACTTTGTTCAACTTCTATGATGTATTTCTCTGAACTACAAATCCATTTAAGAATAATGAGGTTAAATTTTGTTTAGTTGAACTTACTATGTTGAAAACTCAATACTTTTCTTAATAGGTATATATCTTCTTATTTTTACATTTGGTTGAAAGTTGCAAGATAACAAATACTTATTGGACATCTAAATTCTAAGGTTTTGTGTTAATTAGTACAGATATGCATGATTGATGAAAAGGCTCCAAGCTTGGTTGGGAGATAAGAAATATGCAGTGTTATCAGTACATGTTATAATGCATACAAAGAGTGACATATTTAACTAGTCTTCAGGATAAGAAAAACATCCTGTAGAAAGCTATAATTGGAAGGAAACCAAGATGGCAGCATAGGTAAGCACCTAAACCGCTGCCTCGCACAACAATTTCAAAACTACAACTAAAAGACAGAACGGACACCATCCAGAACCACAGGAAATCTGGCTGAGTGGAAATTCTACAACTAGAAGGAAAGAGAAAAGCTCACAGAGAATTGGAGGAATGGCAAAGGGTTGAGGTACAGCAAAGGGTCTTTGTGCGCACAGAGAGGAAGAGCGGCTGAGAGCCTGGCTGACTTTCTCTGGCCGGAGGGGGAAGGAAGCCCCCAACTGCACTGAACCCTAGTTTTGACTGCACTGAACCCCAGTTCTGGGCAAAACCCCGTGGACCCAGGCTCATACAGGGGGAGTCTGGACTGTCAGGTAGAGAGAAAGGCAGTCGGAGACTCGGAGACCTGGGGGAGGGGGTCTGGAGGCGTGTGCCCAGTGCCCACAAAGACTGAGGAGGTTGCCACAGGCGTTCCCTAGCAGAAGGGAGTCGGAAGCTCCTGACTGCACTGAGCCCCAGTTCTGACTGCACTGAACCCCAGTTCCAGGCGAGCCCCTGGGGACCCACACTCTTGCGGGGGAAATCTGGACTCTCGGGCAGAGGCTCGGAAGCCAGGGAAGGCAGAGATCTGGAGGCAAGCACGCACAAGAGCAGGGCTAATGGGAAGCCAAGACTGTCTGCTCTGCCCTGAGACTCCACCCCATCCAAGCTGAGCACAGAGGCTTTTGCAATTTGGCAAGTCTAATCCTATAAGGCTGTCTCCAACACCAAACTTCTCCCAGCGTAGACACAGCTGATCCTCACAGCCAACTGGCCTGGAGGTCAATTCCTCCCAGTGATACCAACAACAATCAAGACTTAACTACAACAAGGCTGTACACACAGTACACAAAGGGGTGCACCAAGAGTGTCCACCAGGTAACTGGAAGGCCGACCCACTGGGCCATATAGGAAACCTAGCACACAAAGCTACCCTACCAACTGAGGGAAGCAGTGAAAATGCGATGATAAAGAAACAGATCACAAATGAAAGAAATGGAGGAAAACAAAGGACTGGATATAGAATTCAAAACCACGGTTAAAAGGCTTTTCAAGGATATCCTAGAAAAGGCCGATAAATATAACGAGACCCTCAAAGATATGAAAAAAAAACAACTAGAAATTAAACATACACTGACTGAAATAAAAATTATTATACAGAGACCCAACAACAGACTAGAGGAATGCAAGAATCTAGTCAAAGAATTGAAATACAAAGAAGCAAAAAACACTCAACCGAAAAAGGAAAAAGAAAAAAAATCCAAAAAGTGGAAGATAGTGTAAGAAGCCTCTGGGACAACTTCAAGCATACCAACATCCAAATTATGGGGGTGCCAGAAGAAGAGAGAGAGCAAGATACTGAAAACCTGTTTGAAGAAATAATGACTGAAAACTTCCCCCACCTGGTGAAAGAAATAGACTTACAAGTCCAGGAAACACACAGAACCCCAAACAAAAGGAATCCAAAGAGGACCACATCAAGACACATCATAATTAAAATGCCAAGAGCAAAAGACAGAGAATATTAAAAGCAGCAAGAGAAAAACAGTTAATTACAAGGGAGCATCCATATGACTGTCAGCTGATTTCTCAACAGAAACTATGCAGGCCAGACAGGAGTGGCAAGAAATCTACAAAGTGATGAATAGCAAGAACCTACAACCAGGATTACTCTACCCAGCAAAGCTATCATTCAGAATTGAAGGGCAGATAAAGAGCTTCACAGATAAGAAAAAGCTAAAGGAGTTCATCACCACAAAACCAGTATTCTATGAAATGCTGAAAGGTATTCTTTAAGAAGAGGAAGAAGAAAAAAGTAAAGATAGAAATTATAAACAACAAATACATATCTATCAACAAGTGAACCTAAAAATCAAGTGAATTAAAAACCTGAGGAACAGAATAAACTGGTGAATATAATAGAATCAGGGGCATAGAAAGGGAGTGGACTGATAATTCTCAGGGGGAAAGGGGTATGGGGGTTGTGCAGGAAGAGACTGGACAAAAATCGTACACCTATGGATGAGGACAGTGGGGGGTATGTGAGAGCAGAAGGTGGGGTGGGAACTGGGTGGAGGGGAGCTATGGGAGGAAAAAGGAGAAACAATTGTAATAATCTGAATAAAGATTTATTAAAATAAATAAAGAAATAAATAATAAAATAAAAATCAAGTGAATAAAAAAACTGAAGAACAAAAAAAGAGAAAGCTGTAATTATGGGATCAATGTGCTCTAGTAATTAAGGTGTCTGAGGTTGATGGTCTTGAAAATAGGAAATGTGAAAATGGAATTTCATTAAAATAACATCCTATCTAATAGAGGGAGAATGTGCCAATTAACCATCATGCCCTCACAAAGATGGTAGCAGCCACAGCTACAAGATGGCAGCGCCCAGTCCGCTCAGCCCTGCTGGAATCCTTCAGTCCTTTCAGCCCACTGGAGGGGTGGGGGATGTTAGGGGCACAGTTCAGTGGGACCCGCCCTCAGCCTCCCAGCTGCCCAGGGCTGGCCCTAGGCACAGGCAAGCCTTGAATATCAGTTGCCCAGCTGACACCCTTGGATCAGGTAACCAGGGCTGGCCAAGGCTTGTGCTGCCGGCAGTGGCAGTAGCAGAGGTGTGATGGAGGCATCACCTTCCCCTGATTGGTGGGTCACCTCCCACCCCTGAGTGCTCTCGGACTGTGAGAGGGGGCAAGCCAGGCTGAGGTAATCCCCCTCCAGTGCATGAATTTTCATGCACCAGGCCTCTAGTATTTAAATAATTTCCAAAAACACTTCAGCTATACCATATAAATTAATTAAGGTTTTGGTATAAATCTCTGGGCTTTAGAGATGAATTCCTCCTTTCTATAAATTCATGAGCTAGACCCACCAAAAGCATCCTATCTAATAAAGAGGTATGTCAGTCCAACACACAAGATGGCCTCCTCCATGTGGTCAAAGATGGCCACCACAAGATGGCCTGCAGGGCAGGGCAGTTAGGGGTGACTGGGCCAGCAGAGGAGGGCAGCTGGGGGCAACCAGACTGCAGGGGAGGACAGTTGGGGGGACCTGGGTCTGCAGGGGAGGGCAACTGGGGGGACCAGACCTGCAGCGAAGGGCAGTTAGCGGTGACCAGGCTGGCAAGGGAGGGCAGTTAGGGGTGTCCAGGCCTGCAGGGGAGGGCAGTTAGGGGCAATCAGGCTGGCAGGGGAGCAGTTAGGCATTGATCAGGCTGGTAGGGGAGTGGTTAGGGGGTGATCAGGCTGGTAGGCAGAAGCAGTTAGGGGCAATCAGGCAGGTAGGCAGGTGAGCAGTTGGAGCCAGCAGTTCTGAATTGTGAGAGGGATTTCTGATGCCTGTGATGGGATCGGGCCTAAACAGGCAGTCAGACATCCCTTGAGGAGTCCCACATTGGAGAGTGTGCAGGCTGGGCTGAGGGACACCCTCCTCCATGCATGAATTTTGTGCACTGGGCCTCTAGTTTTATATAAGATAATTTTAGGTAGTTTGTCTTTACTGTGTTAGTTGCAGTAAATCTTGTACCCTTATTTGTATTAGCCAGAGTATACAGTAAAAGTAGGAGGGATGGATCTTTGGCTTCCATTACCTCAAAAGGAGTAGGGGTAGGAATTAGATAACTCAATTATAATATTAATGTTTTAACTGTATTTATTGTGGTGACACTGGTTTACAAATTTATACAGGTTTCAGGTGTATAATTCTACAGCACATGATCTGTACTCTATATTATCTGTTTACCACCCAAAATCAAGTCTCAATCTATCACCATTTACCTCTCTTATCATCTCATCCAACTTCTCCCATGCCCTTTCCCCAGCATTCACCACACTGTTGCCTTGTCCATGAATACCTTCTCTTTTTTTCTCAATACTTCCCCCTCCACAACCCAACCCCTCATCTGCCTCCAAGAGTTGTCAGCCTGCTCTCTATCTATAATTCTGCCTCTATGTTACTTGTTGGTTCATTATGTTCATTAGATTTCACATAAGAATGAAATCATATGTGAAAAGTACTCAATAATGATTTCACTGTAATCCCAAGATAGTCTACTGATTGCTAACAGATTGTAGCTGACATAAACTTTCTTCCTTTTAGTTAATTATATTTCAACTAGAGGCCTGGTGCATGAAAATTCATGCAGTCAGGGGCGTCCCTCAGCCAGGCCTGCACCCTTTCACAATCTGGGACCTCTCAGGTAGGGTCGCTAGGGCTGGCCTGAGATTAAGGCCTAGCAAGGCTTTCCTTCCCCCTGCTGTAGGCAGCTGTCCCCACCCCTGCTGCTGCCACTGCTTGCCATCTGTGCATCACTGCTCCCCCCCTCCTGCCACTGGTGGCCTCCCTCTGTAGGTGACAGGCTAGGGTGTGATGGCTTAGCTGGCCTGGCCCTCTCTCTTTCTTTGCTGGGGGGTGGGGCCAGGCCTGCAAGGGGCCACATGCCTACCTGATTGCCCCAAACTGCTCTCCTGTCCACCTGATCACCCCTAACCACTGGTCTGCCTAGCTGATCAGCCCTAACCACTCTGCATGCCTATCTGATCACCCCTAACTGCTGGCCTGCATGCCTGATCACCCCTAACCAAGCTGCCTGCATACCTGATCTCCCCTAACCACTTGTCTGCCTACTTGATCACCCTTAACTACTGGTCTGCCTGCCTGATTGCCCCTAACCTCTCTGCCTGCCTTCCTAACCACTTGCTTGCCTACCTGGTCGCCCTTAACTGCTGGCCTGCCTAACTGATCACCCCTAACTGCTTGCTTGGGGTGGGGCTAGCCCAGTGAGGGGTCATCTGCCTACCTGATCGCCCCAACCACTTGCTTGGGGGTGGGGCCAATCTGGCAAGGGGCTGTCTGCCTAACTGATCACACCTAACCACTTGCCTGCCTTCCTGATCACTCCTAACCACTTGCTGGGGTGTGGGGCCAGTCCAGCAAGGGGCTGCGGTGGTTCTGGTCTAATGATCATTATGTTCGTGATGCCATTACAGTCGCTGGCCTTTTATTATATAGCATAGGAGTCAAAGCATAACTGTCAACCGATAGCTGGAGAAGTACTTGCTGTCCTTACAACTCTAGGGTTTTTAACAGTATCCAATTCTATTGCATAGTCACTTATGACTTATTCTGAATGTTATGTTCAGCTTCATCATCTGTCCTACCATACACATAACCACTACTTCAACCAAATAAAATAACATGTACTACCTTTATATGAACACACTCTCTGATAATTCTGATTAGCTTCTATAGATCCTTCCACCAGCCTGGACCTCTTCTCTCCAGAATTCCACATTCTTTAGAGTAAAGCCAGCTACTTTCAACCTAATAGGATTGTTTCTCACTCAGACATAATCCCTTCTTGCCCTGAAATCACACAATAATTTTTCATAGTTTTGCATTCCCCCTTTGTCTTTTACGTCATACCATTGGGTTGTACTCCTGGCAGAGTGGATCACCTTGGGTGCATGTTGCCAGGTATATTTGCACCTCCAGCAAATCATCTCTGGAGGTCAGAGATTTCCCTATGAAACTCCATATCCACAAAAATAAATGCGTTATCTGGCATTTTTTAGATGCACAATGAGAAGTTAGTGAATTTACTTGATTAGCATTTGTGTCCCAAATAAGCCCATGGTCAAGAGAAAGTAGCGAATAAATCATTAGCCACTTCTTATTGCATACTTCTATGTTCTTGGGACTGTTTTAAACATTTTGCAAACATTTACAGTGTCATTTACTTCTTTTAATAGCTAAGGAACTTGGGCCATGAGTGATGTCAATGTGAATAACCAAAATGAGGTCTGAACTTACCAGCCTTCACAATGTATGTTATTTGTTCTACTGCTCAGTTATAGGAGAGCTGACCTAGTGCAGGAACAACTGAATGGATGAATAAATGAAAGACACCTCAGTCCCCTTCTGTGCACTTTCTAGGGCGACTCAAAAAATGACTCATGGATCTTTGCCTTGGCCGTGCTTCTGAGCAGCATGTTTGTCTACAACAGCATGGGCACCATCAACCACCAGGCCCTGGAGCAGCTGCAGTATCCTTTCAGGAACCAAACCACCATGTGTCATGGAGTCTATGTAAATGTAACTAGTAAATGAGACTATTTTTTGTTGTTTCCTCATGTCAATAATCATGGTTAAAGAGAAAGGGATACAGGGTGAATAGAATTTTTCATAAAAATTATTTCCGTGTGAGATCTGGAAATTTTGGTGTGAGCACTTCTCATTCCTTAGCTAAGATCTCAGCTATGTGACTGAACTAACAAAGCTAATAAGGGCAAACTCCTCTCCCAGATCTACTGAAATAGATGACTCAGCTGAGTTTGTGAGTTTCTTTCCAGACTTTGTTTGGGTGGTACGGGATTTCATGCACCAGCTGATGTTAGATGGACGCGCCATCACTGAAGATGAGTACCTAGAGAATGCCTTGAAGTTGGTTCCAGGTATCAGAGGATGGTCTGGGTGGTGGAGGATGAAACATTTGATTCTTAGTTTACAGCTCACATTATATTTCTGACTAGTGGACTATAATATAAAGTTCTATACGGAAATCTCTGACCTCCAGTAATGAGTTGCTGGAGTTTAAACACACATGGCAACATGTAAATGCATCTAGGTGATCAACTCTGCCAGGAATGAAACCCAATGCTGCATATAATCAACTGAGCCTTGTCACTTGGCACTTAAGGTCAATTTTTATTTTTTATTGTTTTGAAGCCTGGGCCAATGGTGATATGAGTAAGGCAGGTGGGTATGGTTTCAATTGTTATTAATACTAAAAATACTCAAGTGACCAAAATTTAAGCTAGCTGAGGAAATGGAATATCCAACATTGTACCAAAAATTTTAGGAAAATTGACACCTTGAAAAATATTTGAGGATAACAACCAGTGCTAAGATGTTCCGCAGCTCAAATATTTGTGTTCTGATCAAGTTTGGAAATCCTCTGCTTTTATTTGAAGAAAAATGCCCAACTCTATGGAAGATGGTTAACACATATTCATAAAGATATCAAATGACTTATTTTAAAAACATATTTCATGTTACCTATCTTAATAGCCCCCAAAATGAACATATTCTTCCAGTAAGACTGTCAAATCATTCATTATCACTCTTTTATGACATCACTCTCTTCATTCTGCAGCCTGTCATCATGTTAATAGAATAAATTAATTACACAGAATAGATTTAGCAGAGAAAAAAATGGGTGGTACCTGGAAGCATGTCCATTTTTGGTTATTTAGTATTTTATTTACTTATTCAAGAATCATTTATGGAACAGCTGATATATGCCTAGAATTACTCAGTGTGACATTGTCACTTCCAATATAATCTGATATACAGAACAGGTGAAGTCTTTAAGTGGTATTAGATTAACCTTGCATATTTATATGGTGTGCATTTGTTACTCTGACTGATAGAGAGTTAGAAACATCAATGAGAGAGAAACATTGATCAGCTGCTTCCTGCACACCTCCCACTGGGGATGTGCCCACAACCAAGGTACATGCCCTTGACCAGAATTGAACCTGGGACCCTTGAGTCCGCAGGCCAATGCTCTATGCACTGAGCCAAACCAGTTAGGGCTTGAGGTATTATATATTCCAGAGAGTCTTCCCTTAATCTAAGACCCCCGTGCTTTCTGCATTGGTCACTCTGCTATGTAGTATTTGTTTCAAAGATCAAAGCCCATGTTGTAAGGTCTGGGGCTGGGAAGATAGGGACTCTTCCGATCCCACTTGCTGAGTTGAACAATAGCGGTCCCCCGGACATACCAGAGCAACCAAGTCACAGCTGTGCTAACATCCTGCTGGACAATAAATGACCACCCAAGACTTATCAGGATGGCCAGGCTGCAGCCATACGAACTTCCCGCTCATAAATCACCTGCCATAAACTATCTCAGATAAGCCTGATGGCTCCAACAGCAGCATAAAAAAGCCCCGCCAGACATAGGTGGGTGTGACTCCCCCAGCCTGAGCCCTCGGACCACGGGACCTCACCCCAGAGCTTTCAATAAACGCGATCTTTCGCTTTTACCCTGTTTGTCTTGGTCAATTTATTGGTTTCGGTCAGATTAAATCTTACATCTCTGATTTAAACCTTACACACATGATGCCCCCTCTCTCTTTTCCTTTATTTTGCAACATTCCTCTATCCTCTGTGAAAATGTTTCCTCCCCGCCACCCCCATATCCTGTGACTTTTCTTTATCCTCTATGAATGTATGTCTTTCTCCCACTTTATCCTGTGGCATTTCTCTGTACTTCACATATATCCATCTTGTCTGTTCAGGTTGGAGTTGCTTTTGATCTACCTAGTGGCTGCTTTAATACTTAGCAACCATATCCTGCCAAGCCTTGAGACTGAAACTACTGGCTTCTCTGCTCAAAGAGTAAAACAGCCTCTTTTTGCCTGGGAAGAGATGTTTTATTATCCCTATAGCTCTCCCAGCTGCTCAGGCCAGGGCTGCTTTCAGTCTAACTTATGGGCTGCTTAATTGTTCAGGCCAAGGTGCCTCTATTCTCTCTGGAAACCCTCCCCCTCCTTTCCTGTCTGCCTAATTAAGCTAGCTAGCTACACTTATCAAAAGCAAAAAGCAAGACATCACCTAAGAAAAAGTAATTACAATGCAAATATCAATCAAAGAGCTCTTATGCACATTATATAAAGAACTCCCTTGCCCAGCTAATGTGGTTCAGTGGTTGACCATCAACCTATGAACCAGGGGTACATAGTTTGATCCCAGTCAGAGCACATGCCTGTCCAGGCTCCATGCCCAGTAGCTGAGGGCGGGGGAGGGGGGGGGGCAGGAGATGGCCAAACAAATATGCTCTCTCATCATTGATGTTATTTTTCTCTCTGTGTCTCTCTCCCTTCCTCTCTGAAATCAGTAAAAATATTTTTTTTTAAGATTTAAAAAAATTCTCCTAACTCAGCAATTTTAAACCTTTTCTCAAGGCACACATAAACTAATTACTACGTGTGCTCTTTTAGGAATTAGTTTATCTGTGCCATGAAAAAAAAAAAGGTTGAAAACCCCTGCCTGAGATGATGCTCGCATACTGAAACTTTATACCCTTAACAAATACCTCCCTGTCAATAAGAACATATACACACATGAATTTTTAATGTAACAATACTAACATGCAAATTAATTTTATTTGTGACTATCTTTTATTTATTTATTTATTTAATTTCTTTATTGAATAAGGTATTACATATGTGTCCTTATTCCCCCATTACCCTCCAAGGCCCCCCCCCATTCATGCCCTTACCCCCCTGTTGTCTGTGTCCATTGGTTAGGCTTATATTCATGCATATAAGTCATTTGGTTGATCTCTCCCCCTTAGCCTCACCGTCCCTACCTTTCCTGAGTTTTGACGTTCTGATCAATGTTTCTCTGTCTCTGGGTCTGTTTTTGTTCATCAGTTTATGTTGTTCATTATATTCCATAAATGAGTGAAATAATGTGTTAGTTACTTTCTCTACCTGGCTTATTTCACTTAACAGCTCCATCCATATTGTTGCAAATGGTAAGAACTCCTTCTTTTTTACCGCAGCATAGTATTCCATTGTGCAGATGTACGTTTTTTAATTCACTCATCTGTTGATGAGCATTTAGGCTGTTTCCAAATTTTAGCTATGATGAATTGTGCTGCTATGAACATAGGGGTGCATATATCCTTTCTGATTGGTGTTGCTAGTTTCTTGGGATATATTCCTAGAAGTGGGATCACTGGATCAAATGGGAGTTCTGTTTTTAATTTTTTGAGGAAACTCCATATTGTTCTCCACAGTGGCTGCACCAGTCTGCATTCCCACCAGCAGTGCACAAGGGTTCCCTTTTCTCCACATCCTCACCAGCACTTGTCGTTTGTTGATAAGTTGATGATAGCCTTTCTGACAGGTGTGAGATGGTACAGCATTATTGTTTTGATTTGCATCTCTCTGATGATTAGTAACTTTGAGCAGGTTTTCATATGTCTCTTGGCTTCCTTCTATCTTCTTTTGAAAAGTGTCTATTTAGGTCAGTTGCCCATTTTTTGATTGGGTTGTTTATCTTCCATTTGTTAAGTTGTATGAATTCCCTGTAAATGTTGGAGATTAAACCCTTATCGTTGATATCATTGGCAAATATGTTCTCCCATGCAGTGGGCTTTCTTGTTTTGTTGATGGTTTCTTTTGCTGTGAAAAAGCTTTTTATTTTGATGTAGTCCCATTTGTTTATATTTTCTTTAGTTTCCATTGCCCTAGGAGCAGTATCAGTGAAGAAACTGCTTCAGCATATGTCTGAGATTTTTCTGCCTGTGGATTCCTCTAGTATTTTTATGGTTTCACGTCTTATGTTTAAGTCCTTTATTCATTTTGAGTTTACTTTTGTGTATGGTGTAAGTTGGTGGTCTAGTTTTACTTTTTTGCATGTGTCTGTCCAATTTTCCCAACACCATTTATTGAAGAGACTCTTTTGACTCCATTGTATGTTCATGCCTCCTTTGTCAAATATTAATTGAACATAGTGGTTTGGGTCGATTTCTGGGTTCTCTATTCTATTCCATTGATCTATTCTTGCGCCAGGATCAGGCAGTTTTGAGAACAGTGGAATGGCTTGATATCTGGTATTGAGATCCAACCTACTTTGTTCTTTCTCAGGATTGCTGTGGCTATTTGGAGTCTTTTTTATTCCATATGAATGTTTGGAAAGTTTGTTCTAGATCTGTGAAATATGCCATTGGTATTTTAATAGGAAGTGCATTGAATCTATAGATTGCTTTGGATAGTATGGACATTTTAATGATGTTGATTCTACCAATCCATGAACACAGTATGCTCTTCCATCTATCTCTATCAGTATGTCTTCCTCTATCTCTTTTTCAGTGTCCTGTAGTTTTCTACATATAGGTCTTTTACCTCCTTAGTTAGGTTTATTCCTAGGTATCTTAATTTTTTTGGTGTGATAGTAAATGGGATTGCTTTTTTAGTCTCTCTTTCTGTAAGTTCACTATTGGTATATAGAAATACCATAGATTTCTTGGCGTTAATTTTGTATCCTGCTACATTGCCAAATTCATTTATTAAGTCTAATAATTTTTTGATGGAGTCTTTAGGGTTTTCTATGTACAGTATCATGTCATCTGCAAATAAGGACAGCTTTACTTCTTCTTTTCCAATTTGGATGCCTTTTATTTCTTCTTCTTGTCTGAGTGCAATGGCTAGTACTTCCAGCACTATGTTGAACAGGAGTGGTGAAAATGGGCATCCCTGTCTTGATCCTGTTTGTAGATGAAATAGTTTTAGTTTTTGCCCATTGAGTATGATGTTGGCTGTGGGTTTGTCACATATGGCTTTTATTATGTTGAGGTATGATCCTTCTATTCCCACCTTGTTGAGAGTTTTTATCAAGAAAGGGTGTTGGATTTTGTCAAATGCTTTTTCTGTATCAATTGATATGACTATGTGATTTTTGTCTCTCAGTTTGTTTATGTGATGTATCATGTTTATTGATTTGCAGATATTGTACCATCCTTGCATTCCTGGGATAAATCCTACTTGGTCATGGTGTATGATCTTTCAGATGTACTGCTGGATTCAACTTGCTAGAATTTTGTTGAGGATTTTGGCATCTATGTTCATGAGGGATATTGGCCTGTAATTCTCTTTCATTGTGTTATCTTTATCTGATTTTGGTATTAAGGTGATGCTGGCTTCATAGAAGGAGCTTGGAAGTATTCCTTCCTCTTGAATTTTTCTGGAATAGTCTGAGGAGGATAGGTTTTAGTTCTTCCTTGAATGTTTGGTAAAACTACCCTGTGAAGCCATCTGGCCCTGGGCTTTTGTTTGCTGGAAGCTTTTTGATAACTGCTTCAATTTCTTCCATAGTTATCAGCCTATTGAGATTTTTAGTATCTTCCTGAGTGAGTTTTGGAAGGTTGTATTTTTCTAGGAATGTGTCCATTTCCTCCAGGTTGTCTAGTTTGTTAGAGTAGAGTCGTTCATAGTATTTTTAAACAATCCTTTGTATTTCTGTGGGGTCTGTTGTTATTTTGCCTCTTTCATTTATAATCTTGTTTATTTGGGTTCTCTCTCTTTGCTTCTTTGTGAACCTGGCTAGAGGTTTATCAATCTTGTTTATCCTTTCAAAGAACCAGCTCTTGGTTTCAGTGATCTTTCGTATTGTTTTTTTGGTCTCTCTGTCATTCATTGCTGCTCTGATTTTTATTATTTCCTTCCTTCTGCTCACTGTGGGCTTTTCTTGTTGCTCTCTTCCTAATTCTTTGAGTTGTAAAGTTAGATGATTTATTACCATTTTCTTGTTTTTGAGTTAGGACTGTAGAGCTATAAACTTCCCTCTCAGGACTGCTTTCATTGTGTCCCATAGCATCTGCATTGTTGTGTTTTTATTGTCATTAGTCTCCCAGATCTTTTTAATTTCTTCTTTGATCTCATTGGTAACCCAATCATTGTTTAATAGCATGCTATTCAGCTTCCAAGTGTTTGAATTTTTTGGTATGTTTTTATTGTAATTTATTTCTAATATTATGCCATTGTGGTGTGAGAAAATGCTTGATATGATTTCAATCTTCTTGAATTTGGGGAGACTATGTTTGTGACCCAATATGTGGTCTATTTTTGAAAATGTCCCATGTGCACTTGAGAAGAATGTATATTCTGTGGCTTTGGGGTGAAATGCTCTGAAGATGTCAATTAGGTCCATCTGATCTAGTGCGTCATTTAGAATCGCTGTTTCTTTGCTGATTTTTTTTTCTAGAGGATTTATCCAGTGATGTCAGTTGTGTATTAAAGTTCCCTACTATTATTGTATTGTTGTTGATCTCTCCTTTGATATCTTCCAGGAGTTTTTTTAATGTAGTTGGGTGCTCCTCCTTTGGGTGCATATGTGTTTACCGGGGTTATATCCTCTCATTATATTGATCATTTTATTATTATGAAGTGGCCTTCCTTATCTTGTTATGGCCTTTTCTTTGAGGTCTGTTTTGTCAGAAATAAGTACTGTTACCCCAGCTTTTTTTTCATTTCCATTTGCCTGAAAGATGTTTTCTCATCCCTTCACTTTCAGTCTGTGTGAGTCCCTTTTTCTGAGGTGGGTCTCTTGTAGACAGCATATATACAGGTCATGTTTTTTTATCCTTTCAACAACTCAATGTCTTTTGATTGGAGCATTTAGGGTTTATCAGGACAGCAAGGAAAGGAAGTTTGGGGCAATCAGGCTGGCAGGGTAATAGTTAGGCATCAATCAGGCTGACAGGGGAGCAGTAAGGGGGTGATTAGGCTGGCAGGCAGAAGTAGTTAGGGGCAATCAGGCAGTCAGGCCAGTGGTTAGGAGGCAGTGGTCCTGGATTGTAAGAGGGATGTCTGACTGCTGATTTAGGCCTGATCCCACAGTCAGACATCCACTGAGGGGTCCCAGATTGTTGAGGGTGCAGACTGGGCTGAGGGACACCCCCCTCCCTGTGTACAAATTTCATGCACCGGGCCACTAGTTATTATATAATTGATTGTATCATACTTAACGTTCAGTGGAGCAGGAAAGATTTAATGGGAATAGAATGTTGTACTAGTACTAGGTGTTCATGACATCAGCAATTGCAGCAGAAGAGACTGCTAATCAATGAAGGAGAAACAGAAACAATTTTACATGTTTTTAATGAATGTCTGATTTCTGTTTCAAATTAACAATGTTCATAACACAGTAATTTTACTTTTAAAGCAAAAATTTATTTTTCATTATGTGATGAACATGCAATGCCAAAATTATTTTGAAATTTATGTAAGAAATGTGTATATGTTAATTATAACTGAAATTAAAAATGAACATTAATTTCAATAAGCATGACTCTGCCCTGGCTTTATGCAAAATAAGTAGTTGGAACTATAAAGGGCCTGGCAATACAACTGCTTTTCAACAGCAATAATGACATTAAAGATTAGAAATAGGCAGAGAAATTGAAGTTATTTCTTATGGAAAAAAGCTCTATATACACAGAGTGTTATGAAATGCCAGGCAAGCCCAAAGTCACTGGGATTAGTAATCAGACTTTATGTATCAACAACTATTGGAAGGTTCAGTGGCCATTTTAAAATGTACAAAATTACTTCAGCATTATAGCATAAACCTATGCTTCAATCAAGGTGTTTTGCAAACATGGGATATGACAGAAGTTCCTTGAGTTAGAGAGGGTAAGACAACAGGAAATGGTTGTGAAAGTGGCAGTTGGAGGGTGTGTTCTCCGTCCCCAGACTAATGGGATCAGTTGCTACTTAGCTCCATTCAACTGTTGCTCTGTGGGAATTCAAGCACGGTATTGCCAGATCTTTCCATTTTTCAAGATCAGGTTCTATTTGAAAATTTCTGATTGTTACACAATACTACTACTATGCTGATTTGGCTCACATGCCTCAGGTTTCCACTCCCCGCTTTCTATTATTTGCCTCAAGAACCAGACTCAAGTCCTAAATGGCCACTCATCATTCAGCACAAAACAAAATGAACCATATATATACACACACACACACACACTAATAAGAGAAATATGGAAATTGACCATCACTCCACGACACCCACAGCCAATCAGGAGGGAATATGCAAATTAGTGGGACAAAGATGGTGGCGGTCATGGAGCCAGCCAAAGTGGGTGGGAGGCTTGGGTCACCCCTAGCGATGGAAGAAGCCAAGCTTCCCGCCTGCCTGGGCCAGCCACCAATGGAGGAGCCTGTGGGCAGCGGCCACTAGAGCAGGCCATAGCGTACAGGAGGCTTGAGTTGCCCAGGCTGGCTGCTGAGGAAGGGTCCCTCAGCCCCTCACCCAGGTTTGCCATGCCACCATTGGGGTGAAGGTCCTGCTGGGGGATGTGGCCAGCCTGAAAACGGCCCTCAGCCCATTACCCAGGATGGTCAGACACCCATGGGATGAGGGTCCCCACTGGGGGCATGGCCAGCCTGCAAACAGCCATCAGCCCCTCACCCAGGCTGGTCAGGCACCCCAGCAGGGACCTCCACCCTGAAGGGGCCTGGCTGGCCTGAAAACTTCCCCAGCCCCTTGCCCAGGCCACCTCGCCCCCCCCCCCCCCAAGGGAACCCCTGCCCTGATCCAAGGACAGCCTTCAGGGAAAACCAACTGGCCTCCAACTGTGCACCAGGCCTCTATCTATACTAATAAAAGGGTAATATGCTAATTAGACTGGGAGACATTCCAGGAGACCTTTTGGATGTTCTTCTGGACACAACCATGGTGGCAGGGCTGAGGTAGAGGCGGTTAGGGGCCAAGAGGGGAGGGAAGTTGTGGGTGATCAGGCCAGTGGGAGTGGGGAATTAGGGGTGAGCAGATTAGTAATGGGGGCAGTTGGGGGCGAGCAGGCTGGCAGGGAGGGAAGTTGGGGGTGATCAGGCTGGTGGGGGGCCAGTAGGGAGTGAGCAGGCTAGCGGGGGGGGGGTGGCAGTTGGGGGAAAGCAGGCTGGCAGGCAGAGTGGTTAGGGGAAATCAGGCAGGCAGGCAGGTGAGCGGTTAGAAGCCAGCAGTCCCAGATTGTGAAAGGGATCCCAGATTGGGGAGGGTGCAGGTCGGGCTGAGGGACACCCCCTCCCCCCAATGCACAAATTTCATGCACTGGGCCACTAGTATATATATAAAAGATTTTTATTAATTTTAGAGAGAGAGGAAGGGTCTCCTACTAGGGATTCCTGCAATACAGGCTGGTGACCTCTCGCCATGATGCTCAACCAACTGAGTCACAATGGCCAGGGAACAAAATAACCTTTTTGATCACAGAATGTGGGCACAGGCTCTCTGGTATAAAAGCTATGAGTTGCTTCATTGAGACATTTATTGAACACCTTCCACAAGCCAGAGATTGTATAGTGAACAAGCCACACTATCTCTGCCCTAAAGGACAGCCCAAGGAGCTGCCTTTAAGATACCAAATTTTCCATGTATAAGATGGCCCCCACTTTTCCAACCCAAAATTAAGAAATCAATATTTTAAATATTTTGTTGGTTTCCCTCTTAAGGCCTTATTTTTTGCCATTTTAAGGAGTTGTTCTTCCTGTTTTCCCCACTAGCTGATCATACACTCGGTGGGAGGAGGTCCAAATTGTCCCCCTGCAGCTCTATTTCCACGCTCTTTTGTGAATAACTGGTTACATTCAGTTTGAATTTTGCAGAGTAAGACTACAGCTTACTGGTATTTATCTTTATATTTTTTGTCATCTTTATGGGCTTAGAAAGCTCTGGTCCCTGTTGCATCTGCAGCACCCTCCATCTCCACCTCCAATTACAGCATCAGCTGACATCAGTAACAATAAGTCTCCTGATTGGAGGAAGCCTGTATGACAAGGTACAGGCAGTTATGCACCTGCTTGGCTCCCTCCTTGGCTGACTTCCATGTATAACATGCACCTTGATATTCAGTCTAACAATTTTAGAAAAAAATAGCATCTTATACACAGAAAAATACGGTAGTTAAGAAATCCTATGAAATACAAGAACCCTCTTTGGATAGCTTTCAGAAATTCCTTTCTTTGGATTTTGTTTCATTGCTTTGTACTCAGTGCTTTCAGTGTCACTTTACTCTAAATCCTTCACTTCTAATTAATGGGTCTTTAGGAATTCCGGAAAGTCACATGACATCAGACAAGTGAATAAAAGCCGAACCATCCCGAGAAAGACAGAGAAGTGACAGAAACCACTCCAACCTACACTGAGGAGAAAATACAGGTAAGAACTTTATTTCAAAAACACCATACATTTTACTCACACATATGAGCTTTGTTTCACAGTGGATTTCTTGGTTTAGAAGTAACCCAGGTTCTGGTTGCCAGGTGAAGGAAGAATGCGGCTGGATGAAAATGGGGAAGGGATTAAGGAGTACAAATGGGCAGTTATAAAACTGTCACAGGGATGTAAAGTACAGCCTAGGGAATATAGGGAATAATATTGTTATCATTATGCAGACTGCCAGGTGGGTACTAGACCTACAGAGGGTTTCACTTCCTAATTGATAGAAACGTCTAATGACTATGTAGTACGCTGAAACTCATACAATACTGACCTGTAATTGAAAAGTAAACACTTTAGAAAGTAAAATAAAACATAGCCCAGGTTTACTAGATCCAATTTTTTATGCCAACATCTTTCTTACACCTTACAAGTAGAATTTGGCCCCACGACTTTGCCAAAAAATTTCTCTTTAAAGAACCTGCTATGGTGTATCACTAAAGCCAACATTTTGTTTATCTGACCTCTCTGTGCTCTCAAGCAGTTTTGTTCAGTTTTGTTCTTGCTTTCTGGAAACTGCCTCTGAACTCCTTGACTTGGCATGAACTTCACTCCTCACCTATTTCTCTAACAGCAAAAAACTGCATGTCCTTTTTATCTTGATTTGGGTTCTAATCAACCTGACCCTTAACTTCTTGGCTGTAATAAATATCTGGCATGATTTCCAACTTCTAAAGTGGTCACTATCTGGAATAGCCAGACATGCAGGAGTGAGGGAGGGAAGAGCCAGGACAGCTGAGAATGTGTCCGTTGTCTGCAGCATGAAAGACATTTAAGTTCCATCCTAGATTTGCTCTTTCAGGCCCATGTTCCTTAACATCAACAACAACAGGTGCCTAAATGCACACCTCACACTAGAAGCACAGACCTGGCACTGGAGGCAGGGGGGCAGCGGGAGGCTAGTACTGGGCCTGGCGACCAGCAGCTCAGGCCTTCCCTTTGGATCAGAGACCTCTCTGTGAGGCAACCAGCGCTCATCCACCTTCTCACCAGTACAAACTGCCTCTCTGGCACCCCCCAGGGCTACACAAACAGCCCTGCTTTGCGGGAGAAGGAATGGATCCTCCCTCAAATGTCAAAAGGGGCTAAATCCTTCTATCCTTCTTGGGATGGATGGAGTAAACCCTATCCACTTGCAGAGGCTCCTGGTGGAGTCTCTTCCCCTCCATCTCTCTGTCCCTCCTCAGGGACAGGGAGAGTTAGGACAGCTGAGATCCTGTCCCCTGTCTTCAGCACCCAAGCACCATCACCACCACCTCCAACCTCACACCTCCAGATGCAGGGAGCCAATTTCAGCATGTCATAATTACAAGAGTTTTATCAAAAGGTTGATAAAACTTGGGGGCTCAACAAGGGCTGAATCACATATGTAATCACCTGTTGGAGTGGCTAAAGGGCACTTCCCCCAAACCTGAATAGGATTATTGTCTGCTGCCAGACAGCTCAGGGTATCTTAATCTACATGTTATTGCCTCCTATTGGCCAAACAGCTATAGGCTATTCCCTGAACAGCTGTAGGCTATTCCCCAATCTGACAATGCTTCTGTACCCCACCCTTTGAAGTGTATAATCTCTACCTTGCCTTAAGACAAATTGTGTTAATAAAAAGCATGCAGTCCTGAAACAAAGAGGAAGAACTAAGAACTTGGAGTCTTTAGCTCCTTTAGCTGAAGCTCCTCTGACCCCACTGCCTTTCAAAATTATCTTTTGTCTTTGGACTCCTACTTAATCAATGCACAGCCTTTCACCAGATTGCTGAACCCTTTCTAATGCTAGGATAAGAACCCCGGGATCCAGGAATTGGAAAAACTGAGAGAAAAAGTTATTCCTTAATGTACAGACAATTTAATTCCTAAAAGATTGACTCTGATTATTTTTGTATTTAGCAATACTTAATATTCCAAAGATATTACAAAGCTGTGTGATATAGAATAATTTAATTCATCACCAACTGTTAGAAATAAGTATAAAATCTAATGGTGTTTGTTTACCAGGCATTGTTTCTCATGTGTGGTCCATACAAGAACCATCTCAGAATATCCTGTCATACTGGCTGAGAAGTGAAGGCTTGAGGTGGTTTTCACCATGACTGACTCTCCTGAGGAGTAACGTTGGAAACTGACTAACTCCATGCAGGGCAACTACTTGATTTTACTTGTTCATTTGAACTTAGCAGCTTTTGGATTGGGTATTCCAGTTTACTTGCACTCTTCAAAAAAATGTTTGTGAAATCATCTATTCCTACCAAAATTTTAAATATTCTGTCAAAAAAAAAAAAATCTGCAAATTCTCCTGCTTATAACATAGCAGTAGAAGACTAATGTTTATTCCCCACCTCTGCTCCCAATAAACTTTAGAAAAGAAAAGAAAAAGCAGCAACAGAGAAATGGTACAGAGAATCTGTGTTTAAAATTTTTATGTTATTTTCTGAGAAAAAGATTTTAGACACCTTATTTCTTGGCAATTTGCAGTTTACTGAACAGATTAACACATTTCTACACATTGCTTAGCTTGCTCATTGTTAAACAGTACATTAATCTGGAAAAGTCTTTTAATTATGGAGTCCCTTTGTGTTACCAGTCTGTACAGTGATGAGTCAGGCAGGAATTCTTGCTTTATCTATCACTCTAAGAAAATGCAGGCTCACAGAGGTAAGTTCCTTTTTCAAGGACTAATTAATAGGAAGTGATTTGAACCCTGGTAGCTACTCCAGAATCTGTACTCAGATATCCCAGGACTGCTCTGGGTTCCTCCCACAGGACTGACCTCCCACCCCCACTCAGTGTCCTCCATCCCTCTCAGTGTCCGCCCTTTCAGCTGTTAAGGCTGCTCCTGTCCTGCCTGAGTCCCACGCATGGGATGTGTCCTCCACATGCTCACAACTGGATAAAGAGATGTCACTCTTCAGTCCAAAGACAAATACACACATTCATTTAGAACCTAACCTCCCTGCCCTCTTAGACACTCACTTTTTAATCAATACTAACATAGGATTCAATATGCACCACATGATTTTAAGAGCATTATAAAATTCATCATATATTTCATCTTCCTAAAGATCATAATGACCAAGAGATTGTCACTTTTAGTGTAGCCATTTTATGAAAGAACAAACTGAGACACAGAGAAATTACTCCTTCCGGTGCACACAGCTAGAAGAGCATGGAACACATGAATGTTGTTTAGGATTGTCTTTGAGGAAGTGAAGGGACAGTCAAAGCACTTTGACTACTTTCTGTCCCTTGATTGTATGAAATGCCCACTGTGATGGAAACCGTAAAGTAAGACCTCTCCCAGCTGTGGGACTCTGGCAGCTCTGGGCACACCCAAAATCACCCTGGCTATAGACTCTTGTCCCTGCCAGCCCAGAAACAAAAAAATGTATTTTCATTCTAGTTTAAATGAATGAATTCCTGCATTCATAACTGTATCTGGGTCCTATAAAGATCTGGCCTATGGTATTTTGAGAGGGAGTCTCATTCTTTGCCTTCTTCTTCCTCTCAAAGTCTTCCCTCCTCCAACTGCTACAGCTCCCAGGATTCTCTTCATTTGTTCTCCTCAAGGTCACAGAGCACATTTGTTTCTCTTTTGCTGAGAGGCCTTTCCTGACCATCCTCTATTTAAATTCAGGCCCTGTGCTCTCTATCTCAGTTCCTGCTTGTTTTCTCCTGAGCACTTGCCATCATCTAATATACATATAACCATGCATATTGCTTATTTGCTTTCTGTAGTGTCTGTCTCCTCCAACTAGAATAGAGCTCCATGAGGCAGGAATTGGTATCCATTTTGTTTGCCGCTTGATACCGAGCACATAGACCAGTGCCCAACACATGGTAGGTGCTCAGAGAATGTATGCACTTAACAAGAAAACAATTTACTCTGGAACTCTGGGTATCTTCTCTGGTCTCTCCTCATCTCCAGCATGTCTCATTCTGCCTCTACTTGCCCCCAATATGTTAATATTCTCATGGCTCCATCATCAGTGTTTTGTTTTGCTTATTCTATTCCTGTTAAGCATCACATGGGCAAGGTTTTATTAGGGTTTATTTAAAGACCAGTATGATAATGTACATAAGGAATCTGTGCCAGGCCTTGACACACTAGGCTAAATACTTACCTTTTAGAAACATACAAAATGTAGGAATCTGACTTATAAGTTGCACACACACTGGTAGAGAGCTGACATGCATATCACTTTTGTAACTATTAGATATGACTCTGGACCTTGTGTTGTACTGAGTTGTTCCTCTGGGTTACAGCTCACCATGGCCTCTGGATACACCATGAAGGACCCCATCTGTCTGGTGGAAAATCAGAATAATCAGCTGACAGTAAACCCAACAGCACTGGAGATTCTAGACAAGATCCCTCAGCCTGTGGTGGTGGTGGCCATCGCAGGTCTGTATCAGACAGGAAAATCCTACCTGATGAATCGCCTGGCAGGACAGAACCACGGTGAGTGTTGTTCTGTGGCAGGGCCATTTGCTTGGAGACAGTGATGACACAGACTGATCACATCTCCTTCAAGTTAAAAAAGAGACTAACTCCTGCCACTGAAGAAAATTTCTAACTGTCCTGATGAAATAAATATATTAAACCCCATTGTTCCACAAAATCTCACTCTTTGTGCCAGCAATAAGGGCTTCCCCAACTTTATCCAAAGATCCACCCATTATTCTTGATCCCATCCACTCTTTCTGCTGAGGAGCTCAGTTTTAGCAATTATTCCCTTCCCTTCTTTCCCATCACTTTTGTCCTAAACGTCAGGGCCTTTTCTACTAGGACACAAACATTGTTCAACATGTCCTGTTTTCAAAAAGGGATAAAAGGAACAATAGACAACAGTATATTCTACATATCCCACATCTCCAAGGGACTACCATCCAATTTTTTCCTTCACTTCTGAGTAAAACTTTGCTAAATTATACCACCTTTTCTTTATTGAGTCTTTTCCAATATGTGAAATATGCCACAGAAGAGTGCACAAACCATACACATATACAACGTTAATAAACATAAAGTTATCCTCTGTGTAATCACTGTCCATATCAAGAAATAAGACATCACCAGCACCCAAATTTCCTTGATATTCCCTCTGACACCTCACTAGAGCTCACCAATGTTTTGATTTTCATAGTGCATGCTTTCACTCTTCCTTTGTAAAAGTGGTTTTACAAGGTGTTTATGCATTTGTAAGAATAGCTTAAATATTATATAAAGAGAAGTCCATTTTGATATTCTTTGGAATCTTGCTTTTTTTGCTCAAAAATTATTTGTTTTACCTAGTTTGTCATATGTATCTGTAATTTATTTTCATTATTTTACATTATTGCTATTGTGAGAAGATACCATCATTTATTTATCCATTTGTTGTCAATGAACATTGCTTTTGTTGCCAGGTTTTTACTTTTATGAATGATGCTGACATGAATCTTATTTGTGTATTCTGGTGCACATGTACACAAACTACCTTGTGTGACAGACCCAGAAATAAAATTGCTGGGTCATGGAGTATATATGTTGTCAGCCTTTCTAGATACTTTTAAACAGCTTTTCAAACTTTATATGCAATATATGTTTATTAGCAGTAATTGAGAATTCTCCACATCCTCATAAAAATGTCTTAAAAGACTTAAAATTTGGTGATCTGATGACTGTATAGCTACATATTATTTGCCTCATTACAAATAAGTTTGAGCATCTTTTCACATATTTATTTACTCTTTGCATTTCCTATTTCCTGAGGTAATTTTTCTTTTCTATTACGTTGCCCTTTTTTGTTCTTTCTGATTTTTAAAGCAATCTGTCCATGTTGTATAACTCCTCTCTCTATGAAGACTACACACCATTTTTATTTTCCAGTGTCTTCCTTTGTGTCTCATTAGCTCAGCACCATTAGGAATTCAAACTCAATATGCTGAATGCCAATTCCTAGAAATACCTCTCATTGTCCTCTCACTGTGTCTCTTTCTTTCTGTCTCACTCCTTCTCTCCCTGTTCTTCCTTTCTCCCTCTCTCCTTTATGCTTCACAATCTTTCCCTTTTGCTTCCAACAAAACATTTTGTCTTGGTCTTTCTTGTAGAGAACTTCTGGGCCACCCATCAGGGGGACACTGTTTCTTGCCTGTCTTAATTAATCCATAGGCTTTTTTAAAAAACTAGAATCCCAAGGCATGAAGATTCATGCAAGAATGGCTCTTCCTTCCCCTGGCTGCCGGCACCACCTTTGCTCTGGCCCGGAGCCGCTTTCCTGCCTTCCCATGCTGCCCAGAGCCCAGAGGAGCTGGGGTGGTGCAGAATGCCTGCATCATCACCATGGTGATGATGCAAGTGTCCAGCCCTGCCCCTGGCTTCTCAGTGCCTGTGTATACAAATTAACCCACCATCTTTGTTGGGTTAATTTGCATACTCACTCCTGATTGGCTGGAGGGCATCGCGGAGGTATAGTCAATTAGCATATTACTTTTATTAGTGTAGATTCTTTATTGTTTAAAGTATTACATAAGTCTCCTCATTTGCCTACTGACCTCTCCCCGGCCACCCCCACACCCCAGCACATGCCCTCACCCCACCCCTGTCTGTGTCCATTGGTTATGCTCATACGCATGCAGACAAGACCTTTGATTGTTCTCTTACCCTTCTCCTCCCTACCCCCTGCCTTTCCTCATAGGTTGGGCAATCTGTTAGATGCTTCTATGACTCTGGTTCTATATTTGTTCATAAGTTGACGTTGTTCATTGTATTCCATAAATGAGTGATAGTTAATAAACTGAGAAGACTGGAAAACAAGATTACTTAAGAAGCTGGTGCTACAGCTTAGAAAGTATATCACAGCCCCCCATTCTAGGTTCTACAAAGGAATTCAGGGACTCAGGTTCCTTCCATTCTGCTGTTCTATATCCACAAAGGCATTGTACACATATGCAAGGTCAAAGGTTGAATGCAATATCCAGACAGTCAGATGGAAAAAAGTGACTGGTTGAGAACCCACAAGTAATATACATATACTTCTGGTTATATTGCATGTGTATATGGCCACATCTAGATGCAAGAGCAGCTAGAAAGGTGTAATGTCTACTACTTAATTTGCTATAAGCTCATCTTATTATATGGAGTAATATAATATTTGGAGCCAAAAATTCTGTCATAGCTCTAAAAGTATATACAATAATATCAGAAAGAACTTTATTAAAAGACCTTTAACTTAACTTGGCAATTTCTAGTGTTGAACGTAAACTGGGTTAAGTATAGTGAACCTATACTACTGAGACAGATTGATTGATGATGGGGGATGAGAGGTGATGAAGAATATAAGACTAGTTAGTTCTTTTGACCTTTAAATCACTATTTTATCATTGTTATTATTCATCATTTTTAATGTTTTTAACTAATTTATATTATTTTAAATGTATTATTACTCCTATTACTGTTGAAGAAAAATATAATAGGAGTCTTTATTTCCATAGTGGTACATGGTTTCAAGAAAAAATTCTTTAAAAATATATTCTAAAAGTGTAAGTCACGACGTGGAATATTGGTAAAGGAAAAACTATTAAAATGATTTCCAAAACTGATGGAAGTTAATGAGACTGGATTTAACTGAAATGAAATTTTTGCATGTTCTCCTAATTTATCTGCAATTGTTTTAGAAAGTATGTTTATTTGGCATCAAGTATACTAGGTTTAGGAACTGGTAGGAATTCTCAGACATGAAGAGTCTCATTTTTACATGCTATACACAGAGCTTGGTGGAAGACCATAAAACTGCTGATATACCAGTCTTTCCAGAGAAACACAAACTTAAAGCAGTTTCAGTTCAAAATTTGTGTTGAGTGCAGTGTCTTCACTCCTGAGTCCAAGTTCCAATTTGTGAAATTAAAACAACAAATTGGCCTCCCTCCAGTGCCTGTGACATCTGGTTTGAGATAATCTATATAGTATCTAAAAGCCTAAGCGACCATTATGCCTGAATGACCAAAACGACTGGAACGACTGGACGACCAGACGACCAGCCTGTAGCTATGACACGCACTGTCCAGACCTTGCTACTGGGGCCCTGACAGCCCTGAATCGGGTTCACCCACACCCCAGACCCAGACAGGAGAGAGGAGGGAAGAGGGAACCCAATTCCTCATGGAATTAGCCATTGGTTAGCTTGCTGCTGGGGTTCTGACAGCCCTGAATCTGGTTCACCCGCACCCTGGACCCAGACAGGAGCGAGGAGGGAGCCTGATTGGGGCCCGATAGCCAACCTCCCACAGTCCCTTCCTCCCCAGCCTGCCAACTCCTGTGGCCTCTCCCCTGGGCAAGACCCGCTGGGCTGTCCAGGCTGAGGGATCCCACTCATGCCCGAATTTGTGCACCAGGCCTCTAATGGTAAGTATATATCCCATGACTGTTAAATTCTACTGCTGGAAATGCCCTTTAATATATGTGCCCAAAACTTTTCAAGGATAATTCATTTTAAGCTAAATAATTTTTTAAATATATTTTTATTTATTTCAGTGAGGAAGGGAAAGGGAGAGAAAGAAACATCAATGATGAGAGAGAATCATTGATCAGCTACCTCCAGCATGCTGCATACTGAGGATCAAGCCCACAACCCTGGCATATGCCCTGACCACAGAATCAAACCATTACCTCCTGGTTCATAGGTCGATGCTCAACCACTGAGCCAAGTCGGCTGAGCTAAGCTAAAGAATTTTTAAACTTGTGGCTCTGCTGGCAAAAGCTACCAATTTACATAGGTTGTACTTAACATTTTTATACCTCCAATGTCTTCAAAATGAGCATGTGTTGATGGAAAAGACTTATGAGAAGTTGCACTGTCTCAGAAAATAGTTCACTCCAGAAAGTGTACACATCTTTTCATTCCTTGATCCACACTCCTCCTGAGTGCTCTCTGAAGGGACCAAGATCTCCAAATGTCCTGAGTTCTATATGTAAATGGGCTTATTCTATGAAGGTTGAGGTGCTCCAGTCCCAATTTGAACACCTCAGTTAGGTCAGTGAGTGGAGAGCTACCCAGGAATTATCCTTCCCAAATGGTAGAATATGACCAAACCTGAAGAAGGACTTCTGTGGGGAAGCACTGGACTTGGTTGGAAAGTCTGTAAGGAGGAATCTCCAAAATGTCTGGGGCCTCTATGGGAACTTGCCAAAGGTGGAAACCCCTGGCTTGACTTTTCCAAACAAGTCTGAGCCCCTGGGTGTTTCACTGGAATCTTCATGTTTAGTCTTTGGACATCCTTGCTTAAAGGACACTGCAGACGCATGTGTCTTCTCAAGGATGCTTACCCTGCTGATAGTGTCTAGAAGTTAATTTTAGTTCAAGCTGTTATTACAATAAAAGCCTAAGAAGGCAGGTGAATGGGGCTGGTTGGTTTCTCAAGCCAATCAGTCCCTTAGCCCTCTCTTTCACAGAAATGTGTGTCCATTGCTCAGGGTCTGCTGGTCAGCCCAACAGATATCAAGTCTTGTAACTGAGAGGAGCTGTTATTTTGAACCTGCTGCTAATTTTTCTTAAGATTATATGTCCAGTACATTTCACCAAAGTTTGGCAGAATCAGCATTCTCTGTTCATTTCCACCTGTCGCTTTTCCTTCTCCTACCTTGTCCTTCTCTCCTCTCCTCTCCAGCCCTTTTGCACCTCCCTCTTCTTGGGATATTATGCAGAGCCTGGTGAATCAGACATTTCTGTTTACAGTCAAGCATTCCACACATTATTCTGCTGGTTGTCATGGCTTCTTCATTTCCAAACAAATAAAACTGTATTAGTTATCTGCCACTATGAAGTGGAGGAATCATTAAATATACACAAATTATTTCAGACTAGTAAGACTCTAGAAAAGCCATTTCTATTTTAGAAACCATTGTAAATGTCAAGATTATTTGAAGCACTCTCAGGAAAACTATTTGGAAACATATACTTCAGTTAAACTGAAGTTCCATATGACCTGGCCATTTCAAACTAAGTATAGGTCCAGCATAAATGTGGATACATGTGCATAAAAACTTGCAGAGAATGATCACAGTAGCAATGTGGATAAAAGCTCCAAGCTGAATATGACGAAATGTCCATCTAAAATAGCTAAAAAAAACTTTGTTATATTGGTAATGGAATATGTAATAGTAATGAAAATAATCAAACTACACCTAAACACAACATAGATTTATCTGACAGTCATAATGGTAAATAAAATAAATTGCACACTAGAAAATACATGTTATTTTATTCTATTTATATAAAGTTGGCAAATAGGCAAACGTAGTCTTTGATGAGAAAAGTAATAATAGTGACTATCTTGGATCAGGATGGAATGGTTATTGCATAAAAAGAGCCCAAGAAAGTTTCTGAGATTTGGGAGTGCTCCTTTTAAACAAAAATGTTTTGTTCCTTTTGGTTTTTATTGATTTCAGAGAGAGGAAAGGAGAGAGAGAGAGGGAGAGAAACTTCAGTGATAAAAGAGAATCATCAATCGGCTACCCCCTGCACGCCCTTTACTGGGGATTGAGCCCGGGCATGTGCGCTGACCAGAAATCAAACCGTGATCTCCTGGTTCATGACTCTACACTCAAATACTGAGCCACACCAGCCGAGTGGGAGTACTCCTTTTTTAAAAACCAAGATAAAAATTACAGGGATGTGTTCATTTTGTGTGTTTTATCTACTGCATATGTTTGAGCTTAGAACTTTTCTGTTTATAGGTTATGCTTTAAAAGGTGAAGTATTATAGTAAAAGTTCTTATACTACTAAAAAGGCTACTAGACAATTTAAAATCTGATCTAAAATTCAGATTCTTTCCCAAGCTTCCAGTAACATAGTCTCAGATGTGAAAATGACCAGTACTTCAATACATTTTGGGGCAATATGCAACTCTCATCTGAGGGGAATTGGGGGAAAACGTACCAAGTTTGCCTGTCTCTCCTCTTGCCTTCTCTAATACTGATTAATATTCTGCAGAGGATGAGGTCTAAAGTTCATCCTCACCTTCTGTGACCGCAATGGTCTGGTGTCAATTTCAGGACAAAAGTTGTTACTTAACTTCCTAATAATAAAAGTGAAATTGAAAGAAAGAGCAGAGCTACTTTGAAAGCAAACTAATTCTAAGAAATCAGCTGCTTGTTCTTCTGACCAATAAAGTCTGTGTTTATGTCAGGAAGCAAAAAGAGCTCCAGAAACAATTGAATGTTTTCATGAACTTTGTGACCTGAAATGCTTGCCAATCCTCTGAACCACTTTCCAGATAAGCTAAAGTTCTTTATTGCATGCACATGGACTTGGAATTGTCTCTCTGAATAATTTAATTAGTTGTATGTAGAGTCTATATTTTAAAAGTCATATAATTAATAAGGTGTAGATAAAACCCTACAACATGTACACTAAAATTAACAGTATTCCTGGGTCACTAAAATAATTAAAGTTATTTTTGTAGTTTTGTGTCCATTATGAATTTATTTTCAATGAGTGATTTTTTTCAACATGAAAGTACACATATATGATAAAATATTTTCCATTTTAAAAAAGAAAATATTTTTTCTCACTATTGCAAGTCAACGGCTATTTAGTGGTCTGACAAGTATTTAGGAAGCACTGACTACAACCAGAACTCTGTCCCCCACTAGGACATAACTGGGTATATTTATGTCTTTTATATTAAGGTAGGTCAGATAGGAAAGGTGGCTTGGAATGAGCAGTTGTATTGGTCCTGGTGGTTTGGACAAAAGCTGAGCATTTGATAGACTTGCAGGGACCAAAAAAAAGTATTTTATTCTGGTGAGCAAATAAGGAGGCAAAACTTCATGAAAATAGCAGGTTGGAACTGGGACACATTATTACTTTTTTCCATGTGATAATTTAAATGACATAGTTTCTACATCTTTTTTTTTTCACTTTACGATAAATGTTAGAGATTAACTCATATTAGTAAAAGTAGTATTTCCCCTTTATTTTAGTGATAGTGGAGTATTCTATACATATATCTCATGGTTTACATTACTAGTTCCTGACAGATAACTTTAGAGTTGTTTCAACAATTTGCAGTTTCAATAACACTGCAGCTAACTTCCTAGACCATCCTCGTATATATGTCATCTTTCTCTAGAGCAAATATATCTAAGATAGATTCCTGTGTGTAGACTTGCTGGGTCAGAGCTTTAGGTGCATTTGAATTTTTGATATGTAATTGTACAATTTGCACTGTCACTGGGAAATATGGAAGATTCCCCAAGCCCTTGCCAACCCATTGTCCTAGCAAATGTTTTATTTTTTGCTAACATTAGAAGTGAAACAGGTAACTCATAGTTTTAACTTGCACATCTCCTTATTGTCAGTAAGTGTAAAGAAACATCTTTATTTTTTAATATGGTCATTGCTCTTTTTCTCACTGATATATAAAGGGTTCCTTATAGCATAAAGAAATTATTTCTTTGATATGAATGGCAAACGTTTTCTTCACTTGCCATTTATCTTTTTGTTTTATTTTTATTTTTTGCATGTGTATGTATGTTCAGCAGCTATCACTTCTTTTTTTAATTAAAGGTTTTTTAAATATGTTTTTAATATGTTTTCATTTTAGAGAGGGTGGAAGGGAGAAGGATAGAGAGATAGAAACATCAATGAGAGGGACATTGATCAGCTCCTCCTGCACGTGCCCTGACCAGGAATCAAACCAAGGACCTCTTGGTTCATAGGTTGATGCTCAACCACTGAGCAACACCAGCTGGGCTATCTACTTATATCTGTATCTGTATCTATATCTGTATTTCTATACCTATATCTATATCTATATCTCTAATTTTTAATCCTCACCCAGTAATATGGTTATTGATTTTAGAGAGAGGAAGGAAGAGAGAGAGAGAGAGAGAAACATTGATGTGAGAGAGAAACATCAATCGTCTGCCTCCTGTACGCTACCAGGGACTGAACCCACAGCATTTGGTGGACGGGTAGATGTTCCAGCCAACTGAGCTACCCAACCAGGGCTTATATATTTTTAAAAAGAATTTCATTATTTTATATAAGTGAATTTATTAAATATTTTCTTTTATGTCTTTTTTCTTATCACACTTAAAAGTAGCCTCTTTATACAAAACTGTTTTTTTTAAAAAAGCTTAAGTATTTTTTTCTAAGTTTTTAGTTCAATTTTTCATGTTTCACTTTGATCCATCTGAAATTTATGTAGGTATAAAAAAAATCTCCAATTTTATATTTTTCAAATGGCTACCTGTAATCCAAATACTAACTACAGAATATTTCATAATTCTTCACTAGTGCTAAATACTAAGTCAATCATGTACTAAATTTTCATGTGAATTTGAGCCCTCATAACTTTCAAGTCTTTGATTACTGTTTAAATGTTTAGATGTCAGTACCATTTTGATAATTTTTTAAAATGTTTTATCATATGATTACTGTTGAGTCCCTCCACATTTGTTATCTTTGTTTCAAAATTGCACTGGAATTTCTTGCTTTTAGTATATATATATTTGTAATTATAATTACAAGTATGGGAAAGTAGGTGTGGGATAATCATTACAGGTTACAAGTCATGCGGGCTGAAGGGGAATCACAGAGAGGGTGCGCCTCCAGGTACCCTGAGCAGACCATATTACAGGTAATAGGGGTTGTGGGTTGTAAAGAGCAGGTGCCTCCAGGACTAGGTGCTATGACATTGTAAATTTTTATAATAATGACAGGCAGTTCTCAGAAGGAGGATGACCACACTTAGATGTTAGCGCCCATGTCCTGGGGCATATAACTTTCAGCGAGGTTAGAATGTTTTCTGTAATCAAAAAAGAACAATCATAGCTAATGGAGCATGATTAAAATTTCTTAAGTTAATTTCTAATATTTTATTTCTGCCCCTAACATGAACACATGAGACATAGTAAAGAACTTGGAACAGTCCAAGAATATGTGGCTGAACCTCCATTCACTTCCCTAGGCATCTACTCTCAAAGCTCCTGTTTGCCACTTCACGTTGAACTTCATTCTGCTTAAGTTACTCATTGGAATAAAAACCCATTTATCTAATACAAACATATGTCTTCAATTACCTGGCATCCCAAAGGACAAAGAAGACCAAGGAATGATTCCCATTATTTCCTGTGACATTTGGGGAATTTCAAGGACTAGCTTAGACCAAGCTGGGGTCTAAGAATGCAGCTGGGTGAAAATGGGGAAGGGATTAAGGAGTACAAATGGGCAGTTATAAAACTGTCACAGGGATGTAAAGTACAGCCTAGGGAATATAGGGAATAATATTGTTATCATTATGCAGACTGCTAGGTGGGTACTAGACCTACAGAGGGTTTCACTTCCTAATTGATAGAAATGTCTAATGACTATGTAGTACACTGAAACTCATACAATACTGACCTGTAATTGAAAAGTAAACACTTTAGAAAGTAAAATAAAACATAGCCCAGGTTTACTAGATCCAATTTTTTATGCCAACATCTTTCTTACACCTTACAAGTAGAATTTGGCCCCACGACTTTGCTAAAAAATTTCTCTTTAAAGAACCTGCTATGGTGTATCACTAAAGCCAACATTTTGTTTATCTGACCTCTCTGTGCTCTCAAGCAGTTTTGTTCAGTTTTGTTCTTGCTTTCTGGAAACTGCCTCTGAACTCCTTGACTTGGCATGAACTTCACTCCTCACCTATTTCTCTAAGAGCAAAAAATTGCATGTCCTTTTTATCTTGATTTGGGTTCTAATCAACCCGACCCTTAACTTCTTGGCTGTAATAAATATCTGACATGATTTCCAACTTCTAAAGTGGTCACTATCTGGAATAGCCAGACATGCAGGAGTGAGGGAGGGAAGAGCCAGGACAGCTGAGAATGTGTCCGTTGTCTGCAGCATGAAAGACATTTAAGTTCCATCCTAGATTTGCTCTTTCAGGCCCATGTTCCTTAACATCAACAACAACAGGTGCCTAAATGCACACCTCACACTAGAAGCACAGTCCTGGCACTGGAGGCAGGGGGGCAGCGGGAGGCTAGTACTGGGCCTGGCTACCAGCAGCTCAGGCCTTCCCTTTGGATCAGAGACCTCACTGTGAGGCAAACAGCGCTCATCCACCAGTCAGCTTGTACTGGCACCACCACTGGGGGTGCCAGTACAAGCTGACTCTCTGGCACCCCCCAGGGCTACACAAACAGCCCTGCTTTGGGGGAGAAGGAATGGATTCTCCCTCAAATGCCAAAAGGGGCTAAATCCTTCTATCCTTCTTGGGATGGATGGAGTAAACCCTATCCACTTGCAGAGGCTCCTGGTGGAGTCTCTTCCCCTCCATCTCTCTGTCCCTCCTCAGGGACAGGGAGAGTTAGGACAGCTGAGATCCTGTCCCCTGTCTTCAGCACCCAAGCACCACCACCACCACCTCCAACCTCACACCTCCAGATGCTGGGAGCCAATTGCAGCATGTCATATTTACAAGAGTTTTATCAAAAGGTTGATGAAACTTGGGGACTCAACAAGGGCTGAGTCACATATGTAATTACCTGTTGGAGTGGCTAAAGGGCACTTCCCCCAAACTTGAATAGGATTATTGTTTGCTGCCAGACAGCTCAGGGCATCTTAATCTACATGTTATTGCCTCCTATTGGCCAAACAACTGAACAGCTGTAGGCTATTCCCTAATCTGACAATGCTTCTGTACCCCACCCTTTGAAGTGTATTATCTCTACCTTGCCTTAAGTCAAATTGTGTTAATAAAAAGCATGCAGTACTGAGACAAGGAGGAAGAACTAAGAACTTGGAGTCTTTAGCTCCTTTAGCTGAAGCTCCTCTGACCCCCACTGCCTTTCAAAATTATCTTTTGTCTTTGGATTCCTACTTAATCAATGCACAGCCTTTCACCAGATTGCTGAACCCTTTCTAATGCTAGGATAAGAACCCCGGGATCCAGGAATTGGAAAAACTGTGAGAAAAAGTTATTCCTTAATGTACAGACAATTTAATTCCTAAAAGATTGACTCTGATTATTTTTGTATTTAACAATACTTAATATTCCAAAGATATTACAAAGCTGTGTGATATAGAATAATTTAATTCATCACCAACTGTTAGAAATAAGTATAAAATCTAATGGTGTTTGTTTACCAGGCATTGTTTCTCATGTGTGGTCCATACAAGAACCATTTCAGAATATCCTGTCATACTGGCTGAGAAGTGAAGGCTTGAGGTGGTTTTCACCATGACTGACTCTCCTGAGGAGTAACTTGGGAAACTGACTAACTCCATACAGGGCAACTACTTCATTTTACTTGTTTATTTGAACTTAGCAGCTTTTGGATTGGGTATTCCAGTTTACTTGCTCTCTTCAAAAAAATGTTTGTGAAATCATCTATTCCTACCAAAATTTTAAATATTCTGTCCAAGAAAAATAACTCTGCATATTTTTATGCTTATAACATAGCAGTAGAAGACTAATGTTTATTCCCCAATTCTGCTCCCAATAAACTTTAGAACAAACTGAGACACAGAGAAATTACTCGGGAAACCGTAAAGTAAGACCTCTCCCAGCTGTGGGACTCTGGCAGCTCTGGGCACACCCAAAATCACCCTGGCTATAGACTCTATTCCCTGCCAGCCTAGAAACAAAAAAATGTATTTTCATTCTAGTTTAAATGAATGAATTCCTGCATTTATAACTGTATCTGGGTCCTACAAAGATCTGGCCTATGGTATTTTGAGAGGACGTCTCATTCTTTGTCTTCTTCCTTTCAAAGTCTTCCCTCCTCCAACTGCTACAGCTCCCAGGATTCTCTTCATTTGTTCTCCTCAAGGTCACAGAGCACATTTGTTTCTCTTTTGCTGAGAGGCCTTTCCTGACCATCCTCTATTTAAATTCAGGCCCTGTGCTCTCTATCTCAGTTCCTGCTTGTTTTCTCCTGAGCACTTGCCATCATCTAATATACATATAACCATGCATATTGCTTATTTGCTTTCTGTAGTGTCTGTCTCCTCCAACTAGAATAGAGCTCCATGAGGCAGGAATTGGTATCCTTTTTGTTTGCTGCTTGATACCGAGCACATAGATCAGTGCCCAGCACATGGTAGGTGCTCAGAGAATGTATGCACTTAACAAGAAAACAATTTACTCTGGAACTCTGGGTATCTTCTCTGGTCTCTCCTCATCTCCAGCATGTCTCATTCTGCCTCTACTTGCCCCCAATATGTTAATATTCTCATGGCTCCATCATCAGTGTCTTGTTTTGCTTATTCTATTCCTGTTAAGCATCGCATGGGCAAGGTTTTATTAGGGTTTATTTAAAGACCAGTATGATAATGTACATAAGGAATCTGTGCCAGGCCTTGACACATTAGGCTAAATAAGTATCTTTTAGAAACATACAAAATGTAGGAATCTGACTTATAAGTTGCACACACACTGGTAGAGAGCTGACAAGCATGTGATTGTGTAACCATTCTGGACCTTGTGTTGTACTGAGTTGTTCCTCTGGGTTACAGCTCACCATGGCCTCTGGATACACCATGAAGGACCCCATCTGTCTGATAGAAAATCAGAATAATCACCTGACAGTAAACCCAACAGCACTGGAGATTCTAGACAAGATCCCTCAGCCTGTGGTGGTGGTGGCCATCGCAGGTCTGTGTCGGACAGGAAAATCCTACCTGGTGAACCGCCTGGCAGGACAGAACCATGGTGCATGTTGTTCTGGGGTGGGGGCCATTTGTTTGGAGACAGTGATGACACAGACTGATCACACCTTCTTCAAGTTAAAAAAGAGACTAACTTCTGCCACTGAAGAAAAGTTCCAAGTGTCCTGATGAAATAAGTATCTGAAACCCCATTGTTCCGCAAAAACTCACTCTTTGTGCCAGTAACAAGGGGTTCCCCAACTTTATCCAAAGATCCACCCATTATTCTTGATCCCATCCACTCTTTCTGCTGAGAAGCTCAGCTCCAGCAATTATTTCCTTCCTTTCTCTCCCATCACTTTTGCCCTAAACTTCAGGACCTTTTCTACTAGGACACAAATAATGTTGAACATGTCCTGTTTTCAAAAAGAAATAAAAGGAACAACAGACAACAGTATATTCTACATATCGCACATCTCCATGGGAATACCATCCAATTTTTTCCTTCACTTCTGACTAATACTCTGCTAAATTATACCACCTTTTCTTTATTGAGTCTTTTCCAATATGTGAAATATACCACAGAAGAGTGCACAAAACATACACATATACAACGTTAATAAACATAAAGTTATCCTCTGTGTAATCACTGTCCATATCAAGAAATAAGACATCACCAGCACCCAAAATTCCTTGATATTCCCTCAGACACCTCACCAATGTTTTGATTTTCATAGTGCATGCTTTCACTCTTCCTTTGTAAAAGTGGTTTTACAAGGTGTTTATGCATTTGTAAGAATAGCTTAAATATTATATAAAGAGAAGTCTATTTTGATATTCTTTGGAATCTTGCTTTTTTTGCTCAAAAATTATTTGTTTTATGTAGTTTGTCATATGTATCTGTAATTTATTTTCATTATTTTATATTATTGCTATTGTGAGAAGATACCATCATTTATTTATCCATTTGTTGTCAATGAACATTGCTTTTGTTGCCAGGTTTTTACTTTTATGAATGATGCTGACATGAATCTTATTTGTGTATTCTGGTGCACATGTACACAAACGACCTTGTGTGACAGACCCAGAAATAAAATTGCTGGGTCATGGAGTATATATGTTGTCAGCCTTTCTAGATACTTTTAAACAGCTTTTCAAACTTTATATGCAATATATGTTTATTAGCAGTAATTGAGAATTCTCCACATCCTCATAAAAATGTTTTAAAAGACTTAAAATTTGGTGATCTGATGACTATATAGCTACATATTATTTGCCTCATTACAAATAAGTTTGAGCATCTTTCCACATATTTATTTACTCTTTGCATTTCCTATTTCCTGAGGTAATTTTTCTTTTCTATTACGTTGCCCTTTTTTGTTCTTTCTGATTTTTAAAGCAATCTGCCCATGTCCTATAACTCCTCTTTCTCTATGAAGACCACACACCATTTTTATTTTCCAGTGTCTTCCTTTGTGTCTCATTAGCTCAGCACCATTAGGAATTCACTGTGTCTCTTTCTTTCTGTCTCACTCCTTCTCTCCCTGTTCTTCCTTTCTCCCTCTCTCCTTTATGCTTCACAATCTTTCCCTTTTGCTTCCAACAAAACATTTTGTCTTGGTCTTTCTTGTAGAGAACTTCTGGGCCACCCATCAGGGGGACACTGTTTCTTGCCTGTCGTAAATTAATTCATAGGCTTTTTTAAAAAACTAGAATCCCAAAGCATGAAGATTCATGCAAGAATGGCTCTTCCCTCCCCTGGCTGCCAGCACCACCTTTGCTCTGGCCCGGAGCTGCTTTCCCGCCTTCCCATGCTGCCCAGAGTCCAGAGGAGCTGGGGTGGTGCAGAATGCCTGCATCATCACCATGGTGATGATGCAAGCATCCAGCCCTGACCCCGGCTGCTCAGTGCCTGTGTATACAAATTAACCCACCATCTTTGTTGGGTTAATTTGCATACTCACTCCTGATTGGCTGGTGGGCATCGTGGAGGTATAGTCAATTAGCATATTACTTTTATTAGTGTAGATTCTTTATTGTTTAAAGTATTACATAAGTCTCCTCATTTGCCTACTGACCTCTCCCCGGCCACCCCCACACCCCAGCACATGCCCTCACCCCACCCCTGTCTGTGTCCATTGGTTATGCTCATATGCATGCAGACAAGACCTTTGATTGATCTCTTACCCTTCTCCTCCCCACCCCCCGCCTTTCCTCATAGGTTGGGCAATCTGTTAGATGCTTCTATGACTCTGGTTCTATTTTTGTTCATAAGTTGACGTTGTTCATTGTATTCCATAAATGAGTGATAGTTATCCTTCTCTGACTGGCTTATTTTGCTTAGCATAATGCTATCCAACTTCATCCATGCATTGCAAATGGTAGTAATCCCTTCTTTTTTTTGTGGTATAGTATTCTATTGTGTAGTTGTACCACAATTTTCTAAGCCACTCATCTGTTGAGGGGCATTTAGGCTGTTTCCAAATCTTAGCTATTGTACAGGTAAATTGTGCTGTTATGAACATAACAGGGGTGGGGCTGTCCAGGTCTGAGTCTCGTGTGATTTCGAGGCATGTGTGGGTGGGCGGGGACTTGGCTCTCAGTCCCGCGGTGCCCCCAGACTCTGACAGGAGGAAGATTTCCATATACATTTTACTAATTTTCTTTCATCTCTGACATTTCTATTATACAGAAAGGGCAAATAGCAATATTAAAATATATCCTCTAATTAATTCCCTTTAAATGTGCACAAATTTTGTGCACCAGGCCACTAGTTCTGACAGGTGTGAGATGATACCTCATTGTTCTTTTGATTTGCATCTCTCAGATGATTAGTTACATTGAGCATGTTTTTATATGTCTATTGGTATAGGCCTTTTATAAGGAATAAATGTTTGAGAACCCTAAGAGAGATAGATGTCATTTGAGAAGTTCACAAGGCTTTTAATTCTACTCAAAATAACATCATGCAATAATGAGGTTATGTGTCATTGATGAGGAAGTTCTAATCCTCAAAATATTTTAACACACCTAGGTATAATCAATATATAACACACCTGTGTATGGTGCTAGGTGGATCCTTGAAATATCAGTGGCAACACTTTGCAAAGTATATGATTATCTAATGACTATGCTGTACAACAAACACAAAATAATGGTGAAAGTAAACTGTGAATGGAAAACCAACAACACCTGCATTTTAGCTCCCACCCAACTCGGACAACAGAAAAAAAAAGAAAAAGAAAGGATTCTTGCCCAGTCAATATCCAGGAGTAAGACCAGGTTACTACTCTCTCCCCTTGTTGATAACTTTTTTTGTGGTGTTTACCTCTAATAACTGAGAGTGATGCTTTCCAATTATACCTACCTTTTCTCACTGGGAGAACTGGAGGTTCAGATTACTCTGCATTACTAAGCAAACAATCAACTACTACCACGTTGTGTAAGAATGCAGGCCATCTCAGGCTTTATAACCTCTCTCCATGGAGAACTCACTGGATGTGGAAACCTCTGAAGGAGTAACTAAACACACAGGAACCTCTGAAGGAGTAACTAAAGAATGTTTAATAAATTGACACATACAAGGTCATAACCAGGTCACAGAGAATTAATTGGAGATGAGGAGGCATCCAGAAGGTGTGGCAAAAGCAAAGGCCAGGGAACTATAGTCACTCCTATAGCCTGAACAGACAAGCAAAAAGTGAAACCAGAATGTGGCAAAGACCAGCACTTGTGGATGGAGCTAAATGAAAGGGCTGTGACCCACTGAGAGGAGCAGAGGCACTGGGACGCCAAAGCTCACCAAGGGGAAGTGAGAGGACCGTATTCCTGACCTCTAGTGTCATGCTGATGCCTCACTCTGATGGAATTCCACCAGAACCTGAAGGACAGGGAGCTCTTCAGTGTTAGAAAAAATATAAAGTTCAGTAGAGGTTATAGTAACTCTGAAATGTGACATAGCTTGAACCATTGATAGTATGGAATGAGTAGGAAACCCAAAGTGTTTCTTGAGAATGTCCTTAACATGTATAAAGTTTGGATAGGCTGTTCTTGCTGAAATGAAAGCAAGCTTAGTCCAAGCCTGGCACACACATTCCCATAGTTTTAACCAATGTAACCTATGGGCAGCCTGGACTATCTGCTGTTACTCTATATGCTTTCTCCTCTTCCTTTGCAGGTTTCCGTCTGGGCTCCACAGTGCGGTCAGAAACCAAGGGCATCTGGATGTGGTGTGTACCCCACCCCTCGAAGCCCAACCACACTCTGGTCCTTCTGGACACTGAGGGACTGGGCGATGTGGAAAAGGTAAAGCAGAGAGTCTTCTTTGTTCTTGATAATCCACTTATATTTTAATTTGCCACCTTAATTCAACTTCTATGATCTATTTCTATAAACTACAAATCCAATTAAGAATAATGAGGTTTAATTATATTTTTTGATCACTCAATATTTTCTTTATTAGGTATATAACTTCTATTTTTACACTTGGTTGAAAGTTACAAGATAACAAACACTCACTGGCATCTAAATTCTAGGATTTTGTGTTAAGTACTGCAGATATTCATGACTGAGGAAAAGGCCCAGAGCCTAGTTGGGAGATAAGAAATATGCAGTGTTATCAGTACCAGGTACCATGGATACAAGGAGTGACACATTTAACCAGTATTCTGGATAAGAAAAACATCCTGGAGGAAGCTATAAATATCGGGTCAATTCATCTAGTAGTTAAGATGACTAAGGTTGATGGTCTTGAATGTAGGAAACATACAAATGGGGTTTCATTAAGTTATATACCCCATTTTCATTATTTATCTTCTTTCATATATATATATATGTATGTATATATATATATATATATATATGTATGTGTGTGTGTGTGTGTGTATATATATATATATATATATATATATATATATAACTAGAGGCCCAAAATTCATTCACGAAGGGTGTGTGTGTGTGTCCCTCAGCCCAGCCTGCACCCTCTCTAATCTGGGACGCCTCAAGGGATGTCCGACTGCCTGTTTAGGCTCAATCTCCGTAGGATCGCCTAAAGGGGCAGTCGGACATCCCTCTCACAATCCAGGACTGCAGGCTCCCAACTGCTCACCTGTCTGCCTTCCTAATTACCCCTAACCGCTTCTCCCTGCCAGCCTGATCACCCCTAACCACTCCCCTGACAGCCTGATTGATGCCTAACTGCTCCCCTGCCAGCCCGATTGCCCCTAACTGCCCTCACCTGCCAGACTGTTTGCCCCTAACTGCCCTCCCCTGGAGGCCTGGTCACCCCTAACTGCCCTCCCCTGCAGGCCTGTACACCCCTAAATGCCCTCCCTTGCAGGCCTGGGTTCCCGAAATTGTCCTTCCCTGCAGGCCCAGTCGCCCCCAACTTACCTCCTCTGCTGGCCTGGTCACCCCTAATTGCCCTTCCCTGTAGGCTTAATCATGGCCAACTGCCCTCCCCTGCTGGCTTGATCACCCACAACTGCCTTCCCTTGCAGACCTGGTCCCTCCCAACTGCCCTTCCCTGCTGGCCATCTTGTGGTGGCCATCTTGTGTCCACATGGGTACAGCCATATTTGCCCACATGGGAGCAGCCATCTCTGTGTTTTGGAGTGATGGTCAATTTGCATATTACTCTTTTATTAGATAGGCTAGAGGCCTGGATGTAGGCCAGCTGGTTTGCCCTGAAGGGTGTCCTGGATAAGGGTGGGGGTTTTCTTGGGGCATGAGGAGGCCTGGGTGAGGGGCCTGTGGTGGTTTGAAGGCCGGCCATGCCCTCTGGTGTCCCAAGTGGAGGCCCTGGTATCTGGGATTTATTTATCTTCTATAATTGAAACTTTGTAGCCTTGAATGGAGACCAAGGCAGGCCAGGGTGTGCAGAAAGCTTGGCTTCCTCCATTGCCCAGGGCAACTCAAGCCTCCTGCTCTCTCCAGCTCCATGGCTGCTGCTATTTTTGTTGGGACTTATTTATATTCTATAATTGAAATGTTGTAGCCTTGAGTAGAGGCCTGGGCCTGCCAGGGTGTTTGAAAAGCTTAGCTTCCTCTGTTGCCAGGAAACCCACGCCTCCTTCTCACTCCATGGCCGCAGCCATCTTGGTTGGGTTAATTTGCCTACTCACTCCTGATTGGCTGGTGGGCATGGCTTGTGGGTGTAGCAGAGTGATGGTTAATTTGCATATTACTCTTTTGTTAGATAGGATAGAGAAATATGCTAATTAACCGGGACGCCATAACGGGTCAACTTGCACAGGAAGAGGTTACATGCGCAACATCGGGGGCAGGGCACCTGGGGCCTCCATGCACCTGCATTGAGGGAGGGCCTGATCAGCAGCAGCTGCAGCTGCTTCCAGGGCTGGAGAGGGAGGCAGGGCCAGAGAGGGAGGCAGTGACAGTTTGGCAACTCAAGAGCTTGCGGCACCACATGATTTCGAGTTGAGCACTGGACACCTAGTCCTATCTAATAAAAGGGGAACATGCAAATTGACCATACCTCTGCTACGCCCACAAGCCACACCCACCAGCCAATCAGTAGTGGGTATGCAAATTAACCCAACAAAGATGGTGGTTAATTTGCATATGCAGGCACTAAGCAAGCCTGGATCCCAGGAACATACTTGGGACCCAGGCAGCTCCTAACTTGTAGGCCCGCACTTAGGCCCTGAGCAGCAGGGGTCCCAGAATACCCCCGGCCACTCCGGGACTATGGTTGCAACAGCTGCTTGTGTGTGCTCTGGCATCAAGTGGCGGTTCGGGTCCATATCCCCAGTCTGGTGCCCACAACAGGGTTGGATGCTGACCTCCAGGGCATTCAGAGACAGGGATGTTCCCGCCCTGCCCCCAGCCGCTTGCGTGTGCTCCAGCGCTAAGCGGCGGTTTGAGTCCATGCCCCCAGCCCGGTGCCAATGACAGGGAGCTGGCTGCTGGCCTCTGGAGCATGCGGAGACCCTGGCGCCCACCACTGCATGCAATCCAGGGGTCCCTGCATGCCCCCAGCCCAGTGCCCAAGACAGGCGGGCTGGCTGCCAGTCTCTGGGGTGTGTGGAAACCCTGGTGGCCACCACCAGATGGCAGGGACATCTCCCTAGCCCAGTGGATACAACACAAGGGCCGTATGAGCTGCAGAGGAAACACCATTTTTAAAAATATATATATATTATTGATTTTTTTACAGAGAAGAGGGGAGAGGGATAGACAGTTGGAAACATCAATGAGAGAGAAACATCGATTAGCTGCCTCCTGCACACTCCCCATTGGGGATGTGCCTCCAACCAAGGTACATGCCCTTAACAGGAATCAAACCTGAGACCCTTCAGTCTGCCGGCCCATGATCTATCCACTGAGCCAAACCAGTTCCAGAGCAAACACCTTTTCTGACTGCTCATTGGTTAAGCTCCTGATGCCACCACTTTCAGCGTTCTTGGTAACTTGGGTTATAAGAATCGAAGAAGGTGACCTAGGATTTTTCCACCTCAGTCCTGGAGGAAAAAACGAAGGTCTGCTGCTGGAGGGCTAAGAAATGTCATATCCTGCCCTAGCTGGTTTGGCTCAGTGGATGGAGCCTCAGCCTGCTGACTCCAGGGTCCAGGTTCGATTCTGATCAAGGGCATATACCTATGTTACAGGCTTCTTCCTGGCTGGGGCCAGGTTAGGGCTCATGCAAGAGGCAACCAATCAAAGTGTCCCTCTCACATTGATGTTTCTCTCTGTCTCTCCCTCTCTCTTCCACACTCTCTAAAAATCAATGTAAACATATCCTCATATGAGGATAAAAAAAAGAAAGAAAGGTCATATCCTATGAAAGACACATCTTGAAAATGTCTAAAGAAAGTTGTCATTTTTTCACAGTGAAGGAATTATAGTCCGTGTTGTTGAAAACACCTTGGCGGCTGCAGTGGCTGGCAGTAGCTGCAGTAGCAGGGTAATGGGGCTGGTGCCTTTCCTTGATCAACCTGGACACCTCCCACAGAGGGTGGTCAGACTGTGGCTGAGGCCTGCTCCCCATGGGGACAGGGTCTCAGCCATCAGTAGGACATCTCCTGAGGGTTCCCAGTCTGTGAGAAGGGGCAGGCTGGGCTGAGGGAAACCCCCACTGTGCACAAATTTCGTGCACTGGGTCACTAGTATTTAAATAATCTCCAGAAACACTTCAGCTACATAATACACATTAATTAAGGTTTTAGTCCAAGTCTCAGGGCTTTACAGATGACTTCCTCCCTGACTTCTATAAATTCATGACCTAGACCCACCAAAAGCATCATAAATGAGATAATTTTAGGTATTTTGTCTTCACTGTGTTAGTTGCACTCAATCTTGTGTCCTTATTTATATTAGCCAGAGTCTAATTTAAAAGTAGGAGGGGTGGATCTTTGGCTTCCATTACCCAAAAAGGAGTAGGGGCAGGAATTAGATATTCTAAATTTTAATATTAATTTCTCATTGAATTTATTGGAGTGACACTGGGTAAAAAATTTATACAGGTTTCAGGTGCACAATTCTACAGTGCATTATCTGTACACTAAATTGTATTTACCACCCAAAGTCAAGTCTCTATCCATCACCATTTATTCCTGCTATTCCCTCCCCCAACTTCTCCCACCTCTCCCTAGCAGTCACCATACTGTTGCCCTGTCCATGAAATCTTTCTTTTTTTCCTTTTTCTCAATATCTGCACCTCCACGCCCATCCACTCACCCACTTCCAACAGTTGTCAGCCTGCTCTTTATCTATGAGTCTGCCTCTATGTTACTTGTTGGTTCATTATGTTCATTAGATTTCACATATGAGTGAAATAATATGATACTTTTCTTTCTCTGACTGGCTTATTTCACTGAGCATAATGCAGGTTTAAAGTACTCAATAATCACCTCAATATAAGCCCAGGATGGTCTACTGACTGCTAACAGATTGTAGTTTACTAAACCATCTTCTTTTTAGCTGATTACATTTGAAAAGGAGCCAAAACATAACTGTCAACCGATAGCAGCAGAAGTACTTGTTGTCCTTATAACTCTAAGGTTTTTAGCAGTATCCAATTCTATTGCATAGTCACTCATGATTTACCCTGAGTGTTTTTGTTATGTTTAGCCTCATCATCTATTTCTACCACACACATAACCACTACTTTAATAAAATAAAATAACTTGCAGTATCTTTGTGTGTAGACACCTTCTGACAATTCTGATTGGTTTCTACATGGTCTCCTACTCTCCACAATTCCACATTCTGTCTGTTCTTTAAAGAAAAGCCCTGCTACTTTCAAGTATGGGATTGTATCTCATTCAGACATAATCCCTTCTTGCCCTGAAATCAAAGAATAAATGTTCTGGATTTTTCATTCCCCCTTTGTCTTTTATGTTATAACATTGGGTTGCACTCCTGGCAGAGTGGATCACCTTGGATGCATTTACATGTTGCCATGTATATTTGCACCTGCAGCACATCATCTCTGGAGGTCAGAGATTTCCCTATGAAACTTTATGTCCACAAAACTAAATGTGGTATCTGGCATTTTTTAGATGCACCATGAGAAGTTGGTGAATTAATTGAGTAGCATTTGTGTTACCAATAAGCTTAGGGTTCAAGAGAAAATGTCAAATAAATCATTAATCACTTATCATTGCATACTTCTATGTTCTGGGACTGTTTTAAACATTTGCACACATTTACATTTTGATTTACTCATATTAATTGCTAAAGAACTCAGACCTTGAGGGGGGTCAATGTGAATACTCAAAAATGAGATTTAAATCTAGCACTGTCTTCACAGTGTATGTTATTTGCCCTACTGTTCAGTTATAGTAGAGCTGACCTAGTGTATGAACAACTAAATGGATGATTGAAGAGTAAATACCCAATACCCTGCTTAATGCACTTTCTAGGGTGACCCTAAGAATGACTCGTGGATCTTTGCCCTGGCCGTGCTTCTGAGCAGCATGTTTGTCTACAACAGCATGGGCAGCATCAACCACCAGGCCCTGGAGCAGCTGCAGTATCCTTCCAGGAACTTCTATGGGAATGAGATTAAGAAAATTTTCTTACTGTTTTTGTTATTTGTTCCTCATGTCATAATGATGTTTGAGGAGAAAGGGACACAGGTGAATAGGAATGTTCATAATAATGATTTCTGGGTGAGATCTGGAAATTTTGGCTTGGAGCACTTCTCAATCCTTAACTAAGATCCCAGCTATGTGACTGAACTAACAAATTTAATCAGGACAAAGTCCTCTCCCATCTCTGCTGAAGTAGATGACTCAGCCAAGTTTGTGAGTTTCTTCCCAGACTTTGTTTGGGTGGTACGGGATTTCATGCTGGAGCTGAAGTTAGAGGGACGCACCATTACCCAAGATGAGTACCTGGAGAATGCCTTGGAGTTGGTTCCAGGTATCAGAAGATAGTCTGAGTGGTAGAGGGTTCATTAGGAGCTGAGATCAATTGAGCCATTTCATTAAGCACTTCTAAGTCAATTGTTTGTTTGTTTTTAATTGCAGTGTGGCCCGTGCTAAAGGTGATATGGCTATTACAGGTGGTGCAGTTTCAGTTGTTATTAATACTAAAATACACCAGTGACCAACAGTTAAACTGATTGAGAAAATGGAAAATCCAGTGTTGGACCACAGATTTTAGGAAACTTGGCATCATGAAAAGAAAATTGAAGATAACAACCAGTAGCTAAGTCTTCCTAATACTCAAATACTTGTGTAATAATTAACTATAGTGTTCCTCTGCTTCTCTTTGGAGAAAAATGTCCATCACTATGAATGACAGTTAACACAGAATCACAAATATATCAAATGACTCATTTGTAAAATATATTTCATGGAGTCTATTTTAATAGTCCACAATTACATCCTTTATATATATAATATGATTTCCCCTAAAGTCCTTTAAATATCATTCCAGTAAGGCTGTCAAATTCTTCATGATCTCATTTTATAACATCACTATCTTCATTCTATAGCTTGTTATCATGTTAATATAATAAATCCATTACTCAGGGTACATTTAGCAAAGAGGAAAAGGGGTGGTACCTGGAAGAATGTCCATTTTTGCTTATTTCATCATTCATTTATTCATTCTAAAATCATTTATTGAACAGCTGATATATGCTCAGCATTATTCTTTGTGACTTTGTCACTTCCAATATAATCCAATATAGAAAACAAGTGAGGTCTTCAAGTGGGATTAGGTTAATCTTACTCTTTGATCATATCTTCTAAAAAGTCTTGGAATATATTTATATTGCATGTATTTTTCATTCTGATTTTCAGAAATTCTTCTTTTTCATTCTCAGGATTGTCTGTCCTCCACGTGGTATTTTTCCTAACAATATTATAAATTTTCATATATCTACCAAGAAATATTTGTCTTTACTTTAGAGCCCATATTATATTTCTGACAATAGGATTATAATATCAAGTGTATTTCTGACAACTTTGGGGAATAATCTATCATTCAAAAATATCTAATAAATATTCAAACATTGGACAATGTGGAAGAATAGCAAGTTTCTTCACGTGGAATGAATATTTCCCCTTCTTCCTCAGAAGTAATACCTTTATTATTGTCTCTGGACACACAAAAAAATCTGTGTTTTAGTGAGATTAGCATTAGATTGATTTGCATTAGGAAATTAAAGGAGATAGGTAAGCACCCAGAATTACAGTGATGCAAAGGCCCTTTGAAATGGAAATCATCAATGTCCTTGCCTAAAGACTGTCTCACCAATCACTGCTCTGTTTTCTTTTCTACAGGCAAGGATCCCAAAATCCAGAAGTCCTACATGCCTAGAGAGAATATCAGGATGTTCTTTCCAAGGCGAAAATGCTTTGTCTTTGACCGGCCTACAACTGACAAAAAATTATTACTTTATATGGAGGAAGTGTCAGAAAATCAAATAGAATGCAGTTTCCAGGAGCAATCCAAAAATTTCGGTCAGTATATCTTTGCACATGCAAAAACCAAGACCCTCAGAGAGAGAATCATTGTCACTGGAAATCGTGAGTCTCCTTTGTTACGCATGTTTCTCTGCAGTTCAATGTGTGTGATATACTCAGGGTTTTTTCAGAAATCTTCATTTCAACAACATTTTTGTATTTTTTAGAATGATGATCTAAAGCTTGTGAAACAGCGGGTGAGAACTTCCTTTCCATTTTCTGAATATCTTGTGTCATTCAGGGCTGGGGACTCTGGCAAAGTCCTATGTGGATGCCATCAACAGTGGAACAGTGCCTTGTTTAGAAAATGCAGTGATAATTCTGGCTGAACTTGAGAATTCAGTGGCTGTACAGAAGGCAGCTGACCACTACAGTGAGCAAATGGCCCAGAGAGTTAACTTTCCCACAGACACTCTGCAGGAGCTGCTGGACCAGCATGCATCCTGTGAGAAGGAAGCCATTGCAATCTTCATGGAGCACTCCTTCAAGGTTGACAAGTGGGAGTTCCAAAAGAAGCTTGAGGTAATATGTCTTAGCATAGATCTTTCCCAATTCCTGTTCTTCTAGATTGATGCCTAGACATCCCCTTTTGACCCATAGTTCATGTGTCCCATTGTAAAAGACATTTGGACTCATGTGAGTGCTTGGATTCTGTAGTCTACTATTCATCCTCTTTCTGAAAGATTAGCTCTTTATTTCTATTAGGGCCAAACAAATTAACATCTGCCTATTGTCAGTATACAAAAACACAATTTGTTATTTCAAAATTCTTCAGATGATTTCCTAGCACAAGATGTATAGTGCTCTGTTCTATGTACCAAAAGCTGTAAACAAGATTCAGCTATTATACACCTGAAACTAATATAATATCATAAGAAGGGTCATGGGAACTCCTCCCCATCTTCAAGACAGCAATGGTGCATTGTATCCTTGTCTCATTTCTAATATCTTTCACTACCTCTTTGCTACCATCTGGAGAAAACTACCCTTAAAAAGGTCATGTGTTTCCCAGCTTATGTAATTCAGTATTTGAACATGGACCTGTGAACCTAAAAGTCACAGTTCAATTCCTGATCAGGGCACATGCTCTGGTTGTGCACTCGATCCCCAGTGTGGGGTGTGCAGGAGGCAACTGACCAATGATTCAGTCTCATCATTGATGTTTCTATCTCTCTCTCTCCCTCTCTTTTCCTCTCTGAAATCAATAAAATATGTGGTCATTTTTTTTAAAGCTATGTGTTTAGGTATGCACACTGGAGCAATCTCCATCTCTTAAAGTCAGCCGGTGCCATATAAAAATCCAATCACAAGATTAATATTTATCATATTCACAGGCCTAGAGACTGCAGTGTGTGGAAACCAAGGGAAAGAATTCTTAAGGAAAATGTAATTCTGCCTAACTTAAGCACATTCACCTTGTCTTTGAATCTGTCATTGACAATCCTACTGGTTACAAAACTCTCACTTCACATAGAAGAAAACCAACAGGATTGTAATTTTTCAAGTATAGCAAAATGATTTCTGTTTCTATATTTTCGCACAATTAAACATTCATTGAAATAATTTTTGAGGAATTCAAAACTCTGTTCAGTAGCCACTTACCTCATTAGTGGACAGTTGACTAACTGTGTATATATGTTTACCCATAACAATCCAAGTTTGCAAAGGAAAGTTTACTTCTAGTCATATTGCACTTCCCGTTGTCCATTGTCGATGGATGAACAATGGTTAATTTTATGACTGATAAAGGAACCTTGATAATACTGGATTTCATATTTGAAATTTGCCAGCAGTCTAACTTAAAAATTCTCATCAAAGAAAAAACAATTCTTGTGACTGTGTAAGGTTATCGATGTTTACTAGACATCGTAGTGATCATTTGGCAATCTAGACAAACAATATAGAGTCATAATGTTGTAAACCTGAAACAAATATAATGTTATATCCCAAATTTTAAAAATACAGGAATCTTGGAGTTCTTGTCTGCCAATCCTATCATTTCACAAGTGTTGAGCCTGAACCCACGGGAATTAGGGAACTTTTTCCAGGTCAAACCAAGAATTGGTCTAAACTGGGACTAAAATGAGTTTCCTGATCCTGGTCTATTTTTCTATGCCCCAGTCTACTCTGATGTCATCAGACAGCTTCTTCCAAGAGGATCACAGTTGGACCTTCCCTTCTTTCCTAATGGCCTCTTTCTTTTGGATTTCTCCACATTTCTGTGGCAGGGCACCATACAGAAAAAGAAGGAAGATTTCTTGCTGAAGAATGAAGAGGAATCTCTCAAATATTGCCAGGCTCAACTTAAACAGATTTCAGAGCCACTGTTGGACAACATTTTGAGAGGAACTTTCTCTGTGCCAGGAGGATACAATCTCTATGTAAAAGAAATGGACAAGGTTGAACATTCCTATAACTTGGTACCCAGGAAAGGAGTGAAGGTGAGGAATAAAAAGAGGGGATAAGAATAGCAAATGGGTGCCAGAGGGTCTTTGTTGATTCTTTTGAGAAATCTAAGGGCATAGGACCAATTATGAATAAACAACAAAGTGTGATAGTATCTGTACATTAGTCAAATACTTTTAAATAAACCAAACGTATGTTTTCCCAAATATCAGATTTACTGTAAGGAATTTAGATGGAAGAGAATATGCCTTTTATTTAGGAAACAATGTAATTATTTTGTGCTTTGTACAAGTGATACATATTAAAGAAACAATATTCTCAAGAAGTTTATGACCTTACCTAGGAAAAGAAATATAAACAGTCAATTGAATGTGGTGGGTTAATGATTATGAAATAGATATACACAAATAGTGATGTTGACAATGATGAAAATGATTATGGTGATGATAATGATGAGGATGATGGCTGATACATATATTGAGCACACAGTTACTAAACCAAGTATATTATTAAGTACTAGAGGCCTGATGCATGAAGATTCATGCAAGAATAGGTTTTCCTTCCCCTGGCTGCTGGCACTGGCTTCCCTCTGGCACCTGGGGCTGGGCCTTTGCTCTGGCCATAGCTGCCTTCTGCCTTCTCTTGGGCCCTGCTGCCCTCCTGTAGCTCCCTCCACCCCCCACCATGACAACGACTCAAGCATCCCGGCCCAGCTGCCACCATCTTTGTCACATCAATTTGCATATTCCCTCCTTATTGGCTGTGGGCACCGCCATTTTGTCATGGAGTGATGGTCAATTTGCATATTCCCTTTTATTAGATAGGATGTTCTTAAGTATGGATTATCAACTTAATCTTCAGGATAATATGGTGGGGCAGGTTTGTGTAACTGGCAGCCATTCAAATCTGAGAAAGAAGTTCATCAAAGCTTCCTGGAAGAGCAGGTAGAAACTATAAATTTGGGTATTAAGAATTATATCTGAGTGAAGAAAGAGTAAATGAACATCCAGTAAGAAGAAACAGAATGTGCAGATATTACAAACAATGGAGGAAGAGTGTTTGTAGGATTGCACATTATCCTGGTTGTCTATAATGAGGGGGGAGGAGGGTTGGATGCATGGCATCATTAGGACAGAAAACTGGAGAGCTAGGAAAGAGGTTGCCAAACAGGGTTTTATTCTAACTAAAAATGTTAGATTTTTTGTTGTGGCTCTGAAAGGAAAGAAACCACTGTGGGATCCTAAGAAGGATGAAGTATTTATAGTGTCAAATTTGCAGTTTTATTAAACAACCAGAGGCCCGATGCATGAAATCCATGCAAGATTAGGCCTTCCTTCACCTGGCTGCTGGCACTGGCTTCCCTCTGGCATCTGGGACCCGGGCTTTCCTCCAGCTGCTGGCAGGCACCTGGACCCAGGCTTCCCACACAACCCGGGCTTTGTCTGGAATGTCATCCAGAAGGGCGTTGGGTCTAATTAGCATATTATACTTTTATTATTATAGATGACTTCCCAGCAAGAAGAGTCTTTGTTCTTTCTTGTTTCCTTAGGCAAAGGAGGTCCTCCAGAGCTTCCTGCAGTCACAAGCTGCAACAAAGGAATCCATTTTCCAAGCTGACAAAGCCATCAGTGCTTGCGAGAAGGCTCTAGCAGGTGCAGGGGAGGGCTCTCTACACAGAGGAGAGTGGAGGTTCCTGCAGTACCCTATAATGCACCTCTCTCTATCTCTTTCTCTGTCTCTTTCTGTCTGTCTTTCTCTCTCCCACTCTCTCCATTTCCCTTCCTCTCTCTAAAATAAATGGAAGCATGTCCTCAGGTGAGCAATAAAAAAAATAAAAATAAAAATAAATAAATAAATAAAATAATGATGCTCACTGAGACAATCAGTGCCTTTTCATTAAATTCTGAAATATGTTTTGCTGCTATTTTTAGTAAGAATATATGGAGATTCCTCCCTACCTTTTTAAAGTCACTTCAGTTTCTTACCTTTGAAGGGTACAGCTAGGTATATCTGTTATTTTCTTCTCTCTTGGAAAACATTGTGAAACAACTGAGCAGGCCAAGAAGCAGGCAGTGGAAAAGGAACAGCAGGTGGTAACACAGACACAAAAAATGGAGGATCAAGAAAAAATCTTTCAGGAAATCTTAGTCCAGCTGAAAAAGACAAAGGCAGAAATAGAAAGCCAACTGAAAAATCAGAAAAAAATGCTGAAGCAAAATATGGAGGTAAGTCTGGGTGGGGTGTGGGCAAAACCTAAAGGACACCAACTTGGCTCCTCATGAAGGGAAGGGCAAAACTTTAACTGAAGTCATAAACACTCAAGGAAATGCAAAGGCACATGATTCAGTGAAATCTCAAGTTAAGGGGATCATTCTAAAACCCTACATCTTTGAGACTGGGCACCTTGTGTGGTATTAGAGCTTGGAGGATACAATTGTCATGCCCCAGGTTACTGGACTGGGTTTGTGGCAATTATAGGGCCTCACTATGCCCTTAAGTGAATGGTAGTTTAGTTCATAGGATGTTTGATGCACCCACCAAAAAGACCTGACACAGATCCATCTGTCCTGAAAGTATCAGATTGTACATGATACAAAATATGGAATAATGAAAGCCCTAAAATTTGCCCTATTAGTTCCCAGATCAGCCTGCTGCATTCTATAAAATCTAGAGTACAATGCATTCTTTGTCCCAACCTGGAGTTTGATAACCGGTGTTCTCTAGAGTCAGCAGTTACCATTAGTTGTTACATGTGTTGTCATCCTACTTAAGTGGATCTAAGAAATAACCTATATATATATATATATAAAAGCCTAAGCAACCATTAGGGCTGTAAGATCAAACAACCGGTCGCTATGACACACATTGACCCACAGCCAACCTCCTGTGGTCCTTCCCACCAGCTGGCTGCCCCTGATCGGCCCCAATCATCAGCCAGGCTGAAGGACCTGACCCCTGCACAAATTCATGCACTGGGCCTCTAGTTATAAATCAACCCCATCTACTTATAAATAGCATCCCTAGGGCTAGAGCAAATTCCTGGGATAGTTGTCAGTCCTAACCTAGCCCCAACCTATCCCCATCCCACTGAGATGGTAAGAAAGGTGTAAATCATAGATATTCTCACTTCCCTTGTCCAAACATTTGGAAATATTGACAAACTCATCAAAGAGAATGTAAGCTAGTAGAAAAATAAAACATGTGCTTAGTTCCTGGCATTGTTAAATACAAAGTGCTGATAATTGATGATTTTCCAAAGGGAACTCTCTCCTTTTTACAGACCCAAGAAGCACTACCCACTAAAGAATTTAAAGGGATGTGTGAGGACTTGGGTGGGTTCCTCAGTTGGTTAGAGTGCCATCCTGAAAGGCCAAGGTTCCAGGTTTGATCCCCAGGCAGGGCACATACAAGAATCAACCAATTAATGCATAAATAAGTAGAACCAGAAATGATGTTTCTCTTTTTCTCTCTTTCCCTCTCTCTCACTTTAATAAATAAACAAATAAACAAAATATAAAGATGTTGGAAAAAATAAATGAACAAGTAAATAAACTAACAAAAGATATTGAAAAACATGAAAACAACTCTTCAATGTTCTCAAATTTATCAACCCTGGCAAACCCTGCAGTAATTACAGCACTACTTGAGCTCATCAAAAATGATTAAGCTCCTTTACGAAACCTGTAAGAATTTTTCGTAAGTATTCTATAAAAGGCTTCTTATTTGTTAATAGCTTAAGACTGGAACATTGTGAAAACATGTGTAAAATTATACTTTTATTTAAGAAAAGTTTAATAATACTGATTTAAAAGAATATCGTGGTCTGATATTCAAAACACCCACTTTATTTTGATTGACTTAAATCATTTAAAGAATGGAAAAAGCCTTAGCAGGTTTGACTCAGTGAATACAGCATCAGTGTGCCAACTGAAGGGTCCCAGGTTCAATTCCTGCTAAGGGCACATACCTAGGTTGCAGGTTCCTCCCCGGCCTGGGCCCTGGTCAATGTGTTTCTCTCACATTGGTGATTCTCTCTGTATTTCCATGTCTCTTCCACTTTCTCTGAAACTCAGTGAAAAAAATATCCTTGGGTGAGGAAAAATAAAATAAAATATGGAAAACAAGTTAGAAGATAATGATTTATTCGTAGAAAAAGGTTTCAGTAAAGCAAAAGCACAAGTAAAGCAAAAGGTTAGATGAAGACATTGGCAATCTGTATTAGTTATGGAGATCACTTCTTAAACTATAATGAGCTCTTATGAATCTGGCAAGCAAAGAGCAACAATAACATTCTTAAATAGACAAACATGTAAGAAAAGAATAAACATATTTAGCTTTAGATTGAAAGATAGGCAAAGTAAAACTAGGAAGTTAATTGTGTCACCTTTTAGATGGTCCAGAAAGTAGAGTTTTGATAGGACAAAAGGTTGTTGAGAATTTTAGGCAACTGGAAATTTCTCATATTTTCCAGTGAGAGGGCAAATTGATGCAAATATACATCAAAATTTTAAATTTTGCAAATACTGTTGATCGAGCAAGTTTACATTTAAGAATTTATCTTAGACGTGTTTACCCAAGTTGAAAATATCATATGTAGTAGTATAATTGTTGGAGGACAATCACAATTCAAAAAGTCTGGAAACAACTTTTAATGCCCTCTGTCGGATATTGGTCAGGTCAATTTTGAGATGTACTCACAGAGGAATAATCTACAGTCACTAAAATCAGAAAGGATGCTCTCTTTGTCCTAATATTGGAAATCTCCAAGATTTATCATAAGTGAAAATAAAGTTGCAGAAAGTGTGTATAGTTGCTATGACTAAATTTAGAACATAATGAATATGTGAATATATTATTATTTATCTCTGGAATAATATGAAATAAACTTCTATATTGTACACAACAGAAATGGGTGTTCAGAGTCGAGGTAAGATGGGAGAAGATAACGAACCTTACACTGTATATTCTGTGCCTGTTACATCTTGTATAAATTATTATTGATTCAAACATAAATAAATGCAATTATTAGATGAAACTGAAATAAAAATACCTGGAATGACAACTTTCCCATGACAGGATCAAAGTATTTATTGAAATACCATAAGTCAGCTTAACAGGAAGACTCTATAACAGCAGAAAACAAAAGTTATAAATGTTCATCTTAATCTTGTTTTTCTTTTTTATAATTTCTTAATGAGGCCTTGAAATTCTAGTCACTAATTTATTTTTAGATTTAAAGTCTACTGGGATGTCGACTAGAATGGTTTCCAAATTCTTACTTCAAATTTATAAAGATGAGCAATTAGAAGACAATAAATTTTTAAGATCAACACAGACTTTCAGGAGTTCTTTTAGCTGTGTAGGGCTTAAGACTCTTGTGCTTAGAATGAACAAACTGGTTGTAATTTCACACGCTGTATGTATTTTCATAACACTGGGCATTTGAACACAAGACACAGTCTTTCTTAAACACCCAGGCTTCCTTGCCGCATACCCTATATTTACAAGCCTCTTTTCCTCCTACAATTTCTTATTTCCTGACTTTCTGAGAATGGATAAGGTGTCTCCCTTGGGCTCACATTGTGCTATGATGTCCCTTCTACCATAGCACTTTTACATAATTGTAAAATTGAAATGATCGGTTTACAGCTCTCTCCTTTACTGCCCCATCATATCATCTACTTGATGTTTATCATCATGTATTTGCCCCCACGACAAAGTGAACCCTGTACACACCAGGTGTTTGAAAAATAAAGGTGAATATATGAGCTGCCATCCAGCAGCGCCTCTGTTACCGTTTCCTTACTATATTAACTGCTTTCCAGGTTTTCAAAATAAAAGGCGCAGTTTAGGATCTAGTGTAGAAAACACTGACTGAGGCAGAAAGATTATAAGGACATCATCTGAACCACTCCCTTCTTCTCTTCTAGAACCTGGACAGTCTATGTGCTCTGGATTTCTCAAACTTCTCTCCCATGACAATTAGCCAGCAATGAAGCAACCACCGTTGTCTCACAGTGAAATTACGATGTTTAAAATGATTAAGCAAAGAGAATATATTTGCCAATGATACATCTGAAAAGGGGTTAATATCCAAAATCTATAAAGAATTATACAACTCTACACCAAAAAACAAACAATGGACTACGGACCCGAATAGACTTTTTCCAAAGAGGACAAACAGATGGTTAATAGACATATGAAAGGATTCTCAACATCACTAATCATCAGAGAAATTCTAATTAAAACCACAGTGAGCTATCACCTCATACCTTTTAGAAAATCTGTCATTAACAAATAAACGGGGGGGGGGGGGGGAGGAAGACCTATTTAATACTTTCAGTAATAAAGATTTTATAGAGAGTTCATGACATTGAAATAAACAAACAAAAACCAAACAGGCAAAATTAGGTTCATAATGATGGTGCTCTTGGGGTGGAGAATGAAACGGGTTATGATTGGGAGGGGACACCAAAAAGTTTCTGGGGGTGGGTGGCAAGGTTTGCTTTCAGATGCGGGTGTTTGCTTTATTATCCTATATAATAAAAGCCTAATTTGTAAATTGTCCCCTTGGGTGGTCACTCGACCTGGAGACCAGGAGTTAGACCTGCTCACTATGACATGCGCTGGCCACCAGGGGGTGGCATGGAACATGGCAGGCATAGGTGATTCAGCCCTGACAGCAGTGGACGCGCTGCAGACCCAAATGGGCCCAGACAAGAGCGGGACCACGGTGGGATGGTGGAGCAGGTGAGCAGGCAGTGACAGGCCAAGGCAAGTGGGAGTGAGGCCCAATCACCCTGCCAATCACCCTACAGACAGTGACCAGCAGTAGCGGCTGGGGGTGGGGCTGATGCCCAGCTCCTAGGCACTGAAGGAGATGGGAGGGGGGCCTGGCCCCAACTGATCACCTGGGCTCTGATCACCAGATTGGGGCTGGGACCTGGGCTGGGACAGGGAACTGGCGGAGGGTGGCAGTGACCTACCTCTGTGGTGCCCAGGTGGGGGGCTGCAACCTTTCGCTGGCTACCTGGGGACAGAGGTGACAGGGACAGAGGTGTGGTGAGAATGCAGGGTGTCTGCCAAGCTCGCTTTCACTCCCCCTGCTACCTTCTTCTGGGATGCCAGGCTCGTGCACTGGGGAAGCCCCCTGTGCAAAGGTGCCAGGCGCCCATGAGGAGTCTGCCACACACCCACACGGCCTCTTCTGGGTGAGCCAGGCCGCAGCCACCAGGACTGCAGGGTCCAGTCGGGCTCCCCTTGAGTTCATGCAGGAACCGGTCTATGAGGCTGGCAAGGAGAGAGCACGCTGTGTGCCTGGCTTCCATGTGGTGCCACTGGGTAGCCCAGAGGCCAACGCTGAGCCCTGGCCTGTGGCATCGGGCCATGCTCACCGCATATCCACATGGGGACTCAGGTACCTTGACTCAAGTGGAGGGGGGCACACAGGGCTTAGGGGTCCAGAGGTCAGCTGGGACCTACCTTTCCATGCCAGACACTTGCCTCCAATCACTGGCCAGGCCTAGAGACTGCACCAATGCACAATTTCATGTACTGGGCCTTTAGTGGTTCGATAATCTAAGCATTTTTTTTATGTAGCTTTCTGTATTTGTGTTGTTTTAACCATAAAAAAGTTTTTTAAATAAAAATAAATAAATAGGCAAATGAACAATAAGTATTGCCGAGGATGTGGAGAAAAGAAAACCCCGTGCATTGTTGTTGGGGAAGCAGGTTGGTATAGCCACTGTGGAAAATTGCCTTTAAGGGTTTTCTTATATTTCATTGAGTTTTGTCAGAAAAGTAATCTTGAATTCTCTGTCATTTAAATCTCAGTCTTCCATGTTTTTAACTTTATATTCTGGAGATTTTTGTTTTCTTTCTGTACTTCCTGGTTATCTTTTTTTTTTTTTTAATGGTATTTCATGGATGGTTCCTCTAATGGGCTCAGAAATGAAATTACAAAGGGATGAGGCCTGTGCTTCAAAATATATAGATATGTTCGACACAACGTTTTTATAGATGAAGACTGCCCGTTAAAATATACCTGAGCTTGAGAACCAAAGTGGCAGCAGGCAAAACCCAGTGAGGGTGAAGGTGTGAGTGGGTCTGAGGGAGAGTATGTGAGGGTGTGAATTTTGGGAGCGCATCTGTCAGTGCAGGACCTCCGAGTGGGTATAGTTTGGATGCTCTAGTGCAGGAGGTGCTGGCCAGAGCCCAGCGCTGTCCCACTGGCGTTTCTCTCCACCTGAGATAGGAGGAGGCAGCGGGAAGCAGACGTGCCTCAGCACCCCTAGGCCACAGACAGGCACTCAGGGCCCCACTGCTGGGACTCAAAGCTCACAAACACACGGGGCCATGGTAGTGACCCAGCGCACCTGAAGCATGGCCTCAAGACAATTAGTCCCACTACCTTGATAGGGGGTGGGCAGGTCCTGCCCTCCCCCCAACCCCACCTCTTCACCAAGGAGCACTCAGCTTGCCTCCTTCCTTCACAAGCTGAATGCCCAACCCACCCTGCCCTCTTGAGGACTGGTGTGCCTGGCCTGCCAGATGCACGCCCCTACCGCCCGTTTAGGCACATCCAACAGGAACCCTAGGAAGACTGGCCTCACCATCTTAATAAAGGGCCACTGTGACCCAACGCCCCCAGAAACATGGACCTGCCATCGCTAACCACTGAGCTTGACCTGGTGCCCCTAACAACCAGCCCCACTACCTTGTGAATAGCCCGTAGCCTTGATCTGATAGCTTTTTAATTTTAATTAGATGGAAAGTATTTTTTAAATTTTGAAAAAGCTACTGTTCATTTTTTTTGAATTACTAATAAATTAATATCATGAGAGGATAATTCCATAGGTAAATTTAATGAATGAATAAAGTTGTTTTCTGCTTAGACAGACACAAAATATTAACTACAGTAAAAATTAAGGAAAATGCCAAATGTGGAGAATAAAAATAAGATGAATGTTAAATGCAGAGCAAATAATATGTTAGATGCAGATGAGAGTATATTTGTATGAATGTTAAAAGTTGAATAACCTATGGAATGTTAATAATGTGTGCTACTTAAAATAAGTAGGGGAACAAATTAAAATATTGAGATGCCGTTACAAAGAGAAAATGTAAACTAGAGTGCTGTATATGATGCGCCTCGAAATACGAATAAGAGCCTTATGCTATTCCGAATATAGAATGGAGATCCTGACCCGATGCTTGACCTGGCTAGATTGAATGACATTAGTGTGAGTGGAAATTTCCCCCATTATCAGTCTACATTTCCCAAAGTTGGAGACAGACAACTCTCATTCCCAGCCTCTTCCAGGGGAGAGGCATCTGATTTAGATTCTACCAAGCAGACCCACCCACCATCGTGAGACTCAGAGGCAGAGGTGAGCCACCCAGCGGGGCTATTTTTTATGGGGCAATTCTTTTCCTGCAAATGTGAAGGTGGGAGAGTCCATTTCCTCAGAGATGAAATTGGTGGAGCTTCCGATGTTTGACCTGGAGATCACGGTGCCATGTGGCAGGTCTGTTATTTTCTCTTGAGATGCCTTTGATGTATGGGTTGTATTGTTTCTTATTGAATAACTATGCAGTCTGGCTTCTCTCATGCTCAAAAATAAACCCTCACATGTATGATCAAGTGCTCTCAAAAAGTCCCCCCAAATGGGGAAAGAACAGTGTTTGCAAAAATGGTATTGGGAAAATGGATTACCCACACACAAAACCATTTAGTTAGACCCTTAAGCCACACATAAAAAGTAACTCAAATACACTAAAAATCTAAACATAAAGCTGAAAACTATAAAACTCCTAGAAGAAAACATAGGGGAAAGCTTCATGACATTGGATTTGGCAAATATATTACATATGAGGCCAATAGCACAGGAAACAAGGCAAGAATGGTAAATAAGAATACATCACATTTTTAAAGTTCTGTGCATCAGAATAAGTAATAAACAGAGTGAAAAGGTAACTTAAGGACTGAGAGAACATATTTAAAAATTATACATCTGATATTCAGAATATATAAAGAACTTGTACAATTCAAAACAAGAAAAACAATAACCCAGTTTTAAAATAGTCAAAGAAGCCCTGGCAGGTGGCTCAGTAGGTTGAGCAGTGCCCCATGCACCAAGAGGCTGCTGGTTCATTTCTGAGACTGGGCACAATCCCAGTTTGCAGGCTCAATCCCCATTAGGGGGCATGCAGGAGTCAGCCATGTTTCTCTGTCATGGATATTTCTCTCTCCCTCTCCCTGCCTTTCTAAAATGTATAAAAACACATTTTAAAATAGTCAAAGGAGTTCAATACACGTTTCTCCAAATGAAATATAAAAATGGTCATTAAGCATATGACAAGATGTTAAATATCACTAATTATTAGAGAAATGCAAATTAAATACCATCTCACAGCTATTAGGATGGCCCCTATCCAAAAAGTAGATTATTGCAAATACTAGAGGCATGGGGCACAAATTCATACAGGGTAGGGTCTCCAGGGGGGTGTGGGTGGGGGGCTGGGAAGGCCTGGGGTTCAGATCTGTCCTTCTGACCTTCGCGTCAGTTCATGCCAGTTCAGGCTAGTTGTTGGGAGCCGCCTGGAGTACGCTTTTATATCCTTCCTTCCTTGTGGAGCATCTAGGGAGGGGAAGTGGCCACGGTGCCCAAAGTCGACTTCCAGGAGGCTGGCGGAGCTGTCAGGATCTTGCCTGCAGCACTGGTCCATTCTTCGGATTTTGGACCTGCAGGTCCATTCTTCGGATGTTGGACCTGCAGGTCTACTGAAGGAGTGAGTGGATGTTGCTGGGCTGGTGGGCCGTTGGGAGGGGTCTGTCAGCTGAACGGCACTCCCACTGTTGGAGCGCACTGACCACCAGGGGGCAGCTCCTGCATTGAGCGTCTGCCCCCTGGTGGTCAGTGCGTGTCATAGTGACTGGTCGTTCCAGACGTTCTGGCCATTCCAGTCATTCTGGTTGGTCATTCAGTCATAATGGTCGCTTAGGCTTTTATATATATAGATGGGTGAGGATATGGAGTAATTGGAACTGTTGTGAAATATTAGCAGGAATGAAAAATGATGCAGGTGCTATGGAAAACTGCATGATAGCGCCTCAAAAAATGAAAACCCCGGTTACCATAGAACCCAGAAATTCTACTGTGGATATGTATCCAAAAGAACTAGAACTAAAGGCAGGATTTTGAAGAGATATTTGTACACCCATGTTCCCAAGCTCACAACAGCATTATTTATAATAGTCAAAAGGCAGAAGCAACTCATCTATAATAACACAAGCATAATATGCAAATCGACCGAACGGCCAAACAGCAGAACAACCGTCTGATGAACATGCTATGACACCCACTGGCGCCAGGTCAGCCAAGGCAGTGTGATTGGTCTGGGGCCTTACCATTGTCCCATGATCACCCCATAGAGGGAGGCCCAGGCCACTGGCCAGCAGGACAATCAAAAGAGGGGCTCCACAATTGCCCCAAAGAGGGAGGCCCATGCTATCCAGTAACGGCACTGCAGAGGGTGGGCAGTGCCTACCTCTTTGGGTTAATCCATCACGGGGCTCTGGGATTGTGTGAGGGTGCAGGTCAGTATGAAGGACCACCACCGCCCCCTCCCCCCCCGCCCTCCCGAGTGCAGAATTTTGTGCACCAGGCCTCTAGTCCTATATAATAAAGAGGTAATAAAGGGTCCATCTTGTGTGTTGACCATCACTCCAACACACAAGATGGACCCCCCATGTGGTCAAAATGGCTTCCCCCATGTGGGCACAAGATGGCTGCCACAAGATGGCCAGCAGGGGAGGGCAGTTGTGGGCAATCGGGCCTGCAGGGGAGGGCACTTAGGGGTGACCAGGCTGGCAGAGGAGGACAGTTGGGAGAACCAGGCCTACAGGGAGGACAGTTGGGAGCAACTAGGCATGCAGGGGAGGGCAGTTGGGGGGGACCAGGCTGGTAAGAGAGGGCAGTTAGGGGTGACAGGGCCAGCAGGGAGGGCAGTTAGGGGTGACTAAGCTGGTAAGAGAGGGCAGTTAGGGGTGACAGGGCCAGCAGGGAGGGCAGTTAGGGGTGACCAGGTTGGCAAGGGAGGGCAGTTAGGGGTGACCAGGCCAGCAAGGGAGGGCAGTTGAGGGTGACCATGCCTGCAGGAAAGGACAGTTAGGGTTTATCAGGCCTGCAGGGGAGGGCTGTTGGGGGGAACCAGGCTGGCAGGGGAGCAGCTAGGCATTGATCAGGCTGGCAGGGGAGTTGTTATGGGGTGATCAGGCTGGCAGGTCAATGAGTGGTTGGGAGCTAGCAGTCCTGGATTGTGAGGGGGATGTCCCATATTGGAGAGGGTACAGGCTGTGCTGAGGGGCATACCCTCCCCGGGCACGAATTTCATGCACCAAGCCTCTAGTATGTTCATAAAAGCAGATGAAAATGGATAAAGGAAATGTATATACATAAAATTGAATGTTACTCAGCCTTAAGGAAAAGAAAATCTTGTCACGTGCCACAACATGGATTGACCATGAAGATATTAAGTGATATAATATAGTTACAGAAAGGCAAATTCAGTGTACTTTATGATTCCTCTTCCTTGAGCCATATAAGGTAGTCAAATTCATAAAAGCAGAAAATGCATTAGTGGTTGCCAAAGGCAGGGGAAGAAAGTTAATAAGTTCCTTAATGGGTACAGTTTTGCAAGAAAGAAAGTTGTAGAAATCTGTTGCACAACAATCTTACTTAATAATAGACCAACATGCAAATTGACTGTACCTCTGCTATGCCCACAGCCAAACAGAGTGAGTATGCAAATTAACCCAACAAAGAGGGCCAAGCCCATAGTGGCCAGTTGATGCTGGGACTGCTGGGGGCCAGATTGGAGACACAAACATGCACGGAGGCCAGCACTCAGCAGCCCCAAGCCCCACCACTGGCGCTGGGGCTGCTGGGAGCCAGCATCCAGCAGCCAGAAGCCCTGCCATGGCAGCACTGGGGCTGCTGGGGGCTGGATCAGAGACACAAACCTGTAGCCCTGGCACCCAGCAGCCCTAAGCCCCGCCACTACAGTGCTGGGCTGCTGGGGGCCGAATCGGAGACACAAACACACAGGGAGGCCAGCACCCAGCACCCCCAAGCCCTGCTGGAGCTTCTGGGGGCTGGATTGGAGACACAAACCAGCAGGCCCAGCACCCAGCAGCCCCAAGCCCCGGGACCCAGGTGCTGGGGCTGCTGGGGTGGGCAGCAGAGACACAAACCTGCAAGAAACCTGTGGAAAGGGAGATAAACTATCATAACTTTATCTCCCTTTCCACAAGATGAGAAAACTGCCCCTGGTTTATTTAGTGATGTGGCCCACACCTTTCTACAAGCACAGGGTATGTTATGACCACTCCCAGGAAGGTCTGGTCAGAATACCATCTCCAGGGAATAACGCTACTGTGGCAAATCATCTGAGAGAGGAAACAAGCTTTTGATGGGTTTATTCTGAAGGTCAGAGAACATGCCCCCCCAACATATGCTGTGTTGTTATACTGATGATCTTGAGCTGCAGATGCTTGAAAAACAGCAAATGCATGCAGAGGCTTTCACTGAAGTCTCCTGATCTGCCTAAAATCGGACTCCCTAAAAGGAGCTCAAATGTCATAGGTTCCCTTGACGGGATAAGTGTCATCAGGCAGAGAAGACTGACTCATGTCACAGGACAGGAGAGTAGAAGTTGACATCACACCCAAACTTTGTTGCAAACTATTTCCTCCCACCCCTATTCATCTTTCCTAAAAATCATTTACTCTCCTCTAAGAGGCCTACATCTCCCATCCCCTTTCCCTAGGAAGAAGGTATTTAAATCGGCATTCTAAGCCACCTTGGGGAGTGACTCATTTTTCCCTGGGATCTCCCACATACACACGAGGTACACATGTTAATGAACTTTCGTTTTTCTCTCGGTGATCTGTCTTTCATTACAAGGGCCTCCACTAAGAACTCAGAAAGGTAGAGGAAAACTATTTTTCCTCCTCCATAATTCTATCTCGGGAAATCAAGGCCCCAGCTGAACAATGAGGTTGGCTCAAGTACCAAGCAATCCCGGCTGATCGGAGGGAAGCTTCTAGGGAGAAATCAATGATATTGGCATCAAAGTGGGAAGGAGGGCACACGCATGGTTGCTGGTGGGAGTTTAAAGTGGTTCAGCATTTTTGGAGGATGATTTGGCAAATTCGATAGAAATGTTCAAGGTACATACAAGAGTCTTCTACTAGGAATCACATCTGTTGAGATAAAGCACAAGTGCATAAGCCCTGGTCAGAACGCAGGATGTTACTGCAGGCTCCCCTTCCATGATAGGAAAACCTGGGAACGACCTGCATTTTTAGGACAAGGTGGCATCTATACTAATAAAAGGGTAATATGTTAATTAGACTGAACATCTTCCGGACGACCTTCCGGGTGTCCTTCCGGACATCCTTCCCAACAAAGCCATGTTGGTGGGGCTAAGGCAGAGGAGGTTAGAGATGATCAGGCATGCAGAGGAGAGCAGTTAGGGGGATCAGGCCAACAGGAGAGAGCAGTTAGGGCGAACAGGCTGGCAGGCAGGTGAGTGGTTAGGAGCCAGAGGTCCTGAGGAGTCCCAGATTGGAGAGAGTGCAGGCCGAGTTGAGGGGACCCCCTTCCTGTGCATGAATTTCGTGCACTGGGCCTCTAGTCCTATATAATAAAAAGCCCAGTGACTGAAACAGCAGAACTACCAGAATGACCAGAACAACCAGAATGGCCTCAGCCCCTCACACCTGCTGGCCTCCGTCCAGCAGGCCCACCATCCCGATCAAGGGCGGGGCCAGCCAACAAACTGCCCCTGGCCCCTCAGCCCAGGCTGCCTCCAGACAGGCACTCCCTATGGCAGGATACAAGGAGAGCCCCCTCTCGAATGTTCACAGAGACAAAAATGCTCAGGAGACCAAGGTAATAGAAACCTAAAGACCCAAATGCTGGGGCCCATGCTGCCGAGGCTCACTCAGCACAAAGCCAAGGGGAGCTTGGACCAAGTTCTGGTCTAATTCCTAACCCAGTCGTGACCTGCCAGCCTGGGGCCTCAGCGCACTCTGGAGTGTGTAATCATGGGGGACACTCTGGAGGCGGAGGGCTTGCTCCATCCCTCATGTGCTCAGCTCCAGCTGTTCCAGCAAAGCCCCTTTGCTGGGGCAAGATCACAGGGAACAGGTCAGGGTAGGGGTGGCCGACCGCGACCTCTGCTGAGGCTATTTGCACACATGTAATTAGCTCTAATTATCTCAGGATTTCAGTTTGCCTACTTGGGACTTGGGACCTGGGCCTGGGAGCTGGGCCTGGGAGGTGGGCCTGGCGTGAAAGCTCCCAGGAAGCTGCTGCTCTATTGAATGAGCCCTCTCACCAGGTCCGGAAGCTCTATCCCCGTCCACAGCACCTGTGTCGTGTGCCTGTGTTTGCCCAACTGTCTACGCAGCCACCACGTGCTGGCTTGGGGATATCTTTGTGTGTCCTTGGTCGATTGTGTGTCTACACTGGCTGCTGGGAAGGTTTGTGAGTACGAGGCACCAATGAGGAGAGGAGGGGTGGCAGGGTGGGAGGAGTGGAAGGATGAACTGGTTCTCAATTGCAAAGGAAGGAAGTGCTAGCACCCTGCTCTCCTGTCTCCACAAGTCCTACATGAACATGAGTCCAGGGCAGCAGCCAAGGCCAAAAATCCCTGGAAATTCAGATGTAACTGCCAGAATGAGGTGTCCTAGACCATGTTCTGTCTCGTCACCCCCCCCCCCCAAAGCCATTTCGAACCTCAGCCACCAGTGCTCCTCTCCTGTAGGTGGCATAGTCAGGGCTCAGAGAGGTTAGGGAACTAACCCTAGGCAGCACAGCAGGCCAGGGCTGCCACTCTCCAGAGCCCAGGCACAGGATTCAACATTCGGGGTTTGCTCAAAAACAGAAGGTGTGCAGGGACCTGGGAGGAAAGGCCTCCAGGTCCTCCTCTCTCTGTCTGATCTCGGATCCCTAGCCCTCAGCGACCCGGGTCCTGCACACTCAGTCAATTGCCAGTCATATCCTTCCAGTCTTTTCCCTGAGGCCAGTTCAGCCATGTCTACACTGAATGGAACCAGAATGCACAGGAGGGCAAGCTTTGCCCCAACGGCCTTAGTTGGAGGTGAAGGGATCTGCCTTCCCAAAGCAGGATTTCTCAGCACACTTGCTCTGCCCTTAGGGCTGAGTCCCTCCCTTAGCGTTCCTGGGTTCTCTGTGTCTGTCTGTTTCACCCTGTTCCTTGCTCTCTGATCCTGTTTATTCATTCCCCATGTCTAGCTGGGCCTTTTGTCTCTGTCTCTCATGGGATCTCTGCCCGTGGAGAACACCCCTGCCACCTTTGCAAAGGAACACACACCAGCAGAATCAGTCTTTGCAATAAAAAACAACAAGTGGGAAACAGAGTGAATTAAAAAGCATTAAGTTAAAAACAATCCCTGTGTCTGCAAATGCGTTCAAAACGGCAGCACTTCCGTTGGAGTGGTAGGGGCAGGGTATGTTGGCCACATGTTCTGGAGCCTCAGACACAAAGTGTAGGGCACTCAGTGCCTCGCTATGGACCCCTCCCACTAACCACCTGGGATGGCAGGATCTGGGGAAGGGACTTAGTCTATACCTGCCCTCTCGGACCCCGACCTGATTCTGTAGACCCTCTCCCCTCTTCTGGCATCTACTGGTCCCTCTTATTCCCCCAGGACCTCTAAGCCTTCCTATGCTGACCCCAACTCTCCTTCTGCCCTCCCCCCACACACAGATTTCACCCTCTCCCTCCCCCACCTCCCAGTCTCCTACCCCATATTTCTTCCCAATCTGTCCTGCTCCACCTCCATTCTGCCCTCCTGCCCCAGACTACCCAGCAGCCCTGGCTCTGGGAGAAATGGTGAGAACAAAGCTTTCCTTGGCCAGAAGAGACTCTCCAGGGACCTGCATACAGAAAGGAGCTCCAAGTCCTGTCCCTGCAACTGCTTGGTCCTGTCAGATGCCAATCAGAAATTGTGTCTCTGGAGACAGAGGGTAGCAGAAGTAGGCTACTGTCCTTTGACACCCAACTTCAGGAAGAAACTCTTCCCCCACCCCCCCCAAAAAAAGTTCACCCTGCTGCCTCCCTTATCACTTTCAGCACCCCTCCTTTGGCCCTTTCCCTGGAAGTGGAAGGATTGGAGCACATCAATACACATAAAAGAGTAATATGCTAATTAGACCAGACATCTTTCAGATGACCTTCTGGACGTCCTTCCAGACAAAGCCATGGTGGTAGGGCCAAGGCAGAGGCAGTTAGGGGTGCTCAGGCCAGCAGGGGAGAACAGTTAAGGGTATCAGGCTGGCAGGATACAGCAGTTAGGATGATCAGGCCATCAGGGGAGAGCAGTTAGGGGGATCAGGCCATCATGGGAGAGCAGTTAGGGGGATCAGACTGGCAGGGGAAAGCAGTTAGGGGGATCAGACTGGCAGGGGAGAGCAGTTAGGGGGTTCAGGCTGGCAAACCGGTGAGCGGTTAAGAGCCAGCAGTCCTGGATTTCGAGAGTATGTCTAACTTCTGACATACTGCCATACTAAACTGGCAGACATCCCCCAAGGGTACCCGGATTGGAGAGGGTACAGACCAGGCTGAGGGACACCCTCCCTCCCCCTGTGCCTGATTTTCATGCACCGGGCCTCCAGTAATGACATCTTTTTGGAATATGCTGCAGTGATTTTAGCACTGCTCTGCCTACACAAAAATAAAACTAATCCAAAATAGGGGCCTCTGGGATTGGATGGAAAATGCCTCCAACAGGAGGACTGGTTGTTCTATGAGTCAATCAAATTATTCTTGACAGAAAGCCAAGTAAATAGAAAACACACTGAAAGAAGCTAACCTAGACTTCTATGGCCATACCTTCTTAAAAATGTTCTATATTTGAACAATCTTTACACTCGTCCCTATGTCTCTGCTAAAAATAAGAATAAATTATGCTACCAAAAACAAGAAGATTTTTTAAATGACTTAAGTATTTCCTCTAAAAAAGATTCACACCACTCACTCACAGCAATGTTAAAGCAACTATAACTCTCTATGGTATAATACATTATATCAAACAGAGACACTGGCTGCTTTAGAAAACATTTAAAGCTCAGTTAAAACTACAACTATATAGAACTTTTAGATATTAAGGTCTCTATTTCCTTTTAGCACAACAGTAAATTCCCCTTATCTCTTGCTACTTTGACAGGCTATTACAACTTATAAGGACTTTTAAGTCGGAACTCTTGAGAACTATCTGACAGCATACAGCTAAAGGCCAACTACCCCAAAACATGTACTGTAGTTTTTTAAAGCCCTGGCAGAATTTAACCTGGGGACAGTTTAACATGTAACAATGCATTCTGTGCTTTTGTTTTCCATAAGCAATCCAAGCATAAAGATCCTAAAAGCATTTTATGGTCAGCAAAACAGAATTCCTTGCTGCTGGAGGCTAAGAAGAGTAGCTAGCATAATCAATGTGAGAAGTTTGTAAAAAGGCTGATGGACATTTTCAGAAGGGCTGAAAATTTGCATATTATTACCTGCTACTGAACAGCTGTAGTCATGTCCCCTAACCTGATAATCTTTCGCTGTTTACCAAACTTTACCTTTGATATGTATATCTGCTTTGCTAAAGGGCAAAATGTGTAAATAAAAAGGCATGGGTCCAGAGATTTGGGGAGAGATTTAAAATTTTTTTACAGGAGGAGACAAAGTAGTGGAGGAGACAGGTCCTGTACCTTCTCACAGAGCAGATAGCAGGAACAGCTGAATCGAATAACATCCACCTGGAATTAGCAAATTAAACACAGCTGGTGAGGCAATCCATGGCTGGAAAGGTCAGAGATCACCTAGAGAGAGGTGAGATCTGTTTTTCAGTCTGGACAGAGAACCACCCACAGTAGGGACTAGAGTCTCAGAGGGAGATTATGCTCCACCAAACCCGTGGCCCTTGGGGTCAGTGTAGCACTTGAATGTGGAAGGGGGTCCACAGGTGCTGGCTGAGGTGGACTCAAGATCTAAGCCCACAGCCTGGGAGACTGTGCCCAGAAAGGCAGCCTGGAGTTCTTTACTGGCTGCACAGTGCCAAGGGAGAATGACATGAGTTGGCGTGGTTCATTTGTCTTTTTGTTGTTTTGTGTGTGTGTGTGTGTGTGTGTGTGTGTGTGTGTGTGTGTGTTTACCTCCTTGCTTTTGCTTGCTAAGTCCAGTACATAGTATCTTCATGTTAAAAATACTCACCGAGACTGCAGAGGAAAGTAGTTTTTATGGACACTGGGCATCAGAATAAGGAGAGACAAGCAGGAAACCAGCTCTGAGTCAGTCTGTCCCTCCAACCCAGTACTAAGTGTGTCCTGGAAAGAAGAATCTAAGCACTGGGGTAGAGGGGCCATTTAGTTATGGAAATTATACAGAAATACTGCAACCCAGGGGTTTTGTCAGAAATTGAAGCTTGTGTAAATACAGGCAGAGAACCCAAGTGAACAGAGAGATTTCACCTGCTTGAAAACAAGGTTGTGGCTTATGACAGAGAGAAGTGGTGGATTGCGGGGAACTTCTACACTGTGCTGAATACCTGACAGGAAACAGACATGCCAGGCAGAACAGTAGAGGAAGGGAAGAACCTTCAATATGTCACTTTTTTATTTTTTTTCTTTTATTTAAGAAACTAACATTTTTTTCTCACTTGATTTTACTTTATTATTATTATACTTTTATTTGTAATTATTATTATTACTATTATTTTACCTTTTTAATATTTATTTTATTTTTCTTTCTTTTATTTTAAAATAAAATAATTTTGAGATTAGTGCTCTACATTCTAGTTTTCTTTTTCTTTTAGCATTATTTTACTCTATCTAATTTTCCTTTATGGCAATACTCTCTTCCTAATTTTAACCCTTTTTCATCCTGTTTCTCTTGCCCTGTTCCTGTTTTAGTTTTTCTCTATCCTTTCTTTTGACTGCCTGTTAAAAATTGATCTTAGCCATATATCTAATTTTCTCTCCCCTGCTTCAACTCCATGCACACTTCTCTCTTCTCTTTCTTCGCTAGCCAAATTTTTCCTTTTTCTTTTTTCCGTCTTGTTGTTGTTTGTTAGTTTTTTTTATTCTTCCTTTTTTTCTTTTCTTTTTTTTGCTTCTGTTTCTCCTCTTCTGGCTTGTTCTCATCTTCTACTAATAGCTTAATTAGTTCCAATCACCAACTCATGCCTATATACTCTCTATTCTCCTTTTCCAATAATAGATGAATATATAGATAGATTAAAGAAAGGACAAATTACATATATATATATTGAGTGGCCAGATTATTATGATTTCAGACTGCATAATAATCTGGCCACTCAATGTATATCCTAGATAATAAAAAGCTAATATGAAAACTGTCCCCTCGACCAGGAGTTCGACCAGCAGGCAGGTTAGCCAACCGCCCATGTCTCCTCCCCCTGGCCAGGCTGGCCGGACTCCACCCATGCACAAATTCATGCAACGGGCCTGTAATATATATATAACTAGAGGTCCAGTGCATGAACCATAAAAATCCTACAAGACTCCATAGGCAGTAAAATAGCAGACACATGTCGTAGTAATATCTTTACCGACACAGCTCTTAGGGCAGTGAAGACAAAGGAGAAAATAAACAAATGGGGCTACATCAAAATAAAAAGCTTTTGCACAGCAAAAGAAACAATCAACAAAACAACAAGAAAGCCCACAGCATGGGAGAACATATTTGCCAATGCTATTTCTGATAAGGATTTAATTTCCAAAATTTATAGAGAACTCATACAACTTAACAAGTGATAGATAAAGGATCCAATAAAAAAAATGGGCAAAGGACCTAAATAGACACTTTAGAAAGAGGACATACAGAAGGCCCAGAGACATATGAAAACATGCTCAAAGTCACTAATCACCTGAGAGATGCAAATCAAAACAACAATGAGACACCATCTCAGACCTGTCAGAATGGCTAACATACACAAATCAACAAATGACAAGTGCTGGGGAGGATGTGGAGAAAAAGGAACCCTCGTGCACTGTTGGTAGGAATGCAGACTGATGCAGCCACTGTGGAGAACAGTATGGAGTTTCCTCAAAAAGTTAATGGAACTGTCATTTGACCTAGTGATCCCACATCTAGGAATATATCCCAAGAAACTAGAAACACGAATCAGAAAGGATATATGCACTCCTATGTTCATAGCAACACAATTCACCATAGCTAAGATTTGGAAACAGCTTAATTGTCCATCAGCAGATTAGTGGATTAAAAAACTGTGGTACATCTACACAATGGAATGCTATGCCGATAATAAAAAGGAAAGAACTTTTGCCATTTGCAACAACATGGATGGAACTAGAGAGCATTATGCTACATGAAATAAGTCAGATAGAGAGATAAATATCACATGATCTCACTCATATGTAGGATATAGTGATCAACATAATTTGAGGAACAAGAATAGATCCAGAGACAAATGACAAGGAAAGGGGGTTTAGAGAGCAACCAAACTTGTATGCATGCATATTAACATAACCAAGGACACAGACACTCGGGAGGGGGGGCTCGTGGGGAAGGGGCAGGGGCAGGAGGCTTGCCCTGGGTGGGAATGACTTGGGGGGGGGGTCAATTGGGGAAAAAGGAGACATATGTAAAACTTTAGACAATAAAAAATATACAGAAAATGGAAACAAAGATATATCAGAAAACAGGAATAAAAATAGACAATATACAGGCTCAAATAAGGTAAATATTGACTTTTGTCTGGGATGATACCAGGCAAGAAGGTGACTATCCATCATAAACAGCTTTTAGTTTATAAAGTTTTAATTTCAGATCATCCTTTGTGGTTACTTTAGGTTTCTGAGTTTGCAAGGCAGTCATGCAAGGACTTCCCTGAACTAGTCAGGTTAGCATGTCACCCCTTTTCTTCCACACATAGTTCAATACAATGGATTGCAGTTTTTAGAAGTGAATTAAAATTTCCCTGACATAGAACTAAAATATATATGCCAGCATTCTGACACACACTTAAATTCAAATATGATAGAGTAGCTTAACAAAAGTAGGAAATAAACTGATGAGAGAAAATGCTGGCAGTATTTGTCAGCTTTTAAAAAATATTGGTTATGTGTTTTGGCTCATTTTAAATATTGATTTTTTACTTCATATTCTTCAATTATTTGATTTGAAGGAGACCATCAAATTCTATTTAATACTCCCCACTCCCACCAAATCTGGATACCCTAGTAGAAGCAAAGAAAAAAGCACCTGCAAGTTTATGCGACAAAATATTTGTAAATGTGTCTGGACTATAAAATTAGGCATTTTACACACACATACACAAACACACATACATACATACACGCTAGAGTTTATATTGATAATGAAAAAAATCACTGTTGAAGGCAAACAATTTTTGAAAGCGGAAAGAGAAAAGAATTGAACCAGTTAAGAAAATGAAATAAAAGTAAGCAAAGCACTTTCCTCTCTGAAAGTGGCGTCCGGGGTGGGGCGGTGGGGCCCTGGAGGGATTGAGCTAAAGAAAAAAATGAAAGAGAACTAGAGAACCCATGGACAAGAGTGTGATGATTGGGGAGTTTGCGGGGGGGGGGGGGGGGGGTGAGGGGATAAGGTGTGTGGAGAGGGATGCGCGGAGGTGGAAGAGATCATAGAGGTGATAAATGGTGATGGAAAAGGAAAGAGAAAAAGAAGGAAAAGGAAAAGAAAAAATGTCCTTGAGAGACAGGCTGTAGACCTCAGGCAGCCTGCTGTTACTGGTTCACATTGGACCTGGGGCTCTGTCTTCACTGTGGGGTCAGGGGAAGGAATGCAAGGGAAGTGAGGAGAGGGATTAGCCTGGGAATCCCAAGCCCCTGTAGAAAAACCAACACTTCCCTCCCACCAGGTCCTTTCGATTTCGGTTCCCCAGATCCACACCACTTGCCTTGGGGGTGGAGGTGGGGGGTGGCATGACAACCTAACAGTGGAATTACCAGAAAGAGATGTGTCCTTTCCGGGAAGAGGTCAATGGGGGAAAAGGGAGATATATGTGATACTTTAAACAATAAAGAATGCAAATTTTAAAACAAAACAAAGAAAAAGGTGTCCTTTCGATTTCGCTTCCCCACATCCCCACCACAAGCCTTTTGGCTATAATATCTCTCTTGATATTCTGCTTCTAAAGAGAACAGTCAGTATCCAGAGGGCAGCTGAGAACTTGTGTGTAGCTGCAGGCAGCAACCATGCCTGGTAATTTGTCTTCCAGCCACTTGTTCTTTAACAGCAACAAATGCTGAAGCCAAGTCTGGGCACTGGAAGGGGAAAGGGGGTTGTCACGGGGCCAGGTGGCATGGGGGCCCTGCAGGGCGGGGGGGGGGGGGGGGCGTGCTGTGGGCAGCTCAGTGATGCCATTTGGATCTGAGTGGCTGTCAGGCAGGAGAAGGCAGATTCCCACAGTGTGTCCTGGATGCATGCTCCCCTGGCACCTGCCCAGGGCTGCAGGAGGATCCCTGCAGGGGAGGAGGAGTGCATCTGCCTCAACTGCAGAAAGGGACTGAAGTCTTCCTGGACCAAATCCTGACCCCCTCAAGGAGCCAAAGCTACTGATACATAAGAACTGAATCAGAATAACCTGTGATGGTTGCTTAGAAGACAGGGTTGGGATATTTTTAACCATCCTTTCAGATCTCTCCTGAACAGGAAACTTGGGAAACCTGTGATCACCTAACTGTATCTAATAGAACTATTTCATTCCACTTCCTTATTTGGAGTTAATAGCTTCTGGGTTTGGGTATCTAGGTACACTGGCATTTAAAAGTAATTTCTTGGTAAGCACAACTATTGCTATTCAAAGATATTAAATATTCAGTCCAAGAAATAAACTCTGCAATTCCTCCTACTTATAACAAGGCAATAAAAGGCTCATGATTTAACACATAACTGCTCCCAATCACCTATTGAAAATGGTAGAGGAAGACTGTTAAACAAATTCATGTTATTTAGATACATTTTTATATCTTAGCAATTTGCAGCTTACTGAACATATTAACACATTTCAATACATTGCCTAATTTACTCATGGTTAAACAATACATTAATCCCGGAAAAGTCTGTTAATTATGGAGACCCTGTGTGATACCAGTCTGTACAGGGAAGAGTAAGGCAGGAATTCTTGTTTTATCTTTCACACTGATAAGAAAATGCAGGCTCACAGAGGTAAGTTCCTTTTTCAAGGTCTCACTAACAGGAAGTGATTTGAAGCCTGGTAGCCACTCCAGAATCTGCTGTCCCACATCCCAGGACAGCTCTGGGTTCCTCCCACAGGACTCACCCCCTCAGTGTCCTCCCTCCCAGCTGTGTCTGCTGCTCCTGTCCTGCCTGAATCCTGCTCATGGGATGTGTCCTCCATGTGCTCACAACTGGATAAAGAGATGTCTCTGCTCACCTCCATTTAGAACTTAAGCTCCCTGCCCTCTTAGACACTCGATTTTTATTTATTTTATTTTGATTTTTTTATTGTCTAAAGTTTTACATATGTCTCCTTTTTCCCCAATTGACCTTCCCCCAGCCATTCCCACCCCGGGCCAGCCCCCCACCGCCCCAGTGTCAGTGTCCATTCGTTATGCTAATATGCATGTATACAAGTCCTCTGGTTGCTCTCTAACCCCCTACCCCACTCCCTACCATTTGTCTCTAGATCAATCTATTCTTGTTCATCAAATTATGTTGATCATTATATCCCACATATGAGTGCAATGTGATATTTATCTCTCTCCAACTAGCTTATTTCACGTAGCATAATGCTCTCCAGTTCCATCCATGTTGTTGCAAATGGCAAAAGTTCTTTCCTTTTTATAGTGGCATAGTATTCCATTGTGTAGATGTACCACAGTGTTTTAATGCACTAATCTGCTGATGGACACTTAAGCTGTTTCCGCATCTTAGCTATGGTGAATTGTGTGGCTATGAACATAGGAGTGCATATATCCTTTCTGATTCGTGTTTCTAGTTTCTTGGGATATATTCCTAGACGTGGGATCAGTAGGTCAAATGACAGTTCCATTAACTTTTTAAGGAAACTCCATACTGTTCTCCACAGTGGCTGCACCAGTTTGCATTCCCACCAGCAGTGCACGAGGGTTCCTTTTTCTCCACATCCTCACCAGCACTTGTCATTTGTTGATTTGTGGATGATAGCCATTCTGACAGGTGTGAGATGGTGTCTCATTGTTGTTTTGATTTGCATCTCTCAGATGATTGTGTCTTTGAGCATGTTTTCATATGTCTCTGGGCCTTCTGTATGTCCTCTTTTGAAAAGTGGACACTCAATTTTTAATCAACACTTACAGAGGATTCAGGATGCTACACATGATTTTAAGAGCATTATAAATTTTACTAGGGGTCCAGTGCATGAAATTTGTGCACTGGGGGCAGGGTCCCTCAGCCCTGCCTGCCCCCTCTCATAGACTGGGAGCCCTCAGGGGATGTCCTCCTGCTGGAGGCGACCAAGCTGTTCACCCCACTGCTGCAGCCACTGCCAGCCACTGCAGCCTCCAAGGTGTTTTCATCAATATGAACTCCAGTCCCTTCACCATGAAAAAATGACACCTTTATTTAGGCATTTTTAAGATGTCTCTTTCATAGGATATGACATTTCTTTCTTTCTTTTTTTATTTTTTATCCTCACCTGAGGATATGTTTCCATTGATTTTTAGAGAGTGTCGAAGAGAGAGGGAGAGACAGAGAGAAACATCAATGCCAGAGGGACACTTTGATTGGTTGCCTCCTACATGAGCCCTGACCTGGGCCTCGGCCAGGGAGGGGTCTGTAATCTAGGTACATGCCCTTGATCAGAACTGCACCCAGACCCTGCAGTCGGCAGGCTGAGACTATCCATTGAGCCAAACCAGCTGGGGCAGCATATGACATTTCTTAGCCACTCCAGCAGCAGACCTTTGTTTTTTCTTCCAGGAGTGAGGTGAAAAAAGCCTATAACACTTTCTTGGATTCTTATTACCCAAGTTACCAATAACAGTGCAAATGGTGGTGTACAGGGAGCTTAGCCAATGAGCGGTCAGAAAAGGTTTTTACACTCTAAATGGTTTGGCTCAGTGGCTAGAGCATTAGCCTGCAGACTGAAGGGTCCCAGATTTGATTCCTGGTAAGGTTATGTACCATTGTTTGGGGCACATCCCCAGTGGGGAGTGTGCATGACGCAGCTGATGGATGTTTCTCTCTCATCGATATTTCCGACTGTCTATCCCTCTCCTCTGTAAAAAAAACGAATAAAATATATTTTTTTAAAAAGGAAAAGAAAAGGTCTTTCCTCTGAAGCTCATGCACAGAGGACTCCCTGCATCGTGCCCACTAGACTAGGGGTGTGTCCCCACGGCCCGGGGGTACGCCCCCAAAGCTGGCAACCCTGCGTTGTGGGTCCCGGGCTTGGGGCATGGACCCTGGCTGCCACTTGGTGCTGGCCCATGGGCAAGCAGCTGCGGGGCAGGAACATTTGCTGCATTGCCATGGCAACTTGGTGGATGTTCCTGCCCTCCCCCCAGCTGCTTGGTGCCTGTGCCATAAGCCCGGAGTGGCCGGGGTGTTCTAGGACTCCGGCCACTCAGGGCCTATGCATGAGCCTACAGTCTAGGAGCGGCCTGGGTCCCGAGGATGTTCTCCGGACCCAGGCTGCTCAGCGCCTGCATATGCAAATAAACCCACCATTTTTGTCAGGTTAATTTGCATACTCACTTCTGATAAGCTGGTTTGCATCATGGAGGTATGGCCAAGTTGCATCTTTCTCTTTTATTAGTATAGATTTTATATTTTTTTTATATACCAAAAAGATCAATCTATATTAATAAAAGGGTGGCAGATGGTAGGTGCTGATGCCCAGGGCTGGCCTGAGGCTCAGGCAAGCTGCGGATGGCAGCTGCCAATGCCCAGGGCTGACCGGAGGCTCAGACAAGCCACGGATGAAGACTGCCGCTGCCCAAGGCTGGCTGGAGGCTCAGGCAAGCTGCAGTGGCTGTGAGGGCTGAGACTCAGGCATCCGTGGCAGCCAGTAGTGGCAGCAGCAGAGGCATGATGGGGGCATCACCTTCCCCTGGTTGGCCTGGTCACCTCCCACAGAGGTAGGCCAGAGGTAGCAGCAGGGAGGTGGTGATGGGGGTGGTGCCTTCCCCTGGTTGGCCCGGTTACCTCCCACAGAGGGAGGTTAGACAGGGACCACTCCCTAAGCCATCAGTAAGACATCCCCTGATGGCTCCCAGACTGTGAGAGGGGACAGGCCGGGCTGAGGGAACCCCCCACCTCCATTGCATGAATTTTCACGCACCGGGCCTCTAGTTTATTTATATGCACTAAGAAATACAACTTTCACACCAACTGTGAAGATTTGAGTCAATAGGGTTGGCTCATTAGCTCCCAGTGTCCAAACTATGTGGCCATGCAGTAAAGATAATCAAAGTTTGTTTTATTGATTGACTGTCAAATATTACAGTGACAAGGACCAAAAACAGAAAAGGAAACAGATTTCTTGGTGAGCATGAAATCCAAACAAGGGAGTTAGATGAATTGAATGTTTTATGGCAACAGGTGAGAATACTTAATTGTTCAATGTCCCAGTAGAGTTGGACTTTCCATTCAGATCAGTAGACTTGAGGGCTCCCTGGATCCAAAGCTAGGGTCAGCCTTGCTAGTGGGAGATCAATAACTTCCAGTCCAAAAATGAGGGTCCTCTTTTTAATTCATAATTGTTATCATTTGCCCAGGATATGGCTTCTCTTCTTGCAACTTCATGGTCACCTGATGCCACTTCTGTGTGACCCCTTTTTTTCTTTAAATATGTAAATATTCCAAACAGGAGACATCTGGTCTGTCTTAAGTCTGCTGATCTGTTATCTAATATGGATTTAACATTTATTTCCCAGAGAGCCAATTATTTCCTTCATTGTCAGCATTCCTAGAGGGCTTTTTATTGTAGCCCCTTAATACAAAAACAAAACCAGGAGACACTAGAATATGCAGTCAACAACTATTATATAAACATACCTATGCATTTAAGTTTAAAAAAAATAAACATTTTTGATAATTTAATGATGGATCTCACTGGTGAGTTGTTGTTGTTATTAACTTTATTGTTCAGATTCTTACAGATATCCCTCTTTTCTCTCCCCATAACTCCCCTCCACCCGGTTCCCACCGCATCCCAGGCCCTCAGCAACCCACTCTCTGCATCCATAGGTATTGCATACATGCATATAAGATCTTTGTCCCATCTTTTCCTGCACCCCTCACATCCCCTTCCCTCTGAGAATTGTCAGTCCACTCCATTTCCATGCCCCTGATGCTATTACATTCAGTAGTTTATTCTGTTCATCAGAGTTTTTATTCATTTGATTTTTAGATTCACTTGTTAGATATGTATTTGTTGCCATTTAGTTGTTCATATTTTTTTATCTCTACCTTTTTCTTCTTCTTCCTCTTCTTAAAGAATACCCTTCAGCATTTCATATAATACTGGTTTGACAGTGAAGAACTCCTTTAGCTTTTTCTTGTCTGTGAAGCTCTTTATCTGACTTTCAATTCTAAATGATGGTTATGCTGGGTAGAGTAATCTTGGTTGTAGGTTCTTGCTATTCATCACTTTGAATATTTCTTGCCACTCTCTTTTGGCCTGAATAGTTTCTGTTGAGAAATCAGCTGACAGTTGTATGGGTTCTGCCTTGTAGGTAACTAACTGTTTTTCTCTTGCTGCTTTTAATATTATCTCTTTGTTTTTTTGCCCTTGGCATTTTAATTATGATGTGTCTTGGTGTGGTCCTCTTTGGATTCCTCTTCTTTGGGGTTCTCTGCACTTCCTGAGTTTGTAAGTCTATTTCTTTCACCAGGTAGGGAAATTTTCTGTCATTATTTCTTCAAATAGGTTTTCAATATCTTGCTCTCTCTCTTCTGGCACCCTCATAATTCAGATGTTGGTATGCCTGAAGTTGTCCTAGAGGATCCTTACACTATCTTCATATTTTTGCATTCTTTTTTTCTTTTTGCTCTTCTGGTTGGGTGTTTTCTGCTTCCTTGTATTTCAAATCTTTAACTTTATTCTTGGGATCCTCTTTTCTACTGTATCAGTCTTTATTTCAGACAGTGCATGCTTAATTTCTGACTGGTTCTTTTCCTTTTTTTGCATTTTCACTAAGATCCTTGAAGGTCTCACTAAGTTCCTCAAAGGTCTCACTAAGTTTCTCAGAGGTTTTTAGAAGATGTAACCTTATAACTGGTTTTGAACTCTATATCCAGTAGTTTGCTTTCTTCCATTTCTTTCATTTGTGACACATTTCTTTGTTTCCTCATTTTGTCTGCTTCCCTGTGTTTGCTTGACTGTGAGGACCAGCTGTGTCTACAGTAGAAGAGCTGCTGTGCAGGAGACACCCTTATGGGGCAAGAATTGCTTCAGTTGGGCTTTGATGCTCACTGAGTCTTTCCCTCAAGTGTGTCACTTATGGATGTGAAGAGTTATAATATGGTGTGGTCTCACACTGACCACTGGGTACATTACCTCTTGGATCTCCAAGGAGGTGCAGTCAGCCACTGCCTGGGGCCACCCAGCAGGAGCTACAGAGAGATCTGCAGATTCCTCCTCTTTGTATAGGGTTTGGAAGTGCCCAGCTGAGGCTCAGCTGTGAAGCAAGGCAGGCTGCTGCAGTGCTGGCCTTTGCCTTTTTTAGATAGCTTTGGGGTTTCCTGACCCAGCTGCAGTTTGACAGGTTTTAGGCTGAGAAAAGACAAGCCATTCATATGCAAAAGCTGCTGCACACAGGTTGGGTAAGGTTGTAAATTGGGTGGAGTCGGGGGGGCGGGGTCTCAGGGAGTCTCCAGGGTGGAGCAAACAGCAATGGATGCCAGTCAGTCCCTGCACCAGAGAGGTGTGACAGCTGTTGAGTGCACCTCCACCTGGAAGAAAGCCGCCTCTGCGTTCCTGCCCCGATGCCAGACAGTGCAGTTTCTCCCCTTATGTGTCTTGGTCCCCCAAATATAGCCAGGCACTGGAGCTCAGAGCATGCAGGAGCTTCTATCTCCCTCCCAATTAAAAAGCAGCACACCCAGGTGCTAGCCCCTTTTGCACCTCTGCACCTCCTACCAGTCTCAATGCTCTTTCTTCTTTATTTTTCTAGTAGTAGTTCTTCCACTCAGACAGGTTTCCCATGGTTCTGGATGATAGTTGTTATGTATTTTAGTTGTAATTTTGATATGGTTGTGGGAAGCAACAAGTACAGGTGTTTACCTATGCCGCCATCTTGGTTCTCCAAGGTTGTTGTTTTTTAAAACATATTTTTATTGGTTTCAGAGAGGAAAGGAGAGGGAGAGAGAGATAGGAGCATCAGTGATGAGAGAGAATCATTGATCAGCTGCCTCCTGCACACCCCCTACTAGGGATCGAGCTGGCAACCCAGGCATGTGCCCTGACTGGGAATTGAACTGCGACCTCCTGGTTCATAGCTCAACCTCTGAGCCTTACCAGCCGGGCCACCAGTGCGTTTTGAGCTGCATTAAAGGCATATGATTTTGTTAACTTAAAAACATTCAAACCTGTAGAGAATTTCTGTGAATTTATTTGAGCCAAAATCTTCACAATTGCAGGGAAGCAGAATTCGAATGTATTGGGATAATGCTCCAGAGAATGGCAGTTTTTCACCTGGTTTTATACATTACAATAAAAGGAGGAGACATAAATGGGTTACATGAAATCCACTGGTAATAGATTAGGGAGGTGGGAGAACGTAAAGTGGGGAAACCTGTGGGATTGAATATAAAGTAGAATGATGGACACATACTTCTTTTACTTAGGTGGGTATGTGATAGTTAACAGTCAACAATTAACATGGTAACTGTAACAATGAAGGTTACTGTTATCTTGTAAAGGTTAATTATATTATCCATCCAATAAAACCTTTTTTGCTCAAAAAATTTTTTTTCAAAATCTGCTTTATAGTATTTTATTACATCTTGTCCCTTGAAATATTCTTCTTATATTATTAAACAGTGTAACCGTTTTATTTTATAACCTGAGCTCAAAATTACAGTGTCTGGAATCCTGGTGAGTCTTTCTGCCATTTGTCTGTTACTTTGTATCTCCTGCTTGTGTGGGATCGAACCCTTGTTTGAGTTTGCGTTTTGGCCCCATGTTTCTCTGGACTGTTCTGGGGGAATCCGCTGAGTCCAAGTAGAACACAGCCTTACAAAAAGGACTTGCTGCTGCCAGGTGCCCTGGGGCCCCATCACCGCCAACCCATTTTAAGTAGTTTCTGAAACCACACCTGTAATGTAGGTAAGTTCAATCCAATGCTCAGGTAAGGGAAAGGTTTTATTTTTAAATTCTAATGCAGGTCAATCAGGTAATTTTTCCTCTGCTGTAAACAGATACTTATTAGCCTATCCTTTCCTGGGAGGATTTCCAGTTCATTCTAACTTTCCAATTAGGAAAACCTACCAATCTCAGCACCAAGTCTTCCTCCTCTGTTCTTCTTATGGTCATTAAGAGTCCAAGATGGGCACATGCTTCAGAATGGTCACAGCTTCAGCTCCCAGGTACTACCATGATTTTCTTCTCATTTTCTATATTTGGTTCCTTCAACTTTATGTTCTTACAAACACACTGATATATTTCAAAATGCAAGTAATATTTCTTTTGGCATTTATAGGTGTTTTGTAAGGGGAAGGTTTCCCCCATATCTAGCCTGCCATAATTTAAAGTCTCATTATCAAATTCATGTAGACAGAATAATTTGGGGGAAAAAAAAGAAATGAAGGTGAGAAAGATAGTTTTTTATAGTAAATAAGTCATCTCTTAATCCCTTGGCTTTGGAGGAAAAGTAATGTACCTGATTAAGTAGGTACACTGTTTCTATTAGAACTGTCACAGTACAGACACAAATCTGCAAGGGGTTTTCACGGGTGAATAAAATTTACATACAGAACCAATCCCATTCCTTTTGCTCAGTTCATCATAGATTCTGATTGAATCCAACATGGACTTCATGGATGAGACTTACACTGTGCCTGCAGGGGAATGCTAATTTGGGAAGGTTTTCTATAGTGATAACACCTAGAAGATGGCCTTTGCTCAGCAGAATATATTAAAGGGTTGTTGAATATACAAAGGTAAGAAAATCCTGGTTTGGAATAATGGACTAGTCACCTGGTCACCTATACTGCTGTACATAATGAATAGTGGTTAGGAACTGGAGATAGATTAAAAAGAAAAAGTCTTAGAGAGAAAAAAGGAGGCCTCAGAAGATGACAGGATTGACTAAAGCACCCACCACCACATGAGTGCGGGCTTTTTAACCTCCTTAAAAATTCAACCAGACCGGTTTATTGGTATATAGACCATATGCCATTCAATTCACAAATTCAAAAGGTACAATTTAATGGTTTATATATATTTGTGCAACCATCTCTATAATCAAGGAGAAATTTTCATCACCCCACCAACTCCCCGCAAAAAAACAACCCATGAACCAAGAGGTCATCAGCTTAATCCTGGTGAAGCCACATGTCTGGGTTGTGGGCTCGATCCCTAGTAGGCAGCAAATTCTGGTATCTCTATCATTGATGTTTCTATCTCTCTATCTCTTTCTCTTCTTTTCTCTCTAAAAGTCAATAAGAACATTTAAAAATAATAAAGAAATAAAATCATATTTCACATATTAAATATATACAATTATATTTATCAAAAACGAGTTATGTACATTTTTCAACCTCATATTGTTATTTTAAATGCAAGATTTTTTTTGGTATGTATTATGAAACTAAATTGATTCTTTTCAGCCAGGTAATAATAGTTGTACAAATATGACATATTTTAAATATCGTAATTGACATTGTACATTACCCACAGAAAGGCAGCCCAGGGTAACTATGTATCTATTTATCTATCTGCTGCCTTCCTGTCTATCTATCCACATGCGCATTTGACTGGATTTACAGCAATTTAATATTATCAGTGGTTACTTGAGTCAGTGAGAAGTTTTTCACAGTTTCTGAACAATTTTTAAAAAGGCGTGGACTTGGTGTGTGGGCTCCGGCTAATAGTGTTTGAATATGTCACTGCACAAGTGAGAATCCCTGTTAGAACCTGGTAGGAATGGCCCTTCTCAGGAAGGTATGTTTCCTCTCTCAGAGTGGCTTTGCCTCCGGAATTCCCGGTTCGCATGCAGGACAGAGCTCTAAAGCATTTAGAGGCCTCTCTCTTACAGGCTTTATGCAGGCTCTCAGCTCCTGGAGGGTTCAATGGGGACCCTTTGCTCCTTCAAATTGTCCTAGGGTGCGATGTCTTCTTGGCACTGCTGCTGGTAGCACTATGTGCTTTCTGTCAGCTAGATCCCCAGAGCAATGGAAGGAATGTAATTCAACACTGGGTTCTCTAGGTCTATTGTTGGAGAGTGGGAATTTTTGCCCATTCCAGAGACCGTGGACTATGCCCTAGATAGAGTTGTCAGTGCTGACACCAGCCCAGGCCTTGAGATACAGTCTCATGGCCCCTTCACAGCACGTAGGCCTTCTTTTATAGAACACTGTCAGCTTTCTGAAGAACAGGATAACCCTGTGAATAACATGGTCATCAATGGCATGATCCTGACGTTGCTTAGGAAAAACTGTTTTGTCTTGGGTTACTTGCTCTGCAAAAACAAGATGTGGTTAATGTGCTTAAAAGTGGTCCTGCACACCCAGTACAGTCCTCTAGCAATAGAAGGCAAGGTAGAAATGCAAACTGACCCATGATTGGGCCCATAAGTTCATGACAAGGGGGGAATGATAGAGCTAAAACTAGGTTGACCCCATGGAGTTCTTTTTGTTACTTTTATAATGTTTCTTTTGTTCTGTACCCGCCATTCTGCAACTCTTCCTGCTGCTCTTCCCTGTAAACAGCAAGTATGTAACATTTGCACAAACCTGCCAATAGGAATGCAGAGAAGTGGACTCAGCCCAAATTAGGCAAACTGCACAGTACCCCTGCGTAACCAAACCTCTGATCCTGCCCCCTGACCAATCCATGGAAGCCAGGAATGTTCCCTCTGCCCACTGCTTTGGACCCCCTATAAAGCCTTTGTTCTCCCAAAGCTCTCTCTTCTCTCTCCTGCCACTGCCCTAGTGATTGCTGGAGACGGGAGCTCGTGCTAGCACAAATAAAGGTTCTTTTGCTCTTGCATTGGGGTCAGCTCCTTCCTGGTGGGTTTTTGGGGATCCTGAAATCTGGGCATAACAATATGAAGAGGGAATAATGAAGAAATCCTTTATGGAGACAGAAAGGGAGAGGAAGAGGGAGAGGGAGAAGACTGTACTCTAAATAGTACAAGAATTTAGATAACTCTCAAGTTCCTGTAATATTCAAATTACATTATTAAACAATTAAATGTTAAACTTTTAGGGAGAAGCATCAGGAATGATGCTGGGATGATAAACTATTCATTAATTTGTTCACTCCTGTGTTTAAAAATTTTTATTGTATGGTTTACTATATGCTAAGAGCCTTTCTAGATGGCTGAGTCCATTATATACAAAATAGGTAATGTTCCTGCCCACTTGTATTCTATTGGGAGAGACAAACAATTAACATGAACAAACTCTGGTGATAAAAGGTAGTGATAAATTACTGTGAAGAAGACGAATAATAATACTGGCCACTAGATGAAACTTATTGCTTTTTTTCATTTCTTTACCAATAAATCCAAGAAAGACACTGTGAGCACGACACACTGTTAATTAAATAGGTTTTGGGGGGGCCAGGTGCTGTCTCTCCTTCTATCTCTTTCTCCCAAATTGGATTTCCTTTTTCCACTAATTGACTGATAAGGAAAATACGGTTAAGACATACTAAGGAGCCATCTGAGATATCTTGGGATAGAGGGATTAGATCAACTTCTTCCTAAATCGGAAATCCTCTCCCCTCAATTTCTTGGGTATTTAGTTTTCTGTATTATTTAATCTCTGTTTTCACCACTAGACTATGAGCTCCTTAAGAGAGGGACTACAACTATATTCCCACTCCTTGGCAGAATATGTGATAGATACTCACCAATGTTTTTTGAATGAATGATCCCTGTAGCCTAAGCAATGTCTGCTTTTCATGAAGCCTCATCTAACTCCCTAGGGACTCTGTTTTGAACATAGTTTGGTGGAAAAAACTCTAAGTTTTCCAGTCTTGTGTTCTATGAAATGCTGTCTGTCAAAGAACTCACAGTGAGTGGGAAGGGTAGGATGTGCGTGTGTGTGTGTGTGTGTGTGTGTGTGTGTGTGTGTGTAGTAGGCATATTATGTGGCACTGAGTTCTGAGCCATATTTTTTCTTCTTTCTGTTTGGATAAAAGCCGAACAAACAATGGAGATATATATATATATATATATATATATATATATATATATATATATATCTCCATTGTTTATATATATATATATATATATATCCATTGTTTATAATATATATATAAATTATCTTTATTGTTGTATTACAGCTTTCCCTCTTTATTCCCCATTGAACCCCTCCATAGCACCCCTGCCCCCCCCCCAACTGAAATATTTTTAATGCTCAGGGAAACAACAAATACCAGGCACATGCTTTTGTCAGAGATAACTCTAAAAGTAAGGGTCTTGAACATTCTTCTCTACAGTGAGTAAAAGGAACATCATAAAAACAACAATGGAGTTGGAATCTAAGGAAATTCATATATCATGATTGATCCCATAATCCCTTGGTCTTAGAATGCTTGACCTGCATTAGAATAGAAGATCCTGTGCATGTTTAGTTATATTTCTACATAAGTATTCCATTTTTAAAAAACAGCTATTGTAAGTGGTACTGCTTTTTAATTTTTGGTTTCCAGTAGTCCATTGCTTTTATATAAAAATACAGTTGAAAGTGGATTTTTGTGTATTGACCTTGAAATCTTATAACCTTTTTTAAACTCACGTATTTGTCCCAAGCGTTTTTGTTGTTGCTGTTTTTTGCTTTTGTTGCACATTCCCTGGGATTTTTCTATCTGAATAATCAGAGTGTGTGAAAATAAAGGCAGTTTTATTTTATCCTTTCTGATCTTTCTTCCTCCCTTCCTTCCTTCTTTCCATCCATCCTTCCTTTCTTCCTTCTTTTTTTGTTTCTTTTATTTATTTCTTTCTTCTTTCTTCCTTTTGACATATTATAGGAAGCCTTTCATTATACTGGTTAACAGCAGTGGAGGGACTGCACATCCTTGCTTTATTCCTGCGTTAGGGGCAAAGCATTCCATTTATTATCATTAAGTATGTTAGGTGAAGGATTTTTTTGTAGATTTCTTTTATCAGCTTAAAGAAGGTCACTTTCTCTCAAGTTGTGACATTTTTCCAGATTCTAAACTGCTTGAGGTATGCCTTGGGTAGAGTGACCAGGGAAGCTCTTTTCCTTAGGTCTTTAGATTATGACACAAGTGTCTGAGGATCTTGCCAAGTTATTCCTGAGATCCTCTATTTCTCTCTGAAGTTGTCTGCTCTCATTTTGGAATCCTTCCTTTAGTAACAGGGACTGTTCCTAAAAAAGGACAAATAAAGAGTAAATAAAGTACAGCAGTAAGCAAATCTGAACTTCTAGCTAATTTCCACATTCTTAGTATTTCATTTCTTCTTGAAATTTTCTGTACCATAAATATTCATTATACTTTCTCTTGGACGTCCTAGCTGCATGATTGCTTTTCTTAAGCCTCCTTTAGCTAAGAGAGATTTTGGCTTATACCTTCTAATATAGTGATAAAATTAAATTATAATCCCCATTAATTCTATACAACATATGTGGGCAATTTTAATCATATGTTTCTTTTCAAGTCTTATAGACTCTTATACACACACACACACACACACTCAGACTGTTCACATGACAGAAATAAAAATTCTCAAAAATCAAAGAAATGCCTAAATCTTGATCAGGGAATTTGATGTAAATCTCCACAGTGGCAAGAGTAGCAGGATATAAGTAAGGACATCAAGGCCCCTAACTGTGCATATTGGATTTCTTCAGAAAACTCACTATGCAAACTAGCAGTAGGGCATAGCAAACAGGCAGGAGTGGCAGACACAGTGTGAGAGGCAAGGAGTCTTTCTGCTCATAAAGGTTCTCTTAGAACCAAAGTCATAACAGATGTGACAGAAACACAGAGACTGTGGATTCCTCTAAGTGTGAAGGTGGTTCAGATATCTTACGGATCTGTGTGACCCTGTAAAAGCTCACCTTTTCTGAACCTCTGCTTCTTCTCCTAAGGTATAGGTACCCACAAATTCTTGCTTCATATAATATTAAACAAGAGATACAGATAAGACATATTTACAATGCCTGGACGAGCATAGCTACCATTGACTGAAGAATGTACTGATGAAGGACTGGATATGAGATAAAGGAAAATAATTTTTTTTTAAATAAGCACACATAGGCAGGCTCCGAGTCAGGCAGATAGACAGGGATTGAAAGGTATAATTGGGCAAGGAAGGTCCTTCCGGGTTTCATGTTCTAACAGACAGACAAACAGGTCAGGGAGAGTGGACAGAAAACAGAAAAACAGAAACCTCAAGGTGATGCCATTACATACCTTAAGTTTAAGAGCCATAGCCCTCTCTTGCTCTGCCATTAATTGGGCCCGCTCCTGCTCCATCTTCTCAGTCAGTTGTTTCACATGTTCCTGATAACTCTTTTCTTTCTCCTCCATCAGCTGCTGATTCTTCTTTTGCATTTCCTCCAGCATTTTTGCTGCAGCCTCTGCAGATTCAGCTTTCACACGTTGCACTGCCAGGAGGAAAGGAAGAAGACAAATTCATGTGGGTGACCACCTCGCTTTTTCTTCTTTGTGAACTCACCTGTCATTGTTGCTGCTGACTGCATTTGCCCCACTGAGACTGACTTTGGCTAGTAATAGGCATCTTTGCTCATCTGGTTCTTGTTTTAAGGACCCCAAGTTCTCCAAGCCAAATTATTTAAAGTTTTAAAAGCTGTTGAGGCTGTGTAGTTTCTTGACTTGCTCCTCACCTTCTATCTCCTTTTCCTTTACTGTGAGAGTCTGGTCTGTCTGCAGAATTGTATCAATCGCAGACTCCTTGGACCTCAGGTATGTCTGAAGAACTTCTTCACTCTAAGACCCAGAGAAAATGGCATTAGTGATAGGAAATCGTTGGAAGCGCTTATTTCTATTTTCCCACCATCTTTTCCTGTAGGAATTGCTTCTCTTGTCCTTGGTCCTTGTTCTGGTCAAGGTGCCCCTGTCACAGGGTGGGCGCATGCTCCAGGTTGGCCAAGCCTGGCACCCGATGAAGCAGAATCCTTTGTAAGAGATTGATATAAATATAGATTGAGAGTCTCTGCTCTCTGAGTGAGGGCCCTACTTTTGGAGCTGTGGGTGCTGTGGTCCCATATGGGGTGAGGAATGAAGCCATCGTGGAGAGAGCAGATCCATGGAAAGGAGATGGAGGGAGAATGGGAGGAAGGGAAGTGTGGGGATGAGGGGAGCTACAGAAAGACAGATAAATGCTGGTTACCTGTATTCCCTTCCGGGGTTCCTGAAGATACTTTTTCTTCAGCTCATTCACAGTCTGCATTAAGAGATGATATCCTCCTGGTTTAGAATAAACCCCCTGCTTTATATCTTCTTCTAAAGAATAGAAGATATCCTTAAGTAAAGCTGAGCAGCGATCCAATGATGCTTTCATATTCTCTTTATAAAAGTCATCTCGCCTTTTTTCTAGCTGGGCCTTTAATATGAAAATAGGAAGTAGAAAGAGTACAGAGAAAATGTTAGCTCAACCTCAGGATTTTTGGAAAGGCTTCTCAAAAAACAGTCTGTGACCCTTATAAAAACTTACAGGCACCTCAGCAGGACCACAGCCTTCCTCCTGATCCTGTATTTCTACTGAAGTCCCTTTCTCCTGGGAGGTGAAGTTCATGGCAGAGATTGCTAGCTTTATGTTAGCATTTATGCTACCCAGCTGCCGGTCATAGTGGGCCACGGCCTTTTGCACTGCAGCCGAGTTCTGTATCTGGACCAAGGCCAGGACTGCGTTCTCCATGCACGGCAGGTCCCCACTGCTGATGGCATTGATATAGGTCAGGACTAGGTTCTCTAGTCCTACACATACACCTTTAGAAAGAAACTTCTGCTTTCAAATTGGACCAGTGATTGCATATGGAAGAAATGTGGTTCAATGTAAGCCTGCTCAAGATAACTAAAACTACATCTTTCTTTTCTTTTGGCTATAACATTAAATCGTCTGATAACAGCAAGCATGTAACTTGATGAAAAGCTCTGATTGTTACCTCCATGCATTTAACTAAATTATGAGAAAGAGTGTTCATTTATGCATGAAAGGAAAAAAATGTTCAAAACTTTAAGTCAATCATAATAAAATTGGTTCTTCTTATTATAATAATAACTAATAGGGGTTTTTGTCATTTTGAAGTCTAGTAAAAATTCCTTCACTCCTGATAAATACCCATTTTATTTTCTAGTAGTACTTTGCTTTCTGAGACCCTTATCCATATACACATAAGAAAAAAAATTACCGCTAATTCCTTTTGAAATAAATGGTTTACATCCTTGAAGGAATTCTTCATGAAGACTTCAATGGCCTCTTTCTCACTGGCCATGTGCAGGTCCAGCAGCTCTTGGAGGGTTTCTGTGGGTAGTTCAACCTTCTCACCCATCTGCTGGTCATAGTGGGCAATGGCCTTTTGCACTGCAGCCGAGTTCTCTATCTGGGCCAAGGCCAGGACTGCGTTCTCCATGCAGGGCAGGTCCCCACTGCTGATGGCATTGACATAGCTCAGCACCAGACTCTCCAGCCCTACAAATAGAGAAAAAAAAGATAACGTTTGTTGTAGGTGGGGTGAGGAAACGGTCCATCCTCTATAAATCTGATGATATCTCTCAACATTCATTTGGCTCACTGCATCTATGTTCTCAGCATCACCTAAAAGTTTGCCAGAAATGCAGACCCTCAGCCTCTGCTCCAGATCAACTGAATTAAATCCTCCTCTGGTGAGATATTGGGTGATATTGATACAGATCAAAGGGTGAGAACCTCTGTTCTAGGCACCATAGACCTGTGTTTATTGAATGCATGTGCTTTACCCCTAAGCACCATAAGGACAGGAAATGTACCTCTCATTCATGTCTCTATCATCAATTCTGGTCCGTGGTAAGCAGTTATATAATCAATATTTGTGAAACAATTAAAAAGAAGTCCTCTGCCCTGGCCAGGTGATCAATTGGTTGGAGCATCGTCCCAGGCACCAAAAGTCATGTGTTTGATTCCTGGTCAGGGTACACACCTAGGTTGCGGGTTTAATCCATAGTTGGGGCGCATGCAGGAAGCAACTGATGCATGTTTCTCTCTCACATAGATGTTTCTCTCTCCCTCTCAAATTCATGGAAAAACATCCTTGGGTGAGGATTGAAAAAACAAAAATAAATTTAAAAAGCAGTCCTCCATTTTATTTATTCTGGCTGAGCACTGTCCTAGAGAACTTTATGTGACGATGGTCATGTGCTATATGTGCTGCCCAATATTGGAGCCCCTAGCCATGTAATCAGAACTGTTAATTTTCTTTAATTCTAATTAGTCTACATGTAATTTTAGATACATGTAGTTACTACACTTGTCTAGTAGCTATTTTATGGGATAGTACAGGTCCAGCTTATTAGGGCAATTTTAAGCAATAGAGCTTTTTTATTTGTCCTTTTCTATCTTTACTCACCCACGAATTCTGACTAATAAAATCTATTAGAAATGTGTCATTTAGAATGTGCCACAGTAATAGTAGTCTTAACAGTGAGAGTAATGACGGGGAAGTGGACTCACGGGGGCCATTGACTTGGATCCCTCCTGAAAGAGTTTTGACTTTGGAATTGGTGAAGATGTAGGAACAGAAGTCAGCAGCTTGTTGCACAAATTCGGGGTCCAGCTCATCATCACACATTGTCTCAAGTTGGCCTAGCTTTTTCCTATGAGTGGGCCGATCAAAGATAAAGCATTTCTTCTTTGGGAAGAACTTTCGGATACAAAGTCGGGGAAGGTTAAAATTTTTATCTTTAGGACTGGTACCTGGGGAGAGATAAAAAAGGGCTTTGCTTAATATAGGTGCTTGGAAACTTCTTCTGTAAATCTCCAAATGGTAAATATATTTTGCTTTGCAGGTCACGTGGTTTCTTTTTCAGGTATTCAATTCTGCTATTATAGCATGAAAGCAGCCATGGACCATCTACATTGTATTCATCCAGTAAAACCTATTTGTAGGATAGTTGGCAGGCTGCATTGGCCATCATTTTCCTGGGGGCTATAGTTTGCCAGCCCCTGGCCTAGAGCATTGTTATGCTTTAATCTATTTTCTTTAAATAAATGCCAACTCTACTCCATATTCTTTGGCTAATTACAGCATCACAAGTCTTAAGCAGGGAGATAAAAATCAATCTGATCACAGTACAAGGAAAGGTGAAAGAAAAAGACACTTGTTCTTAGAACAGGGGAGAAGATGATTCAAAATCAAATCTATGAACGTAGATATTAAGCAAGCATTAATTCTTAGAACTAGGCAGCTGAGAAGTAGCAAACTATACATGTAATAACACTAAGTAAAAACATAAAAGATGATGGTTTCTAATGGCTTGTGATTCCCAATAATTAGTTTAAATCCCCTTTACCTTGCTTGAGTTTGAGTGAATTATTCAGGTACTCGTCTGCTGAGATGGGTTGCCCATCTACTTCCAATTCTAGGGAAAAATCCCTCAGCGTCCACACAAAATCTGGAAAGAAGCTCACAAACTCAGCTGAGTCCTCAACCTTATTTGCGTCAGGGGAAGATTTTGCCCTTATTTTATCTGTCAGCTCTGTCACATAGCTGAATAGCAAACTAAGGAAAAATGGTGTAAAAGAACAGTGTCCCTCATGCCATATTAGTCCCACATATTCCAAACCTTTGTTTTGGCTTTGTTTCTAACTCAAGTATTAATTCTTCCTGCCCTTGAATTATTTCTCATACTTGCTGTTTTTGTGCTTGATTCGCCAGGATTCACATTCTGGGAGCTGGTTTTTAAGTACAGGGCTCCCTGCAGGGTTTTTTTCCCCAGCCTTAAAAAGGGTTCAGCATTCTGGAGAAAGGGGCTATGCGTAGATTCAAGAAGGAGTTCAAAGACAATGAAAGATATTTTGGAAAGGCATTGGGGGTTAGAGGAGCTTCAGCTAAGGGGAAATGAAGACTCTCCTCCTTCACTCAGGACCCTGCTTTTATTCAACACAATTTGTCCCAAGGCAAGGTGGAGATAATACACTTCAAAAGGTAAGGTATCAAAGAGTAGAGAATCATTGTCAGTTTGGGGAAGAGCCTACAGCTCTTCAGGTGTTTGACCAACAGGAGGCAATAAAATACCCTGAGCTGTCTGGCAGTTAACAATAAACCTATTCAGGTTTGAGGGAAGTGCCTTAGCCATTTCCAACAGGTAAACTACATATATGGCTCAGCCATTGTTGAGCAGCCCAAGCTTCACTAACCATTTGGTGAAACTCTTGTAATTATTACGTGCTGGAATTGGTTCTCGGCATCTACCTTCTGATTTTGATGCTGTTCTGGACCACAAAAAGGATACTGCAGTTGGTCCATGGCCTGCTGGTTTATGGTCCCCATGCTATTGTACACAAAGGTGCTGCTCAGCAGTATTGCCAGGGCAAAGATCCAGGAGTCATTTTGGTTGTCACCCTGGAAAGCAGAACACATTTGGGCCAGGATTATGCTTTATTCTCATGGCACTTTCCAGATCAGCAGTAGTAAACGGATGATCATTTAGTCCAGTGGCTTTTTTTAGATTAATGATTTATAAGAGGAAAAGAAATCCAAATGAAAATGGTTGTTAGTAGGACTTGGACTTTGAATATTCTCCTGATTAGTGTTTTTGGTTACAGGTATTCTCACTAAGTCTTCTTATGACCATTGGCAGATAATTGAAAAACAAATAGTCCAGATTGGTGGGCACTCTAAAGCCTTAAATGTTATTTAATTTTCTCTATGTTTTTACAGCAAAATTGACTTATGTAAGAGTAATGATATTTATAGCTATTTTATCTAGTCATTATTATTCACCTAACACTTTCCATTCTTATTAATTAGTCAAAACAATGCTATGAGGCAAATATAGATCATTTGCATGGGTTTTACAGATCAGAAAGCTGAGGTTAAAAGAAGTGAAATAATTTGCTAAGGCCACTGTGTTAATGACAGTTAAATTTAAACAACAGTTTAGGACTTCTGTACATTAATCCTTAATTAAAGTTCTCTGTAGGATAAGACTCATGGTTGATTTTGTTTGTAGTGCCTTTATGCATCTGAGTTAACTGGTTTGGCTTATAGCCTCTTGGTAATAATTAGAATACTATCTAATGACCACTATGCTCTTCTGGGATTCTGCCTTATATTTTCCTTATCCCTCATTGCAAAACTTGGTCTCTTAGCATGTAAACAGAAATGAAAAAAACACATATGGTTTAGTGTCAGCTCTTATTTGAATAAAAATTAAAATAATAATAACAATAAAATTAAAAAAGAAAAGAAAAAATATTAAATAGTGTAGACAATACCCAGAAATGAGGGGATTGTGTCCAAATTAAATCTTTAATACTTACCTTCTCTACATCTCCCAGCCCCTCAGTGTCAAGCAGAACTAAGGTGTAGTTTAGTTTCTTAGGGTGAGGCACACACCACATCCAGATGCCTTTGGTGTGAGACTGAACCGTGGAGCCCAGAGAGAAGCCTTCAGGGGGGACAGGAGAGGGAGGAAGTTTTGTTTTCATAGCAAATGTGTCTTAAAATGGAGATAAATGTAAACATAATCAAGGTAAGGAGAGACTATAACCAGTAGCCTGACTGGCGTGGCTCAGAGGTTGAGCATCAACCTAAGAACCAGGAAGTCATGGTTCCACTACGGGGCAGGGTACATGCCCTGGTTATGGGCTCCATTCCCAGTGTGGGGTGTGCAGGATGCAGCCGATCAATGATTCTCTTTCATCACTAATATTTCTAACTCTCTCTCTCCCTCTCCCTTCCTCTCTGAAATCACTAAAAATACATTAATAAAAAACTGCAGCCGATCAATGATTCTCTCTCATCACTAATATTTCTAACTCTCTCTCCCTCTCCCTTCCTCTCTGAAATCACTAAAAATACATTAATAAAAAACTGCAATCAATATTGATTTTACAGAGAAACAGGGAAATTCAAATATCCAATACATAAAAACATTCAACCCCTTTTTATTATAAAAACATTAACAAATTAGGACTAAAAGAAAACTAACTCAACATAGTAAAAGTTATATATGAAAATCCTTGAGCCAGCATCACACTCTATGGTGCAAGAGAGAAAGCTTTTCCTTCTACAAAATTAACCAAAATATTTCAAAGACCTACATGTAAGAGCTAAAACTATAAACTTCATAGAAGAAAACTTCATAATATTGAATTTGGAATGATTTCTTGTATATGGCACCAAAAGCATAAGCAACGAAAGAAAAATAGATAAGTTGGATTGAAAATTAAAACTTTTGTGGGTCAAAGGATACGATCAACAGAGTTTCATAGGTATCCTATGGAATGGGGGAAAATATTTCTTGGTTAAGGGATTGATATTCAGAATATATAAAGAAGTCCTGCAATGCGACCCCAGAAAAGAAACAAGCCAGTTAAAAAGTGAGCCAAGTACTTGAACAGATATTTCCTTAAAGAAAAATACAAATAACCAATAAACACATAACAAGATAATTAACAGCACTAGCTATCAGGGAAATACAAATCAAAACCACAATGAGATGCTATTTGACACCATTAGGATGATCACTGTTAAAAAAATATATATATCAGCCTGGCCAGTGTGGCTTGTGGTTGTGTGGACCTATGAACCAGGAGTTCATGGTTCGATTCCCAGCTTGGGTTGTGAGCTTGATCCTCAGTGTGGGGCTTGCAGGAGGCAGACAATCAATGTTTCTTTCTCATTATTAATGTTTCTCTCTCTCTCTCTCTCCCTGTTTGAAGTCAATAAAAACAAACAACAACAAAAAACACCACACACACAGCAAAATAACAGGTATTGGCAAGAATGTGGAGAAATTAGAATCCTGTGCCTTTCTGGGAGAAATGTAAAATGGTAGAGTTGTTGGAAATGATATGGTGATTCTTTAAAACATAGAATTCTAGGAAAAGAATAAAAATTATGCTTTTAAAAGGGAAATTAAGGAAAGTGGGAAGAGACAGTGAGTTGACTCTTTCAGATCATAGTAAAGATAAGAGCATAACTATAGATTAAAATCTCACTTTCAATATTCCTACCTATCTCTACCTTGCTCTTCCTGTAACACTGTACTCAAAGCTGGGAGTGTGGGTGGACAGAAGGGACCTGGCAGAGCTTTGCTGGTGCCCCTCACCTTGTTTCTGCCCAGCCAGCTTGTTCATCAGGTAGGATTTGCCTGTGCGGTAGAGACCCACAATGGCCACCACCACAACAGGCTGTGTAATGGCAGACAGGATCTTCAAAGCTTCTGGGTTAACCACTAGTCGTGTGCTAGTGTTCTCAATGAGGCACACCGGGCCTGGCATCTGGATGTCTGAGGCCATGTCCAGGGTGTCACCTTATCTGCAAGCAAGGAGATGGGCTGGATTAGTACTTCCATTCTTAGTAGATCAAGAACTTTCACCAGGTTATTTTGATCTAGAAGGTAGAGTCATAAAATTCTCCAATGTGGCCAAAAGTTCTGTGTCAGCAGTGAGATGGATGAGAGGAAGATTTGTATTATTTTAGAAAGTCACAGAAGTGCAATTGAAGGAGTACATTAAAAAATATTGGTATGACAAGGACATCAACATTTAAACACTTTCATGAACAAAATCTTTAATTTACCATAGAAAACTTTCTTGTTAGATTCTCAATAAAATATTCATACTAGAGCGTGCCTGGTGTGGCTCAGTGATTGAGGGTGGCCCATGAACCAGGAGGTCAGGGCTCATTTCCTGGTCAGGGTACATGCTTGGGTTTCAGGCTTGATTCCCAGTAGGGAATGCATAGGAGGCAGACAATCAATGTTTCTCTCTCATTATTGATGTTTCCACCTTTTTGTCTCCCTCTCTCTAAAAATCAATAAAAATATATTAAAACATTTATTTACTAGGCATTAAATATAAAATAGAATAGGGTTCAGAGAGTAGTTTACATCCTGGCCATATGTAAGGAATTTAATATTTATCTGTTAATTAATTCTACTATGAATAAAGACTTTTGGGAATAGATGTTTCATAATCCAATGTATGCTCTTTGGACAATTTTCACAGACTTTTTTTGTTGGTAATCCTCACTTAAGGATATTTTTCCATTGATTTTTAGGGAGAGTAGACGGGAGTGGAGAGAGACAGAGAGAGAGAGAAACATTGATGTGAAACAGACACTTGGATTGGTTGCCTCCTTCACATGCCCCCACCACAAACATTCAATCCACCCTTCAACCAAGGGTTGACACTATAACTACTGTGCAAAAACAGGCAGGGCATATTTCACAGATATGAAATGTGTGTTTTTTCTACTAGTTGTGCTTATTTTGCAGAAGTGAGGGTTCACAGGACTGTTTACACTGCTATTCTGGAAGTGGAACCAATATAACTTTCATTTTCTAATTTTATAAAAATGTATGACTGTATGAAAAACATGACTAGGACCTGCCCAAAGCCTTGACATGGGCTTGTGCATGCAATGGTCCTTATACTTCAACTTTATTAGCTTCACAAAAAATTAGCCTTCAACTAAAAGGGGGTAAGACTGCATGGCTGCAAATACTGAATGTTGCCCAAAACCATGTTTGTGTATACATGTGTGTGGTGTAAGGGAACAATAGACGATGAAATATGGATTAAAAGGTCAGGAGGCAGATCAGGAGAGTCTAGGCTGCTTGATGAAAATGTATTTCCAGTCATACACTTGTAGGTTTTCTGTTTTGTTCTGTTTTTCCATTTGGTAGAGGAGAAGGAGAAGCAGGAAGAAGACAGGAGGGGAGAAAACTGGGGAGGAGAGGGAGAGAAAGAGCTGAAAGGAGAGAGAGAGAGGGTTGTCAGACAAGTAGGTGATGAGTAAAGTTCATGCCAAGCCAAGGAATTCAGAGGCAGTTTCCAGAAAGCAAGAGCAAACCTGCTTGAGAGCACAGAGAGGTCAGGTGAACAAAATGTCGGCTTTAGCCATGCAAGTTCTTTAAAGAGAAAACTTTTTAGTAAAGTGGTGGGGCCAAATTCTACTTATAAGGGGTAGGAAAGAAGTTGGCCCTAAGAAATTGGATCTAGTGGACTGGGGTTATTTTTTATTTTATTTTATTTTAAAAAATTATTATTTTTTTAAATTAAAGCTGATGATCAATATTATATGAGTGTCAGTGTACTACATAGTGGTTAGACATTTGTATACTTTAAAAGGATCCCTTCTATGTGCCCAGTACCTACATGTCAGCATACATAATTATTACATTACTAGGTGCACGAATTTGTGCAAGGGTGGGGTCCCACGGTCTGGCCGGTGATCAGGGCTCATTGGAGCGTCTCACTGAGTCCTGATCAGGGCTGATTGGGGATGGCTGGAGAGGGGAAGGGACAGAGGGAGGTTGGCCGGCCAGGGGGAGGGGCCCAGAAGGTTGGCCAGAGGGGAGTGAGAAGGGCTGCAGAGGTTGGCCGGCTGGCAGGGGTCGGTATCACAGGAGGTTGGTCAGCTGTGCAAGGTTGGCTGTGGGAGCACACAGACCACCATGAGGCAGCTCCTGCATTGAGCCTCTGTCCCCTGGTGTCAGTGCCCATCATAGCGACCAGTCTTTCTGGTCATTCTGCAGTAATCGTTGCTTAGGCTTTTACTATATACATTATTGACTATATTCCCTAGGCTTTACTTTACATCCCTGTGACTGTTTTGTAACTGCCAATTTATATTTCTTAATCCCTTCTCCATTTTCACTCAGCCCCCATCCTTCCTCACATCTGGCAACCAGAACCTGGGTTACTTTTAAATGAGTAATCCACTTTGAAACAAAGCTCATCTATATCACTGAAATGTCTGGTGATTTTGTGAATCTTCATCTTTCAGTCTGAGTTTCAGGTTTTTCTTTCTTCTTTTTTAACAGTGTCAGGTGGCTGTTTATGCTGCATCTCATTTTCTATGCTTCTTTCTCATGAAAATAACATATCTGTAGCCCTTTCAGTGTGTCAGCTGCAGTCAGATCAGAGTTGAGCAAGTTCCATCAAAGACAATGGTAATTTAACTGTGTCTGCAGCCAACACAATGTTGGCAAAAAGAAAGAAAATCGCAATGTGTTTCAAACTCTGAGCTTAGGCCCATGTCTGCTGCTAGTTCCTCCAAGCACCATAGTGACACTTAGGGATGTGCTGCCACCTGATATCGATGCGATTGAACCTCACCGTCTGTCCCACACACGCTCTGCTGCAACCTATGCTCATCATATTTTGGAAAATGAACTGACCCTTATAAATCTCTCCCACCCTGCCCCAGCCTTATCCTGTACTCCATTTTTCAGAGTACAGGTCCTTTAGAGGTGGAGAGAAAGCTGCTTTGACGAGAAAATAAAGTTCTTACCTGTCTTTTCTCTTCAGTGTAGGTTGCAGTGGTTTCGTCTCTGCCTTTCACTGGATGGGATGATTGGGCTTTTATTTAAGCTCTGATGTGACGTGGCTGTCCTGACTTCCTAAAGTTCTTAAGTAGAAATGAAGGGTTTAGAGTAATGTGAAACTGAAAGCACTGAGTAAAAAGCAGTGACTCAACAACCATAAAAGCAATCTCTGCAATCTATGCAAACAGGAGTGTACATGGATTTTACAGGATTTCGTAACTAGTTCATGACAGTCCAGCAGAGGACATTTGGCTCAGGGGGACTAGAAAGTCCCGAAGGAGAAAGTGGCCCCAGTCTCATTTCATGGAACAACCTGCGGTCACCCTATCTGGTGCAACAGGAGGCAGTCGCACAGAGGCTGCGAGACAGCAGGCCAAGGATAACAACTGCAGCTTACAGCCCTCAGGCTCAAGGGCCAGCACTAATCGTGTTGAAGGACAATGGACTCCATCTAATCAGACTAGAACTCTTATATCCCCCAGCCTCCGCCCCTTGTGGTTTTGCACATAAAATTCAACCCCAAGGACAGTGGAGACTGAGTGCTAACCTTCCCCTGTTGTGGCTCCATCCCCCCATTCCCTCTAAGAAACTTCCCTCCTGCTTGCTGGTGTCAGCCTAATTCCTTGAGTGACTCTAACCTTACAGTTCAGTTTGACAAAAGCTCCATTGCTGGTGCCTGGTGGGTGTGGTCAACAAGATGTGGCTCCCTCTTCCCTCTTTCAAGCAGGGTAAGGTATGTTGCTGAGAGAGGCAAGCCACCAGTATTTCTCATCGCCTCCAACACTGAGTTGCAGACACTGGAGGCTGGGCTCCCAACCTGCACCCAGGCCCACTCACAGAGTGAAGGCACTAGCTGATGCATAGCAGGCTGAGATTGTCTGGCCTTATCACCCTCTCTCTGTTTCACTTGTAGGAAGGAGTTTCCAAGCTGGGAGAGCCAAGTGGGGAAGACCAGAGGCTACCACCCCTGCCCAGGGGAGGAGCAGTGGCTCAGAGATATTTGTCCAGGGAGAGAGGCAGTGCATAATCACAAAGATCTCTGAAGTTCTCCTCCAAAGAATGATTTTATTGAAACAGTGTTGAGAGTTGAGGAAACTTTATTTCTAGTACATTGACTTTACAAAAAACAGGAAAGGAGGTTTTCAGGCAGGAAGCAAGTGACTTCAAATGGAAAAACAAAGAACAGCACTAAGGAAACTGTGTAATTATAAAAGACAGTATAAATGCAGATTTATTTTCCTTTCTTCTCTTTACTGGTTTAAAAAGCAATTGTATACAACAATTGTATTGCAGGGCCCATGACATACTTAAATGTAATGTATTCAGCAATAACAGAATACAGTTATGATACCTGATAGTAAGGTGAACTCATAGAAATAAAGAGAACCAGAAATTGTAAGTCAGAAAGCTAATATAACAAGCCCTATACATTTATTCTTTCTCCTTCAGCTTCTTTCAGGACATAAAATTATATAATTATGTTAATAACTTTCAAAATGTATTGTTGGGATTGTTACATATACAGATGTAATTTGTAATATATACGTAAAAAATAGCACTAAAAGGGGGTAAGGGAATAGAATTTCAGGAGTAATATTTCTGTATCTCACTGGAATTAATTTGGCAAAAATTCCATGTATATTCTTTTTCTTTTTAATTTTATTGAATTTATTGGGGTGACATTAGAAAATAACATTATATAGGTTTCAAGTGTACAGTTCTGTAATACATCATCTGTATATTTATTGTATGTTTACCAGCCAAAGCCAAGTCTCCTGCCCTCACCATTTATCCCCCTTTATCGTCTTCTACCTTTCCACCCCCTTTGCCTCTAGTTATCATAATACGTTGGCTGTATATATAAGTTTTTTTTTCTTAATTTCTTCACCTCTTTCACTCAGTCTCTCAATCCCCCTCCCCTCTGAGGACCTGAGAGTATTATGCTAAGTGAAATAAGCCACTCAGAGGAAGATAAATACCATATGATTTTACTTATATGTGGAATCTAATGAACAAAATAAACTAACAAACAAAATAGAGTCATAGATACAGAGAACAGATTGAAGCATATATATATATATATATATATATATATATATATATATATATGCCCTGGAGCACCACTTAGAAAACAACAGATCTCAATTAATATCCTTTCACCTTAAGACACTGTAAAATAAGAGCCACCTAAATCCAAAGCAAGCAAAAGGAAAAAAAATAGAGATTTATGTAAATGATATTAATGAAATAGATAATGGGAAAATATAGAAAAAAATCCATGAAAACAAAAGCTGGTTCTTTGAAAACGTCAGCAATTTTGACAAACTTTTAGCTAAACTGGCCTTCCTCAAAAGACTGATGCTTGTCATCTCGGAAGGCCTCAGAAAAAGCCTTAAAGCTCCATTTACCTCTTAATTCTCCTTTGCCTGGAAGTGAATTGAGCAAGGAATCTTATCATTGGGATCAGAGACTCTTTGCATTAGTGTTGTGGTTGCCTGGCACCATGTCAGTAGAATCAGAACAGTTGACAGGTGTGCCTTTAGATGACTCTGCAATCACACCAATGTGTGAAGTGACAGGGGGTCCCTCTTACTCAGTATGTTAACACTCCAAGAATGCTTAATCAGTGTCTGGAGTCCTTGGTGCAGAAAGTGCAAAGTGGGTGCTAATAAACTTTGAAAAAGCAGGACCAGATCTTTCCCTTGTAGAAGATGGGCAGCCAAATATATCAAGGCCTTTTGGATCTCAGCCTTGGCATAGCTGTCACAAACTCATATATGTCAGGCCAAATCCCAAAATGGGGGTTCCTGTAGGTCATTGGCCTGTTCCAGAGTCTTTTTGGCCAGATCAGAATTCTACAACATTACCACCTCGTGCATCTCATCCTGTAGTGAAGTTTTCCTGTACAGATTGTGAACCAATGGTTATTGACAAATTGCCTTTTGACAAATGAGTTGGAACCTTCACCACTGACTCAATTTATTCTGGAAAGGAAATCTCCTCAACAAATTAGATTTAAAAAATGGACAAATTCCTAGAAAGATACAAACTACTGAAACTGTCTCAAGAAGAAATAGCTCATCTGAATAGACTTGTAACAAGTAAAGAGGTTGAAACTACCATCAAGAAAAGCTCTGGCCCCAATGGCTTCACTGGTGATTTCTACCAAACCTTGAAAGAAGAATATCCATTCCTCACAAACTTGGCCAAAAATACAAAATTCCTGTAATGTTATTTTACCACATACTTTCTTTCTCTGTCTGAACTACCTGAGAGTTAGTTACAGACAGAATGTCTCAAGAATCCACTGTATATTTCTTTAAAAAATTACCTGGAAGAGTAATTTTTTAAAAGGAAATACATCTTCTGCTTCCAATCACAAAGTCCATTTCCTTCTATATTAGCCATCTGCTGATGTCCTTGTAGACGCTTGTCTTTTTGGTTGTGTGAAGCACGTGCTTGTGATGGAAAAACTGATTTGTCTCACAGAACGTCATGAGCTGTTTTCCTGCTTTGTTTCTGATCCCAAGTACAAATTTACCACTGACATTTGATCCTGACATTTGATTTCCTACTTGTGCATTCTAGAAACCGATTGTTATCAGCATGTCTTGTTTTGATGTGCGGTCAGTTTCTTCTTGAATACTTGTATAAAAGTATAAAATTTCATTTCATTCAGCTCAGTAAAATGAAAAAGGAAGAGGGGGGGGAAAGAATAGAAAAACACAGCAATGATTTGTCACTTCCTTCTGTTTCACAGTGTGGGGCCAAACCCCACGTGTTGCTGGGTCCCTGTTGTCACAATCACTAAACACTGCTGTGGTTCTAAACTCTTTACAGGTGTTATTAACTAAATTCAATTTATTCTTCAGCACATGCATATAATGTAAATATTATTTACATTTTACATGGCAGTGTTGGAGAGTGGGAATTTTTGCCCATTCCAGAGACCATGGACTATGCCCTAGATAGAGCTGTCAGTGCTGACACCAGGCCAGGCCTTGAGATACGGTCTCATGGCCCCTTCCCAGCACGTAGGCCTTCTTTCATAGAACACTGTCAGCTTTCTGAAGAACAGGATGAACCTGTGAATAACATGGTCATCAATGGCATGATCCTGACGTTGCTTAGGAAAAACTGTTTTGTCTTGGGTTACTTGCTCTGCAAAAACAAGATGTGGTTAATGTGCTTAAATGTGGTCCTGCGTGCCCAGTACAGGCCTCTAGCAACAGAAGGCGAAGTAGAAATGCAAACCGACCCATGATTGGGCCCGTAAGTCTCATGACAAGGGGGGAATGATAGAGCTAAAACTAGGTTGACCCCATGGAGTTCTTTTTGTTACTTTTATAATGTTTCTTTTGTTCTGTACCCGCTGTTCTGCAACTCTTCTGCTGCCCTTCCCTGTAAACTGTGAGTATGTAACAGTTGCACAAACCTGCCAATAGGAATGCAGAGAAGTGGACTCAGCCCAAATTAGGCAAACTGCACAGTACCCCTGCGTAACCAGACTCCTGATCCTGCCCCCTGACCAATCGACGGGAGCCAGGAATGTTCCCCCTGCTCTCTCTCTCTCTCCTGCCACTGCACAGGTGATTGCTGGAGATGGGAGCTCATGCTAGCATGAATAAAGGTTCTCTTGCTCTTGCATCGGGCTCGGCTCCTTCCTGGTGGGTTTTTGGGGATCCTGAACACTGGGCATAACAGGCAGTAAATACAGTTTAAAGATATTTAATGTTTTTGTTTGTTTGCTTGTGTTTTTTTGTTTGTTTGTTTTTTTAGAAAGAGAGGAAGGGAGAGGGAGAAAGAAAAAAAAACAAAACATTGACATAAAGCAAAAAAACCTTCCACATGTCCCAGACCAAGGAAACATTGACATAAAGCAAAAAAACCTTCCACATGTCCCAGACCAGGGATCAGGCACACATCCTGGGCAAATGTCCTGACCTGGAATTGAACCTGCAACCTTTTGTTGCACACGACAGCACCTGACCAACTGAGCCACAGTGGCCAGGGCTAGTGGTTTGTTGATTGTGTTAGGGTTGCCAAAGGAGGAACACATGGGCCAAAAGGGCTAAAGAATTACGAATTTACTAGAGGCCTGGTGCACAAATTTGTGCATGGGTGGGGTCCCTCGGCCTGGCAGGGGTTCGTGACTAATCAGGCCATCTTGCCCAGTCCCGATCAGGGCCAATCAGGGCCAATCAGGGCCGGCCGGCTGGGGGAAGGAACTGTGAGAGGTTGGCTGTGTGTGGGAGGTTGGCTTTGAGAATGCACAGAGCACCAGGAGGCAACTCCTGCATTGAGCATCTGCCCCCTGGTGGTTAGTGCACGTCATAGTGACCGATTGGTTGGCAGACAGGTTGTAACAGTTGCTTCGGTTTTTATATATAGACTATAGGCCCAGTGCATGAAAATATGTGCACCGGTAGGGGTGTCCCTCAGCCTGGCCTACACCCTCTCACAGTTCAGGAGTCCTTGGGGATGTTCTTAGGCCCGCTCCCTATGCAGCGGGCCTAAGCCATAGTCTGGCCTCCCTCTGTGTGAGGCAACCTGGTGGGCCAATCAGGATCAGGGGATGGCACCACCCCCAACACCCCACTGTGACTTTTGTGGGCCTTTCTCTGTGGGATCGGCCCAGCACCAACCCCATCACCCCACTGTGACTATTGTGGGCCTATCTCTGTTTGATCGGCCCAGCACCACCCCCATCACCCCACCACAGCCGCATTGGTGGCTTCCCTCTGTGGGAGGCGACTAGGCGGGCCCCCCAATTGCCCCTCAGCCACAGTTGGTTGCCAACGCCCCCTTATCGCCATTCCCTCCCTCTGCCTGCTGGCAAGCACCTTGGCTGGCCTGGTGCAGCCTGCTCACTGGCCCTGCACCCTGCCGACTAGTCATTCTGCTGTTCGGTCAATTTGCATATTATGCTTTTATTATATAGGATTATATAGGATTAGGTCATCTGGATACCAGACGGGCTGAGCCCCAAAATGGCACCAGCAACGAAAGATGGGAGTCAGAGGTTTTTAAAGGACTCTATGCAGGCTTTTTCTGGGTGGGGAATTCTCTGTGCAGGTCCAGATTCTGGGAAAGCACAGAGGGGAGAGATAATGGTCTTAGCAAGTAGAATGTCCATTGTGAAGTGGCCTGAAGGTCAATTCCCAGGGGAGAGGGTATCAATTCAATTATTTGATTGGACTTAACAGATAGCAGTTCATTGAGTCACAAGGCCCTGGTGATTGATTTAGGATGTCCTCAAATGATGAATCAGTGTATTAAAAGGAAGGTCAGAGGACATACAGAAGGCCAAGAGATATATGAAAACATGCTCAAAGTTACTAATCATCTGAGAGATGCCAATCAAAACAACAACGACATATATCTCACACCTGTCAAGATGGCTATCATCAACAAATCAACAAATGACAAGTTCTGACAAGGATGCAGAGAAAAAGGAACCCTCATGCACTGCTGGTGGGAATGCAGACTGGTGCAACCACTGTGGGAAACAGTATGGAGTTTCCTCAAAATATTAAAAATGAAACTTCCATTTGACCCAGTAATCCCACTTCTAGGAATATATCCCCAAAAATCAGAAACACCAATCAGAAAGGATATATGCACTCCTGTGTTCATAGCAGCACAACTTACTATAGCTAAGATATAGAAACAGCCTAAGTGCCCATCACCAGATGAGTGGATTAAAAAACCATGGTACATCTACACAATGGAATAGTACACTGTTGTAAAAAAGAAGGAACTCTTACCATTTGCAACAGCATGGATGGACCTAGAGAGCATCATGGTAAGCGAAATAAGCCAGTCGGAGAAAGATAAATATCACATGATCTCACTCATTTGTGGAAAATAATGAACAACAACATAAACTAATGAACAAAAATAGAGCCAGAGGAGAAATATTTTTGAATATAATAGAAGTACTCCTGTTATATGCAGATTTTTAATATTGCCTACAACTTTTGTGATATCATACTATGTTAGTACAGTTTTGGTAATATTATACTTAAAATCCTTTTTTTCTTGGGGAAAAATAAAGAAACGTCAAATTAGGTTCATCCATGGTTCTGTTTGCAATGTGGACTGAAATACTGGTGCTGTGAGTCTCTCTTTATCTTCACTGCCTGTGACAGTCTGACCAGCCCTTTTATCAATTAACTTCTTTGACTCATGTTTTTCTCACGAGTGAGGATTATCTTGTGTTGATTAAGGACAAATGGAAAGTATTTGTATTGAACACACATCCTTTGTAAATGGAAGCAGGAATAGACTAGATGTCAAGACAACAGCTCTTTCTTGTTTAGTACTATGAAGTTTGTGCAGTATTTGTGCCTTTTGTTTTCATGTGAGGCTGTTTGAAAAACATCCTAGGGACTTTTCCTTTTAAATGCTGGGTAGAGAAAGGTATATTTCCTCTCTTCCCAGTGTATTTGCAGTTGCAGTCTCTAGAATACTTGTATGATTCTAAAAGATAGTCACAGATTCCATTAATTTGCATGTTAGTGTTGTAGTGTACCCCCATCTTACCAAGGACGCCTCAAGAAGTCGAATTATGAAGTCATTTATTAAAGGCTGGCGGCATACGAGGGGCTAAAGCGCTCTAGACCTCACAGCCCAAACAGCTTGCCACACCTGGCTTATATTAGCAGAATATCACAAAGGTATCGATTACATATTTGGGTCTGGAATGAGGAACCTGGTTCAGTTACAGAAGCGAAATTGAGCAAGTTAGTTATCTAAAGTTTTTATGAATCACTGAATCAACAGAAACACATTATCTGGGACCACCAGGGCAATTTAGAATAATTGTGCTGTCCAGATTCCAGGACTACTGAGTCAACCGAAACTCAGTTATCTATAGCTACTGAGACAATTTGGGATAATTGAGCTGTCCTGGTTCCCAGAAGAATGCGCTTCAGTAACCAGTGAGATCACAATCAATGGGATATTCAAACCACCATCAATGGAGTATTGGGATAGCATACATAAGTTCAGAAAATCAAAATAACTTTCTATTGTTTTAGCAAACAAAGAAGTACAGAACCCAAACAGCAGTTTCTACTTGAGATGATTGCTACCATACTTCATTAGTATGTGCTTAGGGATTTCAAAGGCTGTTCAGACAGACTCTGAATTTCAGGTGTGGGATGATTTTATACTAAGTTGCTTTTCACATGAGGAACTCCATGCAGGATGTTCTAGGGTACTCAGCAGCAGGAAGTCATTTATTTCAACTGGGGTCACTGAGTCTCATATACAATGGAGGCAGGACCAATAATCAGCAGCATGTGCATATAGAGAGTGTATGTGCTGTGTGCACAGCACTGTGCTAGGTGTTCAGGAGTGGATGAAGATTAATGATACCTAGCCATTGCCCTAAAAACTACTTAATCTGGTGGATGAAACAGACTTGTACTCAAATAATAAAAGCAAAGGGATTAGTGAGAGAGGGAAGGAAGAGCCCTGCTTACTGAAGTAGCTAGTCTCAAGATCACAAATTGGAAGATTTTAAATTTTACCCAAGAGAAATTTACTTTGATGTCAATCATAGCAAAGAGATTGAAATTTAGTTGTCTTTTTAAAAATGAACCGTTGTTCTTATTCATATTTAAATTTATTTCTTAACTATCTATTCTGTCCTGTGGTCTATTTATCCTAGTAAACTCAGCACCACACTTTAAATGACTATTATTTATATTTTATTTTAGTAATAAAGAGGCCATTAGTTTCCAGTGCATTGTTTTGCTTTCCCTTACCAACCAATTCTTCTCAGTAAAAATCAGGACACTTTGTGAAGTTCCTCCAGAATTGGGGTTATATTGGATATAATAGGCATATAACTGATTTGTAGATTACATTTTTAGCTAATTTCTTTCATTTTGGAGTATGGATTATTGCTCTACTTATTTAAAACCCTATTTAGGATTTTATTTGTTTAGCATATTATTTCATTATTATTACCTTTTATTTTGATTATAAAATCTAGGTTAACAGCTATTTTTTCCCAAGAATTTCAAAAATATTCTGATCTTATATTGTTGAAAACCTCATTAATCATAAATTCCTGCTTTTTAAAGAACGTATCATTTGTCTTTAGTTGCTTTTGACATCACACTGTTGTCTTTGTTTCAACAAAAACAAAACAAATCCATAATAAAGGCCTCTGTGATTGGATGGGAAATGCCTCCAACAGGCAGATTGGTTGTTCCATGAGTCCATCAAATTATTCTTGGCAGAAAGCCAATTAATAGAAAACAGACTGGAAGAAGCTAATCTACAATTCTATGGCCATGCCTTCTTTAAAATGTTCTGTATTTGACCAATCTTGACACTCTTCTGTATGTCTCTGCCCTCTGCTAAAAATAAGAATTACACTACCAAACACAAGAGGATTTTTTAAATGACTTAAGTATTATCTCTAAAAAGAATTCATGTCACTCATTCACAGCAATGTTAAAGCAACTATAACACTAGCTGTTTTAGAAAAAATTAAGGCTCAGTTAAACTACAACTAGATGGGACTTTTAGATATTAAGGTCTCTATTTCCTTTTAGCACAACAGTAAATTCCCCTTTTCTCTTGCTACTTTGACAGGCTATTACAACTTACAAGGACTTTTAAGTAGGGGCTGTTGAGAACTATCTGACAGCATACAGCTAAAGGCCAACTACTCCCAAAACGTGTACTGTACTTTTTCAAAGCCCTGGCAGAATTTAACGTGGGGACAGTTTAACATGTAACAATGCATTCCGTGCTTTTGTTTTTCATCAGCAGTCTAAGCATAAAGATGCTAAAAGCATTTTAAGGCCAGCAAAACCAAATTCCTTTCAAGTGACTGGATGGTTGCATTTTAGCCTTCCTAAAATAGCTGACAGTTTACGCCAACTACCAGAGACCTGGGGTCAATCTGGAGAAGTGACACCATGAGAGGAGGAAGCTGATAGGGTCAAGTCCTTCATAAGCAAAGTAAGGACAGATTCTAAAGGAGTTTTTGCAATCTCCTGCTTCCATCCTGTGGCCCAGATAGCAATTGGTCTTCAGTTGATCTTTTGGCCACAATCCAGTGTCAGGTTTCAAACACATTTTTGCTGGCTGCCACCAATAGTGAAGGGTTTCCCAATGATCCTTAGAGGGTGGAAACCAGGGGAAGAGCTGTTGCAGGGAGACAGACAGCAATCCTTTCCAAGGCCACTTTGTTTGCTGGACTTTCACCCCAGAAAGTGCTATCAGACCGAGAGCTTTAATGTCCACCCATGTCCACTTTGCTCGGTGCCCACGCGGGACTGTAGCCATAAAAGCCCCCAACTGCCTGCAAAAGAGGTGGCGCCCAAACAAGCCTGGGAACTTACCCAGTTTCTCCCACGGGGCCAGGTGACAGGGAGGACACCCAAGTGCATGGCAGAGAGAACCTTCCAGGCTTGGAGAAGGTGAATCCCTTCTGCTTCTGGATGAGACCCCACAAGTGCCCCCGGGCAAACTGTGCTGCCTCCTGCTGGCCATGCCCATTGCACTCTGCAAAAAAGGCCACTGAGGAGCAGAGGCTACAGCAGCCCCCAGAGCCCACGAGGCCCCCGCCTTCAGGGCAGGTTTGCCAGCCTCTCAGGGTGCCCCAGCCGGGCCTTTCCTGGAGACCTCACCCGCCAGGAAGAGCCGGCTGCAGGGGCAAAGGCTGCGAGAGCGACCGCCTAGGCGAGGGCTTGTCTTCAGAGGTTGGCTAGGGCTCCAACAGGACAACAGTAAAATCCTCCATGCACTTCCTCCACCATGGTCGGAGAAGATGCTCACTTCCAGGGAGTACAACCCTGCCACAGTGGAGCAGCTGGCTGGGATCCCGCCTCTCCCAAGCAGTCCTCTGAATCCGCCATCCCCCCCAGCCTTCTTGCTGAAAGGGGGAGGGGGCGGACTTGGTGCAGAGCTGGCTTGTCTGCAAGCACAGGGCAGGAGCGCTCTCTAGGCTCCATTCTTCATGAAATGTGAACACCCACCAAGCTCCCCGACACCTCGGGAGCTTAAACTTAGTTCCATCCTGGCTGTAGCCATTTCTTCTCAGGAGGATGAAAGAAGTTTGGTTTTTCTTTCAGATGAAGGCAACTCACCAAACCACAGCTACCTGTTTCCAAGTGAGCAAGAGTGAACTCTGTGAAGGAAGTGACAGAAAGTTCAGGATGTACAGGAAATTGTGCTGTACAGGCATGAAATGGGAAAACAGGATATTTTTGATCCCAAGAAAACATAGCATATACCTGTTAAAAGGTGTGCAGTGTAAAAGGACCTCATCTGCTTTGATATTGAAGCAGAATTTTTGGACTGCGCAGGATGTCCTGGCCTGGAAGAATAAATCCACCCGCGGACGGTGGAAATTTGTTAAAGAACAAGTACAGACTCCTACATAGGGAGGAGGAAGAGTCCCACTTAGTTCCTTTCCCTACAGCTTATAAAGGCTGTAGATCCTTGTGCCTTGATATCCCTTCTGATTGGTCACTATTCCCTTGGACTGCTTACTATAGTAACCCTGAGCTCAAAGGTCCAACCTCACATGGGACCTGTGAGGTTTTTCTTCCCCCACTTCCTTGTTTTCCTATCCCCTTTGGGGTTTCTTCTCCTTCTGGATGAAGGGCTTCCTTCTCTTTATTTTGTAAACTAGTGTCCCGGTGCACGAAATTTGGGGGGTGGGGGTTGTCCCTCAGTTCAGCCTACACCCTATCTAATCTGGGACCCCTCAAAGGATGTCTTACTGCTGGTTTACAGGGAACGGACCTAAACAGTCAGTCTGACATCCCTCTCATAATCCAGGATCTCTGGCTCCTAACCGCTCACCTGCCTGCCTGCCTGATTGCCCCTAACCACTCTGCCTGTGGCCTGCTCGCCCCCAACTGCCTCCCCATCAGCCTGATCACCCCCAACTGCTCCCCGTGCCAGTGTGCCCCCAACTGCCCCCCTGCTGGTCTGCTCACCCCCAACTTCCCCCACCTGCTGGCCTGATAACCCACAACTGCTGTCCCAATCTGGACTGATCACTCACAACTGCCCTCCCCTCTTGGCCCCTAACCACCTCTACCTCAGCCCCGCCACCATGCTTTGTCCAGAAGAATCTCCAGAAGGTCTCCTGGAAGGTCTCCCATTCTAATTAGCATATTACCCTTATATTAGTATAGATAGAGGCCTGGTACATATGTGGGGGCTGGCTGGTTTGCCCTGAAGTGTTTCCCGGCTCAGGGTGGGGGTTCCCTTGGGGCATGGGATGGCCTGGGCGAGGGGCCTGCGGTGGTTTGCAGGCTGGCTACACCCCCATAGGTTGAGTGTCCCTGCTGGGGGTCATGGCCAGCCTGGGTGAGGGGCTGAGGGCTGTTTTCAAGCTGGCCACACCCCCTTCAGTGTGGGGGTTTCCGTTGGGGTGCCTGGCCAGCCTGGGTGAGGGGCTGAGGGCTGTTTTCAAGATGGCCACACCCCCTTCAGTGTGGGGGTTCCCGTTGGGGTGCCTGGCCAGCCTGGGTGAGGGGCTGATGTCTGTTTGCAGGCTAGCCAAGACTCCCAGTGGGGATCCTCACCCTATGGGAGTGTGGCCAGGCTGGGTAAGGGACTGAGGGCCATTTTCAGGCTGGCCACACCACCCAGTGACCAAGGCCCCAGCCCCTCCTTGAGCGGAGGGCAGGGCGGGCGGGAAGCTTGGCTTCCTCCATCGCGGGGGGGGCTACCCAAGCTTCCGACTCACTCCAGCTCGGTGTCCGTTGCCATCTTAGTTTGGTTAATTTGCATACTCTCTCCTTATTGGCTGGTGGGCATAGTGGAGGGACGTTCAATTTTCTTGTTTCTCTTTTATTAGTGTAGATATGGACCTTTTGCTGTTCCCAGCTCCCTCATTCTATGGGAATATACCTGTTGCAGCTTTTCAGCTTCCCATTCTTCCATGGTCCCCTTAATTTCTAAAATTTCCTAAAACTTGTCTTTTTCACCCCTAAAAATTCCTGTTTCCATATGTAAATAATCTGAAATTTTATCCTGTCTTTCTAGACACCTTCAGTCTAGCTATAGGAATATACCCAGTATTGTTTACTCAGTAGTAAAAGAGATTTATTTCTCTTTTACATTGCTATGGAGAGGAATTTCTTTGTTGAGAAGACTTTTAATTCACCAAGAACATGAAAACATAAATTTCCTGCCTATACTCTGAACACCTTTGCAGATGAACAAAGCTATTGTCTATAGATAGATTTGGACATGTTTCTTGAGAATAATTCAATTTGTCATAGGCATAAAATTGGTCTATTTTTTTCAAAAACAAACAGATCAGAGTCTTGAACATTATGTACTCTGATATAATGTGGGCATCATATTAAATGAGAAATTGATCTGATATTAATAGCATTTCTAATTCATTGATGTTATTGTATTTATTTTGTACTTATCTGTGTATTGTGAACCTCTTTAATGATTATGAATTATTTTAAAATAATAGAAAAACAAATACACTAAGTAAAGTAGCCTATCTTTTAAAACACAAAAGTTATTTATCAGGAAACATTTTCTGTTACATTTTGTGTATTGTCATTCATTTTTTTAGACAAGTATTTGGTAATCAAGGATGATATATAAAGTCTGTCATATATTAATGTTCCAATGTGCACAGATGAGTTATTATATTAAAGTATAACAGATAGGAAAGGACACTTGAAATAAGAAATTTTACTAGTCTGCTTGGTGTGGACAGAAAGCAAGGGCAATTGATAAAGTTGCAGTGTCCAATAAAAGTGTTTTCTCCTTGAGAACAAATAAGGAAACAAAGCTTAGGAGAATAGCAGTTTTGAGCTGGGAAAATTATTTTATCTAGGAAGTAATTACATTTAAAAGAATGCAGGAAAAACACTGTGCTGTGTATGTTTGCATGCTGACTCTAGTTGTAACCACTGGGGTGGGGGGGGACGGGTGCAGGGATTGGGTGAGGGGAATAGGCATATGAATTAACCAAATCTAGAATAACACCTTGCACTTGGTGATTTAGTACAGGGAGAATTGTTTTCTAAATTAATAACAAAGAGCTTGTTAATTGTCATAAGAGTCAGTTGAAATAATGAAGTCAGGGGGGCTTAAACTATGTGATGGGTTAGGAAATTGATCTGTTCCTAATACCCTAGTATGAAGAAGCCATATGTATGGCAGGCCCCATAGCTCCTGCCAGCTGTGCATGTTCCAGGGCTTACATATGTTGTCCTGCTTCTCTGTACTCCAGAGAGGACCTAACCTCTGATATAATAAGTTCAAGGCCAGAGAACCTGCCATGGAAGCTCCTACATTCAACATGAGTGACCCTTTATTTTACTGAGAGGATCATCCCTAGGCTGTAGACATTGTTTACATGATCTTGCTCTTTGTTATATTCAACCCTATATAATGAAAGCCTACCATGCAAATCGACCAAACAAATGGCAGAATGACAGGTCGCTATGACGCTCACTGACCACCAGGGGACAGTCGCTCAATGCAGGAGCTGCGCCCTGGTGGTCAGTGAGCTCCCACAGGTGGAGTGCTGCTCAGCTAACTGGCATTAGTAGCACTCCCACAGTGCCCGATCCCTGCAGGCCATGCCCCCCACCAGTGCACTAATCCTGTGCATCGGGCCTCTAGTATAGTCATAATTGGCAGCATTTAACCTGAGCCTGCAGAAGGAAAAAGAAGGCATCTAGCACTGTTTTGTCATTCCTCCTGCTTTCTTAAGCTTTTTCCTATATTGTAGGAGAAAAGTCTCTTCTATTATTAATTATTATTATTATTATTATTATTATTGTATTTCTAAAGAGTTCCTGCATCTTATCCTCTCTGTACCACTGAAGAATTACCATCCTATATAATAAAGAGGTATTATGCAAATTGACTGTCACTCCAACACAGAAGATGGCCAGGGGAGGGCAGTTGGGAGGGACCAGGCCTGCAGGGGAGGGCAGTTGGGGCTGATCAGGCCTGCAGGGGAGAGCAGTTAGGTGTGACCAGGCTAGCAGAGGAGGGCAGTTTGGGGCAATCAGGCCTGCAGAGGATGGTAATTAGGGAGGACCAGGCCTGTAGGGGAGGGCTATTGGGGGCGACCAGGCCAGCAGGAGAGGGCAGTTAGGGGTGACCAGGCTGGCAGGGGAGGGCAGTTAGGGGCAATCGGGACAGCAGAGGAGCAGTTAGGCATTGAGCAAGCTGGCAGTGGAGTGGTTAGGGGCAATCAGTCAGGCAGGCAGGTGAGTGATTTGGAGCAAGAAGACCTGGGTTGTGAGAGGGTTGTCCGACTGCCCATTTAGGCCCAATCCTGGTCAGGCAGTCAGACATACCTTGAGGGTTCCTAGATTGGAGAGGGTGCAGGCTGGAATGAGGGACACACACACACACACACACACACACGCACACACACACACTCCTTGTGCACTAATTTCTTGCACCAGGCCTCTAGTAATAAATAAATGTTGTGAGGACTAGACAATAGCAGTAGAAGATGAGATCACTGGTGAGGCAGGCTATAGCCACATCAGAGGAATTAGTGAAAGGAATGTAGAAATGTCTAAAGTGGCTCACTTCTCAGAATGAAAGGCATGGTTGTGAACTGCCTCCCCCCCAAGATTGTTGAAAACATTCTTGTATAGATCTTTTGATTTTTGATCAAGTGGGGGCTCCTCTTCCCCACTGGGTGCTGCTGAAGGTAGAGTTCTTAAGATATCCAGAGAAACAGAATTTTCTGAGATTTGCACAGAACAAGTGATTATTATTTGCATGGATTAAATCCATGTGTTTCTAAAGTCCCATTTCCCTTAGTTCAGTCAGAAGTGTACCTGCGGTTCCAGTACCACATCAGGCTAGAAGTAAAGCCAGTGTCCAGAGTTTCTATTCCATAATGGAGAAGGGCCCAGTACAGCATTAGGCTAGTTGCAGTCCATCAGTCCACTGTGTGTGTGGGTTCACACGGCTGTGGGGCATGTGAGTAGACATCAGGAAGCCAAGCATAAGCCATGAGCCAAGTGTGCCAGGAGCAACCAAGAGAGAATGAGAGAGAGAGAGAGAACACCTTTGTTTAGGGGATTATGTATCCCAAATCTTTGTGCCCTTGCAACAACCACATCCATTCTGGTCCATGACTTTTGTTCCCAGGGGTGACTGACAGATACATAACTTTCCTATGTCATCCTAACATTTCGGGGCATGTGTTCGTTTTCCCTTTGTTCAGTCACCTTCCCCAAATGTTTTGCGGGGAACATACCGATAATATCTGGCCTTCCCTTTGCTCCTTTTCTATTATTTATAACTAGTTAATTACAATGGTATCACTTTTATCTTTTCAATAACTTAACATTTATTTATTATTTTCAACTATGGCAGAGGCCTTTTCCCTGAAGCCTATTCTTAGGTTTGTATAAACTTATTCCAAGGTATGCCAATTTCTGACTAAAGCTTTCTTCTTCTCGGGTTTTGCTGTCCTTCACCTCACTTCTGATTCTTCCTTTCTCTAAGTATGATTATTTCATATCACAATTGTCATGTTAACTGTTTATAATTTGTGTTGTTGGCCATGTGTGTTGGGGAGATTTGATTAGGAAGCAGAACTCATCACTGCGCCTAATCACTTTACCCACCATCCAGATGTGCAGCATTCAGAGCATTCCTATGGTGATACCAGTGTGTCTGGGGGCTGGATCCAGTGCAGGCTTCTGATTCCAGTGGCTTTGAATGAGGAAAATGAACGGCTACTGAGCGTGATCTCACGACCCCCAAGAAAGCAGGGCTGTGCTTGTGGATTCTACCCCTCTGTCAGCTGTGGGCATCATATTAAATGAGAAATTGATCTTCATAGCAAAAGCATAGTTTTCTTTCAACAGAAGCACCTTAAAGGCACATAAGAATTATGGTGCAAATTAGAATACAAAGTACTGCCTCTTTCTTTACTATTTTAAATGTCATAACTGCACTTTGAGTCAAAGGTGGTGACCTCATTGCTGGGTAATTGTCATGGGAGAGAAGCTTGAAGAACCCAGAGCACATGGAGGGTCCTGTCCTTCAGAGAGAGCAGGGCAGCAGGTTCACACAGGTGTGCATATCCTTTCTGCCTCATTAAATCCATACTTCACTAGTTCCTAAAGCTGTGTCCTTTATTTTGAGAACCTAGAGAGCAGTTAATGTAGTAAGAAAATGCTGTTGGATGGCAGCTCATAGAATCACCCCTATTTTTTGAACACCTGGTGTGTATGTGGTAGGAGCCAAATATACAATGACGAAGATTATCAAGTAGATGAGATCACGAGGTAGTAAGAGAGACAGTTGTAAACAGGTCATTTTAATTTTGCAATTATATAAAAGTGCGGTAGATGGGAGATCACAGCACAATGTTTAGCCCAAGGAAGAAACCTGATGCAATCTCGGAAACCAGGAAATAGCAGTGTGTGAGGAGGAACAGAGGCTGGCAAATAAAGGGAACAGGGTGAGCATCCCTGTTCTTTAACAAGTCTGTGTCATTTGCACCCTGCAGACTCTAATACCACAGAAGGTGCAGAATCATAGACTTAGGGCTTTAGAATGACCCGAATAATTTGGCATTTCACTGACTCAGATGCCTTTGGGTTTCCTTCAGGGTTCATGACTTCAGTTAAGTGTTTTGTCCTCCCCTTCAGGAGGACCCAGGTGATTGATGGTCCTCTATCCACTGCCCAGACCCCACCCGGACTTACCTTCTGCTTGTGCTCCAGCATTCTTTCCTGCTCCCTCAGGCGGCTTTCACTTTGTTTCCTAATCTTCTCTTTCAGTTGGACTAGGTGTTCTTGGAAGCTTTTATCTTGAGCATCCAATTTTTCCTGCTGTTCCTTCTGTTTCTGTCTTAGCAGTTTCTGTTCCTTCTCAGCTTCCTGATTCTTGGCACGCTCAGCTGTTGCCCGAGGGTTTTACAGAGGAAAGAAAATAAGTTATGCTCAGCTGTACCCTCCTAAGCTCAGAGACTAAAGGGACTTTAAAATGGTCAGGAGAATGTGAAGGAAAGGCATCAATTGGCCAATTAAGCTACCAGGATTCCCCTGGTTAGTTTCAGCTTAGTTGACTTGTTTAACAGGACCAGAAGCGCCTGTTTCAGGAGGGTTTTGCTCTCACACCTGTTGCAGGGCACTGCAGGAACCTCCCCTCCTGTCTGTGATCAGAGAGCCCTGCCCTGTACCTGCTAGAGCCTTCTCCCCAGCAGTGAGGGCTTTGTCTGCCTGCAGGATGGATTCCTTTGTTGCAGCCTGTGACTGTACAAAGCTCTGGAGGACCTCATGTGCCTGAAAAAAAAAGAGGGGGGAGCAAGGAGTCTTGTTCAATAAAACCACAAACTTGACCCTGTAAATTCTTCATTATTCTTAGGATCCCACAGTGGTTCCCTTCCTTCCACAGTCACAATAAAAATCCCAGGCCTGGCCCGTGTGGCTCAGTTGTTTGGAGCTTTGATCCTTATGCCAAATGGTTGTGGGATTAATTCCCAGTCAGGACACATACCCAGGTTATAGATTCTATCCCCAGTCCATGCATGTGTGGGAGGCAACCAATGGATGTCTCTCTCTCTCTCAAATGAAAAATAAAAATTCAAACCTCTTTAGTTAGAATAAAACCTTCAATAGCAGCCTCTTTCCTATCTCTACAGCTTCCCATTTTAATATGCCAGGCACAATCCACCCCAGGTTCCAGACTTCCAGGCTTATGTACAGTTCTACACTCATCTTGCATTGCTTGCAATGAGTGTGCTTTCTTTTTCTTCTGACTGGATGCTCATCTACCCTTTCTTTACTCAAGTAGCATGTATTGATACTTCAACCTGCAGCTTCCCCCTCCTCTTCCAGGAAGCTTTGCCAAACTCCCTTCTAAGATTTGAATGGCTGCCAGGTACACAGACCTTCCTTACCAACTCCACCACTTGTTGTCTGTCTGCTTTTAGGTAACTTATTAGCTTCTCAGTGCATCTCATTCCTCAAGTGTATAATGAGGATGATATTATTCTAATAAATTGATCATCCAAATACAGCACCTAAGATGATACGTGTAATAGAAAGCAAGTGTTCAATATATGTTATGCATCACCATCATTATCATCAGCAGCACAGCATCACTATCAGTGTATAATTGTATGATGACCATATCCCATCATATCCAATTGACTATTTATATGTCCCTTTTCAGTAAGGTCATAAGCTTCTTGAGAATGTTGTTTCTTTAATTATATATCTCCTATACTTAGCGCAAAACTATTGCACTGTTTGTTAAATAAAACAAATGTTCTATTTCATCTAGATTTTGGGTATTAATAAATCCCATATTTAGGAAGAAATATTTCTGGTTTATATAAAAGTGTCTAACTTATTATGGCTATAAAAGACAAAAATACAGGTCTTGGCATGCTTTTCTTTTTCTCCATAAATGCTGTGGTGTGGTCTTAGATTTTAAAAAAGCATCCACAATGACCCTCTGACCTCAATAACCTCTCCTTCTCCCTCTTTTTATATCTCACCTTCACTCCTTTCCTGGGCACCATGTCATAGGACTGTTCAAGCTTGTCCATTGCTTCTAAGTAGAGCTTGTATCCATCAAGCACAGAGAAAGTTCCTCTTGCAATACTTTCCATCAAGGGCTCTGAAAGCTGCTTAAGCTGAGCCTGCAATATTTGTCAGATGCCTCTTCATTCTGCAGCAAGAAATACTCCTTCTTCATGGTTATGGTTTCCTGTCATGGAAATGTGGAGAAACTCAGAGGAAAGAAGTTGTTAGAAGGGAAGGTCCAACTGTAATCCTCTTGTAAGAAGCTGTCTTACTTGAGGTCAAGATGGTGAAGTAGGTAAGTGCTGTGCTCATATCCTCCAGGACCACATTAAATTTACAACTAAATTATAGGACAACCATCAACAGCCACCTGTAGATTAGCTGAAAAGAAGTTCTGTTACGGAAAATATAAAGAAGATGCCACAATAAGACTGGTAGGAGGCACTGGTCTCACACTTATGTGTGGCAATTAAGAATTGGGAGGGATAGCTCAGCAGCTGAGTGTCCTCCTGTGGAATGATGGGTCCCAGCCACACTCGGTTTCCCACGTCAAGCAACCAGTACCAGGAAGAGGCATTCCCACAATGTCTGTCTGTGAAAACCTGGAGGGATTGTGAATGAATGAGGAGGGTTTCAGGAGTCTCAGGCATTCCCTTTGAGGGGCTTAGGAAAGGACTCACATGCTCACAAACTCACTTGCCCTAGTCTTTCAAGGGCAGCATACAGGGAAGAATGTAATTGACTAGTGTCAGGGCTAGGGTGCAGGGGCAGAGGTCAGGGTGGCTCTCTCTGGGGAGAAGTGGGGGCATGTGCCTATTGCTCCTTTGATAAGCACTCTCCCCACCAGCTGGAAGGCACAAGTGGGCACCAAATTTGAGTTCTCCAATAACATGGCTAACATAATTTGTACTAGAGGTCTGGTGCACGAATTCATGCATGGGTGGGGCTCCTATGCCTGGATAGTGATCGAGGCCTATCAGGGGGCTGGCCCTGGGGGGAGGGACCCCAGGAGTTTGACCGGCTCAGGGAAAGGGCTGCAGGTGGTTGGCCAGCCAGCCCCACCCCCAATTGGGGTAAGGGGGACCCAATCAATGGTGGGGTGGGCTGGACCAGCCCCCACAGGGTGGAGGGTGGGCCAGATCACAGTCACTGGGCTTTTATTTATATAGATTACACTGGAAATTCCTTGAGACACTACTCCAACCAGTTTTTACCTGGTCCAATTGCTTCCAGTAGGTTTTCCACACAAGCGGCCTGTCTTAGCTCACACCAACACCATCTTAAAATCTTTGAAAGGCCTAGAAATCCCCATAAAGCAGTGGTTGGCTTTGGCATGCCCTGTACCTCTTGTTAAGCAACTCCAAGTCTGATACAAGCAGTGACCTGAATAGGCAAAGCAATCTTGAGAAAGAAGAACAAAATTGGAAGTATCTTTCTACTTGATATGAAACTATACAGTAAATTATAGTAACCCAAACAGTATGGTACACGCATAAAACCAGACACATAAGGTCAATGGAAGAGAACAGAGATACCATATATAAACCTCCCCCTACATGGTCAATTAACGTATGACAAAGGAAGCGAGAATATGCAATGGGATAAAGACAGTCTCTTCAGTACATAATGTTGGGTAAACTAAACAGATCCATACAAAAAAATGCAAACAGAATGGATTACAGACTGAAATGTAAGACATGAAACCTAAAAGAAATCATAAGCGGTAAAGTCTTTGACATCACTCTTAGTAATATAGGTATTTTTGCGTATGTCTCTTTAAGCAGGGGAAAGAAGCAAATAAACAAAAAAAGAAATGTGTCCATATCAAACTAAATTGTTTGAAACCATCTACCAAAAGGAAAAAACACCCTAGTGAACAGGAGAAGATATTCGCCAATAACACATGATAGATCTGATAAGGGGTCAACATTCAAAATTTTTAAGGAACTCATACAATTTCACACACACACATGCACATGCACAGACACACACACACATCCAATTAATATATTGAAAGGGGACCTGAATAGACACTTTTCCAAAGAGGACATACAGAGGGCCAAAAGACATAAAAAGATGCTCAATATCACTAGTCATCAGGGAAATGCAAATTAGAACCACAATGAGATAACACCTCACACCTGTCAGAATGACTATCATCAATGAATCAACAAACAACAAGTGCTGGCAAGGATGTGGAGAAAAGGGAACCACCGTGCACTGTTGGTGGGATTTTAAGTTGGTGCATCCACCATGGGAAACAGTGAGGAGACGCCTCAAACAACTAAAATTAGAACTACAGTATGACCCAGCATTTCCACTGCTGGGTATTTATCTGAAGGAATTCAGAACACTAATTTGAAAAGGTATATGCACCCCTACATTATTGCAGGATCATTTCCAACTAGAGGCCCGGTGCATGAAAATTTGTGTAAGAACAGGCCTTCCTTCCCCTGGCTGCCGACCCAGACTTCCCTCCTCAGGCTGCCAGCAGGCACCTGGGACACCAGCTTGTTTCCCTCCTCCATCCATCTGCACACACCCAGGGCCTGGGCTGGCTTCCCTCTGGCCCCAGCTTCATCAGGAAGGACATATGAAATGATGTCTAGTAAATGGCTGGTCCAATAAGCATATTACTCTTTTATTATTATAGATAGCCTATTTTATTATTATAGAAAGCAACTTAAGTGTCCATCAATAGGTAATTGGCAAAGAAATGGTACATATATACAATGAATATTATTCAGCCATATAAAAGAATGAAATGTTGCCATTTGTGACAACCTGGATGGACTGAGAAGGTATTACACTAAATGAAAGAAGGCAGACAGAGAAAGACAAATACCATATGGTTTCATTTTATGTGGAATCTAAAAAACAAAGGAAATGTAAAAACAAAATGGAAACAAACTTATAAATATAGAGAACAAGTTGTTGATTGCCAGATGGGAAGCAGTTTGGGATGATGGGAAAAACAGGAAAAGGGATTATGAAGTACAAATTATCAGTTAAAAAAACAGTCACAGGGATTTAAAGTACAGTATAGGGGATAAAGCCAATAATACTGTAATAACTTTGTCTGGTGCTAGAAGGGTACTGGACTTATTTGGGTGATAACTCTGTCAGTTACATAAATTTCTAATCACTATATTGTATACCTGAAACTAATATAATATTATATGTCAACTGTAATCAAAAAAATTAAAAAGAAAACAAAAAGAAGCAGTGTGATGGCATCAGGGCAGACTGGGAATTGGAATGACCATGCATCATATGGAAAGTCCCTTATTCACTTTGGCTCAGGCTCAATCTCTGTGAAATTATGAGGTCTGTACATATGGTGCCTTCTCCCCAAATTGATATATTATTGACAAATGACATTATAATAGTTCAGGTATACAACTTAGTGAACCATTATTTGTGTACATTGTGAAGCGATCACCACAATAAGTCGTTAACATCCCTCACTTTATCTATATATATGAAAGGCTAATATGCTAAGTGTCCATCTGGGTAATGACATCATTTAGCAATGGCCAGCTTCCTCTCCCTAGCAACGACTAGCCTCCTTGGAGTTGCTTCAGCCCAGGCTTTATAGCCAGATGGAAACATTTCACACTTTAACCAAATGTCTGTCAAGTGTTTTCCCATGCTTTATTTTATTTGATCCTCTCAGAAGTTCTAGAGTAGGTAGATAGGAAACTTGGTGGAATCCTATTTTCTTCTCATTAGCCAGAAAACAGAGATTTAGAAAGCTTAGAAACTCGACCCATCTGAAAAGAAGTAAGAAATGGTGGACCTTGAAAATGACTTCACGTGTTCTCACTGCACAGAATATAATCAAACACTGCTGCAGTGAAATATTTCATTTACCCTTTGCAAAATCTACAATAATAATCTCCTTTGTATTGATATTTACTGCTGTGTTGCTGACAATTACCTGAAGGAGAAGTTGGGGTGCTTCACTGGGCTGGAAAAAATTTAGCTACATCAGAAAGCAGGTCTAATTAAGCAAGACCATTCTCTCCATATAAAAGGCTAAGTTGACTTGTGAATGCACAATACATATAAAGCACTCACTGGTGCCAATCAATCACATGCGTGTGTTTCACTCTGTCATTGTCAATCATGAATTTGGTTGACATGTCTATTATAGAGAAAGGGCGAATAGTGATATATTTCTTCTAATTAATTTTCTTTCAACGTGCACAAATTCATGCACTGGGCCACTAGTATAGTTATAAACGTTTATTTTTCTTTGGATGAAAAGTTATAGGATTTACTCCCTAGCATTGTTCAAATAGAAACCTAGTGTTATGCATGGTTCCTTTATTGGTAGCAGGGTTGACCAACAAAGAGCAATGGAGACTTCAATACAACTTTCTTTTAAAAACTTGGGTTGCTATGGATAAAATATATGCATAGCAAATCAATTGCCCACTAATGAGTTCAACAGTCTCTGAACCGAGTTTTAAACTGCTCATAATTTTTTTCAATGAGGGTTTGATTGTGGAAAAATATAGAAACAAAATGTATTTGCTGTACTTTGACATTTTAATGAGGTTGGTTTTATTCTATATGAACTGAGAGATTTTTGTAACCTGTAAAATAGTCAAAGGCACACTCAAAGCAAGCTTTCTGTGAAAGTGCTGATAGTGAGTAGAATTTTGATGTCTTCTAAGAGTTCTCTCCCCTGGTGTCCACTCCCTACATAATCCTTGGACCCATGGGTGTGATGAGTATTAATCCTATGATTAGATTATGTTATACAGCCCAGCTTGACTTTAAGATAGAAATTTTCAGGTGGGCATTACCTAACTACATGAGCCTTTTAAAAGAAGATTGCTCCAGTTGATGGCACAGTATAGGTAGTCATAGAAATTAGAAACAATATAAAAAGATATGATGAATCATTGCTGGCTTGAATATGGAGGGGAGTTTCCCAGACCTTTTATTTGATCATATAAGTCCAATTGAACCTTATTTTCAGCATGTGGTACACTGAGCAGGGCACCCATATTTTGTTCTGAAATCTGACCTGAAGAACTGTGTGTTTTTATATGCTGCTAAGCACACGATCTTTTGTTTTGCAACAATAGAACATGAAAAAATAATCTTTTAGAAAAAGCATGTACAGTATCCTATAGAGGCCAGTCACTCAGCACAATCCAGGCTCATTCTACAGTTAGAAACATTTGAACTCGGGAGTCACAAAAAGGGAATCTAGGCATCATTACAGAAGGGCAGTTTTCAGGAAGGATGTAAGCTAAGATATCTTACCATAAGCTTCTTCTGGAACACCTGGTTTTCATCCTTGAAGGAGTGCTCCATGAAGACTGTAATGGCTTCTCTCTCACAGGCTGTGTGCAGGTCCAGCAGCTCCTGCAGCGTGTCTGTGAGGAAGCTCACTCTCTGGGCCATGTGCTCGCTGTAGTGGTCGGCTGCCTTCTGCACAGCCCCTGAGTTCTCTTGCTCAGCCAGAGTTGTCACTGTGTTCTCCAAACAAGGCACTGCTCCACGGTTGATGGCATCCACATAGGCTTTTGCCAGAGTCCCCAGCCCTAAATGACACATTATATTTAGGAAATTAAAAGGAATTTTTCACTCAGTTTTACAAGCGTTTAAGATCAGCATTCTAAAAATCGCAACAATTTTACTGAAATGAAGGGTTCTGTTTTCTTTTTCTTCTCCCCATATTCCTCCTTGTCTTCATCTTTGTTGCCTCCTCCTTTTACTTTTATGTGTCTACTTTCTAATAATGACATTACTGTCTATTCTATTCACTCTTTTTTGATTTATGGATTCATCGCATCCTAGTATGAAAATAATAATCTCATCCAACACATTCAAGAATTTCCTAGAATAATTTCCCATTGAAGTTATAAAATGAGTTTATCTTATAGGTCAGTAAAGTATGTAATTTGTGGGCACTATTCTAAACTGAATGTGGGGCCTCTTTAAAAAAATCAAGAATTTCAGGACAGTGACACAAACATTAAACCAAGCCTGGGTCCATCTCAGCATAGGGCACTGTGTGTCTGCTCAGTTGGTATATCTGTGAATCTAGCCCTGCACATAGGCCATAGTTAAAATTTCTCCTCAAACACTAATGAGATTTCAAAGGCTTATGTTCTGCTATATATTTTTTCTAACAGGTGTAAATTCTCAAAATAACTTGTGTATCCTCAACAAGACACACCCATCTCAATGGTCTTATCATCATCATGCAGATTCCTCTCCTTAACAGCAGCTTGTAATTATGTCATTAGTGTATTAATTTCCTGAGATACAGTAGGCTTCAATAATCCCTCATACAGGGAAACTTTAATGAAAAAACACGCATGTCTATGTGTGGCAAGAATGTCTGGGTTTCCATATCACATAGAGAAGGGAACAAAATTACTAACAAATTCTGAGGGCAATCACACACACTGAACTGCAGAGAAACTTGCTGTAACAATGAAGACTCACCAATTCCAGTGACAATGATTTCTTCTCTTAGAGTCTTGGTTTATGCATGTGTAAGAATATATTGACAGAAATTTTTGGATTGCTTCTGAAAATTCCATTCTAGTTGGTTTTCTGACATCTCCTCCACGTAGTGTAATACTTTTTTATCATTTGTAGGGTAGTCAAAGACAAAGCACTTCAGCCTTGGGAAGAACTTCCTGATATACTCTCTAGGCATGTTTGATTTCTGGATTTGGGGATCCTTGCCTATAAAAAAGAAAAAGAGTAATCTCTTATGAAGTAGTCTTTAGGCAGGGAGGTTGAAAACATTCATTTCCAGGGATTTTTGCATCACTGTAACATTGGTTCCTATAAGTTTCCTTTTATTTAATCATTTAATCTTCTTTTATTTAATGCTAATAACCTACCAAGCATAAAAATTGTATTATTTATTTATTATTTCCAGAGCCAGGAGCATAGAAAGTACTTCTGGAGAACACAGGAGTTGGGCATCTATCCCTAGTGAAGAAATTTATGATTGTTTTCCTTAGCCCTTCCATGTTGTCCAATGGTTTAACTGTTTATTATTTTTGAATGATAGATTAATCTCCAAAATGGTCAGAAATACTTTTGATTTTATAGTCCTCATGCCAGAAATAAAACGTGGGCTCTAAAGTAAGAGTGAATTTCTTTCTGGTAGAAATAAGGATATTTATGATACTCCTGGGAAAAGTTTCATGTGAAGGACAAACAATACTCAGAACATTAAAGAAAAACTCCTAAAAATCATAGTTATAAAAATACAAGCAATATAAATACATTCATAGATTTTTTTTTAGCAGACATCATCAAAAAGTAATGTTAACTTAATGCCACTTGGAGACCTCACCTGTTTTCCATATCAGTTTATATTGAATGTGACAATGTCACACAGTGTGATTCTAGGCATATATCAGCTGTTCAATAAACGATGCTTGAATGAATAAATAAATTATTAAATAAGCAAAAATGAATATGTTCTTAGGTACTACCTATTATTCTACCTGCTAAATGTACTCAGTGTTAGGAGATTAATATTTCAAAAAATATTGTATGAGGCTATAGAATGAAGAGAGCGATTTTATAAAAAACAAATTATAAAGGATTTGACAGTCGTATAGGAAGGATATGTCAATGATTTTGTTGGTGGGAAACATTCATATAAATATCCTTTATATGAAGAATGTAACCATGCAAGCTATTATAATAGACAACATGAAATGTATTTCAAAAATAAAGTCATTTGATATGTTTGTGATTCTGTGTTTATCATCTTCCATACTAATGAGCATTTTTTGCTAAATAGAAATACTAGTAGATGAGCTCTGAACTTAATAAGTAACACAAATATTTGAGCCTTAAGAAGCTTTAGCACAGGTTATAATGCTCTAAGTTATTTTTCATGGTGTCAATTTTTCTAAAATCATTTTGTCCAACAATGGATTCTACATTTTCTCAGCCAACTTAAATTCTGGTCACTTGACTTTTTTTCAGTAATAATAACAACTACAACCAAACCCCCCTGTCATACACATATTGCCATTAGCACCGGCCTCAATTCAATAAAAAATAAAGATTGACCTTAAGCGCTGAGAAACAGGGCTCAGTTAATCACACCTCCCACTGAACCCTCTGCCACTCAGACCGTCCTCTGATACCTGGACCCAACTTCAAGGCATTCTCCAGGTACTCATCTTCAGTGATGGTGCTTCCATCTAACTTCAAGTGCAGCGTGAAATCCTGTACAACCCAAACAAAGACTTGAAAGAAACTTGCAAACTCGGCTGAGTCATCTACTTCACCAGAGCTGGGAGAGGACTTCGTCCTGATTAGCTTTGTTAGTTCAGTCACATAGCTGGGATCTTAGCTAAGGAATGAGAAATGCTCCCCACCAAAATTTCCATATCTCACCCAGAAACAATTTTTATTAACATTCCTATTCACCCTGTGTTCTTTTCACTTCAACCATGATTATTGACATGAGGAAACAACAACGTCAAAAATAGTCTCAGCTACATTCCCATAGGCTCCATGGCACATGGAGGTCTGGTTCCTGGAAGGATACTGTAGCTGCTCCAGGGCCTGGCGGTTGATGCTGCCCATGCTGTTATAGACAAACATGCTGCTCAGAAGCACGGCCAGGGCAAAGAGCCACGAGTCATTCTTAGGGTCACCCTAGAAAGTGCATTAAGCAGAGGACTTAGGTGTCTATTGTTTTTGTTTATTTGTTTTGATTTTAAAAATTAAAATGAAAACTAAAAATTAAAAAAGTACTTTTTTTTTTTTTTTTGCTAATACTCACTTGAGGATATTTACCTCATTGCTTTTTTTTTTTTTTTGACTATTTGACACCTTAATTTGGAATTTTATTTTATTAGGCGTTTGGACCTTCACATATCCAAAACTGAACTTTTGATACCTGATCAATCCTTATTCTTGAGTCTTTCACAGTTTAGTAAAGGATCCCAGCATTTACCCAAGTCAAAAATCCTGGATATAATGTAAGGGGTTTGGTTTTATGGCAGGTCCATCCCCCTTGGTCTCTCACAGTGACCCATGCCAGAGAAAACTGTGGACTTGAACCATTGCCTGGCCTCTCTGTCCATTGGCTGCAGGGATTGAAGTGGTTTGCACAATGGCGAAAAAAGAGAAGAAACCTGGAAATTCCTTTGAGTCTTCTCTTTCCTTTTACACCAAACCATGCAGACCATCACGAAAACCTGTCTCTAAATCCAAAAATTCATACAGAATTGTCCTTTTCTCTGTTCCCCACTACCTTACGTCCAGCCACCACCATCTCTTATGTTGTTTACTTACAGTAGTCTCCTACTCATTTCTCTGCTTCCACTCTCACTCCATTTGGTCTATTTTCCAAAAGTGTCAGGGAGATCTTTAAAAATGTGAACCTGATCAACTCACTTTTCTGCTTTAGACCTTCCAATATCTTCTCTGAACAATTATGCAGAACAAGAATGAAATCTAAGGCCCTGACTCAGGACCATAAGGCCTCCATGATCTAAATCCTGCCTGCTTCTACAACCTCTTGTCATATGATTCTCCCCATTGTTCCTGACACTCCTGTCACACCATCTTTCTCTGTATTTCTCCAACATCTCAAGCTCCTTCCTGTCATCAAGTTCCCATGCTCACTATTCCCTCTGCTTGGAACATTTCTCCCCTAGGTCTGCAAATGGCTGGCTTTTTTATTTATTTATTTTTATTTTTTATTGTTTTAAGTATTACAAATAGTAGTACATATGTCTCCTTTTTGTTTCCCCATTGATCTCCCCCCGACCTCCCCTACCCCCCAGGACATGCCTTCAGAGGGAAAGAGGGAGAAAGGAAGAGAGAGAGAGACATAGATATGAGAGAGACACATCCATTGGTTGCCACCCGCTCCCACCTGGATCAGGGCTGGGATTGAACTTGCAACCCAGGTACGTGCCCTTGACAGAAAATTGAAACCTCAACCTTCAATGTACAGGCCAACACTCTAACCACTGAGTTACATCAGCCAGGGCAAAAAACTACCATTTTATCAAACTTTACTTTAAAGATGTAAAAATAAAATGAAAATGTTCAAGAGTTTATTTTTTAAATACACTTACTATAAACTTAATGAAAGAAACATTATCAAAGCCAAACTGTACATGATGCCTGTATTCTAAGATGTGAACACTGTAATGAAAAGTTTAAGTATATAAATGCACTGATCTTTCCCTCAACAGGCACATTTTCCCAATTTATCTCTCATCTTACAATATAATCCATCACTAACATACAAATTACACCTAAACTGGCTAAATCTAGACTTACTTAGGTTTTAGTCTGTTGTTGTTTTTTTCCCACAAAACAAGCTTGATAGCTGTAGATGAGCTAATATTACGTTGTGTATTATGGCTCATGTCAAATTACAGGATTAAGTGTTTCATCACATAAACAACAACGAAAATAAAGCCTGAAGGGAGTCCAGTGTAATAAGTGATCTAAAACAAGTGGAACACTGGTGGGAAAGACACCTTAAGCTACAGACGCTGACTTGTGTTTCAGGCGGAAACCATGAAGCCTTCTCTGGCCTGCGACTTACGAATTGCGCTCTCTCTGCAACAGACTTAGTGTCCCAACACTAGGAACTAGTAAAACTTTAAGTTTGAGGAACTGCAATGTGGAAAAGCTACTCTAAGCATTTCACCTCAAGTGACTAAGCAGGTACTTAAAAAATAACTCCATGAAAAACCTGAGAGCATGAGGCATCCTTTAAGAAAGGCACTTTTAAATGAACTGCTGACTCTGGAGGTCCTCTGCATTTCACTTCTAATTAAGCATGGAAGAAAAACAGAGACTGGCTAATTTTTTTCTTATCCAAATAAAATGCTAACTTAACGGAACCCTTAGTTATTCAAAGTCATAGGTGAACCACACAGTACTAGTTACTAGTACTAGTAAGCCAAGGATAGGAATCCAGATCTGTTGTTAAAAGTACAAGTTCATGTACAGAATTATCATAATGCCATCATATATAATAAAAGGCTAATATGTAAATCAACCAAACAGTGGAACAACAAGCTGCTATGACAAGGACTGACCACCTCGGGGCAGATGCTCAATGCAGGAGCTGCCCCCTGGTGGTCAGTGCACTCCAACAAGGGGAGTGCTGCTCCGCCAGAAGTTGGACTCACTGCTAGAGATCACAGCGATGGTGGCAGGAGCCTCTCCCGCCTCCACAGCAGCACTAAGGATACCTGACTGCCATCTTAGGCTTGCTTCTGGGCCTAAGCTGTCAGTTGGACAACCTCCAAGGGCTTCCAGACTGCAAGACGGTGCAGGACAGGCTAAGGACACCACCACCCCCAGAGTGCATGAATTTTGTGCACCAGGCCTCTAGTTTTAAATTTTATTTACTTTTTTAAAAACCACAAATCTTCATCATTCAGGTAAAAAACAAATTCCTCATTTCTTCAAAGGGATGTCAATGCTAAATGTGATTAAAACATTTGAGTAAAACCTTTTGTCATTTTTTCCTCAACCTACTGAATATTTTCCAGTACCATTTTGTAGTTTCATTAGATTACTTTGGGAAAATAACATGGCAAATATTACTGTTATATAATACAAAAGAGGGCTTTCATTTTTAAGCAAACCTGGGACATAGAAGGCTGTAAGAAATATGTCAGTGAAGAGCTCATTTAAAAACTATTCAGCATTTAGTATGTAGAGAATTGGAATGCACAATTGAAGATTGTTAGTTCTTGAAGAAGTGCAATAAAACCTCATTTATCAAAAGACCTTGGTGTTAAAGAGTGCCCTTGCTCCCTCTTCTAACGCTGTAGGTATACATCAGATTTGGATATCCGCAGGTCTACAACTTCCTTTAAAAAACAACAACAGAACAAGGCTATTGAGCTACAACTACAACTGACTAGTTCAAAAACTGTTTTAAAATTTAGGTTTGTATTTTATAAATTGTACACTCAAAACCATCTCTTTCAGTCCAAGGTTAGTAAGCCAGCCAGCTTAAATCAAAGGTTTTTCTCACCTAGGTCCCAGAACCTGGATGACTGAGTCAAGTACTAACTATACTGGGAAGTAGAGATCAAGAAAGTATTTATTGGTCAAAGCTTAAGTTATACAGGATGCGTCCTTGAATCAGATCCCTCTTCAATTCAAGCACTCCTTTACTGACAGCACTTTGTAAATCACACCACGAAAATCACCCCAAATGACAAGAGCTAACACATTTGAAATGTGGTCACTGTAGCTTTTCACTTGGATGGCAGAAGCAATTGTGGAAGATGGACTGGATCAAGCCTTCCCCAGTGTTGTAGGATGGGGTGAATCAGGGAGCTCACCATTAAAATTATAATAAATTAGAAATATGCTTATGTAAACCAGAGGGGCAGAACTGTTAGCCCCAGAGGGAAGGAAACTATCCACTACACTAGAGGCTTTTTAAATTTAGATTTTCTAATTTCATTCTCCCTCCCATCTTTTTTTTTCCTTCTCAGTAATGGAAGCCAAAGGTGCATTAGTGCCACTTTCAACTTAGACTCATGCTAACATAAATAAGGAGAAAAAATTGAATTGCAAGTAACACTATAAATACAAAATACTTCTATTATTCCATAATAGTGCTTTTGGTGGGTCTATTTTGTGTTTTTAGAGAAGTCAATGCAAGATTCATCTTTAGAGAATACATATTCCTGGTAGCTGAAGCTTTTCTGGAGATTTTTAAGTAGATTATTTCACTGTAACCCATGTTCATGGGTCCTACCTCCAACCCCATTAATCTCTTACAATTTAACCAGTAGGTCCCACGGATTATAGTTTCCTCTGGGAATGACTGGGTTAGGATCCCAATTTTTGTATCCCTCAGACTCTGTTCTGATAACACTGCCTATTACTTAATCCTCAACTATGCTCTTGGTCTTTGCTTCATTCACTGCCATATCTGTAGTACCTAACACAAAGCCCTGAATGCAGCTGTCCAGTAAATATTTAACTTGTACTTGTTGCCCCAGTGTAAAAATAAAAACATCTATTCAAATCAAAGTATTGAGTTTACCAAGAAAGTAAATTCAACAAAATAGAAGTTTGCCTCATTATTCCTAATTGAATTTGTAGCTTAGAGAAATACATCATGGAAGTTGAGGTGGCAAATTAAAATGTAAGTGGAGTATCAAGAACAAAAAGTTCTTTGCCTTACCTTTTCCACATCGCCCAGGCCCTCAGTGTCCAGAAGGACCAGAGTGTGGTTGGGCTTCGAGGGGTGGGGTACACACCACATCCAGATGCCCTTGGTTTCAGACCGCACTGTGGAGCCCAGACGGAAACCTGCAAAGGGAGAGGAGAAAGCATATAGAGTAACAGCAGATTGTCCAGGCTGCCCATAGGTTACATTGGTTAAACTTGTCAGAATGTGAGTGCCAGACTGGGACAAAGGTTGCTTTTATTTCAGCAAGAACACCCTATCCAAATCTTTATACATATTTAGGACCTTCTCAAGAAACACTTTGTGTCCTCAATTTACCTCATACTATCAGTAGTAGTTCAAGCTATGTCACATTACAGAATTAATATAACCTCTACTGAACTTTATATATATATATATACACACACACACATACATATGTGTGTGTATATACATATGTGTGTGTGTGTATGAGAGTGTGTGTGTGTGTATATATATATATATATATATATATATATATATATATATATAATTTTTTAATCCTCATTCAAGGACATGTTTATTGATTTTAGAGACAGAAAGGGAGATGATAGATAGATAGATAGATAGATAGATAGATAGATAGATGATAGATAGATAGATAGATAGATAGACCAATAGATAGATAAAATTTGACATGGGAGAGGGAAACATTGATTTGCTGCCTCTTGTGCAAGCTCCAACCTGGGACTGAACCTGCAACCTACTATGTGCCCTCACCCAGAATCAAACCTGTGACCTTTTGGTGTACAGGACAATGCTCCAACCGACTGAGCCCCCCAGCCATGGCTTGACCTTTATATTGTTTTCTGACACTGAAGACCTCCCTTGTCCTTCAGGTTCTGGTGGAGTTCAACCAGTGGGACGCATCAAAAGGAGACCAGAGGTCAGAGATGTGTTCTCCTCACTTTCCCCCTTGTGATCCACCGTGTCCTAGTGCCTCTGTACCTTTACCCTTGGTCACACCCCCTTCCATGCCATATCTCTGGTCTTTGCCACATTCTGTTATCCACTTTTGTTTGCCTCATCTGCTATAGTAGATATAGAGTCTACCTGGCCATTGCTATTGCCACTCTCTGTATGCATCCTCATCCCACATTGTTTCTCTGTGCTGTGCTTATGCCCGTGTAAATCATCCCTCATTAAATGCTCTTCAGTACCCCTGAGTAGGTCACTGGAGTGCTGCCAGGATCTGGGTAATACATCAGCTTTTGTTGGATATTTTCTTTCCCCATTATCCCTGTATTTTCTTCAATTATTTTCTCTTCTAAAGAATGATGAGTTCTTTGCTCACTGCTTCAAGTGGGGACAAAATGGAGGGGAAAAGAGAAAGGACCTGTGAGATTTTCCAGATCCTCTTTCCAAAGGCAGAAATTAAACACACAGTGAGAGAGGGTGTGAGGTATATGCCAAGGAACCCACTGATGATATATCTTGTCCCACAGTCCAGGATTTTGAGCGTCTGCCACCTTCCAATGTCTCCTTCAATAAAGAATGGAAATGAACATGATAAAATACCTAGAAGAGGTTGAGTCAGCATGGCTGAGGCCATTCAATTTCTGTATCCAGAGTATATTCCACAGACAGGATATAAAACCTGAGGTGGTCTGTATTCTTCTACGTGTGATAGTGTTTGATTGCTTTCTGACAAGCCCAGTGTAATCTGAAGTTCCCATTACCCCAGAAAGGAAAGGCAAGGTATAATTGGAGATCATTGGTCTCAGCTTTGGGAGGTAAGACAAGTTGTCAACAAAAAGAGAGAGTTCGCATATTAAGAGCGAGAGAGAGAGAGAGAGGATATAATTCATCAAACTTTTACTATGAAATGAAGCAAACAATTGGATGGTAGCCCCATTGAAATATGGGATATAAGAATACACTGTTATTTCCTTTACCTCCTATCCCTTATAAAAACAGCAATTATTGAACAATATTTGTATGCTAAAGTTTAGCGCAGAAATAATATAGGAGAAAGGAAGGGAATACTTTCTACAGCTGAACTGACTAATGGGTAGATCTTCGATAGGACTAGGGAACTCTTTATTACTGAACAAATGAGCGACATTTTGTGGACAGATGGGGTGGAAGTTATAAATCTAACAATGAAACTTAAAAGTTTTCTTCACCGGGAGGTATGAGGTCTTTTTTAAAGATGGCCAGGAGAGAGGCATGATCAGCCTCAGTTATCACTGACTCCAAGCAAATGGCCCCCACCCCAGAACAATACTCACCCTGGTTCTGTCCTGCCAGGCGGTTCATCAGGTAGAATTTTCCTGTCCGGCACAGACCTGCGATGGCCACCACCACCAAAGGCTGAGAGATCTTGTCTAGAATCTCCAGTGCTGTTGGACTTACTTTAGCTGATTATTCTAATTTTCCACCAGACAGATAGGGTCCATCAGGGCATATCCAGAGGCCATGGTGAGCTGTAACCCAGAGGAACAACTCAGTACAACACAAGGTCCTGAAGTCATATCTAATGGTTACAGAGGTCATTTGCATATCAGCTTTACACTCCTGGAGAGTATGTATCAGTTTCCTACATTTTGTATGTTTCTGAAAGATAAATATTTAGCCTAGTGTGTCAAGGCCTACTCCAGAGTCCTTATTTACATTATTATATTGATCTATAAATGAACCTTAAAACAACCTTGCCCATGTGATGCATAAAAGGATTATAATGAGAAAATCAAACAAACCACTGATGATGGAGCCTTGAGAAGGTTAACATACTGGGGGCAAGTTGAGACAGAATGGGACTTGTAGGGAATGAGGAGTGACCATTGATGATACCTGGAGTTCCAGAGTGATCTGTTACCTTGTTAGCTGTGTATATTATCTGAGTACCTACTATGTGCTGGGCACTGTTTTAAGTGCTCAGTATCACGTGGTGAACAAAATGGATACCAATTCCTGCCTATTGAAACTCTATTCTAGTGGGAGGAGATAGACAACACAGAAAAGAAAATAAGCAACAAGTGTAGTATATGTATATTAGATGAGTTTATATAGAGTTTCTATAGAGGGTGGCCAGGGAAAGAGAAATAAATGTGATATTTGACCTTGAGGAGGACAAGTTTAGTGAATCCCAGAGCAGGAGAGGTCTAGAAGAGAGGAGTCATTGAAAGGAAGATGAAGAGATGAAGAATGTGGCTCCCTCTTTAAAATACAATAGGACAACCCTTGCCAGTTTAGTTCAGTGGATAGAGCATCAGCCTGCAGACTGAAGGGTCCCAGGTTCCATTCCAGTCAAGGTCATATGCCTGGGTTGTGGGCTCAATCCCCAGTGGGGGCATGCAGGAGGCAGCCGATCATTGATTCTCTCTCATCATTGATGTTTCTCTCTCTCTCTCTCTCTCTCTCTCTCCCTTCCTCACTGAAATAAAAAAAATATATATTTAAAAAAGCACACAATAAGACAGAGAAAGACAAGTGTCACATGATCTCATTCATATGTGGACTCTAAAGAACATAATAAACTGATGTACAAAATAGATCCAGAAACATGTAAACAGAATGGACTATGGAATCTTAGAGGAAGGAGGGGGTTGATGGGTGGGAAGTGATTAACCAAATAACTTGTCTGCATATATGTGTAATCAGTAGACACAGACAGTAGTGTGGTTAAGGCCTAGGGGAGGTAGACGTGCAGGCTAGAAGGGGTCAATGGAGAGAAAGAGGGACCTATGGAATACTTTCAACAATAAAGATTAAAAAACCCACTATAGGCCAAAGCATTATTGGACCCAGATAAATTAATGGGTGCAGGAATTCATTTAATTGGAATCAAAGGACATTATTCCTTACTTTTAGGCTGACAAGGAAGAGTGGCAGTAGCCAGCATGTTTTAGGGTGTGTCCAGATCTGCCAGAGTCCCACAGCTGGGCAAGGCCCTACTTTACTGTTTTCATCATAGTGGGTATGAGCAGGAGTAATTGAAGAGTTTATTTCTTGAACTGAAAATTTTAAATTTTGGTCGGAATAGATGAGTTAATAAAAAAAAAAATTATTTTAAATGCAAGTAAACTGGAATACCCAATGCAAAAGCTGCTAAGTTCAAATAAAGAAGTAAAATGAAATAGTTCTCCTGTATGGAGTTAGTTGGTTTCAAAGTTTGTTCCTCAGGAGAGTCAGTAATCTGAAGTGATGGTGAAAACTACCCCAAGCCTTGGCTTCTCAGCAAGTATGACAGGATACAATAGGACAATCACTTGAGATGGTTCGTGTATGGACCCAAGATGAGAAACAATGCCTGGTAAACAAGCACTATTAGATCTAATAGTTATTTCTAACAGTTGATAAGTGAGCATGAAATTGAATTATTCTATACTAGAGGCCTGGTGCATGAATTTGTACATAGGTGGGGTCCCTAGGCCTGGCCAGCAATCAGGGTGGTTCAGGACTGTGGGAGGTTGGCTAGGGGAAAGGGCCAAGGGAAGTTGGCCAGCAGTGGGGAGGGATGGTAGGAGGTTGTCCAGCCACGGGAGATTGTCCAGCCCGGACTTCCCCTGCTTTCCTCTGGGTGCACTGACCACCAGGGGGCAGCTTCTGTTTTAAGCATCTGCCACCTAGTGGTCAGTGCGCATCATAGCAACCTGTTGACTGGTCGTTAGGTCAGTTGGTTGCTTGGGCTTATATATATATATAGATAAGAGAGCTTTGTGCTACCTTTGGAATATTAAGTATTGCTAATACAAAAAGAATCTGTGTCAATCTCTTAAGATTTAAATTATCTGTAAATTAAGGACTACCATTTCTCTCATTTTCTCTAATACCTGGAGGCGGAGGGTGAGGGTGGGCATGGGGAGGTGGTGTGGTGGTAGTCAGGGACAGTCTGAGGAGGGACAAGGAGATAGAAAGGGAGAGACTCCACTAGAAACCTCTGCACGTGGATGTGATTTACTCCATCCATCCCAGGAAGGGTTTAGCCCCTTTTGGCATTTGAGGGAGGATGCGTTCCTCCTCTCCGCATGGAGGGCTGTTTGTGTAGCCCTGGGAGGGTGCCAGAGGGGCAGCTCACCCTGGAGACAAGGTGGATGAGCACTGGTCGCTTCACAGAGCGGCCTCTGATCCAAACAGAGATTGAGCTGCTAGTAACCAGCCCCAATACTAGCCTCACGCTGTCTCCGGCTCTCCAGTGCCAAGCCCAGGCTTCCAGTGTGGGATGTGCGTTTAGGCGCCTGTTGTTGTTGATGTTAAGGAACATGGGTCTGGAACAGCAAGTCTAGGAGCAAACTTACTTGTCTCCATGACTCCTGTGCTGCAGACAGGGGACAAGTTCTCAGCTGTCCTAGCTCTCTCCTCGCGTGTTCCTCCTGAGTCTGGCTCCTCCAGATACTGACTGTTTTATTTATTTATTCATTTGTTTGTTTGTTTATTTATTTATTTATAATTTCTTTATTGATTAAGGTGTTACATATGTGTCCTTATTCCCCCATTACCCCTCCCCCCATTACTCCCACTTATGCCCTCACCCCCCAGTGTCTATGTCCATTGGTTAGGCTTATATGCATGCATACAAGTCCTTTGGTTGATCTCTCCCCCTTACTCCCACCTTCCCCTACCTTCCTCTGAGGTTTGATGGTCTGATCGATGCTTCTGTGTCTCTGGATCTGTCCCTGTTCATCAATTTATGTTGTTCATTTTATCCCATAAATAAGTGAGATCATGTGGTATTTATATTTCTCTGACTGGCTTATTTCACTTAGCATAATGCTCTCCAGTTCCATCCATGCTGTTGCAAATGGTAAGAATTCCTTCTTTTTTACCGCAGCATAGTATTCCATTGTATAGATGTACCACAGTTTTTAATCCACTCATCTGCTAATGGGCACTTAGGCTGTTTCCAAATCTTAGCTTGGGTGAATTGTGCTGCTATCAACATAGGGGTGTATATATACTTTCTGATTGGTGTTTCTAGTTTCTTGGGATATATTCCTAGAAGTGGGATCGCAGGGTCAAATGGGAGTTCCATTCTTAGTTTTTTGAGGAAACCCCATACTGTTCTCCACAGTGGCTGCACCAGTCTGCATTCCCACCAGCAGTGCATGAGGGTTCCTTTTTCTCTGCATCCTTGCCACGTTTGTCATTTGTTGATTTGTTGATGATAGACATTTTGACAGGTGTGAGATGATACCCTGTAAAGGGTATGAGTTCCCTGTAAATGTTGGGGATTAAACCCTTATGGGTGATAACATTGGCAAATATGTTCTCCCATCAGTGGGCTTTCTTGTTGTTTTGTTGATAGTTTCCTTTGCTGTGCAAAAATAAGATACCTAGGAATAAACTTAACCAAGGAGGTAAAAGACCTATATGCAAAAAACTACAGGACACTGAAAAAAGAGATAGAGGAAGACCTAAACAGATGGAAGAACATACCGTGTTCACGGATTGGTAGAATCAACATCATCAAAATGTCCATACTACCCAAAGCAATCTATAGATTCAATGCAATCCCCGTTAAAATACCAATAGCATATTTCACAGACCAAGAACGAACTTTCCAAAAATTCATCTGGAATAAAAAAAGACCCTGAATAGCTGCAGCAATCCTGAGAAAGAACAAAGTAGGTGGGATCTCAATACCAGATATCAAGCTGTATTACAAAGTCACTGTTCTTAAAACAGCCTGGTACTGGCACAGAAACAGACATATAGATCAATGGAATAGAATAGAGAACCCAGAAATCGACCCAAACCACTATGTCCAATTAATATTCGAAAAAAAGACATGAAAATAAAATGAAGTCAAGATAGTCTCTTCAATAAATGTTGTTGGGCAATTTGGACAGATACATGCAAAAAAAAATGAAACTAGACCACCAACTTACACCATACACAAAAATAAATTCAAAATGGATAAAGGACTTAAACATAAGACAGGAAACCATAAAAATACTAGAGGAATCCACAGGCAGCGAAATCTCAGGCATATCCCGAAGCAATTTCTTCACTGATACTGCTCCTAGGGCAATGGAAACTAAAGAGAAAATAAACAAATGACTGTTCTGTTTAAAATCTGAAAATCATGCCAGATATTACAGCCAAGCAGTTATGGGTCAGGTTGATAAGAACCCAATTTGAAAGGCCATGCGCTTCTGAATCATTGGGTCTCTCCCCCGCCCCTTACCCCCCGCCTCCCACCTCCCTGTGCTCACCCTTCTTTTTGTTTTTTCTTTTTTCTTTTTTTAACTGAGGCAGGAGAGCAGGTGACTTGGGAGGAAAGTTGAGGTTCCTCCACACTTGTTCTCAGAATCCCAGGTTGGTCCCCCCTCAGGTGGCTTGTGCTTTCTGAGCCCATAAGGAATACACAATAGCAGGCTGCAGCAGAGGTAGTTTTGTGAGGAAAGAGGCTTGTTTTTAATCTCTTTTCCTTAAACTTTTACACTTATTGAATTATTTTTGTTCGACATAATTTTGTTTCATTAGCAAAACAACAAAAAGCAAACAAATAAAAAAAACACTGTATAAAATTTTTGATTTTATAACCCAGATGAACTCCCTATTCTTCTATTACATATTGTTGGTTTCTTGCTTATACAAGGGTGGATCCAGATTTGGTGGGGGTGGTAGTGAGGACAGTATAATTTGAGAGCCTGTTTCAAATAAAGCAATAGAAAAATACAAATGAAAAGCAAATGTTCTGTTTGGCAAGCATGCCCAGTGGTTGGACCCAAGCACCTAGAGGTCACTTGTTAGATTCCAGGTCAGGGCACATGCCTGGATTGCCTGCCAGTAGGGGGCATGCAGGAGGCAGCCAATCATGTTGTTTTCCAATTGATGTTTCTCTCGCTGCTCCCTTCCCCTCTCTCTCTCTAAAACAATAAAAACATATTTTAAAAACAACAAAAAAATCCAAAAAAACAAATATTCAAAATGACCAAAAAAATATACTAATATTTTTATAAAGCTGACAAATGTTACAAACATTTTGTCTCATCAGTTTGTTCCTTTTGGTTAAGGTACTCCTATCATATTTGAATTTCGGTATGAACTAGAATGCTGGCTTATATATTTTAGTTGTATATCAGGGAAATTTTAATTCACCTTTTTAAAAAAGCACCCCATTGTACTGAACTATAGAACCAAAATTGTATCAATTCTTTGAGTGTCAATTTCATTTTAGCCAATATATTTCTGTGAAATGGTCTCTTTGATAATAATAGTAATACAAAAAACAGTGGAGAAGAAACCCGAGTTCCCCGAGATATGTGATGAGCACCGGGACCTCGCCAGCAGGCCAGGGGTTCCCAAGGCAGGAGCTGGGCGTGGAGGCCACGGGGGCATAGGCTATCAAGGAGACAGAACTGAACCTCACATCACCCTGGTTGGCCCCAGAAGATGGCTGGTTAGCCAGAGACGGGTAAGATTCCTCAGGGAAGGAACAACCTAAGACAGGCACAGTCGCAGAGGGGCCATCAGGAGAGATCTTGGGGGGCAACAGAAGTGGGGCACAGACCTCACCCCCAAACATTGCAGGGGCTTGAACCCTCGCCCTTTCTGAGGGAGGACTCCTGCCCCCATGGCTGCTTCGCGCTTCCTACACTCAGCTCAGATGGGGACCCAGGCAACAGAAAGAGACTTGGCCCAGCTCAGATCGGGAACCAGGTAACAGACAAGAGACTTGGCCGACAGCAGCTGCCCTATATCTAAATTCAGCCTAGCATCAGGAATGCTCAGGGCCTACTCAAGAATGTAAATAATCCTTCCCACTGATATTTACAGGGTAAACTAAGATTGTTGGTAGAGTATTAAATTTGACAGTAAAATAGTAATCAAGTTTTCAGATTAATTTAAAACAGGCTAATTGAAATAAGTGAATATTCAAGTAAATTTAGTTGTACTGGACAAAAAGCTGTTCTTAAAGTAATAACTAAAATTTCTATTGGTAGTTCATCTCATGGTAAAATTCCTGAACATGCAATGAACCTAAAGCAGTCATAGTTTTGGGCAAAAAAAAAAAAAAATTTAATTTAAAGTTATCAAGACTGCATTATAAAATTTACAAAAACCTCCATTAATAAAAAAAAGGGGGGGGTAATATCATGTAAGGAAAAATATCCTATAAGTAAGTTACATCTAGAAAAATTTTACTTTACAAAATTAATTTACATTTGTAATGCTAACAGTAAGACACCCATGAAAAACACACATGATGTCTAAATAAGACAAAGGAAATCGTTTGGGCAAAAATAAAAAGGATACCAAATCAATTATATAGAAAAGATTCCTTTATTAACTTTTGGTCAAGAATATGTTTATATATCTTCAGAAAACAACTCCAAGACCATGTGGATTGCTGCAACAGGGAGGAATTGACAGGTCTGCTCCAACCACGAAGACAAGAGGAAAAACAGTCCAGACATGGAAGACGCTGACAACACCTTGCCACACAAGCAATCAGCAGCTGTGCACCGCTGCAGGTTGCCTAGGACCAAACCAGAGAGGGTAGGACCTACATTGCCACCATGTGCACACCATCCAGATATCATTGCTGACATGTACACATAAGGAACTGTTAGACATTGAAACGGGGACTCAGAACTGTTGGACATTGAAATTGGGACTCAAACATTTTCTACTATTATTATTTTTTTTGTTATTATATGTTCATTTCTAGTCTGCAGAGGCAAAATTTTTTAAAGGAAAGAAATGGGGGGGGGGAATAAATACAGAAGCAAAGAAGCATTGAACAGACTGTCAAACTACATTGGGAAGGCAGGGGAGGTTGGGTGAGGGGGGCTGTAAGAGATCAACCAAAGGACTTGTATGCATGCATATAAGCATCACCAATGGATACAAGACACTGGGGCGGGGGGGAGGGCGGGCAGGTGAAGGCATGTACTGGGGGGTAGGGGAGGTCGGGGGGAGATCAATGGGGAGAAAAAAGGAGACATATGTAAATAAATAATAAAAAAACAGATTATGGACACTTAATTTTTACAACACTAACAAAAATAAATTCATATTATGTTACATAAAGGAGACTTAAATGAAATAGCATGTCAGAAAATGAAATTTCATTTTCAAAACTTTGAATCCCCCTTTCTTTCTTTGATATGTGACTTGATTCTACCAATCACATTTTCATCTGAAAGTTGTCTTTGACAAATTTATAATTTAAATGTTAAAATTGACTCTGCAAAAAATTATAGTGAAATTAAATGATCTTTTTTTTATTTATTCTTACTATTTGTTGTCTGTTTTCTTTAAAAATATTGAACTTAGTGAGTTCAATATTTTTGACATTGGTTAATAAAATTATATAGGTTTCAAATGTTTAGTTCTATAAGACATCATCCGTATATCATATTGTGTATTCACTACCCAAGGTCAAGTCTCCTTCCATCACCATTTATTCCCCCTTTACCGTCTTATTCCTTCCCCGCCCCTCTTTCCCTCTAGTAATTACCATACTGTTGTCTATGTCTTGGTTTTTGTTTGTTTTTGTTTGTTTGCTTGTTTGTTTTGGCTGAATCCCTTCACCTTTTTCCTCTTTCCTCAGGTGGCCAGCAGCAGGCTGAATGTGAGCCAAGGCACAGCAGGGGTAGTTTTGTGAAGAAAGAGGAATGTTTTTTAATCTCTTTTCCTTAAACTTTTTCCCCCTCCCCTCTGTCCACTGTCAGTTTGTTCTCTGTACCTATGAGTCTGTTTTGATTTGCTTGTTTGGTTTATTTTGTTCATTAGATTCCACATATAAGTGAAATCATATGTTATTTGTCTTCCCCTGACTGACTTATTTCACTTAACGTTATACGCTCAGGTCCATCCATGTTTCTTTATTTTTGATGACCCAGTAGTAATTCCATTGTGTAAATATACCATAGCTTTTTTATCCACTCATCTACTTATGAGCATTTGGGATGTTTCCAACTCTTGGATATTTGAATAACTGCAATGAACGCAGAGCTGCATATATTATTTTGAATCAGCGCTTCAGATTTCTTCTAGTATATTCCCACAGGTGGGATCCCTGGGTCAAAAGGCAGTTCCATTTTTAAGTTTTTGAGGAAACTCCATATTGTTTTCCACAGTGGCCACACCAATCAGCATTCCCACCAACAGTGCATGAGGGTTTCCTTTTCTTCACAGCCTGGCCATCACTTGTTTGTTGATTTATTGATGATAATGATTCTGAGAAGTGTGATGTGATAACTCACTGTGGTTTGAATTTACATTTCACTGATGATTAGTGATGTAGCGAATATTTTCAAATGTCTATTGGCCATCTGAATGTCTTCTTTGGAGAAGTGTCTATTTATATCCTTTGCCCATTGTTTGTTTTTGGTGTTGAGTTGTATAAGTTCTTCATAAATTTTGGATAGTAACTCTTTATCAGATTAATTATTGTTGAATATATTCTCCCATTCTGTGTTGTCTTTTAATTTTGTTGATGGTTTCCTTTGCTGTGCAAATTTTGTTTAATTTGATGAAGTCCTATTTGCTTATTTTTTCCATCTATTTCCCTTGTCCAAGGAGATTTATCTAAAACCTTTATCATTAAGAAATGTCAAAGATTTTACTGTATATGTTTTCCTCTAGGATTTTTATGGTTTTGAGTCTTACATTTATTTATTTTTTTGAGTCTTACATTTAAGTCTATAATCCATTTTGTGTTTATTCTTGTGTATGGTATAAGAAGGTGGTCCAGTTTCATTTTTTTTTTTTTTTGCATTATCTATCCAATGATTCCAATACCATGTGTTGAATAGACTTTCTTTACTCCACTCTATATCCTTGCTTTCTTTGTCAAACATTAATTGACTATAAAGGTGCGGATTTATTTCTAGGCTCTCTATTCTATTCCACTGATTTGTTTTTCTATTTTTATGTTTGTACCATGCTGTTTTGATTACTATGGCCTTGTAATATAGTTTAATATTAGGTACTGTGATACCACCAACTTTGTTCTTCTTTCTCAAGATTGCTGTGGGTATTTGGGTTCTTTTGTGGTTTCATATAAATTTTTGCTATATTTGTTCTAGTTCAGTGAAATATGCCATTGGTATCTTAATAGAAATTGCTTTAAATATATAGATTGCTTTGGGTAGTATAGGCTTTTTAATTATCTCAATTCTTTCTATCCATGAACACAATATATGCTTCCACTTATTTGTATCTTCTTCAATTTTTTTCTTTAGTTTCTTATGATTTTCTGAGTATAGATTTTTTACCTCCTTGCTTAATTTTTTCCCTAGATACCTTATTTTTTACTGCAGTTGTAAATGGGATTGTTTCCTCAGTTTCTCTTCCTGATAGTTTGTTATTTGTATATAAAAATGCCACTGACTTCTGATTATTAATTTTTTATCCTGATACTTTAAGGGATTTATTTATCAGTTCTAGTAATTTGTTGGTGGAGTCTTTATGGTTTTCTATATACAGTATTATTTCATTGTCAAATTGAAATAATTGACAGTTTACCTTTTCCTTTCCAAATTGGATGCCTTTTATTTCTTCTTATTTATGTGCTGTGACTAGGACTTCCAGTACTTTGATGAATAAGAGTGGTGAAAGTGTACTTCCTATTTTATTTCTGATCTTAAAGGAAAAGATACCCATTGAGTATAATGTTAGCTGTAGGTTTGTCATATGTGGCCTTTATCATGTTGAGATCTGTTCTCTCTGTTCCCACTTTGTTGAGAGTTTTTATTACAAATGGGTGTTGGATTTTGTCAGAAGCTTTTCTGCATCTATTGATAGGATCATATGGTTATTATTATACATTTTGTTTATGCGGTGTTTTACATTAATTGTTTTGCTGATATTTTACCAACCTTGTATACCAGGAATAAATCCCACTTGATTGTGGTGTATGCTTTTTAAAAATATATTGCAGGATTCAGTTTGCTAATATTCTGTTGAGGATGTTTGCATGTATGTTCATTAGGAATATTGGCCTATAATTTTCTCCCTCACTATTTTTTTTATTGCTTTTATCCAGTTTTGAAATTGAGATAATGCTGGCCTCATAAAATGAATTTGAGAGTCTTTGTTCCTCTTGAATTTTTTGCAATAGTTTGGGAAGGATAGTTATTAGGATGTGTGAATCCATCCATGTCAGAACTTTGGTTTGCTGGAATATTTTTTTTATTACTGCTTCATTTTTGTTAGTGGTATCTTTTTATTCATATTCTATGATTCTTCCTGATTCAGTTTTGGAAGATTGTATGTTTCTGGGAATTTATCTATGTCATTCAGATTATCCAATTTGTTGGCATATAGTTGATTGTAATATTTTCTTACAATGCTTTGCATTTCTGAGGTGTCAGTTGTTACTTCTACTCTTTTATTTCTGATTTTATTTATTGCAGTCCTCTCCCTCTTTTCTTGATGGGTCTGGTTAGAAATTTGTCAATCTTATTTAGTTTTTCAAAGAAGCAGCTTTTGCTTTCATTGAACTTATGTACTGTTTTGTTTTTTAGTCTCTTTGTCATTTATTTCCACTCTGATCTTTATTATTTATTTCCTCCTACTTACTTTGGGTTTTGTTTGTTGTTCTTTTTCTAATTCTTTTAAGTGTAAGGTTAGATTATTTATTTGAAATTTTTTCTTGCTTCTTGAGGCAGGCCTGTATTGCTATGAATTTCTATTTCATCATTGCCTTTGCTGTCGCCCATAGAGTATGGGTTGTTGAGTGCTCATTTTCATTAGTTTCAAGGAAAATTCAGATTTCTTCCTTGATATGATTGTTGACCCATTTATTGTTTAGTAATATGTTACTTAGCTTCCATGTGTTTGTGTTTTTCAATTTTTTTCTTTCAATTGATTTCTAATTCTCTCCTATTGTGGTTGGAAAATGCGCTTCATATGATTTCAATCTTCTTGAATTTGTAAAGACGTGTTTTGTGTACTAACATGTGTTCTATCCTAGAGAATGTTCCACGTATACTTGAAAATAATGTGTATTTTGTTGATTTGAGAGGAAATGTTCTGAAAATATCAATTCCAGTGTGTCATTTAAGGACACTGTTTTCTTGTTGGGGCTGAAACTTCAGATCCTCACCACAGTGTCTATGTGGATGCTGCCTCAGGCAAAAGGCAGTGAACCTTCCATGTCAGCCGTTCTGGCTCATGGGGATTCAGCCTCCCTATTCACTCATAGCCCAAGCCATGGGGGCCCTGTGTGATAGCAGGGAGTTGAGGGCAGTATACCCAGTGCCACCAGGTGCTTTTCCAGTGCCATTTTCATCACAGGCTCTAAAATGCCCACAGGCAGCCTGGAGTCCACTACTCAGTCTTCATCTTTGCCATTAAACTGTGTGATCTCAGGCATATGACTGCCTTCCTTGGCCTCATTTCCTTTTAATACTTAGAAGGCCCAACAGCTGCTCTTTGAGGTCATTTGGGTTTGGACACGCTGTGGGTGGGAATCATAGTGGGTAGAAGTTACCATGGTTTTCCTGCCCCACTCTCAATAGCTTACTTGCTCAGGGCCTGGGACAAGAGCTCATTGTGGGTGAGGCCATGTCAGCCATTTCTAATCTGATTTCTAGAAATTCTGTACCAGGACCTGGAGCACAGTATCAATTGGCTGGAGCCTCCTGGGAAAATTTCAGACTTTCCAGCTTAGTAAGAAAAGCCAGGAAAGGGTTTACTGGCTCCAACTATCTTCTGAGGCTGCTGTGATTATATTCCCACACTGCCCACCTGTTGGAGCACTCACTCCTCAAACCTGCACACACTTCTGAATCCTGCTAACAGGGCCAATTGGCAGAGCAAGTTCCTCCTTGAACCCTGCTTGCTGTACTAACTGTTGGAAACTTAGTTCCTCCTTTATCCTATGCTCACTGCATCATTGTTAGAAGCACAGGTCCTATTCCTGCCCTACTACACCAACTCGGGTCTGAGCCCCTCTGCTGGTGGTGGAAGGAGAAGCCATGAGAAGTTGTGGGTGTGTAAGAGAATCTTTATTATAGGAGCCAGCAACCATGTAGCCATCGTTAACAAGGAGCCACTAGACAAAACAGTTCTTCAAAACAAAGTCCCATATAGCAGATAGCCGCATACCAGCTTGGAAACAATGTGTCTTTCCTACACAGCTGCAGCAGCGTCTGCACCTACAGCCATTTTCTGAGCAGCCACACCTGCTGGTCAGAAATACATCTTCCCCATAATGCAGCCCCACATAATAGCAGCCTACCTTACATAGGAGCAGCTCCATACTAGATGCTCAGTAACAACTTTATACTACTTAGACAAAAGAGGCTTCTTTCCAAATAGTGACATTATTCATTTGGGTTATAGAAGGGCATGTTTGCCCAGTGCATAGATTGCTGCACCCTTGCACCTGTGTATAACATCTTAGCCTTGAACCTTCTGATTAAGATTTCCATGCTCAGAGGGGCCTTTGACATCTGGTGTACTCTAAACTGCTGGAAGCCAATTCCAGCATGTCAGCAGGGCTGAATCATCTGGGAATGGCTGAGGGCATTTCCCCAAACCTGAAAAGGATGCATAAAATGATTGCTTGCTGCCAGACAGCTCAGAGCATCTTAATCTACATGTTATTGTCTCCTACTGGCCAAACACCTGAACAGCCAAAGGCAATTCCTCATTATAACAAGAATTGTGTATACAAACCCTACCCTTTGATGTATATATCCCCACCTTGCCTTCGGACAAATTGTGTTAATAAAAAGCAAGGTGTCCTGAGACAAGGGGAACTTAGTTCCTTTAGCTATGTCTTCTCTGAATCCCTATAATGCCTTTCAAAATTATGTTTCATCTCTGGACTCTTATTTAATTTACACACAGCACCTTCCCCAGATTTCTGAAACCTTCTAGATGCTGGATCAAGACCACCAGCATTAATTGGCACTCAAAAAATGGACAATTTGGAGTTGAAGTATTCGCCTGAGTGGATAAAACAGCACCAGTGATGGTGGTAAGATTAACTGTGCGTAAAGCCCATGACAGCTTTGGAAGCCCGCGTATCCATAAGTGCAAGGGTGATACTTTTTGTTTAAGTCAGATTATAGTGGGGAGGAATTTGATTAAAAGTCAAAATTATAAAGAAATTGGAATATTAAAAGGTAATTTTTAAAAAACTGTGGTTGCTTGTTCAAATTAAAATCCTAATCATTATTTGGAATCAAAAATCTGTCATAAGAAATAAAACCCCACTGCCAAATCCACCTTTGGTGCAGAGATATTCAAAAGTGGCTGGAGAGGGTGGAGCTATCAGCTCTGCCACAAAAAATATTCCCTAATGCTTTGTTTAAAAACTATAGAAGAATGCGTTGGGAAAAGCAAAATTTGGGGAAAATCAACTTAAGTGCTAGTCATTACTTTGGAGAGAAAAATGGGAACAAATTTAAAATCTGTCTTTACCTATTAAGCATGCCTTTAATTGGAAAAAGAAACGCTGTTGAATCAAACCAAGCAGGATGTCAGGGAAGGGAGACACGTGGTGATCCTGTAATATGGACACCCACTCCGTGAGTATGCTAATTTAAAAAGTCTCCTTCCTGCCATGAAAATTTTACAACGTACTAGTGCACATGTAAAGAGAAAAGTTAGCTTAAAAAGAATGTGCACAACTGTCTGATTTCAGATATTAGGTTTTGAGCTAAATTTGACTCTCTTTACGAATGATAAAGGATAAAACCCTATACTGTTTTGTTCCTGCAAAAGAAAGATGGTGGATTTGACCCAGGGAAAAAAGATACAAGCTGGTTCTAGCAACAAGATTGGTATTTCCATAATAAAAGGTAGTTTATTTAAATAATCATGAAGCGCATTTAAAAGTTAACCTTAAAGCCATCAAGAAAATCAGTAAAATTGTCTCTGTTACAAAAATTTGCCAAAGAAAATCCTTAAAATAATTATAATTGGATTTGAATCTCAAGAATTGTTGAAACATCCTAATATATAAAAGGCCAGTGTTGTAATGACCAATCACAACCGAAGGCTGACCCACCCGGAAGTCCTTCAGCACTGACTGGGTTTTCCAAGTTAAATTTCAAGGCTATAACCGAGGGATGATTTTTGGAAAACTTTATCAAATAAAAATTACTAACTACATTTTACTTATATACATATACTTTAAATGTTATGAAGGTTTTGGCCTCTAAAAAGGGTAAAATAAAGTAACAATATATTTCTTAAATACAGCCAAATTTTTCAGCAACGGAAATTTAAAAGACAAAAAAACCAGCAGCCTGCATTTTAAATAGGCTAGCGGGTGGAGCAGTGTTTGTGCATTGTGAATCAGATGTATAAATTTACTAAATTTAGATGCCTACTTTAATTACTTAATAAATTAGCTTTTTAAAATTTAATCAAGATCTCATATAAATTAAGTTATATGAGGAGCCAATATTTTACAAGCAATTGGGTTTACCAAAAGCCAAAGTAAAAAATTTGCATACTGCAAGCCCTCTGAAAGGTTATCAAGACCTCTCATGATTCCTTCATATATGCAAATAAGCCAAAGGGAATACTCTTTAAAAATATAATTGTATGTTTAATAAAAAGGAGAAATTTTTAAAAATTGAAATCTCTTCTGCTAATATTTACAGGGTAAACTAAAGATTGTTGTTAAAATACTAAATCTGATTCTTACTAGTAGTCAGCATGATTGTAAGGGGAGTTGTTTAATTTGACTACATGGCCTGGCAGTATTGATGAGCATCAAAAAGCAACCATGTTTGTTACATTTGTTGCTTGGTGTAAAAAAGAAAGATGAAAACTTTCAAGTGAAACTCTCTAAATGTGGCCTGAAAATTATTCTGGAAGGAAATAAAAAGAAGTTTCCTTCAAATGTCCAGAAAACTATAATTAAAAGTTTATATATTTGGCCTCAAAAAGAAAAGTAAGTAATTTGTATTTTTGCCTCCTGACAAAGTTTATGTAAAATTATTCAAAGACTATTAGGAGAAATTTAATTAATGTCATTTACTGTCCATAACCTAGGACAAGTAAAGTTAAAAAAAAGCAAAAACCTTATTTTAGACTAATTTAAAATGGCTAAATTAAATAAGTGAATAGTCAAGAAAACTTAATTGTATTGGGCAGGAAACTGTTCTTGAAAGTATTAGCTAATCTATATATATAAAAGCTCAGCAACTGGAATGGTGGAATGACCAGAATGACCAGAATGACCAGTGTCTATCACGCGCACTACAGCAGCCAACTGACCTGATCCGGACCCCGATCAGCGCTCCCTCCTGGCCAGCCCGTCCCCTGATCAGTCCCAAACACCTTTGTTGTGAACCTTTTTGTGAGCCAAATTAAGAAATGCCCACTGATTTGATTAGTAGTCAACATTCAGGTTGAGTCACCTACTGACTCAGTAAACCTGGCAGGAAGAAGGAGGGGAAGGAGGAAGGGGGTGGGAAGCAGAAAGGGTGGAGAAAGGAAGTTAAACTTCCTAGTGAGGTTACCATGCTCAAATCAAAAGCTCACAAATGAAGTCCAGTAGTGACAGGAAAACCCAGGTTCAGTCTCAGAAAGTAGAGGTCGAATAAAGAGCATCACACCAACCAGAGGGAGCTACCTTTCCTGTGGCAGGCCTTGTCTCCGATCAGCCCCCAACATCCCGATTGGCGATGGGACCAACAGACCGTGGAGCCTCCCTCCACCTGGCCCTGGCCCTGATCAGCCCCCAACACCCCAATCAGGCGGGGGGCTGGCTGGCCAACTTTCCCTGGCCCCTCCACCCCATTGGTCAAGCCTGATGGGCCCCCATCAAGGCAGACTGCCCAGACCCCACCTGTGCAAGAATTTGTGTACCGAGCCTCTAGTTTTTTAATGATAGTTCATCTCTTGGTAAAAACTTCTTGACATGCAATGAATCCAGAGCAGTCATATTTCTGTGCAGAAAGTTAAAATTAAAAGGTATCAAGACTGCATTGTAAGATTTCCAAAAGCCTCCTAATATTTAAAAAAAAGGGGGGGATAGGGGAAAAATATACTGTAAAACAATTACATCAAGACTTAATGGCTTTAAATTTTTACTTTGAAAGTTATTTTTCATTTGTAATGCTGATAGCAAGACACCCATAAAAACACACATGGTGTTAAAATAAGCCAAAGGAAAATCCTTTGGGCAAAAATAAAAGGATCCCAAGTCTTAATTTATAGAAAAGTTTCCTTTATTAACCTTTGGTAGAGAATATGTTTGTGTATTTCCAGAAAACTCCTCCAAGCCTGTGTGGATTCCTATAATAATAGATCCCAGAGAGGAACTGACCAGATTGCTCCACCCACAGAATAGAAGTGGCTCCCAAGATAAGAGGGAAAAAAGTCCAGAAATGAAGATGGTGAAGATGCCTTGCTATGCTAGCAGTCAGCAGCTGTGCATCACTGCAGGTTGTCCAGGACCAAAACAGAAAAGGTTGGACCTGCATTGCCAATGTTTGCCCACCATCTAGAACTAGAATATCATTGCTGGCATGTATACATAAGGAACTATTGGACATTGAAATTGGGACTCAAAAAACAATTGGCCAGAAAGAAACTGACTACAGACTGATTCTTTTAATGCCTGACAACATTTTACAGGGACTTGAATAAAACATACATTCTTGTTAAATTTATAAAGTCAAAAAGGGTGAGTTGCCAGAAGCCAATTCCAGCATGTCAGCAGGGCTGAATCATCTGGGAATGGCTGAGGGCATTTCCCCAAACCTGAAAAGGATGCATAAATTGATTGCTTGCTGCCAGACAGCTCAGCGCATCTTAATCTACATGTTATTGCCTCCTATTGGCCAAACACCTGAACAGCCAAAGGCAATTCCTCATTATAACAAGAATTGTGTATACAAACCCTACCCTTTCATGTGTATATCTCCACCTTGCCTTTGGACAAATTGTGTTAATAAAAAGCAAGGGGTCCTAAGACAAGGGAAACTTAGTTCCTTTAGCTATGTGTTCTCTGAATCCCTATAATGCTTTTCAAAATTATGTTTTGTCTCTGAACTCTTATTTAATTTATGCACAGTGCCTTCTCCAGATTTCTGAACCCTTCTAGATCCTGGATCAAGACCACTGGCCTTAACAAGGCCTATATACTCTAATTGGCCTTGACCATCTGGAGTGCTCTGGACAGGGCCCCATAACACCTTAAGATGGGATTCTCTTATGTGGATCTGTGAGGAAGCCCCACATGGCCCATGTAAATTGAAACCAGCAGGTCAGGTACCGCTACAGGGCCTGTATGGCCCTCACATGAGTGTTTCTGTCTTTCTCATTTCTGGAATGTATTTGTTCTTGTGTGTGTGTGCATGTGCTCTGTGGGTGTGTTTTTATTCACATGAGGGTGCATCAAAGTTCCCCTGCAGAAATGTGTGCCCACCTGTGTGAGAGTGTGCCCTCCTAGAGAACAAAGTTGGGACATCCAGAGGTTGGTTTTCTGCCCTCTCTGAGTTCACAGAGTCAGTTGGTGTATCTTCTGTGTGACTCTCCCTCTGTCTTCACTTCAAGTGCCCTGAGATCTAGAATCCAGGGCAGGACTCCATGATAAAGCTCCCCATCTCCTTGATGATCTAGGGCCCTTTGGTACCCCTTCCCTGAGCAACTAGACAGCTGTTTAAGGTTCCTTGAAAGTCCTCTGAGGGGAGGTGATTCTGGACGTTGGGGTCAGGGAGCAGCTCTCCTGGGGGCAAAGGGCTGAACCCTTTGCCTGGACTATGGACATGGTTATATGTCTGCAGGATACAGAACTGCAGGAATGGCCCCAATTTCACCTCTGTTTATCCTGTAAACTACAACCTGTAAATAGCAGTTAGCATTCCTATTGTAACAAAATAAACTTTTATGAAGTAAATGAGTTTTTGCTAGCCTAGCAAAAACTCCACATTATAAAACAAACAAATAAACATAAAAACAAATGAAGAAACACATAAGCAATAAAAAGGACTCAATTTATTTGTCAAAGAAATTTTGTTTGATTTTAAAAGCAAATTTGTCATGAAATAAATAAAACAGAATACTAGAGAAGAGAGAGGCTATCCAGCAAGGTAGAGAAATAGGCTGGACTGGGTTACTGTGGAGTTAATGACTTGTGGTTCCCCTCAAAGATGCACTAACAATGGTATCTTCTGCCTCCTATATCTTCAGTAAAATCTACTACACTCACAAGTGCTTTTTGGATTGTCTTGCATTGGCACATGAGTGTTATAGGAGGTTTTATATCCAGCTCTATCTCAAATTGCATTATCACACCCAGACTGAGAAATCACCTTGCCATGACTTCACAAGTCATGGCTGGGAGGAATCAGTCAATGACCCCGCATGGTCTCAGCTAGCCCTAGAAAACCACTCAAATGTAACAGAAAAACCATGAGAATCATTCCTGCATTTCTGTTTGGGGACCACAAGTAGTTTAGATGTCATGTTTCAGTTAGAGAAATGTTTTTCTTTGAATATGTAATTCCAGCAAAGTGTTTCCATCATGAACTAGCACATGAGAGAGAATTGTGAATATTAGTTATCAGTTAAGAGAATGGAAGCCCATGGCAATATATGTAGGAAATCCTAAAAACTCAACATAAAATTGTTTTACCTAATGAATTCCATAATTTTGAAGGATACAAAGTCAACATACAAAAAAAATAGTTGCATATCTATACACTAATAACGAATTATGCAAAAGAGAAATTAAGCAAAGAATCCCATTTACAGTAGCATTGTAAGAATCAAATACTTAGAATTAAATTTAACCAAGGAGATATAAAATTTGTACAATAAAAACAAAAACACTGATGAAAGAAATTAAAGCAGACACAAATAAATGAAAGAACATTTTGTGTTCAAGAATGAATATTGTTAAAATAGTCATACTACACAAAGCAGCTTAAATATTTGATGTAGTTCTTGTCAAAATCCTAATGACGTTTTTTACAGAAATAAAAAGAAATTCTACAATCCATATAGCTCCACAAAAGACACTAAATAGCCAATGATATTTTGAACAATGCTTGAGGCATCACATTTACTGAGTTCAAAATGATGGTAATCAAAACAGTATGATGCTTGCATGAAAATTGACAGATAGACCAATGGAGCACACTAGAAAGCCCAGAAATATATCCATACATATATGGTCAACAGCTCTTTGGCAAGGGTGTCAAGAATACACAATGGGGAAAAGTAGCCTCTTCAGCAAATAGTGCTGGGAAAACTGGATATCTGCATGTCACAGAATAAATTGGACTCTTATCTTACACCATACCCAAAAACTACTCAAAATGGATCAAATGCTTAAATGTAAGATTTGAATCTTAAAACTGCTAGAAGAAAACACAGGGAGAAAGCTTCTTGACATTGGTCTTGGCAATGCCGTTTTGGATCTGACACCAATAGCACAGACAACAAAAGCAAAGTAGACAAATAGGATTATAAAAATAAAAAGGTTTTTCACACTGTAAGATACAATCAATAAATGAACATACAGCCTGTGGAATGGAGAAAATATTTGCAAACCATATATCTGATAAAAGGTTCATATACAAAATATATAAGGAACTTCTACAACTCCATAGCAAAAAAACGCAAATAAAACAATTTAAAAAAATGAACAAAGTAACTGAATAGACATTTTCCAAAGAAGACATAGAAATGACCAATAGGTATGTGAAAAGGCATTGAACATCACTAATCACCAGGGAAATGCAAATGAAAACCACAATGAGATATCACCTCACACTTTCCAGAATGTGTATTAAAAAAGAAAAAGAAAAGAAAACAAATGCTAGCAAGAATGTGGGGAAAAGCAAATCCTTGTACACTCTTGGTGGGATTGATTATTGGTGCAGTCACTATAGAAAACAGTATGTAGCTTTCCCAACAAATAATTAAATAAATAACCATATGAACCAGCGAGCCCACTTCTTGATATGTATATAAGAAATTAAAAGATCAAAGAGAGATCTGCACTCCCATGTTTGCTGAGGCATTGTGCACAAGGACCAAGACTTGGAGGTAACCTAAACATCCTTTGAAGGATGATTGGATAAAGAAAACCTGGTATTTACATACAATGGTATGTAATTCAGCCTTAAAAAATAAATATTGCAATTTGTGGCAATATGCACGAACCTGGTTCATGTTATGTTAAATAAAATATGCCAGACGCATATACTACATGATACCACTTATATGAGGAACGAGAAACAATGAAAGTCAAAGGAGCAGAGATTAGATTGGTGGTTGCCAGGGGCTGGTGGGGTGGCTGAGATATTATGTAAGGGCTTAAAGTTTCAGTATGTGAGATTGGTTTAAGGCAACAATTTAACTATTTATTTTTTTAAGATATATTTTTATTGATTTCAGAGAAGAAGGGAGAGGGAGAAAGAGATAGAGAAAATCATTGATTGGCTGCCTCCCACATGCCTACACTGAAGTTTGAGCCCACAACTGACCTGAAATCAAACAGTGTCCTCCTGGTTCATTGGTAAGCACTCAACCACTGAGCCACAGCAGCCAGGCAAGGCAGCAAATTTTCAATCTTTCTTTTCTCATGGCACACATGAACTAATTACTAAAAGAGCACTCTTAGTAATTAGTTTATGTGTGCTTTTAGAAAAGAAGGTTGAAAATCTCTGAATTAAGGAATTATTTTTTTAATCATTTAAAAATATTTTTATTGATTAGAGAGGAAGGGAGTGTGTGAGAGAGATAAAACATCAATGATGAGAAAGAATCATTGATTGGCCACCTCCTGCACACCCCACACTGGGGATGGAGCCCACAACCCAGGCATGTGCTCTGACCGGGAATCAAACCATGACTTCCTGGTTGATATGTCGAAGCTCAACAGCTGAGCCATGACAGCTGGGCATTTTTTACTTCCTTTACACATTTCTGCTACTCTCTAACTCCTGCCTCTGGCAACCCACGATCTATTGTGTTAATTAATTGGCTGAGTTTTTTGAGTCCACATGTAAGTGAGGTCATGTGGTATTCATCTTTCTCTGTTCTGACTTATTTAACTTAGTATATGCTCTTTTTTTATTTAAAAAATTTTAAAATAAATCTTTATTGTTCAGATTATTACAGGTGTTCCTCTTTTTTTTTTCCCCATTGCTCCCCTCCATCTGATTCCTCACCCCACCCCATGCCCTTACCCCCCACCACTGTCTTTATCCACAGGAGTAAGATTTTTGTCCAATCTCTTCCGGTACCCCTCACATCTGCTTCCCCTGAGAATCATCAGTCCAACTCCTTTTCTATGTCCCTGATTCTATTATATTCACCAGTCCATTCTGTTCTTCAGATTTTTTATTCACTTGATTTTTAGATTCACTGGTTGGTAGGTATGTATTTGATGCATTTTGTTGTTCATAATTTTTATCTTTACCTTTTTCTTCTTCTTCCTCTTCTTAAAGAATACCCTTCAGCATTTCATGTAATCCTGCTTTGGTGGCGATGAACTCCTTTAGCTTTTTCTTGTCTGTGAAGCTCTTTATCTGACCTTCAACTCTGGATGATAGCTTTGCTGGGTAGAGTAATCTTGGTTGTAGGTTCTTGCTGTTCATCACTTTGAATATTTCTTGCCACTCCCTTCTGGCCTGCATAGTTTCTGTTGAGAAATCAGCTGACAGTCGTATGGGTACTCCCTTGTAGGTAATTAACTGTTTTTCTCTTGCTGCTTTTAATATTCTCTCTTTGTCTTTTGCCCTTGGCATTTTAATTATGATGTGTCTTGGTGTGGTCCTCTTTGGATTCCTCTTGTTTGGGGTTCTGTGTGCTTCCTGAACTTGTAAGTCTATTTCTTTCACCAGGTAGGGAAAGTTTTCTGTCATTATTTCTTCTAATAGGTTTTCAATATTTTGCTCTCTCCCTTCTTCTGGCACCCCAAAAATTCGGATGTTGGTTCGCTTAAAGTTGTCCCAGAGGCTCCTTACATTATCTTCATATTTTTGGATTCTTTTTTCTTTTTGTTTTTCTGGTTGGATGTTTTTTGTTTCCACATATTTCAGATCTTTGGTTTGATTCTTGGGGTACATTGATCTACAGTTGAGTTTCTGTATATTCTTTATTTCAGACAGTGTATGCTTCATTTCTGACTGATCCTTTTCCATTTTTTTGGCATTCTCATTAATATCTTTAAAGGTCTCATAAGTTTCTCAGCGGTTTTAAGAAGATTCTTGAGTAACCTTATAAATGTGGTTCTGAACTCTATGTCATCCAGTAGTTTGTTTTCCTCCATTTCTTTCATTCGTGACATGTTTCTTCCTCTCCACATTTTGGCTGCTTCCCTGTGTTGATGGAGTAGCTTTGTGTGGTAGGTGATCTATAGGGGGCAGTAGCTCAGCCTCCTCAATCACATGAGGTGGATGCTCTTGGTACACCCCTTTGTGGGCTGAATGCAAAGTCTTGGTGTAGTTAAGCCTTAATTGCTGTTGGTACACTGGGAGGAATTGACCTCCAGGCCAATTAGCAGTGAGCACTCGCTGTGTCTATAATGGAAGAACTGCTGCGCTGAAGACACGCTTATGGGGCAGGACTTGTTTCAGTGGGGCTTTGGTGCTCATTGAGTCTGCCTCTTGAATGTGTCACTTATGGATGTGAGGAGTTGAAATCTGGTGTCTCACACTGACCACTAGGTACACTGGCTTCTGGATCTCCAATGGGGTGCAGGTCAGCTACTGTCTGAGGCCACCCAGCAGGAGCTACAGTGAGAGCTACAGTTTTCTCCTCTTTGCTTGGGGTTTGGAGGTTTTGGAGCTGTCTGACCCGGGCTGCAAGTTTGCTAGGTTAAGCTGTGATAGGGCAGGCCTTTCTTATGCTAAATCCACTGCTTCGAGCTTGGGTGGGTTTGTAGGTTGTGCAGGGTGGGGTCTCAGGGTGTCACTAGGCTACCGCATGGCAAACAGCAATGGCTGCTAGTTAGCCGGCACTGCGTCCCCGACGGCATCCGCGAGTCCCATGCCCCAGTGCAGTAAACAATTATTCCTGTGCACAGCTCTGCAAGCAAGCCACCCTCACTGGCAGACAGTCCAGGTTCTCCCCGTAGGAGTTTGGTTCCCCCGTGTCTCCCCAGAGACTGGATTTCAGAGTAATCGGGGGCTTGTCTCCCTTCAAGTTGAAAAAAGCAATGCCTGCTGCCAGCCCGGATCACGTGCCTCCGTACCTCAGCTTTTCAGCGCTTGTGCACATTTCAATGCTCTTTTCTCTTTCCTTCTAGTTGTAGAACTTCCACTCAGCCAGCTTTCCATGGTTCTGGGTGATAGACGTTTTGTCTTTTAGTTGTAGTTTTGAAATTGTTGTGTGAGGCAGCAGTTTAGGTGTTTACCTGCGCCGCCATCTTGGATTACCTCGACCAGTATATGCTCTTAAGGTCCATCCATATTGCTGCAAATGGCAAGGTTTCCTTGTTGTTGTTTTTTTGTTATAACTAAGTAATATTCTATTATACATGTATGCTATATGTTTTTTCTTTGAAAAAACATATTTTTATTGATTTCAGAGAGTAAGGGAGAAGGAGAAATAGAAATATCAATGATGAGGGAGAATCATTGATTGGCTGCCTCCCACAGCCCTGCACTGGAGACTGAGCCCACAGCCCGGGTATATGTCCAGACAGGGAATTGAACTGTGACCATCTGGTTCAAAGGTTAATGCTCAACAACTGAGCCTGACTCTGGTCAGATCACATTTTCTTTATCCATTCAGTTGTTGATGAACCCTTAGAGTGTTTTCATACCCTGGTGATTGTAAATAATGATGCAATGAATATACCAGTACATATATCTTTCTGAGTTGATGTTTTGTTTTATTTGGATAAATACCCTGAAGTGGAATTGCTTAATCATATGTTAGCTTTACTTTTAATTTTTTGAGGACTCTTCATGTTTTTCATAGTGGTGACATCAATTTTGGTCTCATCATCAGTGCACTAGGGTTCCCTTTTCACCAGCACTTGCTATCTCTTTTACTGTTGGTAATAGCCATTGGATATTTAAACTCTGATGAAGATTAATTTAACCATTGCTTTTCTGATATGTAGAGTGCATTTTATATGGTATTAAGAAACATTTATCTTTCCCAAGGTGAAAAATTTCTTCTCTTTCCTTTTAGAAGCTTCCTTTTAGATATTAACTTTAACATTTAAGACTATGATTCAGCCATAGCTGGTTTGGCTCAGTGGATAAAGTGTCAGCCTGGGGACTGAAGGATCCTGGGTTTGATTCCAGTCAAGGGTACATGCCCAGGTTGCTGGCTCTCATCATTGATATTTCTATCTCTCTCTCCATCTCCTTTCCTCTTTGAAATTAATAAAAATATTTTTTTTAAAAAAGACTATGATTCAACTCAAATTTAATTTTGCATGTGGTGTGATTTGAGTGTCAACATTCATTTTCTCCCTCAAAATATGTTCCAACACAAAATCAGAAAGGCAGAGAGAACAATAGTCTAGTTTCAGTTTTACAGGATTATAGTTATGGGTCTCAGAGGAATAAAAATAAATTTATTTCAAGTTTGAGTTAATATTCCCCTCTGTATGACTGTAGAAGCTACTCTTTGTACTGTGGGAGGGAAAATAGACTAAGTAAAGAGAGAAGAAGAGAAAGAAGTGAGTGGCCTTTGGACAGGACAGTAATTACCCAGAAAATTTTGTAGGGAGGGAGCGTGAAGCATTCACACATAAATCCATTTTGCACAGAGGCAAGAACTTCTACCAGTATCCCAGAGTCCCATCTGTGCCCACAGACCATTAGCCACCACCCAAACAAGAACTGTACTCTCTTTGAGCCTGGCAGTCCACTGCCCCAGGTCTCCCTGATTTGCAGCCAGCCCATGAGCCATAGACTACTTGGCAGGAGTGATGATCAGTGTGTCCCATGGCTTTGTTCACTTCCATTGTCTTTGCCCTAAGTTCCCAATAACCCAAACCTATCCCAAAACCAAAGCAAACCCTTGAGCAATAGTATAGGACTGAAGATGCATAGAAGGGTGAGGTATGTGGGGAGAACAAGTCTACCCTGAACATAAGCTGCCTGATATCTCCTCATTGAAAATGCATTCCATTGTACAATTTAATGTGTCTCTAGACATATTAAATATGCCTGATTACAAATATTGGCTCCAGTTAAGAATCATTCTAATCACTCTTATTATAATTAATCACGAATTTAATCACTTAATAGAAAAAAAAAACATTGTTTTAACAGTTTATTTCTTCTTTGAAAAGTTTATGGTTCAACAAAATTGCAAGCATCAGCCCTAGCCAGTTTGGCTCAGTGGATAGAGCACTGGTTCACAGACACATTGATGTTTCTCTCTCTGCCTGTCCCCTTCCTTCCGCTTTCTCTGAAAATCAATGGAAAAAATTATGTACTGTGAGGAGTAACAAAACAAAAAAAAATGCAAACATCATGATTTCAATTTCAGTTGAGAAGCAATTGTTTGACATAAGTTCCTCTTTCTTCTCGAGAAGCCGCTCACGTTCCTGCTCATTTTCCCGCTCACATTCCTGAAAGAAAAAGTGGGGACTGAATTCACACTATTTATTTATTTATTTAATTAATTGATTTTTATTTTTTTTTACACGGAGGAAGAGAGAGGGATAGAGAGTTAGAAACATCCATGAGAGAGAAACATTGATCAGCTGCTTCCTGCACATCTCCTACTGGGGATGTGCACGCAACCAAGATACATGTACTTGACCAAATCAAACCTGAGACATGTACTTGACCAAATCAAATCAGTCCCTAGGCTGATGCTCTGTCCACTGAGCCAAACTGGTAAGGGCTGAACTTGAACAATTTAAAATGGTTCCCACATTTGCAAAATTATTTCCCCTGCCAATACCTATGTTATGAGTGTTTCAAATTTATTTTTAACTATGTGCCTTTCTTAACTTCTACTATATCACTTTCTCCTATGCCAACCAATAATATTTCTCGGCTTTATGTACCTACAGAAATGTTCTTTCTCATAATTTCTAAAATATTAGTGACCCAGATCCTATTCTTGGCTTTCTTCACCCACAAGCATCATAGTGTTCCTGGAAAATATATCATTTTTTCCTTCAACTCTGATTTAGGCGGTGTGGATTCTCAAATATATATCTAAGAAGGTGAGGAAGATTAGTGAATTCCATTGGGAAGTTTACTACATAATTCAGAATCATGGCAGATGATTGATCAGGGAACTTAATACAACTCTCCAAAACTTGGTGGCAAGGTAACAGAAACAAGTTGAAGAGATCAGAGCCTGTGCCAGGCTATATTGTATTTCTGGGTGGACATCTGGACTCTACAATGACTCATAGTGGAGCCTGGAGAACAGGAAGATACAGGAGCCTGGGTATATAATTACATAGTTAATTCTTTAGCTGGTCACGGAGTCTTACTTCATAAGGTGCCTGCAGAGATAAAGTTATACCAGGTACTGAGGAAACAAAATCACCTTGAACTCCACTCAGTCAGATAGACAAACCAGCTATTCTTCCACAAGGCAGGACTCAGAAATGATACTTATCCCTCATGATGTTACAATTTCCTCATTTAAAAATTAGGTTATAATAGTACCTACAATGTAGTATGACAATTTGATCACAGAATGACCGTAAAGCCATTGAACAGTGCCTGGCAATGAATAATTATTGTTTATTAGTGATCTAATAATAAAGGATTCCATGAGATTTTATCCTGCAAGTATTACCCTTTAGTAACCAGAGATGGTAACAGGTAGAAGCAGTAAGAGAATGCAGGGTCTGCTAGTGATTGTGCTAGAAAAGTGACATAATGCTCTACCTTCTAAGCAATGTTTTTGATTCTGTACAGTTGAAGTAAAGATGGCAATGACAGAATTGAATACCTGAAGTGCATGTTTTGCATTCCACGCTTCCTCTGCCTTGCATGCCTCCCTCTCCTCAAGCTTTTTAACTTGCTCCTGATAATCCTTTTCTCTCTTTTCCCACCTCTGTTCATTCTTTTTTTGTACGTCCTCCAATATTTTTCTTGTAGTTGCTTCAGATTCAGCCTTTATACGTTGCACTGACAAAAAAAAAAAAAATAAGCAGAGAAACATGAAGATGAAATTGTTATGGCTTATTTTGCCTTTCACACTATCTTTTTTGTTTTATTCTTATTTCATGGAGAAAACCTCTTGTGATAGGTTTTGCACTGAGTATGCAAAAGACAACTGTAAATAACAGTTAAAAATATGCTTGAACTATGAACTATACTTACTATTATTTGCACTACAATAATGATTTCCAGTGCATTAATGTTGTTGACAGCATTTCTAGGGTTTCCCATCTATCTGGAATTTTTATTTTTTTTGAACAGCTTTAGTGATGTATAATGGTAACACTATTTACTGCCCAATGCATTTTTATCTATCTCTGATACATATATACACCTGACAAACCACACCACACTCAAGTTAGGAACATACCTATGACTGAAACATCTCCTCATGCCTTTTGGCCCTCCCCCTAAACATAAAACCTCATCCCCATCACTAGGCAAAACACCTGGCCAGTCTCTGTCACTAGAGAATAGTTTCCTTTTTCTGGAATTTTATATAAATGGAATAGTACAGTACATAGACTTTTTTGTCTGCCTTCTTTCACTCAGCATATTTATTTTTGTAACATTGTTTTATGTATCAATAGTTTATTCAATGTTATTGCTCAGTAGTATTTTTTTTGGTATGGATATGTTCAATTTTGTTGTCCATCTGTTTATGGACATTTGGCTTGTTTCCATTATTGACTATTACCAAGAACGCAGCTATGAACATTTTTAAAAAAGTTATTAATTGTACATAAACTTTCAATTTTACTGAGGATATATTTTGGAGCAAAATGATAAGACTGCATGGTAGGTATTTGTTAAACTTTTTAAGAAACTGTTTTCCAGAGCAATTTACCATTTTACATTCCCACAACAGGGTATAAGGGTTCCAGTTGCTTCACATCACTACCAACACTTGAGATGTTTAGTCCTTTTAATTTTAGCCTTTCTAAAAGTGCATAGTGGCATCTCATGGTGGCTTCAATTTCCACTTTTCTAGGAAGCAACGATGTTGTTAATAAGTAATGATGTTGTTTAATGTACTCATTGACATCCACATATATGTTTTTGATGAAGTATCTGTTCAAATTATATCATTTTCCCCTCATACTTTGGATGTTTGCTTTTCCAATTAGTGAGATATTTGTTGAGTTTTAGGAGTTCTTTATAATATTTTGGATACAAGTCCTTTCTCCCATGTGTGATTTGAAAATAGCTACTTCCAATCTGCATCTTGCCTTTTCATTCAATGAAAAGTCTGCTTTTTCAAAGAGCAGAGTTCTTAATTTTGAAGTACAATTTATTATTTTTATATTCAGGGTGTTTTTAGCTGTTCTCACCTTCAATCTCATGTTGCATCTCTTTCTGCTGGTGTTTCTTCAATAACTCTTCAACCTAGTGATGCAGCAGAAGTTAGAATTAAGAAGTAAAGACTAATGAGTTTAAGCAAACCCCAGCAATAAAGCATTAATTCAATTTACTTTTTCACCCAAACAATAATCATTGTAGAATTCAAATAGCTCTTTGATGTTTTTGTCCAGTGTTTCCAAACTTTTGCACCTGGTAGTAGGAGTGTGTAACTATGTGACCTTTGCAGGATCCCTCTGGGGTGGAGAGGGGTTGGGTCTGGGTCAGGCCTGACAACTATGCCAGGAATGTGTTGCAGTCCTAGAGATGTTCTTTGGGAAGGATGGAGGTTTAGCTCTATTTCTCAGTTCCACTGAAGTAGGATGGCTACACCCATGTTACCCATAATGGGAACTGCTGACTCTCGACAACAATGGCAATCAAACTCCAGGTAGGGACAAAAAATGCATTTACTCTGGATACATAGAAAAAATCAGGCTGATGTGGAAGTGAATGCAGCAAATTTTAGAATTTTCAGCATCCCATATTTCATATCATATATAATCTGAGACTTTGAGACTTTGAGCTCTATAACAGGTGTTTTTGATGGATGTAGCAAACATCATAAGAACTGAAGTCATAGTCACTTGGGGGCACAAGGAAACTTTAATCACCACATACTGCAGATCAGAGGCCTGGAGCATGTTATTTGATCTCCAAAAACTCTAATACCACAGAAGGTGCTTAGTCTTAAAGACTTAGAGCTTTAGAATGATCCAATTAACTTGACATTTTAGGGAATCATTTGTAACTTTAGTTAAAACTTTTGCTCTTCCCTTCATGAGAAACCATGTTACTTACCTTTAGACTTTGCCCACAACATGCCCAGACTTACTTTCTGCATGTACTCCACCATTTTTTCCTGTTTTTTCTGTACATTTTCTTTTTCTGTCTTGAACTTCTCCTTCAGTAGGGCTATGTTTTTCTTGAAGCTTCTCTCTTGTGCCTCCATTTTTTGCTGTGTTTCCCTCAGTGTCTGCATTAGAAGCTCCTGTTCCCTTTCCACTGCCTCTGTCTTGGCCTGCTCAGCTGTTCCACAGTGGTTTTACAGAGAGAAGAAAATAACAGCTATACCTAGCTGTATTCGTCAAAGGTAAGAGATTAAAATGATTTTATAATGTCAGAGAGGAATCTCTGAATATTCTTACTAACAATATCAGCAAAACATGTTTCAGAATATGATGGAAAGGCACTGATTGTCTGAGGGAGCAATTAAAACTCACCTGATTATTTTTAGATTTAGGCAAGTTATTCTAATCCTTTTGTGGAAACACCTTGTTTCAAGAAGGATTTGCTCTCACACATTAAAGCTCACTGCAGGGAGCCCCCCCTCCCTGCTGCCCTCCATGATTACAGCTCTGCCCTGTACCTGCTAGAGCCTTCTCCCCAGCAGTGAGGGCCTTGTCAGCCTGCAGGATGGATTCCTTTGTTGCAGCCTGTGACTGCTTGAAGTTCTGGAGGACCTCCATTGCCTGAGGAAACAAGGAGTACAGACTCTTCTTATTGGAAAAGTCATCGTTCAACAAAACTGAGAAACTGACCCTATAAATTGGTCATCTTTCTTAGGATCCCACCATGGTTCCCTTCATTCCATGGCCACAGTACAAACTCCAATCACTTTAGTTAGAGTAAAACCCTTTTGGGCAACCTCTTTCCCAGCTCTACAGTCCTGTCCTAATGATGCCAGCCACCACCCACCTCAGGTTCTAGACAACCAGGTTTATGTGCAGTTCTACAAACACTCCGCCTCAATTGTTCGCAGTATTTGCACATTATTTTTCTTCTGCCTGGATGTTCATATACCCTTTCTTCACTCATAGCATCTATTGATACTTCTACGTCCTCTTCCAGGAAGCTTTGCTGAACTTCCTTCTGAGATTTGACTGGATGCCATGTACATATCCCTACCCTGCCACCTCTACCACTTACTGGCTGTGTGTTCTTAGGTCACTTATTAGCTTCTCGGTACATATCATTTCTCATTTGGATGAAGGGGATGACAGTAGTACCTAAAATCATACTATTCTGAAGATGGAATTGATAATCCAAAAACAGCACCTAAGAATATACTTGGTTTAGGAAGTGTATGCTCAATATATATCTGCCATCACCATCATCATTTTTTTTTATCACTATTAGTGTATACCTATATGATAACCATTATTCCCCCATCTTATTGGAATATCTAGGAGATGAGGAGTGGCCCGAAAAGATACCTGGAGTTCCATAGTGATTTGTTTTCTTGTTAACTGCATACATTATCTGAGCACCTACCATATGCTGGGCACTGTTTTATGTGCTCGGTATAAAGAGGCAAACAAAATGGATACCAATTCCTGCCTCATGGATCTCTATTCTAGTTGGTGGAGACAGACAGTACAGAAAGCAAATAAGCAGCATGCATAGTATATGTATATTAGATGATGGAAAGTGCTCACAAGAAAACAAGCAGGGACTGAGATAGGGCGCACAGGGGCTGAATTTAAATAGAGGATAATCAGAAAAGGCCTCTCAGAAAAATTGAAGTAAATGTGCTCTGTGACCTTGAGGAGAACAAATGAAGTGAATCCTGGGAGCTGTAGCACTTGGAGGAGGGGAGACTTTGAGAAGACAAAGAATGAGGCTCCCTCTCTAAACACCATGATGCAGATATGTATAGGACCCAGGTACAGTTGGGAATGCAGGAATTCATTTATTTAAACTAGAATAAAAGGGCATTTTTGTTTCTGGGCTGGCAGGGAAGAGAGGCTGTATCCAGGGTGTTTCCAGATGTGTCCAGAACTGCCAGAGTCCCATAGTTGGGAGAGGTCCTACTTTAGTGTATTCATCAAAGTGGGTGTTTCATGCAATTCAGGGACAGAAAGTAGTCAAAGTGCTTTGACTGTCTCTTCACTTCCTCAAAGATAATCCTAAACAACATTCATGTGTTCCGTGCTTTTCTAGCTGTGTGCATTAAAAAAGTAATTTCTCTGTCTTAGTTCGTTATCCATAAAATGGCAACACACACAAAAAAAATACAACACCATAATCTATTGGTCATTAAGATTATATATATGGTAAAATTTATAATGCTCTTAAAATCATTGTGTTGCATACTGAATACTATTTTAGTTTTTTTTATTTCTTTATTGATTAAGGTGTTACATATGTGTCCTTATTCCCCCATTCCCCCCCAATCCCCACTCATGCCCTCATCCCCCTGTTGTCTGTGTCCATTGGTTAGACTTCTATGCATGCATACTATGTTAGTATTGGTTAAAAATTGAGTGTCTATGAGGGCAGAGAGGTTAAGTTCTAAACGAAGGTGAAGATTTGGCTTTGGAGTGAATAGTGACATCTCTCGATCCAGTTGTGAGCATGTGGAAGACACATTCCATGAGTAGGACTCTGGCAGGACAGCAGCAGCAGTAACAGCTGGGAGGGAGGACACTGAGGGGGGATGAGTCCTATAGGAGGAACCCAGAGCAGTCCTAGGATGTCTGAGCACAGATTCTGGAGTGGCTACCAGTTTTCAAATCACTTCCTGTCAATGAGACCTTGGAAAAGGAACTTCTCTCTGTGAGCTCTGTGACCTGTGAGTTGGCATTCAATATTGTATGAGTTTCAGCATACTACTTAGCTGTTAGAGATTTCTATAACTTAAGAAGTAAAACCCCAAATAGCATACATAAGTATCACAATATTATTGAGCATCTGGCAGCATACATAAGTATCACAATATTATTGAGTACATTCCCTAGGCTGTACTTTACATCCCTGTGAATGTTTTATAAGGGATTCCTTAATCCCTTCCCCATTTTCATCCAGCCCCATCCTTCCTCCACCTGGCAACCAGAACCTGGGTTACTTCTAAACCAAGAAATCCATTCTGAAACAAAGTTTATATGGTGACTAATATGTATGGGGTTTTCCAAATAAAGTTCTTACCTGTATTTTCTCCTCAGTGTAGGTTGGAGTGGTTTCTGTCACTTCTCTGTCTTTCACCAGATGGTTGGGCTTTTATTCACCTATCCGATGTCATGTGACTTTCTGGAATTCCTGAAGACCCATTAATTAGAAGTGAAGGACTTAGGGTAATGTGAAACTGAAAGCACTGAGTACAAAGCAGTGATTGAACAACCATCAAAGGAATTTCTGAAAGCTGTAAAAACTGAAGGGTACCTGGATTTCACAGAATTTCTTAACTAGTTCAGTTTGACAAAAGCTCTGCTCCTGGTGGTTGTGATCAACAAGATGTGGCTCCCACTTCCCTCCTTCAAGCAGGGTAAAGTATGTCACTGGGAGAGGCAGGCCACCTATATTTCTCATGGCCTCCAGCACTGAGTTGCAGAGACTAAATTCCTGGAGGCTGGGGCTCCCCACCTGCACCCAGCCCCATAGAGAGAAGATTCAAGCTGATGCATAGGTGGGAGGAAGGATGGGGACTGAGATGCCTGGCCTGATCACCCTCCCTCTGGCTGACTGGTAGGAAGGACTTTCCAACCTGGTAGAGGCAGGTAGAGAAGACCAGAGGCTACCATCCCTGCCCAGGGAGGAGCTGTGGCTCAGAGATATTTTCCCAGGGAGAGAGGCAGTGCATAATCACAGAGATCTCTGAATTTCTCCCCCAAAGAAATCATTTTATTTGAAACAGTGTGGGGACTTGAAGAAACTTTATAGCAAATCAACTTTAGAAAAAACACAAAAGAAGGTTTTCAGCAGGAAGCAAGTGACTCCAGATGGCAATACAAATCCATATAGAAAAACAAAGAGCACCAGTAAGGGAATTGCATAATTATAAAAGACAGTATAAATACAGATTTCCTCTCCTTTCCCCTCTTAACTGGTTTAAGAAGCAACTGTCTACAAATTGCAGGGCCTATTTCATACTTAAAAGTAATACATTTAGCAAAGCAGAATAAAGGAGGTAAGTGGTTGCACAGCCTATTGAAATAAGGAGATGACACCTGATGTTAATGTGAACTCATACAGAAGAACAGAGATTGTAAGAAAGAAAGTTACTATAACAAACCCTATACATTTATTCTTCCTCCTTCAGCCTTTTTAAAAAACAGAAAGTCATACAAATTGATAACTATCAAAATGTATTGTTGGGGTTGTTACCTATCTCTATATATATATAAAAGGCTAAGTTACCAGCCAACCAGCTGATCAGCCAGTAGGTATGATGTGCACTGACCACCAGGGGGAAGATGCTCAACACAGGAGCTGCTAAGCAATAGCAACTTTGCAGTGCACCTACTCCCCCTCTGAGGCCTCTCGGGGGGATGTCAGAGAGTCGGTTTTGGCTAGATCCTCACAGGCCAGGCCGAGGGACCCAACCTGCCAGAGGCACCCCGCTCACTCTTCAGATGCCCTTCAAGGCCCAGCACTGCCCCATGTGTGGCAGCTGGGGAGGGACCTCGGGAGGTTGGCTCCAGGGCGTGTCCAGCCTGTCTCACCCAGTCCTGCCCAGCTGGCCACCTTCTAATTCATTTCCTTTCAATGTGCACGAATCTGTGCACTGGGCCACTAGCCCTAAATAATAAAAATTTAATGTGCAAATTGTCCCCTCAACCAGGAGTTTGACCAATCCCTATGACATGCGCTGACCACCATGGTGTGGAACATGGCGGGTGTCGTCCATGCAGCGCTGGCAGCAGGCAGCAGTGGAGGCCCTGCCAGCCCTGATGGGCCCCCACAAGAGTGGGATTGTGGCAAGATGGTGGAGCAGGTGAGTGGGCGGCACCAGGCCAAGGCAGGTGTGAGTGGGGGCCCGATCACCCTGCTGATTGCCCTGCAGATGGCGACCAGCGGAGGTGGTGGCTTCCTGGAAACCAGTCACTGAGGCAGCCAGCCATAGGTCCCAGACCCGACCCATTGCCCCACAGAGGGTGACCAGTGTCCAGCAAGCCCTGATCGCCCGATTGGGGCCAGGCTCTGGGTTGAGATGGGGAACTGGGGTTGGGTGGCAGTGATAACCCTCCTGTGGTGCCCGGGCGGGGGGCTGTGACTGCTTGCAGGCTACCTGGGGGCAGGGGTAATGGTGACGGAGGTATGGTGAGAATGTGCGATATCTACCAAGTTCGCTCTCTCTCCCCCTGCTACCCTCCCCCAGGGTGCAAGTGCTCCTGTGCCAGGGAAGCCTCTGTCCTCAAGGCTGGGCACCTGCTAGGAGCCTGTCCCACACCCGCACTTCTCTTCCGGGTGAGCCAGGCCACAGCCGCCAGGACCGCAGGTGCCAGTTGGGCTTCCCTTGGGTTCACACAAGAGCTGGTCTGTGAGGCCATCTTGGAAAGAGCGCAGAGTCCCACACTGTACTCTGGCCCATGGCGTCCATCTGCGTTCACCACATCTCAGTGTGGGGACTCGGGCGCCATGACTCAGGTGGAAGGGGGTGTGTGGGGGCCCGGGGGCCTAGGTGCTGCCCAGGTGCTGCCCAGGACCCAGAGGTCAGCTGAGACCTGACCTTCCATGACAGACGCTCACGCTTTGATTGCCGGCCAGGTCTAGGGACCGCACTCGTGCATGAATTTCGTGCACCAGGCCTCTAGTATACATACAATGTGTAATATGTATGTAAAATTATTAGCACTAAATGGAGGTAAGAAGGAATAAAGTTATAGAAGTAACCATTCTGTATTTCACTGGAATAAACTTAGCATACATTTGAGGTCAATTATTTTTCTTTTTATTTAATTGAATTATTTGGGTGACATTGGTTAATAAAATTATATTGGTTTCAAGTGTACAATTATATAATAGATCATTTGAATATTGTATCGTATGTTTACCACCCAAATTCAAGTCTCCTATCACCATTTATCCTTTTCTCTCTTCTACCTTTCCATCCCACTTTGCCTCTGGTAATCACCATACTGTTGTCTGTATATATGAATTTTTGTGGTTTTTGGCTTAATCTCTTCACCTTTTGCACCCAGTCTCTCAATCCTCCTCCCCTCTGAGTTCCTGGAGAGTATTATGCTAAGTGAAGTAAGCCTCTCAGAGGAAGACAAATACCATATAATAAAACTTATATGTGGAAAGCAATGAACAAAATAAACTAAGGAACAAAATAGAAACGGAATCACAGATATAGAGAACAGAATGAAGTAAGTTCTGATAAATTTTATATATATATAATTTTATATATACATACACACTAAGTGGCCAGATTATTATGATCTCTGAACACATAATAATCTGGCCATTCAGTGTATCTCTATTTATATATTAGAGGCCCACTTCATGAATTCGTGCATGGGTGGGGTCCAGCCATCCTGGCCAGGGGGAGGGAACATGGGCACTTGGCCGGCCTGCCTGCTGGTCGAACTCCTGGTGGAGGGGACAATTTGCATATTAGCCTTTTATTATTATATAGGATATAAACTGAGTGGCCAGATTTTTATGCATTCAGAGATCATAATAATCTGGCCACTCAGTGTGTGTGTGTGTGTGAGCTCTGTGGCACCACTAAGCAAACAACAAATCTCAAATTAAAATTTTTCGTTTTAGGACACTGTAGCATAAAAGCAAACTAAGTCCAAAGTGGGCAGAAAGAAAAAATAGAGATTTATGTATGTGAATGTTATGATAACAGTGAACTAGATAATGGGGGGAAATCAGTGAAAGCAAAAGCTGGATCTTTGAAAAGATCAGCAATTTTGACAAACTTTTACCTAAACTGGCCAAGAACACAGGAAAGGAGACTCAAATTGCTAAAATCAGGAATGAAAGAGGGACATTACTGAAATAAAAATGATTATAAGGCAAAACTATGAACAACTGTATGGCACCAAATTAGATTTAAAAAATGGACAAATTCCTAGAAAGACAAACTACTGAAAGTCTCTCAAGAAGAAATAGCTCATCTGAATAGACTTGTAACAAGTAAAGAGGTTGAAACTGCCACCAAGAAAAGCTCAGGCCCAAAAGGCTTCACTGGTGATTCCTACCAAACTTTCAAAGAAGAATAATACCCTTTCCTCCCAAACTTGTCCAAAAATACAAAATTCCCTTAATGTTATTTTACCACATACTTTCTTTCTGTGTCTGAACTGTTTGAGAGTTCGTTACAGAATACACAATAATCCACTGGGTATTTCCTTACAAATTTACCTGGAAGAGAGACGACAGCTTCTCCATCTTCTGCTGCTCATTACATAGTCCATATCGGACACCTGCTGATGTCCATGCAGACAGTTGACTGGTGGTGTGAAGCATGTGCTTGTGATGGACAAGTGGTTTTTCTCACAGAACTTCCTGAGCTGTTTTCCTCCTTTGTTTCTGACGGCCAGTCCAAAGTTTCCAATGACATTTGATTCTGCTTTATTTCCTACTTGTGCATTCTAGTCACTGATTGTTATCAGCATGTCTTCTTTTGATATGTCATCAATTCCTTTTTGAATACTTGCATGAAAGTATTCAATTTCATTTTATTCAGCTCAGTAAAATGAATAAGGAAGAAAGGTACAAAAATAATAGTAAAATGCAGCAATGGTTTAGCACTTCCTTTGGCTGTCCAGTGTGTGGGTCCAAACCCCACATGTGCTGGGTCCCTGGTGTCATGATCACCAACTTTCCACCAAATGTGAGCACCACTGAGGGTCTAAATTCTATACAGGTGTTACTAATTAAACTTAATTTATTCCTCAGCACATGTATTATATAGGTATTATTACTATATTGTGAGTATACCACTTCAAAGTCAAGTGTCTGTCCATCACCATTTATTCCCCCTACACCCTCCTCCAACTTCTATCACCCCACTCCACTGGTAATCACAACACTGTTGCCCTGTCCATGATTTATTTCTCTCTCTCTTTTTTTTTTTTTTTTTTGCTCAATACACACACACACACACACACACACACACACACACACACACACACACACCTGTCAGCCTGCTCTCCATCTATGAGTTGGTCTCTATTTTTACATGTTTTTTTTAATTGGTTTTTAGAGAGAGAGAGGAAAAGAGAGGGATAGAGAGAAAGACACATGGATGAGAGATAAACTTCATAGACCGGCTGCCTCCTGCATGATCCCTGCTGGGGGACTAAGCCCACAAACTGGGCATGTATCCTGACTGGGACTCAAACCAGTGACCTCTTGGTTCTTAGGTCAATGCTCAACCACTGAGCAACACTGACCAAGCATTCTGTTTCTATTTTGATTGTTAGTTCATTTTGTTCATTAGATTTCACATAGGAATGAAATCATGTGGTACTTGTCTTTCTCTGATTGGCTTACTAGCATAATTCAAGTTTAGAGTACTCAGTAGTCACCTCAGTGTAAACCCAAGATGATATACTGATTGCTAACATATTATAGTTTACATACACCTTCTTTTTAGCTAGTTACATTTGTAAAGGAGCCAAAGCATAACTAATTGTCATCTGATAGAAGCCAAAATACTTACTGTCCCTGGAACTCTAGTGTTTTTAGCAGTATCCAATTCTATTGAAACATCATTCATGATTTACCTTGAATGTTATGTTCAGACTCATCATCTGTTCCTACCATATACATAGCCAATACTTCAATCAAATAAAATAACATGTTATACCTTTGTATGAACACACTTTCTGACTATTCTACATGGTCTCTTTCTTTACACAGTTCCACATTCTGCACATTCTTTAAAGCCCAACTACTTTCAACCTAATAAGATTGTATATCCTTCAGACATAATCCCTTCTTGCCCTGAAATCATAGAGTAAGTTTTCTGGGTTTTGCAATCCCCCTTTGTCTTTTATGTTATAACATTAGTTTGCATTCCTGGCAGAGTTTATCACCTTGGATGCATTTACATGTTACCATGTATATTTGCACCTCCAGCATGTCATCTCTGGAGGTCAGAGATTGCCTATGAAACTTTATATCCACAAAACTAAATGTGGTATCTGGCATTTTTTAGATGCACAATGAGAAGTTAGTGAATTTAATTGACTAGCATTTGTGTCACCAATAAGCTCATGGTCAAGAGAAAGTTGCAAAGAAATCATTACCCACTTATCATTGCATACATCTATGTTCTAAACATTTGACACACATGTACAGTGTCATTCACTTCTTTTAATTGCTAAAGAACTCATATCTTGAGAGGAGTCAATGTCAATACCAAAAATGAGGTTTAAATTTAGCACTGTCTTCACAGTGTATGTTATTTGCCCTACTGCTCAGTTATAAGAGAGCTGACCTAGTGCATGAACAACTGAATGGATGAATAAATGGAAGACACCTCAGACCCCTTCTGTGCCCTTTCTAGGGTGACACAAAAAAATGACTCGTGGATCTTTGCCTTGGCTGTGCTTCTGAGCAGCTTGTTTGTCTACAACGGCATGAGCACCATCAACCACCAGGCCCTGGAGCAGCTGCAGTATCCTTCCAGGAACCAGACCTCCATGTGTCATGGAGGCTATGGGAAAATAACTGGGACTCTTTTGTTGTTGTTTTTCTTAGTGTCAATATTCATGATTGAAGAAAAAGGGACACAGGGTGAATGGGAATGTGGATAAAAATGATTTCTGGGTGAGATCTGGATATTTTGGCATGGTGCACTTCTCATTCCTTAGCTAGGATCCCAGCTATGTGACTGAGCTAACAAAGCTAATCAGGACAAAGTCCTCTCCTAACTCTGGTGAAGGAGATGACTCAGCCGAGTTTGCAAGGTTCTTTCCAGACTTTGTTTGGGTTGTACGGGATTTCATGCTGGAGCTGGAATTAGATGGACGCATCATCAGTGAAGATGAGTACCTGGAGAATGCCTTGAAATTGGTTCCAGGTGCCAGAGGATGGTCTGGGTGGTAGAGGGTTCAGTAGGAGGTGGGATTAACTGAGCCCTGCCATTCAGCACTTAAGATCAGTATAATCTTTATTTTTTAATTGCAATGAGGCCTGTGCTAATGGGTTATGTGTATGACAGATGGCTATGGTTTCAATTGTAATTATTACTAAAAATAGTCCAGTGACCAGGATTTAAGCTGGCTGAGGAAAAGGAGAACCCAATATTAGACCAAAGATTTTAGGAAATTTGACACCATGAAAAAATTTTGAGGATAACAACCAGTACTAAGACTTCCTAAGGCTCAAATACTTGTGTTTCCGATTAAGTTTAGTGCTCCTCTGCTTCTATTGAAAAATGCCCATCAGATGATGGTTAACACAGAATCACAAAGTTATCAAATGACTTCATTTTTTAAATATATTTTATATAGTCTCTTTTATTAATAGCCTGCATAGTTACATCATATGTATATATGTAAAATGTTTCCCGAAATTTTAACATATCCTTCCAGTAAGACTGCCAAATCCTTCATTATCTCATTGTTATAACATCACTCTCTTCATTCCATAGCCTATTATCATGTTCATATAACGCATTCATTATACAGAATACATTTAGCCGAGAGGAAAATGAGTGGTACCTAGAAGCATGTACATTTTTGCCAATTTAATCATTTTTTAATTGATTCTAAAATCATTTATTGAACAACCGATATATGCCCAGAATTACTCTGTGTGACATTGTCATGCCCTATATAATCTGATACAGAGAACAAGTGAAGTCTCCAAGTGACATTAGGTTAGCCTTACTTGTAGATGTTATCTGCTAAAAAGTCTGTGAACATATTTGTATTGTATTTTTCCCCATTCAAATCCATTTATTGTCAATTTTCTGAACATTTATGTGATCAAAGATTCCCTTGAAAACCATATAAAGTCTCCCCAAGCAAATCTGTAATGCACACTCATTCTCTCCCTCTCTCTCTCTCTCTCTCTCTCTCTCTCTCTCTCTCTCTCTCTCTCTCTCTCTCTCTCATACACTCATCATGGGGTTTATGGATCACATAATTTTATCTGTCAGTACCAAGTTAGGAATTCCTGCTTTAGTTTTTCTAATCTTTGTTGTTGAAAGTATTACAGATGTCCTATTTGTTTTTGTTTGTATGTTTATTTGTTTTTGCCATTGATCTCCTCCACCCCACACCCACCCCTCTATTGGCTTCACAACTCTATTGTCTGTGTTCATGGCCTATACATTTATGCATTAAGTTCCCTGGTTAATCTCTCCCCACTCAAGTCCCACCCCAGTTGTGTGTATTTTTTACTCTGATTTTTAGAAGTTGTTCTTATTATTGTCTGTCCTCCTCATCATATTTTTCCTAGCAATATCATAAATTTCCATATACCTACCAGGAAATATTTGAGTCTTACTTTAGAGGCCACATTGTATTTCTGACATGAGGACTATAATATCAAAAGTATTTCTGACAATTTTGGGGATTAACCTATCATTCAAAAATATCTAATAAATAGTCAAGCCATTGGAAATCATGGAAGGGCTCAGAAAAAATCATAAGTTTCTTCAGATGGGATAACTGCTTCCTCTTCTTCCTCAGAAGTGCTTCTTTTACTCCTGGTTCTGGACACACACACACACACACAAATCTATGTTTTGGGAAGATTATCATTATGTTGATTTTGATGATTAAATAGGAGATATGCAAGCACCATGGAAATGAATGTCCTTTTCTGTCTCACCAATCACTGCTCTTTTTTCTTCTCTTCAGGGGAGGATCCCAAAATCCAGCAAGCCAACATCCCTAGAGAGTATATCAGAAAGTTCTTTCCAAAGCGAAAGTGCTTTACCTTTGACCGGCCTACAACTGACAAAAAATTATTACACCATATGGATGGGGTGTCAGAAAACCAACTAGAGTGCAGTTTCCAGGAGCAATCCAAAAATTTCTATAATCATATCTTCACAACTGCAAAAACCAAGACTCTCAGAGAGGGAATCATTGTCACTGGAAATCGTGAGTCTCCATTGTTATAGCACGTTTCTCTGCAGTTCATTGTGTGTGATTGTACTCAGGGTTTGTCAGCAGGTTTGTTTCCTTCTCTAAGTGATGTGAAAAGGCATAGATACGTGCCACACATAAAAGTGCATGTTTTTTTTATAAAAGTTTCCCAATATGAAGGATTGTTGAAGCTTACTGTGTCTCATGAAACTAATACACTAATGACATAAGCACAAGCTGCTGTTAAGGAGAAGAATCTGTATGATGTTGAGAAGATGAGAAGACCAATGAGATGGGTGTGTCTTGTTGAGTATACACAGATATTTTGAGAATTTACACCAGATAGAAAAAATATATAGCAGAACATAAGGCTCTGAATGCTCATTAGAGTTTGAGAAGAAAAGTTAACTATAGCCTTATGTGCAGGGTTAGATTCACAGATATACCACCTGGGCTGACATACAAATATTAAACCAAATATGAGGCTGAGATTCCTGGAATTCTTGATGATTTTTTAAATAAATTTTCATTGGAAAATTTTCCCCACAAATTATCTATTGACCTGTAAAATAAATTCTCTTTAATTTTATTTCAATTGGGAAATGTATCTAGGAGACCCTTGAACATATTGGCTGAGATCTTTAAGTTTATATACTCATGTGATAAATGTGAGAACCATAAAAGGGAAAGTGTATAGGAGACATAGTGATGTTATTATAAAGAAGTGGATTTGTGGAAGAAAAAGGAGGAGGAGACAAGAAAGAGGATAAGGAGGAAGATAGGGAGGAAAAGAAAAAGAGAAGCCAGAAATTTTCATTTCAATAAAATTTTTATTACTGTTAGAATGCTGATCTCTAAAGTTTGTAAAGCATAAGTGAGAACTTCCTGTCCATTTCCTGAATATCTTGTGTCATTCAGGGCTGGGGACTCTGGGAAAGGCCTATGTGGATGCCATCAATGGTGGAGCAGTGCCTTGTTTGGAAAATGCAGTGACAACTCTGGCTGAGCGTGAGAACTCAGCAGCCATGCAGAAGGCAGCCGACCACTACAGTGAGCAGATGGCCCAGAGAGTGAGCTTCCCCACAGACACGCTGCAGGAGCTGCTGGACCTGCACGCGGCTTGTGAGAAGGAAGCCCTTGTGATCTTCATGGAGCACTCCATTATAGATGAAAAACAGGGTTTCCAGGAAAAGCTTATGGTAATATGTTTTAGCATATATCCTTCCTAATCCCTCTTCTTCTGGATTGATGCCCAGACATTCCCTTTTTGAACATTCATGTGTTTTCAATTGTAAAAGAGCTTAAATTCATTCATGTCTTTCCTGTTGTAAAAGAGCTTAAATTCATGTGATTGACTGTAGTCTATAGTGGTCTATAGATTACTATTCATTCTTTTTTCTGAATGATTGGCTCCTTATTTCTATTATGGCAAAACAAATTAATGTGTGCTTACTAGCAGTTTTCAAAAAAGACACATTTATTAGTTCACAATTCTTCAGTTGAGTTCCTATTACAAGATATATGGATGCTCTGCCCTGTGTACCAAAAGCTGAAAACAAGATGGAAATGTTGCACACCTGAAACTAATATATCATAAGGAGGCTCATGGGAACTGCTCCTACATATTCAAGGCGGCAATGTGCATTGTATCCTTATCTTGTTTCTAATATCTTTGACTACCTCTCTGCTGCCAACTGGAGAAAAATGTTTTTAAAGAGCTGATGTATTTAGGTGTGCACACTTTAGTAATCTCCATTTCTTGATGTCAACCTGTGCCATAAAATAATCTAATCATGGATCAATATTCAGCATATTCACAGCCCTAGGGACTGTAGTGTATGAACACCAGGACAGAGAGCTCTTGAGGACACATAATTCTATTTAATATAAGCACATTCATCTTCTCTTTGAATCTGTCATTGACCATCCTGTGAGCTACAAAACTCTCATTTCACACTCTAGTCAGTTTGGCTCAATGGATAGAACATTGGCCCATGGACTGAAGGGTCCTAGGTTTTATTCCCAATCGATGTATCTCTCTCACATTGATGTTTCTCTCTGTCTCTTTCCCCTCCTTCTACTCTATTAAAAAAAATCAATGGGAAAATATCCTTGGGTGACGAAAAAAAAAAAGAAGAAGAAGAAGAAGAAGAAAAGAAAACCTCTCACTTCATAAGAAGAAAACCAATGGGATTGTAATTTTTCTTTTTTTAAAAATATATTTTATTGATTTTTTACAGAGTAAGGGAGAAGGATAGAGAGTTAGAAACATCGATGAGAGAGAAACATCAATCAGCTGCCTCCTGCACACCCGCTACTGGGGATGTGCCTGCAACCAAGGTACATGCCCTTGAGGAATCAAACCTGGGACTCTTGAGTCTGCAGGCCGATGCTCTATCCACTGAGCCAAACCGGTTAGGGCAGGATTGTAATTTTTCAAGTATAACAAAAAATTAATGTTCCTATAATTTTGCACAATTAAAACCACATTGAAATAATTCATGAGGAGTTCAAAACTCTGTTCAGTGACCACTTCATTATTTACTGTGTATATATTTTTACTTATAGCAATCCAAATTTGCAAAGGAAAGTCTGCTTTCAGTCATATTGACCTTTCCATTGCTCATTGTCGATGGATGGACCTCTGTTAATACTATGACAGATAAAGGAACCATTGATAATACTGGATTGCATATTTGGAATTTGCTAACAGAGTTTAACTTAAAACTTCTCATGAAAAGAAAAACAATTTTTGCTACTACGTAAGGTGACAAATAATAACTAGACATTGGGGTGATCATTTTGCAATGTATACAAACATCAAATCATTATGTTGTACATCTGAAACTAATATAATGTAATGTCTCAATTATAACACCATTAAAAAAAAATAAAGGAACCATGGGGTTTGTGTCTACAACCTCATCATTGCACAAATGTTCAGCCTGAACCCAAGAGAATTAAGGAAATTCCCATAGGTCACCCAAAGAATTGGTCTTAACTGAGACTAAATTAGCTTCTTGATGCTGCTCTAGATTCTATGCTCCAGACCACCTGTTTCTTCCAAGAGGATCACAGTTGGGTCTTCTCTTCTAAGAACCTCTTTCCTTTGTACTTCTCAATATTCCCTGGCAGGGCATCATAGCGAAAAAGAAGGAAGATTTCTTGCTACAGAATGAAGATGCATCTGGAAAATATTGCCAGGCTCAGCTTAAGCAGCTTTCAGAAACCTTAATGGAAAATATTTCAAGAGGATTGTTTTCTGTGCCTAATGGATACAAGCTCTACTTAGAAGCAATAGACAAGCTTGAACAGTCCTATACCCAGGTGCCCAGGAAAGGAGTGAAGGTGAGGAATAAAATGAGGGGGGAAGACAAGCACAGGAGGTCACAGAGCCTTTGTGTATCCTTTTGAAAATCTAAGATCACAGGACCATTTGTGAAGAGAGAGCAAAGCATGGTGATATCTGTACATCTTTATCTTTTATATCTACAATTAGTTAAATACTCAAATAAACAAGAAATATTTTTCCCATATATAAGGTTTATTATCAGGAATGTAGATTTAAAAAGACATGCCTTTCATTTAGGAAACAATGTAATAGTTTTGCACTGTGTATAACAGGTACATAATTTAAAAAAACAATATTCTCAAGAAGCTTATGATCTTATATAAAAAGGAAATATAAATAGTCAATTTGATGTGGGGATAATGGTTATCATACAGGTATACACTAATAATGATAAAAATGATGATGGTGATGGCAAGTATATATTGAGCACACACTTCCTAAACCAAGTATATTCTTAGGTGCTATGTTTTGATTATCAATTCAATCTTCAGAATTGTATGAATTTCGGTACTACTGTCATCCCCTTCATACAGTTGAGAAATGATATGCACCGAGAAGCTAATAAGTGACCTAAGAACACACAGCCAGTAAGTGGTAGAGGTGGCAGGGTAGGGATATGTACATGGCATCCAGTCAAATCTCAGAAGGAAGTTCAGCAAAGCTTCCTGGAAGAGGACGTAGAAGTATCAATAGATGCTATGAGTGAAGAAAGGGTATATGAGCATCCAGGCAAAAGAAAAATAATGTGCAAATACTGCGAACAATTGAGGAGGAGTGTTTGTAGAACTGCACATAAACCTGGTTGTCTAGAACCTGAGGTGGGTGGTGGCTGGCATCATTAGGACAGGACTGTAGAGCTGGGAAAGAGGTTGCCCAAAAGGGTTTTACTCTAACTAAAGTGATTGGAGTTTGTACTGTGGCCATGGAATGAAGGGAACCATGGTGGGATCCTAAGAAAGATGACCAATTTATAGGGTCAGTTTCTCAGTTTTGTTGAACGATGACTTTTCCAATAAGAAGAGTCTGTACTCCTTGTTTCCTCAGGCAATGGAGGTCCTCCAGAACTTCAAGCAGTCACAGGCTGCAACAAAGGAATCCATCCTGCAGGCTGACAAGGCCCTCACTGCTGGGGAGAAGGCTCTAGCAGGTACAGGGCAGGGCTGTAATCATGGAGGGCAGCAGGGAGGGGGAGCTCCCTGCAGTGAGCTTTAATGTGAGAGAGCAAATCCTTCTTGAAACAAGGTGTTTCCACAAAAGGATTAGAATAACTTGCCTAAATCTAAAAATAACCAGGTGAGTCTTAATTGCTCCCTCAGACAATCAGTGCCTTTCCATCATATTCTGAAACATGTTTTGCTGATATTGTTAGTAAGAATATTCAGAGATTCCTCTCTGACATTATAAAATCATTTTAATCTCTTACCTTTGATGAGTACAGCTATGTATAGCTGATATTTTTCTTCTCTCTGTAAAACCACTGTGGAACAGCTGAGCAGGCCAAGACAGAGGCAGTGGAAAGGGAACAGGAGCTTCTAATGCAGACACTGAGGGAAACACAGCAAAAAATGGAGGCACAAGAGAGAAGCTTCAAGAAAAACATAGCCCTACTGAAGGAGAAGTTCAAGACAGAAAAAGAAAATGTACAGAAAAAACAGGAAAAAATGGTGGAGTACATGCAGAAAGTAAGTCTGGGCATGTTGTGGGCAAAGTCTAAAGGTAAGTAACATGGTTTCTCATGAAGGGAAGAGCAAAAGTTTTAACTAAAGTTACAAATGATTCCCTGGAATGTCAAGTTAATTGGATCAGTCTAAAGCTCTAAGTCTTTAGACTAAGCACCTTTGGTGGTATTAGAGATTTTGGAGTTCAAATAACATGCTCCAGGCCTCTGATCTGCAGTATGTGGTGATTAAAGAGTTTCCTTGTGCCCCCAAGTGACTATGACTTCAGTTCTTACGATGCTTGATACACCCGTCAAAAACACCTGATATAGTGCTAACTGGTCTCAAAGTCTCAGATTATACAGGATATGAAATATGGGATGCTGAAAATTCTAAAATTTGCTGCATTCACTTCCGCATCAGCCTGCTTTTTTCTATGTATCCAAAGTAAATGCATTTTTTGTCCCTACCTGGAGTTTGATTGCCATTGTTGTCGAGAGTCAGCAGTTCCCATTATGGGTAACATGGGTGTAGCCATCCTACTTCAGTGGAACTGAGAAATAGAGCTAAACCTCCATCCTTCCCAAAGAACATCTCTAGGACTGCAACACATTCCTGGCATAGTTGTCAGGCCTGACCCAGACCCAACCCCTCTCCACCCCAGAGGGATCCTGCAAAGGTCACATAGGTACACATTCCTACCACCAGGAGCAAAGGTTTGGAAACACTGGACAAAAACATCAAAGAGCTATTTGAATTCTACAATGATTATTATTTGGGTGAAAAAGTAAATTGAATTAATGCTTTATTGCTGGGTTTTGCTTAAACTCATAGTCTTTACTTCTTAATTCTAACTTCTGCTGCATCACTAGGTTGAAGAGTCATTGAGGAAACACCAGGAGAAAGAGATGCAACATGAGATTGAAGGTGAGAACAGCTAAAAACACCCTGAATATAAAAGTAATAAATTGTACTTCAAAATTAAGAACTCTGCTCTTTGAAAAAGCAGACTTTTCATTGAATGAAAAGCAAAATGCAGATTGGAAGTAGCTATTTTCAAATCACACATGGGAGAAAGGACTTGTATCCACAATATCTCAAGGATTCTTAAAACTCAACAAATGTGTCACTAATTGCAAGAGCAAACATCCCCAGTATGAGGGGAAAATGATATAATTTGAACAGATACTTCATCAAAAACATATATGTGGATGTCAATGAGCACATTAAACAACATCATTACTTATTAACAACATCGTTGCTTCTTAGAAAAGTGGAAATTGAAGCCACCATGAGATGCCACTATGCACTTCTACAAAGGCTAAAATTAAAAGGACTAAACATCTCAAGTGTTGGTGGGGATGTGAAGCAATTTGAATCCTTATTCCCTGCTGTGGGAATGTAAAATGGTAAATTGCTCTGAAAAACAGTTTGTCAGTTTCTTAAAAAGTTTAACAAAAATGTACCACGCCATCTAATCATTTGCTCCTAGATATATCATTAGTAAAAATGAAACTTTATGTGCATACAATAATTTGTTTGAAAATGTTCAGAGCTGCTTTCTTGGTAATAGCCAATAACTGGAAGCAAACCAAATGTCCACCAATGGGTTCACAACAAAATTGAACATATCCATACCAAAAAAATACTACTGAGCAATAACATTGAATAAACTATTGATACATAAAACAATGTTACAAAAATAAATATGCTGAGGGAAAGAAGGCAGACAAAAAAGTCTACAAACTGTATGATTCCATTTATGTAAAATTCCAGAAAAAGCAAACTATTCTCTAGTGACAGAGACTGGCCAGTTGTTTTGCTTAGTGATGGGGATGAGGTTTTATGTTCAAGAGGAGGGCCAAAAGGCATGAAGAGATGTTTCAGTCATAGGTATGTTCCTAACTTGAGTGTGGTGTGGTTTGTCAGGTGTATATATGAATCAGAGATAGATAAAAATGCATTGGGCAGTAAATAGTGTTACCATTGTACATCACTAAAGCTGTTCAAAAAAAATAAAAATTCCAGATAGATGGGAAACCCTAGAAATGCTGTCAACAACATTAATGCACTGGAAATCATTATTGTAGTGCAAATAATAGTAAGTATAGTTCATAGTTCAAGCATATTTTAACTGTTATTTACAGTTGTCTTTTGCATACTCAGTGCAAAAGCTATCACAAGAGGTTTTCTCCATGAAATAAGAATAAAACAAAAAAGATGGTGTGAAAGGCAAAATAAGCCATAACAATTTCATCCTCATGTTTCTCTGCTTATTTTTTTTTTTTTGTCAGTGCAACGTATAAAGGCTGAATCTGAAGCAACTGCTAGAAAAATATTGGAGGACGTACAAAAAAAGAATGAACAGAGGTGGGAAAAGAGAGAAAAGGATTATCAGGAGCAAGTTAAAAAGCTTGAGGAGAGGGAGGCATGCAAGGCAGAGGAAGCGTGGAATGCAAAACATGCACTTCAGGTATTCAATTCTGTCATTGCCATCTTTACTTCAACTGTACAGAATCAAAAACATTGCTTAGAAGGTAGAGCATTATGTCACTTTTCTAGCACAATCACTAGCAGACCCTGCATTCTCTTACTGCTTCTACCTGTTACCATCTCTGGTTACTAAAGGGTAATACTTGCAGGATAAAATCTCATGGAATCCTTTATTATTAGATCACTAATAAACAATAATTATTCATTGCCAGGCACTGTTCAATGGCTTTACGGTCATTCTGTGATCAAATTGTCATACTACATTGTAGGTACTATTATAACCTAATTTTTAAATGAGGAAATTGTAACATCATGAGGGATAAGTATCATTTCTGAGTCCTGCCTTGTGGAAGAATAGCTGGTTTGTCTATCTGACTGAGTGGAGTTCAAGGTGATTTTGTTTCCTCAGTACCTGGTATAACTTTATCTCTGCAGGCACCTTATGAAGTAAGACTCCGTGACCAGCTAAAGAATTAACTATGTAATTATATACCCAGGCTCCTGTATCTTCCTGTTCTCCAGGCTCCACTATGAGTCATTGTAGAGTCCAGATGTCCACCCAGAAATACAATATAGCCTGGCACAGGCTCTGGTCTCTTCAACTTGTTTCTGTTACCTTGCCACCAAGTTTTGGAGAGTTGTATTAAGTTCCCTGATCAATCATCTGCCATGATTCTGAATTATGTAGTAAACTTCCCAATGGAATTCACTAATCTTTCTTGCCTTCTTAGATATATATTTGAGAATCCACACCACCTAAATCAGAGTTGAAGGAAAAAATGATATATTTTCCAGGAACACTTTGATTCATGTGGGTGAAGAAGGCCAAGAATAGGATCTGGGTCACTAATATTTTAGAAATTATGAGAAAGAAAATTTCTGTAGCTACTTAAAGCCCAGAAATACTATTGTTCTGCATAGGAGAAAGTGATATAGTAGAAGTTAAGAAAGGCACATAGTTAAAAATAAATTTCAAAAACTCATAGGTATTAGCAGAGGAAATAATTTCACAAATGTGGGAACCATTTTAAATTCTTTTTTCTTTTAGGAATCTCAGCGGGAAAAGGAGCAGCTTCACAAGCAGAATAAGGAACTTGAAAATAAGTTACAGTCTAAGGGATCATGTAACATTTGCTAAAAATCCCAGGAACATAATTTCCTAACTAGCTCCTTCCCCTCATCCCCACCCCCCCCCCACACCACCACCAAAGAGGGAACAACTTGAATGAGCAACCTCTGAATGTTAAACAGTTGCCTCTCAACTAAAATTAGAAGTATGATGTATGCAATTTGTTTTGTTTTCTGAATTCTCACCCAAGGATATTTTTTCGATTGATTTTTTAGAAAAAGCAGAAGGAAGAGGCACAGGCAGAGAGAGAAACATCAATGTGTCTCTGTGCCAGGTTTCTAGAGAAATTGGCTAGGGCTGATGCTTATAATTTTGTTGAATCATAAAGTTTGTAAAGAAGAAATAAACTGTTAAAACAATGTTTTTTTTCTACAAAGTGATTCAATTCATGCTTAATTATAGTAATAGTGATTAACGTGATTCTTAACTGGATCCAATATTTGAAATCAGGCATATTGAGTCTAGAGACACATTAAATTGTATAATGGAATGCATTTTACAATGAGGAGATAGCAGGCGGGTTATATTCAGGGTAGACTTGCTCTCTTTCGCATACCTCACCCTTCTATGCATCTTCAGTCCTATACTATTGCTCAAGAGTTTGCTTTGATTTGGGGATAGGTTTGGGGTATTGGGAACTTAGGGCAAAGATAATGGAGGTGAACAAAGCCATGGGACACATTGATCATCACTCCTGCCAAGTAGTCTATGGCTCATGGGCTGGCTGCAAATCAGGGAGACCTGGGGCAATGGACTGCCAGGCCCAAAGAGAGTACAGTTCTTGTTTGGGTGGTGGCTAATGGTCTGTGGGCACAGATGGGACTCTGGGATACTAGTAGAAGAAGTTCTTGCCTCTGTGCAAAATGGATTTACGTGTGGATGCTTCACCCTCCCTCCCTACAAAATTTTCTGGGTAATTACTGTCCTGTCCAAAGGCCACTCACCTCTTTCTCTTCTTCACTCTTTACTTAGTCTATTTTCCCTCCCACAGTACAGAGAGTAGCTTCTACAGTCATACAGAGGGGAATATTAACTCAAACTTGAAATAAATTTATTTTTATTCCTCTGAGACCCATAACTATAATCCTGTAAAACTGAAACTAGACTATTGTTCTCTCTGATTTTGTGTTGGAACATATTTTGAGGGAGAAAATGAATGTTGACACTCAAATCACACCACATGCAAAATTAAATTTGAGTTGAATCATAGTCTTTTTTAAAAAAAATATTTTTATTAATTTCAAAGAGGAAAGGAGATGGAGAGAGAGAGATAGAAATATCAAAGATGAGAGCCAGCAACCTGGGCATGTACCCTTGACTGGAATCAAACCCAGGATCCTTCAGTTCCCAGGCTGACACTTTATCCACTGAGCCAAACCAGCTATGGCTGAATCATAGTCTTAAATGTTCAAGTTAATATCTAAAAGAACAGAAGAAATTTTTCATCTTGGGGGAGATAAATGTTTCTTAATACCACATAAAATGCACTCTACATATAAGAAAAACAATTGTTAAATTAATCTTCATCAGAATTAAAATATTTCATGGCTATTATCAACAGTACAAGAGAACAAATGCTGATGAAAAGGGAACCCTAGTGCACTGATGATGAGACGGAAATTGATGTCACCACTATGGAAAACATGAAGATTCCTCAAAAATTAAAAATAAAGCTACCATTTGATTAAGCAATTCCACTTCTTGGTATTTATCCAAATAAAACAAAACATTAACTCAAAAAGATATATGTACTCTTATATTCATTGCAACATTATTTACAACTAGAGGACAACCCTTGAGGGGTCCCAGATGGAGAGGGTGCAGGCTGGGCTGAGGGACACACCCCCACCCCCTTGTGCATGAATTTCGTGCACCAGACCTCTAGTATCTGATAAAGAGGGAATATGCAAATTGATCATCATGCTGTCACAAAGATGTCAGCGAGGGGGATTTCCATAACACAAGATGGCTGCACCCCCAGTGGAGGCTAATCCCATAATGAGCTTTAATGAGCAATCAGCAGGGACCTGAGGCTGCGCCCCCACCCATTGGGGCTTGACAGGGAATCTGAGGCTGTGCCCCCCACCTGGCAGGGCTTGACAGGAACTTCAGGCTGTGCCTCTCACCCAGTGGAGTTTGATAGGGGACCTCAGGCTGCTCCCCCAACCCCCCAGCATCGGGGGACCTGAGGCTGCACCCCCTGTCCGATGGAGCTTGATAGGGTATCTCAGGCCACATTCCCTACCTGGTGAGGCTTGACTGGGGACCTCAAGGTGCAACCCCTGCTGGGTGGGACTTCACAGGGGACCTCAGGCAGCATCCTTCACCAGGCGGTGCTTGACGGGGGAACTCAAGGTGCCCCCTGCCCCAGTCCAGGCTGGAGGACTTCAGTCTATGCCCTCCGCCCAGCGGGGCTTGACAGGGGACCTCAAGGCGTGCAACCCGCCCCGGCACCTGGCTGAAGGACCTCAGGCTGAGCCCCCAGCCAGGCAGGACTTACAGGGACACCTCAAGGCATGCCGCCTACTCTGGTGCAGGGCCGAGGGACCTCAGGCCACGCCCCCTGCCCCTGCACTGGGCCAGGGGACCTGAGGGTGCACTAGGGGACCTGAAGCTGTGCCTCCCACCCAGCAGGTCTTGACAGGGGACCTGAAACTGCACCCCCAACCGGCTACAGGCCAAGGAACCTGAGATTGCGCCCCCCAACCCGGTGGGGCTTGACAAGGGTGGGGCCGGCTATGTCTGGATCTCACCCAATGGTGGTGGGGCAAGCTGGGTCTGGGTCTCACAAGATTTTGAGGCTCCATGGGTGGATGAGGACTTGACTCTGGATCCCGCAGCATGCCCCAGACTCTGACAGGAGGAAAATTTTCTTATGCATTTTACTATTTTTTTTCATCTATGACATTTCTATTACAGAGAAGGGGCAAATAGCAATATCAAAATATTTCCTCTAATTAATCCTCCTTTAATGTGCACAAATTTTGTTCAATGGGCCACTAGTACATATATAATAGAATATTACTTAGTCATAACAGAAACAGGAAACCTTGCCATTTGCAGCAAAATGGATGGACCTTAAGAGCATATACTAAGTGAAATAAGTCAGAACAGAGAAAGATGAATACCATATGATCTTACTTACATGTGGACTCAAAAAACACAGCCAATTTTTTAAAAATATATTTTATTGATTTTTTACAGAGAGGAAGGGAGAGAGATAGAGAGATAGAAACATTGATCAGCTGCCTCCTGCATGCTCCCTACTGGGAATGTACTCGCAACCAAGGTACATGCCCTTGACCGGAATTGAACCTGGGACCCTTAAGTCCACAGGCCAATGCTCTATCCACTGAGCCAAACTAGTTAGGGCCCCAGCCAATTTATTAACAGAATAGATTGTGGGTTGTCAGAGGCAGGGGGTAGAGAGTAGCAGAAATGTGTAAAGTAAGTCAAAAATTCCCAGCCATCATGGCTTAAGGGTTGAGCGTTGACATATGAACCAGGAGGTCGTGGTTTGATCCCTGGTCAGAGCACATGCCTGGATTTCGGGCTCCATCCCTAGTGTAGGGTGTGAAGGAGGCAGCCAATCAATAATTCTCGCTATCTCTTTCTCCTTCTCCCTTCCTCTCTTAAATCAATAAAAATATTTTTAAATAAATAATAAAATTGTTACCTTAAATCAATCTCACATACTGAAACTTTATGCCCTTAAATAATACCTCAGTCAACCCACCAGCACCTGGCAACCACCCATCTAATCTCTGCTCCATTGACTTTCATTGTTTCTCATTCCTCATATAACTGGTATCATGTAGTATATGCATCTGGCATATTTTATTTAACATAACATGAACCAGGTTCATGCATATTGCCACAAATTGCAGAACTTATTTTTATTAAGGCTGCATTACATTCCATTGTATGTAAATACCAAGTTTTCTTTATCGAGTCATCCTTCAAAGGATGTTTAGGTTACCTCCAAGTCTTGGTCCTTGTGCACAATGCCTCAGCAAACATGGGAGTGCAGATCTCTCTTTGATCTTTTCATTTCTTATATACATATCAAGAAGTGGCCTCGCTGGATCATATGGTAGTGCTATGTTTTTAAATTATTTATTGGGAAAACTACATACTGTTTTCTATAGTGACTGCACCAATAATGAATCCCACCAAGAGTGTACAAGGATTTGCTTTTCTCCACATTCTTGCTAGCATTTGTTTTCTTTTCTTTTTGTTTTTTAATACACATTCTGGAAAGTGTGAGGTGTATCTCATTGTGGTTTTCATTTGCATTTCCCTGGTGATTAGTGATGTTCAATGCCTTTTCACATACCTGTTGGTCATTTCTATGTCTTCTTTGGAAAATGTCTATTCAGTTACTTTGTTCATTTTTTAAATTGGTTTATTTGTGTGTGTTTTTGCTATGGAGTTGCAGAAGTTCCTTATATATTTTGTATATGAACCTTTTATCAGATATATGGTTTGCAAATATTTTCTCCCATCCCAGAGACTGCATGTTCATTTATTGATTATATCTTATGGTGTGAAAAACCTTTTTATTTTATAACCCTATTTGTCTACTTTGCTTTTGTTGTCTGTGCTATTGGTGTCAGATCCAAAACGGCATTGCCAAGACCAATGTCAAGAAGCTTTCTCCCTGTGTTTTCTTCTAGCAGTTTTAAGATTCAAATCTTACATTTAAGCATTTGAGTCGTTTTTGGGTACGGTGTAAAATAAGGGTTTTGAGTCGTTTTGGGGTCGTTTGTGGGTATGGTGTAAAATAAGGGTCCAATTTATTCTGTGACATGCAGATATCCAGTTTTCCCAGCACTATTTGCTGAAGAGGCTACTTTTCCCCATTGTGTATTCTTGACACCCTTGCCAAAGATCGGTTGACCATATATGTATAGATATATTTCTGGGCTCTCTAGTCTGCTCCATTGGTCTATCTGTCAGTTTTCATGCAAGCATCATACTATTTTGATTACCATCATTTTCTAGTATATTTTGAAATCAGTAAGTGTGATGCCTCAAGCATTGATCTTCTTGCTCAAAATATCATTGGCTATTTCGTGTCTTTTGTATATCTATATGGATTGTAGAATTTCTTTTTATTTCTGTAAAAAAATGTCATTAGGATTCTGACAAGAAATACATCAAATCTTTAGGTTTCTTTGTGTAGTATGACTATTTTAACTATATTTATTCTTGAACACAAAATGTTCTTTCGTTTATTTGTGTCTGCTTTAATTTCTTTCATCAGTGTTTTAGTTTTTATTATACAAATCTTATATTTCCTTTGTTAAATTTAATTCTCAGTATTTTATTCTTTATAATGCTACTGTAAATGGGATTCGTTGCTTAACTTCTCTTTTGCATAATTTGTTGTTAGTGTATAGATATGCAACTGTGTTTTTTGTATGTTGATTTTGTATCCTGTGAAATTATGGAATTCATTTATTAGTTCTAAAAATTTTATGTTGAGTATTTAGGATTTCCTGCATATATTGCCATGGGCTTCCATTCTCTTAACTGGTAATTAATATTCACAACTCTCTCTCATGTGCTAGTTCATAATGGACATACTTTGCTGGAATCACATATTCAAAAAAAACACACACATTTCTCTAACTGAAACATGACATCTAAACTACTTGTGGTCCCCAAACAGAAATGCAGGAATGATTCTCATGGTTTTTCTGTTACATTTGAGTAGTTCTCCAGGGCTAGCTGAGACCATGCGGGGTCATTGACTGATTCCTCCCAGCCATGACTTGTGAAGTCATGGCAAGGTGATTTCTCAGTCTGGGTGTGATAATGCAATTTGAGATAGAGCTGGATATAAAACCTCCTATAACACTCATGTGCCAATGCAAGACAATCCAAAAAGCACTTGTGAGTGTAGTAGATTTTACTGAAGATATAGGAGGCAGAAGATACCGTTGTTAGTGCATCTTTGAGGGGAACCACAAGTCATTAACTCCACAGGAACCCAGTCCAGCCTATTTCTCTACCTTGCTGGATAGCCTCTATCTTCTCTAGTATTCTGTTTTATTTATTTCATGACAAATTTGCTTTTAAAATCAAACAAAATTTCTTTGACAAATAAATTGAGTCCTTTTTATTGCTTATGTGTTTCTTCATTTGTTTTTGTTTGTTTGTTTGTTTTATAACATGGAGTTTTTGCTAAGCTAGGAAATATAATTTACTTCATAAAAGTTTATTTTGTTACAATAGGAATGCTAACTGCTATTTACAGGTTGTAGTTTACAGGATAAACAGAGGTGAAATTGGGGCCATTCCTGCAGTTCCGTATCCCGCAGACATATAACCATGTCCACAGTCCAGGCAAAGGGTTCAGCCCTTTGCCCCCAGTAGAGCTGATCCCTGACCCCAACAGTTTGAATCACCTCCCCTCAGAGGACCTGCAAGGAACTTGACGAAGCTGTCTAGTTGCTGAAGGAAGGAGTACCAAAGGGCCCTAGATCATCAAGGAGATGGGGACAGTTATCATGCCCTCAGAAGGACCCTGCCCCGAATTCTAGATCCCAGTGCACTTGAAGTAAAGACAGAGTGAGAGTCACATAGAACCGTGGTCAGCAAACTGTGGCTCGTGAGCCACCTGCAGCTCTTTGGCCCCTTGAGTGTGGCTCTTTCACAAAATAAGATGGCCTGGGTGAGTCTATTTGAAGAAGTGGCGTTAGAAGAAGTTTAAGTTTAAAAAATTTGGCTCTCAAAAGAAATTTCAATCATTGTACTGTTGATATTTGGCTCTGTTAACTAATGAGTTTGCCGACCACTGACATAGAAGATACACCAACTGACCTTGTGAACTCAGAGAGGGCAGAAAACCTACCTCTGGATGTCTCAACTTTGGTCTCTAGGAGGGCACACTCTCACATAGGTGGGCACACATTTCTGCAGTGGAACTTTGATGCACCCTCATGTTAATAAAAGCACACCCACAGAGCACATGCACATACACACAAGAACAAATACATCCCAGAAATGAGAAATACTCATGTGAGGGCCTTACAGGCCCTGTAGTGGTACCTGACCTGCTGCTTTCAATGTACATGGGTCATGTGGGGCTTCTTCACAGACCCACATAAGAGAATCCTCAGTCCCACCTTAAGATGGTGTTGGGACCTGTTTAGAGCATGCCGGATGGTCAAGGCCAGTTAGAGTATAGAGGCCTTGTTTAGAGTACACTGGATGTCCAAGGCCACTCTGAGCATGGAACTCTTAATCAGAATGTTTAAGGCTAAGATGCTATAGGCAGATGCAAGGGTGCAGCAACCTATGCACTGGGCAAATATGACCTTCTATAACCCAAATGATAGATGTCACTATCTAGAAAGAAGCCTCTTTTGTTTAAGTTGTATTAAGTTGTTACTGACCAGGCAGTATGGGGCTACCCCTATGTAAGGTAGGCTGTTGTTATGTGGGGCTGCATTATGGGAAAGATATATTACTGAGCAGCAGGTGTAGCTGCTCAGATAATGGCTTTGGGTACAGAGGCTGCTGCTGCTGTGTGGGAAAGACATATTGTTTCCTAGCTGGTATGTGGCAATCTGCTATATGGAACTTTGCTTTGAAGAACTGTTTTGTCTAGTGGTACCTTGTTAGCAATGGCTACATGGCCGCTGGCTCCTACAATAAAGATTCTACTATACACTTACAACTTCTCATGGCTTCTCCTTCTACCACCAGCATCCAAGAAGGTCTAGCCCTTGGCAGAGGAGCTCAGTCCTAAGAGTTGGTAGGTCCAGATTAGGACCTGTGCTTCCAACAATGATGCAGCGAGCAGAGGATAAAGGAGGGACTAAGTTCTCAACAGTTAGTAGAGTGAGCAGGATTCAAGGAGGAGTTTGCTCTGACACTTGGCCCTGTGAGCAGGATTCAGAAGTATGTGCAGGTTTGAGGAATGAGTGCTCCCACAGGTGGGTAGTGTTTATATAATCACAGTAGCCTCAGAAGATAGTTGGAGCCAGTAAACCCTTTCCTGGCTTTTCTTACTAAGCTGGAAAGTCTGAAACTTTCCCAGGAGGCTCCAGCCAATTGATACTGTGCTCCAGGCCTTGGTACAGAATTTCTAGAAATCAGATTAGAAATGGCTGACATGGCCTCATCCACAAAGAGCTTTTTTCCCAGGCCCTGAGCAAGTAAGCTATTGAGAGCGGTTCAGGCAGACCATGGTAACTTCTACCCACTATGATTCCCACCCACAGCATGTCCAAACCCAAATAACCTCAAAGAGCAGCTGTTGGGCCTTCTAAGTATTAAAAAGGAAATGAGGCCAAGGAAGGCAGTCATATGCCTGAGGTCACACAGTTTAATGGCAAAGCTGAAGTCTGAGTGCTGGACTCCAGGCTGCCTGTGGGCATTTTAGAGCCTGTGATGAAAATGGCACTGGAAAAGCACCTGGTGGCACTGTTTATACTGCCCTCAACTCCATGCTATCACACAGGGCCCCCATGGCTTGGGTTACGAGTGAGTAGGGAGGCTGAACCCCATGAGCAGTAATGGCTGACAAGGAAGGCTCAATGCCTTTTGCCTGAGGCAGCATCCACATAGACACTGTGGTGAAGAACTGAGTTCTCAGCCCCAACAAGGGGACAATTCCCTTAAATGACACACTAGATTTGATATTTTCAGATCATTTCACCCCAAAGCAGCAAAATATCATTTGTGCACAGCCCCTTTTCCAGATCCTGAATCCTTGCTGCAAAGTGTTGCGGCATTCTGGTGCCTCAAAAAGGGACCTGGAGAAGAAGCTTCACTGGAGCGAAAAATGAAGAAAGTCCACCGGAAAGGTGGTAAGTACACCAAAAGTGTGGGAAGATTCACTGTGCACAAAGTGTATACCAGCTTTGAAACTTGCAAGTCGTAAGTGGGCGGGAATGTCTTTTATTTCAAGCCAGGCCATAATGGGGTAGAATTTGAGTAAAAGGCAAAAACATCATTGTAAATTTTTAGCTTGTATGCTCAAGGATAAAGAAATTAAAATGTCAAAAGGTACTCTCTTAAATCAGGCTCAAGGAAACAAATGCTCTTGTCCTCTTTAAATAGGTGGGCTCTTGTTCGAACTGCATTATGCCTAATTCATATTGGGGATCCAAAGTCTGTAATACCTAAGGCCCCAGATCCTCTGCCTCTAGGGTGGAAAGGCTCAACACCTAGAGAAAATGGGGCTATCAATCCTTTCACAAAAGGACTCCTTAATGCTTTGTCTGAAAATTACCATATCATGCCTTGGGACAGGCATATTTTAGCTAACAAAACTTTAGAGGCCAGTCAATGCTATGGAAAGCAGAATAGGATAAGATCCATGAAAAGAACTCTGATTTATTAAGTCTTGTCTATATGTTATGGGTGCTTGTCTGTTGATCATTGTTTTATCTGTCTTGGTTGTTTATTGTTAGTCTATTAAGCATGCTTTTAAATTAATTTAACAAGAAAAGAAACAGTAGATAGGCCATTACTAAATATCTAAAAAAGCCCCAGCCCATTAATTACTAGGTCTTTTGGTGATCTTGAAAAATGGACAACCACTCTCAAGAATGCTATTAAAAGTCTCATTTTTGCCATATTTTTATTTCCCAGTCTGTCATTTGAAATTTGGATATGTGAGACATTTCTCAGAATTTAGGCCTTTAAAAAATGGCAAAAATGACACAAGGAAAATGTACAGGCTATTTTTGGGCTATAAGATTAGTGTTTTCATAATAATGGGCAGTTCTTGAATAATAATAGATCACCTTCCAAGGTCAACATTAAAGCCACTTAAAGTCAGTAAGTTATCTCTGTTACAGAATTTGCCAAAGTAAATGCCTTAGATAGTGATAACTGGCTTTGGAATGTTAAAATTGTTGAAACATGGATGTAGCTAAAATGAAGAATTTGTGGAGAAGCTTATCAGTAATAATTATAAATATATTAATGATGAGGGTCCAGTTACTCAGGATAGGGCTGACTGCACTCTCTGTTGGAGGAAAGGGCCAGTTGCTCTTCTCCCCCTGTAAAAGCAGAGAACCCAGCAGCAGCAACCTTAGATGTCATCTCTAAGGAAAAATGTGGCAGTTTTAAAATTCAAAGGACCTGGAGGCTTGCTCCTTCCTCCCCCTGCCTTTTCATCAGCCTTCTGCATGACAGGTGGGGATACTCACCAGGCTTATATGTCTAAACATACTTTTCCAAAGTCTTTGGTAACTTAAAACTTTGGAGCATTACTGAATTAAATAACAAAAATTATTAAATATCTAGGTATTTTAAAATGACAAAATACTGAAATATTAATCTGAGTTTGCCTCATATGAAAAATCTAGAGGATAGAATTGAATCTATTAATTATTTCTGTCTGGTATTCTATTTGAAATATATCTTTAAAAATGTGAAGGTATTACTAATCTAAGAAATGCTACGTATTAAACTTGCCACCTAAAATTTAAGGCTTCTAAAAGTTAAAAGTTCAAATAAAATTGGGGAAGATTATATAGTTATAATAATAAAATACATGAAATTTAGAAATTCATTTTAAGAAAAATAATTCTTGTATTTTCTCTCAAGAAATTCGTAGTTCAAAACATATTGTAGTCCTTATATGGTTGTACTATGTGTAATAAAATTTCACCCTAGGATATAATATTTTATTGGCCTAATTAAAAAAGAAGATTAATTCTATGGTCTGAACCGAATTTTTAATATAAAAACCTGTTTAAATTTAATTAATAACTTTTAGAATAATTACAAAAAATATATCATATAATCTTTGGGTTACATATATTTGATAGTCTTTCCAAGTTAAATTTCAAGACTTTAACCTAGAGATAGCTTTGGGACATTTCAAGGGCCCAGAAATGATTCAAGGATTTACTCTCTTCTTAAAATAAATATTTTTGAACTAAATTAGTCCAATCAAATATACTTGAAATAATGTGGGAAGCTTTATCAAATAAAAATTAATAACTATATTATATTTATATACATATATTTTAAATATTATAAAGGTTTCAACCTCTAAGCTTGGCAGGACAAAGTTGCTGAATACTTCTTAAGCAAATTCCATTATTCAGCAATGGAATTTTAAGATGGGAGCCTTCAAACAGCCTGCTTATTAGATAGGTTGGAGGGTGGGGTGGCATTTATACCTCCTAGGTCAAATGTATTACTTACTTTACTTTTTTCAATAAAGATGCCTACTTTAGTTGCTTAAAATATTAAGCTCCCTGTCAGTCATCAGTGACTGACACTATACTTTCCATCTGGAAGACAAAGCAGGTTGGGTGCTTAGTGTGTTAATAAATTAGCTTTTGCAATATAATCAAGGTCTCATATAAACTCAGTTATATAAGAAGCCAATATTTTATAAGCAATTGGGTCTAACAAAGTCCAAAATAAAATTTGCATAGATATGCAAATGAGCACTAGCCAAAAAAAATATCGCTTAAATGTAAATTTTAAGCTTAATAAAAAGGAGAAAATTTAAAATCTCTTCCACTACTATTTACAAAATAAACTAAAAGTTACTCTTCAAGCATTAAATCTCACCATTAATAAGACACAATAAGTAAAAAGAGAGTTACTTTTACTTGATTCTTTTACTTGATTGTGCCATGCCAGCATGGCCAAGGGTGAACCCGAGGAGGGACGGTGAGGGACTCAAGAAAAGATAGCCAAGAGAATACTGCTGGGTCTCAGTGGATCTCCTGTGCTTGGATGAGGACACAAAAGACCCAGCCTGCAAGCCAATGCTTTATTTTATAGTCTGATTAAAACAAGGGCAAATTAACATGTATATAAATATTCTTGTTTTGGAAACACTTGCTGCACTTCCCACAGCCCATTAGCTACTTAAGAAGGAATTAGGGAGGGTTACAAGGTCAGGTTTAATTATGCGAGGAGAGCTCTGCCCTCCAAGCTGGGACTTGTTCGTGGCCCTGCCACAGGTCAATCCAAGGCTTACCCCTAGAGCCGCTCCCAACACTTGATATGTATGCATTGCAGTATTGGCCAGCATACCTCTCTCCTATTGGTATTTCTGAAAAGTAACCAAGTTTGTTGCTCTGTTTAAAAGAAAGAAAAAGGTTTTTAAAAGAAACTCCCTAAATGTGGCCTAGAAATTACTATGACAGAAAAAACAGGAGACGATTCCTTTCAAATATCAAGAAAACAGTAATTAAAAATCAATATATTAGGCCTCAAAAAGAAAAGTAAGTAATTTGTATTTTGCCTCACTAAACAAAGCTTATACATCTGCCTCAAGGGCCTCTAAAATCCCAACTTGTAAAGCAAAAAAGGGGGAATAGTGAAGAAAACTCCTGTAAGTAAACTACATCAAGCCTTAATTAATTTAAAATTTATTCACTTGTAATGCTAATGGCAAGACACCCATAGAATTACACTGGTGTCAGAATAAGCCAAAGGAAAATAGTCTGGTTAAATGGAAAGATCCCGAGTCTGGTTTATGGAAAGATCCCCTTGTTAACATTTGGCAAGGATATGCTTGTATATATCCAGAAAACTCCTCCAAGCCCATGTGGATTCCTGCAAGGGATCTGAGAGAAAAACTGACCAGACTACTCCAACCACAGATAGCAGTAACCCCAAGCAACACACTGATGAGACAGAGAAGAAACAGTCCAGAGATGGGGGTTGATAAAGATGCCTTGCCATTCTAGCAGTCATCAGCTGTGTGTCGGTGCAGGTTGCCCTGGACAAAGACAAAGACCTGCATTGTCATTGCCCACCGTTTGTCCACCATCCAGAACTCGAATATCATTGCTGTCATGTCACAAGGGACAGTGATTGAGAAGGGAACCCATAAAGTACTGTTGGCCCAGTAAGGAGTCTACTGCAAACTAGTTCCTTAAATGCCTGACAAAAATTTTTAAAAGGACATGAAAGAACTCAATCCTTTTCATTGAATCTAAAAGTCTTAAAAGGACTCAAGCCCTGCAAATGGCACACACCTTTCTAAATTTATTAAGAAAACTAAAAGGGGGAAATGCTGAAATGACCATTTGCATTTTAGCTCTTTATTATATAGGACTAGAGGCCCAGCGCATGAAATTTGTGCATGGAGGGGGAGGTTCCCCTTAGCCCAGCCTGCACCCTCTCCAATCTGGGACCCCTCTGGGAATGACCCTGGGATTGGGCCTAAACCGGCAGTTGGACATCCCCCTCACAATCCAGGACTGCTGGCTCCTAACTGCTCACCTGTCTGCCGGCCTGATCAACCCTAACTGCCTCTGCCTGCCAGCCTGATCTCCACTAATTGCCCCCCCTGTTGGCCTGGTTGCCCCTAACAGCCCCCTCCTGCCAGCCTGGTCACCCCCAATGGCCCTCCCACAGGCCTGGTCATCCCTAACTAACACCCCCCCCCAGGCTGGCCTGGTCACCCCTAATTGCCCTCCCCTGCCAGCCTGGTAGCCCCCAACTCCCTCTCCCCCACCAGCCTGGTTGCCCCTGACTGCCACCTCCCTGCTGGCCTGATTGCCCCTCACTGCCCTCCCTGTGGGCTGGTTGCCCCAAGCAGCCTGCTGTTTGGTCATTTGGTCATCCCTCACTACTCCCTCCCGCCCCCCCCCCCCCTGCCAGCCTGGTTGCCCCCAACTGCCCCCCTCACCAGCCTGGTCAACCCAACTGCCCCCCTCATTGCCCTGGTTGCCCTACACAGCTTGCTGTTCGGTCGTTTGGTCATCCCTCACTAACCCCGCTGCCGGCCTGGTCACCCCATGGAGCCTGGACAGCCCCTGGCTCTTTATATATATGGATTAGTACATTGTTTTGGTCATCTTGAATATATTTTCTTAATTTTTTGTTGTTTTTCAAATATGTTTTCATTGTTTTTTAGAGAAAGAGGAAGGGAGGGAGAGATAGAAACATCAACAAGAGAAAAACACGATTGGCTGCCTCCTGCACTGGGGATTGAGCAGGCAATCCAGGTATGTGCCCTGACTTGGAATCTAACAAGTGACCTCTAGGTGCTTGAGTCCAACCACTGAGCATGCTGGCCAGACTGAACATTTACTTTTTCATTTGTATTTTTCTATTGCTTTATTTGAAACAGGCTCTCAAATTATACTGTCCTCACTATCTCCCCCACCAAATCTGGATCCATCCTTGTATAAACAAGAAACCAACAATATGTAACAGAAGAATAGTGAGTTTGTCTGGGTTATAACATCAAGAATTTTACACACAGTGTTTTTTATTTGTTTGCTTATTGTTGTTGTCTTGCTAATGAAACAAAATTATGTTGAACAAAAATAACTGAACAAGTGTAAAAGTTTAAGGAAAAGAGATGAAAAAACAAGCCTCTTTCCTCACAAAACTACCCCTGCTGTGCCTTGGCTCACATTCAGCCTGCTGCTGTTTATTCCTTGTGGGCTCAGGAAACACAAGCCACCTGAGGAGGGACCAACCTGGGATTCTGAGAACAGGTGTGGAGGAACCTCAATTTTCCTCCCAGGTCACCTGCTCTCCTGCCTCAGTTTAAAAAAAAAAAGGGTGAGGGCAGGGAGGGCCAGGGGAGACCCAATGATTCAGTTCTCAGAGAAGTGCATGGCCTTCCCATTTGGGTTCTTATCAACTAGACCCAAAACTGCTTGGCTGTAATATCTGGCATGACTTTCAGCTTGTAAAGAGAACAGTCAGTATCTGGAGGAGCCAGATGCAGGAGGAACACCCAGGGAAAGAGCTAGGACAGCTGAGAACTTGTCCCCTGTCTGCTACACAGGAGTCACGGAGACAAGTAAGTTCGCTCCTAGACTTGCTCTTCCAGGCCCATGTTCCTTAATATCATCATCAACAACAACAGGTGCCCAAACGCACACCCCACACTGGAAGCCCAGACTTGGCACTCGAGGGCAGGGGACACTGGGAGGCTAGCACTGGGCCTGGCTACCAGCAGCTCACAGTCTCTGGATCAGAGGCCTATCTGTGAAGCGACCAGCACTCATCCACCTTGTCTCCAGGGTGAGCTGTCCCTCTGGCACCCTCCCAGGGCTACACAAACAGCCCTCCATGCGGAGAGGAGGAATCCATAGTCCCTCAAATGCCAAAAGGGGCTAAACCCTTCCTGGGATGGATGGAGTAAACCCCATCCACTTGCAGAGCCTCCTGGTGGAGTCTCTCCCTCTGTCCCCCCCGTCCCTCCTCAGACTGTCCTTGACCACCACCACATCACCTCCCCACCCCCACCTCCCCATCTCCAGGTATTAAAGAAACGAGAGAAATGGTGGTCCGTAATTTACAGACAATTTAAATCTTAAGAGATTTGACACAGATTATTTTTGTATCAGCAATACTTAATATTCCAGAGGTAGCATAAAGTTCTGTTATATAGAATAATTCAATTTCATGTTCAATGATCAACTGTTAGAAATACCTATAAGATCTAATAGTGCTTGTTTACCAGGCATTGTTTCTCATGTGTGGTCCATACAAGAACCGTCTCAGAATATCCTGTCATACTTGCTGAGAAGTCAAGGCTTGGGGTAGTTTTCACCATCACTTCAGATTACTGACTCTCCTGAGGAATAAACTTTGGAAACCTTCTAATGCCACACAGGAGAACTATTTCATTTTACTTCTTTATTTGAACTTACCTGCTTTTGGATTGGGTATTCCAGTTTACTTGCATTTAAATTTTTTTTTTATGAAGACATCTATTCTGACCAAAATTTTAAATTTTCAGTTCATGAAATAAACTCTGCAATTCCTCCTGCTTATACTCACTATGATGAAAACAGTAAAGTAAGGCCTTGCCCAGCTGTGGGACTCTGGCAGATTTGGGCACACCCTAAAACATGCTGGCTACTACCACTCTTCCTTGTCAGCCTAAAAGTAAGGAATAATGTCCTTTGATTCCAATTAAATGAATTCCTGCACCCATTAATTTATCTGGGTCCAGTAATGCTTTGGCCTATAGTGTGTTTTCTAATCTTTATTGTTGAAAGTATTCCATAGGACCCTCTTTTTCCCCATTGACGCCTTCTAGCCTGCACCTCTCCGTCCCCCGGGCCTTCACCACATTACTGTCTGTGTCCACTGGTTATACATATATGCAGACAAGTTATTTGGTTAATCACTTACCACCCACCAACCCCCTCCTTCCCTCTGAGATTCCACAGACTGTTCCATGTTTACATGTTTCTGGATCTATTTTGTTCACCAGTTTCTTATGTTCTTTAGATTCCACATATGAGTGAGATCATGTGACACTTGTCTTTCTCTGTCTTATTGTGTACTTTTAAATATATTTTTATTGATTTCAGAGAGGAAGGCAGAGGGAGAGAGAGATAACAATATCAATGATGAGAGATAATATTGATCGGGTGCTTCTTGCACGCCCTCACTAAGGATTGACCCCATAAACTGGGCATGTGACCTTGACTGGAATCGAGCCCAGGACCCTTCAGCCCGCAGGCTGATGCTCTATCCACTGAGCCAAACTGGCTAGGGTTGTCCCATTGTATTTTGAGAAGGAGCCACATTCTTCATCTATTCATCTTCCTTTCAATGTCTCCCCTCTTCCAGCCCTCTCCTGCTCTGGGATTCACTAAACTTGTCCTCCTCAAGGTCAAAGATCACATTTATTTCTCTTTCTCTGAGAGGCAGAGCATCCCTGGCCACCCTCTATAGAAACTCTATATAAAGTCATCTAATATACATATACAATACATGCTGCTAATTTGCTTTCTGTATTGTTTGTCTCCTCCCACTAGGATAGTTTCATGAGGCAGGAATTGGTATCCATTGTGTTCACTACTTAATACTGAGCACATAGACCAGTGCCCAACACATGGTAAGTGCTCAGAGAATGTATGCAGTTAACAAGAAAACAAATCACTCTGGAACTCCAGGTATCTTCAGTGGTCACTCCTCATCTCCTACATGTCCCATTCTGCCTCAACTTGCCTCCAGTATGTTAACCCTCTCAAAGCTCCATCATCAGTGGTTTGTTTGATTTTCTCATTATAATCCTTTTATGCATCACATGGGCAAGGTTGTTTTAAAGTTCATTTATAGATCAATATAATAATGTAAATAAGGACTCTGGAGTAGGCATTGACACACTAGGCTAAATACTTATCTTTCAGAAACATACAAAATGTAGGAAACTGATACATACTCTCCAGGAGTGTAAAGCTGATATGCAAATGACCTCTGTAACCATTATATATGACTTCAGGATCTTGTGTTGTACTGAGTTGTTCCTCTGGGTTACAGCTCACCATGGCCTCTGGATACACCATGAAGGACCCCATCTGTCTGGTGGAAAATCAGAATAATCAGCTGACAGTAAACCCAACAGCACTGGAGATTCTAGACAAGATCCCTCAGCCTGTGGTGGTGGTGGCCATCGCAGGTCTGTATCGGACAGGAAAATCCTACCTGATGAACCGCCTGGCAGGACAGAACCAGGGTGAGTATTGTTCTGGGGTGGGGGCCATTTGCTTGGAGTCAGTGATAACAGAAGCTGAGCATGCCTCTCTTGTGGCCATCTTTAAAAAATACCTCATACCTCCCGGTGAAGAAACTTTAAAGTTTCATTGTTAGATTTATAACTTCAACCCCATCTGTCCACAAAATGTCACTCATTTGTTCAGTAATAAAGAGTTCCCTAGCCCTATCGAAGATCTACCCATTAGTCAGTTCAGCTGTAGAAAGTATTCCCTTCCTTTCTCCTATATTATTTCTGCGCTAAACTTTAGCATACAAATATTGTTCAATAATTGCTGTTTTTATAAGGGATAGGAGGTAAAGGAAATAACAGTGTATTCTTATATCCCATATTTCAATGGGGCTACCATCCAATTGTTTGCTTCATTTCATAGTAAAAGTTTGATGAATTATATCCTCTCTCTCTCTCTCTCGCTCTTAATATGCGAACTCTCTTTTTGTTGACAACTTGTCTTACTTCCCAAAGCTGAGACCAATGATCTCCAATTATACCTTTCCTTTCCTTTCTGGGGTAATGGGAACTTCAGATTACACTGGGCTTGTCAGAAAGCAATCAAACACTATCACACGTAGAAGAATACAGACCACCTCAGGTTTTATATCCTGTCTGTGGAATATACTCTGGATACAGAAATTGAATGGCCTCAGCCATGCTGACTCAACCTCTTCTAGGTATTTTATCATGTTCATTTCCATTCTTTATTGAAGGAGACATTGGAAGGTGGCAGACGCTCAAAATCCTGGACTGTGGGACAAGATATATCATCAGTGGGTTCCTTGGCATATACCTCACACCCTCTCCCACTGTGTGTTTAATTTCTGCCTTTGGAAAGAGGATCTGGAAAATCTCACAGGTCCTTTCTTTTTCCCCCTCCATTTTGTCCCCACTTGAAGCAGTGAGCAAAGAACTCATCATTCTTTAGAAGAGAAAATAATTGAAGAAAATAGAGGGATAATGGGGAGAGAAAATATCCAACAAAAGCTGATGTATTACCCAGGTCCTGGCAGGACTCCAGTGACCTACTCAGGGGTACTGAAGAGCATTTAATGAGGGATGATTTACAAGGGCATAAGCACAACACAGAGAAACAATGTGGGATGAGGATGCATACAGAGAGTGGCAATAGCAATGGCCAGGTAGACTCTATATCTACTATAGCAGATGAGGCAAACAAAAGTGGATAACAGAATGTGGCAAAGACCAGAGATATGGCATGGAAGGGGGTGTGACCAAGGGTAAAGGTACAGAGGCACTAGGACACGGTGGATCACAAGGGGGAAAGTGAGGAGAACACATCTCTTACCTCTGGTCTCCTTTTGATGCGTCCCACTGGTTGAACCCCACCAGAACCTGAAGGACAAGGGAGGTCTTCAGTGTCAGAAAACAATATAAAGGTCAAGCCATGGCTGGGGGGCTCAGTCGGTTGGAGCATTGTCCTGTACACCAAAAGGTCACAGTTTTGATTCTGGGTGAGGGCACATAGTAGGTTGCAGGTTCAGTCCCAGGTTGGAGCTTGCACAAGAGGCAGCAAATCAATGTTTCCCTCTCCCATGTCAAATTTTATCTATCTCTCTATCGATCTATCTATCTATCTATCTATCATCTCCCTTTCTGTCTCTAAAATCAATAAACATATTCTCGGATGAGGATTAAAAAATTATATATGTGTATGTGTGTGTGTGTGTGTGTATAAACATGTCCTTGAATGAGGATTAAAAAATTATATATATATATATATATATATATATATATATATATACACACACACACACACACATACACACACACACATATATGTATATACACACACATATGTATGTGTGTGTGTGTGTGTGTGTGTGTGTATATATATATATATATATATATATATATATATATATATAAAGTTCAGTAGAGGTTATATTAATTCTGTAATGTGACATAGCTTGAACTACTACTGATAGTATGAGGTAAATTGAGGACACAAAGTGTTTCTTGAGAAGGTCCTAAATATGTATAAAGATTTGGATAGGGTGTTCTTGCTGAAATAAAAGCAACCTTTGTCCCAGTCTGGCACTCACATTCTGACAAGTTTAACCAATGTAACCTATGGGCAGCCTGGACAATCTGCTGTTACTCTATATGCTTTCTCCTCTCCCTTTGCAGGTTTCCGTCTGGGCTCCACAGTGCGGTCTGAAACCAAGGGCATCTGGATGTGGTGTGTACCCCACCCCTCGAAGCCCAACCACACTCTGGTCCTTCTGGACACTGAGGGCCTGGGCGATGTGGAAAAGGTAAGGCAAAGAACTTTTTGTTCTTGATACTCCACTTACATTTTAATTTGCCACCTCAACTTCCACGATGTATTTCTCTAAGCTACAAATTCAATTAGGAATAATGAGGCAAACTTCTATTTTGTTGAATTTACTTTCTTGGTAAACTCAATACTTTGATTTGAATAGATGTTTTTATTTTTACACTGGGGCAACAAGTACAAGTTAAATATTTACTGGACAGCTGCATTCAGGGCTTTGTGTTAGGTACTACAGATATGGCAGTGAATGAAGCAAAGACCAAGAGCATAGTTGAGGATTAAGTAATAGGCAGTGTTATCAGAACAGAGTCTGAGGGATACAAAAATTGGGATCCTAACCCAGTCATTCCCAGAGGAAACTATAATCCGTGGGACCTACTGGTTAAATTGTAAGAGATTAATGGGGTTGGAGGTAGGACCCATGAACATGGGTTACAGTGAAATAATCTACTTAAAAATCTCCAGAAAAGCTTCAGCTACCAGGAATATGTATTCTCTAAAGATGAATCTTGCATTGACTTCTCTAAAAACACAAAATAGACCCACCAAAAGCACTATTATGGAATAATAGAAGTATTTTGTATTTATAGTGTTACTTGCAATTCAATTTTTTCTCCTTATTTATGTTAGCATGAGTCTAAGTTGAAAGTGGCACTAATGCACCTTTGGCTTCCATTACTGAGAAGGAAAAAAAAAGATGGGAGGGAGAATGAAATTAGAAAATCTAAATTTAAAAAGCCTCTAGTGTAGTGGATAGTTTCCTTCCCTCTGGGGCTAACAGTTCTGCCCCTCTGGTTTACATAAGCATATTTCTAATTTACTATAATTTTAATGGTGAGCTCCCTGATTCACCCCATCCTACAACACTGGGGAAGGCTTGATCCAGTCCATCTTCCACAATTGCTTCTGCCATCCAAGTGAAAAGCTACAGTGACCACATTTCAAATGTGTCAGCTCTTGTCATTTGGGGTGATTTTCGTGGTGTGATTTACAAAGTGCTGTCAGTAAAGGAGTGCTTGAATTGAAGAGGGATCTGATTCAAGGACACATCCTGTATAACTTAAGCTTTGACCAATAAATACTTTCTTGATCTCTACTTCCCAGTATAGTTAGTACTTGACTCAGTCATCCAGGTTCTGGGACCTAGGTGAGAAAAACCTTTGATTTAAGCTGCCTGGGTTACTAACCTTGGACTGAAAGAGATGGTTTTGAGTGTACAATTTATAAAATACAAACCTAAATTTTAAAACAGTTTTTGAACTAGTCAGTTGTAGTTGTAGCTCAATAGCCTTGTTCTGTTGTTGTTTTTTAAAGGAAGTTGTAGACCTGCGGATATCCAAATCTGATGTATACCTACAGCGTTAGAAGAGGGAGCAAGGGCACTCTTTAACACCAAGGTCTTTTGATAAATGAGGTTTTATTGCACTTCTTCAAGAACTAACAATCTTCAATTGTGCATTCCAATTCTCTACATACTAAATGCTGAATAGTTTTTAAATGAGCTCTTCACTGACATATTTCTTACAGCCTTCTATGTCCCAGGTTTGCTTAAAAATGAAAGCCCTCTTTTGTATTATATAACAGTAATATTTGCCATGTTATTCCCAAAGTAATCCAATGAAACTACAAAATGGTACTGGAAAATATTCAGTAGGTCGAGGAAAAAATGACAAAAGGTTTTACTCAAATGTTTTAATCACATTTAGCATTGACATCCCTTTGAAGAAATGAGGAATTTGTTTTTCACCTGAATGATGAAGATTTGTGGTTTTTAAAAAAGTAGATAAAATTTAAAACTAGAGGCAGGGAGCACAAAATTCATGCACTCTGGGGGTGGTGGTGTCCTCAGCCTGTCCTGCACTGTCTTGCAGTCTGGGAGCCCTTGGGGGGTGTCCAACTGACAGCTTAGGCCCAGAAGGAAGCCTAAGATGACAGTCAGGTATCCTTAGTGCTGCTGTGGAGGTGGGAGAGGCTCCTGCCACCATCGCTGTGATCTCTAGCCATGAGTCCAACTTCTGGCGGAGCAGCACTCCCCTTGTTGGAGTGCACTGACCACCAGGGGGCAGCTCCTGCATTGAGCATCTTCCCCGAGGTGGTCAGTCCTTGTCATAGCAGCTTGTTGTTCCACTGTTTGGTTGATTTACATATTAGCCTTTTATTATATATGATGGCATTATGATAATTCTGTACATGAACTTGTACTTTTAACAACAGATCTGGATTGTTATCCTTGGCTTACTGTGTAACTAGTACTGTGTGGTTCACCTATGACTTTGAATAACTAAGGGTTCCGTTAAGTTAGCATTTTATTTGGATAAGAAAAAAATTAGCCAGTCTCTGTTTTTCTTCCATGCTTAATTAGAAGTGAAATGCAGAGGACCTCCAGAGTCAGCAGTTCATTTAAAAGTGCCTTTCTTAAAGGATGCCTCATGCTCTCAGGTTATTCATGGAGTTATTTTTTAAGTACCTGCTTAGTCACTTGAGGTGAAATGCTTAGAGTCGCTTTTCCACATTGCAGTTCCTCAAACTTAAAGTTTTACTAGTTCCTAGTGTTTGGGACACTAAGTCTGTTGCAGAGAGTGCAATTCGTACGTCGCAGGCCAGAGAAGGCTTCATGGTTTCCGCCTGAAACACAAGTCAGCGTCTATAGCTTAAGGTGTCTTTCCCACCAGTGTTCCACTTGTTTTATATCACTTATTACACTGGGCACCCTTCAGGCTTTATTTTCGTTGTTGTTTATGTGATGAAACACGTAATCCTGTAATTTGACTTGAGCCATAATACACAATGTAATATTAGCTCATCTTACAGCTATCAAGCTTGTTTTGTGGGGAAAAAAAACACAGACTAAAAACCTAAGTAAGTCTAGATTTAGCCAGTTTAGGTGTAATTTGTATGTTAGTGATGGATTATATTGTAAGATGAGAGATAAATTGGGAAAATGTGCCTGTTGAGGGAAAGATCAGTGCATTTATATACTTAAACTTTTCATTACAGTGTTCACATCTTAGAATACAGGCATCATGTACAGTTTGGCTTTGATAATGTTTCTTTCATTAAGTTTATAGTAAGTATATTTAAAAAATATACTCTTGAACATTTTCATTTTGTTTTTACATCTTTAAAGTAAAGTTTGATAAAAATGGTAGTTTTTTTGCCCTGGCTGATGTAACTCAGTGGTTAGAGTGTTGGCCTGTACATTGAAGGGTTGAGGTTTCAATTTTCTGTCAAGGGCACATACCTGGGTTGCAAGTTCAATCCCAGCCCTGATCCAGATGGGAGCGGGTGGCAACCAATGGATGTGTCTCTCTCATATCTATGTCTCTCTCTCTCTTCCTTTCTCCCTTCTTCCCTCCCTCCATTTCATTCATTACACTCTCTAAAAAACCAATGACGGAAATATCCTCAAGTGAGCATTAGCAAAAAAAAAAAAAAATACTTTTTTAATTTTTAAAAAATCAAAACAAACAAAAACAATAGACACCTAAGTCCTCTACTTAATGCACTTTCTAGGGTGACCCTAAGAATGACTCGTGGATCTTTGCCCTGGCCGTGCTTCTGAGCAGCATGTTTGTCTATAACAGCATGGGCAGCATCAACCGCCAGGCCCTGGAGCAGCTGCAGTATCCTTCCAGGAACCAGACCTCCATGTGCCATGGGAATGTAGCTAAGACTATTTTTGACGTTGTTGTTTCCTCATGTCAATAATCATGGTTGAAGTGACTAGAACACAGGGTGAATAGAAATGTTAATAAAAATTGTTTCTGGGTAAGATCTGGAAATTTTGGTGGGGAACATTTCTCATTCCTTAGCTAAGATCCCAGCTATGTGACTGAACTAACAAAGCTAATCAGGACGAAGTCCTCTCCCAGCTCTGGTGAAGTAGATGACTCAGCCGAGTTTGCAAGTTTCTTTCCAGACTTTGTTTGGGTTGTACGGGATTTCACGCTGGACTTGAAGTTAGATGGAAGCACCATCACTGAAGATGAGTACCTGGAGAATGCCTTGAAGTTGGTTCCAGGTATCAGAGGACGGTCTGAGTGGCAGAGGGTTCAGTGGGAGGTGTGATTAACTGAGCCCTGTTTCTCAGCGCTTAAGGTCAATCTTTATTTTTTATTGAATTGAGGCCGGTGCTTATGGCGGTATGTGTATGATAGGTGGGTATGGTTGTAGTTGTTATTATTACTGAAAAAAAGTCAAGTGACCAGAATTTAAGTTGGCTGAGAAAATGTAGAATCCATTGTTGGACAAAATGATTTTAGAAAAATTGACACCATGAAAAATAACTTAGAGCATTATAACCTTTGCTAAAACTTCTTAAGGCTCAAATATTTGTGTTACTTATTAAGTTCAGAGCTCATCTACTAGTATTTCTATTTAGCAAAAAATGCTCATTAGTATGGAAGATGATAAACACAGAATCACAAACATATAAAATGACTTTATTTTTGAAATACATTTCATGTTGTCTATTACAATAGCTTGCATGGTTGCATTCTTCATATAAAGGATATTTATATGAATGTTTCCCACCAACAAAATCATTGACATATCCTTCCTATACGACTGTCAAATCCTTTATAATTTGTTTTTTATAACATCGCTCTCTTCATTCTATAGCCTCATACAATATTTTTTGAAATATTAATCTCCTAACACTGAGTACATTTAGCAGGTAGAATAATAGGTAGTACCTAAGAATATATTCATTTTTGCTTATTAAATAATTTATTTTTTCATTCAAGCATCGTTTATTGAACAGCTGATAAATGCCTAGAATCACACTGTGTGACATTGTCACATTCAATATAAACTGATATGGAAAACAGGTGAGGTCTCCAAGTGGCATTAAGTTAACATTACTTTTTGATGATGTCTGCTAAAAAAAAAATCTATGAATGTATTTATATTGCTTGTATTTTTTTAACTATGTTTTTTAGGAGTTTTTCTTTAATGTTCTGAGTATTGTTTGTCCTTCAGATGAAACTTTTCCTAGGAGTATCATAAATATCCTTATTTCTTCCAGAAAAAATTCACTCTTACTTTAGAGCCCACGTTTTATTTCTGGCATGAGGACTATAAAATCAAACGTATTTCTGACCATTTTGGAGATTAATCTATCATTCAAAAATAACAAACAGTTGAACCATTGGACACCGTGGAAGAGGGCTAAGGAAAACAATCATAAATTTCTTCACTAGGGACAGATGCCCAACTCCTGTGTTCTCCAGAAGTACTTTCTATGCTCCTGGCTCTGGAAATAATTAATAAATTAATAAATAATACAATTCTATGCTTTGGTAGGTTATTAGCATTAAATAAAAGGAGATTAAATGATTAAATAAAAGGAGACTTACAGGAACCAGTGTTACAGTGATGCAAAAATCCCTGGAAATGAATGTTTTCAACCTCCTTGCCTAAAGACTGCCTCATAAGTGATTACTCTTTTTCTTTTTTATAGGCGAGGATCCCCAAATCCAGAAATCAAACATGCCTAGAGAGTATATCAGGAAGTTCTTCCCAAGGCTGAAGTGCTTTGTCTTTGACTACCCTACAAATGACAAAAAAGTATTACACTACGTGGAGGAGATGTCAGAAAACCAACTAGAATGGAATTTTCAGGAGCAATCCAAAAATTTCTGTCAATATATCCTTACACATGCAAAAACCAAGACTCTGAGAGAAGAAATCATTGTCACTGGAATTGGTGAGTCTTCATTGTTACAGCAAGTTTCTCTGCAGTTCAGTGTGTGTGATTGCCCTCAGAATTTGTTAGTAATTTTGTTCCCTTCTCTATGTGATATGGAAACCCAGACATTCTTGCCACACCATAGACATGCGTGTTTTTTCATTAAAGTTTCCCTATATGAGGGATTATTGAAGCCTACTGTATCTCAGGAAATTAATACACTAATGACATAATTACAAGCTGCTGTTAAGGAGAGGAATCTGCATGATGATGATAAGACCATTGAGATGGGTGTGTCTTGTTGAGGATACACAAGTTATTTTGAGAATTTACACCTGTCAGAAAAAATATATAGCAGAACATAAGCCTTTGAAATCTCATTAGTGTTTGAGGAGAAATTTTAACTATAGCCTATGTGCAGGGCTAGATTCACAGATATACCAACTGAGCAGACACACAGTGCCCTATGCTGAGATGGACCCAGGCTTGGTTTAATGTTTGTGTCACTGTCCTGAAATTCTTGATTTTTTTTAAAGAGGCCCCACATTCAGTTTAGAATAGTGCCCACAAATTACATACTTTACTGACCTATAAGATAAACTCATTTTATAAGTTCAATGGGAAATTATTCTAGGAAATTCTCGAATGTGTTGGATGAGATTATTATTTTCATACTAGGATGCGATGAATCCATAAATCAAAAAAGAGTGAATAGAATAGACAGTAATGTCATAATTAGAAAGTAGACACATAAAAGTAAAAGGAGGAGGCAACAAAGATGAAGACAAGGAGGAATATCGGGAGAAAGAAAAAGAAAACAGAACCCTTCATTTCAGTAAAATTGTTGCGATTTTTGGAATGCTGATCTTGAACGCTTGTTAAACTGAGTGAAAAATTCCTTTTAATTTCCTAAATATAATGTGTCATTTAGGGCTGGGGACTCTGGCAAAAGCCTATGTGGATGCCATCAACCGTGGAGCAGTGCCTTGTTTGGAGAACACAGTGACAACTCTGGCTGAGCAAGAGAACTCAGGGGCTGTGCAGAAGGCAGCCGACCACTACAGCGAGCACATGGCCCAGAGAGTGAGCTTCCCCACAGACACCCTGCAGGAGCTGCTGGACCTGCACACAGCCTGTGAGAGGGAAGCCATTTCAGTCTTCATGGAGCACTCCTTCAAGGATGACAACCAGGTGTTTCAGAAGAAGCTTATGGTAAGATATCTTAGCTTACATCCTTCCTGAAAACTGCCCTTCTGTAATGATGCCTAGATTCCCTTTTTGTGACTCCCGAGTTCACATGTTTCTAACTGTAGAATGAGCCTGGATTGTTCTGAGTGACTGACCTCTATAGGATACTGTACATACTTTTTCTAAAAGATTATTTTTTGTATGTTCTATCATTGCAAAACAAAAGATCGTGTGCTTAGCAGCATACAAAAACACACGGTTCTTCAGGTCAGATTCCAGAACAAAATATGGGTGCCCTGCTCAGTGTACCACATGCTGAAAACAAGGTTCAATTGGGCTTATATGATTAAATGAAGGGTATGGGAAACTGCCCTCCATCTTCAAGCCCGCAATGATTCATCATATCTTTTTGTATTATTTCTAATTTCTATGACTACCTATACTGTGCCATCAACTGTTGAAATCTTCTTTTAAAGGGCTCATGTAGTTAGGTAATGCCCACCTTAAAATTTCTATCTTAAAGTCAAGCTGGGCTGTATAACATAATCTAATCATAGGATTAATCTCATCACACCCATGGGTCCAAGGATTATGTAGGGAGTGGACACCAGGGGAGAGAACTCTTAGAAGACATCAAAATTCTACTCACTATCAGCACTTTCACAGAAAGCTTGCTTTGAGTGTGCCTTTGACTATTTTATAGGTTACAAAAATCTCTCAGTTCATATAGAATAAAACCAACTTCATTAAAATGTCAAAGTACAGCAAATACATTTTGTTTCTATATTTTTGCACAATCAGACCCTCATTGAAAAAAATTATGAGCAGTTTAAAACTCGGTTCAGAGTCTGCTGAACTCATTAGTGGGCAATTGATTTGCTATGCATATATTTTATCCATAGCAACCCAAGTTTGTAAAGGAAAGTTGTATTGAAGTCTCCATTGCTCTTTGTTGGTCAACCCTACTACCAATAAAGGAACCATGCATGACACTGGGTTGCTATTTGAACAATGCTAGGGAGTAAATCCTATAACTTTTCATCCAAAGAAAAATAAACGTTTATAACTATACTAGTGGCCCAGTGCATGAATTTGTGCACATTGAAAAAAAATTAATTAGAAGAAATATATCACTATTTGCCCTTTCTCTATAATAGACATGTCAACCAAATTCATGATCGACAATGACAAGTGAAACACACGCATGCAACTTATTGGCACCAGTGAGTGCTTTATATGTATTGTGCATGCACAAGTCAACTTAGCCTTTTATATAGAGAGAATGACCTTGCTTAATTAGACCTGCTTTCTGATGTAGCTAAATTTTTTCCAGCCCAGTGAAGCACCCCAACTTCTCCTTCAGGTAATTGTCAGCAACACAGCAGTAAATATCAACACAAAGGAGATTATTGTTGTAGATTTTGCAAAGGGTAAATGAAATATTTAACTGCAGCAATGTTTGACTATATTCTGTGCAGTGAGAAAACCTGAAGTCATTTTCAAGGTCCACCATTTCTTACTTCTTTTCAGATGGGTCGAGTTTCTAAGCTTTCTAAATCTCTGTTTTTGGCTAATGAAAAGAAACTAGGATTCCACCGAGTCTCCTATCTACCTACTCCAGGACTTCTGAGAGGATCAAATGAAATAAAGCATGGGAAAACACTTGACAGACATTTGGTTAAAGTGTGAAATGTTTCCACCTGGCTATAAAGCCTGGGCTGAAAAAACTCCAAGGAGGCTAGTCGATGCTAGGGAGAGGAAGCTGGCCATTGCTAAATGATGTCATTACCCAGATGGACACTTAGCATATTAGCTTTTTATATATATAGATAAAGTGAGGGATGTTAATGACTTATTGTGGTGATCGCTTCACAATGTATACAAATAATGGTTCACTAAGTTGTATACCTGAACTATTATAATGTCATTTGTCAATAATATATCAATTTGGGTGGAAGACACCATATGTACAGACCTCATAATTTCACAGGGATTGAGCCTGAGCCAAAGTGAATAAGGGACTTTCCATATGATGCCTGGTCATTCCAATTCCCAGTCCGCCCTGGTGCCATCACACTGATTCTTTTCATTTTCTTTTTAATTTTTTCGATTACAGTTGACATATAATATTATATTAGTTTCAGGTATACAATATAGTGATTAGAAATTTATGTAACTGACAGAGTTATCACCCAAATAAGTCCAGTACCCTTCTAGCACCAGACAAAGTTATTACAGTATTATTGGCTTTATCCCCTATACTGTACATTAAATCCCTGTGACAGTTTTTATAACTGATAATTTGTACTTCATAATCCCTTTTCCTGTTTTTCCCATCATCCCAAACTGCTTCCCATCTGGCAATCAACAACTTGTTCTCTATATTTATAAGTTTGTTTCCATTTTGTTTTTACATTTCCTTTGTTTTTTAGATTCCACATAAAGTGAAACCATATGGTATTTGTCTTTCTCTGTCTACCTTCTTTCATTTAGTGTAATACCTTCTCAGTCCATCCAGGTTGTCACAAATGGCAACATTTCATTCTTTTATATGGCTGAATAATATTCATTGTATATATGTACCATTTCTTTGCCAATTACCTATTGATGGACACTTAAGTTGCTTTCATATCTAGGCTATCTATAATAATAAAAGGGTACTATGCTAATTGGACCAGACGTTTACCAGACATCATTTCATATGTCCTTCCTGATGAAGCTGGGGCCAGAGGGAAGCCAGCCCAGGCCCTGGGTGTGTGCAGATGGATGGAGGAGGGAAACAAGCTGGTGTCCCAGGTGCCTGCTGGCAGCCTGAGGAGGGAAGTCTGGGTCGGCAGCCAGGGGAAGGAAGGCCTGTTCTTACACGAATTTTCGTGCATCGGGCCTCTAGTTGGAAATGATCCTGCAATAATGTAGGGGTGCATATATCTTTTCAAATTAGTGTTCTGGATTCCTTCAGATAAATACCCAGCTGTGGAATTGCTGGGTCATACAGTAGTTCTAGTTTTAGTTGTTTGAGGAGTCTCCTCACTGTTTCCCATGGTGGCTACACCAACTTAAAATCCCACCAACAGTGCACGATGGTTCCCTTTTCTCCACATCCTTGCCAGCACTTGTTGTTTGTTGATTCATTGATGATAGTCATTCTGACAGGTGTGAGGTGCTATCTCATTGTGGTTCTAATTTGCATTTCCCTGATGACTAGTGATATTGAGCATCTTTTTATGTCTTTTGGCCCTCTGTATGTCCTCTTTGGAAAAGTGTCTATTCAGGTCCCCTTTCAATATATTAATTGGATGTGTGTGTGTCTGTGCGTGTGCATGTGTGTGTGTGAAATTGTATGAGTTCCTTAAAAATTTTGAGTATTGACCCCTTATCAGATCTATCATGTGTTATTGGCGAATATCTTCTCCTGTTCACTAGAGTGTTTTTTCCTTTTTGTAGATGGTTTCAAACAATTTAGTTTGATATGGACACATTTCTTTTTTTGTTTGTTTGTTTGCTTGTTTCCCCTGCTTAAAGAGACATATGCAAAAATACATATATTACTAAGAGTGATGTCAAAGACTTTACCGCCTATGATTTCTTTTAGGTTTCATGTCTTACATTTCAGTCTGTAATCCATTTTGTTTTCATTTTTTTGTATGGATCTATTCAGTGTACCCAACATTATTTACTGAAGAGACTGTCTTTACCCCATTGCATATTCTCGCTTCCTTTGTCATATGTTAATTGACCATGTAGGGGGAGGTTTATATATGGTATCTCTATTCTCTTCCATTGACCTTATGTGTCTGTTTTTATGCGTGTACCATACTGTTTGGGTTACTATAATTTACTGCATAGTTTCATATCAAGTAGAAAGATACTTCCAATTTTGTTCTTCTTTCTCAAGATTGCTTTGCCTATTCAGGTCACTGCTTGTATCAGACTTGGAGTTGCTTAGCAAGAGGTACAGGGCATGCCAAAGCCAACCACTGCTTTGTGGGGATTTCTAGGCCTTTCAAAGATTTTAAGACGGTGTTGGTGTGAGCTAAGACAGGCCGCTTGTGTGGAAAACCTACTGGAAGCAATTGGACCAGGTAAAAACTGGTTGGAGTAGTGTCTCAAGGAATTTCCAGTGTAATCTATATAAATAAAAGCCCAGTGACTGAATGGTGAAATGACCAGAACTACCAGAATGACTGGTCACTATGAGTTCTACTGTGGCGGCCAACTGGCCCAATCCAGGACCTGATCGGCACCCCCACCCCAACTGCCTGCAGCCCCTCTCCCCAACTGGCCCTGCCTCTGATCTGGCCCACCCTCCACCCTGTGGGGGCTGGGCCAGCCCGCCCCACCATTGATTGGGCCCCCACTCCCCCAATTGGGGGTGGGGCCGGCTGGCCAACCACCTGCAGCCCCTTCCCTGAGCCAGTCAAACTCCTGGGTTCCCTCCCCTGGGGCCAGCCCCCTGATAGACCTCCATCACCAGCCAGGCAGAGGAACCCCACCTATGCATGAATTCGTGCACCAGACCTCTAGTACAAATTATGCTAGCCATGTTATTGGAGAACTCAAATTTGGTGTCCACTTGTGCCTTCCAGCTGGGTGGGGAGAGTGCTTATCAAAGGAGCAATAGGCACATGCCCCCACTTCTCCCCAGAGAGAGCCACCCTGACCTCTGCCCCTGCACCCTAGACCTGACACTAGTCAATTACATTCTTCCCTCTATGCTGCCCTAGAAAGACTAGGGCAAGTGAGTTTGTGTGCATATGAGTCCTTTCCTAAGCCCCTCAAAGGGAATGCCTGAGACTCCTGAAACCCTCCTCATTCATTCACAATCCCTCCAGGTTTTCACAGACAGACATTGTGGGAATGCCTCTTCCTGGTACTGGTTCCTTGAAGTGGGAAACCGAGTGTGGCTGGGATCCATCATTCCACAGGAGGACACTCAGCTGCTGAGCTATCCCTCCCAATTCTTAATTGCCACACATAAGTGTGAGACCAGTGCCTCCTACCAGTCTTATTGTGGCATCTTCTTTATATTTTCCGTAACAGAACTTCTTTTCAGCTAATCTACAGGTGGCTCTTGATGGTTGTTCTATAATTTAGTTGTAAATTTAATGTGGTCCTGGAGGATATGAGCACAGCACTTACCTACTTCACCATCTTGACCTCAAGTAAGACAGCTTCTTACAAGAGGATTACAGTTGGACCTTCCCTTCTAACAACTTCTTTCCTCTGAGTTTCTCCACATTTCCATGACAGGAAACCATAACCATGAAGAAGGAGTATTTCTTGCTGCAGAATGAAGAGGCATCTGGCAAATATTGCCATGCTCAGCTTAAGCAGCTTTCAGAGCCCTTGATGGAAAGTATTTCAAGAGGAACTTTCTCTGTGCCTGATGGATACAAGCTCTACTTAGAAGCAATGGACAAGCTTGAACAGTCCTATAACATGGTGCCCAGGAAAGGAGTGAAGGTGAGATATAAAAAGAGAGAGAAGGAGAGGGTATTGAGGTCAGAGGGTCTTTGTGGATGCTTTTTTAAAATCTAAGACCACACCACAGCATTTATGGAGAAAAAAAAAGCATGGCAAGACCTATATTTTTGTCTTTTATAGCCATAATAAGTTAGACACTTTTACATAAACCAGAAATATTTCTTCCTAAATATGGGATTTATTAATACCCAAAATCTAGATGAAATAGAACATTTGTTTTATTTAACAAACAGTGCAATAGTTTTGCGCTAAGTATAGGAGATATATAATTAAAGAAACAACATTCTCAAGAAGCTTATGACCTTACTGAAAAGGGACATATAAATAGTCAATTGGATATGGTCATCATACAATTATACACTGATAGTGATACTGTGCTGCTGATGATAATGATGGTGATGCGTAACATATATTGAACACTCGCTTTCTATTACACGTATCATCTTAGGTGCTGTGTTTGGATGATCAATTTATTAGAATAATATCATCCTCATTATACACTTGAGGAATGAGATGCACTGAGAAGCTAATAAGTTACCTAAAAGCAGACAGACAGCAAGTGGTGGAGTTGGTAAGGAAGGTCTGTGTACCCGGCAGCCATTCAAATCTTACAAGGGAGTTTAGCAAAGCTTCCTGGAAGAGGAGGGGGAAGCTGCAAGTTGAAGTATCAATACATGCTACTTGAGTAAAGAAAGGGTAGATGAGCATCCAGTCAGAAGAAAAAGAAAGCGCACTTATTGCAAACAATGCAAGATGAGTGTAGAACTGCACATAAGCCTGGATGTCTGGAACCTGGGGTGGATTGTGGCTGGCATATGAAAATGGGAAGCTGGAGAGATAGGAAAGAGGTTGCTATTGAAGGTTTTATTCTAATTAAAGAGGTTTGAATTTTTATTTTTCATTTGAGAGAGAGAGAGACATCCGTTGGTTGCCTCCCACACATGCATGGACTGGGGATAGAATCTACAACCTGGGTATGTGTCCTGACTGGGAATTAATCCCACAACCATTTGGCATAAGGATCAAAGCTCCAAACAACTGAGCCACACGGGCCAGGCCTGGGATTTTTATTGTGACTGTGGAAGGAAGGGAACCACTGTGGGATCCTAAGAATGATGAAGAATTTACAGGGTCAAGTTTGTGGTTTTATTGAACAAGACTCCTTGCTCCCCCCTCTTTCTTTTTCAGGCACATGAGGTCCTCCAGAGCTTTGTACAGTCACAGGCTGCAACAAAGGAATCCATCCTGCAGGCAGACAAAGCCCTCACTGCTGGGGAGAAGGCTCTAGCAGGTACAGGGCAGGGCTCTCCGATCACAGACAGGAGGGGAGGTTCCGGCAGTGCCCTGCAACAGGTGTGAGAGCAAAACCCTCCTGAAACAGGTGCTTCTGGTCCTGTTAAACAAGTCAACTAAGCTTAAACTAGGGAATCCTGGTAGCTTAATTGGCCAATTGATGCCTTTCCTTCACATTCTCCTGACCATTTTAAAGTCCCTTTAGTCTCTGAGCTTAGGAGGGTACAGCTGAGCATAACTTATTTTCTTTCCTCTGTAAAATCCTCGGGGAACAGCTGAGCGTGCCAAGAATCAGGAAGCTGAGAAGGAACAGGAGCTGCTAAGATAGAAACAGAAGGAACAGCAGGAAAAATTGGATGCTCAAGATAAAAGCTTCCAGGAACACCTAGTCCAACTGAAGGAGAAGATTAGGAAACAAAGCGAAAGCCGCCTGAGGGAGCAGGAAAGAATGCTGGAGCACAAGCAGAAGGTAAGTCCGGGTGGGGTCTGGACAGTGGATAGAGGACAATCAATCACCTGGGTCCTCCTGAAGGGGAGGACAAAACACTTAACTGAAGTCATGAACCCTGAAGGAAACCCAAAGGCATCTGAGTCAGTGAAATGCCAAATTATTCGGGTCATTCTAAAGCCCTAAGTCTATGATTCTGCACCTTCTGTGGCATTAGAGTCTTCAGGGTGCAAATGCACAGTCTTGTTAAAGACCAGGCTGCTCACCCTGTTCCCTTTTATTTACCAGCTTTTGTTCCTCCTCACACACTGCTATTTCCTGGTTTGAACTAGCTCATTGTGCTCCCAAGTGAATAGGACATTAGTCCTGTAGTCCTTAGGATGTTTGCTACAACCATCAAAGAGACCTCAAGTAGATCCATCTGGTGGAAAGTGTCAGATTGTGCCTGATATGCTATATAGGATGCAGAAAGCTCTAATGTTTGCTGCATTTGTTGCCAGATCTGCCTGATTTATTCTGGGCGCCCAGAGTAAAATGTGTTCTCTGTCCCAATCTGGAGTTTTATAACCAGTGTTCTGTAGAGTCAGAAATTCCCATTATATGTTACATGTGTATAGTCATTCTACTTCAGTGGAATTGAGAAATAATTTGAATTGAACCTCCAAACTTCCCAAAGAGCATCCTCAGGGCTGGAGCAGTTTCCAAGCATAGTTGTCAGGCCTGACCCAAACCAGCTCCTCCCTACCCCCATTGAAATCATACTGAGGGATCTTAGAAAGGCATAAAGCCTGGATACTCCCACTATGAGGTCCAAATATTTGGACAAATGTATCAAAGAGCATCTAAGTTAGTAGACAAATAGAACATGTGCTTAGCTGTTGCAGTTGTTAAATACAAAGTGCTGCTAATTGGGATTTTCAAAAGGGAATTCTCTCCTCTTCTACAGATTCAAGAAGAACTACTTATTGAGGGATTTGAAAACGAATCTGAGAAGATGAGGAAAGAGATAAATCAACTAAAAGAAGAGATTCAAGAAACTGAAAACATCTGGCCTTCAATATTTGTAGAGCTCTTTTATATGGCAGCCAGCGTACTACTCGAGCACTCCCTGGTCCAGTGAAGATATAGGCAAGTTTTCTTTTTTAGATAGGCTGAGGATGTTTAGGAAAGATATTATAAAGGGTTCCTTGTGTTATAATAGCATAATTGTGGCTCATTTTGTTAGTAAGTGTGCCATGGTAGTTTTGCCTAAGAAAAGTTTAAAAATAAAGACTGATTACCAAAAAATACCAGAATTTGATGTACAAAACAAAACAAAAAAAAACAAGCTCACTTTTGATTGAATTAATTAATTTAAAGAAATGAAAAACAAGGTAGAAGATGATTTCTTCATAGTGAATGTTTAAGAAAGGCAGAAAGACAAATGGTATGATGAGGAAGATATTGGCAATCTATTATTATTATTTATTTTATTTCTTCAGCTATAATGATCCTTATGAATGTGAAAGCAAAGAGCAACAAATACTTTTTTTAAATGGGAAAAAGTATAAGAGATAAAACATTTAACTTTACTGATTATAAAGATATGCAAAGTAAAAGTAGAAGGTACTTGTGTCATCTGTCAGAAGGACATTTTGATAGGACATTAGGTTGGCAAAGGTTTCAGGAACCAACAGTCTCCGGTTTGCTAGGGACAATGCAAACTGGCAAATACACATCCAAATTTTAAATGCTCAAGAGAAAGAGTGTACTTATTACAGCAAGAAACAGAAGTTACAAGATGTGCATCTTCATTTTGTTGTCTGTTGGGCCTCTCAAAAGGTACTGGAATTTCTCCCTAATTTATGTTCCGATATAATGTCTACTAGGATGTTGATTGGTATCATCTCCAAGTTCCTGCCTCACATTTATAAAGGTGGTGAATTAGAAGGAAAGATTTTTTTCAGGGTCAGCTCAACACTTTAAGAATTCTGTTCAGTGGTGTAGGGCTTAAGACCTTTGTGGTTAGAATGAACTGCTTGTAATTCCGCACGTTGTGTGTAGTCTATTGACTCTGGACCTTTGCACACAGGACACAGACTTCTTAAAGACCCGGCTGCTCACTCTGTTCCCTTTATTTGCCAGCTTCTGTTCCTCCTCAGCCAGTGCTATTCCCTGGTTTCCTGAGATTGCATCAGGTTTCTTCCTTGGGCTAAACATTGTGCTGTGATCTCCCATCTACCGCACTTTTATATAATTGCAAAATTAAAATGACCTGTTTACAACTGTCTCTCTTACTACCTCGTGATCTCATCTACTTGATAATCTTCGTCATTGTATATTTGGCTCCTACCACATACACACCAGGTGTTCAAAAAATAGGGGTGATTCTATGAGCTGCCATCCAACAGCATTTTCTTACTATATTAACTGCTCTCTAGGTTCTCAAAATAAAGGACACAGCTTTAGGAACTAGTGAAGTATGGATTTAATGAGGCAGAAAGGATATGCACACCGTGTGAACCTGCTGCCCTGCTCTCTCTGAAGGACGGGACCCTCCATGTGCTCTGGGTTCTTCAAGCTTCTCTCCCATGACAATTACCCAGCAATAAGGTCACCACCTTTGACTCAAAGTGCAGTTATGACATTTAAAATAGTAAAGAAAGAGGCAGTATTTTGTATCCTAATTTGCACCATAATTCTTATGTGCCTTTAAGGTGCTTCTGTTGAAAGAAAACTATGCTTTTGCTATGAAGATCAATTTCTCATTTAATATGATGCCCACAGCTGACAGAGGGGTAGAATCCACAAGCACAGCCCTGCTTTCTTGAGAGTTGTGAGATCATGCTCAGTAGCCATTCATTTTCCTCATTCAAAGCCACTGGAATCAGAAGCCCTGCACTGGATCCAGCCCTCAGACACACTGGTATCACCATAGGAATGCTCTGAATGCTGCACATCTGGATGGTGGGTAAAGTGATGAGGCGCAGTGATGAGTTCTGCTTCCCAATCAAATCTCCCCAACACACATGGCCAACAACACAAATTATAAACAGTTTACATGACAATTGTGATATGAAATAATCATACTTAGAGAAAGGAAGAAGCAGAAGTGAGGTGAAGGACAGCAAAACCCGAGAAGAAGAAATCTTTAAGCTTTAGTCAGAAATTGGCATACCTTGGAATAAGTTTATACAAATCTAAGAATAGGCTTCAGGGAAAAGGCCTCTGTCATAGTTGAAAATAATAAATAAATGTTAAGTTATGGAAAAGATAAAAGTAATACCACTGTAATTAACTAGTTATAAATAGAAAAGGAGCAAAGGGAAGGCCAGATATTATAGGTATGTTCCCCGCAAAACATTCGGGGAAGGCGACTGAACAAAGGGAAAATGGACACATGCCCCGAAATGTTAGGATGACATAGGAAAGTTACTTATCTGTCGGTCACCCCTGGGAACAAAAGTCATTGGCCAGAATGGATGTGGTTGTTGCAAGGGCACAAAGATTTGGGATACATAATCCCCTAAACAAAGGTGTTCTCTCTCTCTCTCTCATTCTCTCTTGGTTGCTCCTGGCACACTTGGCTCATGGCTTATGCTTGGCTTCCTGATGTCTACTCACACGCCCCACGGCCGTGTGAACCCACACACACAGTGGACTAATGGACTGCAGCTAGCCTAATGCTGTACTGGGCCCTTCTCCATTATGGAACAGAAACTCTGGACACTGGCTTTGCTTCTAGCCTGATGTGGTACGGAAACCCCAGGTACACTTCTGACTGGACTAAGGGAAATGGGCCTTTAGAAACACATGGATTTAATTCCATGCAAATAATAATCACTTGTTCTGTGCAAATCTCAGAAAATTCTGTTTCTCTGGATATCTTTAAAACTCTACCTTCAGCAGCACCCAGTGGGGAAGAGGAGCCCCCACTTGATCAAAAATCAAAAGATCTATACAAGAATGTTTTCAACAATCTTGGAGGGAAGGCAGTTCACAACCATACTTTTCATTGTGAGAAGTGAGCAACTTTGGACATTTCTACATTCCTGTCACTAATTCCTCTGATGTGGCTATAGCCTGCCTCACCAGTGATCTCATCTTCTACTGCTACTGTCTAGTCCTCACAACATTTATTTATTACTGGAGGCCTGGTGCAAGAAATTAGTGCACAAGGAGTGTGTGTGTGTGTGTGTGTCCCTCATTCCAGCCTGCACCCTCTCCAATCTGGGAACCCTCAAGGGATGTCCAACTGCCCGGCCAGGATCGGGCCTAAATGGGCAGTCGGACATCCCTCTCACAATCCAGGACTTCTTGCCCTAAATCACTCACCTGCCTGCCTGACTGATTGCCCCTAACCACTCCACTGCCAGCCTGATCAATGCCTAACTGCTCCTCTGCTGTCCTGATTGCCCCTAACTGCCCTCCCCTGCCAGCCTGGTCACCCCTAACTGCCCTCTCCTGCTGGCCTGGTCGCCCCCAATTGCCCTCCCCTGCAGACCTGGTTGCCCCTAACTGCCCTCCCCTGCAGGCCTTGTCCCTCCCACTGTCCTCCCCTGCAGGCCTTGTCCTCCCCAATTACCATCCCCTGCAGGCCTGATCAACCCCAACTGCCCTCCCCTGCAGGCCTGGTCCCTCCCAACTGCCCTCCCCTGGCCATCTTGTGTGTTGGAGTGACAGTCAATTTGCATAATACCGCTTTATTATATAGGATGGTAATTCTTCAGTGGTACAGAGAGGATAAGATGCAGGAACTCTTTAGAAATACAATAATGATAATAATAATAATAATAATAATAATAATAATAATAGAAGAGACTTTTCTCCTACAATATAGGAAAAACCTTAACAAAGCAGGAGGGATGACAAAACAGTGCTAGATGCCTTCCTTTTCCTTCTGCAGGCTCAGGTTAAATGCTGCCACAGGATTAGTGCACTGGTGGGGGGCGCAGCCTGCAGGGATCAGGTGCTGTGGGAGCGCTACTAATCCCAGTTAGCTGAGCGGCACTCCACCTGTGGGAGCTCACTGACCACCAGGGCGCAGCTCCTGCGTTGAACGTCTGCCCCCTGGTGGTAAGTGAGCGTCATAGCAACCTCTCATTCTGCCATTTGTTTGGTCGATTTGCATAGTAGGCTTTCATTATATATGGTTGGATATAACAAAGAGCAAGATCATGTAAACAATGTCTACAGCCTAGGGGATATCCTCTCAGTAAAACAAAGGGTCACTCATGTTGAATGTAGGAGCTTCCATGGCAGGTTCTCTGGCCTTGAACTTATTATATCAGGGGTTAGGTCCTCTCTGGAGTACAGAGAAGCAGGACAACATATGTAAGCCCTGGAACATGCACAGCTGGCAGGAGCTATGGGGCCTGCCATACATATGGCTTCTTCATACTAGGGTATTAGGAACAGATCAATTCTCCTAACCCATCACATAGTTTAAGCCCCCCTAACTTCCTTATTTCAACTGACTCTTATGACAATTAACAAGTTCTTTGTTATTAATTTAGAAAATAATTATCCCTGTACTAAATCACCAAGTGCAAGGTGTTATTCTAGATTTGGTTAATTCATATGCCTATTCCCCCCACCCAATCCCTGCCCCTCCTTCCCCAACAGAGGTTACAACTAGAGTCAGCATACAAACATACACAGCACAGTGTTTTTCCTGCATTCTTTTAAATTTAACTACTTCCTAGATAAAATAATTTTCCCCAGCTGAAAACTGCTATTCTCCTAAGCTTTGTTTCCTTATTTGCTCTCAAGGAGAAAATACTTTTATTGGACACTGCAACTTTATCAATTGCCCTTGCTTTCTGTCCACACCAAGCAGACTAGTAAAATTTCTTATTTCAAGCCTCCTTTCCTATCTGTTATACTTTAATATAATAACTCATCTGTGCACATTGGAACATTAATATATGACAGACTTTATATATCATCATTGATTACCAAATACTTGTCTAAAAAAATGAATGACAATACACAAAATGTAACAGAAAATGTTTCCTGATAAATAACTTTTGTGTTTTAAAAGATAGGCTACTTTACTTAGTGTATTTGTTTTTCTATTATTTTAAAATAATTCATAATCATTAAAGAGGTTCATGATACACAGATAAGTAGAAAATAAATACAATAACATCAATGAATTAGAAATGCTATTAATATCAGAGTATATAATGTTCAAGACTCTGATCTGTTTGTTTTTGAAATAAATAGACCAATTTTATGCCTATCACAGATTGAATTATTCTCAAGAAACATGTCCAAATCTATCTATAGACAATAGCTTTGTTCATCTGCACAGGTGTTCAGAGTATAGGCAGGAAATTTATGTTTTCATGTTCTTGGTGAATTAAAAGTCTTCTCAACAAAGAAATTCCTCTCCATAGCAATGTAAAAGAGAAAGAAATCTCTTTTACTACTGAGTAAACAATACTGGGTATGTTCCTATAGCTAGACTGAAAGTGTCTAGAAAGACAGGATAAAATTTCAGATTATTTACATATGGAAACAGGAATTTTTAGGGGTGAAAAAGACAAGTTTTAGGAAATTTTAGAAATTAAGGGGACCATGGAAGAATAGAGAAGCTGAAAAGCTGCAACAGGTATATTCCCATAGAATGAGGGAGCTGGGAACAGCAAAAGGTCCATATCTACACTAATAAAAGAGAAACATGCAAATTGAACATCCCTCCACTACGCTCACCAGCCAATAAGGAGAGAGTATGCAAATTAACCAAACTAAGATGGCAATAGTCATGGAGCTAGAGTGAGTCGGAAGCTTGGGTTGCCCCCCGCGATGGAGGAAGCCAGGCTTACCACCTGCCCTGGCCTCCGCTCAAGGAGGCGCTGGGGAAAAAAAAGTAGGGGTTGGGGGCCTGGGTTCTGGGAGCAACCCAGGCTTCCAGCCGGCCTTGCCCTCTGCTCAAGGAGGGCTGGAGCCTTGGTTGCTGGGTGGTGTGGCCAGCCTGAAAATGGCCCTCAGACCCTCACCCAGGCTGGCCATGACCCCCAGCAGGGACACTCACCCTATGGGAGTGTGGCCAGCCTGCAAACCACCAGAGGCCCCTGGCCCAGGCCACCCCATGCCCCAAGGAAACCCCACCCTGATCCGGGACACCCTTCAGGGCAAACCAGCCAGCCCCCACACATGCACCAGGCCTCTATCTATACTAATATAAGGGTAATATGCTAATTAGAATGGGAGACCTTCCAGGAGACCTTCTGGAGATTCTTCTGGACAAAGCCATGGTGGCGGGGCCGAGGTAGAGGTGGTTAGAAGCCAAGAGGGGAGGGCAGTTTTGAGTGATCGGGCCAGGTTGGGACTGCAGTTGTGGGTTATCAAGCCAGCAGGTGGGGGAAGTTGGGGGTGAGCAGACCAGCAGGGGGGCAGTTGGGGGCACACTGGCCTGGGGAGTAGTTGGGGGTGATCAGGCTGATGGGGAGGCAGTTGGGGGCGAGCAGGCCAACAGGCAGAGTGGTTAGGGGCAATCAGGCAGGCAGGCAGGTGAGTGGTAGGAGCCAGAGATCCTGGATTAGGAGAGGGATGTCACACTGCTGGTTTAGGTCTGATCCCTGTAAACTGGCAGTAGGACATCCTTCGAGGGGTCCCAGATTAGAGAGGGTATAGGCCGTACTGAGGGACAACCCCCCGCCCCCCCCCCCCCCCCCACACACACACACACACGAATTTCATGCACCAGGCCACTAGTTCACAAAATAAAGGGAAGGAAGCCCTTCATCCAGAAGGAGAAGAAACCCCAAAGGGGATAGGAAAACAAGGAAGGGGGGGGGGGGGGAACCTCACAGGTCCCATGTGAGGTTGGACCTTTGAGCTCAGGGGTTACTATAGTAAGCAGTCCAAGGGAATAGTGACCAATCAGAGGGCATATCAAGGCACAAGGATCTACAGCCTTTATAAGCTGTAGGGAAAGGAACTAAGTGGGACTCTCCTCCTCCCTATGTGGGAGTCTGTACTTGTTCTTTAACAAATTTCCACCGTCCGCGGGTGGATTCATTCTTCCAGGCCAGGATATCCTGCGCAGTCCAAAAATTCTGCTTCAATATCAAAGCAGATGAGGTCCTTTTACACTACACACCTTTTAACAGGTATATGATATGTTTTCTTGGAATCAAAAATATCCTGTTTTCCCATTTCATGCCTGTACAGCACAATTTCCTGTACATCCTGAACTTTCTGTCACTTCCTTCACAGAGTTCACTCTTGCTCACTTGGAAACAGGTAGCTGTGGTTTGGTGAGTTGCCTTCATCTGAAAGAAAAACCAAACTTCTTTCATCCTCCTGAGAAGAAATGGCTACAGCCAGGATGGAACTAAGTTTAAGCTCCCGAGGTGTCGGGGAGCTTGGTGGGTGTTCACATTTCATGAAGAATGGAGCCTAGAGAGCGCTCCTGCCCTGTGCTTGCAGACAAGCCAGCTCTGCACCAGGTCCGCCCCCTCCCCCTTTCAGCAAGAAGGCTGGGGGGGATGGCAGATTCAGAGGACTGCTTGGGAGAGGCGGGATCCCAGCCAGCTGCTCCACTGTGGCAGGGTTGTACTCCCTGGAAGTGAGCATCTTCTCCGACCATGGTGGAGGAAGTGCATGGAGGATTTTACTGTTGTCCTGTTGGAGCCCTAGCCGACCTCTGAAGACAAGCCCTCGCCTAGGCGGTCGCTCTCGCAGCCTTTGCCCCTGCAGCCGGCTCTTCCTGGCGGGTGAGGTCTCCAGGAAAGGCCCCGCGGGGGCACCCTGAGAGGCTGGCAACCCTGCCCTGAAGGCGGGGGCCTCGTGGGCTCTGGGGGGCTGCTGCAGCCTCTGCTCCTCAGTGGCCTTTTTTTTGCCGAGTGCGATGGGCATGGCAGGCAGGAGGCAGCACAGTTTGCCCGGGGGCACTTGTGGGGTCTCATCCAGAAGCAGAAGGGATTCACCTCCTCCTAGCCTCGAAGGTTCTCTCTGCTATCCACTTGGGCGTCCTTGCCTGTCACCTTGCCCCATGGGAGAAACTGGGTAAGTTCCCAGGCTTGTTTGGGCGCCACGTCTTTTGCAGGCAGTTGGGGGCTTTTATGGCTCCAGCCCCGCGTGGGCCCCTAGCAAAGTGGACATGGGTGGACATTAAAGCTCTCGGTCTCATAGCACTTTCTGGGGTGAAAGTCCAGCAAAGTGGCCTTGGAAAGGATTGCTGTCTGTCTCCCTGCAACAGCTCCTCCCCTGGTTTCCACCCTCTAAGGATCATTGGGAAACCCTTCACTATTGATGGCAGCCAGCAAAAATGTGTTTGAAACCTGACACTGGATTGTGGCCAAAAGATCAACTGAAGACCAATTGCTATCTGGGCCACAGGATGGAAGCAGGAGATTGCAAAAACTCCTTTAGAATCTGTCCTTACTTTGCTTATGAAGGACTTGACCCTATCAGCTTCCTCCTCTCATGGTGTCAGTTCTCCAGATTGACCCCAGGTCTCTGGTAGTTGGCGTAAACTGTCAGCTATTTTAGGAAGGCTAAAATGCAACCATCCAGTCACTTGAAAGGAATTTGGTTTTGCTGGCCTTAAAATGCTTTTAGCATCTTTATGCTTAGACTGCTGATGAAAAACAAAAGCACGGAATGCATTGTTACATGTTAAACTGTCCCCACGTTAAATTCTGCCAGGGCTTTGAAAGAGTACAGTACATGTTTTGGGAGTAGTTGGCCTTTAGCTGTATGCTGTCAGATAGTTCTCAACAGCCCCTACTTAAAAGTCCTTGTAAGTTGTAATAGCCTGTCAAAGCAGCAAGAGAAAAGGGGAATTTACTGTTGTGCTAAAAGGAAATAGAGACCTTAATATCTAAAAGTCCCATCTAGTTGTAGTTTAACTGAGCCTTAAATTTTTCTAAAACAGCTAGTGTTATAGTTGCTTTAACATTGCTGTGAATGAGTGACATGAATTCTTTTTAGAGATAATACTTAAGTCATTTAAAAAATCCTCTTGTGTTTGGTAGTGTAATTCTTATTTTTAGCAGAGGGCAGAGACATGCAGAAGAGTGTCAAGACTGGTCAAATACAGAACATTTTAAAGAAGGCATGGCCGTAGAATTGTAGATTAGCTTCTTCCAGTCTGTTTTCTATTAACTGGCTTTCTGCCAAGAATAATTTGATGGACTCATAGAACAACCAATCTGCCTGTTGGAGGCATTGCCCATCCAATCACAGAGTCCTTTATTATGGATTTGTTTTGTTTTTGTTGAAACAAAGACAGCAGTATGATGTCAAAAGCAGCCAAAGACAAATGATGCGTTCTTTAAAAAGCAGGAATTTATAATTAATGAGATTTTCAACAATACAAGATCAGAATATTTTTGAAATGTTGGGAAAAAATAGCTGTTAACCGAGATTTTATAATCAAAATAAAAGGTAATAATAATGAAATAATATACTAAACAAATAAAATCCTAAATAGGGTTTTAAATAAGTAGAGCAATAATCCATACTCCAAAATGAAAGAAATTAGCTAAAAATGGTATCTACAAATCAGTTTATATATGCCTATTATATCCAATATAACCCCAATTCTGGAGGAACTTCACAAAGTGTCCTGATTTTTACTGAGAAGAATTGGTTGGTAAGGGAAAGCAAAACAATGCACTGGAAACTAATGGCCTCTTTATTACTAAAATAAAATATAAATAATAGTCATTTAAAGTGTGGTGCTGAGTTTACTAGGATAAATAGACCACAGGACAGAATAGATAGTTAAGAAATAAATTTAAATATGAATAAGAACAACGGTTCATTTTTAAAAAGACAACTAAATTTCAATCTCTTTGCTATGATTGACATCAAAGTAAATTTCTCTTGGGTAAAATTTAAAATCTTCCAATTTGTGATCTTGAGACTAGCTACTTCAGTAAGCAGGGCTCTTCCTTCCCTCTCTCACTAATCCCTTTGCTTTTATTATTTGAGTACAAGTCTGTTTCATCCACCAGATTAAGTAGTTTTTAGGGCAATGGCTAGGCATCATTAATCTTCATCCACTCCTGAACACCTAGCACAGTGCTGTGCACACAGCACATACACTCTCTATATGCACATGCTGCTGATTATTGGTCCTGCCTCCATTGTATATGAGACTCAGTGACCCCAGTTGAAATAAATGACTTCCTGCTGCTGAGTACCCTAGAACATCCTGCATGGAGTTCCTCATGTGAAAAGCAATTTAGTATAAAATCATCCCACACCTGAAATTCAGAGTCTGTCTGAACAGCCTTTGAAATCCCTAAGCACATACTAATGAAGTATGGTAGCAATCATCTCAAGTAGAAACTGCTGTTTGGGTTCTGTACTTCTTTGTTTGCTAAAACAATAGAAAGTTATTTTGATTTTCTGAACTTATGTATGCTATCCCAATACTCCATTGATGGTGGTTTGAATATCCCATTGATTGTGATCTCACTGGTTACTGAAGCACATTCTTCTGGGAACCAGGACAGCTCAATTATCCCAAATTGTCTCAGTAGCTACAGATAACTGAGTTTCGGTTGACTCAGTAGTCCTGGAATCTGGACAGCACAATTATTCTAAATTGCCCTGGTGGTCCCAGATAATGTGTTTCTGTTGATTCAGTGATTCATAAAAACTTTAGATAACTAACTTGCTCAATTTCGCTTCTGTAACTGAACCAGGTTCCTCATTCCAGACCCAAATATGTAATCGATACCTTTGTGATATTCTGCTAATATAAGCCAGGTGTGGCAAGCTGTTTGGGCTGTGAGGTCTAGAGCGCTTTAGCCCCTCGTATGCCGCCAGCCTTTAATAAATGACTTCATAATTCGACTTCTTGAGGCGTATTTGGTAAGATGGGGGTACACTACAACACTAACATGCAAATTAATGGAATCTGTGACTATCTTTTAGAATCATACAAGTATTCTAGAGACTGCAACTGCAAATACACTGGGAAGAGAGGAAATATACCTTTCTCTACCCAGCATTTAAAAGGAAAAGTCCCTAGGATGTTTTTCAAACAGCCTCACATGAAAACAAAAGGCACAAATACTGCACAAACTTCATAGTACTAAACAAGAAAGAGCTGTTGTCTTGACATCTAGTCTATTCCTGCTTCCATTTACAAAGGATGTGTGTTCAATACAAATACTTTCCATTTGTCCTTAGTGGACACAAGATATTCCTCACTCGTGAGAAAAACATGGGTCAGAGATGTTAATTGATAAAAGGGCTGGTCAGACTGTCACAGGCAGTGAAGATAAAGAGAGACTCACAGCACCAGTATTTCAGTCCACATTGCATACAGAACCATGGATGAACCTAATTTGACCTTCTTTGTTTTTCCCCAAGAAAAAAAGGATTTTAAGTATAATAATATTACCAAAACTGTACTAACATAGTATGATATCACAAAAGTTGCAGGCAATATTAAAAATCTGCATATAACAGGATTACTTCTATTATATTCAAAAATATTTTTTCCTCTGGCTCTATTTTTGTTCATTAGTTTATGTTGTTGTTCATTATTTTCCACAAATGAGTGAGATCATGTGATATTTATCTTTCTCCGACTGGCTTATTTCGCTTACCATGATGCTCTCTAGGTCCATCCATGCTGTTGTAAATGGTAAGAGTTCCTTCTTTTTTACAACAGTATAGTATTCCATTGTGTAAATGTACCATGGTTTTTTAATCCACTCATCTGGTGATGGGCACTTAGGCTGTTTCTAAATCTTAGCTATTGTAAGTTGTGCTGCTATGAACACAGGAGTGCATATATCCTTTCTGATTGGTGTTTCTGATTTTTGGGGATATATTCCTAGAAGTGGGATTACTGGGTCAAATGGAAGTTTCATTTTTAATATTTTGAGGAAACTCCATACTGTTTCCCACAGTGGTTGCACCAGTCTGCATTCCCACCAGCAGTGCATGAGGGTTCCTTTTTCTCTGCATCCTTGTCAGAACTTGTCGTTTGTTGATTTGTTGTTGATAGCCATCTTGACAGGTGTGAGGTGTATGTCGTTGTTGTTCTGATTGGCATCTCTCAGATGATTAGTGACTTTCAGCATGCTTTCATATATCTCTTGGCCTTCTGTATGTCCTCTGACCTTCCTTTTAACACACTGACTCATCATTTGAGGACATCCCAAATCAATCACCAGGGCCTTGTGACTCAATGAACTGCTATCTGTTAAGTCCAATCAAATAATTGAATTTATACCCTCTCCCCTGGGAACTGACCTTCAGGCCACTTCACAATGGACATTCTACTTGCTAAGACCATTATCTCTCCCCTCTGTGCTCTCCCAGAATCTGGACCTGCACAGAGAATTCTCCACCCAGAAAAAGCCTGCCTGGAGTCCTTTAAAAACCTCTGAATCCCGTCTTTTGGTGCTGGTGCCATTTTGGGGCTCAGCCCATCTGGTATCCAAATGACCTAATCCTATATAATCCTATATAATAAAAGCATAATATGCAAATCAACCGAACAGCAGAATGACTAGTCGGCAGGGTGTGGGGCCAGTGAGCAGGCTGCACCAGGCCAGCCAAGGTGCTTGCCAGCAGGCAGAGAGAGGGAATGGTGATAAGGGGGGGTTGGCGACTAACCATGGCTGAGGGGCAATTGGGGTCCCACCTGGTCACCTCCCACAGAGGGAGGCCACCAGTGCAGCTGTGGTGGGGTGATGAGGGTGGTGCGGAGCCGATCCCAGAGAGATAGGCCCACAAAAGTCACAGTGGGGTGTTGGGGGTGGTGCCATCCCCTGATCCTGATTAGCCCACCAGGTCGCCTCCCACAGAGGGAGGCCAGACTATGGCTTAAGCCCGCTGCATAGGAAGCAGGCCTTTTAAGAACATCCCCAAGGCCTCCTGAACTGTGAGAGGGTGCAGGCCAGGCTGAGGGACACCCCTACCAGTGCACATATTTTCATGTACCGGGCCTATAGTCTATATATAAAAGCCTAAGCAACTGTTACAACCTGTCTACCAACCGACCAGTCGCTATGACGTGCACTAACCACCAGGGGGCAGATGCTCAATGCAGGAGTTGCCTCCAGGTGCTCTGTGCATTCTCAAAGCCAACTTCCTGCACACAGCGAACCTCTCACAGTTCCTTCCCCCGGCCGGCCGGCCCTGATTGGCCCTGATTGGGACTGGGCAAGATGGCCCGATTAGTCACGAACCCCTGCCAGGCCGAGGGACCCCACCCATGCACAAATTCGTGCACCAGGCCTCTAGTAAATTCATAATTCTTTAGCCCTTTTGGCCCATGTGTTCCTCCTTTGGCAACCGTAACACAATCAACAAACCACTAGCCCTGGCCACTGTGGCTCAGTTGGTCAGGTGCTGTCCTGTGCAACAAAAGGTTGCAGGTTCAATTCCAGGTCAGGACATTTGCCCAGGATGTGTGCCTGATCCCTGGTCTGGGACATGTGGAAGGTTTTTTGCTTTACGTCAATGTTTCTTTCTTTCTTTCTTTCTCCCTCCCCTTTCCTCTCTTTCTAAACAAACAAACAAACAAAAAAACACAAGCAAACAAACCAAAACATTAAATATCTTTAAATTGTATTTACTGCCGTGTAAAATGTAAATAATATTTACATTATATGCATGTGCTGAAGAATAAATTGAATTTAGTTAATAACACCTGTAAAGAGTTTAGAACCACAGCAGTGTTTGGTGATTGTGACAACAGGGACCCAGCAACACGTGGGGTTTGGCCCCACACTGTGAAACAGAAGGAAGTGACAAATCATTGCTGTGTTTTTCTATTCTTCCCCCCCCCCTTCCTTTTTCATTTTACTGAGCTGAATGAAATGAAATTTTATTCATTTATTAAGCATTTTATTTTATGCATAAAAGCATAAAATAAAATGCTTTTATACAAGTATTCAAGAAGAAACTGACCGCACATCAAAACAAGACATGCTGATAACAATCGGTTTCTAGAATGCACAAGTAGGAAATCAAATGTCAGAATCAAATGTCAGTGGTAAATTTGTACTTGGGATCAGAAACAAAGCAGGAAAACAGCTCATGACGTTCTGTGAGACAAATCAGTTTTTCCATCACAAGCACGTGCTTCACACAACCAGAAAGACAAGCGTCTACAAGGACATCAGCAGATGGCTAATATAGAAGGAAATGGACTTTGTGATTGGAAGCAGAAGATGTATTTCCTTTTAAAAAATTACTCTTCCAGGTAATTTTTTAAAGAAATATACAGTGGATTCTTGAGACATTCTGTCTGTAACTAACTCTCAGGTAGTTCAGACAGAGAAAGAAAGTATGTGGTAAAATAACATTACAGGAATTTTGTATTTTTGGCCAAGTTTGTGAGGAATGGATATTCTTCTTTCAAGGTTTGGTAGAAATCACCAGTGAAGCCATTGGGGCCAGAGCTTTTCTTGATGGTAGTTTCAACCTCTTTACTTGTTACAAGTCTATTCAGATGAGCTATTTCTTCTTGAGACAGTTTCAGTAGTTTGTATCTTTCTAGGAATTTGTCCATTTTTTAAATCTAATTTGTTGAGGAGATTTCCTTTCCAGAATAAATTGAGTCAGTGGTGAAGGTTCCAACTCATTTGTCAAAAGGCAATTTGTCAATAACCATTGGTTCACAATCTGTACAGGAAAACTTCACTACAGGATGAGATGCACGAGGTGGTAATGTTGTAGAATTCTGATCTGGCCAAAAAGACTCTGGAACAGGCCAATGACCTACAGGAACCCCCGTTTTGGGATTTGGCCTGACATATATGAGTTTGTGACAGCTATGCCAAGGCTGAGATCCAAAAGGCCTTGATATATCTGGCTGCCCATCTTCTACAAGGGAAAGATCTGGTCCTGCTTTTTCAAAGTTTATTAGCACTCCACTTTGCACTTTCTGCACCAAGGACTCCATACACTGATTAAACATTTTTGGAGAACATAGAGAGTAAAAGCAACTGCCTGTCACTTCACAAATTGGTGTGATTGCAGAGTCATCTAAAGGCACACCTGTCAACTGTTCTGATTCTACTGACATGGTGCCAGGCAACCAAAACACTAATGCAGAGAGTCTCTGATCCCCACAAAAAGGTTTCTTGCTCAATTCACTTCCAGGCAAAGGAGAATTAAGAGGTAAATGGAGCTTTAAGGCTTTTTCTGAGGCCTGCCGACATGACAAGCATCAGTCTTTTGAGGAAGGCCAGTTTAGCTAAAAGTTTGTCAAAATTGCTGATGTTTTCAATGAACCAGCTTTTGTTTTCATGGATTTTTTTCTATATTTTCCCATTATCTATTTCATTAATATCATTTACATAAATCTCTATTTTTTTTCCTTTTGCTTGCTTTGGATTTAGGTGGCTCTTATTTTACAGTGTCTTAAGGTGAAAGGATATTAATTGAGATCTGTTGTTTTCTAAGTGGTGCTCCAGGGCATGCATATATATATATATATATATATATATATATATATATATGCTTCAATCTGTTCTCTGTATCTATGACTCTATTTTGTTTGTTAGTTTATTTTGTTCATTAGATTCCACATATAAGTAAAATCATATGGTATTTATCTTCCTCTGAGTGGCTTATTTCACTTAGCATAATACTCTCAGGTCCTCAGAGGGGAGGGGGATTGAGAGACTGAGTGAAAGAGGTGAAGAAATTAAGAAAAAAAACCTTATATATATAGCCAACGTATTATGATAACTAGAGGCAAAGGGGGTGGAAAGGTAGAAGACGATAAAGGGGGATAAATGGTGAGGGCAGGAGACTTGGCTTTGGCTGGTAAACATACAATAAATATACAGATGATGTATTACAGAACTGTACACTTGAAACCTATATAATGTTATTTTCTAGTGTCACCCCAATAAATTCAATAAAATTAAACGGAAAAAGAATATACATGGAATTTTTGCCAAATTAATTCCAGTGAGATACAGAAATATTACTCCTGAAATTCTATTCCCTTACCCCCTTTTAGTGCTATTTTTTACGCATATATTACAAATTACATCTGTATAGGTAACAATCCCAACAATACATTTTGAAAGTTATTAACATAATTATATAATTTTATGTCCTGAAAGAAGCTGAAGGAGAAAGAATAAATGTATAGGGCTTGTTATATTAGCTTTCTGACTTACAATTTCTGGTTCTCTTTATTTCTATGAGTTCACCTTACTATCAGGTATCATAAATGTATTCTGTTATTGCTGAATACATTACATTTAAGTATGTCATGGGCCCTGCAATACAATTGTTGTATACAATTGCTTTTTAAACCAGTAAAGAGAAGAAAGGAAAATAAATCTGCATTTATACTGTCTTTTATAATTACACAGTTTCCTTAGTGCTGTTCTTTGTTTTTCCATTTGAAGTCACTTGCTTCCTGCCTGAAAACCTCCTTTCCTGTTTTTTGTAAAGTCAATGTGCTAGAAATAAAGTTTCCTCAACTCTCAACACTGTTTCAATAAAATCATTCTTTGGAGGAGAACTTCAGAGATCTTTGTGACTATGCACTGCCTCTCTCCCTGGACAAATATCTCTGAGCCACTGCTCCTCCCCTGGGCAGGGGTGGTAGCCTCTGGTCTTCCCCACTTGGCTCTCCCAGCTTGGAAACTCCTTCCTACAAGTGAAACAGAGAGAGGGTGATAAGGCCAGACAATCTCAGCCTGCTATGCATCAGCTAGTGCCTTCACTCTGTGAGTGGGCCTGGGTGCAGGTTGGGAGCCCAGCCTCCAGTGTCTGCAACTCAGTGTTGGAGGCGATGAGAAATACTGGTGGCTTGCCTCTCTCAGCAACATACCTTACCCTGCTTGAAAGAGGGAAGAGGAAGCCACATCTTGTTGACCACACCCACCAGGCACCAGCAATGGAGCTTTTGTCAAACTGAACTGTAAGGTTAGAGTCACTCAAGGAATTAGGCTGACACCAGCAAGCAGGAGGGAAGTTTCTTAGAGGGAATGGGGGGATGGAGCCACAACAGGGGAAGGTTAGCACTCAGTCTCCACTGTCCTTGGGGTTGAATTTTATGTGCAAAACCACAAGGGGCGGAGGCTGGGGGATATAAGAGTTCTAGTCTGATTACATGGAGTCCATTGTCCTTCAACATGATTAGTGCTGGCCCTTGAGGCTGAGGGCTGTAAGCTGCAGTTGTTATCCTTGGCCTGCTGTCTCGCAGCCTCTGTGCGACTGCCTCCTGTTGCACCAGATGGGGTGACTGCAGGTTGTTCCATGAAATGAGACTGGGGCCACTTTCTCCTTCGGGACTTTCTAGTCCACCTGAGCCAAATGTCCCCTGCTGGACTGTCATGAACTAGTTACGAAATCCTGTAAAATCCATGTACACTCCTGTTTTCATAGCTTGCAGAAATTCCTTTCATGCTTGCTGAGCCACTACTGCATTTTACTCAGTGCTTTCAGTTTCACATTACTCTAAACCCTTCATTTCTACTTAAGAACTTTAGGAAGTCAGGACAGCCACGTCACATCAGAGCTTAAATAAAAGCCCAATCATCCCATCCAGTGAAAGGCAGAGACGAAACCACTGCAACCTACACTGAAGAGAAAAGACAGGTAAGAACTTTATTTTCTCATCAAAGCAGCTTTCTCTCCACCTCTAAAGGACCTGTACTCTGAGAAATAAAGTCTAGGATAAGGCTGGGGCAGGTGGGAGAGATTTATAAGGGTCAGTTCATTTTCCAAAATATGATGAGCATGAAGATAGGTTGCAGCAGAGCCTGTGTGGGACAGATAGTGAGGTTCAATCCCATCGATATCAGGTGGCAGCACATCCCTAAGTGTCACTATGGTGCTTGGAGGAACTAGCAGCAGACATGGGCCTAAGCTCAGAGTTTGAAATGTATTACGATTGTCTTTCTTTTTGCTAACATTGTGTTGGCTGCAGACACAGTTAAATTACCATTGTCTTTGATGGAACTTGCTCAGTTCTGATATAACTGCAGCTGGCACACTGAAAGGGCTACAGGTAGGTTATTTTCATGAGAAAGAAGGATAGAAAATGAGATGCAGCATAAACAGCCACCTGACACTGTTAAAAAAGAAGAAAGAAAAACCTGAAACTCAGACTGAAAGATGAAGATTCACAAAATCACCAGACATTTCAGTCATATAGATGAGCATTGTTTCAAAATGGATTACTCATTTAAAAGTAACCCAGGTTCTGGTTGCCAGATGTGAGGAAAGATGGGGGCTGGGTGAAAATGGAGAAGGGATTAAGAAATACAAATTGGCAGTTACAAAACAGTCACAGGGATGTAAAGTAAAGCCTAGGGAATATAGTCAATAATGTATATAGTAAAAGCCTAAGCAACCATTACTGTGGAACGAACAGAAAGACTGGTCGCTATGATGGGCACTGACCACCAGTGGACAGAGGCTCAATGCAGGAGCTGCCTCCTGGTGGTCTGTGTGCTCCCACAGCCAACCGGGCGCAGCTGACCAACCTCCTGTGATCCCGACCCCTGGCCGGCCAACCTCCCTCTGTCCTTTCCCCTGTCCAGCCATCCCCAATCAGCCCTGATCAGGACTCAGTGAGACGCTCCAATGAGCCCTGATCACCAGCCAGACCGAGGGACCCCACCCTTGCACAAATTCGTGCACCTAGTAATGTAATAATTATGTATGCTGACATGTAGGTACTAGACACATAGAAGGGATCCTTTTAAAGTATACAAATGTCTAACCACTATGTAGTACACTGACACTCATATAATATTGATCATCAACTTTAATTTAAAAAAATAATATTTTTAAAAAATAAAATAAAATAAAAAATAGCCCCAGTCCAATAGATCCAATTTCTTAGGGCCAACTTCTTTCTTACCCCTTACAAGTAGAATTTGGCCCCAATACTTTTCTAAAAAGTTTTCTCTTTAAAGAACCTGCATGGCTAAAGCCAACATTTTGTTCACCTGACCTCTCTGTGCTCTCAAGCAGGTTTCTTCTTGCTTTCTGGAAACTGCCTCTGAATTCCTTGGCTTGGCATGAACTTTACTCATCACCTGCTTCTCTGACAACCCTCTCTCTCTCTCCTTTCAGCTCTTTCTCTCCCTCTCCTCCCCAGTGTTCTCCCCTCCTGTCTTCTTCCTGCTTCTCCTTCTCCTCTACCAAATGGAAAAACAGAACAAAACAGAAAACCTACAAGTGTATGACTGGAAATACATTTTCATCAAGCAGCCTAGACTCTCCTGATCTGCCTCCTGACCTTTTAATCCATATTTCATCGTCTATTGTTCCCTTACACCACACACATGTATACACAAACATGGTTTTGGTCAACATTCGGTATTTGCAGCCATGCAGTCTTACCCCCTTTTAGTTGGAGGCTAATTTTTTGTGAAGCTAATAAAGTTGAAGTATAAGGACCATTGCATGCACAAGCCCATGTCAAGGCTTTGGGCAGGTCCTAGTCATGTTTTTCATACAGTCATACATTTTCATAAAATTAGAAAATGAAAGTTATTTTGGTTCCACTTCCAGAATAGCAGTGTAAACAGTCCTGTGAACCCTCACTTCTGCAAAATAAGCACAACTAGTAGAAAACACACACATTTCATATCTGTGAAAAATGCCCTGCCTGTTTTTGCACAGTAGTTATAGTGTCAACCCTTGGTTGAAGGGTGGATTGAATGTTTGTGGTGGGGGCATGTGCAGGAGGCAACCAACCCAAGTGTCTGTTTCACATCAATGTTTCTCTCTCTCTCTGTCTCTCTCCACTCCCTTCTACTCTCCCTAAAAATCAATGGAAAAATATTCTCAAGTGAGGATTACCAACAAAAAAAGTCTGTGAAAATTGTCCAAAGAGCATACATCGAATTATGAAACATTTAATCCCAAAAGTCTTTATTCATAGTAGAATTAATTAACAAATAAATATTAAATTCCTTACATATGGCCAGGATGTAAACTACTCTCTGAACCCTATTCTATTTTATATTTAATGCCTAGCAAATAAATGTTTTTAATATATTTTTATTGATTTTTAGAGAGAGGGAGACAGAAAGGTGGAAACATCAATAATGAGAGAGAAACATTGATTGCCTGCCTCCTATGCATTCCCTACTGGGAATCAAGCCTGAAACCCAAGCATGTACCCTGACCAGGAAATGAGCCCTGACCTCCTGGTTCATGGGCCACCCTCAATCACTGAGCCACACCAGGCACGCTCTAGTATGAATATTTTATTGAGAATCTAACAAGAAAGTTTTCTATGGTAAATTAAAGATTTTGTTCATGAAAGTGTTTAAATGTTGATGTCCTTGTCATACCAATATTTTTTAATGTACTCCTTCAATTGCACTTCTGTGACTTTCTAAAATAATACAAATCTTCCTCTCATCCATCTCACTGCTGACACAGAACTTTTGGTCACATTGGAGAATTTTATGACTCTACCTTCTAGATCAAAATAACCTGGTGAAAGTTCTTGATCTACTAAGAATGGAAGTACTAATCCAGCCCATCTCCTTGCTTGCAGATAAGGTGACACCCTGGACATGGCCTCAGACATCCAGATGCCAGGCCCGGTGTGCCTCATTGAGAACACTAGCACACGACTAGTGGTTAACCCAGAAGCTTTGAAGATCCTGTCTGCCATTACACAGCCTGTTGTGGTGGTGGCCATTGTGGGTCTCTACCGCACAGGCAAATCCTACCTGATGAACAAGCTGGCTGGGCAGAAACAAGGTGAGGGGCACCAGCAAAGCTCTGCCAGGTTCCTTCTGCCCACCCACACTCCCAGCTTTGAGTACGGTGTTACAGGAAGAGCAAGGTAGAGATAGGGAGGAATATTGAAAGTGAGATTTTAATCTATAGTTATGCTCTTATCTTTACTATGATCTGAAAGAGTCAATTTTCTGTCTCTTCCCACTTTCCTTAATTTCCCTTTTAAAAGCATAATTTTTATTCTTTTCCTAGAATTCTATGTTTTAAAGAATCACCGTATCATTTCCAACAACTCTACCATTTTACATTTCTCCCAGAAAGGCACAGGATTCTAATTTCTCCACATTCTTGCCAATACCTGTTATTTTGCTGTGTGTGTGGTGTTTTTTGTTGTTGTTTGTTTTTATTGACTTCAAACAGGGGGAGAGAGAGAGAGAGAGAAACATTAATAATGAGAAAGAAACATTGATTGTCTGCCTCCTGCAAGCCCCACACTGGGGATCAAGCTTACAACCCAAGCTGGGAATCGAACCATGAACTCCTGGTTCATAGGTCCACACAACCACAAGCCACACTGGCCAGGCTGTTATTTTATTTTTTTTATAGTGATCATCCTAATGGTGTCAAATAGCATCTCATTGTGGTTTTGATTTGTATTTCCCTGATAGCTAGCGCTGTTAATTATCTTGTTATGTGTTTATTGGTTATTTGTATTTTTCTTTAAGGAAATATCTGTTCAAGTACTTGGCTCACTTTTTAACTGGCTTGTTTCTTTTCTGGGGTTGCATTGCAGGACTTCTTTATATATTCTGAATATCAATCCCTTAACCAAGAAATATTTTCCCCCATTCCATAGCATACCTATGAAACTCTGTTGATCATGTCCTTTGACCCACAAAAGTTTTAATTTTCAATCCAACTTATCTATTTTTCTTTCGTTGCTTATGCTTTTGGTGCCATATACAAGAAATCATTCCAAATTCAATATTATGAAGTTTTCTTCTATGAAGTTTATAGTTTTAGCTCTTACATGTAGGTCTTTGAAATATTTTGGTTAATTTTGTAGAAGGAAAAGCTTTCTCTCTTGCACCATAGAGTGTGATGCTGGCTGAAGGATTTTCATATATAACTTTTATTATGTTGAGTAAGTTTTCTTTTAGTCCTAATTTGTTAATGTTCTTATAATAAAAAGGGGTTGAATGTTTTTATGTATTGGATATTTGAATTTCCCTGTTTCTCTGTAAAATCAATATTGATTGCAGTTTTTTATTAATGTATTTTTATTGATTTCTGAGAGGAAGGGAGAGGGAGAGAGAGTTAGAAACATTAGTGATGAGAGAGAATCATTGATCGGCTGCATCCTGCACACCCCACACTGGGAATGGAGCCCATAACCAGGGCATGTACCCTGCCCCGTAGTGGAACCATGACTTCCTGGTTCTTAGGTCGACGCTCAACCTCTGAGCCACGCCAGTCAGGCTACTGGTTATAGTCTCTCCTTACCTTGATTATGTTTACATTTATCTCCATTTTAAGACACATTTGCTATGAAAACAAAACTTCCTCCCTCTCCTGTCCCCATGAAGGCTTCTCTCTGGGCTCCACGGTTCAGTCTCACACCAAAGGCATCTGGATGTGGTGTGTGCCTCACCCTAAGAAACTAAACTACACCCTAGTTCTGCTTGACACTGAGGGGCTGGGAGATGTAGAGAAGGTAAGTATTAAAGATTTAATTTGGACACAATCCCCTCATTTCTGGGTATTGTCTACACTATTTAATATTTTTTCTTTTCTTTTTTTAAATTTTATTATTATTATTATTATTTTAATTTTTATTCAAATAAGAGCTGACACTAAACCATATGTGTGTTTTTCATTTCTGTTTACATGCTAAGAGACCAAATTTTGCAATCAGGGATAAGGAAAATATAAGGCAGAATCCCAGAAGAGCATAGTGGTCATTAGATAGTATTCTAACTATTACCAAGAGGCTATAAGCCAAACCAGTTAACACAGATTCATAAAGGCACTACAAACAAAATCAACCATGAGTCTTATCTTACAGAGAACTTTAATTAAGGATTAATGTACAGGGGTCCTAAACTGTTGTTTAAACTTAACTGTCATTAACACAGTGGCCTTAGCAAATTATTTCACTTCTTTTAACCTCAGCTTTCTGATCTGTAAAACCCATGCAAATGATCTATATTTGCCTCATAGCATTGTTTTGACTATTTAATAATAATGGGAAGTGTTAGGTGAATAATAATGACTAGATAAAATAGCTATATAAGTATCATTACTCTTACATAAGTCAATTTTGCTATAAAAACATAGAGAAAATTACATTACATTTAAGGCTTTAGAGTGCCCACCAATCTGGACAATTTGTTTTTCAATTATCTGCCAATGGTCATAAGAGGATCTAGTGAGAATACGTGAACCCAAAAATACTAATCAGAAGACTTTTCAAAGTCCAAGTCCTACTAACAACCATTTTCATTTGGATTTCTTTTCCTCTTATAAGTCATTAATCTAAAAAAAGCCACTGGACTAAATGAGCATCCATTTACTACTGCTGATCTGGAAAGTGCCATGAGAATAAAGCATAATCCTGGCCCAAATGTGTTCTGATTTCCAGGGTGACAACCAAAATGACTCCTGGATCTTTGCCCTGGCAATACTGCTGAGCAGTACCTTTGTGTACAATAGCATGGGGACCATAAACCAGCAGGCCATGGACCAACTGCAGTATCCTTTTTGTGATCCAGAACAGCATCAACATCAGAGGATAGATGCCGAGAACCAATTCCAGCATGTAATAATTACAAGAGTTTCGCCAAAAGGTTGGTGAAGCTTGGGCTGCTCAACAATGGCTGAGCCACATATGTAGTTTACCTGTTGGAAATGGCTAAGGCACTTCCCCCAAACCTGAATAGGATTATTATTAACTGCCAGACAGCTCAGGGTATTTTATTGCCTCCTGTTGGTCAAACACCTGAAGAGCTGTAGGCTCTTCCCCAAACTGACAATGATTCTCTACCCTTTGATACCTTACCCTTTGAAGTGTATTATCTCCACCTTGCCTTGGGACAAATTGTGTTGAATAAAAGCAGGGTCCTGAGTGAAGGAGGAGAATCTTCAGTTCCCCTTAGCTGAAGCTCCTCTAACCCTAATGCCTTTCAAAAATATCTTTCATCGTCTTTGAACTCCTTCTTGAATCTACGCATAGCCCCTTTCTCCAGAATGCTGAACCCTTTTTAAGGCTGGGGAAAAAAACCCTGCAGGGAGCCCTGTACTTAAAAACCAGCTCCCAGAATGTGAATCCTGGCGAATCAAGCACAAAAAGAGAAAGTATGAAAAATAATTCAAGGGCAGGAAGAATTAACACTTGAGTTAGAAACAAAGCCAAAACAAAGGTTTGGAATATGTGGGACTAATATGGCATGAGGGACACTGTTCTTTTACACCATTTTTCCTTAGTTTGCTACTCAGCTATGTGACAGAGCTGACAGATAAAATAAGGGCAAAATCTTCCCCTGACGCAAATGAGGTTGAGGACTCAGCTGAGTTTGTGAGCTTCTTTCCAGATTTTGTGTGGACGCTGAGGGATTTTTCCCTAGAATTGGAAGTAGATGGGCAACCCATCTCAGCAGACGAGTACCTGAATAATTCACTCAAACTCAAGCAAGGTAAAGGGGACTTAGAACTGATTATTGGAAACCACAAGCCATTAGAAACCATCATTTTTTATGTTTCTACTTAGTATTATTACATGTATAGTTTGCTACTTCTCAGCTGCCTAGTTCTAAGAATTAATGCTTGCTTAATTCATAGATTTGATTTTGAATAATCTTCTCCCCTATTCTAAGAACAAGTGTCTTTTTCTTTCACCATTCCCTGTACTGTGATCAGATTGATTTTTATCTCCCTGCTTAAGACTTGTGATGCTGTAATTAGACAAAGAATATGGAGTAGAGTGGGCATTTATTTAAAGAAAATAGATTAAAGCATAACAATGCTCTAGGCCAGGGGCTGGCAAACTATAGCCCCCAGGCCAATGCAGCCTGCCAACTATCCTACAAATAGGTTTTACTGGATGAATACAATGTAGATGGTTCATGGCTGCTTTCATGCTATAATAGCAGAATTGAATACCTGAAAAAGAAACCACGTGACCTGCAAAGCAAAATATATTTACCATTTGGAGATTTACAGAAGAAGTTTCCAAGCACCTATATTAAGCAAAGCCCTTTTTTATCTCTCCCCAGGTACCAGTCCTAAAGATAAAAATTTTAACCTGCCCCGACTTTGTATCCGAAAGTTCTTCCCAAAGAAGAAGTGCTTTATCTTTGATCGGCCCACTCATAGGAAAAAGCTAGGCCAACTTGAGACAATGTGTGATGATGAGCTGGACCCCGAATTTGTGCAACAAGCTGCTGACTTCTGTTCCTACATCTTCACCAATTCCAAAGTCAAAACTCTTTCAGGAGGGATCCAAGTCAATGGCCCCCGTGAGTCCACTTCCCCGTCATTACTCTCACTGTTAAGACTACTATAATGTGGCACATTCTAAACAACACATTTCTAATAGATTTTATTAGTCAGAATTCGTGGGTGAGTAAAGATAGAAAAGGACAAATAAAAAAGCTCTATTGCTTAAAATTGCCCTAATAAGCTGTACCTGTACTATCCCATAAAATAGCTATTAGACAAGTGTAGTAACTACAGGTATCTAAAATTACATGTAGACTAATTAGAATTAAAGAGAATTAACAGTTCTAATTACATGGCTAGGGGGCTCCAATATTGGGCAGCACATATAGCACATGACCATCGTCACATAATGTTCTCTCGGACAGTGCTCAGCCAGAATAAATAAAATGGAGGACTGCTTTTTAAATTTATTTTTGTTTTTTCAATCCTCACCCAAGGATGTTTTTCCATGAATTTGAGAGGGAGAGAGAAACATCTATGTGAGAGAGAAACATGCATCAGTTGCTTCCTGCATGCGCCCCAACTATGGATTAAACCCGCAACCTAGGTGTGTACCCTGACCAGGAATCAAACACATGACTTTTGGTGCCTGGGACGATGCTCCAACCAATTGATCACCTGGCCAGGGCAGAGGACTTCTTTTTAATTGTTTCACAAATATTGATTATATAACTGCTTACCACGGACCAGAATTGATGATAGAGACATGAATGAGAGGTACATTTCCTGTCCTTATGGTGCTTAGGGGTAAAGCACATGCATTCAATAAACACAGGTCTACGGTGCCTAGAACAGAGGTTCTCACCCTTTGATCTGTATCAATATCACCCAAGATCTCACCAGAGGAGGATTTAATTCAGTTGATCTGGAGCAGAGGCTGAGGGTCTGCATTTCTAGCAAACTTTTAGGTGATGCTGAGGACATAGATGCAGTGAGCCAAATGAGTGTTGAGAGATATCATCAGATTTATAGAGGATGGACTGTTTCCTCACCCCACCTACAACAAACGTTATCTTTTTTTTCTCTATTTGTAGGGCTGGAGAGTCTGGTGCTGAGCTATGTCAATGCCATCAGCAGTGGGGACCTGCCCTGCATGGAGAACGCAGTCCTGGCCTTGGCCCAGATAGAGAACTCGGCTGCAGTGCAAAAGGCCGTTGCCCACTATGACCAGCAGATGGGTGAGAAGGTTGAACTACCCACAGAAACCCTCCAAGAGCTGCTGGACCTGCACATGGCCAGTGAGAAAGAGGCCATTGAAGTCTTCATGAAGAATTCCTTCAAGGATGTAAACCATTTATTTCAAAAGGAATTAGCGGTAATTTTTTTTCTTATGTGTATATGGATAAGGGTCTCAGAAAGCAAAGTACTACTAGAAAATAAAATGGGTATTTATCAGGAGAGAAGGAATTTTTACTAGACTTCAAAATGACAAAAACCCCTATTAGTTATTATTATAATAAGAAGAACCAATTTTATTATGATTGACTTAAAGTTTTGAACATTTTTTTCCTTTCATGCATAAATGAACACTCTTTCTCATAATTTAGTTAAATGCATGGAGGTAACAATCAGAGCTTTTCATCAAGTTACATGCTTGCTGTTATCAGACGATTTAATGTTATAGCCAAAAGAAAAGAAAGATGTAGTTTTAGTTATCTTGAGCAGGCTTACATTGAACCACATTTCTTCCATATGCAATCACTGGTCCAATTTGAAAGCAGAAATTTCTTTCTAAAGGTGTATGTGTAGGACTAGAGAACCTAGTCCTGACCTATATCAATGCCATCAGCAGTGGGGACCTGCCGTGCATGGAGAACGCAGTCCTGGCCTTGGTCCAGATACAGAACTCGGCTGCAGTGCAAAAGGCCGTGGCCCACTATGACCGGCAGCTGGGTAGCATAAATGCTAACATAAAGCTAGCAATCTCTGCCATGAACTTCACCTCCAAGGAGAAAGGGACTTCAGTAGAAACACAGGATCAGGAGGAAGGCTGTGGTCCTGCTGAGGTGCCTGTAAGTTTTTATAAGGGTCACAGACTGTTTTTTGAGAAGCCTTTCCAAAAATCCTGAGGTTGAGCTAACATTTTCTCTGTACCCTTTCTACTTCCTATTTTCATATTAAAGGCCCAGCTAGAAAAAAGGCGAGATGACTTTTATAAAGAGAATATGAAAGCATCATTGGATCGCTGCTCAGCTTTACTTGAGGATATCTTCCATTCTTTAGAAGAAGATATAAAGCAGGGGGTTTATTCTAAACCAGGAGGATATCATCTCTTAATGCAGACTGTGAATGAGCTGAAGAAAAAGTATCTTCAGGAACCCCGGAAGGGAATACAGGTAACCAGCATTTATCTGTCTTTCTGTAGCTCCCCTCATCCCCACACTTCTCTTCCTCCCATTCTCCCTCCATCTCCTTTCCATGGATCTGCTCTCTCCACGATGGCTTCATTCCTCACCCCATATGGGACCACAGCACCCACAGCTCCAGAAGTAGGGCCCTCACTCAGAGAGCAGAGACTCTCAATCTATATTTATATCAATCTCTTACAAAGGATTCTGCTTCATCGGGTGCCAGGCTTGGCCAACCTGGAGCATGCGCCCACCCTGTGACAGGGGCACCTTGACCAGAACAAGGACCAGAGACAAGAGAAGCAATTCCTACAGGAAAAGATGGTGGGAAAATAGGAATAAGCGCTTCCAACGATTTCCTATCACTAATGCCATTTTCTCTGGGTCTTAGAGTGAAGAAGTCCTTCAGACATACCTGAGGTCCAAGGAGTCTACGATTGATGCAATTCTGCAGACAGACCAGACTCTCACAGAAAAGGAAAAGGAGATCGAAGGTGAGGAGCAAGTCAAGAAACTACATAGCCTCAACAGCTTTTAAAACTTTAAATAATCTGGCTTGGAGAACTTGGGGTCCTTAAAACAAGAACCAGATGAGCAAAGATGCCTATTACTAGCCAAAGTCAGTCTCAGTGGGGCAAATGCAGTCAGCAGCAACAATGACAGGTGAGTTCACAAAGAAGAAAAAACGAGGTGGTCACCCACATGATTTGTCTTCTTCCTTTCCTCCTGGCAGTGCAACGTGTGAAAGCTGAATCTGCAGAGGCTGCAGCAAAAATGCTGGAGGAAATGCAAAAGAAGAATCAGCAGCTGATGGAGGAGAAAGAAAAGAGTTATCAGGAACATGTGAAACAACTGACTGAGAAGATGGAGCAGGAGAGGGCCCAATTAATGGCAGAGCAAGAGAAGGCTCTGGCTCTTAAACTTAAGGTATGTAATGGCATCACCTTGAGGTTTCTCTTCTTCTGTTTTCTGCCCACTCTCCCTGACCTGTTTGTCTGTCTGTTAGAACATGAAACCCGGAGGGACCTTCCTTGCCCAATTATACTTTCAATCCCTGTCTATCTGCCTGACTCGGAGCCTGCCTATGTGTGCTTACTAAAAAAAAAAAATTATTTTCTTTTATCTCATATCCAGTCCTTCATCAGTACATTCTTCAGTCAATGGTAGCTATTATCGTCCAGGCATTGTAAATATGTCTTATCTGTATTTCTTGTTTAATATTATATGAAGCAAGAATTGTTGGCTACCTATACCTTAGGAGAAGAAACAGAGGTTCAGCAAAGATGAGCTTTTATAGGGTCACACAGATCGGTAAGATATCTGAACCACCTTCACACTTAGAGGAATCCACAATCACTGTTTTTTTGTCACATCTGTTATGACTTTGGTTCTAAGAGAACCTTTATGAGCAGAAAGACTCCTTGCCTCTCACACTGTGTCTGCCACTCCTGCCTGTTTGCTATGCCCTACTCCTAGTTTGTGTAGTGAGTCTTCTGCAGAAATCCAGTATGCACAGTTAGGGGCCTTGATGTCCTTACTTATATCCTGCTACTCTTGCCACTGTGGAGGTTTAAATCAAATTCCCTGATCTAAGATTCAGGCACTTTCTTTGATTTTTGAGAATTTTTATTTCTGTCATGTGAACAGTCTGAGTGTGTGTGTGTGTGTATGTAAAAGAGTCTATAGGATTTGAAAAGAAACATGTGATTAAGATTGCCCACATATGTTGTATAGAATTAATGGGGATTATAATTTAATTTTATCACTGTGTTAGAAGGTATAAGTCAAAATCTCTCTTAGCTAAAAGAGGCTCAAGAAAAGCAATCATGCAGCTAGGACGTCCAAGAGAAAGTATAATGAATATTTATGGTACAGAAAATTTCAAGAAGAAATGAAATACTAAGAATGTGGAAATTAGCTAGAAGTTCAGATTTGCTTACTGCTGTACTTTATTTACTCTTTATTTGTCCTTTTTTAGGAACAGTCCCTGTTACTAAAGGAAGGATTCCAAAATGAGAGCAGACAACTTCAGAGAGAAATAGAGGATCTCAGGAATAACTTGGCAAGATCCTCAGACACTTGTGTCATAATCTAAAGACCTAAGGAAAAGAGCTTCCCTGGTCACTCTACCCAAGGCATACCTCAAGCAGTTTAGAATCTGGAAAAAATGTCATAACTTGAGAGAAAGTGACCTTCTTTAAGCTGATAAAAGAAATCTACAAAAAAACCCTTCACCTAACATACTTAATGATAATAAATGGAATGCTTTGCCCCTAACGCAGGAATAAAGCAAGGATGTGCAGTCCCTCCACTGCTGTTAACCAGTATAATGAAAGGCTTCCTACAATATGTCAAAAGGAAGAAAGAAGAAATAAATAAATAAATGAAACAAAAGAAGAAGGAAGAAAGAAAGGATGGATAGAATGAAGGAAGGAAGAGAGGAAGAAAGATCAGAAAGGATAAAATAAAACTGCCTTTATTCTCACACACTCTGATTATTCAGATAGAAAAATCCCAGGGAATCTGCAACAAAAGCAAAAAACAGCAACAACAAAAATGCTTGGGACAAATACGTGAGTTTAAAAAGGTTATAAGATTTCAAGGTCAATACACAAAAATCCACTTTCAACTGTATTTTTATATAAAAGCAATGGACTACTGGAAACCAAAAATTAAAAAGCAATACCACTTACAATAGCTGTTTTTTTAAATTGGAATACTTATGTAGAAATGTAACTAAATATGCACAGGATCTTCTATTCTAATTCAGGTCAAGCATTCTAAGACGAAGGGATTATGGGATCGATCATGATATATGAATTTCCTTAAATTCCAACTCCATTGTTGTTTTTATGATGTTCCTTTTACTCACTGTAGAGAAGAATGTTCAAGACCCTTACTTTTAGAGTTATCTCTGACAAAAGCATGTGCCTGGTATTTGTTGTTTCCCTGAGCATTAAAAATATTTCAGTTATGGGGCGGGGGGGCAGGGGTGCTATGGAGGGGTTCAATGGGGAATAAAGAGGGAAAGTTGTAATACAACAATAAAGATAATTTAAATATATATATATATATATATATATATATATATATCCATTGTTTGTTCGGCTTTTATCCAAACAGAAAGAAGAAAAAATATGGCTCAGAACCCAATGCCACATAATATGCCTACTACACACACACACACACACACACACACACACACATCCTACCCTTCCCACTCACTGTGAGTTCTTTGACAGACAGGATTTTATAGAACACAAGACAGGAAAACTTAGAGTTTTTTCCACCAAACTATGTTCAAAACAGAGTCCCTAGGGAGTTAGATGAGGCTTCATGAAAAGCAGACATTGCTTAAGTACAGGGATCATTCATTCAAAAAACATTGGTTGAGTATCTATCACATATTCTGCCAAGGAGTGGGAATATAGTTGTAGTCCCTCTCTTAAGGAGCTCATAGTCTAGTGGTGAAGACAGAGATTAAATAATACAGAAAACTAAATACCCAAGAAATTGAGGGGAGAGGATTTCCGATTTAGGAAGGAGTTGATCTAATCCCTCTACCCCAAGATATCTCAGATGGCTCCTTAGTATGTCTTAACAGTATTTCCCTTATCAGTCAATTAGTGGAAAAAAGAAATCGAATTTGGGAGGGAGAGATAGAAGGAGAGACAGCACCTATCACCTGGCCCCACAAAAACCTATTTAATTAATAGTGTGTCGTGCTCACAGTGTCTTTCTTGGAGTTATTGGTAAAGAAATGAAAAAAGCAATAGGTTTCATCTAGTGGCCAGTATTATTACTATTATTCTTCACAGTAATTTATCACTACCTTTTATCATCAGAGTTTGTTCATGTTTATTGTTTTTCTCTCCCAATAGAATACAAGTGGGCAGGAACATTACCTATTTTGTATATAATGGACTCAGCCATCTAGAAAGGCTCTTGGCATTTAGTAACCCATACAATAAAAATTTTTAAACACAGGAGTGAACAAATTAATGAATAGTTTATCATCCCAGCATCATTCCTTATGCTTCTCCCTAAAAGTTTAACATTTGATTGTTTAATAATATAATTTGAATATTACAGGAACTTGAGAGTTATCTAAATTCTTGTACTATTTAGAGTACAGTCTTCTCCCTCTCCCTCTCCCTCTCCCTATCCCTCTCCCTCTCCCTCTCCCTCCCTGTCTCCATAAAGGATTTCCTCATTATTCCTTCTTCATAGACCTAGAGAACCCAGTGTTGAATTACGTTCCTATCATTGCTCTGGGGATCTAGCTGACAGAAAGCACATAGTGCTACCATCAGCAGTGCCAAGAGGACATCGCACCCTAGGACAATTTGAAGGAGCAAAGTGTCCCCACTGAACCCTCCAGGAGCTGAGAGCCTGCATAAAGCCTGTAAGAGAGAGGCCTCTAAAAGCTTTAGAGCTCCGTCCTGCATGTGAACCAGGAATTCCGGAGGCGAAGCCACTCTGAGAGAGGAAACATACCTTCCTGAGAAGGGCCATTCCTACCAGGTTCTAACAGGGATTCTCACTTGTGCAGTGACATATTCAAACACTATTAGCCGGAGCCCACACACCGAGTCCACGCCTTTTTAAAAATTGTTCAGAGACTGTGAAAAACTTCTCACTGACTCAAGTAACCACTGATAATATTAAATTGCTGTAAATCCAGTCAAATGCGCATGTGGATAGACAGACAGGAAGGCAAGCAGATAGATAAATAAATACATAGTTACCCTGGGCTGCCTTTCTGTGGGTAAATGTACAATGTCTATTACAATATTTGAAATATGTCATATTTGTACAGCTATTATTACCTGGCTGAAAAGAATCAATTTAGTTTCATAATACATAACAAAAAAAAATCTTGCATTTAAAATAATGATATGAGGTTGCAAAATGGACATAACTCTTTTTTGATAAGTATCATGGTATATATTTAATATGTGAAATATGATTTCATTTCTTTATTATTCTTAAATGTTCTTATTGACTTTTAGAGAGAGAAGAGAAAGAGATAGAGAGATAGAAGCATCAATGATAGAGATACCAGAATTGGCTGCCTACTAGGGATCGAGCCCGCAACCCAGACATGTGGCTTCACCGGGATTAATCTGATGACCTCTTGGTTCATGGGCTGTTTTTTGCGGAGAGTTGATGGGGTGATGAAAATTTCTCCTTGATTATAGAGATGGTTGCACAAATATATATAAACCATTAAATTGTACCTTTTGAATTTGTGAATTGTATGGAATATGATCTATATACCAATAAACCTGTCTGGTTGAGTTTTTAAGGAGGTTAAAAAGCCCGCACTCATGTGGTGGTGGGTGCTTTAGTCAATCCTGTCATCTTCTGAGGCCTCCTTTTTTCTCTCTAAGACTTTTTCTTTTTAATCTATCTCCAGTTCCTAACTACTATTCATTATTACGTACAGCAGTATAGGTGACCAGGTGACTAGTCCATTATTCCAAACCAGGATTTTCCTACCTTTGTATATTCAACAACCCCTTAATATATTCTGCTGAGCAAAGGCCATCTTCTAGGTGTTATCACTATAGAAAACCTTCCCAAATTAGCATTCCCCTGCAGGCACAGTGTAAGTCTCATCCATGAAGTACGTGGTGGACTCAAGCAGAATCTATGATGAACTGAGCAAAAGGAATGAGATGTGTGCTGTATGTAAATTTTATTCACCCGTGAAAATCCCTTGCAGTATTGTTTCTGTACTGTGACTGTTCTAATAGAAACAGTGTACCTACTTAATCAGGTACATTACTTTTCCTCCAAAGCCAAGGGATTAATAGATGACTTATTTACTATAAGAAACTGTCTTTCTTACCTTCATTTCTTTTTTTCCCCCAAATTATTCTGTCTATATGAATTTGATAATGAGACTTTAAATTATGGCAGGCTAGTTATATGGGAAACCTTCCCCCTACAAACCACCTATAAATGCCAAAAGAAATATTACTTGCATTTTGAAATATATCAGTGTGTTTGCAAGAACATAAAGTTGAAGGAATCAAATATAGAAAATGAGAAGAAAATCATGGTAGTACCTGGGAGCTGAAGCTGTGACCATTCTGAAGCATGTGCCCATCTTGGACACTTAATGATCATAAGAAGAGCAGAGGAGGAAGACTTGGTGCTGAGATTGGTAGGTTTTCCTAATTGGAAACTTAGAATGAACTGGAAATCCTCTTTGGAAAGGGTAGGCTAATAAGTATCTATTTACAGCACAGGAAAAATTACCTGATTGACCTGAATTAGAATTTAAAAATAAAACCTTTCCCTTACCTGAGCGTTGGATTGAAATTACCTACATTACAGGTGTGGTTTCAGAAACTACTTAAAATGGGCTGGCGGTGATGGGGCACCAGGGCACCTGGCAGCAGCAAGTCCTTTTTGTAAGGCTGTGTTCAACTTGGACTCAGCGGATTCCCACAGAACAGTCCAGACAAACATGGGGCCAAAACGCAAACTCAAACAAGAGTGCAATCCCACACAAGCAGGAGATACAAAGTAACAAACAAATGGCAGCAAGACTCACTAGGATTCCAGACACTGTAATTTTGAGCTCAGGTTATAAAATAAAACGGTTACACTGTTTAATAATATAAGAAGAATATTTCAAGGGACAAGATGTCATAAAATACTATAAAGCAGCTTTTGAAAAAAAAAATTTAAGCAAGAAAGTTTTTATTGAATAGATAATATAATTAACCTTTACAAGGTAACAGTAACCTTCATTGTTACAGTTATCATGTTAATTGTAGACTGTTAACTATCACATCCCCACCTAAGTAAAAGAAGTATGTGTCCATCATTCTACTTTTTATTCAATCCCACAGGTTTCCCCACATTACGTTTTCCCACCTCCCTAATCTATTACCAGTGGATTTCATGTAACAAAATTATGTCTCCTCCTTTTATTGTAATGTATAAAACCAGGTGAAAAACTGCCATTCTCTGGAGCATTATCCCAATACATTGGAATTCTGCTTCCTGGCAATTGTGAACAGTTTGGCTCAAATAAATTCACAGAAATTCTCTACAGGTTTGAATGTTTTTAAGTTAACAAAATCATATGCCTTTAATGCAGTTCAGAACTCACTGGTGGCCCTGCTGGTAAGGCTCAGAGGTTGAGCTATGAACCAGGAGGTCGCAGTTCAATTCCCAGTCAGGGCACATGCCTGGGTTGCCAGCTCGATCCCTAGTAGGGGGTGTGCAGGAGGCAGCTGATCAATGATTCTCTCTCATCACTGATGCTCCTATCTCTCTCTCCCTCTCCCTTCCTCTCTGAAACCAATAAAAATATATTTTAAAAAACAACTCTGGAGAACCAAGATGGCGGCATAGGTAAACACCTGTACTTGTTGCTTCCCACAACCATATCAAAATGACAACTAAAATACATAACAACTATCATCCAGAACCATGGGAAACCTGTCTGAGTGGAAGAACTACAACTAGAAAAATAAAGAAGAAAGAGCATTGAGACTGGTAGGAGGTGCGGAGGTGCAAAAGGGGCTAGCACCTGGGTGTACTGCTTATTAATTGGGAGGGAGATAGAAGCTCCTGCGTGCTCTGAGCTCCAGTGCCTGGCTAGATTTGAGGGACCAAGACACATAAGGGGAGAAACTGCACTGTCTGGCATCGGGGCAGGAACGCAGAGGCGGCTTTCTTCCAGGTGGAGGTGCACTCAACAGCGGTCACACCTCTCTGGTGCAGAACTGACTGGCATCCATTGCTGTTTGCTCCACCCTGGAGACAGCCCACCCCCCCCCCCCCGACTCCACCCAATTTACAACCTTACCCAAGCTGTGTGCAACAGCTTTTGCATATGAATGGCTTGTCTTTTCTCAGCCTAAAACCTGTCAAACTGCAGCTGGGTCAGGAAACCCCAAAGCTATTTAAAAAAGACAAAGGCCAGCACTGCAGCAGCCTGCCTTGCTTCACAGCTGGGCCTCAGCTGGGCACTTCCAAACCCTATACAAAGAGGAGGAATCTGCAGATCTCTCTGTAGCTCCTGCTGGGTGGCCCCAGGCAGTGGCTGACTGCACCTCCTTGGAGATCCAAGAGCTAGTGTGCCCAGTGGTCAGTGTGAGACCATATCAGATTATAACTCTTCACATCTATAAGTAACACACTCAAGGGAAAGACTCAGTGAGCATCAAAGCCCAACTGAAGCAATTCTTTTTTTTTTTTAATTTAATTTTATTTTTATTGTTTTAAGTATTACAAATAGTAGTACATATGTCTCCTTTTTTTTCCCCCTTGACCTCCCCCCGACCTCCCCTACACCCCAGGACATGCCTTCACCTGCCCACCCTGCCCCCCCCCCCCCCCCCGCCCCAGTGTCTTATATCCATTGGTTGTGCTTATATGCATGCGTACAAGTCCTTTGGTTGGTCTCTTACAGCCCTCATCACCCAACCTCCCCTGTCTTCCCAATGTAGTTTGACAGTCTGTTCAATGCTTCTTTGCCTCTGTATCTTTTTCCCACCATTTCTTTCCTTTAAAAAGTTTTGCCTTTGCAGACTGGAAATAAACATATAATAACAAAACAAGACAAGACAAAAAAATGTTTGAGTCCCAATTTCAATGTCCAACAGTTTCTTATGTGTACATGTCAGCAGTGATATCTGGATGGTGGGCACATGGTGGCAATGCAGGTCTGACCCTCTCTGGTTTGGTCCTAGGTAACCTGCAGCGGTGCACAGCTGCTGACTGCTCCCATGGCAAGGCGTTGTCAGCGTCTTCCATCTCTGGACTGTTTTTTCCTCTTGTCTTCGTGGTTGGAACACTCCTGTCAATTCCTCTCTGTTGCAGGAATCCATCTGGTCTTGGGGTTGTTTTCTGAAAATATACAAATATATTCTCTACCACAAGTTAATAAAGGAATCTTTTCTATATAATTGATTTGGGATCCTTTTTATTTTTGTTCAAACGATTTTCCTTTGTCTTATTTAGACACCATGTGTGTTTTTAATGGCCGTCTTGCTGTTAGCATTGCAAATGAAACTTAATTTGGTAAAGTAAAAATTTTCTAGATGTAATTTACTTATAGGATATTTTTCCTTACATGATATTGCCCTACTACCCCCCCCACTTTTTTTTTAATGGAGGTTTTTGTAAATTTTATAATGCAGTCTTGATAACTTTAAATTAAAAAAAATTTTTTTTCCCTCACACATATGACTGCTTTAGGTTCATTGCATATTCAGGAATTTTACCATGAGATGAACTACCAATAGAAATTTTAGTTATTATTTTAAGAACAGCTTTTTGTCCAGTACTTGAATATTCACTTATTTTAATTAGCCTATTTAAATTAATCTGAAAACTCGATTACTATTTTACTGTCCAATTTAATACTCTACCAACAATCTTAGTTTACCCTGTAAATATTAGTGGGAAGGATTATTTGCATTCTTGAGTGGGCCCTGAGCATTCCAAATGCTCAGCTGAATTTAGATATAGGGCAACTGCTGTCGGCCAAGTCTCTTGTCTGTTACCTGGGTCCCGATCTGAGCTGGGCCAAGTCTCTGTCTGTCACCTGTATCTCGATGTGAGCTGGGCCAGGTCTCTTTCTGTTGCCGGGGTCCCGATCTGAGCTGGGTGTGGGAAGCGCGAAGCAGCCATGGGGGCAGGAGACCTCCTTTAGAAGAGGGTGAGGGTTCAAGCCCCTGCAATGTTGGGGGGGTGAGGGTCTGTGCCCCACTTCTGTTGCCCCCCCAAGTTCTCTCCTGATGGCCCCTCTGGGACTGTGCCTGTCTTAGGTTGTTCCTTCCTTGAGGAATCTTACCCGTCTCTGGCTAACCAGCCATCCTCTGGGGCCAAGCAGGGTGCTGTGAGGTTCAGTTCTGTCTCCTTGGTAGCCTATGACCCCGTGGCCTCCACACCCAGCACCTGCCTTGGGAACCCCTGGCCTGCTGGCAGAGTCCCGGTGCTGATCACATATCTTGGGGAACTCGGGTTTCTTCTCCAGTGAGGGCCCAGCTCACACAATTGGATATGAGACAGATCCATGGTACCAGCCCCCACGAGGCTTCAAGCTCAGCATGAACAGAAAGCTCAGGTAAGAGCTGAGGGCAATTGGATTGTGAGAAGAGGGTCCTTCTTGGCACAAAGGGCAAGAGGGGCCAATATAGGATGCTCAAGTGCCTTCCCAGTGCCTTAATTCCTTCTGCAAGGGATTAAATCCTTTCATGTCCCTTTTTTTTTTTTTTAATTGCTGCCAACCTTTCAAAGAATTAGTTTGTAAGTTTGTTTGGGATAATTGTAAAATATGCTGTTGTAAAATATCTAAAATTATAATGACATTGTAGAATAATATCATGTAAGGATATTCTTTGCCCTAGGCCCTGGCAATTCCATTTCAAACTGGCTGTCAATTTCTTTTTGTAGCTTTATATACTGAAGCAATTCTTGCCCCATAAGGGTGTCTCCTGCACAGCAGCTCTTCTACTGTAGACACAGCTGGTCCTCACAGTCAAGCAAACACAGGGAAGCAGACAAAATGAGGAAACAAAGAAATGTGTCACAAATGAAAGAAATGGAAGAAAGCAAACTACTGGATATAGAGTTCAAAACCAGTTATAAGGTTACATCTTCTAAAAACCTCTGAGAAACTTAGTGAGAACTTTGAGGAACTTAGTGAGACTTTCAAGGATCTTAGTGAAAATGCAAAAAAAAAAAAAAAAAGGAAAAGAACCAGTCAGAAATTAAGCATGCACTGTCTGAAATAAAGACTGATACAGTAGAAAAGAGGATCCCAAGACCCAAGAATAAAGTCAAAGATTTGAAATACAAGGAAGCAGAAAACACCCAACCAGAAGAGCAAAAAGAAAAAAGAATCCAAAAATATGAAGATAGTGTAAGGATCCTCTGGGACAACTTCAAGTATATTGACATCTGAATTATAATGGTGCCAGAAGAAGAGAGAGAGCAAGATATTGAAAACCTATTTGAAGAAATAATGACAGAAAATTTCCCCTACCTGGGGAAAGAAATAGACTTACAAGCTCAGGAAGTGCGGAGAACCCCAAAGAAGAGGAATCCAAAGAGGACCACACCAAGACACATCATAATTAAAATGCCAAGGGCAAAAGACAAAGAGAGAATATTAAAAGCAGCAAGAGAAAAACAGTTAGTTACCTACAAGGGAGTACCCATACAACTGTCAGCTGATTTCTCAACAGAAACTATTCAGGCCAAAAGAGAGTGGCAAGAAATATTCAAAGTGATAAATAGCAAGAACCTACAACCAAGATTACTCTACTCAGTATAACCATCATTCAGAATTGAAGGTCAGATAAAGAGCTTCACAGACAAGAAAAAGCTAAAGGAGTTCATCACTGTCAAAACAGTATTATATGAAATGCTGAAGGGTATTCTTTAAGAAGAGGAAGAAGAGGAAAAAGGTAAAGATAAAAAAATATGAACAACCAAATGACAACAAATACATATCTAACAAGTGAATCTAAAAATCAAATGAATAAAAACTCTGTAGAACAGAATAAACTGCTTAATGTAATAACATCAGGGGCACGGAAATGGAGTGGACTGACAATTCTCAGAGGGAAGGGGATGTGAGGGGTGCAGGAAGAGATGGGACAAAGATCTTATATGCATGTATGCAGTACCTATGGATGCAGAGAGTGGGTTGGTGAGGGCCTGGGATGCGGTGGGAACCGGGTGGAGGGGAGCTATGGGGAGAGAAAAGAGGGACATCTGTAAGAATCTGAACAATAAAGTTAATAACAACAACAACTCACCAGTGAGATCCATCATTAAATTATCAAAAATGTTTATTTTTTTTAAACTTAAATGCATAGGTATGTTTATATAATAGTCGTTGACTTGGTTGTAGGTTCTTGCATATTCTAGTGTCCTCATTGTTTTGTTTTTGTATTAAGGGTCTACAATAAAAAGCCCTCTAGGAATGCTGACAATGAAGGAAATAATTGGCTCTCTGGGAAATAAATGTTAAATCCATATTAGATAACAGATCAGCAGACTTAAGACAGACCAGATGTCTCCTGTTTGGAATATTTACATATTTAAAGAAAAAAAGGGATCACACAGAAGTGGCATCAGGTGACCATGAAGTTGCAAGAAGAGAAGCCATATCCTGGGCAAATGATAACAATTATGAATTAAAAAGAGGACCCTCATCTTTGGACTGGAAGTTATTGATCTTCCACTAGCAAAGCTGACCCTAGCTTTGGATCCAGGGAGCCCTCAAGTCTACTGATATGAATGGAAAGTCCAACTCTGCTGGGACATTGAACAATTAAGTATTCTCACCTGTTGCCATAAAACATTCAATTAATCTAACTCCCTTGTTTTGATTTCATGCTCACCAAGAAATCTGTTTCCTTTTCTGTTTTTGGTCCTTGTCACTGTAATATTTGACAGTCAATCAATAAAACAAACTTTGATTATCTTTACTGCATGGCCATATAGTTTGGTCACTGGAAGCAAATGAGCCAACCCTATTGACTGAAATCTTCACAGTTGGTGTGAAAGTTGTATTTCTTGGTGCATATAAATAAACTAGAGGCCCAGTGCATGAAAATTCATGCAATGGAGGTGGGGGGTTCCCTCAGCCCAGCCTGTCCCCTCTCACAGTCTGGGAGCCATGAGGTCATGTCTTACTGATGGCTTAGGCCCACTCCCTGGCTGGCCTCCCTCTGTGGGAGGCAACCAGCTGACCAGGGGAAGGCACCACCTCCATCACCACCTCCCTGCTGCTGCCTCTGGCCTCCCTCTGTGGGAGGTGCCCGGGCCAACCAGGGGAAGGTGATGCCCCCATCACGCCTCTGCTGCTGCCACTACTGGCTGCCACGGATGCCTGAGCCTCAGCCCTCACAGCCACTGCAGCTTGCCTGAGCCTCCAGCCAGCCTTGGGCAGCGGAAGTCTTCATCCCTGTCTTGTCTGAGCCTCCGGTCAGGCCTGGGCATTGGCAGCTGCCATCCGCAGCTTGCCGGAGCCTCAGGCCAGCCCTGGGCATCAGCACCTGCCATCTGCCACCCTTTTATTAATATAGATTGATCTTTTTGGTATATAAAGAAAAAATAAAATCTACACTAATAAAAGAGAAAGATGCAAATTGGCCATACCTCCGTGATGCCCACCAGCTAATCAGAAGTGAGTATGCAAATTAACCTGACAAAAATTGTGGGTTAATTTGCATATGCAGGTTCTGAGCAGCCTGGGTCCTGAGAACATCCTCAGGACCCAGGCCGCTCCTAGACTGTAGGCTCATGTGTAGGCCCTGAGTGGCCGGAATCCTAGAACACCCCGGCCACTCCAGGCCTATGGCGCAGGCGCCAAGCAGCTGGGGGTGGGGCGGGAACATCCACCAAGTTGCCATGGCAATGCAGCGAATGTTCCTGCCCCGCAGCTGCTTGCCCATGTGCCAGCACCAAGCGGCAGCCAGGGTCCATGCCCTAAGCTCAGGACCCACAACGCAGGGCTGCTGGCCTTGGGGGCATATCCCCTGGGCCGCAGGGACACACCCCTAGTCCAGTGGACACCATGCAGGGGGTCCTCTGTGCATGAGCTGCAGAGGAAGCAACTTTTCTTTTCCTTTTTTTAAAAATATATTTTATTCGTTTTTTTTACAGAGAAGAGAGGAGAGGGATAGACAGTCGGAAATATCGATGAGAGAGAAACATCCATCAGCTGCATCATGCACACTCCCCACTGGGGGTGTGCCCCCAACAATGGTACATAACCTTACCAGGAATCAAATCTGGGACCCTTCAGTCTGCAGGCTAATGCTCTAGCCACTGAGCCAAACCATTTAGAGTGTAAAAACCTTTTCTGACCGCTCATTGGCTAAGCTCCCTGTACACCACCATTTGCACTGTTATTGGTAACTTGGGTAATAAGAATCCAAGAAGGTGTTATAGGGTTTTTTCACCTCACTCCTGGAAGGAAAAACAAAGGTCTGCTGCTGGAGTGGCTAAGAAATGTCATATGCTGCCCCAGCTGGTTTGGCTCAATGGATAGAGTCTCAGCCTGCCGACTGCAGGGTCTGGGTGCAGTTCTGATCAAGGGCATGTACCTAGGTTACAGGCTCCTCCCTGGCCGGGGCCCAGGTCAGGGCTCATGCAGGAGACAACCAATCAAAGTGTCCCTCTTACATTGATGTTTCTCTCTGTCTCTCCTTCTCTCTTCCACACTCTCTAAAAATCAATGGAAACATATCCTCAGGTGAGGATTAAAAAAAAAGAAGAAGAAAGAAATGTCATATCCTATGAAAGAGACATCTTAAAAATGCCTAAATAAAGGTGTCATTTTTTCATGGTGAAGGAACTGGAGTCCATGTTGATGAAAACACCTTGGCGGCTGCAGTGGCTGGCAGTGGCTGCAGCAGAAGGGTGATCAGTCTGGTCGCCACCCCCAGGAGGACATCCCTTGAGGGCTCCCAGTCTGTGAGAGGGGGCAGGCTGGGCTGAGGGACCCTGCCCCCAGTGCACAAATTTCATGCACTGGGCCTCTAGTAAAATTTATAATGCTCTTAAAATCATGTGTAGCATCCTGAATCCTCTGTAAGTGTTGATTAAAAATTGAGTGTCTACTTTTCAAAAGACATACAGATGGCCCAGAGACATATGAAAACATGCTCAAAGACACAATCATCTGAAAGATGCAAATCAAAACAACAATGAGACACCATCTCACACCTGTCAGAATGGCTATCATCCACAAATCAACAAATGACAAGTGCTGGGGAGGATGTGGAGGAAAAGGAACCCTTGTGCACTGCTGGTGGGAATGCAAACTGATGCAGCCACTGTGGAGAACAGTATGGAGTTTCCTCAAAAAGTTAATGGAACTGTCATTTGACCTAGTGATCCCACGTCTAGGAATATATCCCAAGAAACTAGAAACACGAATCAGAAAGGATATATGCACTCCTATGTTCATAGCAGCAACATTCACCATAGCTAAGATTTGGAAACAGCTTAAGTGTCCATCAGCAGATGAGTGGATTAAAAAACTGTGGTACATCTACACAATGGAATACTATGCCACTATAAAAAGGAAAGAACTTTTGCCATTTGCAACAACATGGATGGAACTGGAGAGCATTATGCTGCGTGAAATAAGCCAGATAGAGAGAGATAAATATCACATTGCACTCATATGTGGGATATAATGATCAACATAATTTGATGAACAAGAATAGATCGATCTAGAGACAAATGGTAGGGAGTAGGGGTAGGGGGTTAGAGAGCAACCAGAGGACTTATATACATGCATATTAGCATAACGAATGGACACTGACACTGGGGCGGTGGGGGGCTGGCCCGGGGTGGGAATGGCTGGGGGAAGGTCAATTGGGGAAAAAGGAGACATATGTAAAACTTTAGACAATAAAAAAATCAAAATAAAATAAATAAAAATCGAGTGTCTAAGAGGGCAGGGAGCTTAAGTTCTAAATGGAGGTGAGCAGAGACATCTCTTTATCCAGTTGTGAGCACGTGGAGGACACATCCCATGAGTAGGATTCAGTCAGGACAGGAGCAGCAGACACAGCTGGGAGGGAGGACACTGAGGGGGTGAGTCCTGTGGGAGGAACCCAGAGCTGTCCTGGGATGTTGGAGCACAGATTCTGGAGTGGCTACCAGGCTTCAAATCACTTCCTGTTAGTGAGACCTTGAAAAAGGAACTTACCTCTGTGAGCCTGCATTTTCTTATCAGTGTGAAAGATAAAGCAAGAATTCCTGCCTTACTCTTCCCTGTACAGACTGGTATCACACAGGGTCTCCATAATTAACAGACTTTTCTGGGGTTAATGTATTGTTTAACAATGAGTAAGTTAAGCAATGTGTTGAAAAGTGTTAATATGTTCAGTAAGCTGCAAATTGCTCAGATATAAAAATGTATCTAAATAACATGAATTTGTTTAACAGTCTTCCTCTGTACCATTTCTCCGCTTTTCAATAGGTGATTGGGAGCAGTTACGTGGTAAATCACGAGCCTTTTATTGCCTTGTTATAAGCAGGAGGAATTGCAGTGTTTATTTCTTGGACTGAATATTTAATATCTTTGAATAGCAATAGTTGTGTTTACCAAGAAATTACTTTTAAATGCCAGTGTACCTAGATACCCAAACCCAGAAGCTATTAACTCCAAATAAAGAAGTGGAACGAAATAGTTCTATTAGATGCAGTTAGATGATCACAGGTTTCCAAAGTTTCCTGTTCAGGAGAGATCTGAAAGGATGGTTAAAAATACCCCAACCCTGTCTTCTAAGCAACCATCACAGGTTATTCTGATTCAGTTCTTATGTATCAGTAGCTTTGGCTCCTTGAGGGGGTCAGGATTTGGTCCAGGAAGACTTCAGCTCCTTTCTGCAGTTGAGGCAGATGCACTCCTCCTCCCCTGCAGGGATCCTCCTGCAGCCCTGGGCAGGTGCCAGGGGAGCATGCATCCAGGACACACTGTGGGAATCTGCCTTCTCCTGCCTGACAGCCACTCAGATCCAAATGGCATCACTGAGCTGCCCACAGCACGCCCCCCCCCCCCCCCGCCCTGCAGGGCCCCCATGCCACCTGGCCCCGTGACAACCCCCTTTCCCCTTCCAGTGCCCAGCCTTGGCTTCCGCATTTGTTGCTGTTAAAGAACAAGTGGCTGGAAGACAAATTACCAGGCATGGTTGCTGCCTGCAGCTACACACAAGTTTTCAGCTGCCCTCTGGATACTGACTATTCTCTTTAGAAGCAGAATATCAACAGAGATATTATAGCCAAAAGGCTTGTGGTGCGGATGTGGGGAAGCTAAATCGAAAGGACACCTTTTTCTTTGTTTTGTTTTGAAATTTACATTCTTTATTGTTTAAAGTATCACATATGTCTCCCTTTTCCCCATTGACCTCTTCCCGGAAAGGACACATCTCTTTCTGGTAATTCCACTGTTAGGCTGTCATGCCACCCCCCACCTCCACCCCCAAGGCAAGTGGTGTGGATGTGGGGAACCGAAATCGAAAGGACCTGGTGGGAGGGAAGTGTTGGTTTTTCTACAGGGGCTTGGGATCCCCAGGCTAATCCCTCTCCTCACTTCCCTTGCATTCCTTCCCCTGACCCCACAGTGAAGACAGAGCCCCAGGTCCAATGTGAACCAGTAATAGCAGGCTGCCTGAGGTCTACAGCCTGTCTCTCATGGACGTTTTTTTTTCTTTTCCTTTTCCTTCTTTTTCTCTTTTCTTTTCCATCACCATTTATCACCTCTATGATCTCTTCCACCTCCGCGCATCCCTCTCCACACCCCCTATCCCCTCACCCCCCCCCCCCAAACTCCCCAATCATCACACTCTTGTCCATGGGTTCTCTAGTTCTCTTTCATGTTTTTCTTTTTAGCTCAATCCCTCCAGGGCCCCACCGCCCCACCCCGGACCCCACTTTCAGAGAGGAAAGTGCTTTGCTTACTTTTATTTCATTTTCTTAACTGGTTCAATTCTTTTCTCTTTCCGCTTTCAAAAATTGTTTGCCTTCAACAGTGATTTTTTTCATTATCAATATAAACTCTAGTGTGTATGTATGTATGTGTGTTTGTGTATGTGTGTGTAAAATGCCTAATTTTATAGTCCAGACACATTTACAAATATTTTGTCACATAAACTTGCAGGTGTTTTTTTCTTTGCTTCTACTAGGGTATCCAGATTTGGTGGCGGTGGGGAGTATTAAATAGAATTTGATGGTCTCCTTCAAATCAAATTATTGAAAAATATGAAGTAAAAAATCAATATTTAAAATGAGCCAAAACACATAACCAATATTTTTTAAAAACTGACAAATACTACCAACATTTTCTCTCATCAGTTTATTTCCTACTTCTGTTAAGCTACTCTATCATATTTTAATTTAAGTGTGTGTCAGAATGCTGGCATATATATTTTAGTTCTATGTCAGGGAAATTTTAATTCACTTCTAAAAACTGCAATTCATTGTATTAATCTATGTGTGGAAGAAAAGGGGTGACATGCTAATCTGACTAGCTCAGGGAACTCCTTGCATGACTGCCTTGCAAACTCAGAAACCTAAAGTAACCACAAAGGATGATCTGAAATTAAAACTTTATAAACTAAAAGCCGTTTATGGTGGATAGTCACCTTCTTGCCTGGTATCATACCAGACAAAGGTCAATATTTACCTTATTTGAGCCTGTATATTGTCTATTTTTATTCCTGTTTTCTGATATATGTTTGTTTCCATTTTCTGTATATTTTTTTATTGTCTAAAGTTTTACATATGTCTCCTTTTTCCCCATTGACCCCTCCCCAAGTCATTCCCACCCAGGGCAAGCCCCCCCCCCCCGCCTCCGTCCCCCCCTCCCCCCAGTGTCTGTGTCCTTGGTTATGTTAATATGCATGCATACAAGTTTGGTTGCTCTCTAACCCCCCTTTCCTTGTCATTTGTCTCTGGATCTATTCTTGTTCATCAAATTATGTTGATCACTATATCCTACATATGGGTGAGATCATGTGATATTTATCTCTCTCTATCTGGCTTATTTCATGTAGCATAATGCTCTCTAGTTCCATCCATGTTGATGCAAATGGCAAAAGTTCTTTCTTTTTTATTAGTGGCATAGCATTCCATTGTGTAGATGTACCACAGTTTTTTAATCCACTCATCTGCTGATGGACACTTAAGCTGTTTCCAAATCTTAGCTATTGTAAACTGTGCTGCTATGAACATAGGGTTGCATATATCCTTTCTGAATGGTGTTTCTAGTTTCTTGGGATATATTCCTAGAAGTGGGATCACTGAGTCAAATGGGAGTTCCATTTTTAACTTTTTGAGGAAACTCCATACTGTTCTACACAGTGCCTGCATCAGTCTGCATTCCCACCAGCAGTGCACGATGGTTCCTTTTTCTCCACATCCTCGCCAGCACTTATCATTTATTGATAATAGCCATTCTGACAGGTGTGAGATGGTATCTCATTTTTGTTTTGATTTGCATCTCTCAGGTGATTAGTGACTTTGAGCATGTTTTCATATGTCTCTGGGCCTTCTGTATGTCCTCTTTCTAAAGTGTCTATTTAGGTCCGTTGCCCATTTTTTGATTGGATCTTTTATCTATCACTTGTTAAGTTGTATGAGTTCTCTATAAATTTTGGAAATTAAATCCTTATCAGAAATAGCATTGGCAAATATGTTCTCTCATGCTGTGGGCTTTCTTGTTTTTTTGTTGATTGTTTCTTTTGCTATGCAAAACCTTTTATTTTGATGTAGTCCCATTTGTTTATTTTCTCCTTTGTCTTCATTGCCCTAAGAGCTGTGTCGGTAAAGATATTACTACGACATATGTCTGCTATTTTACTGCCTCTGGAGTCTTGTCGGATTTTTATGGTGCGTGCACCGGACCTCTAGTTATATATATATTAGAGGCCTGTTGCATGAATTTGTACATAGGTGGAATCCAGCCAGCCTGTCCAGGGTGAGGAGACATGGGCGGTTGGCTGACCTGCCTGCTGGTCGAACTCCTGGTCGATGGGACAGTTTTCATATTAGCCTTTTATTATATAGGATATACATTGAGTGGCCATATTATTATGCAGTCTGAAATCATAATAATCTGGCCACTCTCTCTCTCTCTATATATATATATGTAATTTGTCCTTTCATTAATCTATCTATATATTCATCTATTATTGGAAAAGGAGAATAGAGAGTATATAGGCCTGTGTTGGTGATTGGAAGTAATTAAGCTATTAGTAGAAGATGAGAACAAGCCAGAAGAGGATAAACAGAAGCAAAAAAAAAAAAAAAAAGAAAAGAAAAAAAAGGAAGAATAAAAAAAACAAACAACAACAAGACAGAAAAAAGAAAAAGGAAAAAATTTGGCTAGAGAAGAGAGAAGTGTGCATCGAGTTGGAGCAGGGGAGAGGAAATTAGATATATGACTAAGATCAATTTTTAACAGGCAGTCAAAAGAAAGGATAGAGAAAAACTAAAACAGGAACAGGGTAAGAGAAACAGGATGAAAAAGGGTTAAAATTAGGAAGAGAGTATTGCCATAAAGGAAAATTAGATAGAGTAAAATAATGCTAAAAGAAAAAGAAAAATAGAATGTAGAACACTAATCTCAAAATTATTTTATTTTAAAATAAAAGAATGAAAAAATAAAATAAATATTTAAAAGGTAAAATAATAGTAATAATAATAATTAAAAATAAAAATATAATAATAACAAAGTAAAATCAAGTGAGAAAAAAATTTTAGCTTCTTAAGTAAAAGATAAAAAATAAAAAAGTGAAGTATTGAAGGTTCTTCACTTTCTCTACTGTTCTGCCTGGCATGTCTGTTTCCTTTCAGGTATTCAGCACAGTGTAGAAGTTCCCTGTGATCCACCACTTCTCTCTGTCATAAGCCACAACTTTGTTTTCAAGCAGGTGAAATCTCTCTGTTCACTTGTTTTCTCTGCCTGTATTTACACAAGCTTCAATTTCTGACACAACCCCTGGGTTGCAGTATTTCTGTATAATTTCTAGGAGTAAATGGCCCCTCTACCCAGTGCTTAGATTCTTTTTTCCAGGCCGCACTTAATACTGGGTTGGAGGGACAGACTGACTCAAAGCTGGTTTCCTGCTTGTCTCTCCTAATTCTGATGCCCAGTTTCCATAAAAACTACTTTCCTCTGCAGTCTCAGTGGGTGTTTTTAACTTGAAGATACTATGTACTGGACTTAGCAAGCAAAAGCAAGGAGGTAAAAAGAAAAAAGACAAATGAACCACGCCAACTCATGTCATTCTCCCTTGGCACTGTGCAGCCAGTAAAGAACTCCAGGCTGTCTTTCTGGGCACAGTCTCCCATGGCTGTGGGCTTTAGATCTTGAGTCCACCTCAGCCAGCACCTGTGGACCCCCTTCCACATTCAAGTGCTACACTGACCCCAAGGGCCGCGGGTTTGGTGGAGCATAGTCTCCCTAGTCCCTACTGTGGGTGGTTCTCTGTCCAGACTGAAAAACAGATCTCACCTCTCTCTAGGTGATCTCTGACCTTTCCAGCCATGGATTGCCTCACCAGCTGTGTTTAATTTGCTAATTCCAGGTGGATGTTATTTGACTCAGCTGTTCCTTCTATCTGCTCTGTGAGAAGGCCCAGGACCTGTCTCCTCCACTACTTTGTCTCCTCCTGTAAAAAATTTTTAAGCACTAACGGCCAGGGAGGCTGGAGTCTCAGTGTTTGTGGGTTTGCAGCTGAGGCAGCTCGTCCCTGGGCATTGTGGTTAGAGGGTCCAGGGAGGTATCCAAGGTCCCCAGTTGAAGGTAAGGCTGGGTTTCCAATCACAGCCATTCTCCTCTTCAAGATGGCACGGTCTCTGTGGCAGATCCTGCTGCTCTAGGAGAGATTTCAGCAATAGTAGAGGCTGCCTAGCCAGGGTAGCCTGGTCCACCAGTCCACAACAGTCCTAGGAAATATAGCTGTCCTTCACTCACAAATAAAGACACACCTCACATCTCCACGCACTCTCCTTTTGCTCTCTAACTCACAAATTATCTTGCAGCCTGCCATCCCATCAGCCGCCATCTTCCTGTATATTGTCTTTTTGCATCTGCAATACCATATCATTGGAATGTAAAAGTAATTTTCCTTTTTCCACACCCCTCAAAGCACAGGCACCACTCTGGGTAGACCACAGAGCCTCTTATTGTTATTGAGTTAATTGTTGACTGTTAACTAACCTGCACCACCTATGTAAAACAAGTATGTGTCTATCATTTTACCTTTTATCCCATTCCAGAGGTTTCTCTGCTTTGAAAAGGTGCTGAACATCACTAATAACCAGGGAAATGCAAATGAAAACCACATTAGGATATCACCTTACTTACCCTTTCCAGAATGTGTATTAAAAAACAAAAGGAAAATAAAACAAATGCTGGCAAGAATTTGGAGAGAAGCAAACCTTCTTACACTCTTTCTGGGAATAATAATTGGTGCAGCCACTGTAGAAAACAGTATGAAATTTTCTCAAAAAAAAATAATAAACATAAAATAAAATAGGGCTACTATATGATCCAGCAAACCCACTTCCTGGTACATATACAAAGGAAATGAAAACAGGATATCAAAGAGAGAGCCACACTCCCATGTTTGCCAAGGCATTGTGCACAAGGACCAAGACTAGGATGCAATTTAAATATCTTTTGAAGGATGACTGGATAAAGAAAACCTGATGTTTACATGCAGTGCAATAGAATTCAGCCTTACAAAAGAGAGAAATCCTGCTATTTGTGACAGCATATATGAACCTGGAGTACATTATGCTAAATAAAATAAGCCAGACATATATCCTGCAAGATACCACATATCAAATGTGAGTCACTTCCTTGTGAAAATTGTCAACGCAAATTCTACATCCAGTAAAATGTGTTGGAACAACCAGACAGGGCCTTTGAAATCACTGTGATTATCATATTAAGGGATATAGTGGGAAAGTGAACATCACACACCACACCTTAATTTTCAGTAAGGAAATGGAAACTACTAACCAAGTCAAATAGAAATGTATAAATGAAAAGCACAGTACCAGTGATGAGGAAGTCCTCTAATGGGCTTAAGAGAAGACTGGCGGAGTACACAGCAGCGGGCAGAATCAGAGAACTTCAGAGAGGTCAACAGAAATTAACCAAACTAAAACCTGAAGAGATTGAAAGAGTGAAAGAAATAGCAGCATTCATTAGCACAGGACATCTCACAAAGCAGTTTCAAAATGAATTTATTTTCAAAATAAAGCTGATTGAAGTATTGCTAATACGTTCAATTTAATTCCAATGAAAACACAATTCATTGTTGATGGCATAAGCTGTTTCTAAAATGTATATGAAAATGAAAATGTTCAAATAAGGTCAACAAACTTTTTAAAAAACGTTATAGAAGGATTGCTATACTAGTAATAAAAACTTATTAATATATTAGTAAGTGATATGTTGTAATATTTGCACCTGGATGGACAAAAAGGCCAAAAGAGCAATGGAAAAAAGCCCCAAAACAGATGTACTTACTCACTTATTGACCTTTAACTTATGACAGAGTTCTCCATTCATAAGGATAGGGAAAGACCATTTTCTTTTAAATTAGTGGGGAAATGAGTCAAATACTTTATACTTGAGCTTCACACCAGAAGGGAAAATCAGTTCTTGGTGGATCATAGACTTAAATGTGAAAGGTAAAATGATAAATATTTTTATATAAGAGAAAGAACTATTATACAACTCACACACTCTACCCCCACTATCCATAAGACAAAATATTGTTTGACATTAAAATTTAAAAATGGCTTTTAATGAAAACACCATAAAAACAGTTAAATTAATCATGGAATGGCAAATGACATTTACCAATCATCTCAATAACAAGTCATGTTTGGAAAGTATAAAGAACTCCTGAAAGTCAAGACAAAGACACACAGCCCAGTAATAAAAGACATCAACAAGCCTTTCTCAATAAAAGGAAAAAGAACTAGCAAACAATCATATGAAAATGTGTTCCAACTGGTTTGTATAAAATCAAATACAAATTAATGTTTCAATGAGGTATCTGCCCACAGTCGCCATATTAACAAAAGTTTAAAAAATTCTGATGTGGAGAACAGTTGTATTCTGCTGGTAAGTAGGCAATTTGCTGCAGAGACTTTGAAATGATGTCAAGCTTGATCTAGAAAAACTGAAGATACACATCCTCTATGACGTAGGAATTCCACCTCTGGGCTTATTACACAAGGCAATTTTATACCTATGTGCACAGGTACATATGTGAAAAAATTTCCTTAATAATATCTCATACAAGATAAACCTGAAAATCAAAAATTATATATCAATAATAGAAAGAATAAATTGTTTATATCTCCATACAATACAACATACACACAGCTTATACCTACACACAACCTTCCAGATGAATTTTATAAATATCTTAACTGAACAACTGAAACAAGATACAAAAAAATATGTACAATATAATATTCTTTATATAAAGTTTGAAAGCAGGTCAAAGTAAACTATATTATTTAAAGCCTCATTTGTATATGATAAAATCCTACAAAAGAATATGAAAGTTGTGATATTGATTGGCTCTAACAGGGTTGTCAGAGCTTGTAATATGTACAGCTTCTTTAGGGATGCCAAATGATAGGAATGCTCAATTTCTGTACCTGGTACTAATTAAAGTACTTATTTTAAAATGATAATTACATTTAGCTTGTATACTTTACATTTTATGCACTCTTCTGAAGTGTGTGTCATACTTCATAATTTTGAAAAACAGAGAGGACAAAAGTAGCAAAAAGTTGCATGGTAATTTATTGAGATACTAGAGGCCAGTGCATGAAATTCATGCACTGTTGGGGGGGGGGTCCCTCAGCCCACCCTGCCCCCGGGGTCTCACAGTCCGAGAGCCCTCAGGGGATGTCCTACTGATGGCTTAGGCCTGCTCCCTGTGGGCCTAAGCTGTCAGTAGGCCTCCCTCTGCAGGAGGCAATCTGACTGATCAGGGGAAGGCGCCACCCCCCAACACCCTGCTGCTGCTGCCACTGCTGGCCGTTGCAGCCGCCAAGGTGTTTTCATCAACATGGACTCCAGTCCCCTCACCATGAAAAAATGACAACTTTCTTTAGGCATTTTCAAGATGTGTCTTTCCTAGGACATGATGTTTCTTTCTTTCTTTTTTTATCCTCACCTTAGAATATTTTTCCATTGATTTTTAGAGAGCATGGAAGAGAGAGGGAAAGACAGAGAAAAACATCAATATGAGAGGGACACTTTGATTGGTTGCCTCCTGCATGAGCCCTGACCTGGGCTCCAGCCAGGCAGGAGCCTACAACCTAGGTACATGCCCTTGACCAGAATCGAACCTGGATCCTGCAGTCCACAGGCCGAGGCTCTATCCACTGAGCCAAACTCGCTAGGGCAGGATATGAAATTTCTTAGCCCCTCCAGCAGCAGACCTTCATTTCTTCCTCTAGGAGTGAGGTGGAAAAACCCTAGATCACCTTCTTGGATTCTTGTTAGGCAAGGTACCAAGAACACTTCGAATAGTGTACAGGGAGCTTAGCCAATGAGCAGTCAGAAAAGGTGTTTCCTCTGCAGCTCATGCACAGAGGCAGGACTGCTGGCTAGGGCCTGCCCTAAGCTGCAAGCAGGCCCTCTCCCTCTCCCTCTCCCTCACCTTCTCCCCCTGGTCCACTCTCTCTAAAAAGCAGTGAAAGAATATCCTCTGGTGAGTATTAAAAAAAAAACAAAACAAAACAGAATAACAGGCCTCCTCCTTGGAGATCCTGAATATGTAGGCCTAAAAGAGAGAATTCTTGGCTCTGGGAATATCCCTACATGAATTTTATGAACAACTAAATGCCTGGTGCATCAAAATTCATGCACTGGAGGGGGGGTTCCCTCAGCCTGGCCTGTCCCCTCTCATAGTCCAGGAGTCCTCAGGGAGGGGACGCAACTTGGCAATCAGGGGAAGGCGACACTCCATCATACCTCTGCTGCTGCCATTGCCAGCAGTGCGAGCCTCGGCTGTCCCTGGTTACCTGAGCCTCGGGCGGCCCTGGGCAGCTGGGCAGCCACCATCCAAGGCTTTCCTGCACCTCGAGTATCAGCTGGGTAGCTGCCATACTAGGCTTGCCTGTGCCTTGGGCTGGTCCTGGGCAGCTGAGGGTCTGAGGGAACTGGGCACTGCCATCTTGTGGCTGTGGATGCCACTATTTTTGAGGGCATGGCAGTCAATTAGCATATTCCCTCCTTATTGGCTGTGGGTGCCACCATCTTTGTGATGGCATGAGGGTCAATTAGCATAGTCCCTCTTTATTAGATAAGATATTTGGAAAATTAGCCTAAGCCACACCAATGACTCAAGTTTGTGATTTTCTGTGTTCCAGGGAAGAATCAAATGATCTTTTGTTTTATTGTGTCAAAACAAAATTTTGCATGTGTTAAATACATAATAGTAGATGCAAAAGTTCTGTTTAACTCAGTGAAGGGACTAGCAGGATGATAATGCTGTTCAAAGAAGATTTCCAAAGATGAAAGCCTGAAGTAAAACAGCTAAATTAGATACAAACTAGCTAATGTCCTACAGGACAATAAAACCATCACTTTTTGAATTGGTATGTCTTCTAGACAGAAATTAGTTACATCTTTAAAAGCCTAAAAACTCTTTTCATCTTCTCACTTTGCTGACCATTATATGTAACTTTCCAGGGCTGTAAAATGTCAAAATATATGGACCTTATTTAATTGTAAATAGTGTGTCAGATTATGTGTTTCATAGAAAAGGAAGTGATCATTCTGTGGGCTTCTAATGCCCCAATTACACTGAAAGGACTTGCTGTCAACATTTTACTCTGGGTCTGCTATTGGCCTTGGAGGCTGTGGGTGGGCCCACCAGGTGACTGGCCCTTGCCTCTCAGGGCCAGCAATTGAACACGGAGGCTGCGAGCAGCCTCAGCCTCTCCTCTCCTGGCCTGCACTGGGCTGCAGAGGCTGTGGGCCAGCCCCCCATCCCTGTCCATATCTGCTAAGGGCCTCACCTGCACGTGCAACCTCTTCCTGATGGTTGGGACCAGTTATGGTGTCCCAGCCTAATTTACATATCTCTATATTATATGTATAAACTAGAGGCCCGGTGCATGAAATTCATGCACTGGAGGCGGGTGTCCTTCAGCCCAGCCTGCGCCCTCTCCAATCTGGGACCCCTCAGGGGATGTCCAGCACTCAGACATCCCTCTCACAATCCGGGACTGCTGGCTCCCAACCACTCGCCTGCCTGCCAGCCTGATCACCCCCTAACCACTTTCCTGCCAGCCTGATCAACACCTAGCTGCTCCTCTGCCAGCCTGATTTCCCCCAACTGCCCTCCCCTGCTGGCCCAATTACCCCCAACTGTCCTCCCCTGCTGGCCTGATCACCCACAACTACCCTCCCCTGCTGGCCATGTTGTGGCAGCCATCTTTGACCACGTGGGGGCGGCCATCTTGTGCAACAGCTTGAGGATCTATTTGCGTAATACTTCTTTATTATATAGGATGGAGTCAAAGAGATCCCCCTCCCCCCTGTTTCTTTTCCTTTTCCACTTCCTTTATATTTTTCCTTAAATTGGACATATTCAATGTTGAAGAGAGGACTTCTGCTTCTGGAAAGAAAAAAATAGACAGACTTTTTCCTCTTTCTCCCACCAAGTAAAACAAAAGACCTTGATTTCAGAGTGGAAGGGAGAGGGAGAGAGATAGAATCATCAGTGATGAGAGAGAATCATTTATTGATTGCTCCCTGCATGCCTCACAATGGGGATCAAGCCTGTAACCCAGGCACGTGCCCTGACCGGGAACCGAACCACAACCTCCTGGTTCATAAGTTGATGCTCAACCACTGAACCATGCTGGCTGGGCAAACTTCTACTATTGATTGTACATATAAGAACATTAGAAGACTCTTAAAGATGATGAGAAGGCAGGGTAGATGTGTCCGACTTTTGGTGCTGGAAAAAACAAAATTTGAGAAATATCAATAGGTTCTGAACTAAAAAGCCCAATAAAAGCATTTTCCCCCCTAGCCAAAAGGCCAGGAAAGAAGTAACCTAGCAAGATAAAGAAAATTCTAGACAAAGAAACCATTTTATTCCAGCCAAATATCACAGTAAAATCTGAGGACCAACCCACAGCTTCCCACACAGCAAGGAACAGCCTAGACGTCTGCCCTCACCACAGTGCAAATAGGTGCTCTTACCCCTGCCTGGTTGGTGTCAGAGAAGACCCACTGGACTTTGGACTCTCATTCTCATGATCATGAGTTACCTTTCTCTCTGCTCACTGGGGTGGTGTCAGAGGAGGCCTAGTGGAGAGACAGGACTTTCATGGGGAAGAAGACCACCAAACACTGTGTGTCAGTGAAGCACATGTGGGAAACAGGAAGGGACTTCTGTGTTCCTCAACCTGGGTGGCATCAGCGCAACCTCATAGGGAAATAGCAGACCATTAAAATTAACATGTAGGAGGCTTTCCAATTTGCAGGATGCATACCTGGGAGAATATAATTGGATTCCTTCTAAATATGGCATCACATACAGGTGTCCCAAGAATGTATACACACATTGAATGATTATAAAGTCAGTGTTTATTAACATACAATTTATTTTCAAAATTTAAAAGAATCTACAGAAATGAAAAAAAATTTTTTTGGCAATGCCTGTTTTCAAACTGATGACTGTTCTGGTCCAGACACTGCTAATAATGCTAAGCAATGGAATCACAAACCTCAAGAATCATTTCGTTCGGTATTTGTGTGCCCTCATTTCATTGACTGTTGCCAATTTTATGTCGTAAACTCTATCTTTATGTATCCTTATAAAAAAAAGTCTAAGTGGCACTTTAGGATGCGTTTTCTTTGTTCAAAACTTAGTCTGGCTTCACCCATTATTTCAAATCAGTTAAACCTAAAAAGGAGAGGAAATTAAGTGATCTATCAGCTGTTAAAGTGTGTATACATTTTTGAGACACCCTATAGTTATAAAATGAAAAAGAAAAGAGGATCCCTTATGCCACTCCTTGAGAAGTGCTGATGTTCCTTCTGTTCCTTGTCAGCACAGGTTCAGCTGACTGTGCCTTTTCTCTTCTTCTACCTGTTGTTTAGTATATTCACTTCAAGCCACATCATCAATGACCACCACAGGCACTACCTACATGCACAGCCTGGACTCTTGGTCTCTCCTCAGCTTGTCCCGACCCCAGAAAGAGATTTGGTGCCATAAAAGCGAGACCAATTGGAAAGAGGTTCTTCACCCTTGGTCTTAAGATCCAATCTGGGAAATTAAAACAATCATTAGACAATGTGGCCTCCAGTGTTGCCTGGGGAATCTGTTTCCAGATGGTGAATATTGCAAATGAGTAGATTGTTGTACAGTTGAAAGTGCCATTATATATTTTCAAAAATTTTCAAGGCTGGTTCATTTTAGGTTAAGGGATTTTCATATTTGTGACTTAGGCATCATGTCCATCAAAGTCTATTGTCAAAAACAATTGCTTTGCATTTTGTTTATTTGTCATTAGTATAGCTTCAAGGCCCTCAAAATCAGCAACATGTTGATAAAGCAGAATTAATGATACTGCATACTCTAAGAAAAACGTTCATATCAGAAAATATACAAGGCTCTGAAATACTGGTCTAAATTCCTCCCAAGTACTCTCTAAACTGAGTTCAAGGTCCCAGGACATCCTAGATTCTGGTTAGTAGAAGGTCTTCCCCCATACTTCTTAAGGTGTGTTATTCCAAATCTCAACAGGAGAGTTAGGTCATTGATTGGATCAGGCTACTCAGGAAAAATCCTTCCCCAAACTATGAGAGTAGAGACCAAACTTGAAGGACAATATTAATTCCTTTTAACTGAAGAGATGATATTTTTATGGCAAGAGGCCACTTTTTCCTGAGATTACATGCCCAACATATTTCATAGGCAGAATCAGCATCCTTTGCTCCTTTTTACTTTTTTTCTTATTCTGCGTTGTCTTACTTCTATTCTCCTCCTCTCTTTTCCATCCTACTCTTCCAGTCCTTGAGGCATTATACAAAGCCTGCTGAATCAGAAATAAGTATTTATAACACAACTAGAGGCCAGGTGCATGAATTTGTGCACCGCTGGGGTCCCTCAGCCTAGCCTGCACCCTCTCGCAATCCAGGACACTTCTGGGGATGTTGGAGTGCGGGGATTGGGCTGAAACCAGCAATCCGACATCCCCCAAAGGATTTAGTAGTGTGAGAAACTGCAGGCGTCTGGGGAGGAGCCTCAGCCCGGGCCAGGTGCCATGCTGCTCCTGACATCCCAGCCCTGCAGCACCTGTGTGCTGTCACAGCAGTGCGAGAGGCTTCCGCTGCCGCAGCTGCGCTCACTAGCCATGAGCCTGGCATATGGCACCTGTTAGTCAGCTGAGTGGCGCTCCTGCTGTGGAAGTGCAATGATCACCAGAAGGCAGCTCCTGCATTGAGCTTCTGCCCCTTGGTGGTCAGTGTGAGTCATCACAACCCATCAAACGGTTGTTCCGTCGGTCGGTCACTTAGGCTTTTATATATAGAGAGATGTATACTACACATTATTTTGGTAGTTTAAAGGAGAATATCATTTCTAAATGGATATAAATGTTTACTATGGGTAGTCTTAATTAGTAAACACATACACATTGTTACAACCTAAAAATGCTGTTCCTGATAAGCAACTTATGTTTTAGAAATCACTATAATTTTGAGGATAATTTAAAGCCTTTTGGAAAAGTGGAATTCTCTAGTAAAGCTGAACATAAGTAGCTAATAGCCTGCCATTTCTCTCCTAATTATATCTACAACAGACATATGTGCACATACCCTCCAAAACAGAATAATCATGGAAGTATCTGAGTATATATTATATGAGGCATGCATGTGACATGCCAAGCATTTGGTAAGCAACACCTGACAATGGTGGCCATATGACATGCATCATGATACCCTGTAGCTTCTTTACAACCCAAGCCTCTAGAACAGCAGTTAAGATTATCATTACAGTGGTTTGCATTTGATTGCCAGTGTACCTGACAGGCACTGGCCCCAAGCATATCTGCCTCAGGCTGGCCTATAGTGTGTGGGTTCTTGTCTTTGTGCAGGAAAGATTTCACAACACAAGCCAAGGTGAATTTTAGAGTGTGTTTGCTAAAGCTGAGGACAGTGCAACAAAGGAAGGAGTTAGGGTTGAATAATCAATACGGGAGAGCCTAGGCAGTGATCTGCTTTGGTTCCCTGAGAATGCTATAGAAAAGAAGTGAGCCAAGGTGGGGCTGCTCGTCTTCCATATAATAGAGGAATATGCAAATTAGCCAGGATGCTGTAACGTCATGACCGGACAGCAGCGACTTGAGGCTGCATGGTGCCGGGCTGGGGCAAGGGACCTCAGGCCACAACCCCTGCCCAGTGGGGCTTGATGGGGGATCTCAGGTTGCACCCCCCACCCTGGCTCTTAGCCAGGAGACCCACAGGTCGTGCCCCTTGCCCCGCCTCTGGGCCGGGAAGCCTCAGGCCAAGCTCCCTACTTGGCAGGGCTTGATGGGTACTTCAGGCCACAATCCCTGCCCAGTGGGGCTTGATGGGAGACCTGAGACTGTGCCCCCCCACCTGATGCCGGGCCAGGGGACCTGAGGCTGCAGCCCCTGCCCAGAGGGGCTTGACAGGGATGGGGCCAGCTGGGTCTGGGTCTCACCCAATAGGGGTGGGGTCAGCTGGGTCTGGGTCTCCTGCATTTTCAAAGCACATGTGGGTGGTGGGTGGGGACTTGACTCTAGGTCCCACAGTGTGTACCAGACTCTGACAGGAGGGATATTTTCATATACATTTTAGTAATTTTCTTTCATCTCTGACACCTCTATTATAGAGAAAGGGCAAATAGCAATATTAAAATATTTCCTCTAATTATTTCCCTTTTAATGTGCATGAATTTTGTGCACCGGGCCACTGGTTGGGAAATAAAAGTCACAGTGACAGAAGTGAGTTAAGGTGGGGCTGGTTTTAGCTCACTGAGAAGTCAGAGAAATAGGAGACCTTGGAGACAAGATCAGGGGATAAGCCCAGGATGAGCTGCTGCTTCCTGCTGCTTCCCTGGTTGCAAGTCTTGTGGGGACCCTCAGAGTTTAGGAGGAAGTAAAAAGTTCATGCCTGAGAAGGGTATGCGCACACTCTAGAGTGAGGCCACACTGATATCCTTTGACTTGAGGGTATTATCTTTCTTCTCTGGGCAATAATCTAAAGGGAGGATTCCAGCAGAATATTCATCAGCTTTCCAGTTGCATCAAAATTAGCATATTGAGTGTTTGGGATTATTCTTTGGTCTGCTTTACTGTTTTATTTTTATCTTGGGTCTGTCTGGCTCTAATCAGATTTTTGTTATTTATTCCTCTGACTTCATCTGTCTTTGGATTTGGCTGGCACAAATGGCAGTAATTGGGTCTCTGATCTCTATATCCCCAACCAGGGTGATTTAAGCTATGTATTCTCTGATTAGAGAGAAGAGGTATAAACTATTTGCTCTCAAGTGTTCTTGGCTGCAAATGATAAAGTCTTGAGATTCTCTAGCTGGCTGGAAGTTGTTTAAATTGTTTTGCCTTGTTTAATTATCTTGTTTTAGTTTCTGAATTCCAGTTGCCCAGGAATTTCCTAGTTTCTTACTATCCTGCCTCACCAGGAGGTAAGGAGTAACCTCTGGATCCTTGGGTTTTTGAAAGTCTCTGTGAGTCCGAGTAAAGGAAATCCTTCAACAGTGCAATTGTCTCTATACACATGCAATATTCCAAATAGCAGATCAGATTCTGTCTTACTTAATTAATCGCTGAGATCAGAACACCACCTTTGCTCTGTAAATGTATCAGTGATGGGTCAAAAATGGCTGCAAATTTAAATTTATTGCCATTCCTCAATAAATTTAGAGAGGTAGATTTCATCTCTCCTTGCCTTGAATCTGGGTTCTCCCTGTAACCTATCCTGATCAATAGAATGCAGCAGAGGTGGTGTTGAGTATAAGATTGAGTCTTGGAAGTCAGCCAACTGAGAGTATCATGCTTTTCAGAGGTGCCCGTTAGAGAGAGATCTAAGTTGCTTATGAGTGGGAAGTGGAACCTCAAGGTACCAGCTATATGTGTGAAGTTTTGGGACCTTCCAGTGAAGCCCAGCCAGCACAGGAAGTGGAAAGAGCCCATGGGAAGAATGGTCTCTGTGGAAAAGTCATGCAAAATCCAGAGCACACCAGCCAGAATCATTAGCAAGTTATGGTTTCTGCAGCAGAAGACATGACTGGAGCATGTTCAGAGTCACCAGAGTAATGTACCCCTGTTTGTAAACCAAAATGGTAAGAAGAACCCTAGCTGGTTTGGTTCAGAAGATAGAGTGTTGACCTGCAGACTGAAGGGTGCCAGGTTTGATTCTGGTCAAGGGCACATGCCCGAGTTGTGGGCTCAATCCTCAGTGGGAGGCATGCAGGAGGCAGCCAATCAATGATTCTCTCTCCATCATTGATGTTTCTCTCTCTTCTTCTTCCTTTCTCTCTGATATCAATAAAAACATTTTTTAAATGGTGAGAATATAACATTGCCACAAATATAAAATATTTCCCTCCCTATTGCTGGGATAAAGGTAGAAAAATACTTGCTGTACACATTGTAACTTGCTTTTTAAAAAATGTAACAATATATCCTTGACCTCTTTGCACATTATGCATAGAGCTTCCTTTTTCTTTATTCAAATGTTAACTTTTCTATGGTTTATCTTTTTACTTACAGATTGACATTTTGCTTATTTCTAATTTCATTCCATACATTGCCTCCGGTGAATAACTTTGTCTTTTTTAAAAGACATTTTAAAAAATTACAAACTATTATGTCTATTCTACTAATAATTCCACTACTAATAAGTGTGGAATTATTAGTAGAATAGACATAATAGTTTGTAATTTTTTAAATATAAGTGTGGAATTATTAGTAGAATAGACATAATAGTTTGTAATTTTTTAAAATGTCTTTTAAATTTTTTATCTTTATTGTTCAAAGTATTACAGATGTTACCTCCCCCCTCTCCCGTTGACCACCTCCACTCTGCTCCCGTTTCCTCCCTGATCCTGTACTCTCCCCAGGCCTTCACTGCACTATTGTCTGTGTCCATGGATTATGCACATATGCATACAAATTATTTGGTTAATCTCTTCCTGCCCCCCACCCTTCCCTCTGAGATTTATCTGTCTGTTGCATGCTTTCATATCTCTGGATCTATTTTGTTCATCGGTATATTTTGTTCATTAGATTTCACATGTAAGTCAGATCATGTGACATTTGTCTTACTCTGACTAGCTTATTTTGCTTAGCATAATAATCTCCAAGTCCTTCCATGTTGTCTCAAAAGGTAATAGATCCTTCTTTTTTTTTTTTTACTGCTGTATAGTATTCTATTGTGTAAATGTACCCCTTTTTTTATCCACTCATCTACTGATGGGCACTGGACTGTTTCCTGATAATAGCTTCTGTAAATAATGCTGCTATGAACATACAGGTGCATATATTCTTTCTGATTGGTGTTTTGGGATTGTTAGGGTATATTTCTAGAAGTGGGATCACTGGGTTAAATGGCAGTTCCATATGTAATTTTTTGAGGAAACTCCACACTGTTTCCCATAATGGTTGTACCAGTCTACATTCCCGCCAGCAGTGTCTACTAGGGTTCCTTTTTCTCCACATCCTCACCAGCACTTGTTGTTTGTTGATTTATTGATGATAGCCCTTCTGGCAGATGTGAGGTGGTACCACATTGTCATTTTAATTTGCATCTCTCTGATGATCTGTGATGTTGAGCATTTTTTTCATGTCTCTTGGCCATTTCTGTGTCTTCTTTGGAGAAGTGTCTATTCAGGTCTTCTGTCCATTTTTTAATTGAATTGTTTGTTTTCCTTTTGTTGAGTTGTGTGAGTACTTTACATATTTTAGAAATTAACTCCTTATCAGATGTATCATTGGCAAATATGTTCTCCTATACAGTGGGTTCCCTTTTCATTCTGATGCTGGTTTCTTTTGCTGTGCAGAAGCTTTTTATTTTGATGAAGTTCATTTGTTTATTTTTTCTTTTGTTTCTCTAGCCCTAGGCAATGTATCAGTATAAATTCTACTACAGGAGATGTCTATAATCTTTAACTTCAATAGAAACCATCAGGTTTCTCTCTTTTGATGTTTAAACAATTTCCATTTCCATTAACAAGATAAAAGTGTTCATTACTACATAACCTTGGCAGTGGAATGTACTGTGAAACTTGTGAATTTTTGTCAAGATGATGGACAACAAATGATTTCTCAGTGTACTTTTCTTATTATGATTAAAGCAGAGTATTTTTATATGTTTAAACACTATTTTCTGTAACTTATTTATATCATTGTTTGTTATTATCTACTCAAGAGAACTTTACTTATTGGGGAAATTAGCTATTTGTGACATTAGTTACAAATATTTTCCCCAGTTTATCATTTTTTTAAAAATATATTTTTATTGATTTCAGAGAGGAGTGGAGAGGGAGAGAGAGATAGAAACTCAATGATGAGGGAGAATCATTGATCGGCTGCCTTTTGCATGCCCCACACTGGAGATTGACCCGCAACCAGGGCATGAGCCCTGACCAGGAATCAAACCCTGACCTTCTGGTTCATAGCTTGATGCTCAACCACTGAGCCATGCTGGCTGGCCTCAGTTTACCATTTTTTAAATAATTTTATTTATAGTATTTATTTTGTCAAAATTAAGTTTATAAAATTTTTTTATGTAGTCACATTTAACATTATTTTTGTTAATTTATATCAGCAGGGTTTTGAGTAACATTAGAAAGGGCCCCCAAATGAAAACATACATTTGGTTTCCTCAAATAAATTTTTATGGCTTTTATGTTTCAATATTTTCATCAAATTGGATGTCTTTTATTGTGTCCAGGTAACTTTATCTTTGTTCAAATGACCATCCATTTGTCTTAACCTAGGAAAAAGTCCATCTTTAAATTATATAATTCTCATAACAGTCAATTTTTGGGACTTTCTGTTCTATCTCTGATCAGTTTATTCAAGAATCAATTCCATGTTTTCTCCACTTCTTTCTGGAGATTTGTTTGTCTGCTTTTTGTGTAAATCCTTTAAGACTGTTTTGTAACTATGCTTTATATTTTCACTGCTGTAGCCTTAATCCCTAAATTTTGACATATTACTCAATACTTCTATGTTTTCCTAAGTATGACCAGAAAGAGTATCACAAGTTGGTTATGAATGTTGGGGTCTATTTTCAAGATTCCTTCTGTGGCATTGTCCTTAGACAATTCATTTAATTCTAATGCCTTCATTTCCTCAACTTTACAAAGACAACACCCATAACCTTAATAACAAATAATGGTAATAAATTATATTAATAATATTGTTAATTATAATTCATGGAGTTTTTATGAACAGCAAATAGATTATTAAAGCTCATAACTGGCACACAATAAATTCTGAATCAATATTAGCTAGCATCAGTAACTACAAAAAATGTTAAATAATAGTTATATTTGTTTCTGATTGCTGCTATAACAAAGTACTACATGTAGTTTAAAACAACATAAAGTTAATTATCTTGCAACTAGTGGCCCAGTGCAAAAATTCATGCACAGGAGTGGAAGTGGTTTCCCTCAGCTAGCCTGCACCCAATCCAATAGGGAACCCCTTGGAGGATGTATGACTGCCAGGTTAGGCCCGATACTATTTTTCTCACAATCTGGGACTGCTCACCTTTCTGCCTGCCTGATTGCCCCTGCCTTTGCTTGCCTGCCTGATCACCCCTAACCTCTCTGCCTGCCTGCCTGCCTGATCATCCCTAATTGCCACTGCCTGCCTGTCTCCTCGCCCCCCAACTGCCCTCCCCTCCTGGCCTGCATGTCCCCAACTGCCCTCCCCTGCTGGCCCAGTCACCCCAAACTGCCCACCCCTCCTGGCCCAATTGCCCAGAACTGCCCTCCCCTGCCGGCCTGATCACCCCCAACTGCCTCCGCCTGCCAGCCCGATCACCCCCAACTGCCCTCCCCTGATAGTCTGATCCTCCTAACTGCTCTCCCCTGCCGGCCTGATTGCCCCTAACTACCTCTGCCTCGGCCCCACCACCATAGCTTTGTCCGGAAGGAGGTCAGGAAGGTCTCTGGAAGGTCTCCCGGTCTAATTAGCATATTACTCTTTTATTAGTATAGATTCTGGAAGTCAGAATTCTCATGGGGCTAAAATCAAGGTGTTAGCAGGACTGCTATTCTTATATAGGCTGTAGGGGAGAATCTGTTTCCTTGCCTTTTCTTTTTAAAAAAAATATATTTTACTGATTTTTTACAGAGAGGAAGGGAGAGAAATAAAGAGTTAGAAACATCGATGAGAGAGAAACATTGATTCAGCTGCCTCTTGCACACCTCCTACTGGGGATATGCCTGCAACCAAGGTACATGCCCTTGACTGGAATCAAACCTGGGACCCATTAGTCCACAGGCTGATGCTCTATCCACTGAGCCAAACTGGTTAGGGCTTCCTTGCCTTTTCATTTAAAACTTAAGCAGTTGACCTCACAGAAGCAGCACTGTAGAGTTCAGAAAATGTAGTCTAGCTCTTGGTAGCTTCAACTAACTGTCTTATGTTCATCTTTTCTGGTCATTTTGTACCTGATGACCACCTCATAAGAGAGTTATATGAGATCATAATATTTGGGAATGAGTGGGAGCCAGAAATGCTGGTAGGAAAGAATGTGAACCACTGGTAAAAGCAACATGCACCTCTGTAGGGTCTAACGGAAGGAGAAAAACTTTATTTTTTCCCTGAAGATATAACAGAAGTATTGAGCTAGAAATCAGATGATATGTAATATGGTCTAAGTGAATAGTACCAAGCTTAGAACCTTAGATAACTGATGATTTTGCTTAGTCTCAAGTTGTGTGTGTGTGTGTGTGTGTATGTGTGTGTGTGTGTGTGTGTGTGTGTGTGTGTGTTTTAAATCTCTATAACAGAGGTAGTAATGAATTTAGTATTTTTTTTTTGAAGATAGTGCTGTTCTTTTCAACCGGACATTTCCTTGGACATTATTGTATCTTTTATGAGTTATACAACTTGCAAAGGCAATTATAGGGTACTGTTAAGCAAATGCTCAGGCGAGCATGCTGTGGTCTTTGGTACTTTCTGAAGTTCAGTTTAAATCTAGACATACAGTTGAACACCACCGAGCCCTATTGATATGGGAAGTCGGCAAAATAAACATCTCCTAAGAACAGAAAAAAAGACAAAGATTAAAATTTATCACTTTCTTTTGTAAATAAGTAAATTATATTTAGAGCAACTAAAAAAGCTTAAGTTCCTATGATATAACTTAACTGGGAAATTCCTTATACAAATAAGTAAACAATTTAAGGAAATATAAATAAAGATTAATGGGGGGGGGGGGTTTAAGAGAGCAACCAAAGGACTTGTATGCATGCATATTAGCATAACCAACGGACACAGACACTGCAGTGGTGGGGGCTTGCCCGGGGTGGGAATGGCTGCGGGGGGGGGGGGGGGGGGGAGGGAGGGTCAATTGGGGAAAAAGGAGACATATATAAAACTTTAGACAATAAAAAAAAATAGAGAGATTTATGTAATGATTCTATAATTTTTGAAGCCTATTTTACTGGAGATAAATCAAAGAAACAGAAAGCAAATAAAAAGATGTAATAAAATATGTTTCATTTTCAGTTTTTAAAGTAATTCTTAATCCCCTTAGGGAAATTCAAGAGGCCTCCCCATAGACTTTTCACAATTGGGGAAACAAAGTAGTTGAGTTATTTAAAACTTTTTTATGGTTCTTTATGTTTAAAAATATGTACAAATATATATGTATACAAGTCACAAATATTAAGAAAAATTAGTAGGTTTTCATATATGATTGCAAAGAATTAAGATTGTTTAACATTAGCAGTATAACAAACATAAAATAAAATGAGCCTCATCAGATATTTTGGCACATTATCTAGCATTTCTTAGACCATTTATTTATAGGCTCTAAAGGTTTATAAAGACATAGCACACAATCATTTAATTCGGTATAAACTGCTTTCTGATATAAAAAGTCCTGTTTAAGTTATGCCCTTGATGAGGATAACATAAAGGAAAGGCTTCTTTAGCTCTTTGGCCTATCACACAATTTCCATACCAGAAGTTCTTTCTAACTTCTAGAGCACCTCTACTTCATTACAGTGCTCTTTGCTTACAGTTTGGAATCTCTCTAAGCAAACTCTACTGAGCATGACCAGTAGTCACATCACTTCCCATAGACTGACTGTCTCCATGCAGTTGGGAACCGAACATTGTCACAGCTAAGAAGCTAGGTAAAGCGATGACTGCCTGCAATGGCATCCAGCAATGACCACTTGACAGGAGTGCTGCCCACATGAGCTCAAGACATTGATCAAGGACATATGACTGAGCCTATTGTGAGTTACACACCCCCTCGGTCACTTTCAATCCCCCCGAGAAAATTAGAGAGATGGCATTGAGGAGAAGAGAAAGTGATCAAATGCCCTCTGTTACACAATTCAGAATCTTTTCAAGGAAGTAATCATCATTGAAACTATTGAAATGCACATTTTACCAATTATGAACATCATAACTTTATAACAATACAAAAGCTTGATATAATTATTATAATTTTTATTTAAATGGTAATTGTCTCACATTTTATACTTTCTTGTTTCTATCTTCAGTGACAAGTGAACATGAAAAGAAGTTCAGATGTTTAGCTGTAGAGTAAGATACAGTCATCATTTCATGATTTTGCTTGCCGTAGTTGCTGAATCTCATTTTGAAATCTTCTTATTTCAGCCTCTTCTCTCTCCCTCTGCTTTGCCGCCTCTTCCTGAAGAGTGACAAATAAAACTAAAGAGCTTAACAAAAAGTAATGTCCACATTACTGGGCGTGCGGGGTGGGGAGGACAAGCCAAAATCATTGACTATCCTCACTTACTTTTTTTAAATATATTTTTTTATTGATTTTAGAGAGGGAGGGAAAGGGAGAGAGAGACAGAAACATCAATGATGAGAATGATTGATGGGCTGCCTCCTGCATGCCCCCTACTAGGAATCGAGCCCACAACCTGGCATGTGCCCTTGGCCAGAATCTAACCTAGGACCCTTCAGTCTGCAGGCCAATGCTCTATCCACTGAGCCAAACTGACTAGGGCATATCCTCACTTATTTTAAGCCATCAGTAACACAGGACAGTCCCTAAAATCTCCTTTTTATTCTTGCCCATTTTACTTCTCATATTTGGTTTCCTGCCTGAATAATTCTCCCATATCTCTTTCTCTAGCTGCAGAAACATCACCATCTCTCAATTACTGAAGGGTTGGTATTTCAAGAATTGCATTCTGAGGTCCCTTCCCCCTTCCTCCTTGGGCAATCTGAGTCACATCTTGACTTCTGCTTTCATTTCTGCACAGAGGAATGTCAGATCAAATTCTTTGAGGAAAGGCAAATACAATAACTGGGTGTCTAAGTGACAACCACAATCAGGTGAGGAATATAAGTCTTAGATCAGGGAATTTGTTTCCCGTCTCCACAGTTATAGGGCAGAAGTGGATGAAAGACTAAGGAAAGCAAGAACCCCAGGTTGACCATCCTGCCCTTCAGTGTAGATCTGTATTCACAAAAATGTCTTGGAGCTTCTGGAAACCTAGGACCCACAGGTATACTGGTCACTCTGGGGGAAGTGTTCACATAAGAATTCATACTAGGTTTGCAGAAATAAAAATACTGCAGTTCTCATTCTCTGGGAAGGCAGTTTGGATAACTTTCTAGGCTGTGTGATAATGTTAGTTATCTCTTTGGAACCTAATGTTTTTAAGGAGAAAAATGAAGACATATGGTTCTGCTTCACAATGAACAGATTAGATGAGAGAATGCACATAAAGTACTTTGTACAGTATTTGCTACGTAGGAACTACTGTTTATTGAAGGTTTGAATAAAACAAACTTTAAGTTAAAAGCCTCAGAACTAGTGACAATTGAGGCAAAGACAGGGACATAGACACATTAATATGAAGTCAGTTTAACAAAATAATCTATGACCAAAGGAAAGATTGTCTATAGCAATTAACTACTTAAGCAAAAAGACTAACTACTGTGAGTTAGAAATATCCTTTTTTAACAAAGTACAGTGCTTATTCTGTGCTCAGCACTAATCCAAACACAAATGTTTACTCACTTAATTATTAAATTACCCTGTAAAAGAAGTGTTAATATTGTCTCCATTTTCCATAAGTGGAAACTAAGGCACAGATAACTTGCCCAAACCATATATTTAGTAAGATGTGGAACTGGGATTCTCACCAGGCTGTCTGACTCCAGAGTCCTTTCCCTGAGCCAAAAAGTTATGCTGTCTCTCCCTCTTTGTCACTGTTTCATGCTCTAATCAATACAGAGAGGGAGGTATGATTAAAATGATGAGATGAAATAACGGGTGAGTACCTGGAGCTGACGTCACAGAGCCAGCTGTTGGGCTCTGTTTATCTCCATTTGTCTCAGTTGCTCCTGATGCTGTCTCTCCCTCTCCTCCATCATTTGCTGGTTCTGCCTTTTAATCTCCTCTAACCTTTGTGCTTCAGTCTTTGTAGACTCTGCCTTCAAATATGCTTCTGGGAAAGAAGAAAATGACATACTCCTCTAGGATTAAAGTGTCCTTCCTTCTGTCTCCTGCTCTTATTGCTTATTACTGCTTCATAGAGAAAATTCCCTGGGGCCATTTTGCCTTTTCAGATGACAGTACACACCCTACTCAGATAAAGCTTGAAGAGCTAAAAGTCATCTTTGCCCTTCTTGCTCTAGTTTAAAGATCCCAGGTAAACCAGGCCAAATTAATTGAAAATGTACAGAAAGTTCTATCTTGCATTTCTTCCATTTTTCTCTCACCTTTCCTCTCCTTTTCCTTTGCAGTGAGAACCAGGTCTGTCTGTAGAATGGCATCACTCACAGACTCCTTGGACTGTAAATAGTTTTGCAGAGCTTCTTCTGCCTAGGAACCCCAAAACCATGCAGTTAAAAGTAGGAAACGGTGATTGGGCATTTTGTAAAACTTTTTATTTCTTTTTCTTCCCAGCTTCTTTTCCTCTCCAGAACTGCTCAGCCTCACTCAGTGGAACTGTCAATCAAGACTCTTCTGTCACAGGAGTGGGCACAAACTCTGGGCTGGCTAATCAGAGCACCCAAGTTCACTTGGTATAAAAGGATTTGGTGCCGGTGAGAAAATGCTCAATATGGATGTTTTAAAGCCTGATACGGATGCTGGGGAAAATGCTCTCTCTCCTCTGAGACTGAGGGCAGAAGATCTAGTTAAGCTTGCAGATGTTGGTGTCCTTTTTCTGCCATGCCTGAGAATGAAGCCAGTAGGAAAGCAGAACAGAAAACTAAGTGGGAGTCGGAAAGAAAAAAAGGAAGGGGGAAATTGATGCCATTGTTTAAATTCCTGAATGTAGCTGTAGTTGCAACTAAATTTAAATGTTTCATGCAAGCCAATGAATTACTCCTTTTTCCTGTTGGTTTCAATTACTGCAATTCTGTCCTTTGTAACCAAAAAAGTCCCTTTGTTATAATGAATGTTGATGTTGCAGTAAAAGTCTGGTGATTATGGTGGTAGTTCAGGTTAATTCTACAGCTATCATTAGAGTATACATACTTTTTTCCTATTTTCACTGGATTTTGAAAGACGCCCTTCCCCACTCCAAACCCCCAACCATTTCCCACAATTAATATATGAAAGTAGGAATACCTGTATTCCTTTCCTGGGCTCCTGATAGTACTTTGCCTTCAGCTCTTCTCTCTTCTGAATGAAGAGCCGGTGCCCTCCAGGCTTTGAATAAACCCCCTGCTTCACATATTCTTCTAGAGGACCAAAATATCTTGAAGTAAAGCTGAGCAACGATCTGATGATGCCTCCAAGTTCTGCTTGCGAAAATCATCTTGTTTTGCTTCCAGCAGGGTCTTCAAAGGGGCAAAGGCCCATGGAAAAGATGTTAGCAATACTTCAGTATTTCTATAAATGATTCTCAGAGAGTCTCTATTGATTTTCTAGAAACTAGAGAACAACAGCGAGACTATATCCTTCTTACCAAGCCTAGAAAAGGTCCAAGGATGTTATAGTATAGAAAAAAATGTCTTAGATTTGGGTTCCGAATCTCCTGAAAACCATTTCTCTTGATATTTCTGCTTTAGATGTGATCTTCAGACTACAGATACCTAACCTCAGGCCCTAATTTTATCTACAACCTACTCGTTTACAACGATTCTTTCTTTCTGCATTTTCCTGGCCCTTGGATTCCCAACAAGAAGGTGCAGTGGAATAATTGGTTAGAAGTTTATGAGTGGATGCTATTATACCTGGAGACATGATATTTTATTAGAACCATTTGGCAATTCTGTGTACTTGATTAATATGAAAAGAAAGTTAATACTTTATGAATGCAATTTTTAAAGAATAAGATTAGTTTTAAAAAATTAGTCCATGAGTATAACATGGTGAGTTGTGTGTGTGTGAAAGCATTAAAATCCATATGACCCAGAGTAGTTGCATGTTGTTTGTTTGTTTTCAGAATAAAAGTGAGTCATATAAGTAAGAGTCATTATTTTCCAATCTAGTAAGAATTGCTTTTCTTAAGTCCCCATTTTGTATTTCATCGCAATACTTGTATTACATGTAAGCCCCAGGAGCTAGAGCAAAGAATATTAATTACCTCTAATTCCTTCTGGAACATTTGGTCTACATCCTTGAAGGAATGCTTGATGAAGACTTCGATAGCTTCCTTCTCACTGGTCCTGTGCAGGTCCAGCAGGTCTTGGAGGTTTTCCGTGGGCAGCTGCACCTTCTGGCCCATCTGCTGGTCATAGTGGGCAATGGCCTTTTGTACTGCAGTGGAATTCTTGATCTGGGCCAAGGCCAGGACTGTATTCTCCATGCAGGGCAGATTCCCACTGCTGATGGCATTAACATAGGTCAGCACCAGGCTTTCTAGAACTTCACAGAGGAAAGAGATGCTTGCATTATTTTTAGAAAAAGAGGGTTTGCTCTAAAATTGGATAGTTTTGAGAATGTTAATTTAACAATGCATTCCCTGAGCTTTTTCAGTATTCTGCGTAGTGTTCAAGTGGCTCAAATACATGGTTGTTTTTGTTTGTTTGTTTGTTTTTTGAAAATTGTGTGACTAAGAAGCCGGATAGTGTTCAAAAGAGAAATACCAAGATCTATGTAATCATCCTCATGCCACCCTTTTTCTATTGAGAAATGAGGAAATGGTTAAAGTTTTGCCTATTCATTTTATTAGACTGCTATAGGCCTCTCTTGCCTCTTTATTCTTTCCTTTCTTTTCCTCTTCCTCAGGTTTCATTTTCCTTCAGAATTCCCTTTTCTCTGCCACTTCAGTATGTAAAGCTGGTATGAATATTAGCTGAAAAAACACAAAGTGAGCAAATTAGACTGGCTCACCTTTACTCTTTGTTAGAACTTTGCTATTTGTCTTCCTTATCCCTTGCATACTTTTGTTTGCATTCACCATCCTTCTAGAACAGTGCTTTTCAACCTTTTTCATCTCGTGGCACACATAAAATATTGCTAAAATTCTGCTGCACACCAAAATATGTTTGTTTTTTATTGTGGATCCCAAAAAAATAGGTGTAATTTAGAATCATTCATACCAGCTGGCTATTGTTGTGTTAACTGTTGTCATATTTTTATTTGACATTCTGAAGGAAAAGAAGTCAGTGGCCCTGATTAAACAGTCGGGTATTGCATGTTTTAAGAATTATTGAGGCACACAAGTTGAAAAATCATTGCTCAAGAGTATAGCAATAATTCATAGAGTTCTGAGGCATGGTGACTTCAGAAAAAAAATCTGGTCCAAGATGTTTGCTTAGATTTCCTTGAAAGCTCTAGACAACTTGAGCCTCTGTTTGTTTAATGTTTGTATCAAGTAAGTTTTATTTTTACAGAGAACCTATATGTTGTCTTGTGCTTATCTAAGGTTGTGACACATAGTAAGTATCCACTATATTCATGGAACAAATGTTGCCAACTCATGTGATTAGTCTAGTCCAACCATAGACCGCTTATGAATAGAACTCTTTAAACTGACCTTTCCTTCAGATGATATTACTATTTTATACTACTTTAGAGGCATTACTAAAAGAATCAGTAGGACTGTTTTGGGTACCCATGGGAACTTAATAATGTGATTCATATAATTTTCTTGGTCATGACTGATGAAGGATTTTCAGCATTGACAGTGAAAGGAGAAACTTTTAAAAGCCCCAGTCTTTATGTTGAGTTGAAGGAAAATCCTAAGGAAGGTACTCACGAGGCCCATTGACCTCGATGCCTCCTGAAAGAGTTTTTGCCTTGGAATGGTGAAGGATGTAGGAACAGAAATCTGCCACTTGTTGCACAAAGTCAGGATCCAGTTCATCATTATGCAGTATCGGAAGATGGCCAAGCTTTTTCCGTTGAGTGGGCGAGTCAAAGACAAAGCATTTCTTTCTTGCAAAGAATGTCTGTATGCAATGACGGGGCAAATTGAAATTTTGATGATTTTCATCAGTGTCTGGGGAAGGAAAAAAGGGCTTTATTTGGTATAGAAGTAGCATTCATTTTAATGTATTTCCCATGAATAAATTTGCCTGATGTTGTCTATTTCAACACATCTCTACAAACTCTAAGCAAAAAGTTAAAAGGTAACCCATCATGGAAAGGAAGAAAGAAAATAATTTGCCCCAAGAACAGAGAGTAATACAATCTCATATTGAATCTAATAGTTCACTTTAAATTAGTAGTGTTCATTATTTACTTGGCAGTTTAACCAAGTGATTAAATACAGGAAACTATAAATGTAACCACTTACATACAGAGATATTCTTATGTTACTTTTCTCTCTCTTTCCAAAACTGAAGTCCGTCTTACCTTCTTTCAGCTTCAACGAGTTCTCCAGGTAAGCATCTGCTGTGATGTGCTTCCCATCTGCTTCAAGGGATAGGTAGAAATCTCTCACAGTCCACACTAAGTCTGGACAGAAGCTCACAGCATCAGCTGCATCTTCAACCCCATTAAGATCAGGTGGAGATACTGTCCTGAGATGATTTGACAGTTCTATTACATAACTGAGATATAATTAAGGAAAACTGGTTGGAAATAGGACTGCATCTAAGCCCATATTGCAATCCTTACATCCTTATACCATTATGTTCTCTTTTGATTGTAACCAATTCTTCATAACATCAGTAAGTATAAGGGCTGTTTTCTTGAACTTTTAATGTTCATCACATTTTTACTTTTGTGTTTGATTCAAACGGTTCATAAACACAGCTGGTGCATAGAAGAGTTTTCTCTGGCTTTGGTGCCATCCTGGATCATAAAAAGATACTGCAATAGATCGATAGCCCTCTGGTCAATTTTGTTCATGGTGTTGTAAACAAAGGTACTACTCAATAGTATTGCCAGTGCAAAGATCTGAGTATCATTGTTCTGGTCACCCTAGAAGTCAAAACAAATGTAAGTCATGTTTCATGGCATTCCCAGATGAGCAATCATTAAAAATCAGCTCCTGACCTACAATGTTAAATGAACAAACAAAAATGATTGTGGGAAACATATAACTTTGAATGGAATAGTTCTGTCATTAGCATTGATAATTTTTGATACTATTTTCACTATACTTTAATTTATACTGATACAAAAACATACATGGTAATGACTATTGAATGTCATTGAACATTTGGCATATGTTTTTACAAATCTTCCCCTATTTCAACCATATCACCGATGACCAATGAAGGTCGCCCTTGCTGGCTGGTTCTAGGTGGAATGTCGGGGTGTCATCCATTCTGTTGTGGCTGGAGGCTCCATGGTGACCCGGCAGTCCTGTGTTGATGGTCTACGGAGGTGCTGTGGTCCTCTATAGACTGGGCTCAGAGCCCATTCTTGGGAAGCTGGGCGAGGAGGCTGTGGGGCTGCTGCCCAATGGCCAGAGTCCATGCCTCCCTGTCCACATCCTCCAATGGGAGATACTGGCGTGTTCACCTGTCATCGGCTTCTTGGTGGGTCTCATATTTATAATCAGATTTGTTCCATCTGTTCAGAGTCTACCTTATGTAAGATGTGAAGTGCACCTGTCAAAGGCATTGGCCTGACAGATGGAAGAGAAATGCCAACTCATTAAGTTGAGTGTGGCTAAAGAGGAATGCAGGGGGATAGAGTCATCCTAAGACAATGCCAGGCATGAGAACGAGTCATTAAATATACCCAGCCTTGCCGACGCTTGCAGAAAGGTGACCACGACCTACTGGGTGCGGAAGCAGGAAATTACATCCTTGATTCATGAACTGAAGGGAGAGAGAACCAAATGCTCCAGACAAGCGGAGGAGATGGTGGAGATGCTAAAGACCCTCAGGTCCCTGGAAGAGGCCGTGAAAATCTCTACTTCACAAGCTGCTGTTCCAAATCCACCTGGATGCCAGGACCCACGCCCTGATGGTCTGTCCCCTCCTCAGGGGTAGACTTGGGTCCTAAAATAGCGCTCTTCCTTCCTCCGCACTAGGGCCTCTCCAGCTGCCAGCTGTGTCGCTTGCCTCTGCCTCCACCTGAGGATCCCTGAGACCAGTGGTGCATCCTTGGGCTGGACTCCTCCTCCTCCACATGCTGTACACAGTGCTCAGCTCCTGCAGGACGATCCCTCCACATGTAAAGAACACAAAACTTGCTGCACTCACCAAGAAAGGCAAGCTTCTCTATAGTCCCAGAATGTTCCATTCTCTCTCAGCAGCAGTGAAAGAAATGCTGTCCATAAGAGTTGTATCTTTGACTCAAATTGTCTTCATCAACCTACATTTCTGAGACTTTTGTCATCATTATATATGGTAATCTAAGTCAACATTAATGTTTTATCTTCTTAAATGTTCTATTTTAATTTAAAAATATATGCAGCTTTGCAATAACGGCAATTAATTGTAAAAAAAAAAAGTCACTGAAATTTGAAGGTTTGTACAACATGTAGTATTAATTAACCTATCATATTTACAAATTGGCAAATATAGTACAGGTTTTTCCAAACAAGTTATATAAGGATATTAATTTTTAGGGAAAAGACTACCTACCTAAAAATGAAAGTTTGTTTTGACTAAACTGGAGTTTGCTTATAAATATTAATCAATTATAAAACATGCATTAAACTCTATATAAAATAATATTTCAGTTTATATGAATTTTATATACTGTATGGCATTTTCCTCACATTTGGGATGACTTGTCTCTCTGGATCCCAGATTATTTGATGCTTTTTTCTTCAAGTTTATTTTTTATTGTTGGTAATATTACATATGTCCCTTATTTTTACCCCACTTCCCCCCTCCACCCAGACCCCACCCTACCTCAGGCCTTAACCACACTATTATCTGTGTCCTTGTACAATGCATAGCCTATATAATAAAAGAGTAACATGCAAATTGACCCTAACAGCAGAACAACCAGTTGCTATGACATGCATTGACCACCAGGGGCAGACACTCAATGCAGGAGCTTCCCCCTAGTGGTCAGTGCACTCTGATAGGGGGAGCTCTACTCACACACAGGCCAGGCTGATGGCTGTGAGTGCAACAGTGATGGCAGGAGCCTCTCCCCCTTCCTCAGCAGTGCTAAGGATGTCCAACTGCGGGCCTAAGTTGGCAAGTGGACATCCCCCAAGGGATCCCAGACTGCAAGAGGGCACAGGCCAGGCTGAAGGACCCCCTTGAGTGCACGAATTTTTGTGCACCGGACCTCTAGTATCTATATATAAAAAGCTAATATGCTAAGTGTCCAACTGTCCAACTGGTAGCTATGATGCACACTAACCACCAAGGGGAAGATGCTCAACGCAGGAGCTGCCATGATGCACACTGGCCATTTACAGAGAAATGGCACCGCAGACCTGGTGCCCACAAAACAACACTAGGTTTCCCCCAAGTGGGAAACAGGCCCTGCTACCACCTTGGAGCAACAACTCACCAAATCACAGCTGATGCAGACCCCATGGTGCAAAATGTGGCCCACAGCCCAGCCCAGCCCATCTTGGAAATGGTCACTGTGGGTGCCGGGTAATGATGTCACATAGCAATGCTTGGCTTCCTCTCCTTAGGAACTAGCCTCCTTGGGGTTTCTTCAGCCCAGGAACATGACTTGCTTTATAGCCAGGTGCAAACATTTTGCACTTTAACAAAAAGACTGTGAAGCCTTTTCCCTTGCCTCATCTCATTTGATCCTCACAGAAGTCCTCGAGTAGCTATATAGGAGAAGCAGTGGAATCCTATTTTCTTTTCATTAGCCAGAAAATGGAGATTTAGAAAGCTTAGAAACTTGACCCAACTGAAAAGAAGTAAGAAATGGCGGACCTTGAAAATGACTTCAGGTTTTTTTCACTGCATAGAATATAGTCAAACACTGCTGCAGTTAAATATTTCACCTTTTGTTCTCCCTGTGTGATCTACAATAATAATCTGCTTCATGTTGATATTTACTGCTGTGTTGCTGACAGTTACGTGAAAGAGAAGTTGGGGTACTTCACTGGTCTGGAAAAAGTTTAGCTTCATCAGAAAGCAGATCTAATTAAGCAAGTTTTTCTGTATCTATAAAAGGCTAAGTTGACTTGTGCATGCATGATACATATAAAGCTCTCGCTGATGCCAATCGGACATGTGTGTTTCAATCTGTCATTTTTTATTGTGAATTTGGTTGTCATTTATATTATAGAGGAAGGGAGAATAGTGATATTCAAATATTTCTTCTAATTAATTTCCTTTCAATGTTCACAAATCTGTGCACTGGGCAACTAATATGCATATAAGTTCTTTGGTTGATCTCTTTCCATCCTTCCTGCTGTCCACTCCCTTCCTCTATGAGATCTGTCAGTCTGTTCCATGCACCCATGCCTCTGGACCTATTTATTTCATCAATTTATTTTGTTCTTTAGATTCCACATATAAGTGAAATCATGTGATGTTTTTCTTTCTCCGACTGGCTTATTTCACTTAGCATAATGGTCTCCAGGTCCATTCATGCTCTTTCTAGGGTAAGAGATCCTTCTTTTTTACAGATGCATAGTATTTCATTGTGTAAATATACCACAAGTTTTTTATCCACTAACCTACTGATGGGCACTTGGGCTGTTTCCAAATCTTAGCTATTGTAAAAAATGCTGCTATGTACATAAAGGTGCATATATTCTTTCTGATTGGTGTTTTTGGATTCTTAGAATATATTTACAGAAGTAGGATTGCTGGGTCAAATGGCATTTCCATTTTTTACTTTTGAGACGCCATACTGTTTTCCATTGTGGCTGTACCAATCTGCATTCCCACCAAGAGTACACTGGGGTTGCCTTTTCTCCGCATTCTTGCCAGCACTTGTTGTTTATTGATTTGTTGAAGGTAGCCATTCTGGCTGGTGTGAGGTGGTACCTCACTATAGTTTAAATTTGCATCTCTCTGATGATTGGTGACATTGGGCATTTTTTCATATATCTCCTGGCCATCTGTATGTCCTCTTTGGAGAAGTGTCTATTCAGATCCTTTGCCCATTTTTTAACTGGATTGTCTTCCTTTAGTTGAGTTGTATGAGTTCTTTATATTTTGGAAATTGAACCCTTATCAGATGTATTATTGGCGAATTTGTTCTTTGGTACCTTGGGTTCTCTTTTCATTTCGGTGATGACTTCTTTTGCTATGCAAAAGCTTTATAACTTGATGTATCACTTGTTTTATTTTTTTGTTTGTTTGTTTCTCTTGCCCTAGAACAGCAGTTCTCAACCCGTGGGTCGTGACCCCTTTGGGGGTCGAACGACCCTTTCACAGGGGTCACCTAAGACATCCTGCATATCAGATATTTACATCATGATTAATAACAGTAGCAAAAATACAGTTCTGAAGTAGCAACGCAAATAATTTTATGATTGGGGGTCATCACAACATGAGGAACTGTACTAAAGTGTCACAGCATTAGGAAGGTTGAGAACCACTACCCTAGAAGATGTAAAAAAATTCTGCTACATGAGATGTCTGAGATTTTACTGCCTCTGGTCTCTTCTTGGACTTTTATGGTTTCTTGACTTACATTTAAGACTTTTACCCTTTCTGAGTTTATTCTTATGAATGGTGTAAGTTGGTGGTCTACTTGAATATTTTTTCATGTATCTGTCCATTTTCCCAACACCATTTATTAAAGATACTGCTCTTACTCCATTGTATGTTCTTGCCTCCCTTCAAAAATTAATTGACCAGCCCTGGCTGGTGTGCTCAGCGATTAGAGCATTGGCCCCAGCACTGAAGGGTCTCAGGTTTGATTCCCAGTCAAGGGTATGTACCTTGGTTGTGGGTTTGCTCCCTACCCCTGGTCAGGCTTGTGTGGTAGGCAACCAGTCTATGTGTCTCTTTCACATTGATGTTTCTCTGTCTCTTGTCTCTCTCTTCCCCCAACTCACCCTTCTACTCTCTCTGAAAAGCAGTGGAAAAAGATATCCTCAGGCAAGGATTAAAAAAAATTAACCATAATGGTGAGGGTTGATTTCTGGGGTCTCTGTTCTGTTCTATTGATCTATTTGTCTGTTCTTGTGTCAGTACCAGATTGTTTTGATTACAGTGGCTTTGTAGTATAGTTTGATATCCAGTATTGTGATCCCTCCAACTTTGTTCTTCTTTCTCAAGATTGCTGTTTTAGGGTAGGTATGTTATGACTCTCAGTCTTGGATGGTGGCCTTATGTAGTAGGTGTCCTGTGGGACCCAGTGGTGCAGTCTCCTTGATCTTCTGAGCCAGGTGCTCTAGGAATGACCATTGTATGGGTTATGTGAGCTCTTCTGTTGAATTTGGGTCTTAACTGCTATTGTCCCATTTGTAGGTGGGCTTAGCCCTCAGGCTTATTGACTGTGAGTCTCAACCCTGACAAAGCGTGCCAACCCTGATAAAGGTCCTGACAAACAAAACAAGGCAAAACCAGACCAAACCCAAAACAACACAAAAACAACATATTTTCATATTTTAAAAAAACTATCACAATAATAAAAAACAACCACATCAAAAACACTTAAAACACAAACAAAAAACACCCCTGCAAGAAAGAATACTAGAAGACACAGACCAAAAAAACTAAAGGAGAAAAAAAGTGAATATGAAAGCAAAGAAGGAAGAGTCCAGAAATAGGATAACTATAAAAAATAAAAGATAAGGGGTTGAAATATGGCGACCGACAAGAAGTCAGGGAGGGAGAATATGTGAGAAAGTGAAAGAGCAAAAAAGTAGTGTGTGGATGTGTGTGTGTGTGTGTGCGTGTGTGTGTGTGTGTGTGTGTGTGTGTGTGTGTGATCTAGGAATAGTTAGATCCTGCAAGTCTTCTGGGGGGCTGCCAAACCAGGCAGTCTTGGACTGCAAAACCCAGCTGCCACCACAAACACTTCAGGGTGGCCAGCATGGGCACAGAGACCATGTCATCTTAAAGAACAGGACTGTTTGTGACTAGGACCCTAGCCTCACCACCACCCAATCTGGTCTCAGACACAAGCTGGGACCCAACAACCACTCAGGACAAAGGCCTGTGACCACAGCTGCAGACCCATGGACACCAAGACTCCAGACATCCTGGCTGCAGTTTTCTGTGAGTCACAGAACCCATACCCATCCCCGCCAGCCTGCTGCAGCAGCATAGGACCTGCCAGACCCGTTCTACACAAGCAGGCCTCCTGCCTACACAGTGCAGCTATGTGACTTAACTTTGACTCTAGTAGCATGCACATAGTAGTCTGTTTCCCATAGTGCAGGAGTGGGCCTCCTGCTGACACAGGGCAGCTGTGCAACCTGGCCCCTGAAGCAGACCAGGAACCATGATTCTCCATGTGAGAGGCCGCACTGAGCACCTGTGACTTGACTCTCAGGATGTGTGCACAGGGACTCTGTTTCTCATAGTGTGCGCAAGCAACCCCTGATTCTCAGTGCACACACACTGAATACCTGTGACTCCAATTCTTGGCACATGTGCACACAGGGAACCTGATTCTTGGTGTGAGGCCACACCAAGTGACTGAGACTCCGGTACTTGATTCTCAACGCATGCACACAGGGACTCTGACACCTCGCACATGATAGGAGACTCTGATTTTTGGTGCACGCCAACAGGGATTTTTTTTCAGCATGGCACATCAGAATCCACCCTGATTCTAGATGTGGAAATGAGGTCACACTGAGCACTGGTGACTGATTCTTAGCGTGTGTGGCTCCCACGACCCGTGGCACCCACACATCTCTGTGCCACATGCCTTGGAGCTCTTCAGTGACACCCAGGTGGTATAACATTCCCATTGCACATGGTCAGGACCCTGCAACTTGGCATTTGGACCTTCTGGTGATAGTTAGAATGGGGAGACAAACAATTCCCAGAGGAAAGAAAAAGAGGAATCGGCAAGAAAGGAAATAAGTGAAATGAAGGCATGCATTACGACAGAAAAAAAATTCAGTGTAATAGTCACACAGTTCATACACCAGATGGATGAGAAAATCAACAACCTATGCAAGAATCAGGAAGAAATCAAAAGTGATATAGCTACAATGAAAAATGCTATGGAAGGTTTCAACAGTAGACTAGAAGAAGCGGAGGACCGATTTAGTGACTTAAAAGATAAGGTAGAGAAAGAAGCCCAAACTGAACACTAACTGGAAAAAAATATTAAAAAGCAGGAGTAGAGCCTAAGGGAGGTTTGAGACAACATGAAATGAAGTAACATATGTATAATATGGGTGCCAGAAGAACAAGAAAAGCACCAAGGATTAGAGAATCTATTTGAATAAATTATGACAGAAAACTTCCCTGATATGGGGAAGAAAAAATTCACATGAGTACAGAGAGTCCCAAACAAGATGAATCACAAGAGAACCACACCAATACATGTCATAATTACAATGGATAATGTTAATGACAAAGAGAGAATCTTAAAGGCTGCAAGAGAGACACAGAGAGTTACCTACAAAGAATCCCTTCTTAGATTATCAAATGATTTCTCAACAGAAACCCACCAAGCTAGAAGGGAATGGAAGGAAGTATACAAAGTGATGCAAAGGAAATGACTGAATCCAATAATACTCTATCCAGCAAGACTATCAGTCAAAATTGATGGAGAAATCATGAGCTTCTCAGACAAAAAGTGCTAAGGGAGTTTATCACTACCAAGCCAGCAATGCAAAAAATGCTAAAGGGAATGCTGTTAAAAGAAGTAATAGAAAGTGAGGAAGGAATACAGGCATAAAGTACAGAAATGGCTAAAAACAAGTACTTATCAATAATAACAATAATTGTAAATGGATTAAATGCTCCAATCAAAAGACATCAGTAGTTGAACAGATAAGAAATCATGACCTATATATATGCTGTCTACAAAAGACCCACCTCAGAACAAGAGACTCACAGAGACTGAAAGTGACGGGATGGAAAAATATCTATGAAGCAAATGGAAATGGAAAAAAAAAAAAAAGCTGGGGTAAGCAACACTTATGTCTGACAAATTAGACCTCAAAGTGAAGACCATAATAAGAGACAATGAAGGCCACTTCATAATTCTAAAGAGATCAATACCACAAGAGGATATAACTCTGGTAAACATATATGCACCCAATGCAGGAGAACCCAAAAACATTAAAAAATATATTTCTGGAAGATATCAGAGGAGAGATTATCAGCAATATAATCATAGTAGGAGACTTTAACACCCCATTAACATCACTGGATAAATCCTCTAGACAAAAAAATTAGCAAAGAAACAGCAATCCTAAATGACTCTTTAATCAGAGAGACTTAATTGACATCTTTAGAACATTCCACCCCAAAGCTACAAAATATACATTCTTCTCCAGCACACATGGGACATTTTAAGATAGACCACACATTGGGATGCAGGCAAAGTCTCTCTAAATTCAAGAAGATTGAAATCATATCAAGCATCTTCTCAGATCACAATGGCATAAAATTAGAAATCAACTACAATAAACACAATCACAAAAATGCAAACACTTGGAGGCTGAATAGCATACTATTAAATAATGAATGGGTTACCAAAGATCAAAGAAGAATTAAAAAAACATCCTGGAAATGAATGACAATTAAAACACAACAATCCAAAATCTATGGGCACAGTGAAAGCAGTCCTGAGAGGGAAGTTAATAGCATTACAGGCCTATCTCAAAAAAACAAGAAAAACTGGTAATAAACTATCTAACTCTGCAACTTGAAGAATTAGGAAGAGAGCAACAAGAAAAGCCCAGAGTGAGCAGAAGGAATAAAGATCAAAGCAGAAATAAGTGACATAGAGACCAAAAAACAAAAACAAAACACACACACACACACACACACACACACACACACACACACACACACACAAAGCAAAAGATTAATGAAACCAAGATCTGGTTCATTGAAAGGATAGACAAGATTGATGAACCTCTAGCAAGGCTTTCCAAGAAGCAAAGAGAGAGGACCCAAATAAACAAAATCAGAAACAAAAGAGGCAAAAAAACAACAGACCCCACAGAAATACAAAGAATAATTTAAAAAAATAGTATGAGCATCTCTATTGCAACAAACTGGTCAACCTAGAAGAAATGGACATATCCCTAGAAAAATATGACCTTCCAAAACTCAACCAGGAGGAATAAAAAAATCTGAATAGGCCGATATCTAAGGAGGATGTTGAAGTAGTAATCAAGAAACTTCCAACAAACAAAAGCCCTGGATCAGACGGCTTCACAGCAGTTTTATCAAACATTCAAAGAAGAAATAAAACCTATCTCCCTCAGACTATTCAAAAAAAAAATCGAAAGAAAGGAATAGTTCCAAGTTCTTTTTACAAAGCCACCTTTATCCTAATCCCAAAGTCAGATAAAGACAGTACAAAGAAAGGGAATTATTGCCAATATCCCTCATGAACATAGATGCCAAAATTCTCAACAAAATTCTAGCATATTGAATCCAGCATTATATTAAAAAGATCATACCAAGTGGAATTTATTCCGGGGTTCAAGGATGGTATAATATCCGCAAATCAATACACATGGTACACCACATAAACAAACTGAGAGGTAAACACCATATAATCATGTCCATTGATGCAGAAAATCCAACATTCTTTCTTGGTAAAAAGTCTTAGCAAGTTGGGAATAGAAGGATCATAACTCAAGATAATAAAAGCTGTATATGACAAACCCACAGCCAACATCATACTCAATGGGCAAAAACTAAAACCATTTCCCCTATGAACAGGAACAAGACAGGGATGCCCACTTTCACCACTCCTGTTCGACATAGTACTGGAAGTACTAGCCATTGTGATCAAGAAGAAGAAACAAATTGGAAAAGAAGAAGTAAGACTGTCCTTAATCGTGGATGGCTTGATATTGTACATCGAAAACGCCAAAGACTTCATCAAAAATCTACTAGACTTAATAAATGAATTCAGCAATGTAGCAGGATAAAAAATCAACACCCAGAAATCTATGGCTTTTCTATACACAAATAATGAACTCACAGAAAGATAAACTAAAAAGCAATCCCATTTATCATTGCAACAAAAAAATTAAAATACCTAGGAATAAATTTAACCAAGGAGATAAAGGACCTGCACTCAGAAAAGTTCAGGACTCTGAAAAAAAGAGATAGAGGAAGACAAGAACAAATGGAAGAATATACCATGTTCATGGATTGGTAGAATCAACATCATCAAAATGCCTATACTACCCAAAGCAATCTATAAATTCAATGCAATCCCTATTAAAATATCAATGTCATACTTCAAAGATCTAGAAAAAACTATCCAAAAATTCATCTGGAATTTAAAAAGACCCCAAATAGCTGCATCAATCTTGTGAAAGAAGAACAGTGCTAGAGAGATCATAATACCAGATACCAAGCTATACTACAAAGCAACTGTTCTCAAAACTGCCTGGTACTGGCACAAAAACAGACATAAACCAATGGAACAGAACAGAGAACTCAGAAACAAACACAAGCCACTATGCTCAATTAATATTTGACAAAGAAGGCAAGAGCATAGAATGGAGTCAAGATAGTCTCTTCAATAAATGGTGTTGGAAAAATCGGACAGATACTTGCAAAAAAAATGAAACTAGACCACCAACTTACACCATACATAAAAATAAACTCAAAATGGACTTAAATGTAAGATGGTAAACCATAAAAATCTTAAAGGATTCCAAAGGCAGTGAAATCTCAGACATATGCTAAAGCAATATCTTCACCGATACCACTCCTAGGGCAATGGAAAAATAGAAAATAAACAAATGGGACTACATCAAAATAAAAAGCTTCTGCACAGCAAAAGAAACCATCAACAAAACAAGAAAGCCCACTGCATGGGAGACATATTTGCCAATATTATCACTGATAAGGGTTTAATCTCCAACATTTACAGGGAATTCATACAACTTAGCAAAAGGAAGATAAACAATCCAGTCAAAAAATGGGCAAAGAACCTAAATAGACACTTTTTGAAAGAGGACATACAGAAAGCCAAGAGATACAAAGAGGAGAAACATGCTCAAAGTCACTAATCATCTGAGAGATGAAAATCAAAACATTGAGGTATCATCTTACACTTGCCAGAATGGCTATCATCAACAAATCAACAAATGACAAGTGTTGGAGAGGATGCAAGGGGGGCGAGGGAGGAACCCTCCTTCACTGGTGGTGGGAGTGCAGACTGGTGCAGCCACTGTGAAAAACAGAAAACAGTATGGCGTTTCCTCAAAAAATTAAAAATGGAACTGCCATTTGACCCAGTGATCCCACTTCTAGGAATATATCCCAAGAAAACAGAAACACCAATCAGAAAGGATATATGCACCCCTATGATCATAGCAGCACAATTTACAATAGCTAAGATTTGGAAACAGCCTAAATGCCCATCAACAGATGAGTGGCTTAGAAAATTGTGGTACATCTACTTAATGGAGTACTATTCTGCTATAAAAAAGAAGGAATTCTCACCATTTGCAACAGCATTGATGGAACTGGAGAACACTATGCTAAGTGAAATAAGCCAGTCAGTGAAAGATAAATACCACATGATTTCACTCATTTGTGGAATATAAAGAATACTAGAGGCCCGACACATGAAGATTCATGCAAGAATAGGCCTTCCTTTCCCTGACTGCTGGCACCAGTTTCCCTCTGGCACCCAGGACCAAGCTGCTTTGCTATGGCTGCTGCCAAGCACCTGGGACCCGGGCTGCTTCACTCTGGCCTCTGCCAGGTATCTGGGACCGGAGCTGCTTTGCTCTGTTCGCTGCCACCACCCACCAAGATCTAGGCTGCTTTGCTCCTGCCACTGCCAGGCACCCGGGACCCAGGCCTGCTTTGCTCCAGAAGCCGCCACCACCCACCGGACCCAGGCTGAGGTGGTCAATGCCACCTCATGGTGACCAGTCGTTTGGTTGTTTTGGTCATGATGCCTCTTGGCCTTTTATTATTATGACTATAAACTGATGAACAAAAATAGATACAGAGGCAAAGAAGCATCAAACAGACTGTCAAACTACAGCGGGAAGACAAGGGAGGGTTGGGGAGGGGGTTAAGAGATCAACCAAAGGACTTGTATGCATGGATATAAGCATAACCAATGGACGCAAGACTCGGGGTAGAGGGGGAAGGGGAGAGGGCATGTGCCGGGGGGTAGGGTAGGCCAGGGGAGGTCAATGGGGGGAAAAAGCAGACATATGTAGTACTATTTGTAATACTTTAAGCAATAAAATAAAATTTAATATAAATAAATAAAAGACAGAAGAAAATGTATAAAATAAATAACCTAAAAATAATAATAATGAATAAAATAAAATATAGAATAGGAAAAAAAACTGGGTAATAAAAGAGAAAGGAAAACAATTAAATTAAAAATTTCATAAAAGTAAAGAGAAAGAGAAAAAAATAGACTGAAATGAAAGATAACAATAAGAGAACACGAAAAAAGAGAGGGAGAGAAAAGAGGAAGAAAAACCAAACCTCCCCAAAACAAAAAAACCTTTGCATTTGCTGTTTACGGAGCTTGGTGGATTTTATTCCAATGTTGTTGGATCTGGCCACTTGCTGTGTGGCCTCTGGCCTCGCTGGCAGTTCTCTGATGATTTGCTGTCCCTGCCTGGCCCTAGGTAACCTGAAGCCCTGCAGGGCAGGTCCCCATGTAGTTGGTGGGCGGGACCTCCCTAGCCCAGGGGCTGAGTCAGCTTCAGGACTTCTTTCCTTCCCCCATGGAACTGGACTCTGGGGGAGGGGTCCTGGTTAGGATGATTTAAACAGACTGTGTTGGGGGCAGTGCTCTTAGCTTGTAGAAGGGATAGGCAGGCACTTTCTCTCCTCCTAATGCCTCAGCTCTGCCTGTGTCACTAGCACCCCCTACTCGCCACCTCAAGCAGGAGGGGATAGCTTCCGCCGGCCCGATGTCCAGTCCCAGGGGCAGATTTCCAGCTCAGAGCCATTCCACACGTGTGGGAAGGGGCGCCCCCTCTTTGTGGGAGGTGTCTTTCCCAGGGTACGCTGTCTGGCCCCCAACCTGCTCTCTGCTAAAAGTTCTTTCAGAGAATAATCTGACCCTTAGATTTACTGCTGGGTAATCTGCTCAGACCCCTCTGCAGATCTGGAGTTCTGATGCATGGCCCTCTAGCAGACACCCTTTGGGCTAGCTTCCAGGTTGCTGTTGAAATCAAACACTTGCCTGGGATAGTGTGGTCTGAGTACTTATTATACACCAGGCAGTCTACATTATCTTATCTAGTACTCAAAACAAAGCTGTAGGATAGATTTATAACTATCTCCATGCTACCAATGAGGAAACTAAAGCACAAATTGAGGTTGACCATATGAATTCTCAGTAAATCAAAAGCAAAACAAAAACTAAACAACAGGGAAGTTCAAGGGAAAGATCCAGTTGTGTGCTAGAGCCACAGGAGCTGATGCTAAATTCCAAACCCTGGGTTTCCTGACTTCACTTTGGGAGCTTGGACTCAGCTATGGTGGGGCATTTAGATTATTAGCAAGTATTGCAAGTCAAGTCTTTTTCAACTTCCCCACCCCCAGGAGGCTGGTTGTTAAATAAACACTTACCAGCAAAGAGGTGGGAAAAGATCATGTATGTTCAAACGATAAGATAGGTAAGACCAAAGGAAAATCAAAGAATTAAGGAGATTTACTCTTGACAAAGTCAGAGAGCTACAGCTCTCAGAGCCCCAATTTAAACTCTGAGCCAGGGCTGGGTACTAATCACTGTTCTCTGCAGGATCAGACTTGGGACAGTGATTTTATTTGCACCATCTTTCCGCATTTTGTTTAATGGCCTAGCCCCACATTAGTGGAGTCTCTCCATCATGACTTTGGCTTAGAAATATTTTTCTCACTTCAGGTTTCCAAACTTCGTCTATTAAATATAGAAAGGGAAATAAAGATATATTTATTTCAAATATATCAAAAAGGAATCCTTGTTCCTCACCTTCTCTACATCTCCAAGTCCCTCGGTGTCAAGCAGAACCAGGGTGTGGTTTGGCTCCTCAGGATGAGGCACACACCACATCCAGATTCCCTTGGTGTGAGACTGCACTGTGGATCCAACAGAGAAGCCTGCAGGGGGAATGGAGAGGTTGTAATAGATGAGGGATCTGGAAATAAGATATGTTCTTGACAAATGAGCTAGGGCTTAAGGAGTGCAAGATGTGGAAATGGAGCAAAGAATAACCAGTATTGATCTGAACTGCAATAGAGAGACGGGAAAATAAGAGTATCAGGTACCATAGGTTGAAAACTTGATGATTTTTTTTAAACAAGAATATTATGCTAGTAAAATTTTAATAGTTTATAATTTTATATATATTCTAGAGGCCCAGTGCATGAAAATCACTGGGCATCCCCTCAGCCCAGCCTGCAACATCTCCAATCCAGGCCTAAATGAGCAGTCGGATATCCCTCTCACAATCTGGGACCACTGACTCCTAACTGCTCATCTGACTGCCTGCCTGTTCGCCCCTAACTGCCTCTCTCTCCGCTGGCCTGGTCACCTCGTACTGTCCCCCTTGCCATCCTGGTCACACCCAATTGCCCCCCTCTCCACTGGCCTGGTCGCCCTTAACTATGCCCCTGCGGCCTGTTCAACCCTTACTGCCCCTCCTGTGGCATGGTCGCTCCCTGTAGCCTGCTGCTCAGTCGTTTGGTAACCCCTCACTAAACCCCCTGCTGGCCTCATCTCCCCACACAGCCTGTTTGGATGTCCATTCTGTTGTGATGGTTGCTTAGACTTTTATATATATAAATATGTTATTTTATTGATGTCTTCCTCTTTATGATTGGAAAACATTTTGCTTTTTCCAAGGAGCTATTAAGTAAAAGAAAAAGAGGTGATATTTCAGAAACAGACCTCTGTCCTTTGCCTCCCAGAAGATAATTAGCCAGCTTTGGCCCAAACATTACCTTTCAATATTCCTGCCCATCTCTCACTTTCTCTCCTCGTATCTCTGTGCTCCTGGTGGCAGTGTGGGTGAAAAGAACAACTCAGCAGAGCTTAGCTGGTGTCACTCACCCTCATTCTGCCCAGCCAACTTGTTCATCAGGTAGGATTTGCCAGTGCGGTAGAGGCCCACAATAGCCACCACGACAAGGGGCTGGGTGAAGGCAGAGAGGATCTTCAAAGCTTCCTGATTAGCTACCAGTTTCCCTTCGACGTTCTCAATGAGGCACACTGGGCCTGGCATGTGGATCTCTGAGGCCGTGTCCAGGCTGGGACCTTGTCTGCAAGGGAATAGATGGGATGGATTAGAACTTCCAGTCTCTAAGCAGAGAAAGTCATTTTGCTTCCTGAATCTGGGGACATTCTACTCCTCAGCATGGCCTAAGTTTCTAAAGAAATTCTTACTTTTTAAATGATAGCAAAGCAGGTCATAGGAAAATAAGTCCTAAGTCCACCAGAGGTCTACTATAGGGTACTCCACTGCTTCTTAAATATTCGGTAGGCTCATGGAAAACCATTCCTTGAATCTCATCTATTGCTAGTTTGAATCTGACTCTCCTTTGGTGGTTTTCGGCTTGTTTATGTTTCTTAGTTTTTACCTTCCTAAATCCCCCATATGGAATCTTTATAAGCACTCTTTATTATATTACCTTTCTTGCTTTTACCCCATCTAAACTTGCTTTTTTGTAATGTAGGGATATGTTCAGACAAAGTGTGTTATAAATCCTGGCAGGTCATTACATAGCATTATTGAACAAATCATAGTTTTTAAAATAATTTTTATATAGCTATTGGTGTGCCTTTTTCAATCAAAACATTTAAGGCATGACCATTTTATGAATGAGAAAGTGAGTGAAAATACTTTTTAAAAATATATATTTAAATTTATTTCAGAGAAGGAGAGAGAGAGCAAAACATCAATGATGAGAGAGAATCATTGATTGGCTTCCTCCTTCATGCCCTCTGGGGATTGAGTCCAGAACTCAGGCATGTACCCAGACTGGGAATTGAACCACGCCCTCCTGCTTCGTAGGTCAATGCTAAACGGAAAAGACTTTTAAAAATAATACTTAACCATTTATTTGGGGGCATCAATTCCTACACCTTGATAAAACATGTTTAAGCTAGCTGAGATTTTGACAAATCCTTCTCTTCTGCCTTGCCTGATCATAAAGAATAAGTTTCTTTCTTTTTATAAGTGACTAGAGGCCCAATGCACAAAGATTCATGCAAGAATGGGCTTATTTCCCCTGGTTACCAGCACCGCCTTTGCTCTGGCCCAGAGCTGCTTTTCTGCCTTCACTCCGCCCAGAGCCACATTTCCACCTTTCCACGCTGCCCAGAGGCCCAGAGTGACTGGGGCAGTACAGAGCACATGTATCATCACCATGGTGACAACGCAAGCATCCAGCCCCTGGCCACTCGACACCTGTGTATGCAAATTAACCTGCAAACTTTGTTGGGTTAATTTTCATACTAACTCCTGATTGGCTGGTGGGCATTGCAAAGGTACAGTCAATTTGCATCTTTCTCTTTTATTAGTGTAGATTAGAGGCCTGGTGCATGAAATTCGTGCATGGGGGGTGTCCCTCAGCCCAGGCTGCAACCTCTCTGATCTGGGACTCCTCCAGGGATGTCTGACTGGCCTTTTAGGACCAATCCTTGTGGGATCAGGCCTAAGCGAGCAGTCGAACATCCCTCTCACAATCCAGGACTGCTGGCTCCCAACCACTTGACTGCCTGCCAGCCTGATCACCCCCTAGCCACTACCCTGCCTGCCTAACTGCTCCGCTGCCAGCCTGATTGCCCCTAACTATTCTCCCCTGCTGGCCTCATCCCCCCAACTGCCCTCCACTGTAGGCCTGGTTCCCCCCAACTGCCCTCCCCTGCAGGCCTGGTCTCCCCAACTGCCCTCCCCTGTTGGCCTGGGTCCCCCCAACTATCTTCCCATGCAGGGCTGGTCTCCCCCAACTGCCCTCCTCTACTGGCCCAGTCACCCCTAACTGCCATCTCCTGCAGGCCTGATTGCCCCCAACTACCCTCCCTTGCAGGCCTGGTCTCTTCCAACTGCTCTCCCCTGCAGGCCTGGTCCCCCCAACTGCCCTCCCCTTCAGGCCTGATCATCTCCAACTACCCTTCCCTGCAGGCCTGTCCCTTCCAACTGCCCTCCCCTGCAGGCCTGGTCCCCCCCAACTGCCTTCCCCTCCTGGCCCGGTTGCCCCCAACTGCCCTCCCCTGCAGGCCTGGGTCCCCCCACCCAACTGTCCTCCCATGCAGGCCTAGTATTTCCCAACTGCCCTCCTCTGCCACCCTGTTCACCCCTAACTGCCCTCCCCTGCTGGCCTGATCACCCACAACTGCCCTCCCCTGCAGGCCATCTTGTGGCAACCATCTTTTCTCCACATGGGGGCATCCATCTTTGACCACATGGGATGGCCATCTTGTGTGTTGGAGTGATGGTCAATTTGCATATTACTCTTTTATTATATAGGACTAGAGGCCTGGTGCACAAATTCATGCATGGGTGGGGTCCCTCGGAGTGGCCTGTGGGGATTGGGCTGAAACATGCAGTCCAATGCCACCTGTAGCTCCAACCTGATGCTCCTGCTCATCTCAGCCCCACTGTGCCTACTGTGGGCTAGTGCCCAATCAGTCCCGATCAGGAGAGGCTATGCCTCCATGGCAGTGCTCGCCAGTCATGAGCCCTGTGTCTCTGGTGTTCTCCAGAGGGGAATGGCCTGTGATTTGGGGCCTCAACTGGCTCTCCAACATCCCCAGAGGGGTCCCAGATTGCAAGAGGGTGCAGGCCAGGCCAAGGGACCCCACCGGTGCACTATCGGGGTTGGGGAGGGACCACTGGAGAGGTCCAAAACATGTCTGGCCCCATCTCTCCCAGTTCCTATTGGCCAGACCCTATTGGCTAACTGCAGCAAGCTAACGTACCAGTCAAAGCATCTGCCCCCTGGTGGTCAGTGCACATCATAGCGAGCGGTTGAGCAGCCTTAGCATATCATTAGCATATTACGCTTTGATTGGATGAACAGTCGACCAGTCACCTGACACTTAGCATAATAGGCTTTTATTATATAGAACTAAAGGCCCGGTGCACAAAATTCATGCATGGGGGTGGGTGTGTCCCTCAGTCCAGCCTGCAACCAATCTGGGACCCTTTGAGGTATGTCTGACTGCCTGATTAGGCCAGGTGGGATCAGGCCTAAATGGGCAGTCAGACATCCCTCTCACAATCCAGGACTGCTGGCTCCAAACCGCTCTCCTGCCTGCCTGCCTGATTGCCCCTAACTGCTTCTGCCTGCCAGCCTGATCACCGCCTAACTACTCCCTGCCAGCCTGATCAATGACTAACTGCTCTCCTGCCAGCCTGCTCACCCCTAACTGCCCTTCCCTGCCGACCTGGTCACCCCTAACTGTCCTACCCTGCAAGCCTGGTCCCTCCCTCACCAACTGCCCTCCCCTGCAGGTCTGGTCACCCCTAATTGCCTTCCCCTGCTGACCTGGTCCCCCCCAACTGCCCTCCCTTGCAGGCCTGGTTGCTCTCAACTGCCCTCCCCTGCCGATCATCTTGTGGCGGCCATCTTGTATCCACATGACATCCATCTTTTACCCCATGGGAGCGACCATATTGTGTGTTGGAGTGATGGTCAATTTACATATTACCTCTTTATTACATAGGATTATTTACTAGAGAAGCTAAAAACCCACCATCTGCTTGACTTTTTTTTTCACTGAAATCTTACAATGAGCACATCTGGATTTCCTTATTAGTTGATTGAAAAACTGCTTTTGAAAAATTATAAAGACACATTCTCCCCACTTCCTTAAAGCCAGTGTCCTGGATATCATCCAGATACAGATAGTTAAAAACAGAACTGCTTGGGAGCAGATAATTGCAAATGGCATAGCACCAGGAAATCAGAAAATGCCTAGTTCAAGCCAGGCCCAGAAAGAGTGAGTTCCACATGAATTTACAGATTCAAATGCCAAGTTTCATTTCTTTCTAGTTCACTTCCCATGCAATATTAGCAACTTACCTCGTGCAGTTCTGTTTATCCGATTTGTATATAGCAGGGTCATAATATTTTTAGATTAGAAAAATAGGGGGACTGGCAGTGATGATCTACAACAATTAGCTAGGAAAGCAGAAGGTACACAATCTACATCTATTTGCGGATAATGGGGGCTGACAAGATAATGCATTTCAGGATGTGGTCACTAATGGGAGAGAGAACTACTTTGTCTGACTTCTCAGACCTCCAATGAATAACATTCAATCTGTATAGCTATATTAATACTGTGTTTTACAGATCGTTCCCAATTGTTATCTGGTTAACACTTTTAGGGAAGCCCCGTCTCCAAAATCTTTGCAAATTAAATGTGTCCAAGTTCTATACTTACCTATTGCTCTGCCTTTTATAGCTTAGCCTGTGATGTGTGCTCTGAGATGCATTCTCCCTAACACTGTTAGAGGCCCATTACCTTTCATAAATGAAAACAATGTAAGAATGCATTTCACACACGCATGCACACATACATACACATACTTATGTTGGTTTTAAAGTCAGGCACACCTGATTTCCAATCCTAGCCCTGCAACTGGCTATCTGAATGATATTGCATTTTATTCAACACTCTAAGCCTGTTTTCAAAATAATGGAAGTAAATAAGTTAATTAATGTCTATTTATGTTAGTACTACAGCTAGCTTAAGAGAAAGAGTGAAAGAGAGAGACAGAGAGAGAGACACACACAGATATACACAGAATCAGATCTGTAGGAACATAAAAAAAAAAACTATAAAGAAGGAAAATGCCAGAGAATCCAAGATGGCGGCGTAGGTAAACACCTAAACTGCTGCCTCCCACAACAATTTAAACTGCAACTAAAAGACAAAACGTCTATCACCCAGAACCACGGGAAAGCTGGCTGAGTGGAAGTTCTACAACTAGAAGGAAAGAGAAAAGAGCATTGAGACGTGCATGAGCGCTGAAAACCTGAGATACGGAGGCGCGTGATCCGGGCTGGCAGCGGGCGACTGGGTGCGTTGCTTTTTTCAACCCGAACGGAGACAAGCCCCCGATTACTCTGAAATCCAGTCTCTGGGGAGACGCGGGGGACCCAAACTCCTACGGGGAGAAGCTGGACTGTCTGCCAGCGAGGGTGGCTTGCTTGAAGAGCTGCCAATAATTGTTTACTGCACTGGGGCACGGGACTCACGGATGCCTTTGGGGACACAGAGCCAGCTAACTAGCAGCCATTGCTGTTTGCCACGCCCTAACCTAGTGACACCCTGAGGCCCCGCCCTGCACAACCTACAAACCCACCCAAGCTCCAAGCAGCCAAGTTAGCATAAGAAAAGCCTGCCTTATCGTAGCTTAACCTAGCAAACTTGCAGCCCAGGTCAGACAGTTCCAAAACCTCCAAACCCCAAGCAAAGAGGAGAAAACTGCAGCTCTCATTGTAGCTCCTGCTGAGTGGCCTCAGACAGTAGCTGACCTGCACCCCATTGGAGATCCAGAAGCCAGTGTACCTAGGGGTCAGTGTGAGACACCAGATTTCAACTCCTCACATCCATAAGTGACACATTCAAGAGGCAAACTCAGTGAGCACCGAAGCCCCACTGAAACAAGTCCTGTGTGTCTTCAGCACAGCAGTTCTTCCATTATAGACACAGGGAGTGCTCGCAGCTAATTGGCCTGGAGGTCAATTCCTCCCAGCGTACCAACAGCAATTCAGGCTTAACTACACCAAGACTTTGCACTCAGCCCACAAAGGGGTGTACCAAGAGCATCCACATCAGGTGATTGGGGAGGCTGAGCTACTGCCCCCTATAGGTCACCTATCACACAAAGCCACTCCATCAACACAGGGAAGCAGCCAAAATGCAGAAACAAAGAAACATGTCTCGAATGAAAGAAACGGAGGAAAGCAAACTACTGGATGACATAGAGTTCAGAACCACATGTATAAGGTTACTCAAGAATCTTCTTAAAACCGCTGAGAAACTTGATGAGACCTTCAAGGAGCTTAATGAGAATGCCAAAAAAATGGAAAAGGATCAGTCAGAAATGAAGCATACACTGTCTGAAATAAAGAATATACAGAAACTCAACTGTAGATCAACATACCCCAAGAATCAAACCAAAGATCTGAAATATGTGGAAACAAAAAACATCCAACCAGAAAAACAAAAAGAAAAAAGAATCCAAAAATATGAAGATAGTGTAAGGAGCCTCTGGGACAACTTCAAGCGAACCAACATCTGAATTTTTGGGGTGCCAGAAGAAGGGAGAGAGCAAAATATTGAAAACCTATTAGAAGAAATAATGACAGAAAATTTTCCCTACCTGGTGAAAGAAATAGACGTACAAGTTCAGGAAGCGCACAGAACCCCATACAAGAGGAACCCAAAGAGGACCACACCAAGACACATCATAATTAAAATGCCAAGGGCAAAAGACAAAGAGAGAATATTAAAAGCAGCAAGACAAAAACAGTTAATTACCTACAAGGGAGTACCCATACGACTGTCAGCTGATTTCTCAACAGAAACTATGCAGGCCAGAAGGGAGTGGCAAGAAATATTCAAAGTGATGAACAGCAAGAACCTACAACCAAGATTACTCTACCCAGCAAAGCTATCATTCAGAGTTGAAGGTCAGATAAAGAGCTTCACAGACAAGAAAAAGCTAAAGGAGTTCATCGCCACCAAAGCAGGATTACATGAAATGCTGAAGGGTATTCTTTAAGAAGAGGAAGAAGAAGAAAAAAAATAAAGATAAAAATTATGAACAACAAAATGACATCAAATACATACCTACCAACAAGTGAATCTAAAAATCAAGTGAATAAAAAATCTGAAGAACAGAATGGACTGGTGAATATAATAGAATCAGGGACATAGAAAGGGAGTGGACTGACGATTCTCAGGGGAAGCAAGTGTGAGGGGTGCGGGAAGAGATTGGACAAAAATCTTACTCCTATGGATGAAGACAGTGGCGGGGGGTAAGGGCATGGGGTGGGGTGGGGAATCAGGTGGAGGGGAGCTATGGGGGGGGAAAAAAGTGGAACACCTGTAATAATCTGAACAATAAAGATTTATAAGAAAAAAAAATTTAAGAAAAAAAGAAGGAAAATGCCAAGAAATCTTTTTTGAAGGCTCAGAAATACTAGTGATGGGGTTTCTAGAAGAAAATATCTCTATTTTCAGCCATAAAATTTTAGTTGTGTTATTTCTTAAATTGTTGTTTGCTTTTGCTTTGATTTGTCTTGTTCCTTGGTTTGAATTTGGAGGAAGAAGAAAAGGCTCTTATCAAGGAGACAAATGGGACCTGAACAAGAAGGAGATGCATGGAGCTTGTGATAAGAAATTCAGAGGAGGAGTTCTGAGGAGTAAACAAAATTACCAGGCTGTAATGAGGGTCAAGTTGGGCAACTGTTGAATCAAGTGATAGTAATAACAGAGGCATTATACTAGTAGTAACAATCCAACATAAAGGGCCTTAAGGAAAGAATAGGTGCCAAGATATCAAAACTAATTGATTCATACTATTTCTAAAGGAAGAAATCTACCTTAAAATCATGTACAAGACTATGACTAAAAATATATAGTTGTTTTCATGAAAGCTCTTTATTATTCATTTTAGGTTTTAACTTTTTTGCCTTAACAATGTAAGCAAGCTATTTACATTGCATATCGTTCATTGCTCTTTCTCACAAAAATAATAGTTATTGCTATTGAAATTTTCAGGATGACGTTTGAACTAACTTAAGCAGGGTTTATCAAAGATTAAGATAACTGAAGTGGCAATTATGATCCCCATACGTCATAAACTGGTAAAGAAAGAAAAACAGTGTTAAGACATTTCAAACACTGGTTAGTCTCTACACATGTTTCTGTCTAGCTCAGCAGGAAGCAAATGTAGCTGGCACTTAATGAACACTGCTTCCTGTCTGACGGCACCTCAGTTTCGTTTTTAATTAAGTCTGATATCCCACACCAGGTTCAGCTGCAGCCTATCCTGGATAAAATGTTTTTAAAATCTCCTGACACCTGCACATCTTTTACCACCCCAGCCCCAATCTTACCTTAACTATAATGTCAATAGCAGGGATCTTTTAGAGCTGGTAACAAAGCTGCTTCACAAGATTGTTGTAAGAGTCTTAACTCTGTCTCTCAGTTTAGCTGTGCTAGTTTCTGATAAACTTCTTCCTGACTTTGGTCGGGAGTAAAATCCTGGGGATTTTATTTTTCTTTATAGTCCCCTTCCCCTCACACACAGAGAGAGCAGAGGATTAGAAGTTGGTTTCCCAACATCACTAACAGAAACTGAAAGAGCAGGAGGCAAGCTCACTGACTGGGCAGTTCCAAAGGTGATATCCTGAGTGTTGCCTGATGAATGTATTTGACCTGATTGCTCAGAAATTGCATAATATTAGTGAAAAAGGGTTTCAATTTTCTTTTCTATTTCAAATTGTCTTCAGGGCTGTGAGAATCTATAATTCTCACTAAGTATGTCTGAACTATGTGAATATACATTTTTTTTTCCTTTTTAAGAAAGCAACCATGATTGTATTTTGCATTAAAGATAGTGATAGAATTTTCTCTGATAAAATTGAGTTTGACATATATAGAATACATTGCTGTATAATGTCGATGAAAAATTAACTTACTAAATAGATAAGCCAAATGCTGAACAATTTTTTTTAAATAAATCTTTATTGTTCAGATTATTACAGGTGTTCCTCTTTTATTTTTCCCCATAGCTCCCCTCCACCTGATTCCCCACCCCACCCCATGCCCTTACCCCCCGCCACTGTCTTCATCCATAGGAGTAAGATTTTTGTCCAATCTCTTCCCCGCACCCCTCCCACCTGCTTCCCCTGAGAATCGTCAGTCCACTCCCTTTCTATGTCCCTGATTCTATTATATTCACCAGTCCATTCTGTTCTTCAGATTTTTCATTCACTTGATTTTTAGATTCACTTGTTGGTAGGTATGTATTTGATGTCATTTTGTTGTTCATAATTTTTAATTTACCTTTTTCTTCTTCCTCCTCTTCTTAAAGGATACCCTTCAGCATTTCGTGTAATCCTGGTTTGGTGGTGATGAACTCCTTTAGCTTTTTCTTGTCTGTGAAGCTCTTTATCTGACCTTCAACTCTGAATGATAGCTTTGCTGGGTAGAGTAATCTTGGTTGTAGGTTCTTGCTGTTCATCACTTTGAATATTTCTTGCCACTCCCTTCTGGCCTGCATAGTTTCTGTTGAGAAATCAGCTGACAGTCGTATGGGTACTCCCTTGTAGGTAATTAACTGTTTTTGTCTTGCTGCTTTTAATATTCTCTCTTTGTCTTTTGCCCTTGGCATTTTAATTATGATGTGTCTTGGTGTGGTCCTCTTTGGGTTCCTCTTGTATGGGGTTCTGTGCGCTTCCTGAACTTGTACGTCTATTTCTTTCACCAGGTAGGGAAAATTTTCTGTCATTATTTCTTCTAATAGGTTTTCAATATTTTGCTCTCTCCCTTCTTCTGGCACCCCAAAAATTCAGATGTTGGTTCGCTTGAAGTTGTCCCAGAGGCTCCTTACACTATCTTCATATTTTTGGATTCTTTTTTCTTTTTGTTTTTCTGGTTGGATGTTTTTTGTTTCCACATATTTCAGATCTTTGGTTTGATTCTTGGGGTATGTTGATCTACAGTTGAGTTTCTGTATATTCTTTATTTCAGACAGTGTATGCTTCATTTCTGACTGATCCTTTTCCATTTTTTTGGCATTCTCATTAAGCTCCTTGAAGGTCTCATCATGTTTCTCAGCGGTTTTAAGAAGATTCTTGAGTAACCTTATAAATGTGGTTCTGAACTCTATGTCATCCAGTAGTTTGCTTTCCTCCGTTTCTTTCATTCTTGACATGTTTCTTTGTTTCTGCATTTTGGCTGCTTCCCTGTGTTGATGGAGTGGCTTTGTGTGGTAGGTGACCTATAGGGGGCAGTAGCTCAGCCTCCCCAATCACCTGATGTGGATGCTCTTGGTACACCCCTTTGTGGGCTGAGTGCAAAGTCTTGGTGTAGTTAAGCCTGAATTGCTGTTGGTACGCTGGGAGGAATTGACCTCCAGGCCAATTAGCTGTGAGCACTCCCTGTGTCTATAATGGAAGAACTGCTGCGCTGAAGACACGCTTATGGGGCAGGACTTGTTTCAGTGGGGCTTTGGTGCTCACTGAGTCTGCCTCTTGAATATGTCACTTATGGATGTGAGGAGTTGAAATCTGGTGTCTCACACTGACCACTAGGTACACTGGCTTCTGGATCTCCAATGGGGTGCAGGTCAGCTACTGTCTGAGGCCACTCAGCAGGAGCTACAGTGAGAGCTGCAGTTTTCTCCTCTTTGCTTGGGGTTTGGAGGTTTTGGAGCTGTCTGACCCGGGCTGCAAGTTTTCTAGGTTAAGCTACGATAAGGCAGGCTTTTCTTATGCTAACTTGGCTGCTTGGAGCTTGGGTGGGTTTGTAGGTTGTGTGGGGCGGGGTCTCAGGGTGTCACTAGGTTAGGGTGTGGCAAACAGCAATGGCTGCTAGTTAGCTGGCTCTGTGTCCCCGACGGCGTCCTGGAGTCCCATGCCCCAGTGCCATAAACAATTATTCCTGCGTGCAGCTCTGCAAGCAAGCCACTCTCACTGGCAGACAGTCCAGCTTCTCCCCGTAGGAGTTTGGGTCCCCCGCGTCTCCCCAGAGACTGGATTTCAGAGTAATCGGGGGCTTGTCTCCGTTCGGGTTGAAAAAAGCAACGCACCCAGTCGCCCGCTGCCAGCCCGGATCACGTGCCTCCGTACCTCAGCTTTTCAGTCCTCGTGCACATCTCAATGCTCTTTTCTCTTTCCTTCTAGTTGTAGAACTTCCACTCAGCCAGCTTTCCCGTGGTTCTGGGTGATAGACGTTTTGTCTTTTAGTTGCAGTTTAAATTGTTGTGGGAGGCAGCAGTTTAGGTGTTTACCTACGCCGCCATCTTGGATTCCAATGCTGAACAATTTTAAAGAATTGAAAGCAAAGATAATATCTTCAGTAAGTGGTATTGAGAAAACTGAACAGATACATGCAAAAAAAATAGACAAGTTTTTTACAGCATATACAAAAATAAATTCAAAGTGAATTCAAAACTTATATGTAGCAACTGAAACTATAAAACTTCTAGGAAAAAATTATGAGCAATAAACTCTTTGATATCAGTTTTAGATATATATTTTTTGAATATATCTCCTCAGGCAAAAGCAACAACAGAAAAAATAAACAAATGGAATTACATCAACCTAAAAAGCTTTTGCACAGTAAAGGAAACAACAAAATGAAATGCAACCTACTGAATAGAAGATATTTGCAAATAATATATCCAATAAAAGTTTTATATTAAAAATACATAAAGAACTCATACAACTCAACATCAAACACACACACACACACACATACACACACCTTATTAAAAAATGGGCTGAGGATCCGGATAGACATTTCTCCAAAGAATAAATAGAGACAGCCAATAGACACACATGAACTATGCTCAACATCACTAATCATTAGGGGAATGCAAATCATAATGACAATGAGATGTCACTTCATGCCTGCCAGATGGCTGTTATAAAAAAGACAATATATAATACATGTTGGAGAGATGTGGAGAAAAGGAAACCTCATGTACTGTTAGTGGGAATGTAAACTGGTGCAACCACTGTGAAAAACAGTGTGGCTGCAAAAAATAAAAAAATAGAACTACCATACAGCCTAGCAATTCTACTTATGGGTATTTATCCAAAAATCCAAAAGACACTGATTTGAAAAGAGCTATATACACCCCTGTGTTTATTACAGCATTATATACAATAACCATACTATGGAAGCAACCTATGTGTCCATCAATAGATGAATGGATAAAGAAGATGTGGTACATACATAAAATGGAATATTGCTCAATAAAAAAAAAAGATAAAATCTTGACATTTATGGCATGAATGGACCTAGAGGTGAAATAACTTGGATAGAGAAAGGTAAATATCATATGATTTCACTTATATGTGGAATATCAAAAAACACACAGATGAACAAACAAAATAATACAGAAACCAACTCATTGAGATAATCAAGGGAAGAGGTTTAGGGGATGTGTAACAAGATGAAGGGGAATCAGAGCTACAAAAGTCCAATTATAAATAAGTCACAGGGATGTAAAGTACAGCATAGGGTATCTATACTAATAAAACGGTAATATGCTAATTAGAGCAGACATCTTTCTAGACAAAGCCACAGTGGCTGCAAGGGCCCAAGGCTGAGGCTCAGGCAACCACGGGCAGCTGCAAAGGGCCGAGACTCAGGCCTGCAGTGGCAGCAGCAGTGGGGTAATGGGGGTGGCGCCTTCCCCTAATCCGCCAGGTTGCTTCCTGCAGAGGGAGGCCAGACTGTGGCTTAGGCCGTGGACCAATGCAGAGGCAGTTAGGGGTGATCAGGCAGGCAAGTGAGCAGTTAGGAGCTTCAGCTTGATAGGTTGCCTTTTCATTTTGTTGATGGCTTTCTTTGCTCTGCTGAAACTTTTTAATTTGGTGTAGTCCTGTGACTATTTCGTGAAATGACCACTGTTGGACTATGTGCTAGATCCAGGTTAGAGCAGAGATTGTTACAGAACCCAAGTTCATGCACCCAATGCAAAAGCCAATGCTCAAAATGTCAGAGTTTGGAGTAAAGAAGTTTATTGATCAAGGCACCAACTGAGATGATGGGAGACTTAATGGTGCCCCAAGCCCATCTTGCTTGCTGGACTAGGGACTAGGTTAAGGGTTGTTAAAGTGTTAGTGAGAACAGGTATGCAAAAGTGCTGGTGGGGCAAGTTTCAACTGGAGGACCTTGGAACTTGACCACTTATGGTAAAGGGGCATCAACACTGGATCTTTCTGGACAATGGACCTTTGGTCTCTGAAAGTGTTCCAGGGCTTAACTTCTGATTATGGCCTGGTTCTTTGGTTTCATGTTTGTAGAGTGAGCAAGACTTGGGTGCAGCTAGAGGTCAAAGTTCTTTCCTCTGCACATGCTTTGACCACATGATTTGCATGTTGGTTTTTTGTCTTTGAAAAGCAACTCATTATCTCATTAAACAGGACAGAACCATCTTGAGCTGGTTCTGTGGTTACAATTGTCTGATTGAATTCCCCTCTCTTCCCCACAGCCTGTTGGTTTCTAGAAGAGACCATTTCTGTGGGTCACAAACCAGTACCCCTATCCAATTGCTCCACTTGCCCTGTTCTATATAATTTTTCAGTGCCTGCTGATTCGATTTTTTGTTTGTTTTTTTGATTGGTTGGTTGGTTTTTTTTTGTTTTGTTTTGGTGAGCAGGGGCAAGTGTGATTTCTTTCCCAGGTTCTTGTCCAGATGGATTTGAAGAATGAAGCCATGGAGATACTATCTCTAAAACTCTAATTCTAATTCTAAGACTCTGTCTCTCCTGGCATGGACAGACAGAGGGGTCCCTTAAAGAATGTGGCCACTGACCTCTTTTTCTTGAGGTATCATATCTCCTGGAGTCACTTTCCCTTAATCTAGGACCCCCGTGCTTTCCTCATTGGTCACTCTGCTACATAGTGCCATTTTCAAAGGCCAAAACCCACATGATGTCCCTCTCTTTCTTTCCCCTTATTTTGCAACATTCCTCTATCCTCTGTGAAAACATTTCTTTTTTCCCCATATCCTGTGACTTTTCTTTAGCCTCTGTGAATGTATGTTTTTCTCCCCCCTTAGCCTGTGATACTTCTCTGTCCTTCACATATCCATCTTATCTGTTCAGGTTGGAGTTGCTTTTTTTCTACATTAATAGGGGCCTGGTGCAGGAAGATTCGTGCATGGGTGGTGAGTCCCTCAGCCTGACCTGCACCCTCTCCAATCTGGGAGCCCTCAGGCAAGCCCTCTCCAATCCTCCCAGGGGGTTCTGTCTGCCCTTGCAATCATATGAGCAAATTGAGACCCCAACCCAGTTTGGTTTGGTGCTCACAGAATAATAGAGGTCTTTTTTTTTTTTCTTTGCTCCATTGGTAGAAATTTCCTAGAAGTTGCAAGATATCTTCCCTTTAATTTTTTCTCAACACTGTGACTTTACTTATGTCTCTCACCTTTGCTTTCCCTCTATCCCCTACCCACAATAGTAACTTGCTCCAGGCTCACTTTACTCTAGTGTCTAGGAGATCCTGCAACACATCTGCTACCAGAACTATGATTCCCAGCATTCCTGGTGCTCCCTGTGCTCTGGGCTTCTGCTTCCTGTCCAGGGGCTACACAAACAAAAAGGACTGTGAACTCCAGTCACCCCCAGGCCGGACTGACAGGACCGGACACTCCAATGATATCCCTGGGACCCCGGCCGCTCAGTGCTGGCACACATGCACACTGGCCACAGGCTCTAAGTGGGCGGGGTCCCGGAGACACCCACCCTGTCCCCCAGCCTCTTGGCACCAGCATATGTAGGCCCTGAGTGGCCGAGGGGGAGGGGCAGGAATGCCCACCACATCGCTAAGGCCCTGGTTGCTCGGCGTGCTGCCCACAGGCCCACCATCTTTTTTTGGGTTAATTTGCATGCTCACTCCTAATTGGCTGTGGGCATCATGGAAGTAAGGTCAATTTATATACTTGTCTGTTATTAGTGTAGATGGCTTTCTCCCAATAGTCCAGGCCGGAGATGTTTTATTACCCCTATGGCTCTCCCAGCTGCTCAGGTCAGGGCTGCTTTTGATCTAACTATGGCTGCTTTAATTGTTTAGGCCAAGATACATCTATCCTCTCTGGAACCCCTCCCTTTCTCTCTGCCTGATTAAGCTAGATAGCTAACCCTTTTCACTGCCATGGGAAGGGGAGAATATCCATGTCATCTTGTCTCTGCCCAAGGCCTGTGACTCTATGTAAGTTCTCTTAACAAACTTTTGATGTAATGCTGGAGTTCTCAGCAGCCTCTTTCTTGGAGTCTTAGTCTTGGAGAAATTTTACAAACAAGTCCTCATGTTTATTTTTGTTTTTGTTGCCCCTGCTTTCAATGTCAAGTCCAAGAAATTTCCCAGACTTGCTGCCTATATTTTCTTCTAGCGGTTTTATAGTTTTCAGTCTTATAATCAAGTTTGAATCCATTTTGTGTTTGGTGTAAGATAGTGGTCCAGTTTCATCCTTTTGCTTGTGGCTGCCTAGTTTTCCCAACACTATTTATTGGAAGAGATTGTCTCATTGTATATTTGTGGTTCCTTTGTCATAGCTTAATTGACTTTACATGTGTGAGTTTACTTCTGCGCTCGCTGACCTGTTCCATTGATCTATATGTCTATTTTTTAATCTAGTGCCATGCTATTTTAAATGCTATGTTTTACACCCTGTGCTTCAGGCTGACATAGTCACTAACTGTTTAATCCTTTAAGTTACTCCTTCCAATACCTTCCCATCTCAGCTTCCTTAAATCATTTGCAGAAATCTCTACAAGAAAAATATTCTGTAATGTTTTGTGATGGCTCTGTTTTTCTCCACTGTTTTAATTCCATAGAGGTGGAAGTGAGGTAGGTTAGTTGCCTTTCTTGCTTCTCATTATTACTTTGTTTTTCTTTAGCCATGCCTCAGCACCTTCTGCCATAAATACACACACACACACACACACACACAACAACAACAGCAACAAACAAAAAACACAGCAAATACATGATGTATCTTTAGAGTACATCATTAGATCATACTACTCATTACTCCCTCTTATTCTAGGGGTCCTGTATCTCCCAGTCCTTTCATTTATTCAATATTTTAGCACCTGATGCTTCTCCATTTCAATACTACTCTTGTGGTTAATTTTGGGACCTTTATCATCCAGTAGACAACTATCTAAGGGCCTGATCTCCTCGACACTTGACTTTCTCATATCCAAAGTCTTATCAATAATTTCACTTCAGCCTGGACATTTTCTTTTACTGTTAACTAAACCTCTTCCATAATCTCAATTTCAAGTATCTCACACAATCATCCCCTCTCAAGACCTCCTCCATGATGTCACATCAAATGGGTCAATTCATCTTCATTTTCAGTATTTGACAAAGATAATCAACCTTCCTGCCCAGAGCATTTTATTTTTATGGCTGCTTCTCTGTCATACATGATGACTTTTCTTTATCTCACTGGCAAGCTTTCTATTCAGTTTCTGCTTCTGTATTCTCTGTACATCTTAATCTCCAAATATCATAGCTTCTCAGTTCATGAGATATTTTTTGTTATCCTGTCCCCAGTCCCATGGCTGTAGTGAATGCATATAAATAATGTCCAAATTTGTCTTTCAGCTCTAGCTTCAATCTTTAAAATTCATTTACTTGTTTTACATCTCCACCTGTGTCTAATAAATAACTCAAATTTAACATATCCAAATGAAACCTCTTGATTACCCCCTTCTGTGATCCAAAACCTGATCCTCTTACAGTTTCCCTTGTATCAGTAAATAATAACTCTTTTAACCCATCCTGATTTCTGTTTTATCTCCAGTCTCAAATTCAATCCAATGACAAACTATGTCAGTTCTAAATATGAAATACATTTAGTATCAGGCAAAATGTTACCATTTCTAGTCCAAGTCCATATTGCCACTATTCTGGAATTCTAGACTTCTAATTCAAAAATCATGTTCACACTTGCCCTCCTATACTCCAGGCCTAGCAATAGTCACTGTTAAAAATCAATTGAAAAATTATATACATAAAGAAAAGTAATCAAATTATACTTTTACAGTAGATAATTTGAAAAAAGTAGATATGTCCTTGTAAATAATGTAAGTCAAGGAACAGACTTTTACAAATACTCCCATTAGCTTAGTCATACTAACTTGCAGTATTGACTTTCTCCCTCTTCCCACAAGGAAACTTGGTAGACAGCTTCTGACATGGATCTGAATGATTCTAGTGTCATTCAACTACATAGCACATACATGTTTGTGCAAGTCTCTCCCTTATGACTGTGGGCCAATCTAGTATATTGCTTCTAAGGTTATGGCAAAAGTTATGAGATTTTATATTCATAACTAGATTATAAAAGACTGAGCTCTTCTCTCTCTCTCTCTCTCTCTCTCTGTGTGTGTGTGTGTGTGTGTGTGTGTGTGTGTGTGTGTGTGTGTGTCTCGTCTTGGACACATTGATAAAGAACATTGCCATGGTAGAACAGCTTACATGGTAAGGAATTGAGGGTGCTCTCCTGACATCAGCAAGTGAGAAACTAAGGCCTTTAGTCCAACAATCCATATGGGAATTAACCCTGCCAATATACCATGGGAGTAAGATTGAGAAGTGGATGTTTCCCCAGTCAAGGTTTGAGATGACTGCAGTCCAAATAGGCACTTTGCAGCCTGTAGAGACCCTGAAGCAGAAGAGCCAGATAATCACCTGAATCCCCTCTTTTTGTTGTGCTTATTCAAGACTCTTGCTTACCTTTCTAATAGGTTATTTGGCTTATTTTTTTTCTTGTTTTATATGTTCTGAATATGAGCTATGTTGGGAAGTTCTTAATTTTATTGTAAACTCACCAATCCTTAGTTCCTGTTTAGTGTTCTTTGTCCTGTTTTCCACCCTGGAGGACATGAAAATAATGTTTTTTATATTTACTAAAACCTTTTTTTCTTTCATATTTTGATCTACAACATTGCTGCAATTAAGTTTTATTTATCTATCAATGAACAATCTAATCATTAGACATTTATATTCCTTACAAAATGATCACCCCAATAAATCTAGTAACCATCTGAACATCACATGCAGCTAATACAATACCATGGGCCCAGTACACGAATTCATGCACCTTGAAAGGAACTGTGGACTACGAGGCTGCAGTGGGCATAGAGGAAGGTCTCGGTCCATCCTCCATGCCCCCACCTGGCCCCTCCCACCACAGCCCCCAGCCCCCTGTCTGCTGGCAACCCTGCTCCCACCGCTGTCGCTCCCATGTGTTGGTGCCAGCCCTGCTCACACTTGCTGACTGCACAGGGCCTACACTGGCTGCAGGTGTGAGCAGGGCCAGCTCCAGCAGCAGGTGCAAGCACCAGGCAGGACCGCAGCATGCAGGAGCAAAGAATTTTCAGTAACCACCAGAGGCTCGCCCCATGACAGTGACCGGTGCTCCTCCTTGGTCTGGCACCCTGGCTTACCTGCTCCACCATCCCACCGCAGCCAATGCCCGCCATGTTCTGGGCTCTGCCATCTGTTCCCAATGCCGACTATGTTCCGTGCACACCCTCTGGTGGTCAGCTCATGTCATAGCAACTGGTTGTTCAGTTATTCAGTTGCTCCGCCCTTCAGTCTATTTGCATATTAGGGCCTTCATTATATAGATTATCCATTATATTCCCTATGTTGTACTTTACATCCTCATGACTATTTTGTACCTGCCAATATGCACTTCTTAATCCCTTCACTTTTTCCACCCATCCCTTCAACACCTCACCCATCTGAAAATCATTAATTGGTTCTCTCTACCTGTGAGTTTATTTATCTTTTGTTTGTTCATTTATTTTGTTATTTAGATTCCACATATTGTGGGGAAGTACCATACTTGGTTGGAAAGTCTGTAAGGGAGAATCTCCAAAAGGTCATGGGCCTCTAGGGGGACCTTGGTGAAGGCGGCAACCCCAGCTTTGACTTTTCCAAACAAGTCTGAGACCCTGGGTGTTTTACTGGAAGCTCTATGTTTAATCTTTAGATGTCCTTGCTTAAAGGACACTGCAGACGCATGTGTCTTCTCAAGGATGCTTACTCTGCTGATCGTATTGAGAAGTTAATTTTAGTTCAAGCTGTTATTACAATAAAAGCCTAAGGAGGCAGGCGAATGGAGCTGTTTGGTTTCTCAAGACCAGCAATCCCTTAGCCCTCTCTTTCACAGAAATGAGTATCGGAGTAATTATTCATTCATCACTCAGGATCTGCTGGTCAGCCCGGGCAACATAGAAGTGAATTCATCTGATACTTGACTTCTCTGTCTGACTGATTTCACAACGGTCAATGAACTGAGCCTCAGTGACCAGGGAAACTATGTTTTATTTTATTTTATTTTATTTTATTTTATTTTATTTATTTTAATGAACAGTCTTGTTTTATTACTTTTAAGTAATAAAGAGCCTTTTTGCTTGCTATTTTGTTGTTGTTTATTTCCCCCTTCTTTTCTTTTTTACAACATATATTAAGTTGTGAATTAGATGTTAAGGGATGTGGAGATGAAAGGAAAGTTGATGGCATCACAATATTTTTACAGCTTTACAACAAATATAAATCTGAGTTTGTTGCATCTACCAGTGTCTAGCAAGGGTGGAAAGCAAAGACACACTTAGGTTTATGGACCCTACCCCCACACGGGGTGGGGGAAAAAAGAAAAGGCGAAAAAATACTCAAATGCAGAAGACCAGCTCAATACACGTAGGCATTCTAGGGTCAACACTGAGTTGTGGGAAGTAGGGGTGTGGGTTGGAATTTTGACACAGGTCTCCATAACACAGCTGAGGCAATGACGTCCACACATGGGGATGAGACGGTGGGCACTGCCCCGTCAATACTTTCGGGAGTCAAGTTTGGGTAAGAAGGGAGCAGGGTAATATACGCCCATCACTTTCCTAAACTCTACATTTCTAAAGAAAATCCAAGGGATAAACCAGTATCTTGGCTTCTATTTAAAAAAGACTTCATAGTTTCAGGGTAGAGTTCACAGAATGTGAACATTGACTCCACTAACAAAACAAAAATATAAGGACACAAAAACAACAAGGCTTACCCCAAACAACAGCAAAATGGTAAGAGATGTTTGGGACAAAAGGTTGTGCAGGCAACCTTGCCATACACCTAGGTCTCTCTCTGATTATGGAGGCATCGTGTTTTTACCAGCCAACTAGAAATTGCCCCATTGTCTTTTAGAAAAATTTTTTTAAAGACCAAACTAGCCCCAGATCAAACTGGAAATAAAAAGACAAAGAGACCACCAAATATGTTTAACTGTTTAAAAACAACAACCAGAAATGCTCACGGTTTACAGTACAGTGACAAGCCTTTTATTCATGGTCAACAAAAGTCCCTTCAGTGTGCTTGCACTAATGAAAACCAAGGGGAAAAACACCCAGCCACCCCACCCCCTACAAACCCTAACAACAAAAAGAAGAAACTTAAAAATTTTTAAATATTTTTGCCCCAGTCAAGGTTTTTGCAGCATCCATTGTAGTTGGCCTTGTACTTGGAGTTACTCATTAATCACAGCAGGGACCAGCCTGCCTGCATCTATTTCCATGTCATTTCCTTGTGTGCATCGCTTGCAAGCACAGAGCACATGGCTTGGAGACTCCTCCCAGATGCCTGCCCAACTGCACACGGCGTGTTCTCCAGCCAGTGGACCTGGCAGAAATAAGGACTGGGACTTTAGTCCTTTTTCTGCTGGCAAATGAGGGTATTACCATGTTGAAATGATCTGAAAATCTAAGGGAAGCAGGGAGCTCTAGAGGGAGAGAAGGGATTTGCCACCCACAACACTAGGGTCCATGTTTATCAACATGGCCAAAGGGTGGTTGGAGTTGGCACGACTAGAAGGAGGTGTGAATTGGAGGGTGTTGTGCATCCAGCTTTCCCAGGCTGTGAGATTCTAAGCATCACCACTGCATTCTTCTTCTATCAGCTGGACAGCTAATCCTCCAGAGGACTGGAATGGGGTGAGGCAAGGTTTAAATAAATATCTGTATTTCAAAATGAGGGAAAAGTTTATCATAAATGACAGTTTACAAGTGTACACAACTCAGGGTGTAAGGCACAAATTTACATGTGGAAAACGGGCTATTCACAGATGTAACCCCATGAAAAACCTGTGTGATCAAACCATTAATTTACGCAAGGTAGCAGCCAGCATATTAATTAGTTCACACTGTTTGTGGATTTTGTTTGCTGTCTCACATGCAAGGCAAAATGAGATGGCATATCACAAGCTGGTGCCCTCACAAGAAAGTAGGAACTACTGACAAAGCCAGTTGGCAGCAATGAGACATGGCTGTGCCATTCTAGAAGTTCCTCTCCTGGTTGCTTTAGAAGTTAGGATCTGGAAGGACTTTTAAACTGATTACTTTTTTGCATGTTATCGCACAGAGATTTCACCAGCAAATTAACTGGTAGATTTAAATAAATACTCCCCTCTTAACTTTCTCCTTTAGCTAGAAATCAGACAGTCCAAACACAAAGTTCAGATTCCAGCTCCAACTTATTTACTCAGTGAATTTATTGCAAAAATAAAGAAACTCAATTATTCCAGTTAATGGATTTCACGTTAAATAGTATAGCGTCAAGGGGCTTTCTGAAGAGCTGTTCATAGGATGGTGTGTGGAAGAGTCCATTCCTTAAGGAAAAACAAAGGGTGAACAATAAATAAAGTTACTTGCGTTAACGGTCACGTTATTTCATTAAAAGAGAGGAGCAGAAATATATGACATAGTTGCCCAACATGTCATTAACCTGCTAAAACAGAAAGCTGTAACACTGGTGGGCATTTCACCGTATCTGCACATAGTAAACTTCTGCCACTGTTAAAAGTCTGAGTTAGAATTATCAATGAATTCCTTTGTCTTTTTAACTTGCATGCTTAAAAAAAAAAAATCTATTTCTGTTTTGCAAGTTGGAACGCTAGCCTACTTTGGCAGCGCCCTGTGCAGTCACGGACAAAATCCTGCAATTGCTGTTCACCTCTGTGTGACTGTGTCAGTGTCTGTGTGTGAGTGTGTGTCTGCGCGTGTGTCTTTCTGTGTCAGTGCATACATGTGCACACGTGTGGGAGTGGGTGGGTATGTGCTTTTGGCTCATGTTTGTGATGATAATTTAAGTCTTTCGTGAGTACGACCTGTAGCGGGGGAGTGGGGGGAGAGTGAAGGAAGAGAATGGAGGTGAGTCCCGCCTCGCAAACCTTCACCAAACTGCTTGGGCCACTTGGCGACTCCCCCTCCCCCACCACCCCCACCTCCCCCACCTCCCCCTTTCGCCCGAATCCCAGAAGCCCAGCATCTGGGCGCTGTGAGGCCCTCTTGCTCTGATGTGCACTCAGGCAGCGGAGAATCGTGGGGGCGCAGCGCGCCTCGCCTTTCCTGCCAGCTTGACACCTGACCATCCCCTGCGATTATGTACACGCATCGTTGGGCTTCATGGATGTGGAAAGGAGGGCAAAGGTAGGTTTGGGGGGGTACGTCTGGCTTTAGCGAGAGGGTGCGCTTCAGCCCCAATCTGGTCAATGAATTGTAGGCGTTGAGGCTGGCCTGCCTCGAAACAGTCACTGCTGGACCCGCCGCCCGGGAGGCTTGCAACTGGATGGAGTCCACCAGCTGCAGGTCGGGGGGTGGGTTGTCTCCCCGGTCAAAGCTCTGGTTTCTGGAAAGGTGCGAGGAATTGAAGGAGTTAGTATTGTTTCTTTTGAGAGTGGTGGCCTGGTGAATTTAGTGAGCGAGTTCGTGGGAGTAGCTCCACTTATAGTCAAGCCCGTAGGAGGAGGAGTGGTGCATCTCCAGCCGCTTGCTCAGGCCGCTCTGCGACAGGGAGGCTCCCAGGGGGACCCAGGGAGGCCTCCCGCTGGGGGGCTTTGGGGGGCAGGCTGTCCAGGTTCTCCACTAGGTTCACCCCGTGGTTAGGACTCTTGCTGCTGAGATGTTCCTGGATAGTCTTATACTCCAGGGTGGCCGCCTGGTCCTCCAGGGCCATCTGGGCCACCTCGCTCATTTTGGGCTGGTCCACGTACTCGTGCTGGTAGACCTGCTGCGTGATGGGCAGGACCACCACGCTGGGCATGTGGCTGGGGGAGGCCCGGAGGGGCATGTCCTTCGTGCAGGCGTTGATGAGGTTCTGATTTCTCTCTCACTTGGGGCTGCCGCGGCTGGGTTTGCGCTTCTGCTGCAGCGTGGGCGTGGACTCGGGGGTGGGCAGGGCCGCCAGGTCCAGGCGGTGCTGGTCGGCCTTAATGAGCATCTTGGCCGTGTTGCCGGGCGTGGCGAGCTTGCCGTTGTGAGTGAGCGGCATGAGGATGGCCTCTGGTTTCGGCTCTTTGGACTGGGTGTCACCTAAGAGGCCGCTGAGCTTGGTGACGCTGCTCAGGGAGCCCCTGCCCCAGTGGCTGAGCTCCTCCTTGCACTGCGCCGAGGACCCGTAAATAGACCACGATCCCGGGGAACACGGCCCCTATGACAAACGCCAGAATGACCGCAGTGGCCAAGAGGGTGACAGGAACTAGCTGGTCCTGGCCTTTGAGGTAACTCTCGGGAATCACTCCATTCAGTGTCACGAAGGAATTGTGACAGTCTCCAAGGCCATCTGTATTGCCACGCTCTATGTCCTGTTCAAAAGTTAATCTGCTGCCGGGCAACAGATAGGCACAGGAACCTCCTTCCTTCACCCACGCGCAGTAAGGGTCTCTGGAGGCGATACAGGTCTTTTTACACTTCCCATGTCGTTCACACCGACCAAGGGGAACCTTCATCACACAGGTGGAGAATGCAACATACAGAGAGTTGCTTGCTTTGTCCAGCTGCAATCCCATAATCCTCTTGTCTTCTACTCCATCCTCGCTACACTTTTCAGGATTGTAAACGCTCATCTCCTCCAGAAAAAGGCTGTCATTTAGGAAACCACTGTTTCCTCTTCTGGCCAAGAACTTCAAGATGAGTCCCTTCTCTGATCCCAGGAAATAACCACAGTGTGATTCTGATAGGGCCCAGCCGCCGTGTCCATCGCTATTTTGGTGAGGCGGTATCTGACCATCGTCCTCAGGAACCACGGCCCGTTGATGACAGAAGGCACGGCCTCGTCCATGAGCGGGTGCGTTTTGATGAAGTTCAGGGTATCACCAGGAAAGTCATTAGAGGTTGCATACTTTTCTAAGGAGGATGAGCCAGCACAGCAACCCGGCCTGGGCTCAGGCACTCATTCATCAGGAGCTGGTGTCCAAGTGGAATCCGGAGACTTCTGTTCTTTGAATCTCCCAGTAAAAACATTGGCAATGTCAAGCATGTCATAGGCACAAACTGCAGACCCAGGGATGCTGTTATAAGGTGTGGAAAAGGTTGCCAGGACAACGTCACGGCCATTAATACGAATCACATCTGTAATGGCCTGGAGTATGTTGAAATAAAAGTGAGAGTCTCCGGGAATTGAGCAGTTGAGGTGAGCCTTAAGGAAAGATGTCCACTGTTTCTCCAGGACTCTCTGAGACCCTCCCATGTCATTCTTACAAACGTGGGCCACTCTTGGGAAAACTACCTTTCCCATGGTGTTGTACTCCACGGCTATTTCCCTGAAGAAGAAGTAGATACAGTCTCCATAGTCCACTGCTTGGATGAAATATGGTTCTTTCAACCATTTTGAATTGTGCTTGATGGTCCGTAGGGTTGGTCTGTCTCCAAAACTCCGGTAAATAACTGCATCGATGGCAAGGAAGTCAGTCACTGTGGCGGAGTATAGTTTTCCATCTGCATACAATGCGATGTTGGCATGTTTGGCATCATAGGGGCATCTGGACGTTCCACTAACTTCATCCCCAAAAGGTTCCAAAGTATCCATCTTATAGATTCTGCAGGAAGGGTTGAAGGCATTAGTTCTACAGACAAAGTATCATTGTTTTTCTTTAGAATAACTTTAATGAAGTTGTGACACTCATCCTTTTGTTTTCCCTTCATTCTGCATGTGTCTACATCAGCCTGTTTAAATTTCCATGTCAGTTTTTTGCTACAGTAAATTTCTTCTGTGTGTGATGTGTCTACATCAACAGTATAAATGTGGTCCCAGACACTTGGTATTCAGCATGCCACATCTGTTCATCTGTTCGTCAAAGCTAATGTTTGTCTCCGTCTCTCAGCCTTCGCTTTGGTGATGTGATTGGCAAGATGGAAGATGATAAAGGAAAAATTATTTCCAGAAGTCACTCTCTCTTCACACAAGGATGGTCCATTAAGGTCTAAAATGTACTTGAGCCTAAGTTTCCGTTTCTTGCTTCTGTTCACCTTCCTGTTTCACCAAGAACTTGGTTGTCCTTGTGACTCCCTGCCAATCTCCCCGGGCAGTGATGTAGAGGGTCCTGTTCATGATCATGATCATCTGGATGTCCAGTCGGTGCCTCTGCGTGCTGTTCTGTTGTGGCCCACAAACACCGGATACTGTTTTGTATAGTTGCCATGTGAAATACTGATTGGCTCAGAATCTTCTGAGAAGCCAGCCCCAGCGCAGTGTAGCAGTGTGAGATATAGCAGCAAGACTTCTGGCTTCATAGTAGTTCAGCAGGGAGACTTTCTTTCTCTACTTCACCCTTTTCGGTGCATTGACGGGTAGGCGGCCAGGGCTCAGAGTGGGCTGGTACAGCATGTATTCCCTTTAGTAATCCATTATCGAGAGGATCTCTGGGCCGCGAGCTGCGCTCTCTCCTTCACAAGCCTTTGTCATTCCTACATGTGTGCTTGTCTCTTTGGGGATAACAGTTGCAGCGACTACTTTCTGGGATGCAAAAGCTCTGTGTTCATCTCCAATGATAGGCTGAGAAAGGGAGCAGAAAAAAGAAAGAAAAAAAAAATAAGGAAGGAGTAAATGTTCAAGAAACTCTTCTTCAAATCCAAATTCCACTTGGATTCCACTCCAGCGAGTCCCTTAGTTAGTGTCTGCACCGATTAACAAGTCATTTCAGGGTGGGGGGCGGGGTGGGGACTGGGGCAGGGGTGTACCCTCTAGCCCTGTTCTGCGACTGGGAACGGTGTGCTGAGTGTGTGGCGATGCTGGCCGCTGCCGCCGCTCCTAAGTGGACATCGCAGGTGGTCAGCCCACGGAAAAGCGCCGCTGCTGTGTCCTGAGCGCCTGGGCAGCCAAGTGCAAGGGGAGCAGAGTTGGCTGCAGCCTCACCCGTTACCCCTCACTACTCCTCTCGGAAAGTATGTTTTAAAGAGATGCATTTGAGTGCCAAGTTGACAAGGGGTAAACTTGTAATGGTTAATTTTATGTGTTAATTTGATTGCCTGTGAAGTGCCCAGATTAAACATTATTTCTGGGTGTGTCTGAGCAGGTGTTTCCAGATGAGATCATTTGAATTGGTGAACTCAGTAAAGTAATTGCTCTCTCCATTGTAGGTGGGCATCATGCAATCCACTGAGGACTTAAAAGAACAAAAAATAGTGGGAGGATGAATTCATATGTCTTGTGTGTGTGTGTGTGTGTGTGTCCGTGTGTGTTTCTACCTCTCACTGTTGAGCTGGAACATCTCATCTCCTGCCCTCAGACTGGGATATACACCATAGGCTTCCCTGATTCTCAGGCCTTGGGACTTGAACTAAGTACACCACCAGATTTCCTGGGTCTCCATCTCGCAAATGGCAGATCATGGGACTTTTCAGCCTTCATAATTGCATAAATTGATTTCAGAGAGAGGAATGGGGAGAGAGAGAGAGAGAGAGAGAGAGAGAGAGAGAGAGAGAGAGAGAGGGAGAGAGAGAGAGAAAGGTAAACGACAGAGAAACATTAATCAGCTTCCTCCTGCAAACCCTCCACCAATGATCAAGCCTGCATTGCAGGCATATGCCCTGACGGAGAATCCAACCAGCAACCACCTGAACCACACCAGCCAGGGCACTACATATCTCTATCTATCTATTATCTATCTATCTATCTATCTATCTATCTATCTATCTATCTATCTATTATCTATCTATCTATCATCTATCTACCTATTATCTATCTACCTATAATCTATCATCTCCATCTTACTGATTCTGTTTCTCTGGAGAAGCCAGATTAATAAATGCTCCCAAGGGAAAATCAGATCAAAGAGTGAGTCCATTACATTTCTATGATCTGAGATTTGGGAGGTTTTCCCAGGCTAGCTGAGATCATACTGGGTCATTGTTTAATCACTTGCAGCATCACTTTTGCAGTCATGCTGAAGGTGACCTCTCAGTTTTATATGATAACTAGAGGCCTGGTGCACAAAATTCATGTATGGGGGTGTGTGTCCCTCAGCCCAGCCTGCACCCTCTCAAATCTGGAAACCCTTGAGCGATGTCCAACTGCCTGTTTAGGCCTGATCCAGGTAGGGCAGTCGGACACCCCTTTCACAATCCAGGACTGCTGGCTCCCAACTGCTTCCCTGCATGCCTTCCTGATTGCCCCTAACCACTTCTGCCTGCCAGCCTGATCACACCTTAACCACTCCCCTGCCAGCCTGATTGATGAATAACTGCTCTCTCTCCAGACTGATTGCCCCTAACTGCCCTCCCCTCTAACTGCCCTCCCCTGCAGGCCTGGTCTTCCCCAACTGCTCTCCCCTACAGGCCTGGGTCCCCCCAACTTCCCTCCTCTGCTGGCCTGGTCACCCCTAACTGCCCTCCCCTGCAGGCTTGATTGCTGCCAACTGCCCTCCCTTGAAGGCCTGGTCCCTCCCACCTGCCCTTCCCTGCTGGCTGACCACCCACAACTGCCCTCCCTTGCAGCCCTGGTCCCTCCCAAATGCTCTCCCCTGCTGGCCATCTTGTGGCAGCCATCTTATGTCCACATGGGGCATCCATCTTTTACCACATGAGGGCAGGCATCTTGTTTGTTGGAGTGATGGTCAATCTGCATATTATTCTTTTATTAGATAGGATAGAGGCCTGGTGCATGATGGGGGCCAGCTGGTTTTCCCTGAAGGGTGTCCCGGATCAGGGTAGGGGTTCCCTTGGGGAATGCGATGGCCTGGGCGAGGAGCCTGTGGTGGTTTGCAGGCTGGCCACACCCCCCGGTGACCCAAGTGGGGGGGGGGGGGTTGGGGGAGGGGCCTGGTAACTGGGATATATTTATCTTCTATAATTGAAACTTTGTAACCTTGAGGGGAGCCAAGCCTCCTGCTCACTCCGTGGTTGCAGCCATTTTTGTTGGGATTTATTTATCTTCTATAATTGAAACTTTGTAGACTTGAATGTAGGACTGGGCTGGCCAGGGCAGCAGGGGAGCTTGGCTTCCTCCATTGCCAGGGAAACCCAAGCCTCCTGCTTGTTGCAGCTCCTGGCCCCAGCCATCTTGGTTGGGTTAATTTGCATACTGGCTCCTGACTGGCTGGTGGGCATGGCTTGTGGGTATAGCAGAGGTACTGTCAATTTGCATAATACTCTTTCATTAGATAGGACTCATCTAAGATAGAGTTAAAGACAACAGCTTTTATAAACCTTGCTCCCAAATGCAGCTTATCCAAAAAGCATTGGTGAATGTACCAGATTCCTTGAAGATGTGTGGCAGGGGCATTTTTTTCCCCTGAGACTTTTTGCCTATCATACCCTGAATGGAAACACAAGCCTTCCATTCCCCCAAAGATCATTCTCTTTCTCCCTGATGCCTCTCTTCTTTCCTCTTTCTTAATCTATCTGTTTTCTTCTGTCCACTAACTTGCTTTTTGGAGGAGACAAAATTAATTCCACAAAGTAATTTAGAAGTCAATTTTTAGTTCTTAGGTTTGTGCTAAATTCACATTCTTGTATTAGCCACCTCTGCTTCAGTAGTCATGCCAATTAATTTGGACAAACATGCACATTTTCCTCTATCATGGAGAAACAGCAAAACACAGTTAGTATTTTCAGTAGAGCAATGTAGAAAGGAGCCAGAGGCCTCCCGGAAGCTGAGATGTATACACCGACTACATGTGAAACGGAACTTTTCAAGTGGGTTAAACCAGCTCCCACATCCTGGTACAGTTCTTGGAACTGGCCTGCATCACTGAACTCTTTGTGAAAAATAAGTTTTTCACCTAGCAAGAGACATAAGCAATCAATCATGTACAGCATAGTTTGAATCTGCTTGAGAGCACCGATCACAGCTCTTTCAAAACACCTTGTTTTAGAATCCCCCCTTTTTCTGTCTTCATAAACTCTGTCACTCTTTTACTCTTGGATTTCTATCCAAATCTTTGTCACGTAGATTGCATTTTTTAAAACTAAAACATTTTTTTTTTTTGCCTTGCAGGTCTTGGTCAAAATTGATTGACATGACTCTAGCAAGAAGTTTGGAGTAGGGTGTTAAAATAATAAACATTTTGTTTTACATTTGTGTAATATATTATCTAGTACCTCTACCACTGCAAGACAGAAGGAGGTTGCATTAAAAATGGGAGAGTTGTGCCCTGGCTGGGTTGTTCAGTTGGTTAGATTGTCATCCTGTACACCAGAAGTTTGAGGACTTGGTTCCTGGGTAGAGCATATACCTGGGTGGTAGGTTCAATCCCCTGTTGGGTCAAATGTAGGAGGCAACTGATCAATATTTGTCTTTCACGTCTATGCGTTTCTCTCTCTCACTCTCTCTCTCTCAAATCAATAAACATATCCACATGTCATCTGATGAGAAATAAAAAGAAATGGTGAGAGTCGTGACTTGTGCACACTCCCTTACTTTGGAAACTCTGGGAAAATGTACTATGTGAGGACAGAGGCATGCAGCTTAAATATAATTACATATTTTGAGGATTCTGGGTCTTCTTTTTTTAAATATATTTTATCGATTTTTTACAGAGTGGAAGGGAGAGGGATAGAGAGTTAGAAACATCGATTAGAGAAAAACATCCACCAGCTGCCTCCTGCACACCCCCTTCTGGGGATGTACCCGCAACCAAGATATGTGCCCTTGGCCGGAATCGAACCTGGGATCTTCCAGTCCGCAGGCTGATGCTCTATCCACTGAGCCAAACCAGTTAGGGCTGGGTCTTCTTTTTATACAAACCATCATACATGTTCGTTTTAATCTGGTTTTGAAAAAGATTACAATGAATGTAACACAATATTAAGTAAAACATAAGACACAAACTCTGGGTTGACAAATGTTGTTTGAAAAACATTATTACATCAGTTTGACTCAAAACAAATCTAATAAATAGAGAAAAATACCTCCTAATTATATTGTAGATTCAACATGAATTGAAAGCGTGTTAATACCCAATGGAGGACTTTGTTTTTCAGACTAAAAAATATCTAGACTATAGATTTCATGAATTTTAAAAATTGACCTTTTGCTGTAAATATAGAAAGAAAATTATAAACAGAATTATAATTGTTAATGCTATTGGCTTTTCATTAGAAGCCAAACATTTAGCTGATTGAAGAACAGAAATAAAAAATATTGTCCTGCCCAAGTGGCTCAGGAGGTCACAGTTCGATTCCGTGGTCAGGGCACATGCCTGGGTTGCAGGCTCTCTGCCCAGTGTGGGATATCTAGGAAACAGCCGATCAAAGATTCTTTCTCTTCATTGATGTTTCTATCTCTCTCTCTCCCTCTCCCTTCCTTTCTAAAATTAATACTGCATATATTTAAAAAATCTAGACAATAACTTAGTGTCTTTCATTTTGCTCTAAATTTAGTAGAAGTAGCATAAAATAATCATGAATTAGGCTTCTACTCAAAAAAGGCTTGTGTTAATCACAAATAATACTTTATCAAAATATATTCTTTGAGGCTATAATTCTGGGAAAGAATAGTCATGAAGTGTAAAAATTCATCTTTAATGTGCATAAATATGTTAACTGGTGTCCAATACTGGGATTCCATTTTTTTTTAAATATGTTTTTATTGATTTCAGAGAGTAAGGAAGAGGGAGAGAGAGATAGAAACATCAATGGTGATTAGCTGCCTCCTGCACAACCCCTTCTGAGGATAGAGCCTGAAACCAGGGCATGTGCCCTTGACTGGAATCGAACCCGAGATCATTTGGTCCACAGGCCAAAGCTCTACCACTGAGCCAAATCAACTAGGGCTGGGATTCTATTTTAAAAGAAATCTCTCCAAGCAAAAGGCAATAGGTTCTAGTGACTTGTACTAAAATGTGTATTATCAATAGAAATACCTTCTTTGCAACACACACCAGAATACAAATAAATTTTGAAAACAATAATACCGAGGCGGAGGGGGGGCACAGGGGGAGGGCGGAGGGAGACAGATACCAAATACAGCCAACGATTACTTGCAATGTGGTAAGAGGACAAGCAGATAAATAATTCAGAGTTACAGATACTTCTATGGTTTCAGCATCATTCTACACCTAGCCCCATTTCAGAGATGAGCAAGTGAGAAAATTAAGTATTTTATTTTATGTTTCCTTTGATTGCCTCATCCTCCAGTACAGGGGCTAACATAACAAAAAGAAATAAAGACTGGAGGATAATGAATATGACACCTGGCTAGTCCAAAGTACAAACCAATCAGCCACTGAGTAATCAAAAATCAAAAACCCTTTAGCCGAACTGCCTGGTGGGTCACACATTTAATAACAATGCCTTTAAGTTTTGATAGGAAGCAGAAGCATCATGCAAATTATAGACACACTAGAGCCCCGGTGCACGAAATTCATGCACGGGGGCGGGGGGCGGGGGGGGGCCGGGTGTCCCTCAGCCCAGCCTGCAACCTCTCCAGTCTGGGACCCCTCAAGGGATGTCTGACTGCCCAGTAGTATCAGGCCTAAACGGGCAGTCAGACATCCCTCTCACAATCCAGGACTGCTGGCTCCCAACTGCTCGCCTGCCTGCCTTCCTGATTGCTTCTAACCGCTTCTGCCTGCCAGCCTGATCACCCCCTAACCACTCCCCTGCCAGCCTGATTGATGCCTAACTGCTCCCCTGCCAGCCGGTTTGCCCCTAACTGCCCTCCCCTGCAGGCCTGGTCACCCCTCACTGCCCTCCCCTGCAGGCCTGGGTCACCCACAACTTCCCTTCTCTGCAGGCCCGGTCACCCCCAACTTCCCTCTTCTTCTGGCCTGGTCACCTCCAACTGCCCTCCCTTGCAGGCCTGGTGCCTCCCAACTGCTCTCCCTTGCTGGCCATCTTGTGGCAGCCATCTTGTGTCCACATGGGGGCATCCATCTTTGACCACATGGGGGCAGTCATCTTGTATGTTGGAGTGATGGTCAATTTGCATGTTACTCTTTTATCAGATAGGATAGAGGCCTGGTGCACAGGTGGGGGCCAGCTGGTTTTCCCTGAAGGGTGTCCTGGATCAGGGTGGGGGGGTTCCCTTGGGGTGTGTGATGGCCTGCATGAGGGGCCTGTGGTGGTTTCCAGGCTAGCCACACCCCCCAGGCGACCCAAGTGGAGGCCCTGGGATCTGGGATATATTTATCTTCTGTAATTGAAACTTTGTAGCCTTGAGCAGAGGCCTGGGCTGGCCAGGGTGTGCGGAAAGCTTGGCTTCCTCCATTGGTGGGGAAACCCAAGCTCCTGGTCTCTCTGTGGCTGCAGCCATCTTGGTTGGGTTCATTTCCATGCTCGATCCTAATTGGCTGGTGAGCATGGCTTTTGGTATAGCAGAGTGATGGTTAATTTGCATATTACTCTTTTATTAGATAGGATTTTAGATCAAACCCTTGAGTATAAACATATCAAAAGTATAAAATATACATTGTTTGGTTTCAGGTCCAAACTTCTCTAAATATGGTCAGTGGGCCCATCCTAAGCCCTTTTTTCAAAAGTCATCTTCACTATACAGTGGCAGAACTGTGTATGGTTTCTATAAATTATATATCTGAAAAGTGGGTTGTCATCATTAACTCTTGCTACTCTTACTGACTTATGCAGTCACCAGCTTTATCTGGGTCTTCTCCATCGATTTTAATCCACTTCTTTTCTATTTCAATCTGGATGTTGTAGCAAGCTCTCTGTTGTAGCAGAACATGTTTCTGTGGCTGCACATCACTCTCCACCCCCAGAGATCTAACCTCTGTCCTTGAGGCACAGTGGTCAAGCATCCTAAACTGAATAGTAGCAAACGGATACCAACCAGAGGAAATTTCTTGGTATGATCCAAGTTCTAGTTTGTATGACAAACAATGGGGATGATCAGGATTTCAACATTTATCAGGAAGCTGGTCTATCTTCCATACCACGGTAGGCACTCTCATATTTTGCTGACCCCACAGTGTCCTGTATGACAAGTTCAGTTCAGGTTCATGTAAACTCCCCAGGCATGCCTGCCAGTTTATTTGGGCTTTCAAGGACTTCTTCCACTGGAGGTGCATGGTCCAGAGAGTCTTGATCCACTGCGATGGGACAGAAAGTGTACCATTATCTTGTCACAGGACCTCAAGGAACTGGCATGGGATGATCTCTGAAGCAATGAGGACAGGTTGTCAAAGGCCTGAAGCTTCACATATGCCCCCTGATCAACCACTACAGACTTCAGGAAAAATGGAAGGTCTTCCCCATTATATGAGGTTTTGAAATGCATCAGCTCAAACCAGCAAGAATTCAGAGGTACAAACTTAATGATTCTTGATTGCTCAAATTCTTATGCTTTCACACACTTAAGAAAATTATATTCAAGAATATCAATCTCCTTCTTTTCTGGGTCAGCTTCAAAATAGTGTTCATTTCACTTCTGCAGCTCAAGATCATTCAGTGCTAAAAATTATTTCATGTTCCCATTCACAAAGCAGAGGCAACAGATCTGAGTTATCCCAGCACTTTCAACCAATTTTCCTTCTTTTTTAGTGATTTTTACCTCCAAAGTTGTCCACAATTTCAAGGGAAATTTCTTTTTCCTCATAGTTCACTTTTGGTTGTGAAACAGCTGGCAGGTTCATCAGCTCCTCCTTCACAGTAGTCAGAAAGTCAAAGAAGTCATGGTACTCTATGGACCCCAGTGTTAGCATCTGTTCTATGTCTGGCTTCTGAACTAATTCTGTCTTAGAATAGTACTTTTTTTTTTCTGTGTAAGATGCATATTTAATCTTCACAGTATGGATTTTCCCCACTATACTAAAGTTCTCAAGTTTGGGTTCAGAAACTTGAGAACTCTGTAAATGGGCTTTTTAACCTCCTCTCATAATATGTTTGCAAAATTCCTCCAGGTAAGACTTTTTTAAAAAAATGGTACCCACTGATGGAAAAACATCATGTTGTTCTCAGAAATTCTCACATGAAAGACCAATGCAGGTTTGGGCTGACTTCTGAAAAGCATGTGGGGGACAGAGGAAGAGGCTGTGTCTTCTGCATACAGACACTGGGTAGACAAATTTCCAAGTGAGTCTTGGTTCTCAGCTGATTGGAGATGTTTAAGCTTCTTACAGATATAGCTGAGTGAACACTGATTTAAGCTTTTTGGATAAATTGGCATTTCTTTGTCTCTTGATGGGAACCCTTTCTGCTTCCTGGAGGGTGAATTGGGAAACATTGCCTTCTTCCAAAATGGACTTGAAAAGGCACAGTCCTGCCAAAAATACTGAAACTGGAAAGCATCACTTTGAAACCCTAGGCTTTCAGCCTGTGGAGGACTAATTTCATCTGGAAGACCCGCTTTGGGAGATGTAGGTGTATGTGAGTGGTCATTGGATAAGGAAGCATGGGATAAACAGGTTGGTTTAGTAGGCAATAAGGAAGAATCTGCTCCCGGTGTTGTGGGTGGACTGTTTGAAAATAATTCTGGACTAGGATAGAGCACATGAGTCCCTGCTTTGGGGATGCCAGGAATTCCTGGGGTGTCTTTGATAGGTGTAGAAAGAGGAGAGTTACTTGGAGATCCTGGACTGAAGTAGAAGTCTATGATGAGAGATGGGAGAGGGGTACTACAGGTGGAGGAAGACCCACTTGGAAATTCCTTAGGACCAGAAAGGTTCAGCTTAAGTCTGTTTGGCCTACAGATGTCTTGATCCTCTGGAGAGAAATTCTTTGACTTCTGATAAGATTGAAATGCAGGGTTATCACCAAATGTGACCAGTTTCCTGGGTTCATAGAACACATCTTTGAAATCAGATTGTGATCTTGTCAATGAGTCAGATGTGTTGTCTGGACAGTGCTGCTGGGGATCTGACTCAGGCTGCTACCATCCACACTGGGATGAGGGGTGGGAGTAAGAGGGAGAGAGGGGGACAGGCTCAGATCTTTAGTCAAGTTTCCAGCCAAACAGCAGCTGCCCATCAAATTTTTCTAGCCAGTGAAACAGGTGGCCCCAGTAGAAGAAGAAGATGACGAGAGAGTCTGCAAAAGCATCCTCAGGGAGAATGGTTTAATTGTCCTTGCACACTTTTTATGTATTGTGCTATGAATTCAACTTTTTTGAAGAAATTATGTTCATGTTTTGCCAGAACAAAAAAGCAATTGGTTTCCTAAAATTAAGCATATTAAATAAGTAGTTCTTCATTGTGCTTTCAGTTTCTGTCTGAATTATATTTTAGGAAATGCCATTTCAAGTAGCCTTGAATTAACCTAAGAGATTGATTGCCTGACTGAAAAACATTTATATTAGGCCATTTAAAAGCAATATCTGGAAGTGCATACAGTCTGGAGGGAATAAGAGTGCTCCATTACTTCCCTTCTTGTTTTTCAAGAGCAAGTATATGACATTTATCTCTTTTAAATCTTTCTAAAACAGTCTGGTCAATGTAAGAATTGGCAGGTGGCATATTATCAGGGCAGATTCCATGACTTACAATCATTATTTCTGGTTGTCTCCACTTTATGCTTCACGCAATAGCAAGTGATTTTTTTAAAAGCTTGAATAATGTCATTTTTCTGCCAACAAATCTTAAAAGCCTCCTATTGCAATTATTGTAAGTCCACTCTCTCCCATGACCTGCAAGATAACACATACTCTGGTTCCTGCCTTGCCCCTCTCTAAACCTAGGCGATCTCTTCTTCTCTGCATGGACCTTCCTTCAAGACCAAACATACTGAACTATTCCGCAATCAATAGTTTTGCTCAAAATCTCCTTCTGCCTGGAATTCACTTCCTTCATTCCTTCCTAACTCAACTGCACTCATATTAAAACTTCATTTTAACACTCATTTTCTCAGGGAGGCATTTCTGACTGACTAATCTAGATTGGTCAGTATTTCTATACTTACCTATGCGCCCTGTATTAGTCCTTTACAATGCTTATCAAAAATTGAAATACTACACTTATTGGTAAGACAATTTGTTAATGTCTTACTTACTTCTAGATCATTAACATGCATGAGCACAGGACTAAGGCTATTTTGTTAACTACAGGATCTCTGTTGCATTCCCCAATGCCTTCCAGTGTCATATACTAGTAGTCAATGATTGGTACATATTTGTTGAATAGCTAAATGCAATTATGTTTAAAAGTGCATTCTTTGTGTCAATCCTATCTACATTTGAGTTTGGCTCATAGCACCTTGGATGTTTGACCCGGTAATCAAAATGTGAAAAAATGCATCCTTCATGAATGTGAGTGTCTGTTACCATTCTATTTGTTACTGTCATTGTCATCTTATAATCCTGGGAAGAAACTTCTTTCCAACTGTGAATCTGGGAAATTAGACAAGTTACCTGTTTCCAATATGCAATTATGGGACAAACATAAAATAGACATTCACATTTCAAAAGGGAGAAATTGGAAAGAATAAAGAAATATTTGGTCCTAAGGAAATCAGAAACCTAGTACAACAAATTACATTAGATTTTAAAGTTTGAGAATGATCTGTTCTGGCTCCATACTCTGTCCTTCTTGCCCCATTGGAGTGGTAGACCTGTCCACCAAGACCACCTAAGCAGCAGACCAATGCCCTTACTCTGGGTGGCAGCCCTGCCTTCTGGAACCGAGGAGGAGATGATCCTGACCCATGGGCCTGTGTCATTTGGCATCACAGGCAGTAGCAACCCCACTGGCTTTGACATCTGTGCCTTTACCCTCAAAGACCTTCTTCCTCCATTTGTCTGTCATAGATCTGTCACTTTTGGTACAGGCTGCCATTGGTTTTGCTAGTGTAAAATTCTCAAAAAAACATGTTAGCCTGCCATTGTCCAAGCCATTAGAGAAGGTCTTTCATAGAGCTTTCCTGGATAACTGCAGCCTGATTCCTGGGTTCTACTGAGATGGTTGAACAGATCTGCAGTCAAATACCTGATATGTTTAGTAAATGGTTGTCCAGCCACACCCTTGGCACTATTTTCAGAACATGCTATATGGATGGACTGAAAATCATTCAAATCATCTAAATCACATGCTCATTGCTTTTTGCTCAGTGATTACTTCATTTTATCTGTCTTCCCTTGCATTTTACTATAAGCTGCACAGAGAAAATAGGCCATACATTCAGAGATTTTTCTTAGAAATCTCCTCAGTTAAATATTTAATTTAATTACTTTTAAGTTCCAATTTCCACAAAACACTAGAATACAATTTGATCAAGTTCTTTACCACTTTATAACAAAGATTGCCTTTCTTAGAGTTTCCAATAATATGTTCCCCATTTTGTTCAGGACCTCATCAGAGGCAACTTTAACATTCATACTTCCAACAACATTTTATTCATGTTGATATACATATTCTCTAAGATGGCAGAAGATTTCACTACAGCTCCTCTCTTATTTCTGAGCTCTCACAAGAATCACCTTTAATGTCCATATTTCTATCAATAGTCTCTTCAAGACAATCTAGAAATAGTCCATTATTCACCTCAAAACTCTTCTAGCCTCTGCCTGTTACCCAATGCCAAAGCCTCCATATTTTTAGGTATTTGTTACAACCTTCAGGTATTAAAATCTATATTGTTTTGCCGAGTCTTCCATAACAAACTACCACAAACTGGGCAACTTAAATAACAAAAATTTATTGTTTCGCAGTCCTGGAGGCTAGAAATCTAACAGCAAGATGTTGGCAGAGTTTTGTTGTTGTCGTTGTTTTTTTCTGAGGACTATGTGGAAAAGATATGTTCCAAGCCTCTCTCCTTGGCTGAAAGTAGCCATTTTTTCCTATGTTTCTCCTCTTCCTCTTCCTCTTGCTCCTCCTCCTCCTTCATTTTTTTCTCCTCTCCAAATATTAATTTTTCACTTATACTTGAAACATTATAGTTTTGGTTACATGAGGTTGATGATCACATTTTTCTCAATACCTTAAAAATATCATTGCACTCTTGTCTGACTTCCATTGATACTGCCAAGGAGTCAGCTTACAATTTTTTAAGAAATGTATCTTTTCTCTGTAAACACCTTTAGACAATTTACATTTGTATTGTATAATTTTGCTCTGATTTATCCAGGTGTGAATTTACTATTTTTTTTTACTTTGATTTCAGATGTTTCTTACATCTGCTGATGGGTGATTTATATACTACTGTCTACCTGCCAACTGGACTAGAACCTGTACTCTGGTTTACTTAGTCCCCGAAATAGACATTGTCCCAAACAATCAGCTCTTTAAGGTTCCATTCACTGTCTATGCTCGAACCAGAAAGGCCATCACCCTCCTCCCCCTACTTGCTGACCTAGGAATAGCTACAGGCCTGGGCACTGGGATAGGGGCTTGACAACTTCACTTTCCTATTATCAAAGCCTATCCAAAGACCTTGCAGACAGCTTAGAGGAAATAGCAGAGCATTATTGCAGTACAAGACCAGATAGATTTGCTGGCAAATCTAAGAGGACTAGACCTTCTAACAGCAGAAAAGAAGGGTTTATGTATGTTCCTTGAGGAAGAGTGCTGTTTCTACACCAACCAGTCCAGCATTGTAAGGGACGGGGCCCAGAAAGTAGCTGATCAGGCCTCAAAAATAAGACAGGAATTATCAGAATCTTGGAGTTCCTGGAATAATATATGGAGTTGGGCCTCATGGGCACTCCCACTAGCAGGTAGCCTCTTAATGATACTTCTACCTCTGCTATTTGGCCCTGTATACTCAATATGCTGACACAGTTTGTATCTTCTCATTTAGAAGCCTTTAAGTTCTAAATGGTACTACATGCCAGGACCCCTCACTACTAAGATCCTCTTGGAGAAAATGATGAAGATGATGAAGACTCAGCAGGCTGAACTCCCTTTATCAAGACGTACCCTTTCAGCCGGAAGCAGCTAGAGCAGTCTTTGTCCCTATCCCCAATCCCTGGGTCTTCTATAATCCCCAAGGCTAAAGCTAGCTGTGGATCAAAGTGGGGGGCAGGGAGAGAGTGAGGAAGAATATAGAAAGGCTAGTAGCCTTACTCTGTTAATCAGTATCCTAAGGCACATTCTTGGTAGCCTATAATTAAGTCACTGCCCTTTCTTAACAATCTGGTCTTGCAAGACCTGTTTTCCTAATTACTCCCAATTTACAAAGGGCCATAAACAAGAATGTAACAGCTTTGCTAGAGGGGAGGTCACTAGGGGGGAAAAGGAGACATATATTATACTTTAAACAATCTATAATAATAAAAGCCTAAGCGACCATTACAACCAAACGGATGACCAAACAGACTGCATGGAGTGACCAGGCTGGCAGTGGGGTTAGTGAGGGGTGACCAAACAACCAAACAGCAGGCTGCATGGGGCAACCAGGCCCACAGGGGGGCAGTTGGGGGGACCAGACTGGCAGAGGGGAGCAGTGAGGGACAACCAAAGACTGAGCAGCAAGCTGCATGGGATGATCAGGCCAGCAGGGGGGTTAGTGAGGGGCAGCCAAATGACTGAGCAGCAGACTGTGTGGGTGACCAGGCCAGCAGCAGGGTTAGTGAGGGGTGACCAAACAACCAAACAGCAGGCTGCATGGGGCAACCAGGCCCACAGGGGGTGGGGGGGGAGGCGCAGGGGGGCAGTTGGAGGGACCAGACCAGCAGGGAGGAGGGAGCAGTGAGGGGAGACCAAACGACTGAGCAGCAGGTTGTATGGGATGACCAGGCCAGCAGGGGGCTTAGTGAGGGGCAACCAAATGACTGAGCATCTGACTGCATGGGGCAACCAGGCTAGCAAGATCTTAGTGAGGGATGACCAAATGACCAAACACCAGGCTGCAAGGGCAACTAGGCCCACACGGGGGGGGGGGGCGGGGGGGGCAGTTGAAGGCGACCAGGCCAGCAAGCAGGCAGTGAGGGGCGACCAGGTTGGCAGAGGGGGGGCAGTGAGGGGCGACCAGACTAGCGGGGGGAGGGGGTAGTTGGGTAGTTGAAGGCGACCAGGCCAGCAAGCAGGCAGTGAGGGGCAACCAGGTTGGCAGAGGGGGGGCAGTGAGGGGCGACCAGACTAGCGGGGGGAGGGGGTAGTTGGGCTACCAGGCCAGCAGGAGGGCCAGTAAGGGGCAACCAGGCCAGTGTGTGTGTGGGGGGGGTCAGTTAGGGGAAACCAGATCAGTGGGGGGAGGCAGTTGGGTGTGTCTAGGCCAGCAGTGGGGGCAGTTGGAAGTGAGGAAGTGACCAGGCCAACAGTGGTGGGGGTAATTAGGGGCAATCAGATAGGCAGGCAGGTGAGCAGTTAGGAGCCAGTGGTCCTGGATTGTGAGAGGTATGTCTGACTGTCAGTTTAGGCACCCCAGGATCAGGCCTAAACCAGCAGTTGGACATCCCCTGAGGGGTCCCCTATTGGAGAGGGTGCAGGCTTGGCTGAGGGGATCCCCCCATGCACGAATTTCATGCACCAGGCCTCTAGTAAAAAATAAAAAATAATAAAATCGATAAATAATATAAATTTAGATTAAAAGTTAATTTAAAATGTATAAAAATGTCAAATATTTAGAAAATTAGGCAAGCACACCTATACAACTTTAGAGGAAAAGGTGAAATTTACAAGGGTAATTAGAAAGTATTTTGAAAGGCTAAAGGAGCTTATTACCACTAAACTAGAACTGCAAGAAATGTTAAAGGGACTGTTGTAAAAAGACAACATAGAGAGAAACAAAGGCATAAAGAATAAAAATGACAATAAATAATAACCTTAAATGTAAATGGATTAAATGTTCCAATCAAAAGACATATAGTATGTGCTATCTAGAAGAGACAAGAGAATTACACAGGATGAAAGTGAAGAAATGGAAATTTTTTTTTCAAAAGCTGGGATAACAATAATCATATCTGACAAAATAGACTTCAAAATAAGGGTCATAACAAGAGACATTGAAGGTCACTACATACCACTAAAGGGATCGATCCGACAAGAGGACCCTGGTCAACATATATGTACCCACTATAGGAGCACCTAGATATATTAAAAAATACTTCTGGAGGACTTTAAGGGAGAGACTGAGAGCAATACAATTATAGTAGGGGACTTTAACATCCCACTGTCATCACTGAATAGATTTTCCAGACCAAAAAAAAATAAAATCAACAAGGAAACAGCAACTTTAAATGACACGCTAGATTAGATGGATTTAATTGATATTTATAGAACATTGCATGCCAAAGCAGCAGAATACATTCTTCTCAAGTGCACATGGGACACCCTCAAAAATAGACCATATGTTAGGACACAAAATAAGTATTAACAAATTCAAGACCAGCAATGATGTCAACTCCAGGTATTGGTAGTAGAGAGACAGAGAAAAGTTTCTTTGAGAATAAGGGCTGAGAAAAGTTCATGAGCTCATTTGTTTCTTTTCAGTTTATGCATGCAGTAAAGCTTTGTCTGATTTCTTTCATTGCTCTTGAAATTTACATCCTTTAATTTAATCCATTCTTTATTTTTATTCCCCTACACCCTTTTCACCCAACCCCTACCCCCTTCCTCTATCAACCATCAGTTTGTTCTATGTATCTATGGGTGTGTTTCTGTTTTGTTTGTTTTGTTTTGTTTTAGTTTCCACAAATAGGTAAAATCCTGATATTTGTGTTTGACTGTCTGACTTACTTCACTTAGTAAAATACCCTCCATATCCATCCATGTTGTCACAAATGACAAGATTTCATTCTTTTAATTGCTGAATGATATTCATTGCGTATATACCACATCTTCTTTATCCACTCATCTATCAATGGACACCTAGGTTATTCTCATATCTTGACTATTGTAACTAATGCTGTAACGAACAAAGGGATGGTATATCTTTCCAACTTAGTGCTTTGTTTTGTTTTTTCTCTTCAGATAAATACCCAGAAGTAGAATTGCTGGGTCATCTGGCAGTTCTGTTTTTTTAATTTTCAGAGGAACCTCCATACTGTTTTCCATAGTGGCTACACCAGTTTATACCCCACCAACAGTGCACAAGTGTTTCCTTTTCTCCACATCCTCATCAACATTGCTATGGGTTGACTTTTTGATGATAGCCATTCTGACAGTTGTAAAGTGGTATCTACTCGTGATTTAGATTCGAATTTCTCTGATGATTAGAGATTTGAGCACTTTTTATATGTCTGTTTGCATCCATTTGTCCTTTTAGAAAAAATACCATCTAATTGGGTGTGTGTTTTTTTTTAAAGTGTTTTTTATATTGAGTTGTAATAATTTTGGATATTAACCCTTTATTGGATATATCATTTGTGAATATATTCTCCATTCAGTAGGTTGTATTTTTGTTTTGTTAATGATTTCTTTGCTTTGCAGAAAATTTTTAGTTTGATGTAGTTCCATTTATTTTTTCTTTTGTTTCCCTTGCCCAAGGGGCCATGTCCAAATGCTATTCCTAAGACTGATGTCAAAGAGTTTATTGCCTATGTTTTCTTCTGAGAGTTTTATGGTTTTGGGTCATAAAGTTAAGTCTTTAAAATCCATTTTGAGTTTATTTTGGCATATAGTATAAAAAATGATCCAGTTTTCTTTTTTTGCATATATATGTCCAATTTCCCCAACACGACTTATTGAAGACATTGTCATTTTCCCATTGTACATTCTTGCCTCCTTTGTCATATTTTATTTATTTTTAAAATATATTTTTATTGATTTCAGAGAGGAAGGGAGAGTGAGAGAGAGATAGAAACATCAATGATGAGAGAATCATTGATCAGCTGCCTCCTGCATGCCCCACCCGAGGGCTGAGCCCACAATCCAGGCATGTGCCTGACCAGGAATCGAAACATGACCTCCGGGTTCATAGGTCAACGCTCAACCACTGAACTATGCTAAATCAGCTGCTTTGTCATATTTAAATTAACCATATAAGTGAGGGTTTATTTCTGGACTCTTTATTCTGTTCTATTGATCTGTGTGTCTGTTTTTGTGCCAGTACCATATTTTTTTATTATTATTATAGAACCTTTTTAGTATAGTTTGAAATCAGAACACATGGTACCCCACTTTGTTCTTTTTTCTTAAGGCTGTTTTGGCTATGTAGGGTCTTTTGTGTTTCAGATAAATTTTAGAAATATTTGTTCAAGTCTTGAGAAGAATGCCTTGCAGTGAATATGTATATTGCTTTGGGTACTATGGCTATTTTAACAATATTAATTCTTCCAATCCCTGTGCACAGCATATCCTTCCATTTATTTTAGTCCTCTTCAGTTCCTCTCTTTAGTATCTTATAGTTTTAACAATATAGGTCCTTTAACTCTTGGCTTAAATTTATTCCTAGGTATGTTATTCTTTTTAATGCAATAACAAGTGGGATTGTTTTCTAATTTCTCCATTAATCAATTGTTATTAGTGTATAGAAATGCAATAGATTTCTGCATATTAATTTTGTATCCTGCAACTTTTTGAATTCAATTCTTAGTTCTAAAGTTTTTTAGTGGATTCCATGAGCTTATTTGAAACAAGTTTATTTACTACTAATAAAACACTCAGCCCTAACATGGAAAATCACTTTGAGTATTTACTTAAAATCAAAAGCCTTTTGCACTAAACTCATTATGGGACTCAGATACAGAGCTGCAAAGCTCAATCCCTGCACTGTGAGAGACAGTGCACCTTGTAGTTGTTTTTCCCAACCATTTATCAAGAGCCTTGCACCAGTTCCTGAATGTAAAATGTAATCCTTTTGGGGATCTTGTCTATATTTTGGTTTCATCAGATCCAAGAACACAACATTCTCAGCATGTCTTTACTTTGTTGACTATGAATTACAGAAAAAAAATATGTATTATTCCTCAAAATTACAAACAAATGTTACACTCATTAATTCATCCAATTATTCATCTATTTCTTCATTCTTTCAATCACAACCTGCCAGGGCTGACCAGAAGACCCAGAGCAATGACGGAATGATTACTCTGGCACTCGTTTCTGTGAAAGAGGGGGCTAAGGGACTACTTGGCTTGAGAAACCAAACAGCCCTGTTCGCCTGCCTCCTTAGGCTTTTATTGTAGCAGTAGCTTGAACTAAAATTAACTTCTAGATACTATCAGCCGGCTATCAGCCGGGTAAGCATCCCTGAGAGTCTTACCCTGCTGATAGTATCTAGAAGTTAATTTTAGTTCAAGCTCCATGCGTCTGTGGTGTCCTTTAAGCAAAGACGTCTAAAGACGAAACACAAAGATTCCAGTAAAACACCCAGGGGCTCAGATCATTCCAATGGCCCTGGAAAAGTCAAGGCAGGGGTTGCTGCCTTCGGTCCAGCTCCCCCTAGAGGCCCCTGGCCTTTCGGAGATTCCTCCTTACAGACTTTCCAACCAAGTCCCCACATCCCGCCCCCGCTCCCCCCCCACACACACACCTTTTTTTTGTTTGTTTCTTTTACTAGCATGCTCTTTAATGTCACATGGAAACGTTTAATGATGGCCTGCCTTTGTGGATTGTAAGGAATTCCTATGGAATGCTGGATGGACCAAGCCCTGCAAAAGGTGGCAAAGGCATGGCTACTATAAGCAGGCCTATTATCAGTTTTTGTCTTGGTTAATACATCTACAATTGGAAACAGGGCTTATTGAATTCATGCAAAGAAATGTATTGCCACTTATTAAGAATTGCTAAATTCTGGAGGGACAGGTAGAGAGAGAAATATATAATTTACCAAATTGCTTTAAAAATACTTCTTATATCTAAAAAACAGAAAGTTTAAGAATTAGCAATACTTTCAACAATTGTTATCGAAACTATATAATTATTTGCTATTCATTCAGCCTTATAATAAAATTTTTGTTTCCTGATTTTTCCTGCCAGTACTTCTATAAATGTAGATACTACATAGAGTAATATAAATGACATGGAATCTTGTCCTTTCTGTAAAACATAATATTTCACAATATTATAACTAATAACAATTAGTTATAAATGAAAGCATATCAGAATCTATTTAATATTCATATATAAATAGAAAATAATTATTATTTCCTTATTTGACAGAGCTTCCCATATAACTTACGTATAAAATTTTTCTTCATAAGGAGAGAAAAAAAATCTTTGAGGCATTCCAGGGCTTCTGGAATGATCTAAAGCCAATTCTAGGTCAAGAAAAAGTTTGTTAAAATTCAAACTCTGGGAAGGTAGTCACATACATTAGACTAAAAATTATATATTATTATTATTATTATCAAACAGTATTAAGTAATCTATTCATTTAAAATAATCAAGTCTCTGATTAACATAACATAATTATTTTAAATAACCTTTGCTTTCTAGGCAAATACAGGAAAAACGTCCCCCCCCCCCTTTACTTTCAGAAATAGGCATATTTTTCCAATGGAAAATATATTCATATTCTTAAGAAGCATAACAGAGATAATATGACCTTGACAACTCTCAGGAGGCTGCAGAAAGGGTGGGTGTGTATGTGGGGAGATAGCAGGTCCTGGGTTTGTTTCCAGGACAATAGTAATTTCTGGGCCTTTAACAGCTTTAGTGTAAAAGTACCATTAAAAAAAATTTTTTTTACAAGGAGAGCACCCCCTCATCCCCACCTCACTGCTGCTGCTTATGCAGCCTATTCAAGGGCACTTCTGTAGCGCTGGCCCTCTAGGATAAATACTTGGGGAGTTTAAATAATTATTTCCCATATTTTTCTTTCTTAGTCGACTAACAATATGAAATCTTACACTTAAGAAGAGATCTTAAAAACAGAAAAAACAAAACAAAAAAACCCCTGCAGTAGATGAATGAGTACTCACAAAAGGGTGGACTGGGATATTAGCCTTAGAATCTTATCTCACACTAACCCAGCACAGCAAATGGGTTCTGAGTGGCACAAAGCCCAAACAGCAGAGACAGAGGACTCCCTGCGCTCATAAAATGATGAAGTGCAAACTAAGTCCCTCAAAGATAAGAAAGCAAGCAAAGAACATCAATTAGTAACCAAGTTACATTACAACAGACAAGGACTTCTGTAACTCTAGCTAAGAGTTTCCAGTGGCTGATGCCTGAGAGGGAGAGTAGGAAGGGTCCCCAAGATGAAGAATTCTTGGCAGCTGCTGGGAAGTTCCTGCATAGCTGCCACATGCTCAGCCTGCCACAAGTAGCTGGGGCCCCTATCAAAGTGAAATATGCCCCATCTCTAAACAAATTAAACTGAACAAAGACACAAAACAACAGTCAACAGAGACACTCTATGTACAATACTTACAGGCGCACACAACCTACAGATACGACTCAATAAATCAGAGTCCTTTCCGTAGATCTTTTCGAAGATGTTTTACACTGCCTGGGACTTACAGCCAGAATGTGGCCCAGAGAGCTCCCAGGTGGGGTCGCCAGTGAACACCCACAAACAGCCTGCTGTTCACAGATCTCATCATATTCTGCTCTCCATAGTAAATATTGACTGGCATCCAGAGTTGTTTTGGCCAAAATCTGCCAGTCCCAACCTGACATATGATAATTTTCAGACAAGGCATTAAGGAGTCCTTTTGTAAATGGACTGTTAGCCCCATTTTCTCTAACACTTTTCCTTATTTCTTTAAAGGTATTAAAGGAGAGTGGTTCATGTATCTGATTATCTCGCTGATCTGGCATAATGGGGCAAGCCAAAAGCTCACCTAAGATAGTTTGCCTGACACATGATCCCATAACTGAGGATCTAGTTGTTGAGCCTTCCCACACTGGAGGTGGAGGATCGGGAAAGGGCTCCTCTAACAGAGGGGCCTTAGGTATTACAGGCTCTACCTCAGGAGGAGGGGGTGATGGTAAACCCTCCTGGCATTCTATAGGTTTTGATCCTCAATATGAAGTGGGCATAGTGCAGCTGGAACAAGAGCCCACATAGTTAATGATGATAAGGGCACTCGTTTTCCCTAGGCCTGATTTCTCTTTAAATTCCTGACCATTTGTTCCCAGAGATTAAGGTCTAGCATTCTGGCATCAGGGAACTAAGGTTATAAATTATAACAGTCTGTAACAGGCTATTTAGTTGTTCTTCTGTAACAGAGGCATCACTTGCTTTTAATAACTGTTTAAGCACTCTGATATATTGCTGTTGTCCTGTGGACAGCTGTTGTCCCATTGTGAAACCTTAGCTGAGAAATAATCCCCTTGAACTTGGAAAACTCAAGCGGGCTCCAATGACTTACTGAGCAGCTACTTTCATTTTCTTCCTCTTTGTTTTCAAGGCTTCTGCCTCATTGTTGTGTTCAATCCTCACACAGTGAACCACTTCTGACTTGCAGACCCTGAGCAATGACTGAATGATTACTCTGACACTCATTTCTGTGAAAGAGGGGGCTAAGGGACTGCTTGGATTGAGAAACCAATCAGCCCCGTTCACCTGCCTCCTTAGGCTTTTATTGTAGCAACAGCTTGAACTAAAATTAACTTCTAGACACTATCAGCAGGGTAAGCATCCCTGAGAAGACACATGCGTCTGCAGTGTCCTTTAAGCAAGGATGTCCAAAGACTAAACATGAAGATTCTAGTAAAACACCCGGGGGCTCAGACTTGTTTGGAAAAGTCAAGGCAGGGGTTGCCACCTTCAGGGAGCTCCCTCTAGAGGCCCCCAACCCTTCAGAGATTCCTCCTTATAAACTTTCCAACCAAGTTCCATGCTTCCCCACAACAATCCACCCTGGGCTTTACTGTGCCTTAATATTTATGTATTGGATCCTTAGTCAATAATGAGTATCCCCTAAAGAAGTATGTAATTTTATTCCAGGAAGTTTAAATTAGACTGAAACAAAAATTAAGAAAAACTGTTGATTCTTATTCCAAAAGATCTTAATCACTAGTCAGAATTTTTTTTTAATTTACTTATTACTGCCTATATAGTATTATTTATATTTTAAGGTCCTTATACTATATAATAAAAGGCTAATATACAAATAGACCAAACGCCAGAACAACTGAACAACCAGTCACTATGATGTGCGCTGACCACCAGGGGGCATGCATGGAACATGGCAGCCATTGACCACAGTGGGATGGTGGAGCAGGTTAGCAGGGGTGCCAGACCAAGGTGGGGCGCCGGTTGCTGTCATCAGGGTGAGCCTCTGGTGGTTACTGAAAATTCTTTGCTCCCATGCGCCGCAGTCTTGCCCGGCACTGGCACCTGCTGCTGAGGCCGGCCCCGCTTGCACCCACGGCCAACGCCAGAGCCACCGCTCGTACCCGCTGCTGGCACCCGCTGCCGGCCCGATTACTTGGCGCCATCAGCAGATGTGAGCAGCGGCTGCTGGCCCTGATCTCTCCTCAGGGCTTCTTCATGCCCCCGCCCCCCATATTCCAGAGTGGTGAGTGGGGCCAGCAGCTGCTGCTTACAGCCACTGCCAGCACCCAATGCTGGTCCCAATTGCTTGGTGCCATCAGTGGGTGTGAGTGGCAGCTTCCAGCCCTGAAAGGCCCTGAGGACTTCTCTACCTCCCCCTGCTCCTGAGGGGCAATTGAGGCAGCAGTCTCCACTCACACTCGCTGATGGTGCCAGTCCCGCTCGCACCCACAGCTGACACCGGCCAAAATCGCTCCACTCTGTCAGCAGCTGGGAGCAGGACTGGCACCATCAGCACATGGGAGTGGCAGCAGGAGCAGGGCTGCTGGCAGAGAGGGGACCAGGGGCAGGAGGGGTCAGGCGGGGACACGGAGTATGGGCCAAGACCCACCCCTGTGCCCACTGCAGCCTCACAGGCCATAGTTCCTTTCAAGGTGCATGAATTCATGCTCTGGACCCCTAGTATATTTTAAGTTCCATGAAGAAAAGAGCTTTATCTGTTCTGTTCCTTTCTTCATAGAGCTCATAAAATAAACCTTAATATACAAATAGACCAAATGGTGGAACAACCAAATAACTGACTGGTCGCTATGACGTGCGCTGAACACCAAGGGGCATGCACAGAACATGGCAGGCATGGGCAGCAGGCAGCAGAGTGCAGAATATGGTGGGCATCAGCCACGGTGGGATGGTGGAGCAGGTGAGTGGGGGTGCAGACCAAGGTGGGGCACTAGTCACTGTCATCAAGGTGAACCTCTGGTGGTTACTGAAAATTTTTTGCTCCCACACACCAAGGTCCCCTCCAGCGCTTGCACCTGCTGCTGGCCGTGGGCCCACTTGTACCCACTGCCAGCACATGGCACTCGCCCTGATGGCTCGGTGCTGTCAGCAGGTGCGAGCAGTGACTGGCAGCCTAGATTGCCCATCAGGGCTTCACTACCTCCCCCTGCGGGCCGATTGGGGCAGCAGCCACTGTTCATACCTGCTGACAGAGTGGAGCGATTGGGGCCAGCACTGTCAGTGCATGGGAGCAGTGGCAGCTGGAGCAGGGCTGCAGGCAGACAATGGACCAGGGGCTGCACAGGCTGGGGTGTGGAGGATGGGCTGTGACCTGCCCCTGTGCCCACCATAGCCTCGTGGCCCACAGTTTCTTTCAAGGTGTACGAAATCATGCACTGGGCCCCTAGTAGGTACATAATGAGAATTGAGCAAATAGTCCAAATAAATGACTCTAATATTTAATAGATGTATTAAATAGATATATTAAATTAACTAAATAAAAATGTTTCCCTTTTGTGTTTTTTTTAAATTTCTTTATTGATTAAGGTATTACATATGTGTCCTTATTCCCCCATTACCCCCCACCTCCCATTCATGACCTCACGCCCCTGTTGTCTGTGTCCATTGATTAGGCTTATATGCATGCATATAAGTCCTTTGGTTGATCTCTCCCCCTTACCCCCTCCCCCCCACTACCTTCCCTGAGGTTTCACATTCTGATTAATGTTTCTCTGTCTCTGGATCTAGTTTTGTTCACCAGTTTATGTTGTTCATTATATTCCATAAATGAGTGAGATCATGTGGTATTTTTCTTTCTCTGACTGGCTGGTGTCACTTAGCATAATGCTCTCCAGTTACATCCATGATGTTGCAAATGGCAAGAATTCCTTCTTTTTTACCACAGCATAGTATTCAATTGTGTAGATGTACCACAGTTTTTTAATCCACTCATCTGCTGATGGATACTTAGGCTGTTTCCAAATCTTAGCTATGGTGAATTGTGCTGCTATGAACATAGGGGTGCATATATCCTTTCTGATTAGTGTTTGTAGTTTCTTAGGATATATTCCTAGAAGTGGTATTACAGGGTCAAATGGGAGTTCCATTTTTAGTTTTTTGAGGACACTCCATACTGTTCTCCACAGTGGCTGCACCAGTCTGCATTCCCACCAGCAGTACAAGAATTCCTTTTTCTCCACATCCTCACCAACACTTGTCCTTTGTTGATTTGTTAATGATAGCCATTCTGACAGGTGTACGATGGTACTGCATTGTCATTTCGATTTGCATCTCTCGGATGATTAGTGACTTTGAGCATGTTTTCATGTGTCTCTTGGACTTCCTTATGTCCTCTTTAGAAAAGTATCTATTTATGCCCGTTGCCCGTTTTTTGATTGGATTGTTTATCTTCCTTTTGTTAAATTGTATGAGTTCCTTGTAAATATTGCAGATTAAACCCTTATTGGTGATGACATTGATAAATATGTTCTTCCATGCAGTGGGCTTTCTTGTTGTTTTGTTGATGGTCTCTTTTACTGTGCAAAAGCTTTTTATTTTGATGTAGTCCCATTTGTTTATTTTCTCTTTAGTTTCCATTGCCCTAGGAGCAGTATCAGTGAAGAAATTGCTTCAGCATATGTCTGAGATTTCTCTGCCTGTGGATTCCTCTAGTATTTTTATGGTTTCCCATCTTATGTTTAAGTCCTTTATCCATATTGAGTTTATTTTTGTGTATGGTGTAAGTTGGTGGTCTAGTTTCATTTTTGTGCATGTATCTGTCCAATTTTCCCAACACCATTTATTGAAGAGACTGTCTTGACTCCATTTTATGTTCATGCCTCCTTTGTCAAATATTAATTGGGCATAGCGGTTTGGGTTGATTTCTGGGTTCTCTATTCTATTCCATTGGTCTATATGTCTGTTCTTGTGCCAGTATCAGGCTGTTTTGAGAACAGTAGCTTTGTAATATAGCTTGATATCTGGTATTGAGATCCCACAAACTTTGTTTTTCTTTCTCAGAATTGCTGTGGCTATTTGGGGTCTTTTTTAATTCCAAATGATTTTTTGGTTAGTTCCTTCTAGGTCTGTGAAATATGCCATTGGTATTTTAATTGGGAGTGCATTACATCTATAGATTGTTTTGGGTAGTATGGACATTTTGATGATGTTGATTCTACCAATCCATGAACACAGTATGTTCTTCCATCTGTTTATGTCTTCCTCTATCTCTTTTTTCAGTATCCTGTAGTTTTCCGCATATAGGTATACCTCTTTAGTTAAGTTTACTACTAGGAATCTTAATTTTTTTGGTGCGATGGTAAGTAAATAGGATTGCTTTTTTAGTCTCTCTTTGTGTAAGTTCACTATTGGTGTAAAGAAATGCCATAGATTTCTTGGCATTAATTTTGTTTCCTGCTACATTGCCGAATTCATTTATTAGGTCTAATAATTTTTTGATAGAGTCTTTAGGGTTTTCTATGTACAGTATCATGTCATCTGCGAATAAGGACAGTGTTACTTCTTCTTTTCCAATTTGGATGCCTTTTATTTCTTCTTCTTGTCTGATCGCAATGGCTAGTACTTCCACACTATGTCAAACAGAAGTGGTGAGAGTGGGCATCCCTGTCTTGTTCCTTTTCTTAGGGGAAATGGATTTTAGTTTTTGTCCATTGAGTATGATGTTGGCTGTGAGTCTGTCATATATGGCTTTTATTATGTTGAGGTATGATCCTTCTATTCCCACCTTGCTGAAAACATTATAGCCAAACAGTTATGGGTCAGGTTGGGGAGAGTCAAAATCAAAAGCACAAGAGTGTCTAGTGGTTTTGACCACTAAGGGTTCTCATGTTTGTTAGCGGAGACTAGAGGTCCAAGTGTGGAGGCGCACCGAGGTGGATGATCACTTGGAAATCCACCTACCAGTCCCTCCTCCTCAGTTGGCTTGTGTCCCCTGACCCCACAGAGTAGCAGGCTGAATCTGACCAGTAACAGCAAGCTGCCAGGGGTCTACTGCTTGTCACTCAGGGGTACTTTTGGGGGGCAATATGGGTGTTTTGTTTGTTTTAATTTTTTGTTTAGATTATTTGTCTCTCATTTTAAGTACTCTTATTATTAACATAAGTCATTCTTCATTAAAGAATTTTACAGTCCAGAGATAATCGCTGTTTTGAAACATATTCTTCCATTTCTTATTTTGTGTGTGTGTGTGTGTGTGTGTGTGTGTGTGTGGTGGTGGTGGTGGTTCTGTGGGGGAGTATAAAGTTTCTGAATTTATATATTTTGAGTGTTTGCTTTAAATAAATAAAATACTATAAAAATAACAATTTCAAAAGTATTTATAAAAAATGAGCAAACAAATCACAACCATCGCATTTTTAAAAGCTGATATTGTCATATTTTCTCTCACTTTTCTGGTTTTATTATGTCCTAGTAAGGTTTTCCCTTCATATTTGAACTTTAGTATGAACATTAATTCAGAAAAATAAATATATAATTTTAAGGCATCAAATTAGTCGCTTGCTTTATCTGTTGCCTTCTGGATGAATATATGTAGGGGTTTTGTTATGGAACCAAATTGGAGTTAGTTCATTGCCTATTGTTCTCTGCCTAGAACAGTGGTTGGCAAACTGAGGCTCGTCAGCCACTTGTGGCTCTTTGGCCCCTTAAGTGTGGCGATTGAAACTTCGTGGCCCATGCGCAGAAGTCAGTTTTCGGCCTGGGTGAGTCTATATAGTTTAAGTTTAAAAAATTTGGCTCTCAAAAGAAATTTCAGTCGTTGTACCATTGATATTTGGCTCTGTTGACTAATGAGTTTGCCGACCACTGGCCTAGAATATTCTGAATTGCTTTCAAAGACATTAAAATGTTAATTCCACTTTTAGCAATCTGTTTGGTTGAAATTGGCTCTTTGAAAACATGGTAAAAACTAAGTAACAACAGTTTGATGTCAGATATTAATTTTTATAGCATGATATTACTGAAATGAAACTCTTGTTCCAAGAAAGTTGTTACATTGAATACAATATCAGAAAATACATTGAAAAATTAAAATTTTAAATTTCTTTATTTCTTTAAATATGTGAAGTAATATTACTAATCATATTTTTATTGGAATGTTTACCTTTTAGTATGAGTTTATATCTAAGACTTCCTATTTTCAGAGTTAACATATATTCTTATTGTGTCATGCTCTTGCACAATTTTTATAAATTATGTTTATTTGGTATTTTCCATTTGAGTAATAGTATGGTTTTCCTGCAACACATGGTGGTACATTTCATTGGTACAACTAATACAATTATGAGGCCTATTGCCTTTGCATATTGAAATATGAATAAAGTAAGGTTCTCACCTTTAGACAATCTACACCTTGCAGGAGGCAAATACAAAATAAAGGCAGAAGTGATGCGTGCTAAAATGATGTTACAGATAAAGTGTTGGTCACTAAAAAAGCAATAATGTAATTATACTAGAGGCCCAGTGCACAAAATTTGTGCACTGGGGCCAGGGATGTCCCTCAGCCCAGCCTGCATCCTCTCCAATCTGGGACATTCCTCTCACAGTCGGGGATCGCTGGCTCCCAACCACTCGCCTGCCTGCCTGCCTGATTGCCCCTAACTGCCTCTGCCTGCCAGCCTGATCAATGCCTAACTGCTCCTCTGCTGGACCGATTGCCCCCAACTGCCCTCCCTTGATGGCCTGATTGCTCACAACTGCCCTCCCCTGCAGGCCATCTTGTGGTGGCCATCTTGTGTCCCACCCAGCCTGTTTGGTTGTCCATTCAGTTGTTTCAGTTGTTAAGGTCACTTAGCATTTTATATGTATAGATTAGTAAGGGTTATATGTGGATTTATAGAGAAGGTCCCATTTCTGTTTGATCTTAAAGAATGACTCACTTTTGAAACAAGAGTGATTGAAGGAAAGATATTTTAAAGCAAAGGATAGAAACGAGCAAATATACAGAGTAGGGACTAGACGATAGGAATCAGTCTATCATCTATGGTCCAATGCAGCCAGTATTAATAGATTCACTGAGAATAATGTAGAAAGATCGATTGGGACCTGGATCATGGACTATGTTACACAAGCAGGTAGAGACTTTAAAGATTACTAGACATGCTCAGCCATTTTGAATTGTGTTTCTCTGATGGCAGGAGTAGAGAGTGAATAAACTGAGAACATTGGAAAACAAGATCCCTTAAGAGGCTGGTGCTACAGCTTAGAAAGTATATCACAGCCCTCCATTCTAGATTCTACAAAGGAATTCAGGGACTCAGGTTCCTTCCATTCTGTTGTTCTATATCCACAAAGGCATTGTACACATATGCAAGGTCAAAGGTTGAATGTAATATCCAGACAGTCAGATGGAAAAAAGTGACTGGTTGAGAACCCACAAGTAATATACATATACTTCTGGTTATATTGCATGTGTATATGGCCACACCTAGATGCAAGAGCAGCTAGAAAGGGGTAATGTCTACTATTTCAGTTGCTATAAGCTCATCTTATTATATGGAGTAATATAATTTTCGGAGCCAAAAATTCTGTCATAGCTCTAAAAGTATATACAATAATATCAGAAAGAGCTTTATTAAAAGACCTTTAACTTAACTTGGCAATTTCTAGAGTTGAACGTAAACTGGGTTAAGTATAGTGAACCTATACTACTGAGACAAAGATTGATTGATGATGGGGGATGAGAGGTGATGAAGAATATAAGACTAGTTAGTCCTTTTTACCTTTAAATCACTATTTTATCATTGTTATTATTCATCATTTTTAATGTTTTTAACTAATTTATATTATTTTAAATGTTTTATTACTCCTATTACTGTTGAAGAAAAATATATTAGGAGTCTTTATTTCCATAGTGGTACATGGTTTCAAGAAAAAATTCTTTAAAAATATATTCTAAAAGTGTAAGTCACAACGTGTAATATTGGTGAAGGAAAAACTATTAAAATGATTTCCAAAACTGATGGAAGTTAATGAGACTGGATTTAACTGAAATGAAATTTTTGCATGTTCTCCTAATTTATCTGCAATTGTTTTAGAAAGTATGTTTATTTGGCATCAAGTATACTAGGTTTAGGGACTGGTAGGAATTCTCAGACATGAAGAGTCTCATTTTAACATGTTATACACAGAGCTTGGTGGAAGACCATAAAACTGCTGATATACCAGTCTTTCCAGAGAAACACAAACTTAAAGCAGTTTCAGTTCAAAATTTGTGTTGAGTGCAGTGTCTTCACTCCTGAGTCCAAGTTCCAATTTGTGAAATTAAAACAACAAATTGGCCTCCCTCCAGTGCGTGTGACATCTGGTTTGAGATAATCTATATAGTATATAAAAGCCTAAGTGACCATTATGCCTGAATGACCAAAACGACTGGAACGACTGGAAGACCAGACGACCAGCCTGTAGCTATGACACGCACTGTCCAGACCTTGCTACTGGGGCCCTGACAGCCCTGAATCGGGTTCACCCACACCCCAGACCCAGACAGGAGAGAGGAGGGAAGAGGGAACCCAATTCCTCATGGAATTAGCCATTGGTTAGCTTGCTGCTGGGGTTCTGACAGCCCTGAATCTGGTTCACCCGCACCCTGGACCCAGACAGGAGCGAGGAGGGAGCCTGATTGGGGCCCGATAGCCAACCTCCCACAGTCCCTTCCTCCCCAGCCTGCCAACTCCTGTGGCCTCTCCCCTGGGCAAGACCCTCTGGGCTGTCCAGGCTGAGGGATCCCACTCATGCACGAATTTATGCACCGGGCCTCTAATGGTAAGTATATATCCAATGACTGCTAAATTCTACTGCTGGAAATGCCCTTTAATATATGTGCCCAAAACTTTTCAAGGATAATTCATTTTAAGCTAAATAATTTTTGAAATATATTTTTATTTATTTCAGTGAGGAAGGGAAAGGGAGAGAAAGAAACATCAATGATGAGAGAGAATCATTGATCAGTTGCCTCCAGCATGCTGCACACTGAGGATCAAGCCCTCAACCCTGGCATATGCCCTGACCACAGAATCGAACCATTACCTCCTGGTTCATAGGTCGATGCTCAACCACTGAGCCAAGTCGGCTGAGCTAAGCTAAAGAATTTTTAAACTTGTGGCTCTGCTGGCAAAAGCTACCAATTTACATAGGTTGTACTTAACATTTTTATACCTCCAATGTCTTCAAAATGAGCATGTGTTGGTGGAAAAGACTTATGAGAAGTAGCACTGTCTCAGAAAAAAGTTCACTCCAGAAAGTGTACACATCTTTTCATTCCTTGATCCACACTCCTCCTGAGTGCTCTCTGAAGGGTCCAAGATCTCCAAATGTCCTGAGTTCTATATGTAAATGGGCTTATTCTATGAAAGTTGAGGTGCTCCAGTCCCAATTTGAACACCTCAGTTAGGTCAGTGAGTGGAGAGCTACCCAGGAATTACCCTTCCCAAATGGTAGAATATGACCAAACCTGAAGAAGGACTTCTGTGGGGAAGCACTGGACTTGGTTGGAAAGTCTGTAAGGAGGAATCTCCAAAAGGTCTGGGGCCTCTATGGGGAACTTGCCAAAGGTGGAAACCCCTGGCTTGACTTTTCCAAACAAGTCTGAGCCCCTGGGTGTTTCACTAGAATCTTCATGTTTAGTCTTTGGACATCCTTGCTTAAAGGACACTGCAGACGCATGTGTCTTCTCAAGGATGCTTACCCTGCTGATAGTGTCTAGAAGTTAATTTTAGTTCAAGCTGTTATTACAATAAAAGCCTAAGAAGGCAGGTGAATGGGGCTGATTGGTTTCTCAAGCCAATCAGTCCCTTAGCCCTCTCTTTCACAGAAATGTGTGTCAGAGTAATTATTCATCCATTGCTCAGGGTCTGCTGGTCAGCCCAACAGACATCAAGTCTTGTAACTGAGAGGAGCTGTTATTTTGAACATGTTGCTAATTTTTCTTACGATTATATGTCTAGTATATTTCACCAAAGTTTGGCAGAATCAGCATTCTCTGTTCATTTCCACCTGTCGCTTTTCCTTCTCCTGTCTTGTCCTTCTCTCCTCTCCTCTCCAGCCCTTTTGCACCCCCCTCTTCTTGGGATATTATGCAGAGCCTGGTGAATCAGACATTTCTGTTTACAGTCAAGCATTCCACACATTATTCTACTGGTTGTCATGGCTTCTTCATTTCCAAAAAAAATTTAAACTGTATTAATTATCTGCCACTATGAAGTGGTGGAATCATTAAATATACACAAATTATTTCAAACTAGAGGGACTCTAGAAAAGCCATTTCTATTTTAGAAACCATTGTAAATGTCAAGATTATTTGAAGCACTCTCAGGAAAACTATTTGGAAACATATGCTTAAGTTAAACTGAAGTTCCATATGACCTGGCCATTTCAAACTAAGTATAGGTCCAGCATAAATGTGGATACATGTGCATAAAAACTTGCAGAGAATGATCACAGTAGCAATGTGGATAAAAGCTCCAAACTGAATATGACGAAATGTCCATCTAAAATAGCTAAAAAAAACTTTGTTATATTCGATAATGGAATATGTAATAGTAATGAAAATAATCAAACTACACCTAAACACAACATCGATTTATTTGACAGTCATAATAGTGAATAAAATAAATTGCACACTAGAAAATACATGTTATTTTATTCTATTTATATAAAGTTGGCAAATAGGCAAACGTAGTCTTTAATGAGTAAAGTAATAATAGTGACTATCTTGGATCAGGATGGAGTGGTTATTGCATAAAAAGAGCCCAAGAAAGTTTCTGGGATTTGGGAGTGCTCCTTTAAAAAAAGTGTTTTGTTTTGTTTTTATTGATTTCAGAGAGAGGAAAGGAGAGAGAGAGAGGGAGAGAAACATCAGTGATAAAAGAAAATCATCAATTGGCTGCCCCCTGCACGCCCTTTACTGGGGATTGAGCCCAGGCATGTGCGCTGACCGGAAATCAGTGATCTCCTGGTTCATAAGTCTACACTCAAATACTGAGCTACACCAGCCGAGTGGGAGTACTCCTTTTTTAAAAACCAAGATAAAAATTACAGGGATGTGTTCATTTTGTGTGTTTTATCTACTGCATATATTTGAGCTTAGAACTTTTCTGTTTATAGGTTATGCTTTAAAAGGTGAAGTATTATAGTAAAAGTTCTTATACTACTAAAAAGGCTACTAGACAATTTAAAATCTGATCTAAAATTCAGATTCTTTCCCAAGCTTCCAGTAACATAGTCTCAGATGTGAAAATGACCAGTACTTCAATACATTTTGGGGCAATATGCAACTCTCATCTGAGGGGAATTGGGGGAAAACGTACCAAGTTTGCCTGTCTCTCCTCTTGCCTTCTCTAATACTGATTAATATTCTGCAGAGGATGAGGTCTAAAGTTCATCCTCACCTTCTGTGACCGCAATGGTCTGGTGTCAATTTCAGGACAAAAGTTGTTACTTAACTTTCTATTAATAAAAGTGAAATTGAAAGCAAGAGCAGAGCTACTTTGAAAGCAAACTAATTCTAAGAAATCAGCTGCTTGTTCTGACCAATAAAGTCTGTGTTTATGTCAGGAAGCAAAAAGAGCTCCAGAAACAATTGAATGTTTTCATGAACTTTGTGACCTGAAATGCTTGCCAATCCTCTGAACCACTTTCCAGATAAGCTAAAGTTCTTTATTGCATGCACATGGACTTGGAACTGTCTGTCTGAATAATTTAATTAGTTGTATGTAGAGTCTATATTTTAAAAGTCATATAATTAATAAGGTGTAGATAAAACCCTACAACATGTACACTAAAATTAACAGTATTTCTGGGTCACTAAAATGATTAAAGCTATTTTTATAGTTTTGTGTGCATTATGAATTTATTTTCAATGAGTGTGATTTTTTCAACATGAAAGTACACATATATGGTAAAATATTTTCCATTTTAAAAAAGAAAATATTTTTTCTCACTATTGCAAGTCAACAGGTATTTAGTGGTCTGACAAGTATTTAATAAGCACTGACTACAACCAGAACTCTGTCTCCCACTAGGACATAACTGGGTATATTTATGTCTTTTGTATTAAGGTAGGTCAGATAGGAAAGGTGGCTTGGAATGAGCAGTTGTATTGGTCCTGGTGGTTTGGAGAAAAGCTGAGCATTTGATAGACTTGCAGGGACCATAAAAAGTATTTTATTCTGGTGAGCAAATAAGGAGGCAAAACTTCATGAAAATAGCAGTTTGGAACTGGGAAAAATTATTATTTTTTTTCCATGTGATAATTTAATGACATAGTTGCTACATCTTTTTTTTTCACTTTACAATAAATGTTAGAGATTAACTCATATTAGTAAAAGTAGTATTTCCCCTCTTTATTTTAGTGATAGTGGAGTATTCTTCTATACATATATCCCATGGTTTACATTACTAGTTCCTGACAGATGACTTTAGAGTTGTTTCAACAATTTGCAGTTTCAATAACACTGCAGCTAACTTCCTAGAACATCCTCGTACATATGTCATCTTTCTCTAGAGCAAATATATCTAAGATAGATTCCTGTGTGTGGACTTACTGGGTCAGAGTTTTAGGTGCATTTGAATTTTTGATATGTAATTGTACAATTTGCACTGTCACTGGGAAATATGGAAGATTCCCCAAGCCCTTGCCAACCCATTGTCCTAGCAAATGTTTTATTTTTTGCTAACATTAGAAGTGAAACAGGTAACTCATAGTTTTAATTTGCACATCTCCTTATTGTCAGTAAGTGTAAAGAAACATCTTTATTTTTTAATATGGTCATTGCTCTTTTTCTCACTGATATATAAAGGGTTCCTTATAGCATAAAGAAATTATTTATTTGATATGAATGGCAAACGTTTTCTTCACTTGCCATTTATCTTTTTGTTTTATTTTTATTTTTTGCATGTGTATGTATGTTCAGCAGCTATCACTTCTTTTTTTAATTAAAGGTTTTTTAAATATGTCTTTTATATGTTTTTATTTTAGAGAGGGTGAAAGGGAGAAGGATAGAGAGATAGAAACATCAATGAGAGGGACATTGATCAGCTCCTCCTGCACGTGCCCTGACCAGGAATCAAACCAAGGACCTCTTGGTTCATAGGTTGATGCTCAACCACTGAGCCACACCAGCTTGGGCTATCTACTTATATCTGTATCTGTATCTATATCTGTATTTCTATACCTATATCTATATCTCTAATTTTTAATCCTCACCCAGTAATATGGTTATTGATTTTAGAGAGAGGAAGGAAGAGAGAGAGAAAAAAAACAAAAAAACATTGATGTGAGAGAGAAACATCAATCACCTGCCTCCTGTACGCCACCAGGGACTGAACCCACAGCATTTGGTTGGACGAGTAGATGTTCCAACCAACTGAGCTACCCAACCAGGGCTTACATATTTTTAAAAAGAATTTCATTATTTTATATAAGTGAATTTATTAAATATTTTCTTTTATGTCTTTTTTCTTATCACACTTAAAAGTAGCCTCTTTATACAAAAGTGTTTTTTTTTAAAAGCTCAAGTATTTTTTCTAAGTTTTTAGTTCAATTTTTCATGTTTCACTTTGATCCATCTGAAATTTATGTAGGTATAAAAAAAATCTCCAATTTTATATTTTTCAAATGGCTACCTGTAATCCAAATACTAACTACAGAATATTTCATAATTCTTCACTAGTGCTAAATACCAAGTCAATCATGTACTAAATTTTCATGTGAATTTGAGCACTCATCATTTTCAAGTCTTTGATTACTGTTTAAATGTTTAGATGTCAGTACCATTGTGCTAATTTTTTTAAATGTTTTATCATATGATTTAAATTATATATATATTATATATATATATAATTTAAAATAGCTTTTCTATTTCCAAAAAACACTTTGCCATATGTATTTGAATCATATCAAATGTATTCATTCATTTATGAAGATTGACATTTTTATATCTATACAGTTTTACACATTTTTGTTTCTTTCAGACACATTTTAATAGTTCATATGAATCTCACCTACTCCTTGATAAACTTGTTCTCAAATATTTTACTGGCCCTGGCTGGTTTGGCTCAGTGGATAGAGCATTGGCATGCAGACTGAAGGGTCCCGGGCCTGGGTTATGGGCTCAATACCCAGTAGGGGACTAGCAGGAGGCAGCTGATTAATTATTCTCTCTCATCATTGATGTTTCTCCTTCCCTCTCCCTTTCTCTCTGAAATAAATACATATATTTTTTTAAAAAATAAAATAAAGTATTTATTTGTTTTGATGATATTGTAAATTTGGTCTGTCTTTGATTACATTTTCTAACTTGCTTCCCATTTCCTTAAATTAATTACTTCAATTAAAATGCAATTTGTTTTCTCTAATACAGTCCCTGATAATTTTTAGAAATTATGGTTTACTTTTAAAATTTCCATTGGATAAAGAAAACACAACATATAATTTAAAGTGAGCCACAAAATTAAACTATTAAAACAGAAGAAGCTTCATTTTATAATTTATTAACAGCAATTATAAAACCTATTTCATTTTTGGGTTCAGTACACCAACTATCTTAGCAGTACATGTAGTCCCATAGCCAACACACTGCCACCTTCTTCAAAGGACTATCCTATCTAATAAAGGAGAAATATGCAAATTAACCATCACTCCGTCACAAAGATGGCAGCACCCATAGCCACAAAATGGTGGCGCCCAGTCTCCTCAGCCCCACCACTGGAGTGTCTGGTCCTGTCAGCCCCACCGGGAGGAGTGGTGGGCATATCCGGTCCTGTCAGCCCCACCAGGGGAAGTGACAGGTGAGCAGCTCGGGTGGATCTGCCCTCAGACGGATCCAGCCACACTCCTCACCTGCTGCTGGAGTGTCGAGTCCTGTCAGCCCTGCCACTGGAGTCCCCAGTCCTTTCGGTTTCTGTGGCTCCTGGACCAGAAGTGGAAGCCGAAAGCATGGGGAGCACCAGGAATGCTGGGAATTGTGGTTCTAGTGGTGGACACTCAAGGGAAGTGAGCCTGGAGCAAGTTACTGTTGCGGGTGGGGGATGGAGGGAAAGCAAAGGTGAGAGACATAAATAAAGTCAGAGTGTCAAGAAAAATTAAAAGGAAGATATGCTGCAACTTCTAGGAAGTCTCCACCAATGGAGCAAAGAAAAAAAAAAAAACCCTATTATTCTGTGAGCACCAAACCAGATGGGACTGAAGTCTCAAACAATTCGCTCATATGATTGCAAAGCCAGGCAGATACAATGCACGACATGCATGTTTTCATGGAAGAGGACTTAACAGCACCGTTTGCTATACACCCTTTGGTAAGTCACTTTTTGGCAGCCATCTGTGTTAGTTAATTGCCATAATCAAGAGTAAAAATTAAAACTTTTCTATCTCTCTGAAAAGCAGGCCCTTATAGCTTGGAACAAAGCAACTATCTATAACTAGAGGCCCGGTGCATGAAATTCATGCATTGGGGGGGGGGGGAGTGTCCCTCAGCCCAGCCTGCACCCTCTCCAATCTGGGACCCCTCAAGGGATGTCCAACAGCCCATTTAGGCCCAATCCCACTGGCAGTTGGACGTACCTCTCACAATCCAGGACTGCTGGCTCCCAACTGCTCGCCTGCTTGCCTTCTGATTGTCCCTAACCGCTTCTGCCTGCCAGCCTGATCACCCCCTAACCATTCCCCTGCCAGCCTGATTGATGCCTAACTGCTCCACTGCCAGCCTGTTTGCCCCTAACTGTCTTCCCTTGCAGGCCTGGTCCCTCCCAACTGCCCTCCCTTGCTGGCCTGATCACCCACAAATGCCCTCCCTTGCAGGCCTGGTGCCTCCCAACTGCCCTCCCCTGCTGGCCATACTGTGGTGACCATCTTGTGTCCACATGGGGGCAGGATCTTTGACCACATGGGGGCAGCCATCTTGTGTGTTGGAGTGAGGGTCAATCTGCATATTACTCTTTTATTAGATAGGATAGGGGCCTGGTGCATGGGTGGGGGCCAGCTGGTTTTCCCTGAAGAGTGTCCTGGATCAGGGTGGGGGTTCCCTTGGGGTGTGGGATGGCCTGAGCTAGGGGCCTGTGGTGGATTGCAGGCTGGCCACGCCCCCTGGTCACCCAAGTGGAGGCCCTGGGATCTGGGGTTTATTTATCTTCTACAATTGAAACTTTGTAGCCTAGAGTGGAGCCAAGCCTTCTGCTCGCTCAGTGGTGGCAGCCATTTCTGTTGGGATTTATTTATTCTATAATTGAAACTTTGTAGCCTTAAGCAGAGGCCAAGGCAAGCCAGAAGCTTGGCTTCCTCCATCTCGGAGGGCAACCCTAGCCTACTGCTCTCTCCAGCTGCATGGCTGCCGCCATTTCTGTTGGGCTTTATTTATCTTCTATAATTGAAACTTTGTAGCATTGAGTGGAGGCCTGGGTCTGCAAGGGCAGGTGGAAAGCTTGGCTTCCTCCATTGCCAGGGAAACCCAAGCCTCCCTCCTGCTCTCTCTGGCTGCAGCCATCTTGGTTGGGTTTATTTGCATATTCCCTCCTGATTGGCTGGTGGGCATGGCTGGTGGGTGTGGCTGGTGGGCGTGGCTGGTGGGTGTAGTGGAGGTACGGTCAATTTGCATATTACTCTTTTATTAGATAGGATAATAAAAGTGTAATATGAGGGACAATCAGGCAGGCAGGCAGAGGGGTTAGGGGTGATGAGGCAGGTAGGTGAGTGGTTAAGGATAATCAGGCAAGCAAGCAGTTAGGGGTAATCAGACAGGCAGGCAGAGGCAGTTAGGAGCCAGTGGTCCCAGATTGTGAGAGGATGCAATCAGTGCTGAAAGACTGCCCCCCCCCGCCCCCCTGTGCACAAATTTCATGCACCGGGCCTCTAGTAGTGATAATAAGCTTTCATTGCATTAGTTCTTTCAATCTCTTGCTTTTTTTAGTTGATATATCTGTTACTTTATTCCTCAGATTTCTTGCTAAATCCTTGAGTAAGCAGTTCTTCTTGAGCTTACAAAAAAGAGCTCACTCCAATTATCCCAAAAGTTGGGATTTTTTATTTATCATGGTCATCAGCTAAGCATGTGTGTCTACTTCTCTACTACCTTAGAGTACATTTTCACAAGGTCATCCAATATTTCCGTATGTGTAAATGTAGATACTGGGAATATCCATGATTTGAACATTATTAAGATTCCTTCATCATCTTCTCATTAGGGCTGGGGAGCTGGTTAATAGGAGAAGCCTGTAAACTATCCCTGTAAAGTGTCAGTCAAATGATGCTCTTTGAGAGGTAATATAAGCATGACGCTAATTAATTCTCAATCCCAGTAGAGGTCACAATCCCAAAACAAATGAAATATAATAGAATGCTGGTCCTGTAGGGAAAACTAATTATCAAGCTCCATGTTGGATCAAAGAAATAATTTTCTTCAGTGCCTTTTAGGTTGATGCAGACAGATCTAGAAACATACACAACTTTTGGGCTTTCCACATTGTATATTTAATATTAGGGCAAATCTGATACATTCAAGAGACAATGGATTATTTCATATTTTTGATAGTTGTAGCAAAGTCCTTGGTCTATCTATAGATCAAGAAGACTAAACGCCTATGCAGTTGGTGCACAAGGAAACCATTCTAACACTACCACTTATTCTTCTTTTTCCCAAACCATGCTTTTGCCATGTTTCAGTGAGTCAGTTACTGCAGCAAATCCCATTTTAAGGAAAAACTGGACTCAAGAGTCCCCAAGACCAGCCCTCCAGTTTAATGATTTCCAAAATGACACTCAGAACTCTTCAAAAGTTTTAGTCATAGAGGAACAACAGTTCATTACAGTGAAAGGCTAGAAATTAAAGCCAACCAAAGCAAAAGGGGCATAGCTTGAAGTTCAGGAAAGGCCAGGCACACACTTCCAATTGTCTTCTCCCAGAGCAGCATCTAGTTCTCTCAGAAACCTGTGACAACACATATGGGATATTGCCAACCAAGGCAGCCCACCCAAGCCTTGATATACAGTATTATAATTGGAGGCAGTCAAGTAGGTGTGGAGGGCTCAGTGGCTGACTTTAGTTACTTAGACTCCAGTCCCTTTGTAACCGGACAACCAAGGGGTCCAGGCTGCCTGTCACTATTTCAGCCAATTAAGGAGAGACAGGATTGAATCATATATGAGCTTTTATTCCAATGATGCTGGCAGTATGGGAGAGCAGCCACAAAAATCTGCTCTCCACCCCACCATAAGCGAACTGCTTATATTGGGTAGAAGTTCAAGATTACGTGGTGAAGTAGGAATTACAAGTATGGGAAAGTAGGCCTGGGATAATCATTACAGGTTACAAGTCATGCAGGCTGGAGGGGAATCACAGAGAGGGTGCGCCTCCGGGTACCCTGAGCGGACCAGATTACAGGTAATAGGGGCTGGGGGTTGTAAAGAGCAGGTGCCTCCAGGACTAGGTGCTATGACATTGTAAATCTTTCCATAATGACAGGCAGTTCTCAGAGGGAGGATGACCACATTTCGATGTTAGCTCCCATGTCCTGGGGCGTACAACTTTCAGCAAGGTTAGAATATGTTTTCTGTAATCAAAAAAGAGCAATCATAACTTATGGAGCATGATTAAAATTTCTTACATTAATTTCTAATATTCTATTTCTGCCTCTAACATGAACACATGAGATATAGTAAAGAACTTGGAACAGTCCAAGAATATGTGGCTGAACCTCCATTCTCTTCCCTAGGCATCTACTCTCAAAGCTCCTGTTTGCTACTTCACGTTGAACTTCATTCTGCTTAAGTTACTCATTGGAATAAAAACCCATTTATCTAATACAAACATATGTCTCCAATTACCTGGCATCCCAAAGGACAAAGCAGACCAAGGAATGATTCCCATTATTTCCTGTGACATTTGGGGAATTTCAAGGACTAGCTTAGACCATGCTATGTCACTATCTCATTCCTCACAGCATGACTTTTGCAGAAATGACCTCTCCTGGAAGGTACTTCAATCAGAGATAGAACTGCATATATCACCTCCTATCACCTTGTTGCCAAATGCAAGACTATCCAAAGAGCTTATGTGAGTGTAATAGATTTTACATAAAATGGAGGACAACATCTTTTGCCCTGTGATTTCTTTGCCCATCATGGTTTTGAAGGGAACCATGAGCTCTTCAACCCACTGAAGCCCAGCCCCTTTTTACCTTGCTGATTTCTCCTTCCTCTCCCTACCCTAGTGTATTCTTAACTCACTACCTTGCTTTTAGGAGCAAGTAAACTTTCTCTAACAAAGTACTAAGTGCCATTTTTTTATTGCTGAGGTTTCTGCTGACACTTACACCCTTATATTCTCCCCTCTTCTTTAACAGACATTAATGAATTTTGAAAACACAAACATTTTCCTCTCTATAAAGAATTGGGGGTCAGCCCTGGCTGCCGGGTCGTCTTTCTCCAGCATCTTCAAGGGGTTTCAGGAATCTGGAGAAGGGGCTGTGTGTAGATGATTAAAGAGTCCAGAGACAAGTATAATTTGGAAGGCATATTGGGGGCCAGAGGAGACTTAGCAAAAAGAACTAAGTTCTCCAAGTTCTTCTTTAGTTCTCTTTGACTCAGGACCCCATGCTCTTTATTAACACCAATTGTCCTAAGGCAAGGTAGATAGATATACACATCAAAGGCAAGTTTCAATTCACAGAATTCATTGTCAGATTATCAGGTTTGGGGAAACAGCCATAGGCTGTTCAGGTGTTTGGCCAGTAGGAGGCAATAAAATGTAGATTAAGACGCCCTGAGCTGTCAGTCTGGCAGTAAACAATTATCCTTTTCAGGTTTGGGGAAATGCCCTGAAACCATCTTCCAACAGGCCATAACATATGTGACTCAGCCCTTGCTAAATCTCCAAGTCCCATCAACCTTTCCTTGAAACTTGCATTTATGACATGCTAGAATTGGCTTCTGGCACCTGGTCAGTATGGCTCAGATGGTTGGAGCAACATCTCAGGCACTGAAGAGTCGTGGGTTTGATTCCCAGTAAGGGCACAAACCCAATTGTAGGTTCTATCCCAGGATTGGGCGCATTTGGGGGTTGGATCTTTCTCACATCACTGTTTCTCTCTCCCTTTCCATTCCTCTCTCTCTCTCTCAAACTAATATTTAAAAGGTAACTGGAGGTCAAAAGTTAAAATAATAAACCTTCCTTTTATCTTTTTATAATATGGTATCCTAATATCTATTCTGCTATAAGAAAGAATGAGGCTGTGTGTGAACAACTCTAAGAGTGCATGCAAATAGTGCCCAGACACCTTTGTTTTGGAAACTCTACTGTAAATTGTGCCACAGGAAAACAGGCGCATGCAGTGTAAATTAAATTCCCTATAGCACTCTGGAATTGTGGTCAAGTTCCCAAACAAGCAGCGGTTGCACATTCCATGAATCTCTTGGCCTATGAAATGCAAGTGGACCCCAGTGGAAGAAAGTGGAGTCCAAAGAGAGTGTGCAAAGCCCTTTAGGGAGAGTGATTTAATTGTCTGAACACTTTACACACTGAAATGAATTTAGATCTTCAAAACCAGGCTCAAGGATTGTTCCTGCAGAAAGGCAGCTGATTGCTTGGAAATGAGCCTGTGATAAAAATAGCTCTTCACTGCTTTCAGTTTTGATATGAATTATGTTTCCACCAAATGCCATTTCCAGTGGCCTCAAATAACTTAAGAGATTGTTTTACTGGCTGGAAAGCCTTTAAACTAGATCATTTTAAAACCTACTTACTGTTCAGCTTAAGCTCATACAGTGTTATATATATGTCAATTATATTTTACTAAAGCTAGGGGAGAGGACAATGCCTGTAATGGTATGAAATTTGAAGAGAGGAAGGGGAAAATCACTGTATTTAAGAGTTCCAGAACCTTTCATTGTTGCTTTCCAGAGCAAATATATGGCACTTAGTATTTTATTCATTTGTTTGTTTATTTATTTATTTTTAGCATTTTTAATCTTTCACAAACAGGCTGGTAATTTTAAGAAGCTGCTAGTTCACCTATTTTTAGGTCTGAAGGCATGGTCAGTTTGGGCAGTTCTAATGCGTGTCCACACAGTAGTCACTATGAGTTTATTAAAACAAATTGTTTTGTCACTTTTTTTCTACCCAAAGTCCTAAACCTTAAAAGCTCTCATTCTCAGCATCGTGGCTGCAAGTTCCTACACAATCAGGCTTCTGCCTGCCCCTCTCCTCACCACATGTTATCTCCGCTTCAGCACATGGACCTTCATTCAGATACCAAACACACCCAACTCTTCACCAATCAGGACTTTGGTACACAAACTCTCCTCTGTCTGAAACTCTTCCCTCGTTTTTCCCTAACTGTGTTCACCAAAAATGCAACTTACCTCTCATTTTTCCTGAGAAGGATTGCTGAGTGCATAATCCAAATTCAGTCTCCTTCTGGCACTTACTCATAGACCTCTGTATGATTCCTTTACAATGCTTATTAGGCTTTCAAATATTACATTTGCTGGTATAACTTGTTTTAATGTCTTCTTTCTGAGATAAAAAATAATGCATGAGCACAGGGACCATGTTGCTGTGCGGATCATAGAATCCTCAATGCCTCCCCAATGCCTCCCCCAATGCTCAGCTGTGGTCAGTGGTTAGTGCATGCTTATTGAGTGATTAAATGTGGTCATGTTCAAAAATAACCTCTCAGAGGGAAGACAGGGGTTGGGGGGCGGGGAGGAGAAGGGATCATCCAAAGAACTTGTATGCATATATGCATAACCCATGAACACAGACAATAGTGTGGTGAAGGCCTGGGCTGCAGACAGGTTAGAAGGATCAGTCAATGGGGGTGGAGAGAACAAATGTAATACTTTCAACAATAAAGATTAAAAAACAAAAGTACCCATTATATGTCATTCAGGACTACATTTGAGGTTTTTTCCTGCATTGTTACCTTGTAAAACTTATCAAAATTCATTAACAATAAAAATAACATGAACTGATGAAGGTGAGTTCATGTTAATATTATATTTGTTCCTGTCATCATTGTTGTCATTATCATCACCATCTATGATAGGTTTGTCTTTGATGGTCACTTTATTTGTCACTCAAATAAAGCCCCTATTTCTAAGTGAGAAATGTATTATGCAAAACCAAGGAACTTTAGAGAGTGTGCTTACATTTGCTTTGTATTAATATTGGGGATTTGGATTTTATTCTGAGTTAAATTATTTTCTTAGTATCATTCTGAATACTAAAAAATATTAAAAATTTAATAAAAATTATCAAAATTCATTAACAGTAAACAAGACAAAAGTAGCACACACTTCCTTACTTATTTATAAAGCAACAATGACAAAAAACTGAGACCTGAGGAAGTACAAGTGAGTCAGTAGTTTCAATTATGTTACTTTTATCTTCTCCACAGTGTCAGGCAAGTTAAATGTATTTTGAGATAAAGAAGACTTCTACCTTAGACTTCTTCCATACTTTTCTGGTTAAACTCTGGAATACTTATTATGAGATTGGGATGTGATTTTATAGAGATGGCTTTAATTATTCAAGCTTGATAGCTCCTAAAGCTGGTGATTTGGCCCTAGCTGACATTTAGCAATGACTGGAAACATATTTGGTTGTCACAACTGTATTGTTTAGCAGAACAGGTGCCATGGCACCCAGTGTTTAGAGGTCAGGGCTGTCTGTTAAACATCCTACAATGCCCAAGATAGCTCCCACAAAAAAAGAATTTTCAAGCCCACAATGTCAAGAGTGCTAAGGTTGAGAAATGTTTTGTAGAACAATGAAGAGAATGAACTTCTTCTTGCAACAAGGATGACTGTCACAAACAAAACATTGAACTCAGAAAAGAGCGCATGAAGTTGAGTTATATGAAGTTAAGACAGACTAAACTTTGCTTGGTGATAGAAGTCAGAGTAGTAGTTAATCATGGGTAACCAGAAGTAGAAACATTACTTGGATTCAAGTAATGCTTTATATTTTTATCTGGTTGGGAGTTGCAAAGATGCATTTATTTAAAAACTAGAGGCCCTGTGCATGAAATTTGTGCATGGATGGAGCGGGGGTGGGGGAAGAGGAGGGTCCTTCAGCCTAGCCTGCACCCTCTTGCAGTCCAGGAGCCCTCGGGTGATGTCCAACTGGCAAGGAGGCAGGAGAGGCTCCCGCCACTGCCACTGCCTCGCCAGCCTGGAGCCCAGCTTCTGGCTAAACTGCACTCCCCCTGTGGGAGTACACTGACCACCCGGGGCAGCTCCTACATTGACGGTCATAGCGACCATCATTCTGCCATTCAGTTGATTTGCATATTAGCCTTTTATTATATAGGATAATAGGTACCTGTGTATTAGAGTCTCCAGTAGACTTTGAACTTCATCTGCAACTTTGGCACTTCCTGGCTTTCAGACTAGAATTGGACCATCAGCTGTCCTGGAACATCCAGCAGGCCCACCTTGTACATTTTTAGACTTGATAATCTCCATAATTATTTCAGCCAGTTCCCTTCAATAAATTTCTTACTATATTTACTGTATATACACATTCTATTGGTTCTTGGTTTGTTTTTTTGTTTTGTTTTGTTTGTTTGTTTGTTGTTTTGTTTAAATTGTTTGTTTGTTTGTAGAACCCTAACTGCTACACAAGGTCAAATTTTGGAATTAACAATAACATTTTCACTTATGAAACTTGCCATTACAAATTCAATTCTTTGCCCATCACAGTTTCTATTTTGTATTGTGAGCCCTTCTACAACTCCTACACAAATTCTCTTGAACATTGATGAAGTATATATCCATTGTTCTCTCCACTTTTCACCTCTTCCATGTCCCCTAACCTTCTTAGATTCCTTTGTTCTGAAATGCAAGCTCTCCTGAAAACACATATTTTTAGCTCTCTTCTGAATAGTCACTTTGCCTAAAGTCAACCCTTCCTAGGATGTTCATTATACCAATCTCTTAAAAACTGGGGGAAATGAAATGGATTACCAAAGTCCAGACTTCTCCATTGAAATGGGTGAAGCAACTGTTAAGACTATAGCTAAACTTCCCTTCCTTCCCAGTCCCATTTCCTTCCACATTCTATTTTAAGTGCTTATCCCCGAAGTTTTCCCTAATAAACTTTTTACGTGCAAATTTCCGTCCCAGAATTTGCTTTCTAGGGAATTCAGTCAGTAGTAGATTGTACCCAGAGAACTCTGAAAATTAAACTTCTGCAAAGGGATTCTAGACCCCACCAGTGGTGGTGAGTGTGGCATACATAGATCATGGCACTAGGTAGGTATGCAAATATTAATCTTTATAAGGGTGCTGTTTGCTATTAATGCCTCAGTTTAATCATCTTACAAGGCTTTGCATCCAACCTTCTATTGCTGTGGATGATCATTGCTAAAAAGCTCACAGCTGCTCTTTTCTTTGGAGAATTCCCTTAACAGCATGGTAGCTGCTCTGCTCAAAATGGATGGCCCCCACATAATGCCTGATGGGGTACAAATGTCTAGCACTTTGCTGCTAGGAGGGACAAACTCTCATGCTATTTGTGCTACAGAGATCCCAGTGGATCAGCTTGAAGCCATTTTTGCCTACAACCATAACCTCTTTTCATTTCTATTTTCTTGCCCTCTCCTGCTTCCCTTAGACCCCTTCTGTTGAAAGCACGCCCTCAATAAATCACATGAACACAAACCCATCACCAAGGCTCTGCATCTAGAGAATCTGACATAAGACAACTAATCCTGCTTTGTGGTTTGGTACAGGTAAAATTCATGTGACGTTTCTTAGTGTGCTTTACAAAAAAGCATATTCTACTATTGTTGGCTGTAGGGTTCTACATTCATACATTAGGCCAAATTTGTTCATCTTTTAAAAATATTTTCTAACTTTATTTGACATCTTTGTGTTATTTTTTTTATTTACTGAGTTGTGTGAAAAGCATTTTTATGTCTCCCAGTACAGAAATTAAAAACTTACTCTGTTCTTTAATTGATTACATTATAAATTGCAATATCTAGACTTATCATGAAACTCAAAATTACGCACCTTATTCTCCTCAAAACAATTCAAGGGGTTTCTAACACTTGATCTATATCCAGACTCTTCCTGAATTATTTTATCTCCTCTCTTTAATAGAGTACATTATTATGATGTTTTTATTAAGTTAATATTTGTTGTTTCCATATCCACTGCTGCTTTGAAACTGCATTTACTTTTGTACTGCAGACTTCATATTTAAGCTATTTTTATTTTTGCCTAAACTAAAACATGTAGAACTTTCTTGACTTATTCAAATATAAATTTTGCACCCATTTTTGAAAGTTATTTTTTCTTGCCATATATCTAGGTTAACAATGATATTTCACTACCTTACATTCTCTCTCTTGCACTATTGTTTGACTACCCTTATAGTAAAAATCATGAGAGCACCTCCCAACCCTATCCACCATGTAAAGACCCAAGAAGAAAGCAGCCCTCAGCAAGTCAGGAAGAGAATTCTGACCAAGAACCCCCCAATGCTGGCATGCTGATCTAGAACTAGCAGCCTCCAGAACCAGAAGAAATAAATATTTGCTTTCTAAGACACACAATATATGGTAACTTTTTGTAGCAGCCTGAGCTAAGACAAACCATGAAACCATGATGCTGATTACTATCATTGTATGTGCATGGCTTCTGGTATTTCAGTGCCACCACCTGGCCTCCATGTGTCAAGGCTTTTCATCCCCAACACCAGCAGGCCATCCAGTTCTGCAGTGGTACATGTCTCTTCGACTCTTGCTTATAGCATAGAGGCCACCACTGTACTTTTAAGGATGATAGGAACTTTCTCACCAGTGCATGTTCTAATTTGCTTCTGATAGCTTAAAAGTATAGTTCAGGATAAGAAGTAGAAACTACTCTAGCTGAGATTATTTTCTTTTCTTTCCTTTTTTTTTTTTTTTTTAGCTGATATTTCCAAGAGCGATAGGAAAGTGTATATTTTAGTTTTGTAGCAAATAAAATGGATTGAGAACCAGGCCTAAAAGGAAACAAGATGAGGATGCAAATCTTATACTTTGTATATGTTGGCTTAATCTGAAACTCCTAATTGTGCAGGCTGGTATCATTTCTAGAAGCCATGAGAGCTTTCATCATCTAATAACCATTTTTTACATTTCCTTGTCATTATTATCATTACTAGAGGCCCGGTGCACGGATTTGTGCACTTCTGGGGGTCCCCTGGCCTGGCCTGAAGGGATCGGGCTGAAACAGGCTCTCCAACATCCCCCCAGGGATCTCAGATTGTAAGAGGGCACAGTCCATGCCAAGGGACCCCACTGGTGCACAATCAGGTCAGGGCATGGACAGCAGGATGGATCCAGGGTGCCCAATCTCGATTGGCCAGACCCCAGCAGCAAGCTAACCTACTGGTAGGAGTGTCTGCCCTCTGGTGGTCAGTGCATGTCATAGTGACAGGTCTAATGGATGGTCGGACATTTAGCATATTAGCCTTTTATGTATACAGATTGATATTACACTTTACATTTTCTTTGTTATTTATAAAATTTCTTTACAGAATTCAAAAGAAAGTATATAATGAGAAGCATGTCACTTGTTTACCCTGATCCCACCCACTTCTTCCAAGTAAGAACTGATATTACTTCTTTGAGGTTTCCCATAGATATTCAATGTGTACACATACATATGATTGCACACAGAAATTACATTTTTTCCTATAAACACATTATACACTTCTTGTGTACCCCATTTTACAATGTATTTTCAAGATTGTTGTATATTTATAAAAATAGAGCTGAATTCTCTGTTTACTGGCTGCATAATATTCCAGCATATGCAAATCTTAAATTTATATTACCAATTTATATAGACAAATTTATTAGTAGTTCCTGATATTTTCTCATTTAAAGCAATATCTCAATTAATTGTAAACATATTTATTTAAACATGTATGTTTCATTAAGTAAACATGCTATATCAAAGCATATGGGCATTTATCCTATCTAATGAGGGCTAGACATTGATATCCTTTAGTAGGCACTTTTCATGTTTAAGACTGGGATGAATGAAATCAAAAGGAATATACACCAAAAACAAGCCATAACATATATCCACATTCTATACTTTATTTCAAAGTAGAACTATTTATCTTTAAATAGTGAGCTAACATTTTTCACAACATTACGACAAAATTTACCAGATGTAGAAAATACTGAATCAATCCCATTGGCAAATCTATCCAGGATTTCTGCAATCAAGGGATTATCACTTTGATTACTATCAATCAAATTTCTCAAATGATTGATCTCTGCATTCATATCTTCTGATTTCTTTTTAAATCCTTCTCTAAGCAAATCTTCTTGAACCTATAAAAAGGTGAGGAGAGAAGTAAAATGTTTTAAATTCCCATGTTTTTTTCAAAAATTACATTTTATATTTAAGAATTCTTTCACTCTTAGAATTGTTCTCTCTTACACAATAAAACATAATTTTGCAACATGAAATAATCTTGTCTTGGACCTAAACACTGAAAGGAAACATAGTTTATAGTCTTACAAATATTCACATATCTATTGGGTTTTGCTAGAATAATAAGCCTGGCCTGAGGACAAATGTACTGTGTGCCAGTCATAATACCAGTTGAGAAGTAACCTTAATCTGCTCACACTAATTCTCAGTCCCACTTGGAATAATATGGCCAACCAAAATGCAGAAAAACATGGGAAATTATACATGTTCTAGATAAACACATGCAGGTAGCCAATCAGGAATTCTTCCTTTGCCATATAATAACTTGGGTAGACTCTCCATATCTGGGAACAGCACAGCAAGTATGAAGCTGTCACATTCTTGTTTTTTTTAATCTGGACATTTATGATAGCTTATTGTCAGTCAGCATAGATCTACCTTAGAGTCTTTGGGTGGTAGTAGGGTTCCTGATAATAGGCAATGATCTTGGTAAAGCAAACCAGTTGGTGGTAATAATAAATACAAGTGTTTCAAATAGCTGTGTAGTCAGACAAAATAAGTCATTTTAAAATAACCCAAAATCACACCTCAGAACCTATTTATATTGTCTAAGTATTCAAAGATGAGATGCTTGTCCTCACCACTCCAGAGTCTATGCATAGAGTAGATTTCAAAGATATTTTTTACAAAGAAAGGGAACAAGGGGAAGATTCAAGGTTTTAGCAAATCACAAGTAGTAAATGGCAATGGTGTTGCCTCCATGGTCTTGCTGTGACATTCTCCATCCCACCTGACATACCAGGACAATGACCATGGAGCACTACTGAGGCCACCGCAGGCCTTACCTTCAATTTATGTTCCAACATCATACTCTGCTCCCTTAATATATTCTCTCTGTCCCTCTCCATCTTCTCCTTCAGTTGCAATATATTTTCCTCGAGACTCCTCTTCTGTGCCTCCATCTGCTGCTGCTGCTCCTGTAATTTCTGTCTCAGGAGCTCCTGTTCCTTCTCAGCTGCCTCCTTCTTGGCCCTCTCCGCTACCCCAGGGAGGTTTGAGAGAGGGAAGAAAATTAAGTGAGGACTAATCTCTACCCTCCTGAGCTCTGAGAACAAACCAAACTGGAAGGGGAGGTGGAAGACTCTGAATTGCTATCTTGCCACACTGTCAAGAGCACATTTCAGAGTGTAATGGGAAAGGCCCTGGCTGGCTGAAGTGCCCTGGTGTTTTCAGAGTTAGAGAGTATGTCCCACAGAAGGAGAGAAAGCTCCTTGTATTAGGAGGTTTTGTTCTCACAGCTGTCAAAGGACACTGCAGGTACCTACTACCCATTGTGAGCCCAGCCCTGCCCCTTACCAGCCATGGCCTTCTCCCCATCTGTGAGCGCTTTGTCTGCCTGCAGGATGGAATTCTCTATTGCTGCCTGCGACTGCAGGAACCCCTGGATAACTTCATTTGCCTGAGGAGACAAGAAGGAACAAAGAACTTTGATTTTCACTGGGAAAAATAGTGCTGCAAAATGAACTATGTCCTTGTAATTTTTCCTTCCTCATTAAAACTGCATCATGATTCCACACAGTTTCCAAGCTCCTTAGAGCAGCAGGAGCTCTTCATACCCCCTGCAGTCTCTCTCCCAGTGTTACTTTCTACTCTTCGCTCTGTGTTCCATACAGTGAGAACCATGTTCAATTTTACAAACCCACTGTCTCTGGTGCTTTTGTATATCTGCCTTCCAGGGAGAAATGTTGTCTCCATTTAGTGTTCCTGCTGACTGTAACTCTAAGCAAGTCATTTTAACCCATTTCTGCCTCTCAGTTCAGATGTGTAAAATGTTGAAAAAAGTATAGATGCCTTTTAATGCTACTTAAAGGATAAAATTAAAATTCTAGGGAAAGAACTCCATATTACATCTTAATAAGATTTCAATAAATATTAATTACATTGTTATTTAATATTATTACTTGTTACCATCACCTATGTAGCCATTATCTCAAGTTCATAAGTATGATAACCCTGTATGCAATTGTCTACATGTTTGACTTCCTTTTCACTTTTAATAAGCCTTAAGTACAAAGACTCTGACTTTAACTTGTAAATTGTCTGTCTTTGACACACTGAATATAATATTGTTGGATGGTAAGTGATTACTTCTCTTCTGTCTGTCTGCTGTGGATTTCAGAAATCTATATTCATTTTTGAGAATTGGCATTTTGATTCTCTATAGAAAGAAAGAGGAAATAATGGGCCTTAATGCTAAAACAGTCATGATATCCCCATTCCTCCATATTACCCACAACTGGTGCTGTGACCAATTTCCAGGAGACCCTCTTGACTTTCATCTGTAGGATCCCTATGCTCCCCTTATTCTTCACCTTCACTCCTTTCCTGGGCACTTGCCAGTAGTCCTGTTCAATCCTTTTCTTTGTTTCCATGTAGAGCTTGTGTCCACCAGGAAAAGAGAAAATGCCTGCTGAAATATCTTCCATTAGGGACTTGGAAAGCTGCTCAAGTTTATCCAGGCAGTATTTAACAGACGCCTCTTCATTCTGCAGCAAGAACCCATCCTGCTTATCCTTTATGATTTCCTGCAAGGGAAGTATAGAGGGGTGTTACCAGGAGAAAGGAACACAGGAGAAAAAATTCCAAAGAATCTGGTGGAAGGAAGTCTAGCTGTGGTCCTCATGAGAAAAGCATTCTGTTGGAGAAGGACATGGAATAAAACAGGAATTGCAAGGCTTCCTCTACTCACAACCCTGAAAAGTCCGTGTGAGGCAGGGGAAAGCTTCTAACCCCCTTGGGTCTCAGGTTCTTCATCAAAAATGTTGGTGTTGAATTCCCTTATCTCTATGGCTCCCTGCAGCTGTAGCTTTTGTTAATTTCATCTTCACTGACACAATGATACAACAAGAAGCCATAGGAGTTGAAAATAGCCTGGTATGAGACATTTGGTTCATGGGAATGGGAGAGTGTCCTCAAGAATGTGACTAGCCAAGGAATGACTTTTGGGTGTTCAGAGCAGGTTTGAATTCAATACAAGTATTCAGCTCAGAAAGACATCTATGCTGATTATGCATCACAGACCAGAGAAATTTTTACATAATGTACCTGAGGTTTGGCTGGGAGAGGAAGAAGAAAATGCAGCCTTTTGGAACTCTATCCCTCGTAAGAATCCAGACTACTCCATGAATGAGAGAGGTGGACTGGGGTCAGAAAAGCTCTTCTAGGCTTGATTTATAATGGGAAGAGTCACAAAGGGTAAATAAATACTAAGACAAAGTACCACAAGATTCTGCTGGAATGCCTGGTTGTCATCGTTGAAGGAGTTCTCCATGAAAATTGCAATGGCTTCCTTCTCACAGGCTGTGTGCTGGTCCAGGAGCTCCTGCAGCGTGTCTGTGGGGAAGCTCACTCTCTGGGCCATCTGCTCGCTGTAGTGGTCGGCTGCCTTCTGAACGGCCACTGAGTTCTCAATTTGGGCCAGAGCTGTCACTGCATTCTCCAAACAAGGCACTGCTCCACTGTTGATGGCATCCACATAAGTCACCACCAAAGTCCTTAGGCCTAATAAGCCAGGAAATTTAAAGGATAAATATCAATTTATCACTCAATGGGATCCATTTATGTGAGACTACATTTCTAAATCTCTCTTTCTGTCTTTCTGTCTCTTTCTTTCTCACACAAATACACATATATGCACACACACACACACACACACACACACACTACTTCCTTCTACTATTATTGGAGTACATAGTTAGTTAGATATTAACAGGAGACCAGGGAGCTAATGGAATGAGACATCTGATAAAGCCTGATTACGTAGAAAAAAAAAATAGCCTTACAGTCACCCTGGGGAGTCCACCCAACTAACCAGGATGGGAAAAAAATGGTGCAAAGAAAATTCCTTTACTAAGTACCTGTGCAATAGGAGCCAAATGATCAAGCGGAACTATGAAGCATGTGCAATACGAGCCAAAATGTGAACCATAAGTGGGGGAGGGCACAAACCTGGGGAAATCTGTGGGAAAGATTGCATAGGAGAAGGCACAAGCCGTGAAGAAGACAGGAAAGAGATTGGATAGTTTTCAAGAAAGCCTGCTCTTTCCCAAACCCAAATATATATGGGGAAGCTTAACAAATACCTCAGGGCAGGAGCTGCCCTCTAGCCTGACTGCTCTCTCTCCCTGACAGTGTACTTCATTTTCATTTTAATAAACCTTGCCACTATCTCTTAAAACTCCTCCTACATGAGAGTCCCTGAAATTCTTTTCACACAACACCACAGAAGAACGTATTTCCTCCAGTAACACTATTGTTCCTTTGACTCTTAATTTTTATGCTTCTTCAGACCACAAGGCTAAAATAATTCAATATGTTCCTTTATCTGACATACTAAAGGATATCTAGAAAACACAATTTCCCATTGAAAATCTTAGAAGCAAATTCCTTATATAGGTAGCCAGATGAGGCAGGGTAAATGTGATCCTATATTTTTCTGAATTCTGAAGCTTCCTGTAAACTCAGAGCTGTATGGGCTAAGGTGCATTATTAAATTGCTCTAAACCCCCAAAATACCTTTTGTCTTCTTCTTGCATATCTCATTCATTATAAAGGACTTCAATTAAGGAAATGGTGTATTCTATTATTCTACCCATTTAGTGATTCCTTTTTAGTAGATGTTTTATATGTATGGATGCTGCAGATTTTGCTGTCAATGGTTGTTATTTTGGAGATGAATTTACAAACACCCAAAAGTGTGATAAGTATACATGTGTCTTTGTGGAGTAGGAATATCTGTAGACCCATAATTCTATGTAGAATCAAACACAATTCCGGGAGAACACATCATATAATATATTCAACAAATATTAGGCCCCACAAAATGCGAAATGGACTCACGTTTCCCAGTGACCGTGATTCCCTCTCTGAGGGTCTTGGTCTTTGCCTGGGTGAGAATGTAAGAACAGAAATTCTTTGTTTGTTCCTTGAAGTTAGGATCCAGTTGGTTGTCTGCAACCTTCTCAATATGCGCTAGTAGTTCTTTGTCATTTATTGGCCGGTCAAAGACAAAACACTTTCGTCTTGGGAAGAAATGCCGGATGCACTCTCTAGGGAGATTCGATAGTTGAGCTTTGGGATTCAGGCCTGAAAAATTAAAACAAACAAAAACAAAAACAGGTATTACAGTAGGAGCAGTCTGAGGACAAGGGACCTAAAGATTTTTATGACAGGGATTTTTTGATCTTTGCCATATTCTATCTATAGCTTCTATTTATAGCTCCTTGTGAGCATAGATATCCGAATGCTTCTTTAACATCAAATTTATCAATGATACAAGTCTGGGGAAAATTTTTTGAAGAGGTTAAACATGGTTAAAAAGCAGCCACAGCCTATTGCTATTAGCAGATCTAAAAATGGTAGAGTATTGTCTATATTAGCTACTGAGTGAATAACAGAAACATAGGTCAAATGTAAGTTTTTGGTCTACTTGATCCCCTGGGGAAATGGAGCTATGGATCAAAATTAAGAATTCAAACAAGACTTAATGAAGCAATGTTAGAAATAACAGCAGATTATATAAGAAAAACTGTTTAAATGCTAAAATTGAAGTGTATAGCATTCACTTTAAAAAAAAATAAAAACCTCTGAAGAGTGAAGAGTAAATGTAGCTAAAATATTTTAAGATATCACCGTTAGTCTCTAAATTCTTTAAGGTAAAGGATTATATTTCATTTGATAGCTTTGCTGTTCTGTGTAGTCGATTTCTCATTGTTCTGAGAAACCATAAATAGAAACATGAAATCAACAGTATATAAATCAGAAGTGGTGTTTCTTTCAAGGTTTCATTAAATAGTTACATGCCCATGTAAATGTAACCCACTCAAATATTTTTATTTTATTTTAAAATTATAGCACGGGTAAGTATCTGGAAATTGATTTTTTTAAAAAGCTATAATACAGATAGAAAGAATTAACATAATTAAAATGTCTATAATGCCCAGAGCAATCTATAGATTCAACACAATCTCTCTTAAAATACCAATGGTGTTTCTCACATCACTATAATAAATAATACAAAAATGTATATGAAACCATGAAAGACCCTGAATAGCCACAGAAATACTGAGAAAGAAGGACAAAGTTGGAGGTATCATGCTACCTGATATCAAACTATAATACAATGCTATGGTAATCACACAGCATAGTGCTGAAATAAAAACACATATAAATCAATGGAATACAACAGAGTCCAGAAATAAACTCACACAAATATGATCAATTAATAGATGACAAAGGAGACAAAACAATATACAATGGGGTAAAAACAGTTTATTCAATATATGGTGTAGGGAAAATTGAACAAATAAATATAAGCAAAAAAAAAAACTATATGTCCTTCTTGCACCATATACCAGAATAAGCTCAAAACGGATTAAAGGCTTAAATGTAAGACTTGAAATCATAAAACTACTAGAAGAAAACATAGGAAGTAAAACCTCAGGTATTTTTCTTAGCAATGTATTTCTCTTTATATCTCTCCTCTGGTAAGGGAAACAAAATAAATAAACAAATGGGACTACAACAAACTAAATAGATTTTGCACAGCAAAGGAAGGCATTAGCTAACAAACAACCACCTGAATGGGAGAACATATTCTCCACTGACACATCCGATAAGGGGTTAATAACCAGAATTTATAAAAACTTACACTGTTCACCATAGGAACAAACAATCTGATTTAAAAGCAAGCAGAGGAGTAAATAAAAACTTCTCCAAAGAGGACATAGAGGTGGCCAACACAGGTATGAAAAGATGTTCAACATCGCTAATCATCAAAGATATGCTAATTAAAACCACATTGAGATAGTACCTCATGCCTGTCCAAATAGCTCTAGTCAATAAATCAACAAACAATAAGTGTTTGCACTGTTGGTGGGTAGGCATATTTGTACAATTACTATGGAAAAAAGGATGGAGGTTTCTCCAAAGAATTAAAAATAGAACTACCTTATGGCCCAGTGACTTCTCTTCTGGTTATATATCTGAAGAAATCCAAAACACTAATTCCAAAGAATATATGACTCCTATATTTATTGCAGCATTATTTACAATAGCCAAGATATGGAAGTAACTTAAGTACCCAAAAATAGACAAGTAGATAAGTATAGGTAGTACATATACACAATGGAATACTTCTCAATCATAATAAAGAATGAAATCGTACCATTTGAGACAACATGGATGAATCTAGAGAGTACTGTGCTCAGTGAAATAAGTTAGACAAAGAAAGATAAATATCATATGACTTCACTTATTTGTGGATTCTAGAGAACAAAATAAACAAACAAAATTGATACAGACTAATACATATAGAGAAAAAATATCGATGGCTACATGAGGAGAGTGGGGGTGAAAAAAAAGTGAAGGCATTAACAAATAGAAGTTGGTAGTTAGAAAATATTCATGGGTATGTAAAAAACAGCAAACGGAATATATTTAATAATATTGTAATATCTAAGCATGGTGCCAGGTGGGTTCTTGAAATATAGGGGTGATCTTGTTGCATAGTATGTGTTAATTAACTATGCTATATATTTGAAACTGATACAAAATGATATTAAGTGTAATCTACAATTGAAAATAGGTGTCAATGAGTGAGGGACAGTTAAATCCAGCAGTAATATCAGAGACTGGCAGACCGAGCTCTCCTGGACAGGGAGAACCTACCAGCATTGCAGGCACTCCCTAGGATGTGGGGCTCGGGCACAGAGCCCTCCCCATCTTGAAGGGGAGAGCGGCCTCTTCTAGGAACTCATTAGCACCACCACCCAGACTGGCCTTGGACACTGCCCGCGACCCTGTAGCCACTCCAGTCAAAATCCTGCTGCCTCGCCTGCAAACTTGCAGACCCTAGGACTTCCACCTCCAAGGATGCATGGCTCCAGCAGCAGTAAGTGTGACTTCCCTCTCCCTGGCTTTCACCTCTGGTTACTGCAGTCATGCCTTTACAGTGTGTAGGCCTACTGAGCCTGCTGTCTCAAAGGCGGCTCTTCAGCGCCACTGTGAGCCCCTGCTGCTGTGCTTGTACCCGAACAAGGGCACATGCCCTGGGAGTAGATTACCCCCTTAGTGGCTGCCTGCCCACAAACACACCAGGTCACAAGATTCAGCACCAGGGCCCCTCTGAGTGTTCCACCTTGGCAAACGGGTACCTCTGAGGGCGTGTGAATCCAATCAAGGGCACAAGGTCCCGGCAGAAAAAACTGAGTCTTCCCAATCCACAGCTGCTGCCTGCCAGACACCACAATCACACCTTTCCAGTGCAAAGGAAAAGACAGCACTGAACACCAGTAACTTAACTCTCGGCACACATACACTGGGACTCTGTTTCTCATCATGTGCACACACAGTGAGCACCAGTAACTCCAATTCTTGGCACATATGCAGACAGGGACCCTAATTCTCAGCACGAGGCCTCACCAAGTGACAGAGTCTCTGATACTTGATTCTCAGTGCATACATACAGGGACTTTGACTCCCGGTGTGCGCCAGGGGACTCTGATTTTTGGCGCATGACCTTGGGGACTTATTTTTTTCAGCATGGCGCATTTGAGATCCCTGATTCTAGGTGCGCGCATGAGCCCTCACTGAGCACCAGTGACTCTATTCTACGTGCACATGGCATCCACTGACCCACGGCAGCCACAGGTCTCAGTGTCGGAGCTCTTCAGTGACATTCTGAGTGGTGCAATTTTCCAACTGCACATGGCTCAGGCCCCCACAAATCAGTGTTTGGACCTTCTAGTGTTAGTTAGAATGGAAAGACAACAAAACAATCCCCAGAAGAAAGAAAAAGAGAAATCTCCAAGAAAGGAAATAAAAGAAATTGAGGCATGCAATATAATAGAAAAAGAATTCAGAGTAATGGTCATACAGTTCATAAATTGGATGGACAAGAAAGTCAACAACCTATACAAAAATCAGGAAGAAATCAAAAGTGATATAGCTACAATCAAAAATGCTATGGAAGGTTTCAACAGTAAACCAGAAGAACTAGAGGACCAAATTAGTGAGTTAGAAGATAAGGTAGAGAAAGAAGCCCAAATTGAACACCAACTGGAGAAAAAATTAAAAAGCAGGAGGAGAGCCTAAGGGAGCTTTGGGACAACACAAAATGAAGTAACATACATATACCAGGGGTACCAGAAGGACAAGAGGAGGAGCAAGGACTAGAGTATCTATTTGAAGAAATAATTACAGAAAACTTCCCTGATATGGGAAAAAAAAAAAAACTCACGTAAGTACAGAGAGGCCCAAGAAAGATGAATCCCAAAAGACCCACCCCAAAACATGTCATATTTATTATGGCAAATGTTAATGACAAAGAGAGAATCTTAAAGGCTGCAAGAGAGTCAGAGAGTTACCTACAAAGGATCCCCCCTTAGATAATCAAATGATTTCTCAACAGAAACACACCATGTTAGAAGGGGATGGAAGGAAGTATTCAAAGTGATACAAAGCAAAGGACTGAATCCAAGAATACTCAAACCAGGAAGACTATCAATCAAAATAGAAGGGGAAACCAGGGGCTTTGCAGACAAAGAAAATGCTAAAGGAGTTTATCACTACCAAGCCAGCAATGCAAGAAATGCTAAAGAGAATAATGTGAAAAGAAGAAATAGACAGGGATGAATGAACACAGGCATAAAGTACAGAAATGTCTATAAACAAGTACCTATCAATAATAACATTAAACTTAAATGGATTAAGCTCCAATCAAAAGACATGGAGTGACTGAATGGATAAGAAAACATGATCCATATATATATGCTGTCTATAGGAGATCCACCTCAGAACAAAGGACTCACACAGACTGAAAGTGAGGGGATGGAAAAATATCTATCTGGCAAATGGAAATGAAAAAATTGCTGGGGTAGCAACACTTATATCTGACAAAATAGACCTCAAAGTGAAGGCCATAACAAGAGACAAGGAAGGCCACTTCATAATTCTAAATCGATTACAACAAGAGGATATAACTCTGGTAAACATATATGCACCCAATGCAGGAGCACCCTAATACATAAAAAAAGTTCTGGGAGATATCAGGGGAGAAATTGACAGCAATGAAATCATAGTAAGAGATTTTAACACCCCATTAACATCACTGGATAAATCCTATAGACCAGCAGTTTTCAACCTGTGGGTCATGACCCCTTTGGGGTCAAACTACCCTTTCACAGGGGTCCCCTAAGACATCCTGTATATCAGATATTTACATTATTATTCATAACAGTAGCAAAATTACAGCTATGAAGTAGCAACCAAAATAATTTTATGGTTGGGGGTCAACCACAGCATGAGGAAGTATATTAAAGGGTCGCAGCATTAAGACGGTTGAGAACCACTGCTCTAGATAAAAAAAATAGCAAATAAACAGCAATCCTAAATGACTCACTAGATCAGATGAACTTAATTGACATCTTTAGAACATTCCACCCCAAAACTACAGAATATACATTCTTCTCAAGTGCACATGGGACATTTCCAAAGATAGACCACCTATTGGGACACAGGCAAAGCCTCTCCAAATCCATGATGATTGAAATCATATCAAACATCTTCTCAGATCAGAATGGCATAAAATTAGAAATCAACTACAATAAAAACAATTCCAAAAATGCGAACACTTGGAGGCTGAATAACATACTATTAAACAATAAGTGGGTTACCAAAGATATCAAAGAAGAAATAAAAAAACATCCTGGGAAAAACAACAATGAAAACACAATAATCCAAAATTTTTGGGACATAATGAAAGCAATCCTTAGGGAGAAGTTTATAGCATTTCAGGCCCACCTCAAAAAACAAGAAATACTGATAATAAACCATCTAACTCTGCCACTTGAAGAATTAGAAAGAGAGCAGCAAGAAAAGCCCAGGGTGAACAGAAGGAAGGAAATAATAAAGATCAGAGTGGAAATAAATGACATAGAGACCAAAAAAAAAAAAAAAAAATACAAAAGGTCAATGAAACTAAGAGCTGGTTCTTTGAAAGGCTAAACAAGATTGATAAACTGCTATCCAGGTTCACCAAGAAGGAAAGAGAGAGGACCCAAATGAACAAAATCAAAAATGAAAGAATAGAAATAACTACAGACCCCACAGAAATATGAAGAATTCCAAAAAAGATACCATGAACAACTCTATTTCAAGAAACTGGTCAAAACAGAAGAAATGCACATATTCCTAGAAAAATACAACCTTCCAAAACTCAACCAGGAGGAATCAAAAAAATCTGAATAGACTGATAACTATGGAGGAAATTGAAGCAGTAATAAAAAAAACTCCCAACAATCAAAAGACCTGGACCAGATGGTTTCACAGGGGAGTTTTATCAAACATTCAAAGAAGAAATAAAACCTACCTTCCTCAGATTATTGCAAACAATTCAAAGAGGAAATACACTTCCAAGCCCTTTCTATGAAGCCAACATTACCCTAACCCCAAAATGAGATAAAGACAATACAAAGAAAGGGAATTATAGGCCAATATCCTTCATGAACATAGACCCAAAATTCTCAACAAACTTCTAGCAAATCAAATGTAGCATTACATTAGAAAGATCATACACCATGAACAAGTGGGATTTATTCCAGGAATGCAAGGATGGTACAATATCCACAAATCAATAAATGTGATACATCAGATAAACAAACTCAGGGATAAAAGCCATATAATCATATCCATTGATGCAGAAAAAGCATTTGACAAAAACCAACACCCTTTCTTAATAAAAACACTCAGCAAGGTGGGAATAGAAGGATCATACCTCAACATAATATAAGCCATATATGACAAACCCACAGCCAACATCATACCCAATGGGCAAAAACTAAAATCATTTTTTCTAAGAAAGGAACAAGACATGGATGCCCACTCTCACCACTCCTGTTTGACATAGTATTGGAAGTACTAGCCATTGAGATCAGACAAGAAGAAATAAAAGACATCTAAATTGGAAAAGAAGTAAAACTGTCCTTATTCGCAGATGACGTGGTATTGTACATAGAAAACCCCAAAGACTCCATCAAAAAACTATCAGATTTAATAAATAAATTCAGCAATGTAGCAAGATACAAAATTAGCACCCAGAAGTCTATGGCTTTTCTCTTTACAAATAATGAACTCACAGACAGAGAAACTAAAAAAGCAATCCCACTTATACCATTTCAACAAAAAACAAATTAAGATACCCAGGAATAAATTTAACCAAGGAGATAAAGGACCTGTACTCAGAAAATTTCAGAACACTTAAAAAAGAGATAGAGGAAGACATGAACAAGTGGAAGAATATACCATGTTAATGGATTGGTAGAATCAACATCATTAAAATGACCATACTACCCAAAGCAATATATAAATTCAAAGTAATTTCCATTAAAATACCAACTGCATATATTTCAGAGACCTAGGAAAGACTCGCCAAAAATTCATCTGGAATAAAAAAATAGCTGCAGCAATCCTGAGAAAGAAAAATAATGTTGGAGGGATCATAATACAAGATATCAAGCTATACTACAAAGCTACTGTTCTCAAAAATGTCTGGTACTAGCACAATAACAGACATATAGACCAGTGGAACAGAATAGAGAACATAACAATGTTCACATTGACACAGGTCACAATGCTCAATTAATATTTGACAAAGGAGGCAAGAACATACAATTGAGTAAAGATAGTCTCTTCAATAAATAGTGTTGGAAAATTAGACAGATATATGCAAAAAAATTAAACTAGTCCACCAAATTACACCATACACAAAACTAAATTCAAAATGGATAAAGGACTTAAGCATAAGATGGGAAACCATAAAAATCTTAGAAGAAGCCATAGGCACTAGAGTAGCAGACATTTGTCGTAGCAATATCTTTATGGAAACTAAGGAGAAAACAAACAAATGGGACTACATCAAAATAAAAAGCTTTTGCACAACAAAAGAAACCATCACCAAAACAACAAGAAATCCCACTGCATGGGAGAACATATTTGCCGTTGTTATCACCTATACGGGTTTATTCTCCAACATTTACAGGGAACTCATACAATTTAACAAAAGGAAGATAAACAACCCAATCAAAAATGGGCAAAGGACCTAAATAGATACTTTTCTAAAGAGGACATAAGGAAGTCCAAGAGACATATGAAAACATGCTCAAAGTCACTAATCATCCAAGAGATGCAAATCAAAACGACAATGCGGTACCATTGCACACCTGTCAGAATGGCTATCATCAACAAATCACCAAAGACAAGTGTTGGAGAGGATGTGGAGAAAAGGGAACTCTATTGCACTGCTGGTGGGAATGCAGACTGGTGCAGCCATTGTGGAAAACAGTATGGAGTTTCCTCAAAAAACTAAAAATGGAACTCCCATTTGACCCAGTGATCCCACTTCTAGGAATATATCCCACAAAACCAGAAACATCAATCAGAAAGGATATATGCACACCTATGTTCATAGCAGCACAATTCACAATAGCTAAGATTTGGAAACAGCCTATGGGCCAATCAGCAGATGAGTGAATTAAAAAGCAGTGGTACATCTACACAATGGAATACTGCACTGCTGTGAACAAGAAGGAATTCTTACCATTTGCAACAGCATGGATGGAACTGGAGAGCATTATGCTAAGTGAAATAAGCCAGTAAGTGAAAGATAACTACCACATGATCTCACTCATTTGTGGAATATGAAAAACGTTATAAACTGATGAACAAAAATAGATACAGAGGCAAAGCAGCATCCAACAGACTGTCAAACTACAGTGGAAAGGCAGGGGAAAGTGTGTGTGTGTGCGGGGGGGCGGGGTTGTTAAGAGATAATTAAAGGACTTGGATGCATGCATTTAATCATAACAAGTGGACACAAGACACTGGGGGTGGGGATGAAGGCATGTTCCAGGGGATAGGAGGCCAGGGGGAGGTCAATGAGGAAAAAGGAGACATAAGTAAAATTATTTGTAATATTTTCAACAATAAAATAAAATTATTTTAAAAATAAAAAGTCTTTGACCATAAAAATTAAAATAATATTCTGATAAATATCAAAAATTACAGAAATGGGTAGATTGAAAAGACAAAATATACTACCTCTGGTTTATGAGAACATAAAGTCATTTTTATAAATAGCGTATGTATAAAGATATTAGAAAGTTATATGCCCATTTTAGAAGAATTATGTGTAATTACATGAAAGATATTTTTTCATTAGATAGGCTTTTCATTGTAATTTTATGCCTAACAAGTATTTGATCAGCTGTTTTCCTTAAAACAGAAAAGCAGAAGCTAAAATAATAAACATAAGGGCTTGCTCTTTAGAAGGTTTTAGCACTGCTGTTTTAAAGTTACAATTGGATTCTAAATTACAAGTGTAAACAACAAATGGGTTATGAATAGTTTTACTCTACTTTAGGCTCTACTTTTTTCAAGTGAACTTAAACTCCAGTCCATAGAACTTTTCAACCCATTCCCAGCCACCATTTCTGCAGACTTCTAGTCTCAAGTACAAATGCAACTCCAAACATGATGTTTAGTACTTCCCACCCTCTATTGACCATCCACTGCCCAGCCATGCTGTTACCTCGAATCAGCTTTAAGGCATTCTCCAGGTACTCATCTGCTGTGATAGGCTGACCATTTAACTTCAGTTCCAGGGAGAAATCCCGTACGGTCCAGATAAAGTCTGGAAAGAAACTCACAAACTCTGCTGAATCTTCTACTTCATCTGGTGTAGGAGAGGACTTTGCCCTGATGAGTTCTGTCAGCTCTGTCACATAACTAGGACCTGGCTAAGGAAAATAAACTTTTTCCTACAATTCCCACATTTCTATAATTTAAAAAAAATAGTATTACAAACACTCTCTTTCACTCTGGTTCCTTTTGGTCTACCAAAAGCAACTAAGCAAGAGCAAAAGAGAAACTGACTGGATCTCCATTCCCATAGGAACCATGACACATGGAGGTTTGGTTCCTGGAAGGATACTGCAGCTGCTCCAGGGCCTGGTGGTTGATGGTGCCCAGGCTATTGTAGACGAAGCTGCTACACAGAAGCACGGCCAGGGCAAAGATCCACGAGTCATTCTTAGGGTCGCCCTGGAAGTACATTAGGGCAAGACATTCAAGGATTTACCCTATAGAAATTCATTCAGACACTAAGTCTAACAGTCCTTCCTTTTATTTCAGGTAATGTACTCACCATGCAAACAAGCAAGTTTGAAGATGGGAATAAATATACATATGAGCCTTAGCAATTACAAAACCATTACTTGTGACTGTGATTTTGTCATCCTAGGGTTTTCTTTCTAATGAATTGGAAGAAATAAAATAACATATAAAGTAATTTAGTGCAGCACCTGGTGTGCTATTACATTAAATGAACGGTGTTAGCACATATTTATTCTACATATATTTGTTGGTCCTGGACTATATAAAATATTCCACAGTTAACATAACTGGGGATCTATCCAAGAAATGTTTATGGGAAGCTACTGAATATTTCCACTGTTCTTAAAATTAAAAAGCAGTTTAAAATGACAAATATTACTTTCAAGGTGACTATTTCAAAGCCATGAGAAACATCTATAGCAAGGAATATAACAAGGATATTATCTATAGGATTCTTACATCAAAGTAATTTATATAAGCATTGGAACCTATAGCTATAATAGTAAATTAAGGGGGGAGGGATAGAAAATATCAACCAAAGAACTTATATGCATATAGGCACAAAACATGGACACTGACAATAGCATGCTGAAGGCCTGCAGAGGAAATAGATGTGGGAAAGAGGTGGTCAATAGGAGGGGAAGAAGGGAAAAATATATAATACTTTCAATAACAAATATAAATTTTAAGAAGTATTAAATTAAAATTTACAACTCTATCATGGAAACCAGAGCTCTGAAAGTTGGAAAATTTTTATATAACATGAAGTCTTCCTCAGCATCTTGATTGAAAATTAAAGACTAAGCAGAGTGTGAATTTGCATAAGTGAAGGTATCCAGCACATGGAAAGACCCACAGAACCAAAGTAGATATGACAGAAGTCTTTTCAATAAAAGTAGAGTTATTTGATCTGACTGGAACAGAGGGTAGGTCAAGAAGTTAGAGCTGGTTAATGAGCCTAGTGCAAGCAGATGAAGGACCTTAAAGGAGGGTTTAATTTGTTTGTATAAAACACCTAAGGTCTGAATAGCAGCACAATACAGAATTTTCGTTCTATTATTAACACTGTCTAAAGTTGTTCCCCAGAACAAAAGTGGAAAATACCTAGAAAATTTTGGAGGGAAATGCTGATTTGTCCATTTCTCTTCCAAAGCCCAATTTAAAAAAATGATTACAATAAGAAGTGGCACTTATGACAAACAATAGGTTATTTAGACAGTAAGACTGTTTATATATAAAAATAAACACAAAATTTCTAAGTCTTCTTTGGGTAGAAATAAAAAGTTGTAGAAATTTAGGTACTATTTCCAAATAAGTCTCAAACTAAAGCAGAAAAGGAGAAATCATTCATTTTACTCTTTAGTAGAAAACTAAAATATCAAAGACCCATCTTAAAATGTTGTAGTACAAACACTTGCTTTTATAGAGCTATCTCATTAAGAGGTATCTCAGGTCCTCCAGAATGCTTGGTGAGTACTTGGTGAACTTCACCAGAGGACTGCAGGCTCTTTGAGGGCAGGGCTTTTACATGGGTCACTAGTATCTACAGTACTAATGTAGAGTCCTGGGAATATGGTGCTCAGCAATTGTTTATTAAACTGAATCAAATTATTCATGCACTGCTGAGAAATTTAAAAAATTTGCTCTATGTACCATGACACCTCACCTAGAAATAAGAGTCAGACAATCGAGCGTTTGCCTGATATATAGTTCGATTTCTAGATTTCACAAATAGACCAAGCAGTTAAGTTAAAGATTTCATTATGAGAATATCCAGGTTGAAACCATTTTATCTACGACTCTATGCCTTACCTTTTCCACATCGCCCAGGCCCTCAGTGTCTAGAAGGACCAGAGTGCAATCAGGCTTATTGGGGTGAGGTACACACCACATCCAGATGCCCTTGGTTTGAGACTGCACCGTAGAGCCCAGAGGGAAACCTATAAAGGAAGGGGAGACTCAACCCACAGTATCAACAGACAATCTAAGCAGTCAAGGGGCTACACAGTCAGACTTTTTGGAATGGAAGTACCCCAGAATATAAGATGGTGCTTTCTCTATTTTGTAAAAATGCTTTACTTTGTGTGTCATCTATTTGAAAGAGGAGATGAATGTTAACTGTGAAAATGATACTCAACAAGAGCTCACAATGGAGATGAAGTGCATCCATGAATCAGACATAATAAAGGTCACTGAATACATAAAAAGAGCATTTTAAAGAATGGTCCAGTAAAGGCTGAATAGAAGTGGATAGAAGAGAGATGTCTAAAGAAAAAGAAATTCAGATAATATTTTTCCAATCAAAGTGATAAAAATAAAAATGGCAAATGGTGTGGGAGAGGTTGTTCACCACAATGGGATGTGAACTCACAAAAATCTTTAAACATGATGATAGATATGCAATTATCTTTATATATTCATGGGAAAAGCAAAATTCTATAGAGAAAGCAATAAATGTTATAAGCTAGATAGGAGACACAATTTCAAGACCCCAGTGTTGGCACAAGTAAAAGATGGAGTCTATGCATTACTAGGAGGGATTTTTCTTAACAGAAGTAAAACTATAAATATGGTAATAGAATAGATTAAGGTAATAATTTAGTGATGTGAATTAGACTTAGTAGTTTGGTTTATTGAGAGGAGTTTAGTTCTCTCTTCATGTAATCAGGGAAGAAAACTAATAAGCTGTGATATAGTTAGAGTAAAAACAATTAGCCCTGGCCTGAGATAACACTAATTAAGGTCATAATTTATTAGTAAAAATTAGAATTAGAAGGTGGGTTTATTGCAAGAAATTTAGCACTTTTTTCATGTGACTAGTGAAGAAAACTAAGAAGCTGTGAAATAGCTAGAGTCAAAGAATTGTCCTCTGCCTGAGACACCACTCACCGTGATTCTGTCCTGCAAGCTGATTCATCAAGTAGGATTTGCCTGTACGATACAGTCCTACAATGGCCACGACCACCACTGGCTGAGAAATCTGGTCAAGAATCTCTAGAGCTTCCTGATTCACTGACAGATGCTCATTGTTGTTTTCCACCAGACAAATGGGGGCCATCATGTTGGGTGTAGATGCCATAGCAACCTGCATACCTAGAAAAACATCCTGGTAGAAATAAGCCTATAATGTTATTCTCTGAAGCAGAGTTGTGCAAAGCACCCATCATCTTAGGACAATGTGAGTGTTCTACTTTGTTCCTGTCATAGTAAGCATAAGCCAAGCCCTCCAGTGAAAAATTCATCTATTCATTTCTATACTTGCAATGAATCTCTGCAAGGGTCTAAGTGCTCCCAATGCTGTGAGGACCTCAGATTAAATGTTGTTGCTGGCACTGGGCAGCCACATCTTGTAATGCAGTTGAGTGGCTCTACCCAATGGCAGGATCACCCCCCTGAGAAGCAAAGCCATCACCTCATGTGAACATCCTCTCCCCAAACTTAAGGTTTAACCAGCCACTAAGAGGATGCTGAGGAAGGACCTCCCTGGGACCAGAGTGACCTGGGAACACATCCAAGAAATTTTAAGTCACAGGTTTCATGCATCTCACTGTCGGTGGTCCTAGTTATTGAGAACAGCTATGTAAATAGTGATGAGTATGACTAGAATTCATCATAATCTGAGGTTTTAGCCTGAAAATTTGGTTTGACATATGACAGACCAATAAAATGTAATATCTATAGCTCCATTTATGATACTGAAGGGACTGAAGGAGTTTGGGGTTCCAGAAGAGAAATAGCTTTTAATTTTTCTCCTTTTTTAGAAGTCTTCAACATTATTTTGGCCACACAGTTCAGGAAACTGAGTCATGTGATATTGATTTTGTTTTTCAAAATGAAATGTGCATCAAAATTTAAGAATAGACTTATGTTATAAGCCAATAAAAAGCATATATTAATAAAACAGTCAATAAAGAATATCAAGAAGACCTCACAAATTCTGAATCCTCCATGTCCTGTTAAAATTATCCATGTGAAAATATCAGGTGGATGTGCAAAATTCCTGTACATGTCTGACATGGGACTTTGTTAGGGCGGAGAAAGTACTTCTTATATTCCAGGAAGTCTGTGTTGGTCCTTCCTAATTTTCAGAACATACCAAGAATGAAGCTGAGCCGGGTGGTGTCCTAAGCAAGTTTGAGCCTGAGCAGTGAATTATAGCCGTGTCAGGGGACAGCATGCTCCTTTACCAACTGTTAAGGATGTGACTGGGAGCTGAGGGTGAGGCCACAATCATAAGACAGCCCATCTGTGTCCGACTGGTTTCCTTCCTTCCTTCTCTCTCTCTCTCTCTCTCTCTCTCTCTCTCTCTCTCTCTCTCTCTCTCTCTCTCTCTCTTCTCTTTCTCTTTCTCTTTTTCCATTCAATAAATAAAGGCAAACCAGAGCTCTCTGAGCCAAGTCTGCTTTTGAGAAAAAAAATTAACTAAAAATGTAAAATTTAAAATTTTGTGTAAGCGGTGAATCTAATGTGGAATTAGAATAGGACCATAAGTCCAAACTAGTGCACATTACAATGAGGAACACTGAGCTCATGCATGAAGAAGCTGCCTCCATGCCCCACCCCATCCCATTAAGCAGCCAGGAGCTAATCTCTCATCTCTCCAAGCACCCACATTCTCTGCTCCACTTGCTGCTGTCCTGGTTATGTGAAGTCCTACTAAGCTCTCACCTCACAACTACCACTGCCCCAAATGGGGAAGCTAAAGCCAGTGGTTGAGCCCTGCAGTCCAGGCTACCAGGCTACAGGTGCCCCTACTTCTCCATTCCTCAGTCCATTTTGAATCAGAAATTGAGAGATTTAAGCTCAGGACCAAGTTGCTTGCAAAAGAAAGTTGAATTCCCACTTCTGTCCCACAACTCCTCAGGTCAGTGTGTCACAGAACAAGCTCCCAGGTCCTTCTCACTCCTCCTTGCTCCCTCTCCTCCTCCCACTTTTCTGTTGCTAGTCTACAGAAGTTTAAAAAAAAAAAAAAAAAAGCTGATAAACTTTTTTTTCATTCTTACAAAGGAAGCAGCAAAACAACTGAACCTAAAAACAATAATTGATGTAATTTTTTGGTAGTGATTAAACATTTGGAAACTGCAGAATAAAACCCAGCTTAGACTTTATACTTATTTTTAATAGTTGATTAAAATATGTGGGAATAAACTATTTCATCTATATATGGCTTTATAGAATCTTTGCAATACTAAATACAGTTATTGCAATAAAGAAAGTTTTAATATTTAAATTGTATGTTAAGGATCATCTTCTTTGTTTTTTCCATGTCCCACAGACATCAGTGACTGGGAGCTGGGAGTGAGACCACAATCATAAGACATGGGAAATGTCTGAGATGGGGAGGGGAAGATGAAGGAAGTGACTGCAACCAGTGCTTCTTAGGAAAGGACAGGTTTGGTTCCTCAGTCACAAAAGGACTTCAGCCCCTTCAAGCAGGTGATGTAGGGTGCACCCCTCCTTCTCCCAGGCAGGGCTCTTTGTGCAGCCTGGGAGGGTGCCCAAGAGGGAGCAGCCCATCCCAGGAACAAGCTGTGCCTGCTGCCACTCTGCAGCAGCCTTCCATCCAAACAGAGCGGCTGAGCTGCCTCCAGCTTATAGCCCTGCAGGCCACCCCTCCTCTGCCACCACCATCTGCCAGCTGCATCCAGGGCTAACAGTGGGGAGCCTTTGCCTCCAGTGCCAGGTGTGCTGCGCTGGAGCATGCATTGTTATTGTTGATGTTAGTTAATGAACCTGTGCAGAAAATCCAAGTCTCTGAGGGAACTTACCTGTCTCTTAAGCTGCAGACAGCGGATAAGTTCTCTCCTCTTGCCTTGCTCCTCCTCTGTCTGGCTCCCCAGGGTGCTCACAGTTCTCTTTATAAACTGAAAATTCTGCTGGATATTACAGTAAAGCAGTTTTCATTGGGGTTGATAAGAACTAAAATCGAAAGGACACATCCTTATCTGGGAAGTTAAGTGTTGGACTTTCACCCCTCTCCCCTCCACCCTAAGGCATGAGATGGGCCAGGTGGGAGGACATGTTTCACTCACACCCAGCTCAGAAATCCCAGGCTGGCACCTCCTCCTCAAGGGGCTTGTGTCCCCTGACCCCACAGTGAACACAGTAACAGCAGGCTGACAGGTCTGCAGCCTGTCTCTCAGAGGTACTTGGGAAAGGCAATGAGGTTATTCTTATTGTTGTTGTTTTAATTTTATGCTAAGACTATCTTTTCATTTCTGGCTATTTGAAAAACTTTTATTTTTAATTTATCTTTCTTCATTGTCAATGACTGTGTGCATAAAACTCCCCTGTTTTTCCAATCAAGAGATAATCACTAGTATTTTGTAGCATATTCTCCCACTTATTGTTTTGTGTTGTTTTTCTTTGTGGTGGCTCTGTGGGGGATTGCAAGGGTCCTGAGTTTATATTTTGAGTGTGTCTTTCAGTGAAATTACATAAAAATACAAACTCCAAAGTGAACATTCAAAATGAAAAAATAAATCATAACCATCAATAAGTTTTTAAAAGTTTACAAGTGCCACAAATATTTTCTGTTTTCTGGTTTAATCATCTATTAATTTTCATTCCCCATATTTGCATTTTCATCTGAATAATAATTCAGGTAAAAATATGTAATTGTACAGGATTTCACTCCATTAGACTATTAAAAAAAAACTGTAATCAAAGTATTTTTTGTTATAACTGTTGTCTTCTGGACAGATAGAGGCAGGAGCTGTTATTAGAACAATTTTGGGTTAGTTTCGGTGCTTATTTTTCTCTGCCTAGATTGAATATTCTGAGTTGGTTTCAAAGACATTAAAATGTTACTTCCACTTTCACCAATATGTTTGGTTGAAATTGGCTCTTTGACAACATAGTAAAAACAAAATAGCAGCAGCTAGATGTTAGATTTATTTTTATAGATTTATCGTAAGTACATTACTAAAATGAAATACTTGTTCCAAGAAAGCTGTTACATTGAATACTGTGGATAAAAGGGGCCACATGCTAACCTGACAAGCTCAGGGGAGGCCTGCATGGCAGCCTTGCAAACATAGAGACCTAAAGTAACCACAAAGGATGAAATTAAACTTTAACTAAAAGCAATTATGGTGGGTAGTTACATCCTAGACTGATATCTTCACTGACAAGGTCAACCTTTACCTTAACTGAGCCTATCTGTTTTTTTGCACCTATGATAACATACCCTTGAAATGTCTGGGTAACTTGTAACTTTCCTTTTTTTCTGGACCCCTTGGGGCACAATCTAATGTGCTGGATACCAGGACAGATACCACAAATTCCTTCATTATCATAGTAATTGTTCCTGCACCCACCTAAGTATGTGTCCATCATTTTACTTTTTATCCAATCCCAAGGGTTCCACCCACCACCACCTTGCTTTCCTTTCTCCTGCCTCTCTAGTCTATCTACAATGGATTTCATGTAACCCACCCACATCTCTCTCCTTTGATTGCAATGTATAAATATAGATGTAACCCGCCATTCTCCAGAGCATTATCTCAATTCATTGAGGTTCTGCTTCCCAGCATAAGGTATGTTGACAATTTGGTTCAAATAAACTCACAAAAATTATTTACAGGTTTCAATGGTTTTTTACGTTAACAATGCAATATCATAACATAAATTAAAAATCTGAAAATTGAAATTTCCTCCTTTATTATGGGATATAATACTACCGATTATGTTCTCATGGGAATGTTTGTCTTTTAATATGAGATTATATCCTAGACTTCTTATTTTTAGGGTTGTAATGTAATCATATTGTGTGATATTAGTTTATCAGTCTTTATAATTTGTCTATATTTGGGATTTTTAATTTTGACACTGCTATTGTTTTCCAGCAATACATGGTGGTACATTTCACTGGTACATCCTATCTAATAAAAGAGTAATATGCAAATTGACCATACCTCTGCTACACCCACAAGCCATGCCCACAAGCCATGCCCACCAGCAAATCAAGAGCAAATATGCAAATAAACCCAACCCAAGCTTTCCACCTGCCCTTGCTGGCCCAGGCCTCCACTCAATGCTATAAAATTTCAATGATAGAAGATAAATAAATCCCAACAAAAATGGCTGCAGCCACGGGAGTAAGCAGGAGGCTTGGCTCCACTCAAGCCTACAAAGTTTCAATTATAGAAGATAAATAAATCCTAGATACCAGGGCCTCCGCTTGGGACACTGGGGGGCTTGGCCAGCCTGCAAACCACCACAGGCCTCTCCCCCAGGCTGCCCCATGCCCCAAAGGAACCCCCACCCTGATCTAGGACACCCTTCAGGGCAAACCAGCTGGCCCCCACCTATGTACCAGGCCTCTATCCTATCTAATCCTATCTAATAAAATAATAATATGCAAATTGACCATTACTTCAACTCACAAGATGGCTGCCCCCCTGTGGTCAAAGATGACTGCCCCCATGTGGACACAAGATGGCCACCACAAGATGGCCAGCAGGGGAGGGCAGTTGGAAGGGACCAGGCCTGCAAGGGAGGGCAGTTGTGGGCAATCAAACCTGCAGGGGAGGGCATTTAGGGGTGACCAGGCCAGCAGAGGAGGGAAGTTGGGGTGACCAGGCCTGCAGGGAAGGGCAGTTAGGGGCAAACAGGCTATCAGGGGAGAAGTTAGGCATCAATCAGGCTGGCAGGGGAGTGGTTAGGGGGTGATCAGGCTGGCAGGCAGAAGCAGTTAGGGGCAATCAGGAAGGCAGGCGGGTGAGCAGTTGGGAGCCAGCAGTCCTGGATTGTTAGGCACCCCAACTATTTTAGGGGCTTCAGCTGAGCCGGGGATGCAGAGGAGTCAGGAAACCTCCCTGGAGGTGGAGCCATTGGTCTGATCTCAGATCCATCCCTCCTGCTGTCTGCCAACAGCCACCTCTGCGGAGAATGGGAGAACAAAGAGAGAAGGCAGTTCTGCAAATCTCAGAGGGAATCCAGGGTCCTAGGTACTCTGTCCCGCCTGCTGACACTTTCAGTCTCTCCCCGAGTCAGAGATGTTGCCTGAGAGACCCTGGGTGGGCACCTGGCGCAGCCGCCTCTCTGAGTTTGCCTGTTCGTCTTTGTGTCTGTCTGCTGTCAGGCTGTCCCCGGGCTTGCCTCCACTTCTAGAACTAAGCTTCTGGTATAGCAACAACCTGTTAACCCTCATCCCTTTCCTATGGCAGGACACTTTTCCCCCACAGGCTACACCCCATCACCCCCTCCTCCCTACCCTGTGACCACTGGGTACCCAGAGCAGGTGCAGCATCCGGGCCTGGACCAGCACCAGTGCCTGCCCACATGCCTGTCCCTGTGCCTGGCTTCACTCTCTTCCCCTTGCTCAGCCACAGTGCCCTAGGGCCTGCTGTGGTGCCTGCTGTCCCCCTCTTACCACTGCCCGGGGTACCTTCTGGTCTCAAATTCTTGGTGCCGATTGATCAGATCTTGATTCACCAGAGGGCTGTGCAGGTGGAAACGCTTCTAGCCTGGGAGACAAGTAACCGGCATGAACTGCACTCAGGGGCTGGACAGCCCCTGGGTCAGGCGGCTGAAGAGAGCGACTGCTGTGCACATCTGTGCTGCGGGCCCATTGGCCCCATTGCATCCGTCTGGTGGACTCCGGGGGCCAAGAGATTGAAGTACAGTTGCCACCAGGCACCACCATCGGCCATGTGCTGCAGATCTAGCATCCCTTCCTCCCCAAGTTCTCCATTCAAGATGCCAATCGCCATAGGATCCTGTGAGTGGTGGGGCCTTGCTGGACCTGTGGCTGTGGCACAGACACCAACTTTGAGGCAAAGACTCCAGATGAGTCCCACAGTGTGGGCCACATCAGCAAGCAGTGTGTGGGGGAGGGAGGGTTGCTCCTCACGGATGCAGATGACTTTGGCTTGCAGTTCCCGCTGGATCTGGACATGAGAGTGAAGGCTGTACTGCTGGGAGCCACATTCCTCATTGACTACATGTTCTTCAAGAAGCAAGGAGGCACTGGGCCCTCTGCCATCACCAGTTAGACGGCATCTCAGGGTGAGGACAATCACCTCAGCCAGAACTCAAGATGGTCACCTGGCTTGGCCTGGCCCCTCCTCAGAGGCAGCCCCTTTCCTCCATGTACACCAGAGGACAGACAGGGATGCCTAAGAGGCTGGGTCCATGGTGCCCCATCCCTACCCTACTCCCCTGGCCTCCTTCACCTGTGGCCCCCATAGAAGGGTATGTATGAGAACCCTTTCCTTGCTACCTCTCACCACTGTCTCCAGCCATCCCTCAGCACATAGGCATATCGGCTTTCAAACATGCCCTACTCACTTCCTCTCACACCATTCCAGGCCTCTGCTCTGGGGTTTTACAACAGAGCTGGGGTGGGAAAGGGTAAACAGCACCAAAGATGGCTGATACGGCCACCCACCTCTGCTTCAGCTTGACCAATTAGTTCAACCTCAGAACGTGGCACTCAGAGGGGATCCCTACTTCCCCAGCAATGGCTCTAGGGCCTTAGCCCCAGTGCCAACCTCTTTTCCCCTTGGCCCTCCCCACAGCTGGTGCTTGCTGTAGCTCTGTGTGCCTTACTTAACCACCCTTTCCTTCCCTGTACCTACAAAGGAGGCTTCATCTTTGTATGTTATATTTATATAAACTTTGTAATGTTTTGGGGAAAAACAAAAACAAAAAAATGATGACCAAGAGAATGCTGCAGTCAACGTCTGGAGTCCAGCTCAGGAGAACATAGAGAAGGGAGAATTCCATAAGTTGGCCAATGCCAAGATATTTCTGAGTGACTGCCTGGCGTGTGACAGTTGTGTGACCACAGAGGAAGAAGTCCAAGTTTCTCAGAAGTGGTAAGGACCAGCTGGCAGGTGGGTGGTAAGGACCAAGGGGTTCCGGACTGCGTGAGGGTGCAGGCCTGGCTGAGGGACCACCCCCCACCCCCCCACCCCCGCAGTGCATGAATTTCATGCACTGAGCCTCAAGTAAAGTAGAAAAATCAACTGGGACCTGGATCATGGACAATGTTTCCTAGGCAGGGGGAGACTTGATGGTTACTAGGCATGCTCAGAGCCATGTTGGAAATCTACTTTATGGATGAGCCTTGAAAGCATTATGCTAAGTGAAGGAAGCTATTACAAAAATCATGTGTTTTAGTATTGCATTCATATGAAATGCCCAAAATAGCCAAATTCATAGACATGAGAGTAGAGGTGGTTGCTTAGGGTTGGATAAGAGTGTGAGGGGAGCAGGGAGGTAAAAGCTAAAGTGTACTAGGTTTCACTTTCATGATGGTGAAAATGCTCTAAACTTGAGTGGTGATGGTTGTATGTATCTGAACACATGCAAAAAAAAACTTTTTAAATGGATTAATTGTATGGTATATAAATTGTATCTTAATTTTTTAAAAAATTATTTAAGAGGCTGATGCTACAGCTTAGAAGGCATATTACTGCTATAGGCTCAACTGGTCATTCAGAGATTTTAGGTTCCTTCCATTATGTTATTCTCTATCCACTAAGGCATTGTGCACATCTGTAAGGTTTAAGGTTGAGTTACCCATATCTGTTACCTAGACAGTAAATGGAAAAGAATAACTGGTGACAAATGAGCTCAAAGTTCCCTGACCCAGACCCACAAGTAACATACTTGTAATTCTGCTCATACTCCATGTGCACATTGCATCACCTAGATTCAAGAGCAGCTAAAAAGATTTAATTTTTACCTGGGTAGCCATGAGATCATCTTTTAAAATAGAATTATATAATATTTAGAGCTGAAAATTCTATCATATCTCTAAAACTATGTGCACCAATATAGAGACAGCTTTAAAAGACCTTTATTCCAACTTGGCAATTTCTAGAGTTGAACATAAGCTGGGTTAGTATTGTGACCCTGTATTTACTGAGACACAGAGATTGATGCCAGATGAGTGTTTTGTGACAAATCAACTCCAAAAAAAGAGAGTCCTTTGTTATCAACTGGCTCCAAGAGCCTGCATTCCTCTTCTCTCTCTTTTTTCTTAATTGTTACTCTTCTTATTTGTTCCAGGAGACCACAATATTAAAATGTGAGTCTAGACTTTAAAGAATATAATTCTAGATAATTCTTTTAACCTTCAAATTAATACATTGTTTTTATTTTGGTATTTATTATATTTAAAGTGTATTAACTTATTTTTATTCATTGTTATTGTTGTTATTATTATTATTATCATTGAAGAAAAACACATTTAGAGTCTTTTCCAAGCTTACATGGTGGAAAATTAATTGCAAGAAAAAGTATCTTTGGGTAGACTGTATGTTTCCAACATGACAGCAACGATGGGTGTGAACACCCTGAGTGGCACCCACAGCTCACGGGCAAGAAGAGCTTTGAAGTAAAAACATGGAATGCAATAGCCCTCTGCACCTGGGATATTGTGGTTGATAACTATGCCATCTGCAGGAACCACATTGTGGATCTTTGCATAGAATGCAGGCTCACTAGGCATCTGCCTTTTCTGAAGAGTGCACCCATGTATGGGGCATCTATCATCATGCTTTTCACCTCCACTACATCTCTCTGGGCTCAAAACACGGCACGTGCATCTGCTGAACAACAGAGAGTGGGAATTCCAAAAGTATGGGCACTAGGCAAAGAATATTCTTCCATCAAGCTCAACTGTTTTGTTATTCATTTAATGACTTGCCCTCCTGTTACTTAATTGTAAGTTAGATAGAACCCGGTCTTTTCTGCTTTGCCTTTTCAGTTTTATATTCCTGCAGTCCTATTGTATTGTGTCAAATAAAAACCAGTTGGATTCTATTAAAAAAAGTATATTTAAAAATTTATATATATAAAAAGCCAGCATCCATAATGACCGGAACAACCAGTGACTGGTAGCTCTGATGCCCACTGTGGCCAGCAAACTGGCCTGATCATGGATGGGGCCGGCTGGCCAACCTCCTGCGGCCCCTCCCCCTAGCCAGCCCGCCCCTAATCAACCCGCCTCACCACTATAGGCCCTTAGCCCCTCCCCCAGGCTGGCCCTAATCCTGATTGCACCCTCCACCCCAATAGGTGGTGAGGCCAGCTGGCCAACCTCCTGCAGCTTCTCACCCTAGCCACACCACTCCTGATTGCAACCCCCACCCCAATAGGGCTGGCTGGCCAACCTATAGCCCCTCCCCTCTGCTGGCCCCACTCCCATTGGGCCCCCAGCACCCTGATTGGCTCCCCACCCCAATCAGGGGCAGGGCCAGATGGCCAACCTCCTGCCATCTCCTCCTCCCAACAGGCCTAGCCCTGATCTGTCCCAATTGGGGCTGGGCCAGCCGGACCCCACCCATGCACGAATTTGTGTACTGGGCCTCTAGTATATTATCCTATCTAATAAAAGAATAATATGCAAATTAACCATCACTCTGCTATACCCACAAGCCATGCCCACAAGCCACACCCACAAGCCAATCAGGAGCAAGCATGCAAATTAACCCAACCAAGATGGCTGCAGCCACAGAGAGAGCAGGAGGGAGGCTTGGGTTTCTCTGGCGATGGAGGTAGCCAAGCTTTCCAAGCTTTCCATACACCCTGGCTGGCCAAGGCCTCCACTCCAGGCTACAAAGTTTCAATTATAGAAGATAAATAAATCCCACCATAAATGGCTGCCACCACAGACCAAGCAGAAGGCTTGGCTCTGCTCCAGGCTACAAAGTTTCAATTGTAAAAGAAAAGTTAATCCCAGATATCAGGGGCTTCACTTAGGACATCAGGGGGTGTGGCCAGCCTGCAAACCACCACAGGCCCCTTGCCCAGGCCGCCCTACTCCCCAAGGGAACCCAGACCCTGATCTAGGACACCCTTCAGGGCAAACCAGCTGGTCCCCACCCATGCACCAGGCCTCTATCCTATCTAATAAAAGAGTAATTTGCAGATTGACCATCACTCCAACACACAAGATGGCTGCCCCCATGTGGTCAAAGATGACTGCCCCCATGTGGACACAAGATGGCAAGCAGGCAAGGGCAGCTGGGAGGGACCAGGCCTGCAAGGGAGGGCAGTTGGAAGCAATCAAGCCTGCAGGGGAGGGCAGTTAGGGGTTCCCAGGCCGGCAGAGGAGGGAAGTTGGGGGTGACCTGGCCTGCAGGGGAGGGCGGTTAGGGGTGAGCAGGCCTGCAGGAGAAGGCAGTTAGGGGCAAACAGGTTAGCAGGGGAGCAGTTAGGCATCAATCAGGCTGGCAGGGGAGTGGTTAGGGGGTGATCAGGCAGGCAGGTGAGTGGTTAGGAGCCAGCAGTCCCAGATTGTGAGAGGGATGTACGAAGGCCAGTTTAGGCCTGATCCCACCCAGTGCACAAATTTCGTGCACAATGCCTCTAGTTTTTTCATAATCGTTTGTATTTCTGTGGGGTTGGTTGTTATTTCACCTCTTTCATTTCTGATTTTGTTTATTTGGGTCCTCTCTCTTTGCTTCTTGGTGAGCCTGGCTAGAGGTTCATCAATTTTGTTTATCCTTTCAAAGAACCAGCTCTTGGTTTTGTTGATCTTTTGTATTGTTTTTTTTGGTCTCTATGTTGTTTATCTCTGCTCTGATCTTTATTATTTCCTTCCTTCTGCTTACACTGGGCTTTTCTTGTTGCTCTCTTTCTAACTGATTGATGCCTAACTGCTCCCATGACAGCCCGATCACCCTCAACTGCCTTCTCTTGCCAGCCTGATCGCCCTCAACTGCCCTCTCCTTCTGGCCTGATAGCCCCCAACTGCCCTCACCTGCTGGCTTGTGTGCCCCCAACTGCCCTCCCCTGCTGGGCATCTTGTGACAACGTGAGGGCGCCAGGGCCATCTAGGCTTTTATTAGTATAGATACTATGAACAACTCTATTCCAACAAAATTGACATCCTAGATGTAATGGACATATTCTTAGAAAAATACCAGCTCCCAAAACTCAACCAAGAAGAATCAAAAAACCTGAATATGCCGATAACTACCGAAGAAATTGAAACAGCCATCAAAAATCTTCCAGCAAACAAAAGCCCTGGTCCGGATGGCTTTACGGAGGAGTTCTACCAAGCATTCAAAGAACTAAAACCTGTCCTCCTCAGACTATTCCAAAAAATTCAAGAGGAAGGCACACTTCCAAGCTCTTTCTATGAAGCTAGCATACCCTAATCCCAAAACCAGATAAAGACATGACAAAAAAAAAAAAACAGAGAGAGAACTACAGGCCAATATCCTTGATGACCATAGATGCTAAAATCCTCAACAAAATTCTAGCAAATCAGATTCAGCAATACATTTGAAAGATCATACAACATCACAAAGTGGGATTTATTTCAGGGATGCAAGTATGGTATAATATCCACAAATCAATAAATGCGATACATCACATAAACTAAGAGACAAAAATCATATTATCATAAGAATTGGTGCAGAAAAAGCATTTGACAAAATCCAACAGCCTTTCTTGATAAAAACTCTCAGCAAAGTGGGGATAGAGGGATCATACCTTAACATAATAAAAGCCCTATATGACAAACCAACAGCCAACATCATACTCAATGGGCAAAAACTGAACTCATTTCCCCTAAGAACAGGAGCAAGACATCATGCCCTCTTTTACCACTCCTGTTTGACATAGTACTAGAAGTACTACCCATGGTGATCAGACAAGAAGAAGAAATAAAAGGCATCCAAATTGGAAAAGAAGAAGTAAAATTATTCTTATTTGCAGATGACATGATACTACTTATAGAAAACCCCAAAGACTCCATCAAAAAACTACTAGACCTAATAAATGAATTTGGCAATGTAGCAGGATACAAAATTAACACCCAGAAATCTATGGCCTTTTTATACACTGATAATGAACTCAAAGAAAGAGAAATGAAAAAAAAAAATCCCATTTATCATTGCACCAAAAAAATTAAGATACTAGAAATCAACTTAACCAAGGATGTAAAAGACCTATACTCAGAAAACTACAGAACATTGAAAAAAGCGATAGGGAAGACATAAACAAATGGAAGAATATGCCATGTTCATGGATTAGTAGAATCAACATCATTAAAATGTCCATATTACCGAAAGCAATCTATAGATTCAATGCAATACTTATTAAAATACCAATGGCATATTTCAAAGATTTAGAACAAATTCTCCAAAAATTCATCTGTAATTTAAAAAAGACCCCGAGTAGCCACAGCTGTCCTTAGAAAGAAGAACAAATTTGGAAGGATTACAAGATCAGACATAAAACTGTATTACCAAGCCATGGTTCTCAAAATTGCCTGATGCTGGCACAAGAACAGACACAGGGACAAATGGAACAGAATAGAGGACCCAGAAATTGACCCAAGCCATTATACTCAATTAATATTTGACAAAGGAGGCAAGAACATACAATGGAGTCAAGACAGTTTCTTTAATAAATGGTGCTGGGAAAGTTGGTCAGATACATGCAAAAAAGTGAAACTAGATCACCAACTTACACCATACACACAAACAAACTCAAAATGTCTAAAGGACTTGAATGTAAGATGGGAAATCATAAAAATCCTACAAGACTTCATAGGCAGACATATGTCATAGAAATATCTTTACAGGCCCAGATCCTAAGGGAAGAGAGACTAAGGAGAAAATTTTTTTTAAAATGGGACTTCATCAAAATGAAAAGCTTCTGCACAGTAAAAGAAATCATCAACAAAACAACAAGAAAGCCCAGTGCATGGGAGAACATATTTGCCAATATTATCTCTGATAAAGGTTTAATCTCTGACATTTACAGGGAACTCCTACAACTTAACAAAAGGAAGATAAACAATCCAATCAAAAAAAATGGGCAAAGGACCTAAATAGACACTTTTTGAAAGAGGACATTCAGAAAGCCAAGAGACACATGAAAACATGCTCAAAGTCACTAAACATCCGAGAGATGCAAATCAAAATGACAATGTGGTACCACCTCACACCTGTCAGAATGGCTATCATCAACAAAACAAATGACAAGTGCTGGATAGGATGTGGAGAAAAAGGAACCCTCCTTCACTGCAAACTGGTGCAGCCACTGTGTAAAACAGTATGATGTTTCCTCAAAAATTAAAAATGGAACTGCCATTTGATCCAGTAATACCACTTCTAGGAATATATCCCAAGAAAACAGAAACACCAATCAGAAAGGATACATGCACCCCTATGTTCATAGCAGCACAATTTACAATAGCTAAGATTTGGAAACAGCCTAAGTGCCCATCAGCAGATGAGTGGATTAGAAAACTTTGTACATCTACACAATGGAATACTATGCTGCTATAAAAAAGAAGGAATTCTTACCATTTGCAGTAGCATGGATGGACCTGTAGAGAATTATGCTAAGTGAAATAATATAGGCAGTGAAAGAAAAATACCACATGATCTCACTCATTTATGGATAATAAAGAACATTATAACCTAATGAACAAAAAGATAGATACAGAGGCAGAGAAGCATTGAACAGACTATCAAATTACAGCAGGAAGGCTGGGGAGTATTAGACGGGTAAGAGATCAACCAAAGGACTTGTATGCATGCATATAAGCATAAAAAATGGACACAAGACAACTGGGGGGTTGGGGTGAGGACATGTGCCCAGGGTAGGGGAGACTGGGGGAAGGTCAATGGGGAATAAAAGGAGACATATGTACTATTATTTGTAATAGGGGCCTGGTGCATGAAATTTGTGCACTGGGGGTGGGGGGTCCCTCAGCCCAACCTGCACCCTCTCACATACTGGGAGCCCTCAAAGCATGTCCTATTGACGGCTTAGGACCCCTCCCCACAGGGAGCGGGCCTAAGCTGCAGTCTGGCCTCCCTTTGTTGGGGGGGACCAGGCTGATCAGGGGAAGAGCCCCATCACCCTGCTGCTGCAGCCACTGCCAGTTACCACAGCCACCAAGGTGTTTTCATCAACATGGACTCCAGTCCCTTCACCATGAAAAAATGACAACTTTCTTGAGGCATTTTCACGATGTGTCTTTCATAGGCCATGACATTTCTTTCTTTCTTTTTTATCCTGGCCTGAGGATATGTTTCCATTGACTTTTAGAGAATGTGGAAGAGAAAGGGAAAGACAGAGAGAAACATCAAAGTGAGAGGAACACTTTGATTGGTTGCCTCCTGCATGAGTCCTGACTTGGGCCCTGGCCAGGGAGGAGTCTGCAACCTAGATACATGCCCTTGATCAGAATTGAACCCAGACCCTGCGGTCGGCAGGCCTAGGAATTATCCACTGAGCCAAACCCGCTAGGGCAGGATATGACATATCTTAGCCCTCCAGCAGCAGACCTTGGTTTTTTTTCTCCAGAATTGTGGTGGAAAAACCCCAAATCACCTTTTTGGATTCTTATTACCCAAGTTACTAAGAATATTACCAGTGGCATACAGGAAGCTTAGCCAATGAGCAGTCAGAAAAGGTTTCCTCTGTAGTTCACACCAATCGCCGGCTGGGCCCTGCCCAGTCCTAAAGCCTCTGGCCGAAGCTTTAGGCCTGGACAGAGGACCCATGCTGCCGCTGATTGCCAGCTCCACCCCTGCCCAGGCCTAAAGCCTCAGGGCCTGTGCAGGGGCCCCCCAGCTCCCTCCAATCGCCAGCTCTGCCCCTGCCCCCTCAGCTCTGATTGCAGGCTTGGCTCTGCCCAGGAGCTCCCTGGCTCAGGCCCTTCCCAGGCTGCTCAGGGCCCACATGGGGCTTACCTCAGAGCGACCTGGGTGCCAGGATGTTCCCAGGACCCAGGCGCTGGGTGCCTATGTATGCAAATTAGCCACCTGTTGGCCTGGTCATCCCCAACTGCCCTCCCCTGCAGGCCTGGTTGCCCCCATCTACCTTCCCCTGCTGGCCTGGTTGCCCATAACTGCCCTCCCTTGCCAGCCATCTTATGGTGGTCATCTTGTGATTTCCATCTTGTGGTGGCCATCTCTTGGCAGCCATCTTGTGATGATTGGGGGGGGCACCCATATTGTGACAACATGAGGTGGCCATCATGTGATGACATGGGGGCAGCCATCTTTGATGATGTGAGGGTATTGCGTGAGAGCACAAGGGCCACCTACGCTTTTATTAGTATAGATAGTCTTATTTCTTTATTTGCTCCTTCCTTTCCTTGGCCCTAGGACAGTGGTCAGCAAACTCATTAGTCAACAGAGTCAAATATCAACAGTACAATGATTGAAATTTCTTTTGAGAGCCAAAAACCGACTTCTGCACATGGGCCACGAAGTTTCAATCGCACTGTACGTGTGTGCCTGCACGTGGTATTTTGTGGAAGAGCCACACTCAAGGGGCCAAAGAGCCACATGTGGCTCACGAGCCACAGTTTGCCGACCACTGACCTAGGAGATATATCCATAAACATATCCTGTGTGAGATGTCTGAGATTTTACTGCCTATATTATCCTCTAAGATTATTATGCTTTCATGCCTTACATTTTAAGTATTTTATCCACCTTGAGTTTATTCTTGTGTATGGTGTAAGTTGGTGGTCTAGTTTCCTCTTTTGCATGTGTCTTTCCAGTTTACCCAGCACTATTTGTTGCAGAGACTGTCTTTACTCCATTGTATGTTCTTGCCTACATTGTCAAATATTAATTGACTGTAATGTTGTGGCTAAATTTCTAGGGTCTCTGTTCTGATCCACTGGTCTATGGTATATGCCTCTTCTTTTGCCAGTACCAGGCTATTTTGGTTATAAGGGCTTTGTAGTATAGTTTGACATCTGATATTGTGATCCTTCCTACTTTGTTGATCTCTCTCAAGATTACTGTAGCTACTTGGCATCTTTTATGATTCCATATAAAATTTTGGAGTACTTGTTCTAGCTCTGTGAAGTATGCTATTGGTATTTTAATAGGGATTACAATGAACCTGCAGATTGCTTTGGGCAGTATAAACATTTTAATGATGTTAATGCTTCCAATCCATGAACATGGTATACGCTTCCATTTGTTTGTATCTTCCTCTATTTCTTCTTTCAATGTCCTATAGTTTTCCAAGTACATGTTTTTTTACCTCCTAGGGTAAATTTATTCCTAGGTATCTTATGTTTTTTGTTGCAATGATAAATGGAATTGCTTTTTTGGTGTCTCTTCCTGAGAATTCATTATTGGTGTGTAAAAACGCCATCAATTTGTGGATGTTGATTTTGTATCCTGCCATCTTGCCAAATTCATTTATTAAGTCTAAGTCTCCTTGTGGAGTCTTTAGAGTTTTCTATGTACAATATCATGTCATCTGCGAATAATGAGAGTTTTACTTCATCCTTTCCAATTTGGATGCCTTTTATCTCTCCTTCTTGTCTGATTGCTGTGGCTAGGATTTCCAGGACTATGTTGAATAAGAGTGGTGAAAGCAGATATCCTTGTTTTGTTCCTGTTCTTAAGTTTTTGCCCATTGAGTACTGTATTTTTCCGTATATAAGGCACTCTTTTTTTCTAAAATCATTAGACTGAAAATCTAAGGGCATCTTATACATGAATGTCAGCCAAGGAGGGAGCTGTGTGGGTGCATAGCTGAACATACCCTGTCAAACAGGCTTCCTCCAATTACCAGTGTTACTGTTACTGATGTCAATTGATGCCATATTTGGAGGTAGAGGTGGAGAGTACTCAGATGAAACAGGGACAGGAGCATTCTGAACCCATAAAGATGTCAAAAAATAAAAAGATAAATACCAGTAAGTGATTGTCTTACTGTGCAAAATTCAAACTGAATGTAATCAGCTATGTAAAAGAGCATGGGGATAGAGCGGCAGAGAGACAATTTGGACCTCCTCCCACTGAGTGTATGATCAGACAATGGAGAAAACAGGAAGAATAACTCCTTAAGATATCCAAAAAGAAGAATACCTTTCCCTAACTGGTTTGGCTAAGTGGATAGAGTGTCGGCCTGTGGACTGAAAGGTCCCAGGTTCGATTCTGGTCAAGGGCATGTACCTTGATTGTGGGCACATCCCCATTGTTTCTCTCTCATTGATGTTTCTAACTCTCTATCCCTCTCCCTTCGTCCCTGTAAAAAATCAATAATATATATATATATATATATATATATATTTTAAAAGAATACCTTAATAGGAAAATCAGAAAAATGTTTTAAAAATTGATTTCTTCATTTTGGGTTGGAAAAGCGGGTCATATTTTCTCATCTATGCAGTCATTTTATGTCTTTTGACTGAAGCATTTGATCCATTTACATTTAAAGTTATTATTGATAGGTATTTATTTATTGCCATTTTATTTTCTTTATGCCTATTATCCTCTCTCTCTACTTTTCTTCTTCTTAAAACAGTCCCTTTAACAATTCTTGCATTGCTGATTTGATGATAATGAACCCCTTTAAACTTTTTATTTTGCCTTCAACTTTAAATGATAGCCTCACTGGATACAGTCTTGAATTTAGGCCCTTGCTTTTTACTACTTAAAATACTTCAAGCCACTCCCTTCTGGCCTATCAAGTTTCTCTTGAGAATTCAGTTGACATTCTAATGGGAACTCCTTTGTATGTAATTTTCTCTTTGTGTGTTTTCCTACCTTTAAAATTATTTCTCTGTCTTTAACATTTGCCATCTATATATATAAAAGTCAAACAACCAGAACTGAGGAATGACCAGAATGACCTGTGGTTATAATGTGCACTGCTGCAGCCCTGATTGGCCGCTCCCCTTGCTGACCTGGCCCCTGATTGGCCCCCAACATCCCAATTAGGGGTTGGACCAGCCACCAACCTCTTGAGGCTCCTCCCCACTGCTGGCTTGGCCTGATGGGTCCCCATTGTGGTGGGCCCGCAGGATCCACCCATGCACGAATTCCTGAACCAGGCCTCTAGTTTTAATTATGATGTGTCTAGGTCTGGGTCTCTTTGGGTTCATCTTGATTGGCACGCTCTATGCCTCCTGAACTTGTGTAGAATTTTCCTTCACCAGGTTGGGGAAGTTTTCTGTCATTATTTCTTTAAACAGGTTCTCTGATTCTTGCTCATCCTCTTCTCCTTTTGCTATTCCTATAATGCAGATGTTGTTATGTTTCATGTTGTCCCAGAGCCCCCTTTATTTATCTTCCTAATTTTTGATGAGTTTTTCTATTTGCTGGTCTAATTGGGTGTTTATTTCTACCTTGTCTGCCAAATCACTTATTCAGTCCTCTGCATAATCCAATCTACTTTTAATCCCTTTCAGTGTGTCTTTCATGTCAGATATATCATTCTTGATTTCTATATGGTTCTTGTTAATGACATCTAATTCCCTTTTTATGCTGTTGTAATTTGCACTAAGTTCCTTAAGCATCTTTATAACCATTGCTTTGAACTCTATGTCTGATAGGTTGCTTGCTTCCATCTCATTTATTTCTTTCCCTGAAGATTCCTCTTTTATCTCATTTGGGATTGTTTCATTGTCTCCCCAGTTTAGCCAGTTTAGCAATTTTGTATTTGATTCTGTGTAGTAGAAAGAACTGCTAAGCCTAGCCAGTCTCTATGGGATGGCCTTATGTAGAAGGTGTTTTGAGGGGTCCAGTGGTGTAGTCTCTTGGTTCATCTGAGCTGGATGCTCAAGGAATGCCCCTTGTGTGTGTGATTTGGGCTCTCCTCTTGTAATTGGGGTTTTATTGTTGATGTGCCATGTGTGGCATGGCTGTCCCCTTTGACTTGCTGCCAATGAGATTCAATCTCAATGTCATTGTGTCAGTTGTCCAGTGGTCAGGGACTCCTTAGCCCAGAGGCTAGGTCTGTCTTGAGCCTCACACTTTGACTGACACTTTTATGAGCTGTACTTCTTTCCCCCATGGAACTGGTCCTACAGGAGTCAGCTGCAGGCACTTGGGATCCCGCTGGCTGTCACTCGCTGAACAGTCTGGGATGGTGTTTGTGGCAGGGACCCAAACTGATGTTTCTGACTAATTAAATCAGACAAATACTCAAAGCCTCCAAAGAACCACCTCTGCCTATAGACTGGTTGGATTCAGTCTGAGTAGCCTCAAGCAATTGTCCACAGGTAGGGTGATAGGTTTTCCAACAGGAAGGCACAACTGCTTCCACCTGGATGTTAGTAATTATTCACAGTCCTTTAATGCTCCCCAGAAACCACAGGGTGGCGCAAGGGATTTTTCAATAGGGTGGTTCAACTATCTTCCCCCCAGACAAAAATACCAGGATAGTAAGGTTTAGCTGAGAAAGATGACCTCCCTCATAGCATGAGGGAATGACTCAGCACATGAAACTGGGGTGCCTGCCTTCTGATCTCTAACCCCAGAACTTCCAACCCTGACTTATAGTCATACAATTCCAGTCTACTCTGCCCTCCGTCTGCCAGAACCCAACATGAGTGGCTGCACTCAAAATGTTGTGTAGGGGGGACCTTTTCCCCCTCCCTACTTGGGAGTCCATTCTGTGAGACTCTTTCTCCCTCCCCACGTGGGAGTCTGTACTTGTTCTTTAATAAATTTCCACCTTTGCTCTACCGAAAAAAAAAAAAAAAATGTTGTGTAGGGTGTGAGCATTTCCAGCAAACTCTCCCTAGCAGACAGCAACCCTGCTGTTTTTCACAGCAAGGGGTTATATGGACAGCTTTCTCAGTTCTGGTGCTCTCTGCTGGGGGGCCCAGCTTGAGGATTTGACCCCAGGGTTCTCAATGGCAAACCTGCACAGCTGAGCTATCTCTCTGGAACTTCAGCTTCTGTTTGTGGGAACTTGGCCAGCTCTTTCATGCCTCCAACCTTCCTATCAGTTTCTATGAGGGCTCCACTTTCCATCCTCGGTTATCAGACTTCACTCCAGCTAATCTTCAGTTGATTATTCAGGGTCAGGTTTTTTTTCTTTTTGTTTTGTTTTTTGTATTTTAGTTGTAATTCCAATTGCATCCTGGGAGCATGTCTGTGAACTTCCACTTACTCCACTGACATTTTCTGTATCTTCTGCAATGGGTTTAGATTGTAAAAAATCAGGCTAAAGGATTGTTCCTACAGAAAGGCAGCTGATTTTTTGGAAATGAACCTGTGATAAAATTCGCTCTTCCCTGATTTCAGTATCATCTGAATTATGTTTCCAGTAAATGCCATTCCCAGTGACCTTAATTGACCTACAATATTGTTTTTTCTGGCTGGAAAACCTTTAGATTACAACATTTTAAAACCTAATTACTAATTACTGTTCACCGTATACTCATACTATGCTATATACATATATTCAATTATATTTTACTAGAGCTGGGGAAGGGAGAATGACGATAAAGGGGTAAAATTGGAGAGGAAAAAGAGAAAAATCACTGTATTTAAGAGTTCCAGCAACTCTCTTTGTCATTTTCCAGAGCAATGTATGGCACTTCGTTATATATGTATGTATGTATTATTTCTTAATTTGTTTTTAGCATTTTAAATCTTTAACAAACAAGCTGGTAATTTTAAGAAGCTGCCAGTTGGCCTGTTTTTAGGTCTGAATGCATGGCCAGGAATAATCAGTTTTGGCAGTCCTGATTTATATTTACACAGAAGTGAAAATGAGTTTATTAAAACAAATTGTCTTGTCACTTTTTTCTAAACAAAGTCTTAAAGCATTAAAAACTCGCATTCTCCATACCATGGCTGCAAGATTCTACATATTCTGACTCCTGCCTGTCCCTTTCCTCATCACATGTTATTTCAGCTTCAGATACCAAACAGGGTTTTTGTACACAAACTCTCCTCTGTCTGAAACTCTCTTCCCTCACATTTTTTCTAATTGTGTTCACTGAAAATTTATCTTAAACTTCATTTTTTCCAATGAAGGATTGCTGACTGAATTGTCCAAATTCAGTTTCCTTTCTACACTTACTCATAGCCCTCTGTATGATTCCTTTACAATGCCTCTTAGGCATTCAAATATTACATTCATTTGTATAACTTGTTTTAATGTCTTCTTTCTGAGATAAAAATAATGTATGAGCACAGGGACCTTGTCTGTTGTGCTGATCATAGACTCCTCAATGCCTTTCCAATGCCTTCCTTAATACTCAGCTATGGTCAGTGGTCAGTACATGTGCACTGAGTGATTAAATGCAGTCATGTTTAAAGGTACATATTTGATTCATATAGAATTATATTTGAATTTTTTTCTGCATTGTAACCTTGCAAAAATATGAAAATTCATCAATAATACAGAAAATATGAACTGATAAAAGTGAGCTCTTGTAAATATTGTATTTGTTTCTATCTTCCTTTTTATCACAATCATCATTATCATTATCATCACCATCACCATCTGTGTTAGGTTTGCCTTTTATTGTTCTGTCATTCAAAGACACTGTCTCTAAGTAAGAAATGTATTATGCAAAACCAAGGAACTTTAGAGGTTGTGCTAAAATTTGCTTTCTGTTAACATTGAGGGTTTGGATTTTATTCTGAATTAAATTATTTACTTACAATCATTCTAAATAAAAAACCGCCCTCAGCAGTTTTGCTCAGTGGATAGAACGTTGGCCTGCAGACCAAAAGGTCTGAGTTCCTTTTCAGTTAAGGACATTCACTGGGTTACAGGTTCCTCCCTGGCCTGGGCCCTGGTCAGGGCTCATGCAGGAAGGAGGAAACCAATCAATGTGTTTCTCTCACATCAATGTTTCTTTCTGTCTGTCCCTATCTCTTCCAGTCTCCCTAAAAATCAATAGAAAAAATAACCTCAGGTGAGGATTAACAACCACAACAAAAAAACATTTAAATTTTTAATAAAGTAGCACATACTTCCTTACTCATTAATAAAGCCACAACAACAACAAAACTGAGACCTGATAAAGTATAAGTGAGTCAGTGGTTTGGATCATGCTGCTTTTAGCTTCTTCACAGAGAGTCAGGCAAGTTAAACATATTTTGAGGTAAAAAAAGACATCTTCCTCAGGCATTTTTAAGTGGTCCTTTCTTCCATACTTTCTCGGCCATTATGTCTGTTTAGACTCTATGGGATATCTATTATGAGATTGGGATGTGACTGAAAAGAGACAGTTTTAATGATTCCAGATCAATAGCTCCTAAAGGTGGTGATATGACCCCAGCTGACATTTAGTAATGACTGGAAACATACTTTGTTGTCACAACTGGGCTATTTAGAAGTACAGATGCTGTGGCATCTTGTGTTCAGAAGCCAGGGCTGCCTGTTAACATCCTACAATGCCCAAGATAGTCCCACACACAAAAAATTTGCAGCCCAAAATGTCAAGTGTGCTGGGGCTGAGAAATGTTTTGTGGAGCAATGAAGAGAATGAACTTCTGCTTGCAATAAAGATGACTGTCTCAAACAAACATTAAGCAAAGAACTCAGAAAAGAGCACATGAAGTTGAGTTAAATGAAGTTAAGACAGACTAAACTTTGCTTGATGATAGAAGTCAGAGTAGTAATTAATCACGGGTAAGCAGAGGTAGAAACATTACTGGGATTAAAGTAATGCTTTATATTTTTATCTGGGTGGGAGTTTCAAGGATGCATTTATTTGTAAATAATAGAAACCTGCATACTAAAGTCTCCAGTAGAGTTTGAACTTAATCTGCAACTTTGGCTCTTCCTGGCCTTCAGACTAGAATTGGAACATCAGCTCTTCTGGGCCTGCTGGCCCACCTTGCAGGTTTTGGACTTGATAACCTCCATAATTATTTGAGCCAATTCCTTTCAATAAATTTCTTTCTATACATACACACATCCTATTGGTTCTGGGTTTGCTTTTTGTTTTGTCTTGTTTGTTTGTAGAATCCTAAGTACAACACAGGGTCAAACTTTGGAATTAAGAATAACATTTCCACTTATGAAACTTGCCATTAAAAATTCAATTATTTGCCCATCACTTTCTCTTTAGTATTGTGAATTTAGTATTACAACCGTACATGAATGCTCTTGAACCTCAATGAAGTATACATATCCATCGTTCTCACCACTTTCCATCTCTCCCATGCCCCTTAACCTTCTAAGATTCCTTGATTCTAAACTGCATCCCCTTCTACAAATACATGTAACTCAATTTTCAGCTCCCTTCTCAACAGTCACCTTCCCCAAAGTCTTAACTCTTCTTAGGGTGTTCATCATTCCATGACCAATCTCTTAAAAACTGGGGAAAAGAGAAGAACTACTGATGACCAGAGTTCTCCATTGAAGTGGGTGAAGCAATTGTTAAAACTGTGGCTAACCTTCCCTTCCTTCCCAGTCCCATTTCCTTCCACATCCTTGCATAAGTGCTCTTCCCAAAAGTGTTCCCTAGAAAAATTTTACATACAAATTTCAGTCACAGAATTTGCTTTCTAGGGAATTCAACCAGCAGTAGATTGTACCCACAGAGGTCTGAAAAATAAGTTTCTGTAAAGGGATTCTAGAACTAGGTAACTGACTGCTTAGATGACAGGACCCCACCAGTGGTGGTGAGTATGGCATACATAGACCATGGCACAAGGGAGGTATGCAAATATTAATCTTTATAAGGGTGCTGTTTGCTATTAACGCCTCAGTTTGATCATCTTACAAGGCTTTGCATCCATCCTTCTATTGCTGTGGGTATTCATTGCTAAAAAGCTCACAGCTGCACTTTCCTTTGGAGATTTCCCTTAAGAGCATGGTAGCTGCTCTGCTCAGAATGGATGGCCCCCACATAATGCCTGATGGGGTACAAATGTCTAGCACTTTGCTTCTAGGAGGGACAAACTCTCATGCTATTTGTGCTACAGAGATCCCAGTGGATCAGCTTGAAGCCATTTTTTGCCTGCAACCACAGACTCTATTCATTTCTAGTTTCTTGCCCTCTCCCCCTTCTCTTAGACCCCTTCTATTGAAAGCATGCCCTCAATAAATCACATGAATAAGAACCCACCACCAGAGCTCTACTTTTAGAGAATCTGATGTAAGACAACTAACCCTGCTTTGTGGTTTGGTACAGGTAAAATTCATGTGACGTTTCTTAGTGTGCCTTACAAACAAGCATATTCTACTATTGTTGGGTGCAGGGTTCTACATTCGTACATTGGGCTAAGTGGATCATCATGTTTTCAAAATATTTTCTAACTTTACTTGACATTTTTCATCTTTTTTTTTTTTTTACTTACTGAGATGTATGAAAATCAGTTTTATGTCTCCTAGTAAAGAAATTGAAAACTTTCACTGTTCTTTAACTGATTACATTATAAATGGCAATCTTTAGACTTAAATCATGAAACCCAAAATTAATATAATATAACCTTATAATACTTCATTTATATCCAGACTCTTTGGGAATTATTTTATGTTCATTTTATCTGTGTGTTTTTTTTTTTAATGCCAGAGTACATTATTTTTTTTACACTGTCAATATTTATTGTTTCACATATCTATTACAGTTTTGGATCTGCATTCACTTTTATAGTGCAGACATTATATTTGAGCTATCTTTATTTTTGCCTGAAGTAAAGTATTTAGAACATTTTCAGACTTTTTCAAGAAAAATTCTCCTCCAAATATAAATTTTGCACCCATTTTTGAAAGTTAATTTTTGCCACTATACATCTAGGTTGACAATTATATTTCACTAACTTACACTCTCTCTCTTGCACTAATTATAAAGATCATGAGAGCTCCTCCCAACCTTTTCCACCACGTGAAGACACAACAAGAAAGCAGCCCTCTGCAAATCAAGAAGAGAATTCAGACCAAGAATCCCCAATGCTGGCACACTGATCTGGAACTAGAAGCCTCCAGAACTAGAAGAAATAAATATTTGCTTTCTAAGACACTCAATATATGGTAACTTTTTATAGCAGCCTTAGCTAAGGCAAACCATGATACTGATGGCATTTACGTGCCAAAACCTGGCCTCAATGTGACAAGGTTTATCATCCCCAACACCAGCAGGCCATCCAGTTCTGCAGTGATACATGTCTCTTTCGCTCTTCCTTATAGCATAGAGGCCATCACTGCACTTTGAAGGATGACAGGATCTCTCTCACCAGTGCATGTTCTTATGTTTGGTAATTTGCTTCTAATAACTTGGAAGTACAATTCAGGATAGAAAGTAGGAGCTATTCTAGATAAAATTTCCAAGAGAGACAGGCAAGTGTATGCCTTAGTTTTGAAACAAATATAATGGATTAAGAACCAGGCCTAAAAGGAAACAAGATAGGATGCAAATTTTATACTTTGTATACTTTGACTTAAACTGAAACCCCTACTTTTGAAGGCTGGTGTCATTTCTAGAAGCAGTGAGAACTTTCATGATCTATAGCCATTTTTTTACATTTTCTTGTTATTATCATTATTTGTATTTTACTTTACATTTCTTTGTTATTTATTTATTTATGATCTTTTATAGGATTCAAAAGAAAAAGTATATAATGAAAAGCATGTGAAATGTTTACCCTGTTTACACTTTTCCAGAGTAGGAACTGATATTACTTCTTAGAGGGCTCCCATAGGTATTCAATGTGTACACATACCTATGCACACAGTACTTACATTTTATTCAGTAAACACATTATACACTTCTTGTGTACCTCCTTTTTTTCACTTTACGATGTATATACAACATTGTTGTATATTTATAAAAATAGAGCTGAATTCTCTATTTACTGGCTGCATAATATTTCAGCATGTGCACATTTTTAATTATATTACCAATTTATATAGATGAATATTTTAGTAGTTTCCAATCTTTTGTCATTTAAAGCTTTAAGTCGATGAATTGTTTGTAAGTATATTTATTTAAATGTGCATACTTCATAAAGTAAATATGCTATATCAAAGCATAGGAACATTAATTTTATCTAATGAGGGCTAGGCATTGATATCTTTAGTAGCACCTTTTTATGTTTAAGACTTGGATGAATGAAATTGAAGTCTATACACTAAAAACAAGCCACAGCATACCACATTCTATAATTTCTTTCAAAGGAGAATTATTTCTTTTTAAACAGTGAGCCAATGCCTCTCACAATATTACCAATAAGTTTACCAGGAGCACACAATATTGAAAAGATCTCAGGGACAATTCTATTTATGGCTTTTTCAGTCCAGGAAGCATTATCATTTTGAGTAGTATCAATCATATTTTTCAAATGATTGAACTCTGCATTCAACTCTTCAGATTTCTTTTTAAATCCTTCTCTAAGCAAATCTTCTTGAACCTAAAAAAGGCGAGAATGGAAATAAAACATTTTAAATTCCCATGTTTTTCAAGAATTTCATTTTATATTTAAGAACTCTTTCATTTCACTCTTAAAATTGTTCTCTCTTACACAATCAAGGATAATTTTGCAACAAGGAATAATCCTGTCTTGGACCAAAACACTGAAAGAAAGCATAGTTTACAGTCTTACAAATATTTACATATCTATGGGATTTTGCTAAGATGCTAAGCCTGGCCTGAAGACAAATGTAATGTGTGCCAGTCACAATATGAGTTGAGAAGTAACCTTGGTTTGCTGGCACCAATTCTCGGTCCCACTTGGAATAATATGGGAAATATAGAAATAATGTGAAATATAGAAATAATGAGAAATTATACATTGCTCTAGAACCCTATTATAAACACGTACAGATAGCCAATTGGGAATTCTTCCTTTGCCATATGATTACTTGGGTAGACTCTTCATACCTGGGAACAGCACAGCAAGTTTGAAGCTGTCATATCCCTGTATTTTTAATCTGGACATTTCTGATAGTTTATTGTCAGCATAGATCTACCTTAGAGTCTCTGGGTAGTAGCAGAGTTCCTGATAATAGGCAATGATCTTGGTAAAGCAAACCAGTTGTTGATCATAATAAACACATGTGTTTCAAATAGCTGTTGCTTCAGGCCAAATAAGTCATTTTAAAATAATGGAAAATCACACCTCAGAACCTATTTATATTGTCCAAGTATTCAGAAGTGAGATGCTTTTCCTGACTGCTCCAGCATGTATGCACAGAATAGATTTCAAAGATATTTTTCAGGAAGAATCAAGATGGCAGCATAGGTAAACACCTGTATTTGCTGCCTCCCACAACCACATCAAAATCACAACTAAAATACAAAACAACTATCACCCAGAATTGTGGGAAAGCTGGCTGAGTGGAAGCATTACAACTAGAGAGGCGAAGAAGAAAGTGCATTGAGACTGGTTGAAGGTGTGGAGGCACAGAACAGGTTGGTCTAGAGCCGTTCTTTTAATCAGGAGGGAGATTGCCTCTGCAGAGGCCTCCTGGAGGACCAAGGAGTCCCAGCCCCACCCAGGGTTCCAGAGCTGGGGAAAGAAGTCCCTATGGTTAGTAAAAACTACAGACTGTAAAAACAAGTGCAGATTGGGGCCGAGTGACACACAGGCTGCTAGAGACCCAGCTGCTCCTCTTAAAAGGTGAGCACTGGGTGGACTGAATTTATAAGCTCCCACTTGCTTTGTGTTCCAGTGCTGTGTGAGGCTCTGGGGGACACAGATACATATGGGGAGAAACTGAGCTATCTGGTAGCAGGGCAGGAACACGGGGACAGCTTTCTTCCAGATCTAGGTGAGCACAGTGGTCATTGTTCCCATGCTGGGACCTCCCTGTGCAGGACTGACTGGCAGCCATTGCTGTTTTCTTCACCCTGGAGATTCCCTGGGACTCGCCCTATCCAATTTACAATACCACCCAAGCTGTGAGCAGTGGCTTTTGCTTATGAATGGCCTGTCCTTTCTCAGCCTAAAATCTGTCAAACAAGCTGCAGCTGGGTCAGGAAGCCCCAAAGCTATCAATAAAAGGACCAAGGTCGGCACCAGCACCAGCCTGCCTTGCTTTACAGCTAGGCCTCATCTGGGCACTTTCAGGAGGAATCTGCAGATCTCTCTGTGCACTTCCTTGGAGATCCAAGAGCCAGTGTACCCAGTGGACAGTGTGAGACCATACCAGATTACAACACTTCACATCCATAAGTGACACACCCAAGGAGCAGACTCAGTGAGCACCAAAGCCCCACTGAAGCAAATCCTGCCCCATAAGGGTGTCTCTTGCACAGCAGCTCTCCCACTGTAGTTGCAGCTGGTCCCAACAGCCAAATGGCTTGGAGGTCAATTCCTCCCAGTGACATCAACAGCAATCAAGGTTCATCTACAACAAGACTGTGCACACAGCCCACAAAGGGGTGAACCAAGAGTGTCCACCTCAGGTGATTGGGGAGGCTGAGCCATTGGGCCCTATAGGACACCTACTACACGTGGCCACTCTATCAACTCAAGGAGACTTAACAGCTACCCAATACATAGAAACAAACAAAGGGAAACAGCCAAAATGAGGAGACAAAGAAAGAGGTCACAAATGAAAGAAATGGAAGAAAGCAAGCTATTGGATACAGAGTTCAAAACCACAGTTATGAGGTTACTCAAGAATTTTCCAGAAACCTCCAAGGAACTTAGTGAGACCTTCAAGGATCTTAGTGAGAATGTTAAAAAAAAAAAAAAATGGAAAAGGACCAGCATACACTGACTGTAATAAAGAATAATATGCAGGGATTCAACAGTAGACTAGAGGATCCCAAGAATCAAGTCAATGATTTGAAATACAAAGAAGCAAAAAATACCAAACCCTGAAGAGCAAAAAGAAAATGAATCCAAAAATATGAAGATAATGTAAGGAGCCTCTGGAACAACTTCAAGCGTACCAACATCCAAATTATGGGTGTGCCAGAAGAAGAAAGAGAGCAGGATATTGAACACCTATTTGAAGAAATAATGACAGAAAACTTTCCCTACCTGGTGAAAGAAATAGACTTACAAGTCCAGGAAGCACACAGAACCCCAAACAAGAGGAATCCAAAGAGGACCACACCAAGACACATCATAATTAAAATGCCAAGGGGAAAAGACAAAGAGAGAATCTTAAAAGCAGCAAGAGAAAAATAGTTAGTTTCCCACAAGGAAGTGCCCATACAACTGTCAGCTGATTTCTCAACAGAAACTATGCAGGCCAGACAGGAGTGGCAAGAAATCTACAAAGTGATGAATAGCAAGAACCTACACCCAAGATTACTCTACCCAGCAAAATGAATAGCAAGAACCTACAACCAAGATTACTCTACTCAGCTCAATGACCATAGAGCACTACTGTGGCCATGTCAGGACTTACCTTCAATTTATGCTCCAACATCATATTCTGCTCTCTTAATATATTCTCTCTGTCTCTTTCCAGCTTCTCCTTCAGTTGCGATATATTTTTCTCAAGACTCCTCTTCTGTGCCTCCATCTGCTGCTGCTGCTCCTGTAGTTTCTGTCTCAGCAGCTCCTGTTCCTTCTCAGCTGCCTCCTTCTTGGCCCTCTCCACTGCCCCAGGGAGGTTTGAGAGAAGGAAGAAAATTATGTGAGGAATAATCTCTACCTGTGAAGCCACGGCCCACGTTGCCTGGGTTCAAAGGCCTAGAGAAAGGGCCGATGCGCAAATTAATATTCAAGACAAGAAATATAAATTTGGAAATTATGGGGGAAGCCAGATGTGAAGTTAGTTCAAGTGATTAAGCTCCACTGAATCTCTGCACCCATCTTCTTTTTATTTACTAGAATACACAATTGCCTTTTAGGAATGCAAACAGGCATATTAAAGGTAATATTTAGTAAACAGCAAGATTATCAGGTTAAGGGGGTTGCCTTTGGCCATTCAGTCAGCAGCAGGTAATAATATGCAGATATTCAGCCTTCTGAATATCAAAGCCCTATTCAGCCTTCTGACTGGACTTCTCGCATTTATATTAATTACTGTTAATCTTTGCTTCCAGCAATTCCCCCTTCTTTGATTTCTTAATAGACGTTGAAAGGAGTATATGCGGCTTGCGGAGTTCGGATCCTTTTAAGACTTTTATTCCACATCTGCAGACTAAAATTAAACATGTAATTACAACAATGAGACAGGCAATAGTGGTTATGCTAAAAGGAAAATGTAAGGAGATCCAATGAAAAGGATTAAATTCTTTCATGTCCTTTTTTAAATTGCTGCCAGGCATCTAAGGAATTAGTTTGTAAGTTTGCCTGGGATAATCATACAATATGCTGCTGTAATTTTAAAATATTAGGGGTGGTGTTACCTTTACCCCAAGCACCAAGAAGGTGATTTTTTATTGACACAAGCGGTGGTAAATACCGTCTTGTTGGGAGTGCTCTACTCAATGAGTGAGTAGCTTTAACGTATAGATAGGATGCAGTCCCTTTTTGTTTCAGGATGCGATTATTACTATACGCAGACCTATAAGGACTCCAACCCACAAAGGAAAAACTGTTATTAAGTTTGCTGCTGTTGGGTGCCATTCATAAGACATTTTACATAATGGTTTAGTCAGGGAGGTATTAGTATTGTTACATTTTCTTTGCCTCTCCCAGGAGCAAGTAGGGATAGTAAATGTATTTGGGCTTTCACTTCCCCCTCCTTTGGTGTCCATGCTAGCCAGAAAAACCTCTCTTTAAAGGAGCAGTAGTTTGATTCTGGGTCATACAAAATCTGGGTGGGGACACCCATGTAATTATACCTTGCCCATACACTTCCCTGTCCCACCTGTGGTCCTGCTGGATGAACAAGGTACTTGGTATTATTGGCAACTATACTAGGTGGGGGATCAACCCGCATAAGGGATATTACCCATGGAGGACTTCCCCATTTGCCCCTGATGGTATGACTGCACAGCTGGTGACTGCTAGCATGGCAAGAAAGACATTCTCAGGCATTCTTGGGGTTCCGGTCTCCTCACAAATTCCCTCGGATTTCTGGACTGTCTCCTTTATCATTTCCCAAGTCATCTCCCGGCTGTTTATTGTCTGCCTCGTTTTCCTCACACTCCTTATCTTCAGTGTGTTCCCTGGGGTTTCTGCTGTTTGTGGCTGGGGTAGTTGATGTCTGCAGCTGCAAGATAGGGCTCCAGGTACAAGGTTTTCATTAATCTGGCCAGTTCTGCTCTCGGATCCATGTTGCAATTTAATATTTCTTGTGGGAATCCACATGGGCATGGAGAAATTTTCTGAAAATACACAAGCATAACCTCAACCAAATGTTAGCAAGAGGTTGGGGCCCTTCCACAAACCAGACTCTGGATCTTTCCATTTAACTAGACCAGTGGTTGACAAACTGCAGCTCGTGAACCACATGCAGCTCTTTGGCCCCTTGAGTTTATAGTAAAGGCCAGCTTAGGAGTACCCTAATTAAGTTAATAACAATGTATATTGTTATACCTATATAGTTTAACTTATACCTATATAGTTTAAGTTTAAAAAATTTGGCTCTCAAAAGAAATTTCAATCATTGTACTGTTGATATTTGGCTCTGCTGACTAATGAGTTTGCCGACCACTAGACCATTTTCCTTTGTCTTATTCTGATACTGTTGTGGAGCGAACATGAGTGAACGACCACTGGAGTCCAGACCAAATTAAAATTTAGGGAGCCTTTATTAGCCAGCTGGCCAGCCAGCAACTGCTCTGTCTTTCTCCACACAAGGAGTCCAGAGAGCAGCCCCGACCCTTTGTGCAGGACCACTTTTAAGCACATTAACCACATCCTGTTTTTGCAGAGCAGGCAATTTAAGACAAAACAGTTTTTCCCAAGCAACATCAGAGTCATGCCATTGACGGCCATGTTATTCACAGGGTCATCCTGTTCTTCAGAAAGCTGACAGTGTTCTATGAAAGAAGGCCTACGTGCTGGGAAGGGGCCATGAGACCCTATCTCAAGGCCTGGCCTGACGTCAGCACTGACAACTCTATCTGGGGCATAGTCCATGGCCTCTCTGGAATGGTAGTAGTAAGCATGCTCAAAAATTCCCACTCTCTAACAACACCAGTGTAACTCCAAGGGTGTCTTGCCATCAGCATTACAAGTGAAAAAAATTAAAGTAATTAAGGCTTGGTGCAGCCTACCCACAGGTGATTTCTCCATAATAAACCCCCCTTTTTGTTTTTCAAGTTGGGATTTTAGTTGCTGATGGTGGCGTTCAATAATGGCCTGTCCTTGGTAATCATATGGTATTCCCGTAATGTGCTGAATTTTCCACTTTTTTGTGGAAAATTGCTGGAAATGACAGCTTGTGTAAGCAGGCCCATTATCAGTTTTAATAATTTTTGGAATTCCCACAACAGCAAAAGCAGCTAGGCAATGATTAATAACCCATTTTGCCCTTTCCCCTGTAGATGTAATAGCCCATAGGACTTTTGAAAAGGTGTCTTCAGAGACATGCAATGCCCCAAGGCATCCAAAAGGAGTATAATGTGTTATATCCATTTGCCAGATATGGTCCCTTTTCAATCCTCAAGGGTTAATTCCTGTATTAGACTCTTGAGGAAGATGTAACATGCAAGTGGGACATTCTAGGATAATCTGTTTTGCCTGCTGCTGAGTGATTGAAAATTGTCTAGACATTTTTGCAGGCTGATGTAAACGTTGATGAGATTCTGAGGCCTGTTTTAATAAAGCAACCAATTGATCAGCATGTGCATTTCCTTTTGTTAACAGGCCAGGTAATAAACTGTGAGCCCTGATGTGACTAATATAAAAGGGATATTGTCTCTGTTGCACAATCTGCTGAACTATTTTAAATAGTAAAAATAAACTTTGGTCACTGAGCCATTTCAATCAAGCAGTTTCAATTCTATTTATGAGACCTGCAGCATAAGAAGAGTCAGAGATAATATTAAGAGGCTCTTGGAAATTCTACAATGCAGCCTTAATAGCTTCTAATCCAATTCTTTGTACAGAAGTATGACTAGTTTGGATGACTCTGTCTGAATTCATTGCATGGTAAGCAGCTTTACCATCAGTAAAAACAGTTAATGCTCCAAGAATAGGTTCCTGCTTAGTACTTATTGGTATAATAATAAGGGTATAATATAAAAATTGTAGTAATTTGTTTTTTAGTAGGTGACAACTAAATTCCCCTGAATATCCACTCAGTCCAATTTGCCAATTTACATCAGTCTAAAATAACATTTTTAATTGCCTCCCAGTGAGGGAAAGATAGGTGCATTGGGGTTCTTCTCCTCTAAGCTGCCTGCAACACTTTCTAAGTCCAGACATCAATTGAGCCATAAGTTCTATATATGTAACTACAGTTTTAGAGGATTGATGCCCTAAGTGGACCCATTCAATAATAGCAGGAGAGTTTTTATTTTGGAAGATTACTCCCGTGGGACTATTTGCAATAAGATTAATCTGTCCCAATAAAGGCAATTCAGGCAGTACGCGTGTTACTTGGGCTAAGGAGATTGCCTGCTCAATTCTTAGTAACTCCTTTCTAGCTTCATCTGTCAATACTTGGGGTGAAGAAAGATTAGAGTCACCTCTAACTATATTAAATAAATTTGTAATTTCTCCTGTAGAGATTTTTAGATAAGGTCTTAACCAATTAATTTTCCCTTATAATTTTTGAAAGTCACTTAAGGTTTTAAGGCAATCTTTTCATATTTCCACCTTTTGAGGCCTAATATATTGGTTTTCAATTATGGTTCCTAGATATTTGAAAAGCATTTCTTTCTGTACCTTTTCTGGAGAAATTTTTAAGCCCCATTTAGGAAGTTCCTTTTCTAATTGGGAAAACATTGCTAAAGTTTGTTCTTCCCGTGGACTCACTAGGAGCAAGTCATCCATGTAATGGACAATATAACACTGGAAATATTTGTCCCTTAAAGACTGAATAGCTTGAACTACATATTTCTGACATAAGGTAGGGTTATTGGCCATTCCTTAAGGCAAAATCTTCCATTGATATCTTTTCATAGGCTCTATATTATTAATAGATGGCAATGAAAAGGCAAATCTAAGTTTATTTTGAAATGCTAAGGGAATGATGAAGAAACAATCCATAAGATCTACTACTATAAGAGAACAATCTAGAGGTATTTGTGAAGGTGCTGAGAGTCCAGGCTGTGAAGCTCCCATGGTATTCCTAGTAGCATTAACCGCTCTAAGATCATGTAACAAGCACCACTTTCCTATCACCTTCTTAGGTATTGTAAATATAGGAGTATTCCAAGGACTATTGGAAGGCTCTATATGGCCAGCCTCTACTTGTTCCTGTATTAATTCATGAATATGACTTAATTTCTCCTAGGTTAATGGCCACTTGGTTAATCCACCCATATAGGTCTATCAGCTTTCCACTGTATAGGATCAGCTTGGGGTGAGGAAACTGAGCAATGACCTCTCCTAAAAAGGCCGATATCCTAATCCTTATCTTCCTGTGTTTCCCTTGGCTTGAATTGGTTCTTTAATCCCCTGATTATCTTTTCCTAAGCCTTGACTAGCTTGATATTCCCTCTGAGTTATTAACTGTTGTCCTTTGCTGGTAATAATACAAGCTTATAAACCTTCTAAAACATCCAGGCCCCATAAGTTGACTGCAATTCCAGAGACTACATAGGGCTGAAACCATCCTGTTTGTCCTTCCTCATCTTGCCCCTTTAACACTGCAGCACTGCGTTGCATATTATCAGGGACTCCAACTCCCGTAATAGAGCACATAGCTTCTACCATGGACCAACTTAGTGGCCAGAATTCTTGACTGATAACACTAACATCTGCTCTAGTGTCTACTAAACCTTTAAACAGTTTTCCCTCTATTTTTAGATTGATCATAGGATGACTTTTGCTAATTTCCTGTATCCAATGTAGTATAGCTGAGCTTCCAAATCCTTGTGTTCCTCTTTTCCTATTTATAACTTCACCCTGCTGAATAGAAGGTAAAAGCAGGAACTGAGTAATTTTCTGTCCTGGGGTAATTTTCATAATATGTCTGCATTCTAATATTACCTTGCTTTGTTCCTCATAGTCTAAATCTATGACTCTAGGAAAGACATTCAGTCACTTTAGAGTGTTTCCACGTCTTCCTAAGATTATGCCTGATGTTCCTGGTGGCACAGGTCCCAAATTCCTGTAGGAACATCTTGTCTAGCCATATCAGGGATCAGGGTGATTGCTATTGTACTATTGAGTTCTAGGCCTGTGCTCCCTGGAGTGGCTCAGATGAGGGAATCCACTGTGGGCCTTGCAGGGTGAAAATTCCCCTTTTTTACTGACAGGGCTGGGGAAGCCCCTCTGGCCATTTCTCTGTGGTTGGCCATTTCTTATGTCTCGATTTAATGGCTGCCCATTTCTATAAAATTTAGATCTACACTGACTAGCCCAATGAGTTCCTTTCTGACACCTGGGTCATAAATCTGTGTTATCTGAATTGGGAGGTGGAATGCTCACACCTTTCCCTTGAGTGCCACCTTGTGATCTTTTTGGTTTCCTATATTCTTTTTTGAAGTGTCCTTGCTGCCCACAGTTGAAGCATTTTTTATTCCCCCGCTGTTACCCCCGCAGCTAGTAAGCTTGCCTGAAAAATGCCTGACCCCATGTTCTGACATGCTGGAATCATTTCCATAATGGTACTATTTTTTCTTAGAGGCGTCAGACATTTCTTACAATCAGCATTGGCATTTCCATAAGCTAATTGCTGAATCAAAATGTCTTCTGCTGTCTCATGTTGAATCTGCCATCTCACTGCTTGAGTGAGGCGAGCTACAAAATCAAAGAATGACTCAGTGGGCCCCTGCATGCACTTACTAAAGGCTCCCTCAGGATCTCCTTTTGCTGGTAAAGTCCACCAGGCTTTTCTTCCACAAAGTCTAATTTGTTCGTAAGCTTGTTGTACGTACTATAGCTGATTATGCACGTTACTAAATTGCCCCTGTCCTATAAGCATCTCAAAAGTTATTTGAACATTCTGTCTGAGATTTACAGAAGCTTGTTCTTGACATTTCTCTAAAAGTTCTCCCTTCCATAGCAAATAATCTCCGCCATCCAGGGCTGCATGGGCCAGAGAATACCAATCATAAAGAGCTAGGAATGCATCAGAAATGTTAGTCATAATTTCTCCAGTAAATGGATCAGTAGGGCCATTTTGCATTATGCTGTCACGCAATGCCTTTATCATTTTAATGTCAAATCTTTCTTGCTGTCTTATTATTTGATTTGGGAATTGTGAGTTAGCTACCTGTATAATTGGAAAAGCACGTCTGTCCTCCACCATCATGTTCTTTAATCCTTTTCGGATAGGTCTTTGCATAGGTAATTCTATTAGTGGCAGTTTAAATGTTTCAGGATCAGGACATGAAGGCCACTCCTCCAATTTATCTTTCTGCTCTTTAGGAGTGGAGGGTGCAAAGGGAGGAGGTTTTTCTTCTATAAAAGACTCTAGCAAATGCAATACCATTTTCCACAAGAAGAAACAATTTAGAGGCAACCTTTGCCCCTGCTTCTAAGCTTCTTTCAAGTTCTGAACTACTCTTTCCCAACATTCAACATCAATGTACTCTCATCAGGAAACCAAGGATTATATTCTATAATAATCTGCAGAAACTGTAAAAGAAGATATTCTGACACCTCAATTCCCTTATCCTTGAGCATACAAGCCAAAAGTCTACAAGAAAGTTTCTCCCCTTTTGACAAATTCTGCCCCATTATGGTCTGGCTGAAACAAAAACTTACTCATAAACTTATGGATCCACAGGCTTCCAAAGCTGTCATGAGCTTTACACACAGTTAATCTCCCACCATTCCACTGATTCACCTCTCTGGGTGATTGTTTTTTCGCTCCAGCAAAATCTTTTTCTCCAGGTCCCTGTTTCAAGGTGCCAGATGTGAAACCACAGCCTGCATGGCCTGGGTTCAAAGGCCTGGAGAAAGGGCTGACATGCACATTAATACTCAAGACAAGAAATATAAATTTGGAAATTATGAGGGAAGCCAGATGTGAAGTTAGTTCAAGTAACTAAGCTCCACTGAATCTCTGCACCCATCTTCTTTATATTTACTAGAACACACAATTGCCTTTTAGGAATGCAAACAGGCACATCAAGGGTAATGTTTAGTAAACAGCAAAAGATTATCAGGTTAGGGGGGTTGCCTTTGGCCATTCAGTCAGCAGCAGGTAATAATATGCAGATATTCAGCCTTCTGAATATCAAAGCCCTATTCAGCCTTCTGACTGGACTTCTCCCATTTATATTAATTACTGTTAATCTTTATTTCTAGCATCTACCCTCCTGAGCTCTGAGAACAAACCAAACTGCAAGGGGAGGTGGAAGACTCTGAGTTGCTCCCTTGTCCACACTATCAAGAGCACATTTCAGAGTGTAATGGGAAAGGTCCTGGCTGGCTAATGTGTCCTAGTAGTTTCAGAGTTAGAGAGTATGTCCCACAGAAGGAGAGAAGACTCCTTGTTTCAGGAAGGTTTTATTCTCACAGCTGTCATAGGACACTGTAGTTACTTGCCATCCGTGGTGAGCCAAGTCCGGCCCCTTACCTGCCATGGCCTTCTCCCCATCCGTGAGAGCTTTGTCTGACTGCAGGATGGAATTCTCTATTGCTGCCTGCGATTGCAGGAACCCTTGGAGAACCTCATTTGCCTGAGGAGACAAGAAGGAACAAAACTTTGATTTCCACTGGGAAGAATAGGCTTCAAAATAACAATGTCCATGTAATTTTTCCTTCCCGATTAAAACTGCATCATATCTCCACACAGTTTCCAAGCTCCTTAGAGAGACTAGAAGCTCTTCATACCCCCTGAAGTCTCTCTCCTAGTGCTACATTCTTCTATTCACTCTACATTCCAGCCCATGAGAACCATGTTCAGTGCTACAAAACCAGTCTCTGGTGCTTTTGCATATTTACCTTTCAGGGAGAAAATGTTGTCTCCAATTAGTGTTCTCCTCTGCCACTTGCTGGCTGTATCTTTAGGCAAGTCATTTTAACCCATCTCTGCCTCTCAGTTCAGATGTGTAAAATGCTCACAAAATGTATAGATGCCTCTTAATGCTAGTTGAAGGATAAAATTAAAATTCTTGGGAAAGAACTCAATATTATGTCTTAATACTAAGAGTTCAATAAATGTTAACTGCGTTATTATCATTATTATTTTAATATTATTACTTGTTACCCCCATTTATATAGCCAACTATCTCAGATTCATAAGTATTTTAACATTGTATGCAATTGTGTACATGACTGACTTCCTTTTCTCTTTTGATCAGTCTTGAATACAAAAACTCTGACCTTAACTTGTAATTTGTTTGCCTGACACACTGAATGTCATATTGTTTGATAGAAAATGATTATTTCTCTTCTGTCTTTTATGAATTTCAGAAATCCATATTTATTTGTGAGAATGGACATTGTGACTCTAATCAGGAAGAAAGACAAAATTATGGGCCTTTAACGCTAAAACAGTCATGATAGCTCCATGCCCCGATATTACCCACAACTGGTGCTGTGACCGATTTCCAGGAGACCCTCTTGACTTTCATCTGTAGGATCCCTATGCTCCCCTTATTCTTCATTTTCACTCCTTTCCTGGGCACTTGCCAGTAGTCCCGTTCAATCCTTTCCTTTGTTTCCATGTAGAGCTTGTGTCCACCAGGAACAGAGAAAATGCCTGCTGAAATACTTTCCATTAGGGGCTTGGAAAGCTGCTCAAGTTTATCCAGGCAGTATTTAACAGATTCCTCTTCATTTTTCAGCAAGAACCCATCCTTCTTATCCTTTATGATTTCCTGTAAAGGAAGTATAGAGGGGTGTTACCAGGAGAAAGGAACACAGGAGAAAAAATTCCAAAGAATCTAGTGGAAGGAAGTCTAGCTGTGGTCCTCATGAGAAAAGCATTCTGTTGGAGAAGGACATGGAATAAAACAGAAATTGCAAGGCTTCCTTTACTCACAACCCTGAAAAGTCCATGTGAGGCAGGGGAAAGCTTCTAACCCCCTTGGGTCTCAGGTTCTTCATCAAAAATGTTGGTGTTGAATTCCTTTATCTCTATGGCTTCCTGCAGCTGTAACTTTTGTTAATTTCATCTTCAATGACACAATGATACAACAAGGAGCCATAGGAGTTGAAAATAGCCTGGTATGAGGGTCTGTTAAGAGATGTTTGTTTCCTGGGAATGGGAGATGGTTCTCAAAAAGCAACTAGCGAAGAAATTACTTTCAGATATTCTGGGCAGGCTTGAATTCAATGTAAGTATTCAATTCAGAAAGATATCTATACTGATTCTGCATCAGAGACCAGATAAATTTTTACATAAAGTACCTGAGGTTTGGTGGGGAGAGAAGAAGAAAATGCAGTCTTTTGAAACGCTATCCCTCAAAAGAATCCAAACCACTCCATCCATGAATGAGAGAGGAGGACTGGGGTCAGAAAAGTTCTTCTAGGCTTAATTTTCAATGAAAAGGTCACAAAGGGTAAATAAATACTAAGCCAAAGTACCATGAGATTCTTCTGGAACGCCTGGTTGTCATCCTTGAAGGAGTGCTCCATGAAGATTGCAATGGCTTCCTTCTCACAGGCTGCATGCTGGTCCAGGAGCTCCTGCAGAGTGTCTGTGGGGAAGCTCACTCTCTGGGCCACTACTCACTGTAGTGGTCGGCTGCCTTCTGAACAGCCCCAGAGTTCTCAATTTGGGCCAGAGTTGTCATGGCATTCTCCAAACAAGGCACTGCTCCACTGTTGATGGCATCCACATAAGTCACCACCAAAGTCCTTAAGCCTAATAAGCCAGGAAATTTAAGAGATATTACTCAACAGGATCAATGATTCAGAAACTACATTGCTAAATCTCTCTTTCTGTCTTTCTGTCTCTCACAAACACACATATGTGTATGCGCACGCGCACACACACACACACACACACACACACACACACACACACAAACACTACTTTCTTCTACTATTATTGGTATATGCAGACAGATATTAACAAGAGACCAGGGAGCTAATAGAATCCGAATCCAATAAAGCCTGATTAAGAAGGAAAAAAATAGCCTTATAGTCACCCTGGGGAGTCCACCCAACTAATCAGGATAGGAGAAAATGGTGCAGAGGGAATTTCTTTACTAAGTACCTGAGCAATAGGAGCCCAATGACTAAGCTAGGAAGCATGTGCAATAGGAGCCAAAATGTGGACTATACATGGGGGAGGGCACAAAACTGGGAAAAGTTGGGGGAAAGAATGCCTAGGGGAAGGGCACAAGCCCTGAAGAAAACAGGAAAGAGATTGGATAGTTTTCAAGAAAGCCTGCTCTTTTGCAAACTCAAATATATAAGGGAAAGGTTAACAAATACCTCAGGGCAGTACCTGCCCTCTAGTCTGACAGCTCTCTGTCTCCCTGAGAGTATACTTCTCCTTTCACTTTAATAAATCTTACCATTATCGTATAAAACTCCTCCTACAACAGGGTCCCTGAAATTCCTTTCACACAACACCATGGAAGAACATATTTCCTCCAGTAACACTATTGTTTCATTAACTCTTAATTTCTATGGTTTTTCAGGCCACAAGGCTAAAATAATTCAATATTCACCTTTATCGAACATACTAAAGGATATCTGGAAAACACAATTTCCCATTGAACATCTTAGAAGCAAATTGTTTACATAGGTAGACAGATGAGGCAGGGTAAATGTGATCCTATATTTTTCTGAATTCTGAAGTTTCCTGTAAATTTTCAGAGCTTTATGGGCTAAGGTGCATTATTAAATTGCTCTAAACCCCCAAAATATCTTCAGTATTCTTCTTGCAAATCTCATTCATTATAAAGGACTTCAATTAAGGAAATAGTGTATTCTATTTTTTATCCCCAGATAGTGATTCCTTTTTAGTAGATGTTTTATATGTATGGATGCTGCAGATTTTCCTGTCAATGGTTGTACTTTTGGAGATGAATTTATAAACATCCAAAAGTGTGATAAGTGTACCTGTGTCTTCATGGAATATGAATATCTGTAGACCCACAATTCCATGTAGAATCAAACACAAATCCTGGAGAACACATCCTATACTATATTCAACAAATATGAGGTCCCACAAAATGCGAAATGGAGACTCACGTTTCCCAGTGACCATGATTCCTTCCCTGAGGGTCTTGGTTCTTGCCTGGGTGAGGATGTAAGAACAGAAATTCTTTATTTGTTCCTTGAAGTTAGAATCCAGTTGGCTGTCTGCAACCTTCTCAATATTGGCTAGTAGTTTTTTGTCATTTGTTGGCCGGTCAAAGACAAAACACTTTCGTCTTGGAAAGAAATGCCGAATGCACTCTCTAGGGAGATTAGATATTTGAGCTTTGGGATTCAGGCCTGAAAAATTAAAACAAACAAAAACAAAAACAGATATTACAATAGGAACAGCTTGAGGACAGGGACCTAAAGACCTTTATGACATGGATTTTTGTATCTTTGCCATATTCTTTCTGTATAACTTCTAGTTATAACCCCTTTAGCATGGACATCCAAATGCTTCTTTAACATCAGATTTACCAATGATACAACTTTGGGGGGAAATTTTGGAAGAGATTAAATATGCTTAAAAAACAACAACCTATTGCTGTTATCAGACCTAAAAATGGTAGAGTATTGTCTATATTGTCAATATTAGCTACTGAGTGAATAACAGAAACATGGGTCAAATGTAAGTTTTTGGTCTACTTGATGCCAAGGGGAAATGAAGCTGTGGATCATAATGAAGAGCCCAAACAAGACTTAATGAAGCAATGTTAGAAATAACACCAGATTATCTAAGGAAAACTGTTTAGATGCTAAAAATAGTGTGTACAGCATTAGCTTTTAAAAAAATAAAATCCTCTGAAGAGTGAAAAGTAAATGTAGCTAAAACATAATTTTAAGATATCACCATTAGTCTCTAAACTCTTTAAGGTAAAGAACTATATTTCATTTGATAGCTTTGCTGTTCTGTGTAGCCCATTTCTCACTGTTCTGAGGAACCATAAATAGAAACATGAAATCAAGAGTGTATAAATCAGAAGTGGTATTTCTTTCAAAGTTTCATCAGATACCTACATGCCCATGTAGATGTAACCCATTCAAATATTTTTATTATTTTGAAATTGTAGCATGGGTAAATATGTGGAAATTGAAGGGAAAAAAAGCTATAATACAGATAGAAAGAATTAACATAATTAAAATGTCTATAATGCCCAGAGCAATCTGTAAATTCAACACAATTCCTCTCAAAATACCAATGGTGTTTTCACATCACTACAATAAATAATCCAAGAATATATATGAAACCATAAAAGACCTTGAATAGCCACAGAAATACTGAGAAAGAAGGACAAAGTTGGAGGCATCATGCTACCTGATATCAAACTATAATACAACTTGAGGCCTGGTGCATGAAATTCGTGCATGGGGGTGGGAGTTCCATCAGCCAGGCCTGCACCCTCTCCAATCCTGGACCCCTTGAGGGATGTCCGACTGCCTCTCGCAATCCGGGACCACTGGATCCTAACCGTTCGCCTGCCTGCCTGCCTGATCGCCCCTAACCCCTCTGCCTGCCTGCCTGCCTAATCAGCTCTAACCAGCTCTGCCTACCTGCCTGATTGCCACTAACTGCTTCCCTACTGACCTAATCTCCCCTAACTACTCCCCTGCTGGCCTGATTGCCACTAACCGCCTCTGCCTCTCCCCGCACCCAGGACCCAGGATTCCCTCCTTTGGCTGGTTGCAGGCACACAGGACCCAGGCTTTCCTCCCTCTGGCCAGCCACAGGCACCCAAGACCCGGACCAGCTTCGCACAGACCTGCTGCATCCACAGGAAACTGTGAGTGGGCAGCTTTGCCCTGGCCACGGCCACAGGCTCCCAAGACTATGGTGCAGGCAGCTTGTCCCTCTCCTGGACTGCAGGAACAGGCACAGCCACTGGCGCCCGGGACCTCCAGGCAGGCAGCTTTTCCCTCTCCCAGGCCGCAGCCACAGGCACTGGCACCCTGGACCATGGGGCAGGCAGCTTGTTTCTCCCCTGGGCCGCAGGTGCAGGTGCAGCCGTTGGCGCCCAGGAGTGCGGGTCAGGCAGCTTGTCCCTCTCCCGGACCATAGGCACAGGTGCAAAAGCTGGCACCCGGGACCACAGGGTGGATAGCTTGTCCCTCTCCTGGGCTGTAGCCTGGCTGGTCCCCATTCCTGTCTCATGAACTCATTTGTGCCTGGCTGGTTCCCATCCCACTCTCCCTAGCTCATTTGTGCCTGGCTGGTCCCCATTCCTCTCTACCCAGTGTTGAGTATCTGAGCAGTTCCAGTGCCAGGGCATGAGGGTGTGATAACCATTTGGATATTATTTCTTTATTATGTAGGATACTATGGTAATCAAAACAGCATAGAGCTGGAATAAAAACAGACAAATAGATCAATGGAACACAACAGAGTCCAGAAATAAACACATGCAAATATGATCAATTAATAGATGACAAAGGAGACAAAACAATATACAATGGGGTAAAAACAGTTTATTCAATACACGGTGTGGGGAAAATTGGACAAATACCCGCAAAAAAAAAAAAAAGAAACTATATAACCTTCTTACACCATATACCAGAATAAGCTCAAAATGGATTAAAGGCTTAAATGTAAGACTTGAAATCATAAAACTACTAGAAGAAAACATAGGAAGTAAAACCTCAGGTATTTTTCTTAGCAATGTATTTCTCTTTATATCTCTCCTCTGGTAAGGGAAACAAATTAAATAAACAAATGGGACTACAACAAACTAAATAGTTTTTGCACAGCAAAGGAAGCCATCATCAAACAAACAACCACCTGAATGGGAGAACATATTCTCCACTGACACATCTGATAAGGGGTTAATAACCAGAATTTATAAAAACTTATACTATTCACCATAGGAACAAACAATCTGATTTAAAAGCAAGCAGAGGAGTAAATAAAAACTTCTCCAAAGAGGATATACAAGTGGCCAACACAGGTATGAAAAGATGTTCAACATCGCTAATCATCAAAGATATGCTAATTAAAACCACATTGAGATAGCACCTCATGCCTGTCCAAATAGCTCTCGTCAATAAATCAACAAACAATAAGTGTTTGCACTGTTGGTGGGTATGCATATTTGTACAGTTACTATGGAAAAGAGAATGGAGGTTTCTCCAAAGAATTAAAAATAGAACTACCTTATGGCCCAGTGACTTCACTTCAGGTTATATATCTGAAGAAATCCAAAACACTAATTCCAAAGAATATATGACTCCTATATTTATTGCAGCATTATTTACAATAGCCAAGATATGGAAGTAACCTATGTGCCCCAAAACAGACAAGTAGATAAAGAATAGGTAGTGCATATACACAGTGGAATACTACTCAATGATAAAAAGAATGAAATTGTACCATTTGAGACAGCATGTATGAATCTAAAGAGTACTGTGCTCAGTGAAGTAAGTTAGACAGAGAAAGACAAATATTATATGACTTCACTTATTTGTGGATTCTAAAAAACAAAATAAACAAACAAAATTGATACAGACTAATATATATAGGGAAAAAAAGTTGATGGCTGCATGAGGAGAGTGGGGGTGAAAAAAGTGAAGGCATTAAAAAATACAAGTTGGTATTTAGAAAATATTCATGGGTATGTAAAAAACAACATATGGAATATAGTTAATAATATTATAATATCTATGCATGGTGCCAGGTGGGTACGGGAAATATAGGGGGAATCTCGTTGTAAAGTATGTGTTATCTAACTACTATGCTATATATTTGAAAATAATACAAAATGATATTAAATGTAAATTACAATTGAAAATAGGTGTCAGTGAGTGAGGGACATTTAAATCCAGCAGGAATATCAGAGGCTGGCAGACCAGGCTGTCCTAGACAGGGAGCACGTACCACCACCGCTGTGGGTACTCCCTGGACTGTGGGGTACAGGAACAGAGCCCTTGCCATCTTGAAGGGGAGACCAGCCTCTTCTAGGAACTCATAAGCACCACCACCCAGACTGGCCTTGGACACTGCCCCCGACTTTGCAGCCACTCCAGTCAAAATCCTATTGCCTTGCTTATAGACCTACAGACCATAGGACTTCCACCTCCAAGGATGCATGGCTCCCTCAGCAGTAAGTGTGACTTCCTCCTCCCTGGCTGCCAACCTCCAGACACCACTTGCACCTTTTCAGTGTGCAGGCCTCCTGAGCTCACTGCCTCAAAGGTGCTTTTTGCCACTGCTGTGAGCCACAGCTGGTTGTGCTTGTATCCAAATAAGGGCACATGCCCTGACAGTAGAAATTGGTACTACCACCTTCCTTGCCACCTCCCCACAGACACAGCCGGTCATGCAACTTCAGGGCTAGGGCCCCTCTGAGTGCTCTACATAGGCAAACAACATCCAGGTGCCTTTGTGAGCTGCTGCTGGGTGCATGAATCCAATCAAGGGCACAAGGTCCCAGCAGCAAAAACTGAGTCTTCCCAGTCCACAGCTGCTGACCACCAGACACCAAATCACACCTTTCCAGAGCACAGGAAAAAGCAGCAGTGAACACCAGTAACTTGACTCTCAGTACATACATGCTAGAACTCTGTTTCTCATCACATGCACACAGGATCCCTGATTCTCAGTGCACACATACTGAGTGCCAGTGACTCCAATTCTCAGCACACACGTACATAGAGATCCTGATTCTCAGTGTGAGGCCACACCAAGTGACAGAGACTCTGATACTCAATTCTCGGCAGGTGCACACAGGGATTCGAATTCCTGGTGCATGCCAGGGGACTCTGATTTTGGGTGCATGAACATGGGGACTTGTTTTTTTCAGTATGGCACATACGGGGTCCCTCATTCTAGGTGCATGCACAAGGCTGCACTGAGCGCCAGTGACTCTGATTCTCGGAGCACATGGCACCCCCTGACACATGGCAGCCACAGGTCTAGGTGTCAGAGCTCTTCAGTGATACTCGGATGGCACAAAATTCCCACTGCACACGGCTCAGGCCACTGCAACTCAGCATTTGGACCTTCTGGTGAAAGTTAGAATGCGAAGACAATGAACCAATCACCAGAGAAAATAAAAAGAGGAATCACCAAGAAAGGAAATAAGTGAAACAAAAACATGCAATATGACAGAAAAAGAATTCAGACTAATGGTCATATAGTTCATACACCAGATGGATGTGAAAATCAACAATCAATGCAAAAATCAGGAAGAAATCAAAAGTGATATAGCTACAATCAAAACCGCTATGGAAGGTTTCAACAGTAGACTAGAAGAAGCAGAGGACTGCATTAGTGAGATAGAAGATAAGGTAGAGAAACAAGCCCAATTTGAACACCAACTGGAGAAAAAAATTAAAAAGCAGGAGAGCCTAAGTGAGCTTTGGGACAACATGAAATGTAGTAAAATATAGGACAAGAAAAGGAGCAAGGACTAGAAAATCTATTTAAAGAAATAATGGCAGAAAACTTCCCTAATATGGGGAAGAAAATAGTCACACAAGTACAGAGAGTCCCAAGCAAGATGAATCACAAGAGAACCATACCAAGATACATCATAATTACAATGGTAAATGTTACCGACAAAGAGAATCTTAAAGGTTGCAAGAGAAAGACAGAGTTACCTAAAAAGGATCCCTTATCAGATTATCAAAATATTTCTCAGCAGAAACACACCAAGCTAGAATGGAATGGAATAAAGTATATAAAGTCATGCAAAGCAAAGGACTGAATCCAAGAATATTCTATCCAGCATGACTATCAATCAAAATTGAAGGGAAACCAGGAACTTCATAGACAAGAAAATGCTAAGGGAGTTTATCACTACCAATCCAGCAATGCAAGAAATGCTAAAGGGAATGCTGTAAGAAGAAATAGATAGGGAGGAAGGAAGACAGGCATAAAGTACAGAAATGGCTACAAACAAGTACCTATCAATAATAACATTAAATGTAAATGGATTAAATGCTCCAATCAAAAGACATAGAGTACCTGAATGGATTAGAAAAGATTATATGTATATGAAAGATGCAAATTGACCATACCTCAGCTACACCCACCAGCCAATCAAGAGTGAGTATGCAAATTAATCCAGTAAAGATGGCAGGTTAATTTGCATTTGTAGGCATGCAGCGACCTGGGTCCTGGGAACATCCTCGGAACCCAGGCCACTCAGAGCCTGTAGGCCCTGAGCTGCTGGGGTCCCAGAACGCCTCAGGCCACTCCTCAACTATGGGCCTTGGCACAGCTCGGCTTGGGGCAGGGTGGCAGAGGCTTGAGCAGGGCCTGAGCAGAGCCAGGAGGCCCTGCCCAAGCCATAGCAGAGGCTTTATTGGAGCAGGTGGGTCATGCCCAAGCCATGGCAGAAGCTTGATTGGAGCAGGGGGGCCATGCCCAAGCCATGGCAGAGGCTTGAGCATGGCCTGAGTAGAGCCAGGGGGCCCTGCTCAAGCCATGGTAGAGGCTTGAGCAGAGCTTGGGGGAGGAGGAAAGAGGGGCCTGCCCAAGCCACAGTGGTGGCTTGAGTGGAGTGGGTGGTTGAGGGGGAGCCCTGCCCAAGCCATGGAGGCTTTAACAGGCCGGGATATGGGGGGATGGGGGGGGGGGTATCAGCCTTGGCTTGCCAGCAGTCCTGCCTCTGTGCATGAGCTGCAGAGGAAACACCTTTTCTGACCTCTCATTGGTTAAGCTCCCTGTATGCCACTGGTAATATTCTTAGTAACTTGGGTAATAAGAATCCAAAAAGGTGATCTAGGGTGTTTGTACCACACTCCTGGAGGGAAAAACAAAGGTCTGCTGCTGGAGGACTAAGAAATGTCATATCCTGCACTAGCGGGTTTGGCTCAGTGGACAATGCCTTGGCCTGCTGAATGCAGGGTCTGGGTTCAATTCTGATCAAGGGCATGTATCTAGGTTGCAGGCTCCTCCCTGGCCAGGGCCCAGGTCAGGGCACATGCAGGAGGCAACCAATCAAAGTGTCCCTCTCACATTGATGTTTCTCTCTGTCTTTCCCTCTCTCTTCCATACTCTCTAAAAATCAATGGAAACATATCCTCAGGTGAGGATTAAAAAAAAAGAAAGAAAGAAAGAAATGTCACATCCTATGAAAGACACATCTTGAAAATGCCTAAAGAAAGTTGTCATTATTTCATGGTGAAGAGACTGGAGTCTGTGTTGATCAAAACACCTTGGTGGTTGTGGTGGCTGGCAGTGGCTGCAGCAGCAGGGTGATGGGGCTGGCACCTTCCCCTGATAAGCCCGGTCGCCTCCTGCAGATGGAGGCCAGTCTGTGGCTTAGGTCCGCTCCCCAGGGGAGCGGGCCTAAGCCGTCAGTAGGACATCCCCTGAGGACTCCCAGTCTGTAAGAAGGGGCAGGCTGGGCTGAGGGTCCCCCTCCAATATATATTAGGGGCCCGGTGCATGAATTCATGCATGGGGGAGGGCCCAGCCAGCCTGGCCATGTGGAGGGGACATGGGCAATTGGCCGGCCTACCCGCTGGTCTAACTCCTGATTGAAGGGACAATTTGCATAGTAGCCTTTTATTATATAGGCTATACACTGAGTGGCAGGATTATTATGTGGTCAGAGATCATAATAATCCGGCCACTAAGTGTATATGCTGTCTACAGGAGACCCACCTCAGAACAAGGGACTCACACAGACTGAAAGTGAAGGTATGGAAAAATATCTATCAGGAAAATGGAAATGAAAAAAATGCTGGGGTAGCAATACTTATATCTGACAAATTAGACCTCAAAGTGAAGTCCATACATAACAAGAGACAAGGAAGGCCACTTCATAAGTCTAAAGATATCAATACAACAAGAGGATATAACTCTGGTAAATATATATGCTCCCAATGCAGGAGCACCCAAATACATAAAAAAAACTTCTGGAAGATATCAGGGGAAAGATTGACAGCAATACAATCATAGTAGGAGCTTTTATACCCCATTAACATCACTGGATAAATCCTCTAGATGAAAAATCAGCAAAGAAACAGCAATCCTAAATGATTCACTAGATCAGATTGACTTAATTGACATCTTTAGAACATTCCACCCTAAAACTATAGAATATATATTCTTCTTAAGCACACATGGGACATTTTAAGATAGACCACATATTGGGACACAGGCAAGGTCTCTCCAAATTCAAGAAGATTGAAATCATATCAAGCATCTTCTCAGATCAATATGGTATAAAATTAGAAATCAACTACAATAAAAACAAGCTCAAAAATTCAAACATTTGGAGGCTGAATAGCATACTATTAAACAATGATTGGGTTACCAAAGAGATAAAAGAAGAAATAAAAAAAACATCCTAGAAACAAACAACAATGAAGACACAACAATACAAAATCTATGGGACACAGTGAAAGCAGTCCTGAGAGGGAAGTTTATAGCCCTACAGGCCCACCTCAAAAAACAAGAAAAACTGGATGTAAACAATCTAACTCTACAACATGAAGAATTAGAAAGAGAGCAACAAGAAAAGCCCAGAGTGAGCAGAAGGAAGAAAATAATAAAGATCAGAGCAGAAATAAATGAAAGAGACTTAAAAAAAAAATACAAAAGAGCAATAAAACCAAGAGCTGGTTCTTTGAAAAAAATAAATAAGATTGATGAACCTAAAGCTAGGTTCACCAAGAAGCAAAGAGAGAAGACCCAAATAAACAAAATCCAAAATGAAAGAGGTGAAATAACAACAGACCCCACAGAAATATGAAGGATTGCAATAAAAAATACTATGAACAACTCTGATCCAACAAACTGGTCAACCTAGAAAAAATGCACATATTCCTAGAAAGATATGGCCTTTCAAAAATCAATGAGGAGAAATCAAAAAATCTGAATAGGCTGATAACTATGGAGGAAATTGAAGCAGTAATCAAAAAACTTCCAACAATCCAAAGCCCTGAACCAGATGGCTTAACAGGGAAGTTTTATCAAACATTCAAAAAAGAAATAAAACCTATCTTTCTCTGACTATTCCAAATAATTCAAGAGGAAGGAATACTTCTAAGGTCTATCTAGGAAGCCAGCATTACCCTAATCCCAAAACCAGATAAAGACAATAGAAAGAAAGAGAATTACAGGCCAATGTCCCTCATGAACATAGACACCAAAATTCTCAACAAAATTCTAGCAAATCGAATTCAGCATTACATTAAAAAGATCATATACCATGACCAAGTGAGATTTTTTCTGGGTATGCAAGAATGGTACAATATCCACAAATCAATAAACATACACACTACATAAAAAAACTGAGAGGTAAAAACCATATAATCATATTTATTGATGCAGAAAAAGCATTTGACAAAATCCAACACCCTTTCTTGATAAAAACGCTCAGCAAGGTGGGAATAGAAGGATCATACCTCAACATAATAAAAGCCTTATATGACAAACCCACAGCCAACATCATACTCAGTGGGCAAAAACTAAAACCATTTCCCCTAAGAATAAGAACTAGACAGGGATGTCCACTCTCAGCACTCCTGTTTGACATAGTACTGGAAGTACTAATCATTGTGATCAGACAAGAAGAAGAAATAAAAGGCATCCAAATTGGAAAAGAAGAAGTAAAACTGTCCTTATATGCAGATGACATGATATTGTACATAGAAAACCCCAAAGACTCCATCAAAAAACTACTAAACTTAGTAAAAGAATTCAGCAATTTAGCAGGATACAAAATTAACACCCAGAAGTCTATGGCTTTTCTATACACAAATAATGAACTCACAGAAAAAGAAACTAAAAAAGCAATCCCATTTACCATTGCAACAAAAAAATTAAGATACCTAGGAATAAATTTAACCAAGGAGATAAAGGACCTGTACTTAGAAATTTTCAGGATGCTGAAAAAGGAGATAGAGGAAGACATGAATAAATGGAAGAATATACCATGTTCATGGATTGGTAGAATCAACATCATAAAAATGATAATACTATCCAAAGCAATCTACACTGAGTGGCCAGATTATTATGATCTCTGAATATATAGATATATAGATATATATAGATATAGATATAGATATAGATATAGATATAGATATAGATATAGATATAGATATAGATATAGATATAGATATAGATATCTATAGATATATAGATATATAGATATATATTAGAGGCCTGGTGCATGAATTCGTGCATGGGTGGGGTCCAGCCAGCCTGGTCAGGGGGAGGAGACATGGGCAGTTCGCCGTCCTGCCTGCTGGTCGAACTCCTGGTAGAGGGGAAAATTTGCATATTAGCCTTTTATTATATCGGATATACACTGAGTGGCCAGATTATTATGTGTTCAGAGATCATAATAATCTGGCCACTCAGTGTATACATTCAATGCAATCCCCATTCAAATACCAATGGTATACTTCAATGACCTAACACAGACTCTCCAAAAATTCATCTGGAATAAAAAAAGACCCAAAATAGCTGGAGCAATCTTGAGAAAGCAGAACAATGTTGGAGGCATCACAATACCATACATCAAGCTATACTACAAAGTCACGGTTCTCAGAACTGCCTGGTACTGGAACAAGAACAGACATAGACCAGTGGAAGAGAACAGAGAACCCAGAAATTGACACAAGCCACTATGCTCAATTAATATTTGACAAAGGAGGCAAGAGCATACAATGGAGTCAAGACAGTCTCTTCAATAAATGGTGGTGGGAAAATTGGACAGATACCTGCAAAAAAATTAAACTAGTTCACCAATTTACATCATATACAAAAATAAACTCAAAATGTCTAAAGGACTTAAATGTAAGATGGGAAACCATAAAATCTTAGAAGCCACAAGCAGCAAAGTAGCAGACATTTTTTGTAGCAATATCATTTTTGATTCAGCTCCTAAGGCAATGGTAACTAAGGAGAAAATAAGCAAATGGGACTACATGAAAATAAAAAGCTTCTGCACAACAAAACAACAAGAAAGCCCACTGCATGGGAGAACATATTTGCCAATGTTATCTCCAATAAAGTTTTAATCTACAACATTTACAGGGACTCATACAACTTAACAAAAGGAAGATAAACAATCCATTCAAAAAATGGGCAAAACACCTAAATAGACACTTTTTGAAACAGGACGTACAGAAAGTCAAGAGACATATGAAAACATGCTCAAAGTCACTAAATCATCCAAGAGGTGCAAATCAAAACAATAATGAGGTACCATCTCACACCTGTCAGAATGGCTATCACCAACAAATCAACAAACAACAAGTGCTGGGAGGGTGTGGAGAAAAAGGAACCCTCCTTCACTGGTGGTGGGAATGCAGACTGGTGAAGCCACTGTGGAAAGCAGTATGGTGTTTCCTTAAAAAAATTAAAAATGGAATTTCCATTTGATCCAGTAATACCGCTTCCAGGAATATATCCCAAGAAAACAGAAACACCAATCAGAAAGGATACATGCACCCCTATGTTTATAGCAGCTCAATTTACAATAGCTAAGATTTGGAAACAGCCTAAATGCCCATCAGCAGATGAGTGGATTAGAAAACTTTGGTACATCTACACAATGGAATACTACACTGCTGTAAAAAAGAAGGAGTTCTTACCATTTGCAATAGCGTGTATGGAACTGTAGAGCATTATGCTAAGTGAAATAAGCCAGTCAGTGAAAGATAAATCCACATGATCTCAGTCATTTGTGGAATATAAAGAACATTATAAACTCATGAACAAAAATAGATAAAGAGGCACAAAAGCATCAAACAGACTGTCAAACTACAGCGGGAAGGCAGGGGAGGGTTGGTGGTGGGGGGTAGGAGATCAACCGAAGGACTTGTATGAATGCATATATAAGGACTTGTATGAATCCAATGGACACAAGACACTGGGGGTTGGGGGGTGAGGTGAGGGCATGTGCTGGAGGATAGGGGAGTCCGGGGGAAGGTCAATGGGGAAAAAAAGGAGAAATAAGTACTACTATTTGTAATACTTTAAACAATAAAATTAAATTTTAAAAAGAGAAAATTATTTTAAAATATCTTTGATATAGAAATTAAAATTATATTCTGATAATTATCAAAAATTACACAAATGGGTAGATTGAAAAGACAAAATATACTACTTCAGGTTTATGAGAACATAAAGTCATTTTTATAAATAACATATGTATAAATATATTAGAAAGCTATATGCTCATTTTTAGAAGAATTGTGTCTAATTACGTGAAAGATATTTTTTCATTAGATAGGCTTTTCATTGTAATTTTATGACAAACAAGTATTGGATCAGCTGTTTTCCTCAATACAGAAAAGCAGAAGCTAAAATAATAAACATGAGGGCTTGCTCTTTAGAAGGCTTTAGCACCACTCCTTTCAAAGTTGCAGTTGGATTCTCAGTTACAATGTATAAAGAACAAATGGGTTATGAATAGTTTTACTCTACTTTATGATCTACTTTTCTCAAGTGAACTTAAACTCCAGTCCAGAGAACTTTTCAACCCATTCCCAGCCACCATTTCTGCAGACTTCTAGTCTCAAGTACAACTCCAGACATGATGTTTAGTACCTCCCATCTGTATTGGACCATCCACTGCCCAGCCATGCTCCGTTACCTGGAACCAGCTTCAAGGCATTCTCCAGGTACTCATCTTCTGTGATAGGGTGGCCATTTAACTCCAACTCCAGGGAGAAATCCCGTATGGTCCAGATAAAGTCTGGAAAGAAACTCACGAACTCTATTGAATCTTCTATTCCATCTGGTTTAGAAGAGGACTTTGCCCTGATGAGTTCTGTCAGCTCTGTCACATAACTAGGACCTGGCTAAGGAAAATAAACTTTTTACCTACAATTCCCATATTTCTATCATTTAAAAAAAAAAAATAGTATTACAAACACTCTCTTTCACTCTGGTTCCCTTGGTCTACCAAAAGCAACTAAGTGAGAGGGAAGGAGAAACTGACTGAATTTCCATTCCCATTGACACCATGATACATGGAGGTTTGGTTCCTGGAAGGATACTACAGCTGCTCCAGGGCCTGGTGGTTGATGGTGCTCAGGCTGTTATAGACGAAGCTGCTACACAGAAGCACGGCCAGGGCAAAGATCCACGAGTCATTCTTAGGGTTGTGCTGGAAGTACATTAGGGCAAGACATTCAAGGATTTACCCTATAGAAATTCATCCAGACGCTAAGTCTAACAGTCCTTCCTTTTATTTCAGGTAATGTACTCACCGTGCAAACAAGCAATTTTGAAGATGGGAATAAATATACATATGAGCTTTAGCAATTACAAAACCATTACTTGTGACTGTGATTTTGTCATCACAGGATTTTCTTTTTAATGAATTGGATGAAATAAAATAACATATAAAATAATTTAGTGCAACAGCTGGTGTGCTATTATGTTAAATGAACGGTGTTAGCACATATTTATTCTACATATATTTGTTGGTTCTGGACTATATAAAATATTCCATAGTTAACATAACTGGGGATATATTCAAGAAATATTTTTAGGATGCTACTGAATATTTCCACTGTAGTTAAAATTAAAAAGCAGTTTAAAGTGACAAATACTACTTTCAAGGTGACGATGAACATCTAAGCAAGGAATATAACAAGAATAATATCTATAGGATGTTTTTATCAAATTAATGTATATAAGCATTGGAACCTGTAGCTATAATAGTAATTTAAGGGGGGAGGGAGGGAAGAGATCAACCGAAGAATTTATATACATATATGCACAAAATATGGACACTGACATAGCATGCTGAAGGCCTGAAAAGGGGATAGGTGTGGGGAAGAGGTGGTCAATAGGAGGGGAAGAAGGGAAAAATTTGTAATACTTTCAATAATAAATATAAATTTTAAGAAGTATTAAATTAAAATTTACAAGTCTATCATGGAAGACCAGAGCTCTGAAAGTTGTAAAATTTTACATAACATGAAGTCTTCCTCATCTTGATTGAAAAATTAAGAACTTAGCAGAGTGTGAATTTGAATAAGTGAAGGTATCCTCCACATGGAAAGACCCCCAGAAACAAAAGTAGACATGGCAGCATACAGAAGTCTTTTCAATAAAAGTAGAGTTATTTGATCTGACTGGAACAGAGGTCAAGAAATTAAAACTGGAAAGTGAACCTAGTGCAACCAGAAGAAGGACCTTAAAGGAGGGGTTAATTTGTTTGTATAAAACACAGCAGATCTAAATAATGGCACAATACAGAATTTTTGTTCTATTATAAACACTGTCTAAACTTGTTCCCCAGAGGAAAAGTGGAAAATACCTAGAAAATTTTGGAGAGAAATGCTGATTTGTCCATTTCTCTTCCAAAGCCCAATTTAAAAAAATGATTACAATAAGAAGTGGCACTTATGACAAACAATAGGTTATTTAGACAGCAAGACTGTTTATATATAAAAATAAACACAAAATTTCTAAGTCTTCTTTGGACAGAAATAAAAAGTTGTAGAAATTTAGGTACTATGCTATCTAATAAGAGTAATATGCCAATTGACTGTCACTTCAACACACAAGATGGCTGCCCCCATGTGGTCAAAGATGGCTGCCCCCAGGTGGACACAAGATGACTGCCACAAGATGGCCAGCAGGGGAGGGCAGTTGGGAGGGACCAGGCCTGCAAGGGAGGGCAGTTGGGGATGATCAAGCCTGCAGGGGAGGGCAGTTAGAGGTGACCAGGCTGGCAGAGGAGAGAAGTTGGGGGTGACCAGGCCTGCAGGGGAGGTCAGTTAGGGGTTGACCAGGCCTGCAGTGGAGGGCAGTTGGAGGCAATCAGGCAGGGGAGTGATTAGGGGCAATCAGGAAGGCAGGCAGGCAAGCAGTTGGGAGCCAGCAGTCCTGGATTGTGAGAGGGATGTCCGACTGCCCGTTTAGGGATCGGGCCTAAAATGGCAGTCAGACATCCCTTGAGGGGTCCCAGATGGAGAGGGTGCAAGCTGGGCTGAGGCACACACCCCCCATGCACGAATTTTGTGCACCGGAATTCTAGTCTATATAATAAAAGCCTAAGTGACCATTACTGCAGAATAACCAGAACAACTGGTCCCTATGATGCACACTGACCACTAGGGGGCAGACGCTTAATGCAAGAGCTGCCCCCTGGTGGACAGTGCACTCCCACAGGGGAAGGGCTGCTCAGCCAAAAGCCGGGCTCAAAGCTGGCAAGCACAGCGGCAGTGGCAGAAGCCTCTCCTGCCTCTGCAGCAGCACTAAGGAGCAGCAAGCCAAGCAGTAAGAAGCAGCAACAAGCAGGCAGGTGTAAGAAATGAAGGTCCCAGACTGCGAAAGGGCGCAGGCTGGGCTGAGGGACCCCACCCCAGTGCACGAATTTTGTGCACCAGGCCTCGTTTCCAAATAAGTCTCAAACTAAAGCAGAAAAGGAGAAATCATTCATTTTACTCTTTAGTAGAAAACTAAAATATCAAAGACCCATCTTAAAATGTTGTAGGACAAACACTTGCTTTTATAGAGCTATCTCATTCAGAGGTGTCTCAGGTCTTCCAGAATGCTTGGTGAGTACTTGGTGAACTTCACCAGAGGACTGCAGGTTCTTTGAGGGCAGGGCTTTTACATGGGTCACTAGTATCTACAGTACTAACGTAGAGTCTTGGGGATTTGGTGCTAGGCAATTGTTTATTAAACTGAATCAAATTATTCACCCGGTGTCTAGAAATAGAAAAAAAGTTGCTCAATGTACCATGACACCTCACCTAGAAATAAGAGTCAAACAAGCGAGCATTTGCCTGATATATAGTTGGATTTCTAGATTTCACAAATAGACCAAGCAGTTAAGTTAAAGATTTCATTATGAGAATATCCAGGTTGAAACCATTTTATCTGTGACTCTCTGCCTTACCTTTTGCACATCGCCCAGGCCCTCGGTGTCTAGAAGGACCAGAATGCAATCAGGTTTATAGGGGTGAGGCACACACCACATCCAGATGCCCTTGGTTTGAGACTCCACCGTAGAGCCCAGAGGGAAACCTATAAAGGAAAGGGAGACCCAACCCACAGTGACAGCAGACAATCTAAGCAACCAAGGGGCTACACAGTCAGACTTTTTGGAATGGAAGTACCCCAGAATATAAGATGGTGCTTTCTGTATTTTGTAAAAATGCTTTACTTCATGTGTCATCTATTTGAAGGAGGAGATGAATGTTAACTGTGAAAATGATACCCAACAAGAGCTCACAATGGAGGTGAAGTGCATCCATGAACCAGACATTATAAAGGTCACTGAATACCATAAAAAGAGCATTTTAAAGAAAGGTCCAGTAAAGGCCAAATATCAGTGGATAGAAGAGAGACATCTAAAGAAAATGAAATTCAGATAATATTTTTCCAAACAAAGTGATAAAAATAAAAATGGCAAATGGTGTGGGAGAGCTTGTTAACCACAATGGAATATGAACATACAAAGATATTTAAACATGATGATAGATATGCAATTATCTTTATACTAGAGGCCCAATACATGAAGATTCGTGCAAGAATGGGCCTTCCTTCCCCTTGCTGCTGGCACTGCTGCACTCCAGCCTGGAGCCACCTTTCTGCCTTCGCTCCGGCCCAGAGCCACCTTTTCACCTTGCCATGCTGCCCAGAGGCCTGGAGTGGTTGGGATGGTGTGGAATGCCTGTGTCATCGCCATGGCAATGATGCAAGCATCCCACCCCCCAGCCGCTCGGCAGCTGTGTATGCAAATTAACCCACCATCTTTGTTGGGTTAATTTGCATACTCACTCCTGAGTGGCTGGTGGGTGTCACAAAAGTATGGTAAATTTCCATCTTTCTCTTTTCTTAGTGTAGATATTCATGGGAAAAGCAACATTCTATAGAGAAAGCAATAAATGTTATGAGCAAGAGAGGAGGCACAATTTCAAGACCCCAGTGTTGGCACAAGTAAAAGAAGGAGTCCATGCATTACTAGGAGGGATTTTCCTTAACAGAAGTAAAACTATAAATATGGTAATAGAATTAAGGTAATAATTTAGTGATGAGCATTAGACTTAGAAGTTTGGTTTATTGAGAGGAATTTAGTTCTCTCTTCATGTAACCAAGGAAAAAAACTAATAAGCTGTGATACAGGTAGAGTAAAAACAATTAGCCCTGGCCTAAGATAACACCAATTAAGGTAGTAATTTATTATTAAGAATTCGAATTAGAAGGTTGGTTTATTGAAAGAAATTTAGCACTTTTTTTCATGTGACTAGTGAAGAAAACTAAGAAGCTGTGAAATAGCCAGAGTTAAAGAATTGTCTTCTGCCTGAGACACCACGCACCGTGATTCTGTCCTGCAAGCTGATTCATCAAGTAGGATTTGCCTGTACGATACAGTCCTGCAATGGCCACGACCACCACTGGCTGAGAAATCTGGTCAAGAATCTCTAGAGCTTCCTGATTCACTGACAGCTGCTCATTGCTGTTTTCCACCAGGCAAATGGGGGCCATCATGTTGGGTCTAGATGCCATGACAACCTGAAAACCTAGAAGAACATCCCAGTGGAAATAAGCTTACAATGCTATTTGAAATGAAGCAGAGTAGTGCAAAGCACCCATCATCTTAGGACAATGTGAGTGTTCTACTTTGTTCCTGTCATAGTAAGCATAAGCCAAGCCCTCCAGTGAAAAATTCATCTATTTTTGGTTCTATACTTACAGTGAATGTCTGCAAGGGCAAAAGTGTTCCAAATGCTTTGAGGATCTCAGATTGAATGTTGTTGATGGCACTGGGCAGCCACATCTTGTAATGCAGTTGAGTGGCTCTACCCAATGGCAGGATCACCCCTGAGAAGCAAAGCCATCACCTCATGTGAATATCCTCTCCCCAAACATAAGACTTAACCAGCTGTTAAGAGGACCCTGAGAAAGGATCTGCCTGAGACCAGAGCGACTTGGCGGCACAGCCAATAAATTTTAAGCCATAGGTTTCACATATCTCTCTATCTCATTGTCCTCATTGCTGAGAACAGCTATAGAACTAGTGATGAGTATGACTAGTATTCATCACAATCTAAGTTTTTAGCCTGACAATTTGGTTTGACATATGACAGACCAATAATATGTACTAGTAATATCTATTTATGATACTGAAGGAGTTTGTAGTTCCAGAAGAGAAACAACTTTTGATTTTTCTCCGTTTTGAGAAGTCTTCAAAATTCTTTTGGCCACAAAGTTTACCAGTCATTCCCTGTTTAGAGAAACTGAATCATATGTTATTTATTTTGTTTTTCAAAATGAAGTGTGTATCAAAATTTAAAAATATATTGAAGTTATAAGCCATTAAAAAGTATATATTAATAAAAATGTCAATAAAGAATAACAAGAAGTCGTCCCAATTTTTACATCATCCAAGTCCTGTTGAAAATATCCTTGTGATTGAAAAAAATCAACAACTATGTAAGACTATAGAGGAAATAAAAAGTGATATAGATATAATAAAAAACACTATGGAAATTTTGAACAGTAGACTAGGAGAAGTAGAGAACTGAATTAGTGAATTAGAAGACAGGGCAGCAAAACACCCCCAAACTGAACTCTAATTGGAGAAAATAATTAAAGGCCAGGAGGAGAGCCTAAGAGAGCTTTGGGACAACATGTAATGAAGCAACATATGAATAATAGGGGTGCCAGAGCAAAAATAAGAGGAACAAGGATTAGAAAAACTATTTGAAGTGATGATGTCAGAAAACTTCCCTGATTTAGGGAAGAAAAAGTTCACACAAGCACAGAGAGTCCCAAACAAGAAGAATCCGAAAAGACCCACACCAAGACTCATCGTAATTATGATGGCAAATGTTCAGGACAAAGAGAGAATCTTAAAGGTTCCAAGAGAGAGACAGAAAGTTACTTACAAGGCATCTCCCATTAGATTATCAAATGATTTCTCAACAGAAACACAACAGACAAGAAAGGAATGCAAGGAAGTTTACAAAATGATACAAAGCAAGAGACTGAATCCAAGAATACGCTATCCAGCAAGGCTATCACTACCAAGCCAGCAATGCAAGAAATGCCAAAGGGACTGGTGTAAAAAGAAGAAGTAAAAATAAAACCAGAAAAAGGAACACAGGCACAAAAAATAACAATGGCTACAAACAAGTACCTATCAATAATAACTTTAAACATAAACGGTCTAAGTGCTCCAATCAAAAGACATCAGTAGGTGAATGGATAAGAAAACATGACCCATTACACTGACTGGCCAGATTATTATGATCTCTGAACACAAAATAATCTGGCTACTCAGTGTATATCCTATATAATAAAAGGTTAATATGCAAATTGTCCCCTCAACCAGGAGTTCGACCAGCAGAGAGGCCAGCCAACCGCCCATGTCCCCTCTCCCTGACCAGGCTGGCCGGACCCCGCCCATGCACAAATTCATGCACCAGGCCTCTAATATAGATAGATAAATAGATAGATAGATAGATAGATAGATAGATAGATAGATAGATAGATATAGATATAGATGATATAGATAGATATAGATGTAGATGTAGATGTAGATGTAGATATAGATATAGATATAGATATATAGATATAGATATATATTTATATATACACACACACACACATATACATACTGAGTGGCCAGATTATTATGTGTTCAGAGATCATAATAATCTGGCCACTCGGTGTATATGCTGTCTACTAAAGACCCACCTCAGAACAAGGGACTCACACAGACTGAAAGTGAAGGGATGAAAAAATAACTTTCAGGCAAATGGAAATGAGAAAAAAGCTGGGGTAGCAATACTTATATCTGACAAAATGAATTCCATAACAACAGATAGGGAAGGCCACTTCATAATACTAAAGGGATTGATACAACAAGAGGATAAAACCCTGGTAAATATATATGCACCCAATGCAGGAGCACCCAAATACATTTTAAAAAAATTCCTGGAAGATATTAAGGAAGAGATCAACAACAATACAATCTTAGTAGGGGACTTTAATACCCCACTCACATCACTGGATAAGTCCTCTAGACAAAAAATTAGCAAAGAAACATCAATCCTAAATGACTCACTAGGTCAGATGAAATTAATTGACATCTTCAGAACAGTTCACCTCAAAGACATGGAATATAAGGTTCTTCTCAAGTGCACATGGGACATTTTCAAAGATAGACCACATATTAGGTCACAGTCAAAGTCTCTCCAAATTCAAGAAGATTGAAATCATATCAAGCATCTTCTCAGACCACAATAGCATAATATTAGAAATAAACTACAATAAAAACAATAAAAAATATTCTAACACTTGGAGCTAAATAGCATGCTATTAAACAAAGATTGGGCTACCGAAGAGATGAAAGAAGAAATTAAAATATCCTGGAAACAAATGACAATGAAAACACAACAATCCAAAATCTATGGGACATGGTGAAAGCAGTCGTGGAGAGGGAAGTTCAGAGCTATACAGGCCTATCTTAAAAAAAACAAAAAAAACAAAACAAAACAAAAAAAACAGGAAAAAGTGGTAATAAATTATCGAACTCTACAACTTAAAGAATTAGAAAGAGATCAAAAAGAAAAGTCCACAGTGAGCAGAAGGAAGGAGATAAACAACATAGAGTTAAAAAATAAATAAATACAAAAGATCCTTTGAAAAGATAAACAAGATTGATGAACCTCTAGCCAGGCTCACCAAGAAGCAAAGAGAGAGGACCCAAATAAAGGAATCAGAAATGAAAGAGGCAAAATAACAACAGACCCCACAGAAATACAAAGGATTATTTAAAAATACTATAAACAACTCTGCTCCAACAGAGTAGACAACCTAGAGGAAATGGACATATTCCTAGAAAAATACAACCTTCAAAAACTCACTCAGGAAGAATCTAAAAATCTCAATAGGCCAATAATTATGGAAGAAATCAAAGCAGTCATCAAAAAGTTCCCAGCAAACAAAAGCCCTGGACCAGATGGCTTCACAGGGTAGTTTTACCAAACATTCAAAGAAGAACTAAAACCTACCCTCCTCAGACTATTCCAAACAATTCAAGAGTAAAGAACACTTCCAAGCTCATTCTATGAAGCCAGCATTACCCTAATACCAAAACTGTATAAAGTCAACACAAAATAAGAGAATTGCAGGCCAATATTCCTCATGAACATAGATGCCAAAATCCTCAACAAATTTCTGGCAAACCGTATCCAGCATTATATCAGAAAGACCATACACCATGACCAAGTAGGATTTATCCCGGGGATGCAAGGATGGTACAATATCTGAAAATCAATAAACATGATACATCACATAAACAAATTGAGAGATAAAAATCACATAATCATATCAATTGATGCAGAAAAAGCATTTGAAAAATCCAACACCATTTCTTGATCAAAAACCCTTAGCAAAGGGGATAGAGGGATCATACTTCAACATAATAGAAGCCTTATATGACAAACCCACAGCCAACATCATACTCAATGGGTGAAAACTAAAACCATTTCACCTAAGAACAGGAACAAGACAGGGATGCCCACATTCACCACTCTTCTTCGACATAGGTCTGGAAGTGCTAGCCATAGCAATTAGACAAGAAGAAGAAATAAAAGGCATCTAAATTGGAAAAGAAGACATAAAACTGTCATTATTTGCAGATGACATGAAACTATGCATAGAAAACCCTAAAGACTCCATCAAAAAATTATTAGATTTAATAAATGAATTTGGCAATGTGGCAGGATACAAAATTAGTGTCCAGAAATCTATGGCACTTTTATACACCAATAGTGAACTTACAGAAAGAGAGATTTTTTTAAGAATCCCATTTAACATTGCACCAAAAAAATTAAGATACCTAGGAATAAACTTAACTAAGCAGGTAAAAGACCTATACTCAGAAAACTACAGGACACTGAAAAAAGAGATAGAGGAAGACATAAACAGATGTAAGAACATACCATGTTCATGGATTGGTAGAATCAACATTATTAAAATGTCCATACTACCTAAAACAATCTATAGATTCAATGCACTCCCCATTAAAATACCAATGACATATTTCACAGACCTAGAACAAACTCTCCAAAAATTTATCTGGAAAAAAAAAGACCCTAAATAGCTGCAGCAATCCTGAGAAAGAAAAATAAATTAGGAAGGATCTCAATACCAGATATCAAACTTTATTACAAAGGCCTTGTTCTCAAAATGGCCTGGCAGAAGTACAGACATATAGATAAATGGAATAGACAAAGAACCCAGAAATGGACCAAACCACTATGTTCAATTAATATTTGACAAAGGAGGCATGAACATACAATGGAGTCAAGACAGTCTCTTCAATAAATGGTGTTGGGAAAATTGGACAGATACATGCAAATAAAATAAACTAGACTACCAACTTATACCATATACAAAAATAAACTCAAAATGGATAAAGGACTTAAACGTAAGACAGGACACCAAAAAAATCATAGAGGAATCCATAGGCAGCAAAATTTCAGACATATGGCAAAGCAGTATCTTCACAGATATTGCTCTTAGGGCAATGGAAACCAAAGAGAAAATAAACAAATGGGACTACATCAAAATAAAAAGCTTCTGCACAGCAAAAGAAGTCATCAACAAAACAACAAGAAAGCCTACTGTATGGGAGAACATATTTGCCAATGTTATCGCCAATAAGGGTTTAATCTCCAACATTTACAGGGAACTCATACAACCTAACAAAAGGAAGATAAACAACTCAATCCAAAAATGGGCAAAGGACCTTAAAAGATACTTTTCGAAGGAGGACAGAAGGAAGGCCAAGAGACATATGAAAACATGCTCAAAGTCACTAATCATCCGAGAGATGCAAATCAAAACAACAATGAGGTATCATCTCACATCTGTCAGAACGGCTATCATTAACAAATTACAAGTGCTAGCTGAGATGCGGAGAAAAAGGAACCCTCATGCACTGCTGATGGGAATGCAGACTGGTGCAGCCACTGTGGAGAATAGTATGGAGTTTTCTCAAACAACTAAAAATGGAACTCCCATTTGACCCAGTGATCCCACTTCTAGGAATATATCCCAAGAAACTAGAAACACCAATCAGAAAGGATATATGCAACCCTATGTTCATAGCAGCACAATTTACAATAGCTAAGTGCCTATCAGCAGATGAGTGGATTAGAAAATTGTGGTACATCTACACAATGGAATACTATGCTGCTGTAAAAAAAGAAAGAATTCTTACCATTTGCAACAGCATATAAGGAACTGGAGAGCATTATGCTAAGAGAAATAAGCCAGTCATTGAAAGATAAATGCCACATGATCTCACCCATCTATAATAATAAAAGTGTAATATGCTAATTAGATTGGATGACCTTCCAGATGAAGCCAGGGCTGCAAGGGAAGCCTGGGTCCGGGGTGCCAGAGGGAAGCTGGTGCATGCAGCCGGGGGAAGGAAGGCCTACTCTTCCACGAATTTCATACATTGGACCTCAAGTGTGGAATATAATAAACAACATAAACTGATGAACAAAAACAGGACCAGAGACAGAGAAACATTGATCAGACCGTCAAACCTCAGAGGGAAGACAGGGGAGAGTCGGGGGGAGGGAGAGAGATCAACCAAAGAACTTGTATGCATGCATATAAGCTTAACCAATGGACACAGACACTAGGGGGGTGAGGACAAGAAGGGGGGATGGTTCAATGGGGTGATAAGGATACATATGTAAGACCTTAATCAATAAAGAAAAAAAAACATAAATAAGACAAACTATAAATAAATAAAAACTATCAGTGTGAAAATATAAAGTGGGTCTGCAAAATTCCTGGACATGGTTGACCTACGACTATGTTAGGGCGGAGAAAGGACTTCTTACATTCCAGGAAGTGCTGTACTGGTCCTTCCTAATTTTCAGAACATACCAAGAATGAAGCTGAGCCGGGCGGTGTCCTAAGCAAGTTTGAGCTTGAGCAGTGAATTATATCCGTGTCAGGGGACAGCATGCTCTTTGCCCAGCTGTTAAGGATGTGACTGGGAGCTGGGGTGAGGCCACAATCATAAGGCAAGCCCATCTGTATCTGGCCCCTTTTCTCTTTCTTTCCTTCCTTCCTTCCTTCCTTCTTTCTTTCTTCCTTCTCTCTTTCATTGTTTTTTTTTTCTTAGTCTTTTTCTTTTTCCATTCAATAAATAAAGGCAAACCAGAGCTCTCTGAGCCAAGTCTGCTTTTGAGAAAAAAATTAAAATAACTTAAAATTTTGTATAAGCAGTGAATCTAATGTGGAATTAGAATAGGACCATAAGTTCAAACTAGTGCTCATTACAATGAGGAAACTGAGTTCATGCATGAAGAAGCTGCCTCAATGCCCCATCCCATTAAACAGCCAGGAGAAGACCCTAATCTCTCATCTCTCCATGCACCCACAGTCTCTGCTCCACTTGCTGCTGTCCTGGTTATGTGAAGTCCTACTAAGCTGTCATCTCACAACTACCACTGCCCCTAATGGGGAAGCTAAAGCCAGCGGTTGAGCCAGGCTACCAGGCTACAGGTGTCCCTACCTCTCCATTCCTCAGTCCATTTTGAATTAGAATTGAGAGGTTTAAGCTCAGGACCAAGTTGCTTGCAAAAGAAAGTTGAATTCCCACTTCTGTCCCACAACTCCTCAGGTCAATGTGTCACAGAACAAGCTCCCAGGTCCTTCTCACTCCTCCTTGCTCCCACTCCTCCTCCCACTTTTCTGTTGCTAGTTTACAGAAGTTAAAAAAAAAAAAAAAGAGCTGAGAAACTTTTTTCCATTCTTAAAAAGGAAGCAGCAAAACAACTGAACCTAAAAACAATAACTGATGTAATTTTATGGTAGTGATTAAACATTTGGAAATTGCAGAATAAAAACCCAGCTTAGACCTTATAGTTATTTTTAACAGTTGATTAAAATATGTGAGAATGAAGTATTTCCTCTAAATACCACTTTAAGATGAAGACTAAGAGGTTGGTGGTGAGTGACCAGCCTGGAGAAAACTTGAACACTCCCCACCCTTTCCCCCAACTTGCATCTCTTTCGCCTGGCTGTTCCAGAGTTACATCTTCTTATAACAAACCTGCAATCTAAGAGGAAGGAAGAGGAATAGAGCTAGAAACATCGATGAGAGAGAAACATCGATCAGCTGCCTCCTGCACACCCGCTACTGGGGATATGCCCGCAACCAAGATCTAAGTAGAAACTTGTTTGGTAAAAAGGCAGATTATCATCAGTGACATTTTCATTTACCAAAAAGAGGGGAGACAAAATGGCGGCGGAATAGAAGGACGTGTCCTGAGCCTTGTCCCAGAGCAAATAGAGGGAGCAGCTGAGACAAGCAGAATCCATCCCGAGTTGGCGAAGGAGGCACAGCTGGTGAGACAGTTTGCAGCTGGGAAGAGCAGGGATCCCCCGGATAAAGGTAAAATCAAAGATCTAGGCAGTAGAATCTCCCAGACCTCTGTGCCCAGAAGGTCAGGGAGAAACTACACAGTGCCAAGCCACATCCCTGAGGACAGGCAAGGTCTGAAGGATTTTAGACCATAGAGTCTGGATTTGGGATCCGAGCTCAAAGGCAACCTTTAAGAGCTGCCGGACCGCGGAGTGCCGGCAGGAGAGGAACTGGCAGAGACGCGGTCCTTCCTCGCGCTGGAGCCTGCGCCTTTCCCCACTGAACCTAGTTCGTGGGACCTTTTAGAGACAGGCACTTACCTGTGACAGAAGTGTGGGAGAAGGGGTAGAGTTGTGGAACCTGGGGAGAGTGGGCAATGGACGGTCCAGGAGAGGTGGTGGCAAGTCTGGTGCTGAGTCATATCTAAGCCCACAGAATCCATTTTCTCCTGAGAGATAGCCCCTCCCTCCAGTCTCCAGGCAACCAATATAGCCACACCCAGATTCCACCCTGATTAACACCATGGAATCTGAATACTCCCTGAGGCCATAGGATCTACTCTAAAGAGAAATCTTTAGAAACTAAGCACCTCAGTTACTCGGCTACACTGCCAGGCCCCTCCAGAGTACTTCAGTGTACCTCGCTGGCAAACTTACCGCCAGTGCTCCTGTGAGCCGCCACCTGGAGAAAGCACCTACCCACCACAGACACAGCAGCGAAAGTTGAGTCTGCCCACCCCACAACTACAGAACTCTGGGCAACACAGTTACCCCTTTCCAAAGTGTAACCCTCTGAGCCACATCACCCTGAAAGATGGTTCCTTGGTGCCACTGTGAGGCCCCACTGGGCACACGTGATTTCAATTAAGGGTGCAAGACAGCAAAAATTGGGACACTCTCCTCCATAGCAGCTGACTTCTAGGCACTGCAGTTGTGCCTCTCAAGCTCACAGGCCTACATCAAGAGAACCCAAATAGCTCAAGTAGGGAGCTACACTAGATAACCAAGCCCAGGAGAACAAAGAGATTTCACCAGTAACACCATCACCAAAAGAACCTGGGTAGCAAAGCAATTGGATCTACAATTAAAACACTTCAGGAAAACATGGGGAGACAAAAAAGCAATACCCAAAGGAAAGAAAAAGTGGAATCACCAGAAAGGGAGTTAAATGAAATTGAGGCTAGCAGCTTAACAGAGAGAGAATTCAGAGTAATGATTATAAGGATGTTTAAACGGATGGATGACAAATACACACAACTCAATGACAAATACACACAACTCAATGAGAACTATAAGGAGCTGAATGAGAATGTCACCAACATGAAAAGAAACCAAGAGGAGGTGAAAAATAACATAGCTGCAATAAAGAACACATTGGAAGGCTTACACAGTAGACTAGAAGAGGCTGAGGACCGCACCAGCGAATTAGAAGACAAGATAGGAAAACACACACAAACACAGCAGCAAATGGAAAGAAGACTTAAAAAGCATGAGGAGAGCCTAAGGGAGCTTTGGGACAACACAAAATGAAACAATATTAGAATAATAGGGATACCAGAAGGAGAGGAAGAGAAGCAAGGAATAGAAAACCTGTTTGAAGAAATAATGACAGAAAACTTCCCTGATATTGGCAAGAAAAAAACTATGCAAGTCCAAGAAGTACATAGAGTCCCAAACAAGTTGAACCCCAAAAGACCGACACCAAGACACATCATAATTAAATTGGTGAATACCAATGACAAAGTAAGAATTGTCAAGGCTGCCAGAGAGAGACAGAAAGTTACCTACAAGGGATCTCCTATTAGAATATCAACTGATTTCTCAACAGAAACACACCAGGCCAGAAGGGAATGGAATGAAATATACAAAGTGATGCAAAGCAAGGGACTGAATCCAAGAATACTAAACCCAGCAAGGTGATCATTCAAAATTGAAGGTGGAATCAGGAGCTTCACAGACAAAAAAGGGCTAAGAGAGTGTATCGCTACCAAGCCAGCAATGCAAGAAATGCTAAAGGGACTGCTATAAAAAGAAGAAAGAGAAAGGCAAAAAGAAACACAAACACTAAGGGGAAAAATATGACAACAAACATGTACTTGTCAATAATAACATTAAACATAAATGGATTAAATGCACCAATCAAAAGACATAGGGTAGCTGAATGGATAAGAAAACATGACCCATAGATTTGCTGTCTACAAGAGACCCACCTCAGAGCAAAGGATTCACACAGACTGAGAGTGAAGGGATGGAAAAATATTTTTCAGGCAAATGGAAATAAGAAAAAAGCTGGGGTAGCAATACTTATATCTGATAAAATAGACCTCAAAGTAAAGGCCATAAAAAGAGAAAAGGAAGGCCACTACATAATACTAAAGGGAACAATTCAACAAGAAAATATAACTCTGGTAAACATATATACACCCAACGCAGAAGCACCCAAATATATTAAAAAACTCCTGGAAGATAACAAGGGAGAGATCGACAACAATACAATCATAGTAGGAGACTTTAATACACCACTGACATCACTGGATAAATCCTCTAGCCAAAAAAAAAACAGGCAAAGAAACAGCAATTCTAAATGATGCACTAGATCAGATGGACCTAATTGACATCTTCAGAGCATTTCACCCCAAAGCCTCAAAATATACGTTCTTCTCAAGTGCCCATGGGACATTTACAAAAATAGACCACATATAGGGTCACAAACAAAGCCTCCCTAAATTCAAAAAGATTGAAATCATATCAAGCATTTTCTCAGACCACAATGGCATAATATTAGAAATAAACTATAGGGGAGAATCCAAGATGGTGGCGTAGGTAAACACCTAAACTGCTGCCTCACACAACAATTTCAAAACTACAACTAAAACACAAAACGTCTATCACCCAGAACCACGGGAAAGCTGGCTGAGTGGAAGTTCTACAACTAGAAGGAAAGAGAAAAGAGCATTGAGACTTGCACAAGCGCTGAAAAGCTGAGGTCCGGAGGCGCGGGATCTGGGCTGGCGGCAGGCATTGCTTTTTTCAACCCAAAGGGAGACAAGCCCCCAATTACTCTGAAATACAGTTTCTGGGGAGACGCGGGGGACCCAAACTCCTATGAGGAGAAGCTGGACTGTCTGCCACCAGGTTGGAAAGTCAGGGGGGCTTCCTTGCAGAGCTGCGCACAAAAATAATTGTTTACTGCACTGGAGCACAGGACCCAGTCGGAGACACAGAGCTGGCTAACTAGCAGCCATCACTGTTTGCCACGCCCTAGCCTAGTGACGCCCTAAGACCCCGCCCCACACAACCTACAAACCCACCCAAGCTCCAAGCAGCAGTTTTAGCATAAGAAAGGCCTGCCCTATCGCAGCTTAACCTAGCAAACTTGCAGCCTGGATCAGACAGCTCCAAAACCTCCAAACCCCAAGCAAAGAAGAGAAAACTGTAGCTCTCTCTGTAGCTCCTGCTGGGTGGCCTCAGACAGTAGCTGACCTGCACCCCATTGGAGATCCAGAAGCCAGTGTACCTAGTGGTCAGTGTGAGAAACCAGATTTCAACTCCTCACATCCATAAGTGACACATACAAGAGGCAGACTCAGTGAGCACCAAAGCCCCACTGAAACAAGTCCTGCACCATAAGCGTGTCTCCAGCACAGCAGTTCTTATAGACACAGCAAGTCCTCACAGCCGATTGGCCTGGAGGTCAATTCCTCCCAGCGTACCAACAGCAATTAAGGCTTAGCTACACCAAGACTTTGCACTCAGCCCACAAAGGGGTGTACCAAGAGCGTCCACATCAGGTGATTGGGGAGGCTGAGCTACTGCCCCCTATAGGTCACCTACCACACAAAGCCACTCCATCAGCACAGGGAAGCAGCCAAAATGCGGAAACAAAGAAACATGTCACGAATGAAAGAAACGGAGGAAAGAAAACTACTGGATGACATAGAGTTCCGAACCACATGTATAAGGTTACTCAAGAACCTTCTAAAAACTGCCGAGAAACTTGATGACACTTCTAAGGAGCTTAGTGAGACCTTCAAGGACCTTAATGAGAATGCCAAAAAAATGGAAAAGGACCAGTCAGAAATGAAGCATACACTGTCTAAAATAAAGAATATACAGAAACTCAACTGTAGATCAACGTACCCCAAGAATCAAACCAAAGATCTGAAATATGAGGAAACAAAAAACACCCAACCAGAAAAACAAAAAGAAAAAAGAATCCTAAAATATGAAGATACTGTAAGGAAACTCTGGGACAACTTCAAGCGTACCAACATCCGAATTTTTGGGGTGCCAGAAGAAGAGAGAGAGCAAAATACTGAAAACCTATTAGAAGAAATAACGACAGAAAACTTTCCCTATCTGGTGAAAGAAATAGACTTACAAGTCCAGGAAGCGCACAGAACCCCAAACAAAAGGAATCCAAAGAGGACCACACCAAGACACATCATAATTAAAATGCCAAGGGCAAAAGACAAAGAGAGAATCTTGAAAGCAGCAAGAGAAAAACTGTTAGTTACCTACAAGGGAGTACCCATACGACTGTCAGCTGATTTCTCGTCAGAAACTATGCAGGCCAGAGAGAGAATCCAAGATGGCGGTGTAGGTAAACACCTAAACTGCTGCCTCGCGCAACAATTTCAAAAATTCAACTAAAAAACAAAACGTCTATCACCCAGAACCACGGGAAAGCTGGCTGAGTGGAAGTTCTACAACTAGAAGGAAAGAAAAAGAGCATTGAGACGTGCACGAGCGCTGAAAAGCTGAGGTACGGAGGCGCGCGATCCGGGCTGGCTGCGGGTGTTGCTTTTTTCAACCCAAAGGGAGACAAGCCCCCGATTACTCTGAAATCCAGTTTCTGGGGAGACGCGGGAGACGCGGGGGACCCAAACTCCTACGGGGAGAAGCTGGACTGTCTGCCAGTGACGGGGGCTTACTTGCAGAGCTGCGCGCAGGAATAATTGTTTACGGCACTGGGGCACAGGACTCCGGGACGCCCTTGGGGACACAGAGCCGGCTAACTAGCAGCCATTGCTGTTTGCCACGCCCTAGCCTAGTGACACCCTGAGACCCCGCCCTGCACCACCTACAAACCCACCCAAGCTCCAAGCAGCAGCGTTAGCAGAAGAAAGCCCCGCCCTATCGCAGCTTAACCTAGCAAACTTGCAGCCTGGGTCAGACAGCTCCAAAACCTCCAAACCCCAAGCAAAGAGGAGAAAACTGTAGCTCTCACTGTAGCTCCTGCTGGATGGCCTCAGACAGTAGCTGACCTGCACCCCATTGGAGATCCAGAAGCCAGTGTACCTAGTGGTCAGAGTGAGACACCAGATTTCAACTCCTCACATCCATAAGTGACACATTCAAAGGCAGACTCAGTGAGCACCAAAGCCCCACTGAAACAAGTCCTGCCCCTAAGTGTGTCTTCAGCGCAGCAGTTCTTCCATTATAGGCACAGTGAGTGCTCACAGCTAATTGGCCTGGAGGTCAATTCCTCCCAGTATACCAACAGCAATTAAGACTTTAACTGCACCAAGTCTTTGCACTCAGTCCACAAAGGGGTGTACCAAGAGTGTCCACATCAGGTGATTGGGGAGGCTGAGCTACTGCCCCCTATAGGTCACCTACCACACAAAGCCACTCCATCAACACAGGGAAGCAGCCAAAATGAGGAGACAAAGAAACATGTCACGAATGAAAGAAACGGAGGAAAGCAAACTACTGGATGACATAGAGTTCAGAACCACATTTATAAGGTTACTCAAGAATCTTCTTAAAACCGCTGAGAAACTTGATGAGACCTTCAAGGAGCTTAATGAGAATGCCAAAAAAATGGAAAAGGATCAGTCAGAAATGAAGCATACACTGTCTGAAATAAAGAATATACAGAAACTCAACTGTAGATCAACGTACCCCAAGAATCAAACCAAAGATCTGAAATATGTGGAAACAAAAAACATCCAACCAGAAAAACAAAAAGAAAAAAGAATCCAAAAATATGAAGATAGTGTAAGGAGCCTCTGGGACAACTTTAAGCGAACCAACATCCGAATTTTTGGGGTGCCAGAAGAAGGGAGAGAGCAAAATATTGAAAACCTATTAGAAGAAATAATGACAGAAAACTTTCCCTGCCTGGTGAAAGAAATAGATGTACAAGTCCAGGAAGTGCACAGAACCCCATACAAGAGGAATCCAAAGAGGACCACACCAAGACACATCATAATTAAAATGCCAAGGGCAAAAGACAAAGAGAGAATATTAAAAGCAGCAAGAGAAAAACAGTTAATTACCTACAAGGGAGTACCCATACGACTGTCAGCTGATTTCTCAACAGAAACTATGCAGGCCAGAAGGGAGTGGCAAGAAATATTCAAAGTGATGAACAGCAAGAACCTACAGCCAAGATTACTCTACCCAGCAAAGCTATCATTCAGAGTTGAAGGTCAGATAAAGAGCTTCACAGACAAGAAAAAGCTAAAGGAGTTCATCACCACCAAACCAGGATTACATGAAATGCTGAAGGGTATTCTTTAAGGAGAGGAAGAAGAAGAAAAAGGTAAAGATAAAAATTATGAACAACAAAATGACATCAAATACATACCTACCAACAAGTGAATCTAAAAATCAAGTGAATAAAAAATCTGAAGAACAGAACGGACTGGTGAATATAATAGAATCAGGGACATAGAAAGGGAGTGAACTGATGATTCTCAGAGGAAGCAGGTGTGAGGGGTGCGGGAAGAGCTTGGACAAAAATCTTACTCCTATGGATGAAGACAGTGGCGGGGGGTAAGGGCATGGGGTGGGGTGGGGAATCAGGTGGAGGGGAGCTATGGGGGAAAAATAGAGGAACACCTGTAATAATCTGAACAATAAAGATTTATTAAAAAAAAAAAAAAAAAAAAAAAGAAACTATGCAGGCCAGATGGGAGTGGAAAGAAATATTCAAAGTGATGAACAGCAAGAACCTACAACCAAGATTACTCTACCCAGCAAAGCTATCATTCAGAGTTGAAGGTCAGATAAAGAGCTTCACAGACAAGAAAAAGCTAAAGGAGTTCATCTCCACCAAACCAGGATTACATGAAATGCTGAAGGGTATTCTTTAAGAAGAGGAAAAAGAAGGAAAAGGTAAAGATAAAAATTATGAACAACAAAATGACATCAAATACATACCTACCAACAAGTGAATCTAAAAATCAAGTAAATAAAAAATCTGAAGAACAGAATGGACTGGTGAATATAATAGAATCAGGGACATAGAAAGGGAGTGGACTGACAATTCTCAGGGGGAAGCGGGTGTGAGTGGTGAGAGGAGAGTTTGGACAAAAATCTTACTACTATGGATGAAGACAGTGGCAGGGGGTAAGGGTATGGGGTAGGATGGGGTGGGGAGTCAGGTGGAGGGGAGCTATAGGGGGAAAACAGAAAGAGGAACACCTGTAATCTGAACAATAAAGATTTATTTTTTAAAAAAAGAAATAAACTATAATAAAAACATTCCAAAAATTTCAAACACGTGGAAACTGAATAGCATGCTATTAAACAATGATTGGGTGATCAACGAGATCAAAGAAGAAATTAAAAACATCCTGGAGAATAATGACAATAAAAGCACAACAATGTGAATGCTGTGGGGATACAATGAAAGCAGTCCTGAGAGGGAAGTTTATAGCTCTACAGGACTACCTCAAAAAACAAGAAAAAATGGTAATAAATCTTCTAACTCAACAACTCAAAGAATTAGAAAGAGAGCAACAAGAAAAGCCCACAGTGAGCAGAAGGAAGGACATAATAAAGATCAGAGCAGAAATGAATGACATAGAGATCAAAAAAACAATACACAGGATCAACAAAACCAAGAGCTGATTCTTTGAAAGGATAAACAAGATTGATGAACCTCTAGCCAGGGTCACCAAGAAGCAAAGAGAGAGGACCCAAATAAACAAAATCAGAAATGAAAGAGGTGAAATAACAACAGATCCCAAAGAAATACAAAGGATTGTTAAAAAATACTATAACAACTCTATTCTAACAAACTACACAATCTGGAGGAAATGGACACATTTCTAGATAAATACAACCTTCAAAAACTCACTCAGGAAGATTCTAAAAATCTCAATAGGCTGATAACTATGGAAGAAATTGAAGCAGTCATCAAAAAGCTTCCAGCAAACAAAAGCCCAGGGCCTGATGGCTTCACAGGGGAGTTTTACCAAACATTCAAGGAAGAACTAAAACCTATCCTCCTCAGACTATTCCAGAAAATTCAAGAAGAAAGAATACTTCCAAGCTCCTTCTATGAGGCCAGCATCACCCTAATACCAAAACCAGATAAAGACAACACAATGAAAGAGAATTACAGGCCAATATCCCTCATGAACATAGATGCGAAAATCCTCAACAAAATTCTAGCAAATCGAATCCAGCAGTACATCAGAAAGATTATACACCATGACCAAGTAGGATTTATCCCAGGGATGCAAGGATGGTACAATATTTGCAAATCAATAAATGTGATACATCACATAAACAAATTGAGAGATAAAAATCACATAGTCATATCAATTGATGCAGAAAAAGCATTTGACAAAATCCAACACCCTTTCTTGATAAAAACTCTCAGCAAGGTGGGAATAGAAGGATCATACTTGAACATAATAAAAGCCATATATGACAAACCCACAGCCAACATCATACTCAATGGGCAAAAGCTAAAACCATTTCCCCTAAGAACAGGAACAAGACAGGGATGCCCACTCTCACCACTCCTGTTTAATATAGTACTGGAAGTACTAGCCATTGCGATCAGACAAGAAGAAGAAATAAAAGGCATCCAAATTGGAAAAGAAGAAATAAACTGTCCTTATTCGCAGATGACATGATACTGTACAGAGAAAACACTAAAGACTCCATCAAAAAATCATTAGACTTAATAACTGAATTTGGTAATGTAGCAGGATACAAAATTAATGCCAAGAAATCTATGGCATTTCAATACACCAATAATGAACTTACAGAAAGAGAGACTAAAAAAGCAATCCCATTTACCATCACACCAAAACAAATTAAGATACCTAGGAATAAACTTAACTAAAGAGGTAAAAGACCTATACGTAGAAAACTACATGACACTGATAAAAGAGATAGAGGAAGACATAAACAGATGGAAGAACATACCATGTTCATGGATTGGTAGAATCAACATCATCAAAATGTCCATACTACCCAAAGCAATCTATAAATTCAATGCACTTCCCATTAAAATACCAACAACATATTTCACAGACCTAGAACGAAATTTCCAAAAATTTATCTGGAATAAAAAAAGAACCCGAATAGCTCAGCAATCCTGAGAAAGAAGAACAAAGTAGGTGGGATCTCAATACCAGATATCAAGCTGTATTACAAAGCCACTGTTCTCAAAACAGCCTGGTACTGGCACAGGAACAGACATATAGATCAATGGAATAGAATAGAGAACCCAGAAATTGACCCAAATTAATATGCTCAATTAATATTTGACAAAGGAGGCACGAATATTCAATGGAGTCAAGACAGTCTCTTCAACAAATGGTGTTTGGAAAATTGGACAGATACATGCAAAAAAATGAAGCTAGATCACCAACTTACACCATACACAAAAATAAACTCAAAATGGATAAAGGACTTAGACATAAGACGGGAAACCATGAAAATACCAGAGGAATCCAAAGGCAGCAAAATCTCAGACATATACCGAAAGAACTTCTTCACTGATACTACTCCTAGGGCAATGGAATCTAAAGAGAAAATAAACAAATGGGACTACATCAAAATAAAAAGCTTTTGCACAGCAAAGAAAACCATCAATAAAACAACAAGAAAGCCCAGTGCATGGGAGAATATATTTGCCAATGATATCAATGATAAGGGTTTAATCTCCAACATATACAGAGAACTCACACAACTTAACAAAAAGAATATAAACAACCCAATCAAAAAATGGGCAACTGATCTAAATAGACACTTTTTGAAAGAAGACAGAAGGCAGGCCAAGAGACATATGAAAACCTGCTCCCAGTCACTAATCATCAGAGAGATGCAAATCAAAACAACAATGAGGTACCATCTCACACCTGTCAGAATGGCTTTTATCAACAAATCAACAAACAACAAATGTTGGCGAGGATGTGGAGAAAAAGGAACTCTTTTGCACTGCTGGTGGGAATGCAGACTGGTGCAGCCACTGTGGAGAACAGTATGGAGCTTCCTCAAAAAACTAAAAATGGAACTCCCATTTGACCCAGTGATCCCACTTTTAGGAATATATCCCAAGAATCTAGAAACACGCATCAGACAGGAAATATGCACCCCTATTTTCATAGCAGCACAATTCACCATAGCCAAGATTTGGAAACAACTTAAATGCCCATCAGCAGATAAATGGATTAAAAAACTGTGGTATAGCTATACAATGGAATACTACGTTGCGGTAAAAAAGAAGGAGTTCCTACCATTTGCAACAATATGGATGGAGATGGAGAATATTATGTTGAGTGAAATAAGCCAGGCAGAGAAAGATAAATATCACATGATCTCGCTCATTTGTGGAATATAATGAACGGCATAGACTGATGAACAAGAACACATCCAGAGGCTGAGAAACTGCGATCAGAACATCATACCTCAGGTAAGGTAGGGGAGGGTGGGGGTAAGGTGGAGAGATCAACCAAGGGACTTGTATGCATGCATATGAACCTAATCAATGGACACAGACAACAAGGGGGCGGGGCATTAGTGGGGAGTGGGGGATTATGGAGAAATAAGGACACATATGTAAAAAATAAAAATTAAAAAAATTAATTAAAAAATTATAAAATAAAAATAAAATACTAAATCTAACCAATACTAGTGGTCACCATAGCCTTAAGAGAAATTGTTTCATGTGACAAAAATTTTTAAATGAAACTCTCTGTAGACTGAAAATTATTTTGGAAGGAAACAAAGAGAAGTTTCCTTCAAAAGTCATAAGGATTGTAATTGAAAGTCAATATATTTGGCCTCTTGAACTAAAGTAAGTAATTTGTGTTTTTGCCTCCCTGACAAAATTTATATAAAGCTACAAAAAGAAATTGACAGCCAGTTTAACATGGAATTGCCAGGGCATAGGGCAAAGAATATCCTTACATGATATTATTCTACAATGTCATTATAATTTTAAATATTTTACAACAGCATATTTTACAATTATCCCAAACAAATTTACAAACTAATTCTTTGAATGTGTGCAGCAATTAAAAAAAAAAAAAGGACAGGAAAGGATTTAATCCCTTGCAGAAGGAATTAAGGCACTGGGAAGGTACTTGAGTATTCTATATTGGCCCCTCTTGCCCTTTGTGCCAAGAGGGACCCTCTTCTCACAATCCAATTGCCCTCAGCTATTACCTGAGCTTTCTGTTCATGCTGAGCTTGAAGCCTCGTGGTGGCTGGTACCATGGATCTATCTCACACCCAGTTGTGTGAGCTGGGCCCTCACTGGAGAAGAAACCCGAGTTCCCCGAGATATGTGATCAGCACCGGGACCCCGCCAGCAGGCCAGGGGTTCCCAAGGCAGGTGCTGGGTGTGGAGGCCACGGGGGCATAGGTTACCAAGGAGACAGAACTGAACCTCACACCACCCTGCTTGGCCCCGGAGGATGGCTGGTTAGCCAGAGACGGGTAAGATTCCTCTAGGAAGGAACAACCTAAGACAGGCACAGTCACAGAGGGGCCATCAGGAGAGAACTTGGGGGAGCAACAGAAGGGGGACACAGACCCTCACCCCCCCAACATTGCAGGGGCTTGAACCCTCACCCCTTCTGAAGGAGGTCTCCTGCCCCCATGGCTACTTCGCACTCCCCACACCCAGCTCAGATCGGGACCCAGGCAACAGAAAGAGACCTGGCCCAGCTCACATCGAGATACAGGTGACAGACAGAGACTTGGCCCAGCTCAGATCGGGACCCAGGTAGCAGACAAGAGACTTGGCCGACAGCAGTTGCCCTATATCTAAATTCAGCCTAGCATCTGGAATGCTCAGGGCCCACTCAAGAATGCAAATAATCCTTCCCACTAATATTTACAAGGTAAACTAAGATTGTTGGTAGAGTATTAAATTTGACAGTAAAATAGTAATCAAGTTTTCAGATTAATTTAAATAGGCTAATTGAAATAAGTGAATATTCAAGTAAAGTTAATTGTACTGGACAAAAAGCTGTTCTTAAAGTAGTAACTAAAATTTCTGTTGGTAGTTCATCTCATGGTAAAATTCCTGAATATGCAATGAACCTAAAGCAGTCATATGTGTGGGCAAAAAAAAAAAAAAAAAATTTAAATTTAAAGTTATCAAGACTGCATTATAAAATTTACAAAAACCTCCATTAATAAAAAAAAGGGGGGGGGGACAGTAGGGCAATATCATGTAAGGAAAAATATCCTATAAGTAAATTACATCTAGAAAATTTTTACTTTACCAAATTAATTTTCATTTGTAATGCTAATAGCAAGACGGCCATAAAAAATACACATGGTGTCTAAATAAGACAAAGGAAAATTGTTTGAACAAAAATAAAAAGGATCCCAAATCAATTATATAGAAAAGATTCCTTTATTAACTTGTGGTCGAGAATATATTTGTATATTTTCAGAAAACAACCCCAAGACCAGGTGGATTCCTGCAACAGAGAGGAATTGACAGGTGTGCTCCAACCACTAAGACAAGAGGAAAAAACAGTCCAAAGATGGAAGATGCTGACAACGCCTTGCCACGCGAGCAGTCAGCAGCTGTGCACCGCTGCAGGTTACCTAGGACCAAACCAGAGAGGGTCGGACCTGCATTGCCACGATGTGCCCACCATCCAGATATCATTGCGGACATGTACACATAAGGAACTGTTAGACATTGAAACGGGGACTCAGAACTGTTGGACAGTGAAATTGGGACTCAAACATTTTTTTGTTTTGTTTTGTTTTGTTATTATATGTTTATTTCTAGTCTGCAAAGGCAAAACTTTTTAAAGGAAAGAAATGGTGGGAAAAAGATACAGAGGCAAAGAAGCATTGAACAGACTGTCAAACTACATTGCGAAGACGGGGAGGTTGGGCGAGGGGGGCTGTAAGAGACCAACCGAAGGACTTGTAAGCATACATGTAAGCACAACCAATGGATATAATACACTGGGGGGGGGAGGGCAGGTGAAGGCATGTACTGGGGGGTAGGGGAGGTCGGGGGGAGGTTAATGGGGGGGGAAAAAAGGAGTCATATGTACTACTATTTGAAATACTTAAAACAATAAAAAAAATAAATTTAAAAATAAATAAATAAATAAATACCACTTTAGAATCTTTGGAATACTATATACAGTTAATACAATAAAGAATGTTTTAATGTTTAAATTGTATGTTAAGATCATTTTCTCTCTGTTTTTTCAATGTCCCACAGACATCAGGGAAATGTGTGAGATGGGGAGGGGACGATGGAGGAAGTGACTGCAACCAGCGCTTCTTATGAAAGACAGGTTTGGTTCCTCAGTCACAAAAGGACTTCAGCACCTTCAAGCAGGTGATGTAGGGTGCACCCCTCCTTCTCCCAGGCAGGGCTCTTTGTGCAGCCTGGGAGAGTGCCCAAGAGGGAGCAGCCCATCCCAGGAACAAGCTGTGCCTGCTTCCACTCTGCAGCAGCCTTCCATCCAAACAGAGGGGCTGAACTGCCACCCCTCCTCTGCCCCCACCTTGCCTAGCCAGCTGCCTCCAAAGCTGACAGTGGGGAGCCTTTGCCTCCAGTGCCAGGTGTGCTGTGCTGGAGCACGCATTATTATTGTTGATGTTGCTTAATGAACCTGTGCAGGAAATCCATGTCTAAGAGGGAACTTACCTGTCTCCTAAGCTGCAGACAGCTGATAAATTCTCTCCTCTTGCCTTGCTCCTCCTCTGTCTGGCTCCCCAGGGTGCTCACAGTTCTCTTTAGAAGCTGAAAATCAAGCAAGATATTACAGAGAAGCAGTTTCAGTGGGGTTGATAAGAACTAAAATCGAAAGGACACATCCTTATCTGGGAAGTTAAGTGTTGGACTTTCACCCCTCTCCCCTCCACCCTAAGGCATGAGATGGGTCAGGGTGGAGGACATATTTCTCTCACACCCAGCTCAGAAATCCCAGGCTGGCACCTCCTCCTCAAGGGGCTTGTGTCCCCTGACCCCACAGTGAACACAGCTGCAGGGCTGAATTGTAAGCCAGTAACAGCAGGCTGACAGGTCTACAGCCTGCCTCTCAGGGGTATTTTCGAAAGGCAATGAGGTTTTTCTTATTGTTGTTGCTATTTTAATTTTATGTTAAGACTGCCTTTTCATTTCTGGCAATTTGAAAAACTTTCATTTTTAATTTATCCTTCTTCATTATCAATGACTGTGTGCATAAAACTCTCCTATTTTTTCAATCAAGAGATAATCACTAGTATTTTGTAGCATATTCTCCCACTTACTGTTGTGTATTGTTTTTCTTTGTGGTGGCTCTGTGGGGGATTACAAGGGTCCTGAGTTTATATTTTGAGTGTTTCTTTCAGTGAAATAACATAAAAATACAAACTCCAAAGTGAACATTCAAAATGAACAAATAAATCATAACCATCAACAAGTTTTTAAAAGTTGAAAAGTACCACAAATATTGTCTGTTTTCTGGTTTTACCATCTATTAAGTTCATTCCCCATATTTGCATTTTTATCTGAATAATAATTCAGAAAAAATATGTAATTGCACAGGATTCAATTTATTAGACTATTTAAAAAACTGTATAATCAAAGTATTTTTTATACCTGTTATCTTCTGGATGGATATAGGTAGGAGCTGTTATTAGAACAATTTTAGGTTAGTTTCATTGCTTATTTTTCTCTGCCTAGAATATTCTGAGTTGGTTTCAAAGACATTAAAATGTTAATTCCACTTTCACCAATATGTTTGGTTGAAATTGGCTCTTTGACAACATAGTAAAAACAAAGCAGTAGCAGCTAGATATTAGATTTATTTTTATAGATTTATCATATGCAGATTACTAAAATGAAATACTTGTTCCAAGAAAGCTGTTACATTGAATACAGTATCATAACATAAATTAAAAATCTGAAAATTGAAATTTCCTCCTTTAATATGGGATACAATACTACTGATTATGTTCTCATGGAAATGTTTGTCTTTTAATATGAGATTATATCCTAGATTTCTTATTTTCAGAGTTGTAATGTAATCATATTGTGTGATATTAGTTTATCAGTCTTTATAACTTGTCTATATTTGGAATTTTTAATTTTGGCACTGCTATTGTTTTCCAGCAATACATGGTGGTACATTTGACTGGTACATGTAATATAATTGTGAGGCCCATTGCCTTTGCATATTTAAATATGAACAAAATAAAGGTCTCACTCACCTTTGGATAATCTAAACCTTGAAGGAGGTAAACATAAAATAAAGCAAGAAGTGATTGGTGTTAAGAAATGATGCTAGAAAAAAAGTGCTTGTGTCTACAAAAGCAACAATTATTTATATTAGGAAAGGTTAGGATGGTTTATAGATGATTTCATAGAAAAGTCTTATTTCTGTTGGGTCTTAAAGAATGACTCACTTTTGAAAAAAGAGTGATTGGAGGAAAGATATTTTAAGGCAAAGAAAGGGAACAAGCAAATATACAAAAATAGGAGCAAGAGGCTAGCTAGCAGCCAGGTCCAATGTAGCCAGTGTAGTGGGCTCACTAGGAATAAAGTAGAAAAACCAACTGGGACCTGGATCATGGACAATGTTTCATAGGCAGGTGGAGACTTAGATGGTTACTAGGCATGCTCAGAGCCATGTTGGAAATCCATTTTATGGATGAGCCTTGAAAGCATTATGCTAAGTGAAGGAAGCCATCACAAAAATCATGTATTTTAGTGTTCCATTCATATGATATGCCCAAAATAGCCAAATTCATAGACAAAGAGTAGAGGTGTTTGCTTAGAGTTAGGTAAGAGTGTGGGGGGGAGAAGGGAGGTAAAAGCTAAAGTGTACTATGTTTCACTTTCAAGATGATAAAAATGGTCCAAACTTGAGTGGTGATGGTTGCACATATCTGAACACATGAAAAAACAAAAACAAAAACAAAACACTTTTAAAATGGATGAATTGTATGTTATATAATTGTATCTCAATTTTTTAAAAAATTATTTAAGAGACTGATGCTACAGCTTAGAAGGCATATTATAGCCCTACCAGGATCGGCCCAACTGGTCATTCATAGATTTCAGGTTCCTTCCATTCTGTTGTTCTTTATCGACTAAGGCAGTGGTCGGCAAATCAAGGCTCTTTGTCCCCTTGAGTGTGGCTCTTCCACAAAATCGCACGTACAGTGCGATTGAAACTTCGTGGCCCATTCGCAGAAGTCAGTTTTCGGCCTGGGCGAGTCTATTTTGGAGAAGTGGTGTTAGAACACTCAAAGGGCCAAAGAGCCGCATGTGGCTTGCGAGCCATGGTTTGCCGACCACTGGACTAAGGCATTGTACACATCTGTAAGATTTAAGGTTGAGTCACCTACATCTGTTATCTAGACAGTAAATGGAAAAGAATAACTGGTGACTGTTAGGTTTGATAGGGCAATTGAATTGACACCCCACTCCAGAAACTGGCTTTTCAGGTCATTTCACTATGGACATTTGCTGAAGACCACATTTCACTTGCCGTGATCACATTCCATTATCTCCCCTTCAGGTATGCATAAAGAAGTCTCTGCCCAGAAAAAAGCCCGCCAAAAGTCCTTTAAAAGCCGCTCACTCCCGTCACTGGATGCTGGAGCCATCCAGGCTCAGCCACCTGGTATGTGGATGATCAAATAAATTTGTAATCCCTCACCACTTTGGCCTCATGCATTCTTCCTTTGGGAACCTAACATTTGGTGCTGAAACCTGGGAGGGTTCCATGGGAATGGGGAGCCATTGTCCCAGCTTTAGTCACCCTGAATTTGCTACTCAGAGAGCAATAGGCAGCGGCAGCTAGTCCTGGGCTTACCTTCGAATCTTACTCAGGTGACTCGATTGCCAGCCTCAATCAGGCCTCCGTCCCTTACAGGATCTTCCCCAGCCAGCCTAGGAAGACGCCGGACCTGGAATCTCTCCTTCTCCATTGCTGATCCTTCATCCCACACCGCCCAATCTTCTCTAGGTGAGTGACATTCCACAATTCCCCTCGTCTCGGCTCTTCTGCTCACTCTCTCTCACTGACTACTCGAAAGTCTCTCTCGTCTCAAAAGTCCTAGCTCAGCCATTTGGCTTTGGATCCTTCTGGATTGGGGACGCCCTGACCAGATGGTCACCTCTTCTTTCTCGTGGTTATTTGTTTAGCAGCAGAGACGCCTTCCCCAAACAGTCACCTTTGGATTTGTGGTCTGTTGCTCACCCTTCCTCTGTTGTGGACCACGCCACACTCCCTCTGCACACTTGAGGGGGAGATCATCCCCAACCACCTCATTTTACTTTGTAACACTCTTTGGCCACAGCATAAACTAGATAATAAGTCTCAGTGGCCTGAAAACAGCACTTTCAATTTTAACACACTGAGCAATTTAGATAATTGCTATCGCTGCAATGGAAAATGGTCAGATTCCCTCCGTCCAGGCCTTTTTTCATCCTTCAGTCCCAATCCTCTCTCTCATTCCTACTCTACCCATCAGATCTTTCTCCTTCACACAAAACATCTTATCCCTAACAACTCTGATTCTGCATCTACTCTTGACCCAGCAGACCACCAACCTCCATTTACTTATACATCTCCTTCCTCACCTGCAGTACATTCCCAAAACCCAGACCCTCTTTACCAGCAACCACCTTCTCCCCAGTTCCTGAGAGCCCAAATCCTGAGAACATGAGCTCCAAAACAGACTTTTCCCATCTAACACTCATTCTCAGGCCACCCAAAGACTGCCTTCCTCAACAGCCTCTTCTATTCCCATACCCATTCTACCCCTAAGGGAGGCAGCAGGAACTGAGAGCATAGTCTGAGTCCATGTCCCATTCTCTATGTCCAGCCTCACACAGATTGAGAGGCATCTTAGGCCTTTTCCCACTGACCCTATCATCTTTACTATAGAATTTGAGTGCCTGACCCAGTCCTATGTCCTGACTTGGCATGACATCTATGTCCTCCTGTCCTCCTCTACAGAAATTTACCACTTTAGACCCCACCTGCTCAGAGGGAGCCCTTCTTCTGAACACCCATTTTATATCCCAATCAGCACCTGACACACACCATAAATTTCAAAAAATAGACACAGCTCCACAAACCTCTCAAAAAGGCCTCATTAACCTGAGCTTTAAGGTTTTTAATAATAGAGATGAGGAGACCCAAATCCAAAAACAAAGGCAAGATCAGGCCAAGACTGAGGCCCAGAAGGAGGCCTTCAAGCTCCTAGCCACCGCTTTCATAAACCCCAAACGAAGTGCCGGTCCTCCACCCAAGGGTAAATCAGGGGCTGAGCCTCCTCCGGGCCCATGCTTCAAATGCAGCAAGGAAAGACACTGAGCCAAGTCCTGCTCAAACCCGAGACTCCACACCTGGGCCCTGCCCAGGGTGTATAAGGGAAGGCCACTGGAAATCAGACTGTAGTCTGGCTCCTCCGGGTGGGACCTCAGCCAGTCCAGCAAGGCCGCCCTCTGGATCCAGTTTGGAGCACCCAGACCCCCTGGGACTGGCAACCAAAGAAGCTGCCCAGGTCCTGACAGGGCCCCACAGACTTACGTCACCAGGACAGAGCCTCGGGTTGCCACAACCTACAGTGTGAGTGTTCGGGATCTGAAGGTAAGGCCGATGCACAAATGAAAATATTATACAAGAAATATAAGTTTAGAAGACATGGGGGTCAGGTGGAGACCTCCCTCTTGCAGAGGCACACTGAAACCTGGCCTTATCTGCTTTTTATTCAGTTTTAGATACACATCTGGCCCTTAGTAAAGCATTGCAAACAGGTAGCAGAAAGACTGTCCCCAAGGTCAATAAAGATCACTAAAGCCCTAACCATTTGACTCAGTGGATAGAGCATCAGCTTGCGGAATCAAGGGTCCCAGGTTCGATTCTGGTCAAGGGCATGTACCTTGGTTGCTTGAACATACCCAGTAGGGAGTGTGCAGAAGGCAGCTGATCGATGTTTCTCTCTCATCAATGTTTCCAATGTTTCTAATTCTCCATCCCTCTCCTTTACTCTCTGTAAAAAATCAATAATATATATATATATATATATATATATACACACACACACACACATACATATATATATATATATATATATATTTTTTTTTTTTTTTTTTTTTTTAAAGATCAGTAAAGATCAGTTAGATCCAGTAACATTTACTTTGAGGCTATTAGGTCAGGAAATTGCTTCGAGCCACTGCAATCTCAACACAGCCCTGCTAAATCTAAGCTCTATCGGCCTTCCACGTTCCTTGGTGCACTCTTATGACAGTATTGGGAAAGCGGTGGCCTCCCGCATCTCCCCCTTTTTGTCTTCTTAATAAATCTTGAAAAGTGTATGCCGTCTGTAGGGCTTGAGTCCTTTTAAGACTCTTCATTCCACATCTGCAGACTAGAAATCCTATCTAATAAAAAAGTAATATGCAAATTGACTGTCATTTCAAGACACAAGATGGCCGCCTCCATGTGGTCAAAGATGGCTGCCCCCATGTGGACACAAGATGGCCACCAAAAGATGGCTGGCAGGGGAGGTCAGTTGGGGGGACCAAGCCTGCAGGGGAGGGCAGTTGGGGGGGACCAGGCCTGCAGGGGAGGGCAGTTGGGGGCAACAGACTTGCAGGGGTAAAAATACTTAATGGAAGGTCTGAGGCATGGTTATGTATTTTTGAAGGACATATAAAAAAAGAATTGAAGGCTAATTTGAAAATGTGTAATTTGTAGAGATTGCATATGTGATGAGAAAGAAAAGAGAAATGTTGAAAGAAAGAAATATGTTCTAAAGTTAACTATTTACAAGAATTGTAAAAGGGCCGTTTACTCTGAGCAAGAAAGTGAGGTTTCAGTCTCCAAGCCTGGCAGGACAAGGTTGCTGGAGACATCTAAAGTTAAACTAGAATATCCTGCAGTGGAATTCGAAGACAGGAGTGTACATAATGCCTCAGACCCCCACCCAGCCTGCTCTTCAGATTGGCTGGGGGAGGGGGAGAGAGGCATCTGTACTTCATGGGTCAAATGTATAGGTTTGCTTACTTTGCTTTTTCAGTAAAGGAGCATATTTTAATTAATTGATAGGTTAGCTTTGCACAATATAATCAAGGTCTCATACAATCTCATTCATATGAGAAGCCAATATTTTATGAGCAACTAGTTCTAGTAAAGTCCAAAGTAAAATTTTCACATATATGCAAATGAGCACTAGCCAAGAGAATGCTGTTGAATTGAATTGATACCCCTCTCCCAGGAACTGGCTTTTCAGGTCATTTCATGATGGACATTCCCTTTGATGAAGACCACATTTCATTTGCAGTGACCACATTCCATTATCTCCCTTCCAGGTATGCATAAAGAAGTCTCCACCCAGAAAAAAAGCCCACCAAAAGTCCTTTAAAAGCCGCTCACTCCCGTCACTGGGTGCTGGAGCCATCCAGGCTCAGCCACCTGGTGTGTGGATGATCGAATAAATTCATAATCCCTCACCACTCTGGCCTCATGCATTCCTCCTTTGGCTACTTAACAGTGACAAAGGAGCTCAATGTTCCCTGAGCCAGACTCAGAAGTAAATACTTGTAATTCTACTCACATTCCATGTGCACATCGTGACACTTAGATGCAAAAGTTTCTAACAAGATTTAATCTCTACCTTGGTAGCCATGAGATCATCTTTTAAAATAGAATCATACAATATTTAGAGCTGATAATTCTGTCATATCTCTAAAACTATATACACCAAGTTAGAGACAGCTTTAAAAAACCTTTATTCTAACTTGGCAATTTTTAGAGTTGAACATAAGCTGGGTTAGTATTGTGACCCTGCATTTACTGAGACACAGAGATTGATGCAAGATGAGTATTTTGTGACAAATCAACTCAGAGTCTTTTCTTATCAACTGGATCCAAGAGCCTGCCCTTCCATTCTCTCTCTTTTTTCTTCATTGTTATACTTTTTATTTATTCTAAGAGGCTACAATATTAAAATGTGAATTTAGACTTTAAAGAATATAGGTCTAGGTAATTATTTAGCCTTCAAGTTAATATTTTATTATTATTATGCTAGAGGCCCGCTGCACAAATAATCGTGCAATAGGCCTTCCTTCCCTTGGCTGCCAGCACTGGTGTTCCTCCAGCACCTGGGACTCAGGCTTTCACTCTGGCCACTGCTTTCAGTCTTTGCTCCAGCCAGAGCACCACTCCTGTAGCTCCCTCCACCCCGCTCCCCAACCTCCCCCTTATAGCAAGTGTCCAGCACTGTCTGGCCACTCCACACCTGCATGCATGCTGCCCTGAGGCACAGAGCAGCTGGGGGGTGGGGCCGTTTCCATCTTTGTCAGGTTAATTTGCATACTCACTCCTGATTGGCTGGTGGGCACCATGTAGTGATGGTCAATTTGCATATTTCTCTTTTGTTAGAGTAGATTAGTATTATTTATCATATTTTAATGTTTATTAACTTGTTTTTAATTCATTATTATTATTATTATTATTATTATCATTGAAGAAAAATACATTTGGAGTCTTTCCCAAGCTTCCATAGTGGGAAATTAATTGCAAGAAAAAGTATCTTTCACCCTAACCAGTTTGGCTCACTGGATAGAGCATCGGCCTGTGGATTGAAGGATCCCAGGTTCGATTCTGGTCAAGGGCATATACATTGGTTGCAGGCATATCCCCAGTAGGGGGTGTACAGGAGGCAGCTGATCGATGTTTCTCTCTCATCAATGTTTCTAACTCTCTATACCTCTCCCTTCCTCTCTGTAAAAAATCAATAAAATATATTTAAAAAGAAAAAAAGTCCCTTTGGGTAGACTTTATTTTCCAACATGATGGCAATGATGGATGTGGACACCCTGAGCTGCACCCACAGTGCACTGGCAAGAAGTGCTTTGAAATGAAAAAGTGGAATGCAGCAGCCCTCTGGAACAGGGATATTATAGTTGATAATTGTGCCATCTGCAGAAACCACATAGTGGATCTTTGCATAGAATTTAAGCTCACCAGGCATCTGCCTCTTCTGAAGAGTGCACCCATGTGTGGGGAGTCTATCATCATGCTTTTCACCTCCACTACATCTCTCTGGGCTCAAAACACAGCATGTGTGTCTGCTGGGCAATAGAGAGTGGGAATTCCAAAAGTATGGGCACTAAAAAAAGAATATTCTTCCATCAAGCTCAACTGTTTTGTCATTCATTTAACTAGAGGTCTGGTGCATGAAATTCATGCACAGGGGAGGTATGTCTCTCAGCCCAGCCTGCACCCTCTCCAATATGGGATCCCTCTCACAATCCAGGACTGCTGGCTCCCAACCGCTCGCCTGCCTGCCTGCCTGATTGCCCCTAACCACTTCTGGCTGCCAGCCTGATCACCCCCTAACCACTGCCCTGCCAGCCTGATCAATGCCTAACTGCTCCCCTGCTGGCAAAATTGCCCCTAACTACCCTATCCTGCTGGCCTGGTCACCCCCAACTGCCCTCCCCTGCAGGCCTGGGTCCCCACCACAGTCCTCCCATGCTAACCTACCCCCCCAACTTCCCTCCCCTGCAGGCCTGGTCACCCCAACTTCTCTCCCTTGCCAGCCTGGTAGGCCCTAACTGCCCTCCCCTGCCAGCCCAATTGCCCCTAAATGCCCTTCTCTGCCAGCCCAGTCACCCCTAACTACCCTCTCCTGCAGGCCTGATCACCCTCAACTGCCCTCCCCTGCTGGCCATCTTATGGTGGCCATCTTGTGTGTTGGAGTGATGGTCAATTTGCATATTACCCCTTTATTATATAGGATGACTTGCCCTCCTATTACTTAATTGTAAGTTAGATAGAATCAGGTTTTTTCTGCTTTGCCTTTTCAAGTTTCTATTCCTGCAGTCCTATTGTGTTCAGTGTAAAACAAAAACCAGTTGGATTCTATTTAAAAAGTATATTTAAAAATATATTATACAATTATAAGTTACAAAAGTGTAATATTGGGAAAGGAAGAATAATTGAAATGAGTTCTTAAAGTGATGAAGATTAATAAAATTTGATTGAACTGAAATGAAATTTTTGCATGTTCTATTATTTTAACTCAAAAAAAAAAAGACCAACCATCTTGTTGAAAGTCTATTTGGCACCAAGTGTACTCAGCTTGGTGGATTAGTGGAAATTCTTAGACAAGAAAAGTCTCATTTTTTTTAAATCGTTATTGTTGATAGTATTACAATGTCCCCCTTTACCACCCCTCTTTTCCCCCACCACTTGGTTCCTGCCCCACCTCAGGCCTTCACCACCTATTGTCTGTGTCCTCATAAAATCTTTGGTTAATCTCTTCCCAAACCCCCTCACCCCTTCCCTTGAGAAGATTGCAAATAGACAAACTTAGTCTATTTTACTTTAAGCAAAAATAAAGAAAGCCTAAATATAATGTCTGCACTATAAAAGTGAATGCAGATCCAAAACTGTAATAGATATGTGAAACAGTAAATATTGACTATGTAAAAAATCATAATAATGTACTCTGGCATTAAAAAAGAGCAGATAAAATTAACATAAAATAATTCCTGAAGAGTCTGGATATAGATCAAGTCCTTATAAGGTCCTTGACTTGTTTTGAGGAGACAAAGTTGAGTAATTTTGGGTTTCATGATTTAAGTCTAAAGATTGCCATTTATAATGTAATCAGTTAAAGAACAGAGAAAATTTTCAATTTCAATACTAGGAGACATAAAAATGATTTTCATACATCTCAGTAAGTAAAAAAAAAAAAGTTGAAAAATGTCAAGTAAAGTTAGAAAATATTTTGAAAACATGATGATCCACTCAGCATAATGTATGAATATAGAACCCTACACCCAACAATAGTAGAATATGCTTTTTTGTAAAGCACACTAAGAAACGTCACATGAATTTTACCTGTACCAAACCACAAAGCAGGGTTAGTTGTCTTATGTCAGATTCTCTAGATGCAAAGCCTTGGTGATGGGTTTGTGTTCATGTGATTTATTGAGGGTGTGCTTTCAATAGAAGGGCCTAAGGGAAGTGGGAGAGAGCAAGAAAATAGAAATGAAAAGAGGCTGTGGTTGCAGGCAAAAAATGGCTTCAAGCCCTAACTGGTTTGGCTCACTGGATAGAGTGTCAGCCTGTGGACTGAAAGGTCCCAGGTTTGATTCCAGTCAAGGCCATGTACCTTGGTTGCGGCACATGCTCAGTAGGATGTGTGCAGGAGGCAGCTGATCAGTGTTTCTCTCTCATTGATATTTCTGACTCTCTGTCCCTCTCTCTTCCTCTCTATAAAGATCCATAAAATATATATTTTTTAAAATGGCTTCAAGGTGATCCACTGGGATCTCTGTAGCACAAATAGCACGAGAGTTTGTCCCTCCTTGAAGCAAAGCGCTAGACATTTGTACCCCATCAGGCATTATGTGGGGGCCATCCATCTTGATCAGACCAGTTATGCTATTAAGGGAAATTCTGCAAAGGAAAGAGCAGCAGTGAGCTTTTTAGCAATGAACACCCACCGTTACAAAGGGTTCAGCAATCTAGAGAAAGGGGCTGATGCATAGATGATTAAAAAGGAATCCAAGGACGAAAGATAATTTTGAAAGGCATTGGGGGTCAGAGGATCTTCAGCTAAAGGAGCTGAAAGACTACCCCTTGTCTAAGGACCCCATGCTATTTATTAACACAATTTGTCCTAAGGCAAGGTGGAGATAATACACTTCAAATGGTAGGGTACAGAAGCATTGTCAGTTTGGGAAATAGCCTGCAGCTGTTCAGGTGTTTGGCCAACAGGAGGCAATAATATGCAGATTTAAGATGCTCTGATCTGTCTGGCAGCAATCGATTATCCTATTCACGTTTGGGGGAGATGTTTTTTAGCCGTACCCAGATGATTCAGCCCTGCTGACATGCTGGAATTGCTTCAGCATCTCACCCTTTTTGATTTTTTAAATTTTAACAAGAATGTATGTTTTAAGATTTTTAAAGTCAATGGAAAGGACAGAGTTCTATCAAGTCCCTTTAAATTGCTGTCAGGCATTAAAGAAATCAGCCTGCAGTAAGTTTCTTTCTGGGCCAACAGTTCTTTGAGTCCCAATTTCAATGTCCAACAGTTCCTTATGTGTACATGTCAGCAATGATATTTCAGTTCTGGATGGTAGACAAACAGTGGCAATGCAGGTCCAACCCTCTCTGGTTTGGTCCTGGGCAACCTACAGTGATGCACAGCTGCTGACTGCTAGCATGGCAAGGCGTCTTCACCATCTTCATTTCAGGACTGTTTCTCCTCTATTCTCAGGGGTCACTGCTTATTCTGTGGCTGGAGCAGTCCTGTCAATTCCTCTCTGGGATCTGTTGTTACAGGAATCCACATGGGCTTGGAGTTTTCTGGACATATAAAAACATATTCTCGAACAAAGTTTAATAAAGGAATCTTTTCTCTAAATTTGACTTGGGATCCTATTTCATTTTTTGCCCAAATAATTTTCCTTTGGCTTATTTTGACACCTTGTGATTTTTCATGGATGTCTTGCTATTAGAAAATTAATTTTCAAAGTAAAAAATTTCTTGATGTAATTTTCTTACAGAATATTTTCTTATAGGGTATTATTCTACTATCCCCCCTTTTTTATTTAAATATTAGGAGGCTTTTGGAAATTTTATAATGCAGTCTTGATAACTTTTAATTTTTTGTATAGAAATATGATTGCTTTGGATTCATTGCATGTTAAGAAATTTCACTATGAGATGAACCATCAATAAAAAATTTATTTAATACTTCAGGAACAGTTTCCTGTCCAGTACAATTAGGTTTTCTTGAATATTCAATTATTTTAATTAGCTAATTTAAGTTAATCCAAAATAAGGATAATTTATACATTAACTTACTTTAACTTTACTTGTCCTAGGTTATAGACAGCAAATGACATTAATTAAACTTCTGCAATTAGCCTTTGCGTAACTTAACATAAACTTTGTCAGGGAGGCAAAAACACAAGTTATTTACTTCAGTTTATGAGACCAAATTTATTGACTTTTAATTACAGTTCTTCAGATGTTTGAAGGAAACCTCTCTTTATTTCCTTCCAAAAGAATTTCCGGGCTACAGAGAGTTTCATTTAAAAATCTTTGTCTTTCTTTACACCAAGCAACCTACAGGGCTACTGCTCAATGGTGACTCGTTCAGCCAAATAGCTAGCTAAATTACAAGTAACTTTACAATAAAGTTGACTACTATTTGCTGTCAGATTTAATACTTTAACAACAATCTTAGTTTACACTGCAAGTATTAGTGGAAGAGATTTCAAATTTTTCAAATTTCTCCTTTTTACTAAGCTAGAATTTTATTTTTAAAGAGTATCCCTTTTGGCTTATTTGCATATACAGAGGGATCATGAGAGGTCTCGGTAGCTTTCTGAGAAGACTTAATCAAATTGCTTACAAAGACATTGGCTAATTCAAAGGGAGGGGTTGGCCTTTGCTATTTCAAGATGGTGGCCCCCAGGGGTGTGGCAAGCCATGTGGCCAAGATGGTGGCTGTCTAAACTGTTCTTTGACAGAAAAGATGGTTTGTTTATTCTCACAATAAACAAGGGAAGAGCAAACCAAAATCCCTAAAAGATAGACAGACAAAATTAACAGAAATCTCACTGTTTCTGGTGGCTTTATTAGAATTTAATTGTTTATAAAAAATATTGGCTTTTCATTTAGCTTAATTTATATGAAACCTTGATTATATTTCAAAAAGCTAATTTATTAAGTAATTAAAGTAGGTATCTTTATTTAAAAAGCAAAGCAATTTAGTAAATGTTTATTTCTGACTTACGAGGCACCAAATGCTGCCCCACATCCATCCTAATTAAAAATGCAGGAGGCTATGGGCTTTTTGTCTTTCAAATTGTGTCTTAAAATTTTGCTGTGTGGATTTTAAGAAATATTTAGTTACTTCATTTTGCCTTTTTTAGAGGCCAAAACCTTTATAACATTTATAAGTAAAATACAGTTATTAATTTTTGTTTGATAAAACTTTCCATGTGATTTCAAGTATATTAAATCAGTTTAATTTCAAAAATATTTCCTTAGAAGAAAGAATAACTTCTTGAAAACATTTCAGGGCCTGTGAAATGTCTTAAAATTATCTCTCAGTTATAGCCTTCAAATTTAACTTGGAAAAAATATCAAATATATATATATATATATATATATATATATATATGATTTAAAGATTATAATACATTTACAATTATTTTAAGATATCAATTAAATTTAAACTGCTCTTTTAAATAAAAATTTGGTTGAGATCACAGGATTAATCCTTCTTATTTAATTAAACCAATAATTAACATATTTTGAATTCCTAATTTTCAGAGAAAACACAATATTTATGTTCTCAAAAATAAGTTTTTATACTTTAGGCATTTAATTACCACAACTATATAATTTCTCCCAATTTAATTTGAACATTAAACTTTTAGAGCTGGCAAGTCAAATATTTAGCAGTTCTTGATTAATAACCCTTTATATTTTAAAGAATAAATTTCAAAAATACAAGACATAATCAATTAATAGATTCAATTTTCTCCTCTAGATTTTTCATGAGGAAGCAGACTTCCAAAATTTTAAGCTGCCAAACCTACATTTCTGGATGGCAAAAATAGTTTTGGTCTTTTCAAATATAAATTACCACATTCTTTGTCTTGATAAGTTTCAGTGGGAAGCCTGATTTCAAAAGAGCCACATTTTTTTTAAGAATTTGCAGAGAAACCAAGATGACAGCATAAGGTATACACCCGTACGTGCTGCCTCTCACAACCACACCAAAATTACAACTAAAAGACAAAAAGACTATCACCCAGAACCACGGGAAAGCTGGCAGAGTAGAAGTTCTACAACTAGAAGGAAAGAAAAAAGCTCATTGAGACTGTGTAGGAGGTACAGAGCCATGGAAAAGCAGAGGTACAGAGGCACACAAATTAGGCTGGCAACTGGATGCACTGTACTTTTTTCAATTGTAAGGGAGATACAAGCTCCCAATTGCTCTGAACTCCAGTTTCCAGAGAGACTCTGGGGACCCAGAATCCTACAGGAAGAAACTGGACTGTCTGGCATCGGGTCAGAAAGTGAGGGTGGCTCTCTCGCAAAGGTGTGTGCAGGAATCATTGTTTACTGCACTGGGGTGGGGGATGCAGGGACCCAGAAACACGGAGACACAGAGACTGCTGATTGGCAGCCATCACTGGTTGCCATGCCCTAGTGATTCCCTGAGACCCTGCCCCACCCAATTTACAAACCCACCCAATCTGTGTGCAGCGGCTTTTGCATATGAAAGGCCTGCCCTTTTGCAGCTTAACCTAACAAACTGCAGCTAGGTCAGACAGCTCCAAAACTTCCAAACCCCAAACAAAGAAGAGGAATCTGAATATCTCACTGTAGTTCTTGTTGGGTGGCCTCAGAGAGTAGGTGACTTGCACCTTCTTGAAGATCCAGGAGCCAGTGTACCTAGTGGTCAGTGTGAGACAACACCAGATTTCAACTCTTCACATCCATGAACAACACACTGAAGAGGCAGACTCAGTGGGAACCAAAGCCCCATTGAAGCAAGTCCCGCTGCATAAGGGTGTCTAAAGCACAGCAGTTCTTCCATTATAGACACAGCTGATCCTCACAGCCAATTGGCCTGCAGGTCAATTCCTCCCAGTGTGCCAACAGCAATCAAGGCTTAACTACAACAAGACTGTGCACACAGCCCACAAAGGAGTGTACCAAGAGTGTCCACCTCAGGTGATTGGGGAGGCTGAGCCACTGGGCCCTATAGGTCACCTACCACACAAAGCCACTCCATCAACACAGGGAGGCAGCCAAAATATGGAGACAAAGAAAAATGTCATGAACGAAAGAAATGGAAGAAAGCAAACTACTGGATATAGAGTTCAAAACCACAGTTATAAAGTTACTCAAGAATCTTCTAGAAACCGCCGAGAAACTTAGTGAGACCTTTGAGGAACTTAGTGATACCTTCAAGGATCTTAATGAGAATGCCAAAAATATGGAAAAGGACCACTCAGAAATTAAGCATACACAGTCTGAAATAAAGAATAATATACAGAAATCCAACAGTAGACTAGAGGACCCCAAGAATCAAACCAAATATTTGAAATATGAGGAAGCAAAAAGAACCCAACCAGAAAAACAAAAAGAAAAAAGAATCCAAATATATGAAGACAGTGTAAGGAGCCTCTGTGACAACTTCAAGTGTATCAACATCCGAATTATGGGGGTGCCAGAAGAAGAGAGAGAGAGAGCAAGATATTGAAAACTTATTTGAAGAAGTAATGACAGAAAACTTTCCCTACCTGGTGAAAGAAATAGACTTACAAGTCCAAGAAGTGCAGAGAACATCAAGCAAAAGGAATCCAAAGAGGACCACACCAAGACACATAATAATTAAAATGCCAATAGCAAAAGACAAAGAGAGAATCTTGAAAGCAGCAAGAGAAAAACAGTTACCTACAAGGGAGTACCCATACGACTGTCAGCTGATTTCTCAACAGAAACTATGCAGGCCAGATGGCAGTGGAAATATTCAAAGTGATGAATAGCAAGAACCTACAACCAAGATTACTCTACCCAGCAAAGCTAGCATTCAGAATGGAAGGTCAGATAAAGAGCTTCACAGATAAGAAAAAGCTAAAAGAATTCATCACCACCAAACCAGTATTATATGAAGTGTTGAAAGGTATTCTTTAAGAAGAGGAAGAAGAAGAAAAAGGTAAAGATAAAAATTATGAACAACAAATACATATCTATCAACAAGTGAATCTAAAAATCAAGTGAATAAAAAATCTGATGAACAGAATAAACTGGTGAATATAATAGAATCAGGGGCATAGAAAGGGAGTGGACTGACAATCCTCGGGGGGAAAGGGGTGTGGGAAGTGCGGGAAGAGACTGAGCAAGAATCATACACCTATGGATGAGGACAGTGGCGGGGGGAGTATGAGCATGGGGGGTAGGAACTGGGTGGAAGAGAGGTGGGGGGGGAGAGGAACAACTGTAATAATCTGAACAATAAAGATTAAAAAAAAAAAAGAAAAGCTGCAACAAATGGAGGCTCAAGAGAGAAGCTTCCAAGAAACCATGGCCCAGAAGGATGAAAAATAAAGTGAGAAACCAAAATCCAACAGAGAGAGCTACAACATATACTGAAGCACATGGAGAAGGTAAGTCTAGGTGGGGTGTGGGAAAAGCCAAAAGGACAGTCACCTAGTTCCTCATGAAGGGAAGACCAAAAACTAAAGTTATAAATCCTGAATGAAATCCAAAGGCATATGATTCAGTGAGATGTCATTCTAAAACCCTATGTCTTTAAAACTCAGCACCTCCTGTGGTATTAGAATTAGGGGGGGGGGGGGGGTTCAAATAACATGACCCAGACTCATGAACTGCTATTTGTGGTGATTATAGGGTCCTATTGTGTCCCTAAGTGAATAAGACTTCAATTCTTAGGATGTTTGGTACAACCATCAAAGACACCTGACATAGAACCATCTGGTCTCAAAGTATCTGATTGTATGTGATATGAAATATGGGATAATGAAAGCTCTAAAATGCTACATTTGGTTTCCACATCTGCCTGCTTCATTCTACACATCCAGAGTAAATGCATTTTCTGTCCCTTTTTCTGATTGCCTGTGTTCTCTAGAGAGTCAGCAGTTCCCATTATGCGTAATGTGTTTTGTCACCATACTTCAGTGAAATCAAGAAACAGTTAGAACTAAAACTCCATCTTTCCCAAAGAACATCCTTAGGACTGAAACACATTCCTGACATTGGTGTCAGACCTGAGCCAGTTCCAAGTCCTCCCATCACCAGTGAGATCCTCCTAAGGGACCTTAGGAAAGTATAAACCAAGGATACTCCTGCTACCAGATCTAGAGGTTTGGAAATATTGGACAAAAAGCATCAAATAGCTATTTTAATTCTGTAATGATTGTTATATGGGACATAAAATTAAATTGAATTAATGCATATATTGCTGGCTTTTGCTTAAACTCATAGTCATTGTTCCTTAATTTTAAATTCCTCTGCATCATTAGGAAGAAGAGATACAGAAGAAATACAAAGAGTCAGAGACAAAAAAAGAGATGGAAGGTGAGAACAGCTAAAAACATTCCAGATATCAAAATGATAAATTGTATTTCAAAATTAAGAACTCTGCTCTTTGAAAAAGCACACTTTTCATTCCTTTAGTAGAATGAAAAAACAAGTCACAGGTTGGAAGTAACTATTTGCAAATCATACATCAGATTTAGGACGTGTATCCCGAATATTTAAAAAACTCTTAAAACTCAACAAACATCTTATTAATTTGAAAAGCAAACATCCCAATTAAAAGAAAAAAAATGATAAAATTAAAACAGATCTTCATCAAAAAGTATATTTGGATGGCAATAAGCACAGTATAAAATATTATTAACAATATCATTACTTATTAGAAAAGTGGAAATTCAAGGCACAATGAGATATCACTATGCACCAACTAGAAAGGCTAAAATTAAAAAGACAAAACAGCTCAAGGGTTGGTGGGAATGTGGAACAACTAGAACTCTTATGCACTGCTGGTGGGAATGAAAAATGGTAAATCACTGTGAAAAAGTTTGTCAATTTCTTAAAAAGTTAAACAAATACTTACCATGCAGATTAATCATTTTGCTTCTATATCTATCCCCCCAAAAAAATGGAAGTTTGTGTGCATAGTATAGCTTTATTGTTAATAGCCATTAACTGAAAACAATGTCCATCCACAGGTCAATGATGAATGAATTTTAACATATCCATATAAGAAAACACTACTGAACAATAAAAATCTTGTATCAATACATACAAGCATGTTATGAATCTGAAAATAGATATGTTGAGTGAAAGAAGGCAAACAAAAATGTATACATACTGTATGATTCCTTTTTTGTAAAATTCCAGGAAATGCAAGCTATTCTATAGTGACAGAAAGCTGGGCAGTGGTTTTGCCTAGTGATAGGGATGAGAGTTTAGGTTCAGGAGGGAGAAGTTTCCTAAGGGGATGTGAAGATGTAGTTGTTTCTGAGTGATGGGCATGCTTGTAACTTAATTGTGGTGGTGGTTTAACAGGTGTATACATGTGTCATCTATAATAATAAAAGCAAAATACGCTAATTAGACCAGATAGCCGAACAACCTTCCAGATGTCCTACTGGATCACTTCCGGACGAAGCTGCGGTGGTGGGGCTGAGGCAAAGGCAGCCACTGCGGTATGCAGGGGGGAGGCAGAGGTGGTTAGAGGCAATCAGGCAGGCAGGCGAGCAGTTAGGGGTGATCAGGCAGGCAGGCAGAGTGGTTAGGGGTGATCAGGCAGGCAGGCAGAGTGGTTAGGGGCAATCAGGCAGGCAGGCAGGGAGGCAGGCGAGCAGGTAGGAGCCAGCAGTGCCAGACTGTGAGAGGGTGAAGGCCGGGCTGCGGGATGCCCCCCTCCATGCATGAATTTCATGCACAGGGACTCTATAGTTAAATAAAAACTTATGTGACAGTGTATTGCATTACTATTATACTGCAATAAAGCTTTTCTAAAATAAATAAAACAACAAAAACACTCTGAGTGATGAGAACCTCTAGAATTGTTAATGTTAGCCATATTAGTGCCCCTGAAATCAAAGAATAACAAGGATAGTTTCTAGTTCCAGGGGATTTTTTAACTGTTATTTACAGTACTCTTTTGCTTACTCAGTACAAAAATTATCAGAAGAAGTTTTCTCTATGAAATAAGAATAAAACAAAAAAGACGGGTTGAAAGGCAAAATAAGGCTATAACAATTTAATCCTCATGTTTCTCTGCTTATTTTGCTTCCTCTGAAGCTCTGAGAAAAATGTTCGATGAAATGCAAAAGAGAAATAAGCAGATGATGGAAGAGAAAGAAAAGAATTATCAGGTACAGATAAAACTTTTGATTGAGAAGATGGAGATGGAGAAGGCCCAGACCATGGCAGAGCAAGAGAGGATCCTAAATATTAAATTTCAGGCATTCAACTTTGTCATCACCATTTTATCGTCCACTGCACTGAATCAAAAACATGCTTAGAAGTTAGAGCATTAGGTCAGATTAAGGATTTTTCTAACCCAAACTCTAGTTGACAATTCATGACCATATACACAATTAATCATGTAATTACATACCCGGGCTTCCTGTATCATCCTGTTCTCCAGGCTCAACTATGTTGAGTCCTTGTTGAGTCCACCCAGAAATACAGTATGGACTGGCACAGGCTCCGATCTCCTCAACCTATTACTGTTACCTTGCCTCCAAGTTTCGGAAAGTTGTACTAAGCTCACTAATCAAACATCTGCCATGACTGAATCATGTAGTAACCTTCCCGATGGAATTCATTCATCTTCTCACATTCATAGATAGATATTTGAGAGGCCACACTGCCTAGATCAGAGTTGAAGGAAAAAATGATATAATTTCCAGGAAGTCTGTGGTGCATGTGGGTGAAGAGGAAGTAAGTTTTGGAAACTTATTCAGAAATAAGTTTCAAATACTCATGAAGGATTAATATAGTTATTGAAAAGGGAAATAATTCGGCAAATATGGAAAACGTTTTACATTGTGTGCATTCAGTCTTCATTTTTTCTCTCAGGAATATGCACTGAGTCTCAAGGAGAAAAGCCAGAAAGAGATCAAGACAATTCAAGATCAGATAAAGATTTTGCACCAGAAAAGAAATGATGAAAACTGTATCATATTCTAAAAATCCCAGCAACATAACTTCTTAACTAGCTCCTTTCATTCCACAGAGAACACCTTGACTGAGCAACTTCCGAATGTCACACATTTGCCTCTAAACAGAAATTAGAATCATGATGTTTGCAATGTTGTTGAACCAAAAAGTTTGCAAAGAAAATATTTCCCTACAGAGTGATTCAATTCCTGCCAAATCTATACTAATCTATATTAATAAAAGGGTGATATGCTAATTAGACTGGGGGACCTTCCAGACATCTTTCCAGACAAAGCCATGGTGGTGGGCTGAGGCAGAGGCGGTTAGAGGCAATCAGGCCAGGAGGGGAGGACAGTTGGGGGCGAGCAGGCCAGCAGGGGTGGGGGGCAGTTGGGGGTAAGCAGGCCAGCAGGCAGAGTGGTTAGGGGTGATCAGGCAAGCAGACAGGTGAGTGGTTAGGAGCCAGCAGTTCCAGATTACAAGAGACATGTCCAAGGGGTTCCATATTGGAGAGGGCGCAGGCTGGGCTGAGGGACAACCCCCCCCCCCATGCACGAATATTGTGCACAGGGCCACTAGTGTAGTAATAATGATTAATATGATTCTTACATGGATTATTTCTTTGAAAGCATGGTTACCGAGTCTTAGAGACACTTGAAATTGTATAGTGAGATGCATTTTACAATGAGGAGATATCAGGCGGGTTCTGTTCAGGATAGACTTGCTCTCCCACACATACCTCACCCTTCTAGACATCCTAAATCCCTTGCTATTGCTCAAGGGTTTTCTTTGGTTTGGGGATAGGGTTGGAGTGTTGTGAATTTAAAGCAAAGCTCATGGAAGTGCACGAAGTCAGGAGACACATTGATCATCACTCCTGCCAAGTAGTCTATGAGTCATGGGCTGGCTGCAAATCAGGGAGACCTGGGACAATTGATTGCAAGGTGCAGACAGAATACAGTTTTTGGTTGGGTGGTGGCTAATGGTCGGTGGGCACAGATGGACTCTGGGATACTGGTAGAAGTACTTGCCTCTGTGCAAAATGGATTTTTTTGCACACCCTCCGTCTATAAAATTCTTCTGGGTAATTACTGTCCTGTCCACAGGCTACCTACCTCTCAGTATCTTCTCTTTCCTTAGTATTTTTCTTCCTACAATTCAGAAAGAAAAATTCTAGTCATAGAAAGGGAAGTTCTAACTCAAACTTGAAAAAATTATTATTTTCATTCCTCTGAGAACCATAACTATAAGCCTGCAAAACTTAAACTAGACTCTTGTTCTCTCTCCCTTTCTGCTTTTGTGTAGGAACAATATTTTGAGGAGGAAAAGGAATGTTGACCCTCAACTCACACAATATGCAAAACTAAATTTGAGATGAATCATCGTCTTAAATGTTAAAGTGAATATTTAAAAGAAAGCCTTTGAAAGAGAAAACATAGAAGAAATTTTTATAATCTTGGTGTGAAAGGGAACTCTCGTGAACTGATGATGAGACTGAAATTGATGTCACCACCATGGAAAACATTATGGAGATTATTCAAAAATTAAAAATAAACCCTACCTGGTTTGGTTCAGTGAATAGAGCATCGGCCTGCAGATGGAAGGGTCCCAGGTTGGATTCTGGTCAAGGGCACACGTGGCATATACAGTATATTTAGAATGGAATATTACTCAGCCATAACAAAAAAAGGAAACCTTGCCATTTGCAACAACATCAATGGACCTTGAGAGCATATGCTAATAAATCAGAACAGAGAAAGACAAATACCATATGACCTCATATGTGGTCTAAAAAAAAAACAAGTCCACTTATAAACAGAATACACTGGAGGTTGCAAGAGGCAGGTGATAAGGAGTAGCAGAAATGGGTAAAGGAAATCAAAAGTTACAGCTTTACAGATATAAAATAAATAAGTCATTAAGCTGTACTGTACAGTGTAGCATTGCACCTATAGTTAATTGCATATTTTAAAGTTCCTAAGATAGTAAATCTTAAAAGTTCTGACCACCAAGAAAAATATTCTGCAATCACGTGTGGTGGTGAATTGTGGGGAAGCATGTCTGTGTACATGTGAGCACCTGGGTGTTACTGGAATCTTTATGCTTAGTCTTTAGACGTCCTTGCTTAAAGGACACGGCAGATGCATGTGTCTTCTCAGGGATACTTACCCTACTGATAGTATCTAATAGTTAATTTTAGTTCAAGCTCTAATTACAATAAAAGCCTGAGGAGGCAGGTGAACTGGGGCTGCTTGGTTTCTTTCACAGAAATGTGTGTCTGAGTATTCATTCATCCATAGCTCAGGGTATGCTGGTCAGCCTGGCAATGAATGTTAGTTAGACTTACTATGGTGATCATTTTGCAATATACACAAATATCAAATCACTATGTTGTACACATAAAACTAATATGTTATATGTTAATGATAACAATAAAAAGGAATTAAAGTATTTCACCCATTAAGATGTCATAATAATAGCGATTCAGGGTTTGTTTGTTTTTTGGTGAGCAGGGTGCAAGGGTGACTTCTTTCCTGGGTTCTTGTCCAGATGGATTTGCAGAATGAAGCCACAGGCAAAAGTGGTAGGTGAGAACTACAGAAACTTTATTGCAAACAGATACTGTCTCTAAAACTCCTAATTCTCAGTTTCTATTCCTAAGACACTGTCTCTCCTGGCTAAGGAGAGACAGAGGGGTCTCCTAAAGAGGGTGGCCACTGCTGTCTTTGTCTAGAGGCCCCTTCCCTTAACCTAGAACCCCGTGCTTTCCTCATTGGTCACTCTGCTATGTAGTATTTGTTTCAAAGATCAAAGCCCACGTGGTGCCCCTCTTCCTTTTCCTTTATTTTGCAACATTCCTCTATCCTCTGTGAAAATATGATTCTTCCCCTCCACCCCTCATATCCTGTGACTTTCCTTTATTCTCTATGAATGTATGTCTTTCTCCCGCCTTATCCTGTGGCATTTCTCTGTATTTCACATAACCATCTTGTCTGTTCAGGTTGGAGTTGCTTTTGATCTGCCTGATGGTTACTTTAATACCTAGCAACTGTATCTTGCCAAGCTTTGTGACTGAAACCGCTGGCTTCTCTGCTCAAAGAGAAAAACAGCCTCTTTTTGCCTGGGAAGAGATGTTTTATTACCCCTATGGCTCTCCCAGCTGTTCAGGCCAGGGCTGCTTTCAATCTAACTTATGGCTGCTTAATTGTTCAGGCCAAAGTGCCTCTATTCTCTCTGGGTGCCCTCCCTTCCTGTCTACCTAGTTAAGCTAGCTAGCTACACTTATCAAAAGCAAAAAGCAAGATACCAACTAGGAGAAAATAATTACAATGCAAATATCAATCAAAGAACTCTTATGCATATTATATAAAGAACTCCCTTGCCTGACTGGTGTGGTTCAGTGGCTGAGCATCAACCTATGAACGAGGGGGACATCGTTTGATCCCAGTCAGGGCACATGCCCATCCAGGCTTGATCCCTAATTGGGGGGGGGGGGGGGGGGGCAGGAGATGGCCAATCAAATATTCTCTCTCGTCATTGATGCTATTTTTCTCTCTCTATTTCTCTCCCTTCCTCTCTGAAATCAATAAAAATATTTTTAAGATTAAAAAAAAATTCCCCTAACTCGGCAATTTTAAACCTTCTTTTCTCAAGGCACACATAAACTAATTACTACGGGTGCTCTTTTAGGAATTAGTTTATGTGTGCCACGAGAAAAAAAAAAAAGGGTTGAAAATCCCTGCCTTAGATGATGCTCACATACTGAAACTTTATACCCTTAACAAATACCTCCCTGTCAATAAGAACATATACACACATGAATTTTTAATATAACAATACTAACATGCAAATTAATTTTATTTGTGGCTATCTTTTAGAATAACACAAATATTCTAGAGACTTACTCCAAGTACACTGGGAAAAGAGGAAATATGCCTTTCTCATACCCAGCATTTAAAAGAAAATACTTTCCATTTGTCCTTAATTGACATAAGAAATTCCTCACTCATGAGAAAAACAAGAGCCAGAGACTTTTAATTCATAAAAGAGCTGATCAACTGTCCTAGGGAGTGATGATAAAGGGAGACACACAGCACCGGTACTGCAATCCACATTTGCAAACACAGAGCCATGGATGAACTTAATTTGACCTTCCTCTTAACACACTGACTCATCATTGGAGGAAATCCCAAATGAATCACCAGGGCCTTGTAACTCAATTAACTGATATTAACCACTAACCCTGCGCAGTAAAAAGGTTGCAGGTTCAGTTTCAGGTCTGGACACTTGCCCAGGATGTGTGCTTGACCCCTGTTTGGCTCTCACATCGATGTTTCTTTCCCTCTCCCCCTCCCTTCCTCTCTCTCTAAAAATCAAAAACAAACAAGCAAACAAAAACATTACATATCTTTAAACTCTATTTACTGGTGTGTGAAATGCTAATAATAAAACCTACATTACATGCAGGCGCTGAAGAATAAATTGAATTTAGGTAATAACACCTGTGAAGAGTTTAGAACCACAGTGGTGACTGCATTTACCACGTGTTTAGTGATTGTGCGACCAGCGACCCAGCACACGTGGGGTTTGGACCCACACGCTGCACAGCAAAAGGAAGTGCTAGAACATAGATGTATTTTTCTATTTTTTTTGTCCCTCTCTTCTTTTTTCATTTTACTGTGCTGAATAAAATGAAATTGAATGCTTTTATGCAAGTATTCAAGAAGAAACTAACCACACATCAAAACAAGACATGCTGATAACAATCAGTGACTAGAATGCACAAGTAGGAAATAAAGCAGAATCAAATGTCATTGGTAAATTTGGACTGGGAGTCAGAAACAAAGCATGAAGTTCTGTGAGACAAACAATTTGTCCATCACAAACATGTGCTTCACACAACCAAACAGACAACTGTCTACATGGACATCAGCAGGAGGCTAATATAGAAGGAAATGAACTTTGTGATTGGAAGCAGAAGAAGTATTTCCTTTAAAAAAATTACTCTTCCAGGTATTTTATAAAGAAATATACAGTGGGTTATTGAGACATTCTGTCTGTAACTAACTCTCAAGTAGTTCAGACATAGAAAGAAAGTATGTGGTAAAATAACATTAAGGGAATTTTGTATTTTTGGCCATGTTTGAGAAGAATGGATATTAATTTTTCTTTCAAGGTTTGGTAGAAATCACCAGTGAAGCCATTGGGGCCAGAGCTTTTCTTGGTAGTAATTTCAACCTCTTTACTTGTTACAAGTCTATTCAGATGAGCTATTTCTTCTTGAGACAGTTTCAGTAGTTTGTGTCTTTCTAGGATTTGTCCATTTTTGATCTAATTTGTTGCCATATAGTTGTTCATAGTATTGCCTTATAATCTTTTTTATTTTTTATTTTTGTCAATAGTAATATCTTATTTTTCATTACTAATTTTACTAATTTCAGTTTCCTTTCTTCTCTTCGTGACCAGGTTAGCTAAAAGTGTGTCAACATTGATGATCTTTACAAAGAACCAGCTTTTGCTTTCACTGATTTTTTTCTATATTTCCTCATTATCTATTTCATTAAAATAATTTACATAAATCTCTATTTTTTCCTTCAGCTTGCTTTGGGTTTAGTTGGCTCTTATTTTATAGTGTCCTAAGATGAAAGGATATTAATTGAGATCTGTTGTTTTCTTAGTGGTACTCCAGGGTATGCATATATATATATATATATATATATGTGTGTGTGTGTGTGTGTGTGTGTGTGTATGTATATGTATATATGCATATATATGTGTGTGTGTATATACATATATGTGTATATATATATACTGTATATATATACTATATATATATATATATATATATATATATACTGTACTGAATGGCCAGATTATTATGATCTCTGAATGTATAATAATCTGGCCACTCAATGTGTGTGTGTATATACACACATGTTAGAGGCCCAGTGCATGAATTCGTGCATGGGTGGGGTCTGGCCAGCCTGGCCAGGGGGAAGTGACATGGGCATTTGGCCGGCCTGCCTGTTGGTCGAACTCCTGGTTGAGGGGGCAATTTGCATATTAGCCTTTTATTATATAGGATATACACTGAGTGGCCAGATTATTATGCATTCAGAGATCATAATAATCTGGCCACTCAGTGTGTATACTGTATATATTTTTCAAGATATACTTCAATCTGTTCTCTGTATCTATGAGTGTTTCTATTTTCTTTGTTAGTTTATTTTGTTAATTAGACTCCACATATAAGTAAAATCATATGGTATTTGTCTTCCTCTAAGTGGCTTACTTCACTTAGCATAATATTCTCCAGGACCTTGGAGGGGAAGGGGAATTGAGAAATTGGGTGAAAAAGGTGAAAAGATTAAGCCAAGAAAACAAACACAAAAACAAACAAACAAAAAATCCTCATAGATAGATAGATAGATAGATAGATAGATAGATAGATAGATAGATATACACAACAGTATGGTGATTGCTAGAAGCAAATGGGTGTGGAAAGGTAGACGAGAGAAAAGGGGGGATAAATGGTGACAGAATGAGACTTGACTTTGGGTGGCAAACATACAATATACAGATGATGTATTATAGAATTGTACACTTGAAACCCATATAACTTTACTAATCAATGTTACTCCAATAAATTTAACAAAATTTAAAAGAAAAAGAATATACCTCAAATTTATGCTAAATTAATTCCAGTGAAATACAGAACAGTTACTCCTATAAAGCTATTCCCTCTTACCTTCAATTGGTGCTATTAATTTGCCATATATGTTACATATTGTATCTATACTAGTGGCCTGGTGCACGAAATTCGTGCACAGGGGGCGGGGGTCTCTCAGCCCAGCCTGCACCCTGTCCAATCGGGGGCCCCATGGGGGATGTCAGACTGCCGGTTTAGACCTGATCCCTGTGGACCTCTGGCTCTCACAATCTGGGACCACTGGCTCCTAACAGCTCACCTGCCTGCCTGCCTGATCGCCCCTAACTGCCTCTGTCTGCCTGCCTAATTGCCCCTAACTGCCTTCACCTTCCAGCCTTATCTCACCCCCAACTGCTCTCCCCTGCCAGCCTATTTTGCCCCCAACTGCCCTCCCCTATCAAGCTGGTTACCCCCAACAGCCCTCCCCTGACAGCCTGATCTCACCCCCAACTGCCCTTCCCTGCTGACCTGGTTGCCCCCAACTGCCCTCCCCTGCCAGCCTGATCTTGCTCCCAACTGCTCTTCCCTGCTGGCTTGATAGCCCCTAACTGCCTCTGCCTGCCTGATCACCCCAACTGCCCTCCCCTGCTGGCCTGATCTCTCCCCCAACTTCCCTCTCTGCCTCAGGCCCCACCACCATGGCTTTGTCCAGAAGGAAGTTGGACATCCAGAAGATGGCTGGTCGACCCAGTCTAATTAGCATATTACCCTTTTATTAGTATAGATAGATTATATAGGATAGGATTACTTAAATGAGGGGGAAAAGCCTTTTTCAGCAGGAGGAGGTGCTGTTGGCAGAAAAAATACATAATCCCTATATCTGGACTGATAGCCAGCCATGTGCACTATACTGCCAAACTGATCATAAAAAAATTGAACTGCTTTCTTACACCTTATACCATACAGCTGTTGCCCTTAAAACCCCTCCTCAGCCCCCACCTTAGGTTCTGCCTTCACAGTTCACCCATATTAGGTTCTGATTGGTCAGTTTCTATGCCAGTCAGCATCAAAAGCTCCACCTCCTAAGCAGCCATTGGCTCCTAGCACTTCACCCAGATTTGGTTCTGATTGGTAGGTTTCTAACCCAGTCAGCATCTCTGGGCCTATTCTCTGGGCCTGATCAGAGAGGCGGGGCTGACCAGCAACCCCTGTGGAGGCCCGGAGAGAAACAGGTGGCAGTGGCAGTCAGTCAGTGGCAGTGGCAGTCAGTGCTGGATCACCAAGGCACCACAGCACTGACTGCAGGACTGACTTTATTGTTGGGGTTGTTACATATCCTAGGGTCCATAATGACTGAAGTCTCCCAACTGCCTCCCCTACTGGCCTGGTCACCCCCAACTGCCACCCCTGCTGGCCTGGTTGCCCCTAACTGACCCCCCCTCCCCCTGCCAGCTTACTTGCCCCTTACTGCCTTCCCTGCTGGCGTAGTCACCCCATTTGCCCCCCTCTGCTGGCCTGGTCAACCCTTACTGCACCCTTGCCACTGGCCTGGTTACCCCACACAGCCTGCTGTTCAGTCATTTGGTCATCCGTCACTAACCCCCTGCCAGCACGGTTGCCCCACGCAGTGTTCAGTCATACGGTCATCCCTCACTACCCCCGCTACCAACCTTGTGGCCTCATGCAACCTGTTGTTCTGTCATCTGTCCAGTTGCTTTGGTCATGACGGCCCCTGGCTTTTTATATATTAAGATTGTTGTATACAGTTACTTCTTAAAACCCGTTAATATGAAAAAGGAGAGGAAATCTATATTTATACTATCCTTTATAATTATATATTTCCCTTATTGGTGCTCTTCGTTTTTCTATATGGATTTGTATTACCATCTGAGGTCACTTGCTTCCTGCCTAAAAACCTCCTTTTGTGTTTTTTGTAAAGTCAATGTACTAGCAATAAAGTTTCTTCAAGTCCCCACACTGTTTCAAATAAAATCTGTTCTTTGGGGGAGAACTTCAGAGATCTCTGTGACTATGCACTGCCACCCTCCCTGGACAAATATCTCTGAGCCACTGCTCCTCCCCTGGACAGGGGTGGTAGCCTCTGGTCTTCCCCACTTGCCTCTCCCAACTTGGAAAGTCCTTCCTACAAGTGAGCCAGAGGGAAGGTGAGCAGGCCAGGCCATCTCAGCCTGCTATGCATCAGCTAGTGCCTTTACTCTGTGAGTGGGGCTGGGTGCAGGTTGGGAGCCCCAGCCCCCAGGAAGTTTGTATCTGCAACTCAGTGTAGATAGCAATGAGAAATACTTGTGACCTGTCTCTCCCAATGACATACCTTACCCTGCTTGAAAGAGGGAAGAGGGAGCCACATCTTGTTGGCCACACCCACCAGGAACCAGCAGTGGAGCTTTGGTCAAACTGAACTGTAAGATTAAAGTCACTCAAGGAATTAGGCAGACACAGAGAGCAAGCAGGAGGGAAGTTTATTAGAGGGAATGGGGGATGGAGCCACAACGGAGAAAGGTTGGCACTCAGTCTTCACTCTCCTTGGGGTTGAACTTTACGTGCAAAACCACAAGGGGCGGAGGCTGGGGAATGTATGTGTTCTAGTCTGATTAGATGGAGTCCTTTGTCCTTCAACCTGATTAGTGCTGGCCCTTGAGGCTGTGGGCTGTAAGCTACACTTGTTATCCTTGGCCTGCTGTCTCTCCCTTGGTGTGACTGCCTCCTGTTGAGCTGGATAAGGCGACTTCAAGTTGTTCCATGAAATGAGACTGGGGCCACTTTCTCCTTCGGGACTTTCTAGTTCACCTGAGCCAAATGTCCTCTGCTGTACTGTCATGAACTAGATAAGAAATCCTGTAAAGTCCATGTACCCTCCTGTTTGCATAGATTGCAGAGATTGCTTTTATGGTTGTTGAGTCACTGCTTTTCACTCAGTGCTTTCAGGTTCACATTACTCTAAACGCTTCATTTCTAGTTAAGCACTTTAGGAAGTCAGGACAGCCACATCACATCAGAGTTTAAATAAAAGGCCAATCATCCCATCCAGTGAAAGGCAGAGAAATAACAAACCACTCCAACCTACACAGGTAAGAACTTTATTTTCTCATCAAAGCAGCTTTCTCTCCACGTCTAAAGGACCTGTACTCTGAGAAATGGAGTCCAGGATAAGGTTGGGGCATGGTGGAAAGGGCTTTATAACGATCAGTTCATTGTGCAGAGAATGATGAGCATGAAGATAGGTTGCAGCAGAGCCCGTGTGGGACAGGCGGTGAGGTACAATTCCAGTGATATCAGGTGGCAGCAATCCCTAAGTGTCACTACTGTGCTTGGAGGAATAGGTAGCAGTGGACATGGGGCTAGGCTCAGAGTTTGAAATGCATTACGATTGTCTTTTCTCTTTCCCACGGTTGTGTTGGCTGCAGACACAGTTAAATTACCATTGTCTTTGATGGCACTTGCTCAATCTGATCTGACTGCAGAGGACACATAGAAAGGGCTGTAGATATGTTATTTTCATGAGAAAGAAGCATAGAAAATGAGATGCAGCATAAACAGCCACCTGACATTGTTAAAAAAGAGGAACGAAAAACCTGAAACTCAGAATGAAAGATGAAGATTCACAAAAACACCAGACATTTTAGTCATACACACAGATGAGCTTTGTTTAAAGTATATTACTTCATTTAAAAGTAACCCAGGGTCTGGTTGCCATGTGTGAGGAAGGATGGGGGCTGGGTGAAAATGGGGAAAGGATTAAGAATACAAATTGGCAGTTACAAAACAGTCACAGGGGTTGAAAGTAAAGCCTAGAGAATACAGTCAATCTCCCATGGCCCCTCCCAGCCCCCATTCAGCCAAGTTTCCCGGGCCCCTCCCCCTAGCCCACCAACCTCCCATGGCTCCACTCCCCTGGCTGGCCAGCCCCAATCGGCCCCAATTGGGACTGGGCAAGATGCCCCAATTGGCCCCAATCGCCAGCCAGACCAAGGGAACCCCCGCCTCATGCACTAATTCATGCACTTGGCCTCTAGTAATGTAATAATTATGTATGTTGACATGTATGTACTAGATCCATAGAAGGGATCCTTTTAAAGTATACAAATGTCTAACCACTATGTAGTACACTGAAACTCATATAACATTGATTGTCAACTGTAATTTTAAAAATAATATTTTTTTAAATAAAATAAAATAAAAAATAACCCCAGTCCACTAGATCCAATTTCTTAGGGCCAACTTCTTTCTTACCCCTTACAAGTACAATTTGGCCCCACCACTTTACTAAAAAGTTTTCTCTTTAAAGAACTTGCATGGCTAAAGCCGACATTTTGTTCACCTGACCTCTCTGTGCTCTCAAGCAGGTTTGTTCTTGCTTTCTGGAAACTGCCTCTGAATTCCTTGGCTTGGCATGAACTTTACTCATCACCTACTTGTCTGACAACCCTCTCTCTCTCTCCTTTCAGCTCTTTCTCTCCCTCTCCTCCCCAGTTTTCTCCCCTCCTGTCTTCTTCCTGCTTCTCCTTCTCCTCTACCAAATGGAAAAACAGAACAAAACAGAAAACCTACAAGTGTATGACTGGAAATACATTTTCATCAAGCAGCCTAGACTCTCCTGATCTGCCTCCTGACCTTTTAATCCATATTTCATCGTCTATTGTTCCCTTACACCACACACATGTATACACAAACATGGTTTTGGGCAACATTCGGTATTTGCAGTTGTGCAGTCTTACCCCCTTTTAGTTGGAGGCTAATTTTTTATGAAGCTAATGAAGTTGAACTACAAGAAATTTGCTTGCACAAGCCCATATCAAGGCTTTGGGCAGGTCCTAGTCATGTTTTTCATACAGTCATACATTTTTATAAAATTAGAAAATGAAAGTTATATTGGTTCCACTTCCAGTGTAAACAGTCCTGTGAACCCTCACTTCTGCGAAATAAAAACAACTAGTAGAAAACACACACATTTCAACCCTCAGAAAAATGTCCTGTTTTTGTACAGTAGTTATAGTGTCAACCCTTGGATTGAAGGGTGGATTAAATGGCTGAGGTGGGGAAATGTGCAGGAGGCAACCAATCCAAGTATCTGTTTCACATTGATGTTTCCCTCTCTCTCTCTCTCCCCACTCCCTTCTACTCTCCCTAAAATTCAATGGGAAAATATCTTCCAATGAGGATTTACAAACAAAAAAGTCTGTGAAAATTGTCCAAAGAGCATACATCAAATGATGAAACGTTTATTCCAAAAAGTCTTTATTTATAATAGTAGAATTAATAAACAAATAAATATTAAATTTCTTACATATGGCCAGGATGTACACTATTCTCTGAACCCTATTCTATTTTATATTTCACGTCTAGCAAATAAAAATTTTATATACTTTTATTGATTTTAGAGAGAAAAAAGGACATGGAGAGATGGAAACATCAATAATGAGAGAGAAACATTGATTGGCTGCCTCTTATGCATCTTCTACTGGGGACCAAACCTGCAACTCGGGCATGTAACCTGACCAGGAATTGAGCCCTGACCTCCTGGTTCCTGGGCCCACGCTCAACCACTGAACGACACCAGCTGGGCTCTAGTTTAAAAATTTTAATGAGAACCTGAAAAGAAAGTTTTCTATGGTAAATTAAAGATTTTGTCCATGAAACTGGTTAAATGTTTATGTCCCTCTCATACCAATTTTTTTTTTTAATGAACTACTTCAATTGCACTTCTGTACCATTCTAAAATAATACAGATCTTCCCCTCATCCATCTCACTGTTGACACAAAACTTTTGGCAACGTTGGAGAATTTTATGACTCTACCTTCTGGATCAAAATAACCTGATGAAAGTTCTTGATCTACTAAGAATGGAAGTTCTAATCCATCCCATCTCCTTGCTTGCAGATAAGGTGACACCCTGGACATGGCCTCAGACATCCAGATGCCAGGCCCGGTGTGCCTCATTGAGAACACTAGCACACGACTAGTGGTTAACCCAGAAGCTTTGAAGATCCTGTCTGCCATTACACAGCCCGTTGTGGTAGTAGCCGTTGTGGGTCTCTATCGCACAGGCAAATCCTACCTGATGAACAAGCTGGCTGGGCAGAAACAAGGTGAGGGGCACCAGCAAAGCTCTGCCAGGTCCCTTCTGTCCACCCACACTTCCAGCATGGAGTATGGTGTTACAGGAAGAGCAAGGTAGAGATAGGGAGGAATATTGAAAGCTAACTTGTAATCTACCGTTATGGTCTTATCTTACAGTGGTCTGAAAGAGTCAATTTTCTGTCTCTTCCCACTTCCCTTAATTTCCATTTTAAAAGCATAATTTGTATTCTTTTCCTAGAATTCTGTTTAATTTTTTAAAGAATCACCATATCATTTCCCACAGTAACTCTACCATTTTACATTTCTCCCAGAAATGCACAGAATTCTAATTTCTCCCTGTCCTTGCCAATACCTGTTATTTGGCTGTGTGTGTGGTGTTTTTCTTGTTGTTTGTTTGTTTTTATTGACTTCAGAGAGGGAGAGAGAGAGATAAAAACATTAAAAATAAGAGAGAATCATTGATTGTCTGCCACCCAAATGCCCCTCACTGGGGAACAAGCTCGCAACCCGGGCAGGGAATCAAATCATGACTACTGGTTCATAGGTCCAGACTCAACCATAAGCAATGCCTGCCAAGCTGTTGTTTTGTTTTTTGGATAGTGATCATCCTAATGGGTGTGAACTAGTATCTCATTGTGGTTTTGATTTGTATTTCCCTGATAGCTAGTGCTGTTAATTATCTTGTGATGTGTTTATTGGTTATTTGTATATTTTCTTTAAAGAAATGTCTGTTCAAGTCCTTGGCTCACTTTTTTATTGGCTTGTTTGTTTTCTGGGGTTGCATTGCAGGAATTCTTTATATTTTCTGGATATCAATCCCTTAACTAAGAAATATTTCCCCATTCCATAGGGTACCTATGAAACTCTGTTGATGGTATCCTTTGACCCACAAAAGTTTTAATTTTGAATCCAACTTATCTATTTTTCTTTTGTTGTTTATACTTTTGGTGTCATATCCAAGAAATCATCCCAAATTCAATATTATGATATTTTCCCCCTATGTTTTCTTCTATGAATTTTATAGTTTTAGCTCTTGCATGTAGGTCTTTGAACTACTTTGGTTAATTTTGTAAAAGGAAAGCTTTCTATCTTGCACCATTGAGTGTGATGCTGGCTGAAGGATCTACACTAATAAAAGAGAAACATGCAAATTGACCATCCCTCCACTATGCCCACAACCCAATCAGGAGCAAGTATGCAAATTAACTCATCAAAGATGGTGGCGGCCACGGACCTGGAGCAAGCAGAAGGCTTGGGTTGCCCCTGGTGACAAAGGAAGCCAAGCTTCCAGCCCACCCTGGATTCCGCTCAAGGAGTAGCTGGGGGCCTGTTTGCCAAGGGGCTTGGCCATCCTGAAAATGGCCCTCAACCCCTTACCCAGGCTGGCCACACCCCCATGGGGTGAGGGTCCCCACTGGGGGGCTTGGCCAGCCTGCAAACAGCCATCAGCCCCTCACCCAGGCTGGCCAGGCACCCCAGTGGGGACCCCCACCCTGAAGGGCATGTGGCCAGCCTGAAAATGGCCCTCAGCCCCTCAGCCAGCCTGGCCACGCCCCCCCAGCAAGGACCCTCACCCCATGGGGGCATGGCCAACCTGTAATCCACCACAGGCCCCTCGTCCTAACTGCCCCATGCCCCAAGGGAACCCCTACCCGATCCGGGACAACCTTCAGGGAAAACCAGCCGTCCCCCACCCATGCAACAGGCCTCTATCTATATTAATAAAAGGGTAATATGCTAATTAGACTGGGAGACCTTCCAGACCTTCTGGATGTTTTTCTGGACAAAGTCATGGTAGTGAGGCTTAGGTAGAGGCAGTTAGAGGCCAACAGGGGAGGGCAGTTGTGGGTGATCAGCTTGGTTGGGGGGGGGGGGGGGGTGCGGTGGTTATTGGGGATGATCAGGCCAGCGTGGGGTGTAGTTGGGGGTGAGCAGACCAGCAGGGGGGCCAGTTGGATCGAGCAGTGGGTTGTCAGTGGGTGCAGTTGGGGGTCAGCAGGCCAGCAGGAGGTGCAGTTGGGGGTGAGCACACTGGTATGAGGGCAGTTGGGGGTGATCAAGGCTGGTGGGGGGGGCATTTGGCGGCGAGCAGGCCAGCAGGCAGAGTGGTTAGAAGCAATCAGGCAGGCAGGCAGGTAAGCAGTTAGTATCCAGCAGTCCCAGATTGCAAGAGGGATGTCCAACTGCCAGTTTAGGCCCGATCCCTGTAAACCGGCAGTAGGACATCCTTCAAGGAGTCCCAGATTGGAGAGGGTGCAGGCTGGGCTGAGGGATACCCACCCCCCATCCCGAGCACGAATTTCATACACTGGGCCTCTAGTTTTCATATATGGCTTTTATTATGTTGAATTAGTTTTCTTCTAGGCCTAATTGGTTAATGTTTTTATAATAAAAAGGTGTTGAATGTTTTTATGTATTGGATATTTGAATTTCCCTGTGTCTCTGTAAAATCAATACTGATTGTAGTTTTTTTTTTAAAAATGTATTTTTATTGATTTCAGAGAGGAAGGGAGAGAAAGAGTTAGAAACATCAGTGATGAGAGAAAATCATTAATCATCTACCCCCTGCAAACCCACACTGGGGATGTAGCCAATAAACAGGGCATGTGCCCTACCCCATAATTGAACCATGACCTCCTGATTCTTATGTCAACACTCAACCTCTGAGCCATGCCAGCCAGGCTACTGGTTGTAGTCTCTCCTTACCTTGATTATGTTCACATTTATCTCCATTTTGAGACACAGCTGCTTTGAAAACTCCACTCCTTCCCTTTCCTCTCCCCCTGAAGGCTTCTCTCTGGGCTCCACGGTTCAGTCTCACACCAAAGGCATCTGGATGTGGTGTGTGCATCACCCTAAGAAACCAAACTACACCCTAGTCCTTCTTGACACTGAGGGGCTGAGAGATGTAGAGAAGGTAAGTATTAAAGATTTAATTTGGACACAATCCCCTCATTTCTGGGTATTTTCTACACTATTTAATTTTTTTCTTTTTAAAAATTTTATTATTATTATTATTATTATTATTTTAATTTTTATTCAAATAGGAGCTGGCACTAAAGCATATGTGTTTTTATCATTTCTGTACGTACTAAGAGACCAAGTTTTGCAATCAGGGATAATGAAAATATAAGGCAGAATCCCAGAAGAGCATAGTGGTCATTAGATAGTATTCTAATTATTACCAAGAGGCTATAAGCTAAGCCAGTTAACACAGATGCATAAAGGTACTACAAACAAAATCAACCATGAGTCCTTTCCTGCAGAGAACTTTAGTTAAGGATTAATGTTCAGAATTCCTAAACTGTTGTTTAAATTTAAACTCTATCATTAACACGGTGGCCTTTGCAAATTATTTCACTTCTTTTAACCTCAGCTTTCTGATCTGTAAAACCAATGTAAACAGTCTATTTTTGCCTCATAGTATTGTTTTGACTATTGAATAAGAATGGAAAGTGTTAGGTGAATAATAATGACTAGATAAAATTGCTATAAATATCATTACTCTTACATAAGTCAATTATGTTGTAAAAACATAGAGAAAATTAAATTACATTTAAGGCTTTAGAGTGCCCACCAATCTGGACTCTTTGTTTTGCAATTATCTGCCAATGGTCATAAGAGGATCTAGTGAGAATACGTGACCCCAAAAATACTAATCAGAAGACTATTCAAAGTCCAAGTCCTACTAACAACCATTTCCATTTGGATTTTTTTTCCTCTTATAAGTCATTAACCTAAAAATAAGCCACTTGATTAATGAGCATCTGTTTACTACTGCTGATCTGGAAAGTGACATGAGAATAAAGTATAATGCTGGCCCAAACATGTTCTGATTTCCAGGGTGACAACCAAAATGACTCCTGGATCTTTGCCCTGGCAATACTGCTGAGCAGTACCTTTGTGTACAATAGCATGGGGACCATTAACCAGCAGGCCATGGACCAACTGCAGTATCCTTTTTGTGGTCCAGAACAGCATCAACATCAGAGGATAGGTGCCGAGAACCAATTCCAGCATGTAATAATTACAAGAGTTTCGCCAAAAGGTTGGTGAAGCTTGGGCTGCTCAACAATAGCTGAGCCACATATGTAGTTTACCTGTTGGAAATAGCTAAGGCACTTCCCCCAAACCTGAATAGGATTATTATTAACTGCCAGACAGCTCAGGGTATTTTATTGCCTCCTGTTGGTCAAACACCTAAAGAGCTGTAGGCTCTTCCCCAAACTGACAATGCTTCTCTACCCTTTGATACTGTACCCTTTGAAGTGTATTATCTCCACCTTGCCTTGGGACAAATTGTGTTGAATAAAAGCAGGGTCCTGAGTGAAGGAGGAGAGTCTTCAGTTCCCCTAAGCTGAAGCTCCTCTAACCCCAATGCCTTTCAAAAGTATCTTTCATCGTCTTTGGACTCCTTCTTGAATCTACGCATAGCCCCTTTCTCCAGAATGCTGAACCCTTTTTAAGGCTGGGGAAAAAAACCCTGCAGGGAGCCCTGTACTTAAAAACCAGCTCCCAGAATGTGAATCCTGGCGAATCAAGCACAAAAAGAGAAAGTATGAAAAATAATTCAAGGGCAGGAAGAATTAACACTTGAGTTAGAAACAAAGCCAAAACAAAGGTTTGGAATATGTGGGACTAATATGGCATGAGGGACACTGTTCTTTTACACCATTTTTCCTTAGTTTGCTACTCAGCTATGTGACAGAGCTGACAGATAAAATAAGGGCAAAATCTTCACCTGATGCAAATGAGGTTGAGGACTCAGCTGAGTTTGCGAGCTTCTTTCCAGATTTTGTGTGGACGCTGAGGGATTTTTCCCTAGAATTGGAAGTAGATGGGCAACCCATCTCAGCAGACGAGTACCTGAATAATTCACTCAAACTCAAGCAAGGTAAAGGGGACTTAGAACTGATTATTGGGAATCACAAGCCACTAGAAACCATCATCTTTTATGTTTCTACTTAGTGTTATTACATGTATAGTTTGCTACTTCTCAGCTGCCTAGTTCTAAGAATTAATGCTTGCTTAATATCTACGTTCATAGATTTGATTTTGAATCATCTTCTCCCCTGTTCTAAGAACAAGTGTCTTTTTCTTTCACCGTTCCCTGTACCGTGATCAGATTGATTTTTATCTCCCTGCTTAAGGCTTGTGCTGCTGTAATTAGCCAAAGCATATGGAGTAGAGTGGGCATTTATTTAAAGAAAATAGATTAAAGCATAACAATGCTCTAGGCCAGGGGTTGGCAAACGATAGCCCCCAGGCAAATGATGGCCAATGCAGCCTGCCAGCTATCGTACAAATAGGTTTTACTGGATGAAAACAATGTAGATGGTCCATGGCTGCTTTCATGCTATAATAGCAGAATTGAATACGAGGAAAAGAAACCACCTGACCTGCAAAGCCTAATATATTTACGATTTGGAGATTTACAGAAAAAGATTCCAAGCCCCTATATTAAACAAAGCCCATTTTTATCTTTCTCCAGATACCAATCCTAAACATAAAAATTTTAACTTGCCCCGACTTTGTATCCGAAAGTTCTTCCCAAAGAAGAAATGCTTTATCTTTGATCGACCCACTCATCAGAAGAAGCTAGGCCAACTTGAGACAATGCATGATGATGAGCTGGACTCCAAATTTGTGCAACAAGCTGCTGATTTCTGTTCCTACATCTTTACCAATTCCAAAGTCAAAACTCTTTCAGGAGGGATCCAGGTCAATGGACCCCGTGAGTCCACTTCCCAGTCATTACTCTTACTGTTAAGACTAAAGGAATGTGGAATAGCATGCACCTAGTTTCAGCTTTGAAAAATGCAAATCTACCACTATTACTGTGGCATATTCTAGTTGACACAATATTTCTAATAGATTTTATTAGTCAGAATTCATAGGTGAGTAAAGATAGAAAAGGACAAATAAAAAAGCTTTATTGCTTAAAATTGCCCTAATAAGTTTAAGCTAAACCAGTACTATCTCTATAATAGCTACTAGACAAGTGTGGTAGCTACATTTATCTAAAATTAAATGTAGACTAATTAGAATTAAAGAAAATTAACAATGCTGATTACATGGCTAGTGGCTGCAATATTGGGCAGCGCATATACCACACAACTATCAACACAGAAAGGACTCTTGGACATTGTTCAGCCAGAATAAATAAAATGGAGGATTACTTTTTAAATTTATTATAAGTTTTTTAATCCTCAACCAAGGATTTTTCCAATGAATTTAAGAGAGAGAGAGAGAAACATTGGCTGGAGAGAGAAATATTAATCAGTTGCCTCCTGCATGCAACTCAATTGGGGATTGAACCTACAACCTAGGTGTGTGCCCTGACCAGGAATCAAACCCACAAGTTTTTGGTGCCTGGAATGATGCTCCAACCAACTGACCACCTGGCCAGGGCAGAGGACTTCTTTTTAACTGTTTCACAAATATTGATTTCATAAATGCTTACCACGGACCAGAACTAATGATAGAGACATGAATGAGAAGTGCATTTCCTGTCCTAATGGTGCTTAGGGATAAAGCACATGCACTCAATAAACACAGGTCTACAGTGCCTAGAACAGAGGTTCTCACCCTTTGATATGTATCCATATCACCCAAGATCTCACCAGAGGAGGATTTAATTCAGTTGATCTGGAGCAGAGGCTGAGGGTCTGCATTTCTAGCAAATATCTAGGTGATGCTGAGGATATAGATGCTGTGAGCCAAATGAGTGTTGAGAGATATCACCGGATTTATAGAGGATGGACTGTTTCCTCACCGCACCTACAACAAACGTTATCTTTTGTTCTCTATTGTAGGGCTGGAGACTATGGTGCTGACCTATGTCAATGCCATCGGCAGTGGGGACCTGCCCTGCATGGAGAACGCAGTCCTGGCCTTGGCCCAGATAGAGAACTCGGCTGCAGTGCAAAAGGCCATTGCCCACTATGACCAGCAGATGGGTGAGAAGGTTGAACTACCCACAGAAACCCTCCAAGAGCTGCTGGACCTGCACATGGCCAGTGAGAAAGAGGCCATTGAAGTCTTCATGAAGAATTCCTTCAAGGATGTAGACCATTTATTTCAAAAGGAATTAGCGGTAATTTTTTTCTTATGTGTACATAGATTAGAGTCCCAGAAAGCAAAGTACTACTAGAAAATAAAATGGTTAATTATCAGGAGAGAAGAAATTCTTACTAGACTTCAAAATGACAAAAAAACCCTATTAGTTATTATGATAATAAGAAGAACCAATTTTATTATGATTGACTTAAAGTTTTGAACCTTTTTTTTCCTTTCATGCATAAATGAATGCTCTTTCTCATAATTTAGTTAAATGCATGGAGGTAACAATCAGAGCTTTTCATAAAGTTACATGCTTGCTGTTATCAGACAATTTCATGTTATAGCCAAAAGAAAAGAAGGATGTAGTTTTAGTTATCTTGAGCAGGCTTACATTGAGTCACTTTTCTTCCATATGCAATCACTGGTCCAATTTGAAAGCAGAAGTTTCTTTCTAAAGGTGTATGTGTAGGACTAGAGAACCTAGTCCTGACCTGTGTCAATGCCATCAGCGGTGGGGACCTGCCCTGCATGGAGAACACAGTCCTGGCCTTGGCCCAGATACAGAACTCGGCTGCAGTGCAAAAGGCCGTGGCCCACTATGACCGGCAGCTGGGTAGCATAAATGCTAACATAAAGCTAGCAATCTCTGCCATGAACTTCACCTCCAAGGAGAAAGGGACTTCAGTAGAAAGACAGGATCAGGAGGAAGGCTGTGGTGTGCTGAGGTGCCTCTGAGTTGTACAGGGATCACAGACTGGTTTTTGAGAAGCCTTTCCAAAATCCTGAGGTCAAGCTAACATTTTCTCTGTACTCTTTCTACTTCCTATTTTCCCATTAAAGACCCAGCTAGAAAAAAAGCGAGATGACTTTTGTAAAGAGAACATGAAAGCATCATCGGATCGCTGCTCAGCTTTACTTACGGATATCTTTCATTCTTTAGAAGAAGATATAAAGCAGGGGGTTTATTCTAAACCAGGAGGATATCATCTCTTAATGCAGACTATGAAGGAGCTGAAGAAAAAGTATCTTCAAGAACCCAGGAAGGGAATACAGGTAACCAGCACTTATCTGTCTCTGTTTCTCCCCTCACCCCACACTTCCCTTCCTCCCGGTCTCCCTCCACCTCTTTTCCTTGGATCTGCTCTCTGCATGATGGTTACATTCCTTACCCCATATGGGACCACAGCACCAACAACTCCAAAAGTGGAGTCCTCACTCAGAGAACAGAGACTCTCAATCTATATTTATATCAATCTCTTACAAAGGATTCTGCTTCATCAGGTGCCAGGCTTGGGCAACCTGGAGTATGTGCCCACCCTGTGAGAGGGACCCTTGACCAACACACAGACCAAGGCCAAGCGAAGTGATTCCTATAGGAAAAGATGGTGGGCAAATAGGAATAAGCGCTTCCAGCGATTTCCTATCATTAATGCCGTTTTCTCTGGGTCCTAGAGTGAAGAAGTCCTTCAGACATACCTGAGGTCCAAGGAGTCTGTGACTGATGCAATTTTACAAACAGACCTGTTTCTCTCAGAAAAGCAAAAGGAGATTGAAGGTGAGGGGCAAGTCAAGAGACCAGATAGACTCAACAGCTTTTAAAAGTTTAAATAATCTGGCTTGGAGAACCTTGGGTCCTTAAATGAAAGCCAGATGAGCAAAGATGCCTATTACTAGCCAAAGTCAGTCTCAGTGGGGCAAATGCAGTCAGCAGCAACAATGACAGGTGAGTTCACAAAGAAGAAAAAGCGAGGTGGTCACCCACATGAATTTGTCTTCTTCCTTTCCTCCTGGCAGTGCAACGTGTGAAAGCTGAATCTGCAGAGGCTGCAGCAAAAATGCTGGAGGAAATGCAAAAGAAGAATCAGCAGCTGATGGAGGAGAAAGAAAAGAGTTATCAGGAACATGTGAAACAACTGACTGAGAAGATAGAGCAGGAGAGGGCCCAATTAATGGCAGAGCAAGAGAAGGCTCTGGCTCTTAAACTTAAGGTATGTGATGGCATCACCTTGAGGTTTCTGTTTTTCTGTTTTCTGTCCGTTTGGCTATTAGAACATGAAACCCAGAAAGATCTTGCTTGCCCACTTACGCCTTTCAATCCCTGTCTGTCTGCCTGACTTGGAGCCTGCCTATGTCAGGTTATTTAAAAAAATAAATTACTTTACTTTATCTCACATCCAGTCCTTCATCAGAACATTCTTCAATCAATGGTAGCTATTATCTTCCAGGCATTGTAAATATGTCTTATCTGTATCTCTTGCTTAATATTATATGAAGCAAGAATTGCTGTGTACCTATACCTTAGGAGAAGAAACAGAGGGTCAGAAAAGATGAGCTTTTATAAGGTCACAAAGATTGGTAAGATATCTGAACCACCTTCATACTTAGAGGAATCTACAGTCTCTGTGTTTTTGTCACACCTGGTATGACTTTGGTTCTAAGAGAACCTTTATGAGCAGAAAGGCTCCTTGCCTCTCACACTGTGTCTGCCACTCCTGCCTGTTTGCTATGCTCTACTCCTAGTTTTTATAGTGAGTTTTCTGAAGAAATCCAGTGTGGACAGTTAGGGGCCTTGATGTCCTTACTTATATCCTGCTACTCTTGCCACCAAGCTGTGGAGGCGTAAATCAAATTTCCTGATCTAAGATTCAGACACTTCCTTTGATTTTGAGAATTTTTATTTCTGTCATTTATATGTATATAAAAGTCTGAGTGTGTGTGTGTGTGTGTGTGTGTGTAAAAGAGTCTATAAAATTTGAAAAGAAACATGATTAAGATTGCCCACATATGTTGTACAGAATTAATGGGACTTATAATTTAATTTTATCACTATATTAGAAGGAATAAGTCAAAATCGCTCTTAGCCAAAGGAAGCTCAAGAAAAGCAATCAGGAATCCAAGATGGCGGCGTAGGTAAACACCTAAACTGCTGCCTCACACAACAATTTCAAAACTACAACTAAAAGACAAAACGTCTACCACCCAGAACCACAGGAAAGCTGGCTGAATGGAAGTTCTACAACTAGAAGGAAAGAGAAAAGAGCATTGAGATGTGCACGAGCGCTGAAAAGCTGAGGTACGGAGGCGCATGATCTGGGCTGGAGGCAGGCATTGCTTTTTTCAACCCAAAGGGAGACAAGCCCCCGATTACTCTGAAATCCAGTCTCTGGGGAGACACAGGGGACCCAAACTCCTACGGAGAGAAGCTGGACTGTCTGCCAGTGAGGGTGGCTTGCTTGCAGAGCTGCGCGCAGGAATAATTCTTTACTGCACTGGGGCATGGGACTCAGGGATGCCATCAGGGACGCAGAGCCAGCTAACTAGCAGCCATTGCTGTTTGCCACACCCTAGCCTAGTGACACCCTGAGACCCCACCCTGCACAACCTACAAACCCACCCAAGCTCCAAGCAGCGGTTTTAGCATAAAAAAGTCCTGCCCTAACACAGCTTAACCTAGCAAACTTGCAGCCCGGGTCAGACAGCTCCAAAATCTCCAAACCCCAAGCAAAGAGGAGAAAACTGTAGCTCTCACTGTAGCTTCTGCTGGGTGGCCTCAGACAGTAGCTGACCTGCACCCCATTGGCGATCCAGAAGCCAGTGTACCTAGTGGTCAGGGTGAGAAACCAGATTTCAACTCCTCACATCCATAAGTGACACATTCAAGAGGCAGACTCAGTGAGCACCAAAGCCCCACTGAAACAAGTTCTGCCCCATAAGCGTGTCTTCAGTGCAGCAGTTCTTCCATTATAGACACAGCGAGTGCACACAGCTAATTGGCCTGGAGGTCAATTCCTCCCAGTGTACCAACAGCAATTAAGGCTTAACTGCACCAAGACTTTGCACTCAGCCCATAAAGGGGTCCACCAAGAGCATCCACCTCATGTGATTGAAGAGGCTGAGCTACTGCCCCCTATAGATCACCTACCACACAAAGCTACTCCATCAACACAGGAAAGCAGCCAAAATGTGGAGACAAAGAAACATGTCACGAATGAAAGAGACGGAGGAAAGCAAACTACTGGATGACATAGAGTTCAGAACCACATTTATAAGGTTACTCAAGAATCTTCTTAAAACCGCTGAGAAACTTGATGAGACCTTTAAGGATATTAATGAGAATGCCAAAAAAAAGGAAAAGTATCAGTCAGAAATGAAGCATACACTGTCTGAAATAAAGAATATACAGAAACTCAACTGTAGATCAACATACCCCAAGAATCAAACCAAAGATCTGAAATATGTGGAAACAAAAAACATCCAACCAGAAAAACAAAAAGAAAAAAGAATCCAAAAATATGAAGATAGTGTAAGGAGCCTCTGGGACAACTTCAAGCGTACCAACATCCGAATTTTTGGGGTGCCAGAAGAAGGGAGAGAGCAAAATATTGAAAACCTATTAGAAGAAATAATGACAGAAAACTTTCCCTACCTGGTGAAAGAAATAGACTTACAAGTCCAGGAAGCGCACAGAACCCCATACAAGAGGAATCCAAAGAGGACCACACCAAGACACATCATCATTAAAATGCCAAGGGCAAAAGACAAAGAGAGAATATTAAAAGCAGCAAGAGAATAACAGTTAATTACCTACAAGGGAGTACCCATACGACTGTCAGCTGATTTCTCAACAGAAACTATGCAGGCCAGAAGGGAGTGGCAAGAAATATTCAAAGTGATGAACAGCAAGAACCTACAACCAAGATTACTCTACCCAGCAAAGCTATCATTCAGAGTTGAAGGTCAGATAAAGAGCTTCACAGACAAGGAAAAGCTAAAGGAGTTCATCACCACCAAACCAGGATTACATGAAATGCTGAAGGGTATTCTTTAAGAAGAGGAAGAAGAAGAAAAAGGTAAAGATAAAAATTATGAACAACAAAATGACATCAAATACATACCTACCAACAAGTGAATCTAAAAATGAAGTGAATAAAAATCTGAAGAACAGAATGGACTGGTGAATACAATAGAATCAGGGACATAGAAAGGGAGTGGACTGACGATTCTCAGGGGAAGCAGGTGTGAGGGGTACGGGAAGAGATTGGACAAAAATCTTCCTCCTATGGATGAAGACAGTGGGGGGGGGGGGGGGGTAAGGGCATGGGGTGGGGTGGGGAATCAGATGGAGGGGAGCTATGGGGGGAAAAAAGAGGAACACCTGTAATAATCTGAACAATAAAGATTTATTTAAAAAAAAAAAAAAGCAATCAGGTGCGGAGCCTCTGGGCTCATCCTTGTCTCCCAGCCTCCTCTGCAGTTCGCTAGTTTGATTCATCCATTTACTGGCAGTTTACTCTGTGTCAGAAACAAACCTGAAGTCAGGGAGGCAGGGCCCGAGGAACCCCGGGGAGGCATGGGACGTCCTGGCTAAAGTGGGTCCACGCTTTAACCTAAGAGTTTTCTCCCTGAGCTGGGTCCCCAGGAGCGTGCCCTGCCCTTGCTCCAGCTGGAGCGCCTCTGCTACAAATGGATTCTCCCTCACGGCCTAAAGGGTGTGAAACAGCCTGCGGCCTCATAAGCTCTTTGCCTCTACAGGCCGGATCACCTGGCCCAGATCGTTTTTAATCCGTAAAAGTGAGTTTTAAAATCAAACATGTTAAGCTTGGCCCTCCCTCCTCCTGGTCCCCCTGAATTTATGGGCTCACGTTCTAACAGGACGGGGCGCGGGGGGGGCGGGGGGGGGGGGGAGGTGGACAGGGTCCCAGGGATTCACTCAGATCCCCCGAGTTCTGACCCAGCAGCTGGGCACGGGACGGAGCGTTGAATCCAATACTGAGATTTTTTTTATCTGAGGGATGATTATGTAAAGATAATTGGGGGGCGGGGCGGGTGCTGTTAGGGCTGGGTGTATGTGTGTGTGAGCGTGTGTGTTTCTACGGTGGCTGTCTAGAGTATTTTTACATGTTTAATAATCAGTGCTTTAAAAGCAGTGGTTTCCTACAAGGCGGAAATTAAGGTCTAAGCCTGGGGTGAAGCGGAGGTCATGTGGCGATGCCCCCGCCTGGGAGTGAAGTCTGGTCTGGGAAGCCCAGGGCAGCTCTGGGATGCCCCCTGTGGTGGCGGGAGCCAGGCTCCTGGGAGGGACCCTGCAGCTGGCGACCTGCCTCTCCATTTCTAATGGGATACAGTATTTTTTTTAAAAAGGAGCCGTACTTTTTTTTTTTAAGTTTGAGAAATGAATGTGATTTCTAATTGTATCAGACATTAAATGTTTTAAAGCTATAACAAAGTTTAAGATTTCTACATTTCGTTTTTCATTTATTGTAACCGTTCTTTTATCTATTAAATTGTATGTGGATGGGGAAGTCCTGTTTCTCCTCTTAGCATTTGTTTCTATAACCAGAAATAAAGTTATATATTAAAGAAAAAAGAAAAGCAATCAGGGAGCTAGGATGTCCAATGAATATTTATGGTAGAGAAAATTTCAAGAAGAAATGAAATACTAAGAAGGTGGAAACTAGCTAGAAGTTGAGATTTGCTTACTGCTGTACTTTATTTACTCTTTATTTGTCCTTTTTTAGGAACAGTCCATGTTACTAAAGGAAGGATTCGAAAATGAGAGCAGACAACTTCAGAGAGAAATAGAGAATCTCAAGAAAAGCATGACAAGAACGTGAGGCGGTTGTATCTTAATCTAAAGACCTAAGGGAAAGAGCTTCCCTGGTCACTCTACCCAGGGCATACCTCAAGCAGTTTTAGAATCTGGAAAAATGCCACAACTTGAGAAAACGTGACCTTCTTTAAGCTGATAAAAGCAATCTACAAAAATACCTTCACCTAACATACCTAATGATGAAAAACCAAATGCTTTGCCCCTAACACAGGAATAAAGTAAGGATGTGCAGTCCATCCACTCCTGCTAAACAGTATAATGAAAGGCTTCTTACATTATGGCAAAAGAAAGAAGAATGAAAAGAAAGAAAGAGAGAGAGAGAGAGAGAGAGAGAGAGAGAGAGAGAGAAGGAAAGCTGCCTTTATTCTCACACACTATGATTATCCACATAGAAAAATTCCAGGGAATCTGCAATAAAAGCAAAAAACAGCAACAACAAAAACTCTTGGGAAAATTATGTGAGTTTAAAAAGGTTGTAAGATTTAGCCGAAACCAGTTTGGCTCAGTGCATAGAGTATCAGCCTGCAGACTGAAAGGTTCCAGGTTCCATTCCTGTCAAGGGCAGGTACCTGGGTTGCGGGCACATCCCCAATAGGGGGCGTGCAGGAGGCAGCTGATCGATGTTTCTAACTCTATCTCCCTCCCTTCCTCTCTGTAAAAAAATCAATAAAATATATTTTTAAAAAAATAAAAATAAAAAGGTTGTAAGATTCAAGGTCAATACACAAAAATCCACTTTCAACTGTATTTTTATATAAAAGCAATGGACTATTGGGAACCAAAAATTAAAAAACAATACCACTTACAATAGCTGTTTTTTAAAAATGGAATACTTAAGTAGAAATATAACTAAACATGCACATGATCTTCTATGCTGAAAAACATTCTAAGACCAAGAGATTATGGGATCAATCATGATGTATGAATTTCCTTACATTCCAACTCCCTTGTTTTTATGATGTTCCTTTTACTCATTGCAGAAAAGAAGGTTCAGGACCCTTATTTTTAGAGTTATCCCTGACAAAAGCATGTATCTAGTATTTGTTCAGTTTCCCTGAGCACTAAAAACATGTCAATTGTGGGGGGCAGGGGAGGTATGGAGAGGGTCAATGGGAATAAAGAGGGAAAGCTGTAATACTTTCAACAACAAAGATAAATTTCAACTATATATATATATATATATATATATATATATATTCATTCTCCATTGTGTATTAGGCTTTTATCAAAACAGAAAGAGGAAAAAATATGTCTCAGAACTCAGTGCCACATACTATGCCTACTACACACACACGCACACGCACACACACACGCACAAAGGCACATCCTACCCTTCCCACTCACTGTGGATTCTTTGACAGACGGGATTTCATAGAACACAAGACAGGAAAACTTACTCAGAGTTTTTCGCCCCAAACGGAGTCCCTAGGGAGTTAGATGAGGCTTTATGAAAACCTGCCATTGCTTAGGCTACGGGGATCATTAATTCAAAAAACATTGATTGAGTATCTATCACATATTCTGCCAAGGAGTGGGAATATAGTTGTAGTCCCTCTCTTAAGGAGCTCATAGTCTAGTGGTGAAGACAGAAATTAAATAATACAGAAAACTAAATACCCAAGAAATTGAGGGGAGAGGATTTCCGATTTAGAAAGGAGTTGATCTAATCCCTCTATCCCAAGATATCTCAGACGGCTCCTTAGTATGTCTTAACCATATTTCCCTTATCAGTCAATTAGTGGAAAAAAGAAATCCAATTTGGAAGGGCGAGATAGAAGGAGAGACAGCACCTATCACCTGACCCCCAAAAACCTATTTAATTAACAGTGTGTCATGCTCACAGTGTCTCTCCTGGATTTGATTGGTAAAGAAATGAAGAAATGAAGAAAGCAATAGGTTTCATCTAGTGGCCAGTATAATTATTACTCTTCTCAGTACTTGATCACTACTTTATCACCAGAGTTTGCTCATGTTTATTGTTTGTCTCCCACTAGAATACAAGTGGGCAGGAACATTACCTATTTTGTTTATCATGGATTCAGCTATCCAGAAGGGCTCCTGGCATGTAGTAAACCATACAATAAAAATTTTTAAACACATGAGTGAACAACTTAATGGTTTATCATCCCAGCAAGATTGCTGATGCTTCTCCCTGAAAGTTTAACATTTGATTGTTTAATATCATGTTGAATATTACAGGAATTTGATAGTTATCTAAATTCTTATACTATTTACAGTACAGTCTTCTTCCTCTCCCTCTCTGTCTCCATAAAGGATTTCTTCATCATTCCTTCTTCATAGACCTAGAGAACCCAGTGTTGATTTACGTTCCTGCCATTGCTCTGGGGATCTAGCTGACAGAAAGCACATAGTGCTGACCAGCAGCAGTGCTAAGAGGACATCGCACCCTAGGAAAATTTGAAGGAGCAAAGGGCAGTCCCCACTGAAACCCTCCAGGAGCTGAGAGCCTGCATAAAGCCTGTAAGAGAGAGACCTCTAAAAGCTTTAGAGCTCCGTCCAGCATGTGAACCAGGAATTCAGGTGGCGAAGCCACTCTGAGAGAGGAAACATACCTTCCTGAGAAGGGCCATTCCTACCAGGTTCTAACAGGGATTCTCACTTGTGCAGTGACGTATTCAAACACTATTAGCCGGAGCCCACACACCGAGTCCACGCCTTTTTTTTTTTTTTTTTTACCATTTTTTTATTGTTTTAAGTATTACAAATAGTAGTACATATGTTTCCGTTTTTTCCCCCATTGATCTCCCCCCGACCTCCCCTACCCCCCAGTACATGCCTTCACCTGCCCACCCTCCCCCCTGCCCCAGTGTCTTATATCCATTGGTTGTGCTTATATGCATGCGTACAAGTCCTTCGGTTGGTCTCTTATAGCCCCCCTCGCCCAACCTCCCCTCCTTCCCAATGTAGTTTGACAGTCTGTTCAATGCTTCTTTGCCTCTGTATCTTTTTCCCACCATTTCTTTCCTTTAAAAAGTTTTGCCTTTGCAGACTAAAAATAAACATATAATAACAAAACAAGATAAAACAAAAAAAAATGTTTGAGTACCAATTTCACTGTCCAACAGTTCTGAGTCCCCGTTTCAATGTCTAACTGTTCCTTATGTGTACATGTCAGCAATGATATCTGGATGGTGGGCACATGTTGGCAATGCAGGTCCGACCCTCTCTGGTTTGGTCCTAGGTAACCTGCAGCGGTGCACAGCTGCTGACTGCTCGCGTGGCAAGGCGTTGTCAGCGTCTTCCATCTCTGGACTGTTTTTTCTTCTTGTCTTAGTGGTTGGAGCACACCTGTCAATTCCTCTCTGTTGCAGGAATCCATCTGGTCTTGGGGTTGTTTTCTGAAAATATACAAATGTATTCTCGACCACAAGTTAATAAAGGAATCTTTTCGACTTTTCAAAAATTGTTCAGAGACTGTGCAAAACTTCTCACTGACTCAAGTAACCACTGCTAATATTAAATTGCTGTAAATCCACCCAAATGCGCATGTGGATAGACAGACAGGAAGGCAGGCAGATAGATACATAGACCCTGGGCAGCCTTTCTGTGACTAAATGTACAATGTCTATTACGATATTTGAACTATGTAATGTTTGTACAGCTATTATTACCTGGCTGGAAAGCATCAATTTACTTTCATAATACATACAAAAAATATCTTGCATTTAAAATAACAATATGCAGTTGAAAAAATGGACATAACTCTTATTTGATAAATATAAGTGTATATATTTAATATTTGAAATATGATTTTATTTCTTTACTAGTGGCCCGGTGCATGAAATTCATGCATGGAGAGGGGGTTCCCTCAGCCCAGCCTGCACCCTCTCCATTCGGGGATTCTTTGGGGGATGTCCAACTGCCAGTTTAGGCCCGAACTTTGGGATGGGGCCTAAACCAGCAATCAGAAGTCCTTCTCGCAATCTGGGACTGCTGGCTCCTAACCGCTTACCTGCCTGCATGCCTGATTGCCCCTAACTGCCTCTGCCTGCCTGCCTGATCACCCTTAACTGCCTTCCCCTGCCAGCCTGATCTTACCCCCAACTGCCCTCCCCTTCTGACCTGGTTGCCCCCAACGGCCCTCCCCTGCCTGCCTGATCACCCCCAACTGTCCTTCCCTGCAGGCCTGATCTCACTGCCAACTGCCCTGCCGTGCTGGCCAATTTGGTTCTGATTGGTCAGTTTCTATGCCAGTTAGCGTCAAAAGCCCGGCCTCCTAGGCAGCCTTTGGCTCCTTGCACTTCACCTAGATTTGGTTCTGATTGGTAGGTTTCTATGCCAGTCAGTGTCTCCAGGCCTATCTCCTGGCCTGATCAGAGAGGCAGGGCTGATCAGCAGCTCCCGTGGAGGCCCAGAGAGAAACAGAGTCACAGCTGCTGGCGAAGCCCAGAGAGAAAGAGAGAGGCAACAGCTGATCAACAGCTGCCACAGAGGCTGTGGATAAGACTCTGCCTCTCTCTCCAGGCCTCTCTCTGGGCCTGATCTGCAGCCCCCTTGACAGTCAGTGCTGAGTAGCTGCACCTGTGGCAGTCAGTGCTGGGTCATCAAGCAAACTAGCACTGACTGCAAGACTGACTTCCAGTGTTCAGTCGAGCTTTTGGTTGGTTGTTAGGAACCCTGGGTTTTTATATATTAAGGTTATTTTTTAAATTGATTTTTATTGATTTTTAGAGAGAGAAGAAGAGACAGGGATAAAGAGAAACATCAGTGATAGAGTTACATGGATTAGCTGCCTACTGGGGATTGAGGCCACAACTCAGATATGTGGCTTCACCAGGAATCAATCTGATGACCTTTTATTTCATGGATTGTTTTTTGGGGGAGTAGATGAGGGGATGAAAGTTTCTCCTTGATTATAACGATGGTTACACAAATATATATATAAAACCATTCCATTGTACCATTTGAATTTGTGAATTGTATGGCATATGATCTATATCCCAATAAACCTGTCTGGTTGAGTTTTTAAGGAGGTTAAAAAGCCTGCACTCATGTGGTGGGGGGTGCTTTAGTCAATCCTGTCATCTTCTGAGGCCTCCTTTTTTCTCTCTAAGACTTTTTCTTTTTAATCTATCTCCAGTTCCTAACCACTATTCATTATTATGTACAGCAGTATAGGTGACCAGGTGACTAGTCCATTATTCCAAACCAGGTTTCTGTCCTATATTTGTATATTCAACAACCCCTTAATATATTCTGGTGAACAAAAGTCATCTTCCAAGTATCATCACTTTAGAAAACCTTCCCAAATTAGCATTCCCCTGCAAGCACAGTGTAAGTCTCATCCATGAAGTACGTGGTGGACTCAATCAGAATCTATGGTGAACTGAGCAAAAGGAATGGCATTGGTGCTGTATGTGAATTTTATTCACCCGTGAAAACCCCTTGCAGTACTGTGTCTGTTCTAATAGCAACAGTGTACCTACTTAATCAGGTACATTACTTTTCCTCCAAAGCCAAGGGATTAAGAGATGAATTATTTACTATAAGAAATTATTTTTCTTACCTTCATCCCTTTTTTTCCTTCAGATTATTGTGTCTACCTGCATTTGATAATGAGACTTTAAATTATGGCAGGCTAGATATGGGGGAAACCTTCCCCTTACAAAACACCTATAAATGCCAAAAGAAATATTACTAGTGTTTTGAAATATATCAGTGTGTTTGCAAGAACATAAAGTTGAAGGAATCAAATACAGAAAATGAGAAGAAAATCATGGTAGTACCTGGAAGCTGAAGCTGTGACCATTCTGAAGCATGTGCCCATCTTGGACTCTTAATGACCATAAGAAGAGCAGAGGAGGAAGACTTGGTGCTGAGATTGGTAGGTTTTCCTAATTGGAAACTTAGAATGAACTGGAAATCCTCCCAGGAAAGGATAGGCTAATAAGTATCTGTTTACAGCAGAGAAAAATTACCTGTTGACCTGCATTAGAATTTAAAAATAAAATCTTTCCCTTACCTGAGCGTTGGATTGAATTTACCTACATTACAGGTGTGGTTTCAGAAACTACTTAAAATGGGCTGGCGTTGATGGGGCCCTAGGGAACCTGGCAGCAGCAAGTCCTTTTTGTAAGGCTGTGCTCTACTTGGACTCAGCGGATTCCCCCAGAACAGTCCAGAGAAACATGGGGCCAAAAGGCAAACTCAAACAAGGGTTCAATCCCACACAAGCAGGAGATACAAAGTAACAGACAAATGGCAGAAAGACTCACTAGGATTCCAGACACTGTAATTTTGAGCTCAGGTGATAAAATAAAATGGTTACACTGTTTAATAATATAAAAAAGAATATTTCAAGAGCCAAAATGTCATAAAACACTATAAAGCAGATTTTGAAAATAAAAAATTTTAAGCAAAAAAGGTTTTCCTTGAATGGATAATATAATTAACCTTCACAAGATAACAATAACCTTCATTGTTATAGTTATCATGTTAATTGTAGACTGTTAACTATCACATACCCACCTAAGTAAAAGAAGTATGTGTCCATCATTCTACTTTTTATTCAGTCCCACAGGTTTCCCCACTTTACGTTCTCCCACCTCCCAATCTATTACCAGTGGATTTCATGTAACCCATTTATGTCTCCTTCTGTGATTGTAATGTATAAAACCAGGTGAAAAACTGCCATTCTCTGGAGCATTATCCCAATACATTGGAATTCTGCTTTCTGGCAACTGTGAACAGTTTGACTAAAATAAACTCACAGAAATTCTCTACAGTTTTGAATATTTTTAAGTTAACAAAATCATATGCCTTTAATGCAGTTCAAAACTCAGTTGTGGCCTCGCTGAAGGAGGTCGCAGTTCAATTCCCAGTCAGGGCACATACCCGGGTTTCCAGCTCAATTCCTAGAAGGGAGCATGCAGGAGGCAGCTGATCAATGATTCTCTCTCATCACTGATGTTTCTATCTCTCTCTCCCTCTCCCTTCCTTTCTGAAACAAATAAAAATATATTTTAAAAAGAGCATTATGCTAAGTGAAATAAGCCAGTCAAAGAAAGATAAATATCACATGATCTCACTCATCTATGTGAAATAATGAACAACATAAACTGATTAACAAAAACAAATCTAGAGACAGGGAAGCATGGATCAGACTGTCTAACCTCAAAGGGAAGGTAGGGGAGGGTGGGAGTAAAGAGGAGAGATCAACTAAAGGACTTGTATGCATGCATATAAGCCTAACCAGGGGGGGTGAGGGCATGAGTGGGGGGAGGGTTGGGAAGGTAATGTGGGGATGAGGACAAATATATAATACCTTAATCAATAAAGAAATTAAAATGCAAAAAAAAAAAACCTCACTGGTGGAAATCCATCATTAAATTATCAAAAATGTCTTTATTTTTTTAACTTGAATGCATAGGTATCTACACTAATAAAAGGGAAACATGCAAATTGACCATACCTCTGCTATGCCCACAAGCCAATCAGAGCAAGTATGCAAATTAACCCAACAAAGATGGCGGCCACAGAGCTGGAGGGAGCAGAAGGCTTGGGTTGCCCCCAGCGATGGAGGAAGCCAAGCTTCCCGCCTGCCCTGGCTGGCCCTGGCCTCCACTCAAGGCTACAAAGTTTCAATTACAGAAGATAAACAAATCCCAGATACCTGCTTGCAGCCCAGCCCTGGCCTCCGCTCAAGGAGGTGCTAAAAAAAAAAAAAGAAAGAAAGAAAAAAAGGAGGGTCTGGGAATTTGGGTCACTGGGGGCGTGGCTAGCCTTCAAACAGCCCTCAGCCCCTCACCCAGGCTGGCCACACCCCCATGGGGTGAGGGTCCCTGCTGGGGGGCTTGACCAGCCTGCACACAGCCATCAGCCCCTTCACCCAGGCTGGCCAGGCACCCCAGTGGGGGCCCCCACCCTGAAGGGCATGTGGCCAGCTTGAAAACAGCCCTCAGCCCATCACCCAGGCTGGTCATGAACCCCCAGCATGAACCCTCACCCCATGGGGGTGTGGCCGGCCTGCAAACCACCACAGGCCCCTTGCCCAGGCTGCCCCATGCCCCAAGGGAACCCCCACCCTGATCCGGGACACCTTTCAGGGCAAACCAGCCGACCCCCATCCACGTACCAGGCCTCTCTCTATATTAATAAAAGGGTAATATGCTAATTAGACTGGGAGACCTTTCAGGAGACCTTCCAGACATTCTTCTGGACAAAGCCATGGTGGCAGGGTCAAGGTATAGGTGGTTAGAGGCCAAGAGGGGAGGGCAGTTGTGGGTGATTAGGCCAGGATGGGACAGCAGTTGTGGGTGATCGGGCTGGTGGGGGGAGGGCCCGTTGGGAGTAAGCAGACCAGGAATGGGGCCAGTTGAGGGAGAGCAGGCCATCAGTGGGGGTCAGTTGGAGATGATCAGGATGGGGGGTGCAATTTAGAGTGAACAGGCCAGCAGGGGGCAGTTGGGGGCAAGCAGGCCAGTGGGATGGGGAGGTGGGGGTGAACAGGCCAGCAAGGGGGGCAGTTGGGGGTGATCAGGCTGGTGGCAGGGGGCAGTTGGGGGCAAGCAGGCCAGCATGCAGAGTGGTTAGGGGCAATCAGGCAGGCAGGCAGGCAGGCAGGCAGGTGAGCAGTTACGAACCAGCAGTACAGGATTGTGAGATGGATGTCTGACTGCCAGTTTAGGCCCATTCCCTGTAAACCAGCAGTAGGATATCCTTCGAGGGGTCCCAGATTGGAGAGGGCGCAGGCCAGGCTGAGGGACACCACCCTCCCTCATGCACGACTTTCATGCACCAGACCACTAGTGTTTATATAATAGTTGTTGACTGCACATTCTAGTTATCTAATATGGATTTATCCTCGTTGTTTTATTTTTGTATTAAGGGGCTATGATAAACTGCCCACTAAGAATGCTAACAATGAAGGAAGTGATTGGCTCTCTGGGAGATAAAGGATAAATCCATATTAGATAACAGATCAGCAGACTCATGACAGACCAGATGTCTCCTGTTTGGAATATTTACATATTTAAAGAAAAAAGGGGCCACACAGAAGAGGCATCAGTTGACCGTGAAGATGCAGGAAGAGAAGCCATATAATGGGCAAATGGTAACAATTATGAATTTAAAAAAGGACCCTAGTCTTTGGACTGGAAGTTATTGTTCTCCCACTGGCAAGGTTGACCCTTAGGTTTGGAGCCAAGAAGCCCTCAAGTCTTTCTGATCTGAATGGAAAGTCCAACTCTATTTTGACATTGAACAATTAAGTATTCTCACCTGTTGCCATTAAACATTCATTTCATCTAACTCCCTTGTTTTGATTTCATGCTCACCAAGAAATCTGTTTCCTTTTCTGTTTTTGTTCCTTGTTGCTGTAATATTTGACAGTCAATCAATAAAACAAATTATCTTTACTGCATGGCCACATAGTTTCGTCACTGGGAGCCAATGTGCCAACCCTGTTGACTCTAACCTTCAGTTTGCATGCAAGTTGTATTTCCTAGGGCAGATAAATAAATTGATCCTTTTGGTATATAAAAATAAATAAATAATTAAAAAGCAAAAAAGGTTTTTCTTGAATGGATAATATAATTAACCTTGATAGTTAAGTCAGAAAATAACATAATTCTGGAAAAAGCTGTTGTGAAGATAGTCCTGAATAAATTATCAAAAATGTAGCATAGGCAGAGGCCTTGCCATCTTGAAGGGGAGAAGGCTGTGATCTGAGACTGACTGTGATCGTAACCCCAGCCTTACCTTCAACTAAGGAGATCTCTGATGCCTCCTGGGACCTTACAACCACAATGCCCTGGGACCAGTTATCTCAGCTGCGAATCCAAGAAGGCTGGAACTCCAACCTCCCCAACCACGGACTCCTGAGAGGTCTGCACAGGGGAAGACAAACATGCGAATTTGCGGACGGGCCCTGCGCCTTCTCACAGAGCAGAAGGAACAGCTGAATCAAAGAGCACCCACCTGGAACTGGCGAATTAAACACAGCTGGCATTGCCTAAAGAAAGGTGAGATTTGGGATCCAGGCTAGAGGGAGAAACACACACAGTGGGAACTAGAGCCTCAGAGAAAGACTGCCCCCCACAAAATTCGCAGCTGTTGAGATCAGTGTAGCCCTTGAATGTGGAAGGGGGTCCACAGGACTGCTGGCAGAAGGGGATTCTAGATATTAACCCACAGCTGGACTGGACCCAGAAAGGCAGCCTAAAGTACTGTACCAGCTGCACAGAGTCCCGCACAGAGTCGCTCACAAAATCACGCACAGAAGAGCACACAGAGCCAGAGTAGAGAAGCCTTTTAGCCCCAGATATTAAGACAGAAACCCAGGGGCTGTAGCAGAAATTGACTCTTGTGTGTAAATACAACTAAAAACAGACAGAACCAAAGACAGCAGAGAGATCCCGCCTGCTTGAAAATGGGGTTGTGGCTTAGGACACAGAGGAGCCGTGAATCACAGGGAACTTCAATACTGTGCTGACTACCTGCAAGGAAAAAGACGTGCCAAGCAGAACAGTGGAGGAAGTGAATGACCTTCACTACTTCATATTTTTATTTTTTACTTAAGAAACTAATTTTTTTCTCTCACTCGATTTTACCTTATTTTTATTATATTTTTATTTTTTAACTACTAGCATTAATATTATTACTTTACTTTTTTTTTAAGTTTTATTTTGTGAGAAGGAATCCAAGATGGTGGCGTAGGTAAACACCTAAACTGCTGCCTCGCACAACAATTTAAACTTCAACTAAAAGACAAAACGTCTATCACCCAGAACCACAGGAAAGCTGGCTGAGTGGAAGTTCTACAACTAGAAGGAAAGAGAAAAGAGCACTGAGACATGCACAAGCGCTGAAAAGCTGAGGTACGGAGGTGCAGGATCTGGACTGGCTGCAGGCGTTGCTTTTTTCAACCCAAAGGGGAGACAAGCCCCCGATTACTCTGAAACACAGTTTCTGGGCAGACGCGGGGGACCCAAACTCCTATGGGGAGAAGCTGGATTGTCTGCTACCGGGACGGAAAGTGAGGGGGGCCTACTTGTAGAGCTGCGCACAGGAATAATTGTTTATCTGCGCTGGGGCACGGGACGGGACGCAGTCGGAGACACAGAGCTGGCTAACTAGCAGCCATTGCTGTTTGCCACGCCCTAGCCTAGTAACGCCCTGAGACCCCGCCCCACACAACCTATAAACCCACCCAAGCTCCAAGCAGCGGCTTTTGCATATGAATGGACTGCCTTATCACAGCTTAACCTAACAAACTTGCAGCCCGGATCAGACAGCTCCAAAACCTCCAAACCCCAAGCAAAGAGGAGAAAACTGTAGCTCTCACTGTAGCTCCTGCTGAGTGGACTCAGACAGTAGCTGACCTGCACCCCATTGGCGATCCAGAAGCCAGTGTACCTAGTGATCAGTGTGAGAAACCAGATTTCAAGTGCTCACATCCATAAGTGACACATTCAAGAGGCAGACTCAGTGAGCACCAAAGCCCCACTGAAACAAGTCCTGCACCATAAGCGTGTCTCCAGCACAGCAGTTCTTATAGACACAGCGAGTCCTCACAGCCGATTGGCCTGGAGGTCAATTCCTCCCAGCGTACCAACAGCAATTAGGGCTTAACTACACCAAGACTTTGCACTCAGCCCACAAAGGGGTGTACCAAGAGCGTCCACATCAGGTGATTGGGGAGGCTGAGCTACTGCCCCCTATAGGTCACCTACCACACAAAGCCACTCCATCAACACAGGGAAGCAGCCAAAATGCGGAAACAAAGAAACAAGTCACGAATGAAAGAAATGGAGGAAAGCAAACTACTGGATGACATAGAGTTCAGAACCACATGTATAAGGTTACTCAAGAATCTTCTAAAAACCGCCGAGAAACTTGATGACACTTCTGAGGATCTTAGTGAGACCTTCAAGGTCCTTAATGAGAATGCCAAAAAAATGGAAAAGGACCAGTCAGAAATGAAGCATACACTGTCTAAAATAAAGAATATATAGAAACTCAACTGTAGATCAACGTACCCCAAGAATCAAACCAAAGATCTGAAATATGAGGAAACAAAAAACACCCAACCAGAAAAACAAAAAGAAAAAAGAATCCAAAAATATGAAGATAGTGTAAGGAGCCTCTGAGACAACTTCAAGCGTACCAACATCCGAATTTTTGGGGTGCCAGAAGAAGAGAGAGAGCAAAATACTGAAAACCTATTAGAAGAAATAATGACAGAAAACTTTCCCTACCTGGTGAAAGAAATAGACTTACAAGTCCAGGAAGCACACAGAACCCCAAACAAAAGGAATCCAAAGAGGACCACACCAAGACACATCATAATTAAAATGCCAAGGGCAAAAGACAAAGAGAGAATCTTGAAAGCAGCAAGAGAAAAACGGTTAGTTACCTACAAGGGAGTACTCATATGACTGTCAGCTGATTTCTCAGCAGAAACTATGCAGGCCAGAAGGGAGTGGCAAGAAATATTCAAAGTGATGAACAGCAAGAACCTACAACCAAGATTACTCTACCCAGCAAAGCTATCATTCAGAGTTGAAGGTCAGATAAAGAGCTTCACAGACAAGAAAAAGCTAAAGGAGTTCATCGCCACCAAACCAGGATTACATGAAATGCTGAAGGGTATTCTTTAAGAAGAGGAAGAAGAAAAAGGTAAAGATAAAAATTATGAACAACAAAATGACATCAAATACATACCTACCAACAAGTGAATCTAAAAATGAAGTGAATAAAAATCTGAAGAACAGAATGGACTGGTGAATATAATAGAATCAGGGACATAGAAAGGGAGTGGACTGATGACTCTCAGGGGAAGCAGGTGTGAGGGGTGTGGGAAGAAATTGGACAAAAATCTTCCTCCTATGGATGAAGACAGTGGTGGGGGTAAGGGCATGGGGTAGGGTGGGGTGGGGAATCAGGTGCAGGGGAGCTATGGGGGGAAAAAAAGAGGAACACCTGTAATAATCTGAACAATAAAGATTTATTTTTTTAAAAAAGAGCGTGGCAGATAACTGTGCTATAATATAAATGTTTTTAATCTTTCTTTTCCATGTAAAAATCAAAATACTTCATTAATATCACTTGTTTCTAATAAAGTATATATGTGTGTGTGTGTATATATATATATATATATATATATATATATATATATATATATATATATGGAATTAATACATATGGGTTTGTATACTTAAACTTATCATGAAATTATATTTAAAATACCAAAACTGTGTAATAAATAATAAAGACAAGTGGCATAGTAAAAAAAAAAAGTTTTATTTTGTGTTATTTTTTCTTTATATTATTTTATTTTGGGACTAGTGTTATACATTCTATTCTATTTTGATTTTCCCTTTAGCATTATTTTACTCTGTCTGAATTTTTCCTTTGTGCCAACACTCTCGTCATCACCTTTCCCCTTTTTTTCCTCTTTCACTTACCATATACCTGCTTTAGTTTTTCTCTACCCTTTCTTTTTGCTCCCTGTTAAAAATTGATCTTACTCATACATCTAATTTCCTCTCCCCTGTTCCAAACCCATACACACTTCTCTCTTCGCTTTCTTCACTATCCAAATTCTTTTTCTTTCTTTCTTTTTTTTTGTCTTTTTCTTTCTATCTGTATTGTTGTTATTTGTTTGATTATTGGTTAGTTATTTTTGTTTTTTTGCTTTTTGCTTTTTTGCTTCTGTTTCCTTTCCTCACTTGCTCTCTTCTTCTGCCAATAGCTTAAGTAATTCTAATCTCCAACTCAGGCCTACCTACTCTCTATCCTCCTTTTCCAATAGTAAATAAATACATATATAGATAGATTTAAAAAGGAGGAAAAATTGTATATTTTTTCTTTTATATATATTTCAATCTTTTTTTCTTTTTTTATATTTAGTTTTTTACTCTTATTCTTACACACCCATTCTCTTTATAACTCCTCTCTACTGAATTGTGGCTATTTCCCCATTCATTCAATTCTTTGACCTTATCTTATAGAGATAAGCTCTCCCTCCTCAGATTCGTCTTAGTGTTTGTTGCTTGGAGGTTTGTTGTTTGCATTTTTTGGATTAGATGTTGTTTTATTGGAGTTTTCTCCCCATATATATATTTTCCCCTTCTCTCTCTTTTCTCTCTTACATTTTAACCTTTTCTCAATATCACTTTTGTACTCTTCTCTATTACCAATTCTCTTTTCTCTGGTGGTCACCTTTTTATTTCAGGTTATTAGTATACTGAATACATTTGTGTATGGGGCTATGTTTGTAGTGTCTTTTTGTGTTGTATTTTGTGCCTTTAGGTTAATGGAGGAGAGAGAGAACTTTATAACCAGAAACCCTGTGAGAAGTGATCATGGGAATACAAAGGAACAGCCCACATAGGAAAGAAAAGAAGGAATCACCAGAAAAGGATGTAAAAGAAATGGAGGCAAACAATGTGACAGAGAAAGAATTCAGAGCAATGGTCAAAAGGTCACTGAAAAGGATGGAAGACAAATTCAACAATATGTGTAAGAACCAAGAGGAAATGAAGAAGAACCAAGAAGAAATGAAAAATGACATCAAGGCAATAAAGAACTCAATAGAAAGCATCAACAGTAGACTAGAAGAAATGGAGGACCGAATCAGTGAGCTAGAAGACAAGGTAGGAAAAAATATCCAAGCAGAGCAGCATCTAGAAAAAAAAACAAAAAACTTAAGTTTGGGACAACATGAAATGAAACAACATTTGCATAATAGGAGTTCCAGAAGGAGAGGGAACTGAGCAAAGAATAGAAAATCTGTTTGAAGAAATAATGAAAGAAAACTTCCCTGATATCAGAAAGAAAAAACTCACACAAGACCAAGAAGCTCACAGAGTCCAAAACAAGATGAACCCCAAAAGATCGACACCAAGACACATTATAATTAAATTGGCAAACACCAACAACAAAGTAAGAACCTTAAAGGCTGACAGAGAGAGAATGAAAGTTACCTACAAAGGATCTCCCATCAGACTATCAACTGATTTCTCAACAGAAACACATCAGGCCAGAAGGGAATGGAATGAAATATACAAAGTCATGCAAAGCAAGGGACTGAATTCAAGAATACTCAATCCTGCAAGGCTTTCATTCAAAATTGAAGGTGAAATAAAAAGCTTCACAGACAAAAAAAAACAAACGCTCAGGGAGTTTATCACTACCAAGCCAGCAATGAAAGAAATGCTAAAGGGAATGGTGTAAAAAGAAAAAGTACAAAGGGAAGAAGAAACACAAGCACAAAAAATAAAAATGATGACAAACAAGTACCTATCAATAATAACTTAAAATGCAAATAGATTAAATGCCCTAATAAAAAGACAAGGGGTAGTTGAGTGGATAAGAAAACATGACCCATATATCTGCTGTCTACAGGAAACCCACCTTAGAACAAAGGACTCACACAGACAGATGGTGAAGGGATGGAAAAAGGTGTATCAGGAGAATGGAAATAACAAAAAAAAGCTGGGGTAGCAATACTTATATCCGACAAATTAGACCTCAAAGAAAAGGGCATAACAAGAGATAAGGAAGGCCACTTCATAATACTAAAGGGAGCAACTCAACAAGAAGATATAACTCTGGTAAACATTTATGTATCCAATATAGGAGCACACAAATACATGAAAAACCTTCTTGAGGATATCAAGGGAGAGATTGACAGCAATACAGTCATAGTAATGACTTTAATATGCCATTAACATGACTGGACAAATCCTCTAAACAAAAAATCAGCAAAGAAACAGCAATCCTAATTGAATCACTAGATCAGGTGACATTGATTGACATCTTTAGAACATTCTACCCCAAAGCCACAGAATATACATTCTTCTCAAGTGCACATGGATTATTTTCAAAGATAGACCACATATTGAGGCACAGGAAAAGTCTCTTCAAATTCAAGAAGATAGAAATCATATCAAGCATCTTCTCAGATCACAATGGAATAAAACTAGAAATCAACTACAATAAAAAACAATTAAAAAATCAAACACCTGGAGGCTAAATTGCATGAATTTAAACAATGATTGGGTTACCGAAGAGATCAAAGAAAAAATAAAAAGCCTCATGGCAACGAATGATAATGAAAACACAACAATCCAAAATCTGTGGGACACAATGAAAGCAGTCATGAGAGGAAAGTTCATAGCTCTGCAGGCCTATCTTAAAAAACAAGAAAAGATGGTAATAAATTATCTAACCCTACAATTCAAAGAGTTAGAAAGAGAGCAACAAGAAAAGCCAAGCTTAAGCAGAAGGAAGGAAATAATAAAGACTAGAGCAAAGATAAACAACATAGGGACCAAAAAATCAATACAAAAGATCAACAAAACCAAGATCTGGTTCTTTGAAAGGATAAACAAGATTGATGAACCTTTAGACTGACTCAACAAGAAGCAAAGAGAGAGGACCCAAATAAACAAAATCAGAAATGAAAGAGGTGAAATAACAACCAAGAGAACTACAGGCCAATATCCTTGATGAACATAGGTGCTAAAATCCTAAACAAAATTCTAGCAAATCGAATTCAGCATTACATTAGAAAGATCATACACCAGGACCAAGTGGGATTTATTCCGGGGATGCAAGGATGGTACAGTATCTGCAAATCAATAAACGTAATATATCACATAAACAAACTGAGAGACAAAAATCACATAACCCTATCAATCGACACAGAAAAGCATTTGACAAAATCCAACACCCTTCCTTGAAAAAATGCTCAGCAAACTGGCAATAGAGGGATCATACCTCAACATAATAAAAGCCTTATAGGACAAACCTACAGCCATCATCATACTCAATGGGCAAAAATTAAACTTATTTCCCCTAAGAACAAGAACAAGACAGGGATGCCCACTTTCACCACTCCTATTTGATATAGTATTGGATGTGCTAGGCATAGTGATCAGACAAGAAGAAGAAAAAAAAGGCATCCAAATTGGAAAAGAAGAAGTAAAACTGACCTTATTCACAGATGACATGATACTAAATATAGAAAACCCCAAAGACTCCATCAAAAAACTACTAGACCTAATAAATGAATCCGGCAATGTAGCAGGATACAAAATTAACACCCAGAAATCTATGGCCTTTTTATACACCGATAATGAACTCACAGAAAGAGAAACAAACAAAATAATGCCATTTGCCATTGCATAAAAAAAAAAAAAATTAAGATAACTAGGAATAAACTTAACTAAGGACATAAAAGACCTGTACTCAGAAAACTACAGAACATTGAAAAATGAGATAGAGGAAGACATAAACAAATGGAAGAACATACCATATTCATGGATTGATAGAATTAACATCATTAAAATGTCCATACTACCCAAAGTAATCTACAGATTCATAGCATTCCCCATTAAAATAACAATAGCATATTTCAAAGATCTAGAACAAACTCTCCAAAAATTCATCTGGAATAAAAAAAGACCCCAATAGCCACAGCAATCTTGAGAAACAAAAAGAAAGTTGGAGGAATCACATTACCAGATATCAACCTACATTACCAAGCCACAGTTCTCAAAACTGCCTGTTACTGGCACAAGAACAAACATACAGACCAATGGAACAGAACAGAGAACCCAGAAATTGATCTAAGCCATTATGCTCAATTAATATTTGAAAAAGGAGGCAAGAACATACAGTGGAGTCAAGACAGTTTCTTTAATAAATGGTTCTGGGAAATTTGGACAGATACATGCAAAAAAAAATGAAACTAGATCACCAACTTACACCATACACAAAAACAAACTCAAAATGTCTAAAGGACTTGAATGTAAGATGGGAAATCATAAAAATCCTACAAGAATCCATAGGCAACAAAATAACAGACATATGTCGCAGCAATATCTTTACAGACACAGTTCCTAGGGCAATGGAGTCGAAAGAGAAATTAAACAAATGGGACTACATCAAAATAAAAAGCTTTTTCACAGCAAAAAAAACCATCAACAAAACAACAAGAATACCCACTGCATGGGAGAACATATTAGCCAACATTATCTCTGACAAGAGTTTAATCTCCAACATTTACGGGGAACTCATACAACTTAGCAAAGGGAAGAAAAGGCCAGTAAGCCAGGATGAGAGGAATAGGGAAACTGAGACAGATGTTTAAACAGCAATGGCAGCCATCTAGAAAATCTGGATGCCAAGCAGTAGGCAGCCATTTAGTAAATCCCATCTTCCCTAAATCCGGGACACTTCAGAGTAAATGGTTTGTAATTTTCCTCCACAACCAGAGGGTAAATATTTTAAATCACCCTATTCAGCAAGACAGACAGCAGAAATCCAGTTAGTGCCATTTGCCAACCACACCTAAGGACAGATGAAGGTAAGAGAATAAACCTTATTTTGGTACATCAGCATGAAGCTGGTGAATATTCTAATGAGATCCTCCCTAACACCTCCCCTAAATGCCCAGCCTTTAAAAACCCTCAAAACAAAGGTCCAGCTTCCCTCCAAGGAGCATGCCTGCACCTCCCCTTCCCCATTGTTTCCCCACAGGCAGGCATCTCCTGGACTCTAAGGGACCCCACAAGGCTTGCAACTAAAGCAGCAATGGGTAGTAGTAGCAGTTCATCCAGGGAAACTCCCTGAACCTGCTCCCTAGGCCCCCATTTCTCTGACTCCTTAGTGAGCCAAAGCAGCCCAGCCTGGGCTCATTTCCCCAGCCCTTTCTTGTTCACTTCCCAGCTCTAATAAACATCCTCTAAAATTCACTTGGACTCATGTTATGAAACTTCTGTACAAAGTCAAGAACCCACACACTACCCACTACCGCCAGGCGCTAGGCAGACCCCCTCAGGGCCAGGTCCCCTTTCTGTTAACAATGTGACTTACTTTCTGCCAAGCAGACTCACCTCTGTGAGACTCATGCAGATGTGAGCCACACAGAGATGCTCTTTTTCATGGGGCTGTTGTTTTCTTGCAAATATGAAGGTGGGTATTAATGTAAAAAAAACATTCAAACCTGTAAAGAATTTTTGTGAGTTTATTTGAGCCAAACTGTGGACAACTGCCTGGAAGCGATATCTCAATGGATTTGGATAGTGCTTTGGAGAATGGCGGACTTACATCTATTTTTATACATTGAAATCAAAGGATGGACGTAGGTGTGTTACATGAAATCCATTGATGATGGATTAGAGAGGTGGGAGAAAGCAAAGTGGGGGTGGGAGGTGGGAACCTCTGGGACTGGATAAGAAGTAAAATGATAGACACATGCCTAGTTGGGTGCAGGAACAATTAACATAATAATGAAGGAATTTGTGGTATCTGTCTTGGAGCCCAGGCACATTAGGTTGCTCCCCAAGGGTTCCAGAAAAGGGGAAGTTACAAGTTACCCAGACATTTCAAGGATATGTTCTTATAGATGCAAAAAGACAGATAGGCTCAGTTAAGGTAAAGGTTGACTGTGTCAGTGAAGATACCGGTCTAGAATGTACCTACCCACCATAACTGCTTTTAGTTAAATGTTAATTTCAGACCATCTTTTTGTTGTATCGCAAATCAGCGAGATGGACAAGATGCCTTAATGAGCCAATTAGTAAGGAGTCATCTTTATGGAGTTCAGGTTCAGATCAGATTACCTCTGTCAAATTCTGAACAAACACAGGTGGGAGTATTTCCTTTTTATATCCTTCTAGTTCTTTGTGTAACTTATTTTTGTAGACAACTTGTAACCTTGAGTATCATATATCTATACAGAAACTGGTAACCTTGAATATCATATCTATACAGGCACCTGGCATCAATATAAGTGTATGAATTAGATGCTTAGCTTGCAAGGTCAGACAATTAAGTTTATCTTTTCTATTCAAGCAAAACAAACAAACAAACAAAAAGTTATTTTACAGTCTAAAAATAACAGAGCCCAAGGGGTTCCAGATTGGAGAGGGTGCAGGCTGGGCTGAGGGGATGTCCCCCACATGCACAAATTTTGTGCACCAGGCCTCTAGTAATACAATAATATGCTAAACAAATAAAACCCTAAATAGGATTGTAAATAAGTAGAGCAATAATCCATACTCCAAAATGAAAGCAATTAACTAAAAATAGTATCTACAAATCAGTTTATATTTGCTGGTTATCTATACCAATAAAAGGGTAATATGCTAATTAGATCACACATCTTTCCAGACAAAGGCAGGGTTGTGGGGGCAAAGACAGATGAGGTTAGGGGTGACCAGGCCAGCAGGGGAAGGCAGTTAGAGGCGACCAGACAGGCAGGAGAGGGCAGTTAGGTGAATGGTTAGGAGCCAGTGGTCCCGGATTGTGAGAGGAATGTCGACTGCCAATTTAGGCCTGATCCCGCAGACGTATCTATTCTAATAAAAGGGTAATATGATAATTAGACCAGACATGATCCAAACATCCTTCTGGACATCCTTCCAGACAAAGCCAGGGTGGCAGGGGTCGAGGTAGAGGTGGTTAGGGTTGAATTGGCCAGCAGGTGAGAGAGGTTAGAGGTGACCAGGCTGGTAGGAAAGGGAAGTTAGGGGCGACCAGGCTGGCAGACAGAGTGGTTAGGGCCGATCAGGCAGGCAGGCAGGTGAGCAGTTGGAGCCAGGGGTCCTGGATTACATAAGGGATGTCTGACTGGCAATTTACACATCCCCTCAGGGTTCCCAGAATGGAGAGAGTGCAGGCTGGACTGAGGGGACTCCCCCCTGCAAGTGCACAAATTTTGTGCACCAGGTCTCTAGTATCCAATAAAATCCAAATTATGGAGGAACTTCATGAAGTGTCCTGATTTTTACAGAGAAGAATTGGTTGGTAAGGGGAGCCAAAACAATACACTGGAAAACAATGGACTCTTTATTACTAAAATAAAATATAAATAATAGCCATTTAAAGTGTAGTTCTGAGTTTACTAGGATAAATAAACCACAGAATAGAATAGATAATTATGAAATAAACTTAAATATGAATAAGAACAACAATCACATCATTTTTTAAAAAAACAACTAAATTTCAATCTATTTCCTATGATTGACATCAAAATAAATTTCTCTCGGGTAAAATTTCAAATGTTCCAATTTGAGATCTTGAGACTAGCTACTTCAGTAAGCAGGGCTCCTCCTTCCCTCTCTTTCCTTTGCTTTTATTATTTGCATGCAAGTCAATTTCATGCATCAGATTAAGTAGTTTTTAGGGCAATGGCTAGGTGTAATTAATTTTCCTACACTCCTGAACACTTAGCACAGTGCTGTGCACACAGCACATACACTCTCTATATGCACATGCTGCTGATTATTGGTCCTGCCTCCATTATATATGAGACTCAGTGACCCCAGTTGAATCAATGACTTCTTGTTGCTGAGTACCCTAGAACATCCTGCATGGAGTTCCTCATGTGAAAAGCAGATTAGTATAAAAACATCCCACACCTGAAATTCAGAGTCTGTCTGATAGCATTTGAAATCTGTAAGCACAGAAACACATGTTAATTTTTATTGTAACAATACTAACATGCAAAATAATTGCATCTGTGGCTATCTTTTAGAATAATACAAGTATTCTAGAGACTGCAACTCCAAGTTCACTGGGAAGAGAGGAAATATACCTTTCTCTACCCAGCATTTAAAAGAAAAAGCCCCTAGAATGTTTTTCAAACAGCCTAACTTGAAAACAAAAGGCACAAAATCTGCACAGACTTCATAGTACTAAACAGGAAAGAGTGTGGTCTTGACATCTAGACTATCTCTGAGAAACTAAAAGCTACTTTCTAGTCCCTGCTTCCACTTACAATGGATGTGTGTTCAATACAAATACTTTCCATTTGTCCTTAATGGACATAAGATATTCCTCACTCGTGAGGAAAACAAGAGCCAGAGACTTTTAATTGATAAAAAGGCTAATAAGACTGTCTCAGGCAGTGAAGATAAAGGGAGACTCCCAGCACCAGTATTTCAGTCCACATTTGCAAACACGGAGACAAGGGTAAACCTAATTTGACTTTCTTGGGGGAAAAAAAAGATTTTAAGTATAATAATGATACCAAAACTGTACTACTTAGTATATTACAAAAGTTGTAGGAAATATTTAAAATCTGCAAATAACAGAATTGCTTCTATTATATTTAAAAAAAATTTTTTTTTGCTCTGGCTCTATTTTTGTTCTTCCGTTTAATTTGTTCATTATTTTCCACAAATGAGTGAGATCATGTGATATTTATCTTTCTTCAACTGGCTTATTTCGCTTAGCATGATTCTCTCCAGATCATCCATGCTTTGCAAATGGTAAGAGTTCCTTCTTTTTTACAACAGTGTAGTATTCCATTGTGTAGATGTATCACCATTTTTTAATCCACTCATCTGCTGATAGGCACTCAGGCTGTTTCCAGTCTTAGCTATTATAAATTATGCTGCTATGAACATAGGAGTGAATATATCCTTTCTGATTGGTGTTTCTGATTTTTTGGGATATATTCCTAGAAGTGGGATTACTGGGTCAAATGGGAGTTCCATTTTTAATTTTTTGAGGAAATGCCATACTGTTTCCCATTGTGGCTGCACCAGTCTGCATTCCCACCAGAAGTGCACAAGGAGTTTCTTTTTCTCTGAATCCTCACACTTGTCATTTGTTGATGACAGCCATTCTGACACGTGTCAGATGGTATCTCATTGTTTTTTTCATTTGCATCTCTTGGATGATTAGTGACTTTGAGCATGCTTTCATATATCTCTTGGCCTTCTGTATGTCCTCTGATCTTCCTTTTAACATACTGACTCATCATTTCAGGAAATCCCAAATCAATTACCAGGGCCTTGTGACTCAATGAACTGCTATCTGTTAAGTCTGATCAAATAATTGAATTGATACCCACTCCCCTGGGAACTGACCTTCAGGCCATTTCACAACGGACATTCCACTTGCTAACACCATTATCTCACCGCTCTGTGCTTTCCCAGAATCTGGACCTGCACAGAGAATTCTTCACCCAGAAAAAGCCTGCTTAGAGTCCTTTAAAAACCTCTGACTCCCGTCTTTCGGTGCTGGAGCCATTTTGGGGCTCAGCCCATCTGGTATCCAGATGTCCTAATCCTATACAATAAAAGCATAATATGCAAATCAACAGAATGGCAGAAAGACCAGTAAGCAGGGGGCTGGTCCAGCGAGCAGGCTGCACCAGGCCAGCCAAGGCACTTGCCAGCAGGCAGACAGAGGGAAAGGTGATGGGGGGTGGGGTGGAGGTGGCGGTGATCAGCCATGGTGGAGGGGCGATTGGGCGGCCCACCCCATCGCCTCCCACAGAAGAAGACTACCAGCACAGCCATGGTGGCGTGAAGGGGGTGGCATTAGGCCACTCCTGCAGAAAAAGAATGGAAGTGGCAGGATGATGGGGGCGGTGCCAGGCCAAACCCACAGAGAAAGGCCAGACAAAAGCCACAGTGGGGTGATGATTGCAGCGCTGGGCTGATCCCACAGAAAAATTCAGAGGCAGCAGGGTAATAGGGATGGCGCCGGACCGATTCACGGAGAAAGGCTAGCAGTGGCAGGGTGATGGGGGCTTCACCTGGCTGATCCCACAAAGAAAGGCAGGGTGGCGGCTACAGCGGGTAGATGGGGATGCCACCGTCCCCTGATCCTGATAGACCAGCCAGATCACCTCCCACAGAGGGAGGCCAGACTGTGGTCCATCAGTAGGACATCCCCTAAGAACTCCCAGACTGTGAGAGGGTGCAGGCTGGGCTGAGGGATCCCCAAGTGCATGAATTTTTGTGCACCAAGCCTCTAGTCTGTATATATAAAAGCCTAAACAACTGTTACAACCAGTTGACCGAACAACCGGTTGACCAGTCACCATGACGAGCACTGACCACTGGGGACAGACGCTTAATACAGGAGTAGCCTCCTGGTGATCAATGTGCTCCCACAGCCAACCTCCCCCACCTGGTCAACCTCCTGCGGTTCCTTCCCCCCGTCAGCCGGCCTTGACTGGGCCCAAATGGGACTGGGCAAGATGGCCCCAATTGGCCCTGATCACCGGCCAGGCCAAGGGACTCCATCTGTGAATGAATTTGCGCATCAGGCCTCTAGTAAATTCATAATTCTTTACCCCTTTTAGCCCCGTGTGTTCCTCCTTCAGCGACCCCAACACAATCAACAAACCACTAGCCCTGGCCACTGTGGCTCAGTTGGTCAGGTGCTGTCCTGTGCAGCAAAAGGTTGCAGGTTCAATTCCAGGTCAGGATATTTGCTCAGGATGTGCGCTTGATCCCTGGTCTGGGGCATATGGAAGGTTGTTTTGCTTTACATTGATGTTTCTTTCTCTCTCCCTCTCCCTTCTTCTCTCTAAAAATCAAAAACAAACAAGCAAACAAACAAAAACATTAAATATCTTTAAACTGTATTTACAGGTGTGTAACATCAAATAATATCTACATTATATGCAGGGGCTAAAGAATAAATTGAATTTAGTTAAAAACATGTGTAAAGAATTTAGAACCACAACAGTGTTTAGTTATTGTGACAAGGACCCAGCACAATGGGGTTTGGACCCACACACTGCATAGCAAAAGGAAGTGGCAAACCATTGCTGTGTTTCTCTATTCTTTTTCCCCTCTCTCTTCCTTTTTCATTTTACTGAGCTGAATAAAATGAAATTGAGTGCTTTTATCCAAGTATTCAAGAAGAAATTGACCACACACATCAAAACAAGACATGTTGATAACAATCAGTGACTAAAATGCACAAGTAGGATATAAAGCAGAATCAAATGTCATTGATAAATTTTGACTGGGGTTCAGAAACAAAGCAGGAAAACAGCTCATGACGTTCTGTGAGACAAATCAGTTTTTCCATCACAAACACGTGCTTCACACAACCAAAAAGACAAGGGTCTACGAGGACATCAGCAGATGGCTAATATAGAAGGAAATGGACTTTGTGATTGGAAGCAGAAGATGTATTTCCTTTAAAAAATTACTCTTCCAGGTAATTTTTTAAGGAAATATACCGTGGATTATTGGGGTATTCTGTCTCTAACTAACTTTCAAGTAGTTCAGACATAGAAAGAAAGTACGTGGTAAAATAACATTACTGGAATTTTGCATTTTTGGCCAAGTTTGTGAGGAAAGGGTATTCATTCTTCTCTGAAAGTTTGGTAGGAATCACCAGTGAAGCCATTTGAGCCTGAGCTTTTCTCGGTGGTAGTTTTCAACCTCTTTACTTGTTACAAGTCTATTCAGATGAGCTATTTCTTCTTGAGACAGTTTCAGTAGTTTGTGTCTTTCTAGGAATTTGTTCATTTTTTAATCTAATTTGTTGGCATACAGTTATTCATAGTATTAATGTAAAAAACATTGAAACCTGTAAAGAATTTTTGTGACTTTATTTGAGCCAAACTGTTGACATATGCCAGGAAGCAGAACTTCAATGAGTTGAGATAATGCTCGGGAGAATAGTGGGTTACATCTGTATTTATACATTGCAATCAAAGGAAAGGGACATAGGGGAGTTACATGAAATTCATTGATGATACACTAAGAAGGTGGGATAAAGCAAAGCAGGAAAACCTCTGGGATAGGGTAAAAAGGAAATGATGGACATGTGCTTCTTTTACATAGATTAATACAGGATAGTTTTACATAATTAACAATTGATAATTAACTTGATAACAGTAACAATGAGGGGATGTCCTGGTGCCATCTGTTGTGCCCTGAGGGGTCTGGAAAAAAGGGAAGTTACAAGTTACCCCCTCATTTCACCAATATGTTTTCTTAGAGACAAAAAGACAAATGGGCTCAGTAAAGATCTAAGTTGATCTTCATCAGGGAAAATACTGGCCTGCAACATGACTACCCACCATAACCTGTTTGTAGTTAAATATTTAATTTTCAGACCATCTTTTGTGGTTATTTTAGGTCTTCCATTTTGTACATCCGCCATGCAGGTCTTCCATGAACTAGTCAGGTTAGCATATGGCCCTTTCCTCCACAATAGTATTGCCTTATAATCTTTTTTATTTCTGTAATGTCAATAGTACTGTCCTCTTTTTCATTCCTGATCTTCGTAATTTGAGTCTCCTGTCTTCTCTTCATGGCCAGTTTAGCTAAAAGTTTGTCAGAATTGCTGGTGTTTTCAAAGAAACAGCTTTTGCTTTCACGGATTTTTTTTTCTATATTTTCCAATTATCTATTTCATTACTGTCATTTAAATAAATCTCTATTTTTTTCCTTTTGCTTGCTTTGGATTTAGTTTGCTCTTATTTTAGAGTGTCCTAAGGTGAAAGGATATTGAGATCTGTTGATTTCTTAGGGGTGCTTCAGGGCATGCATACATGATCTCTGAATGAATAATAATCTGGCCACTCTGTGTATATCCTATATAATAAAAGGCTAATATGCAAATTGTCCACTCGACCAGGAGTTCGACCAGCAGGCAGGCCGGCAACCACCCATGTCCCCTCCCCTGGCCAGGATGGCCAGACCCCACCCATGCACAAATTCACACACCGGGCCTCTAATACACACACACACACACACACACACACACACACACACACACACACTGAGTGGCCAGATTATCATGCGTTTAGAGATCATAATAATCTGGCCACTCAGTGTATATATATTATACTTCAGGCTGTTCTCTGTATCTATGACTCTGTTTTTATTTTGTTAGTTTATTTTGATCATTAGACTCCACATATAAATAAAACAGTAATTTTAGAGGTATAATAGGACAATTTTAGGAAATTTTCAGAAATTTTGAAAATTAAGAGGACCATGGAGTAACACAGGGCTGCAGAGCAGCAGAAGGTATATTTCCATAGAATAGAGGAGCTGAAAAGCTGCAACAGGTACATTTCCAGAGGGAGCTGGGAACAGCAGGAGGTCTATAATCCTATCTCATAAAGAGAGAATATGCTAATTGATTGACCATCACTCCATTACAAAGATGGCTGTACCCACAGCTGAGGCCAAGTTCCCATAAGGAGCCTTAACGAGCAATCAGCAGAGACCTGAGGCTATGCCCTCCCCTGCCCCTGTGGGGCTTGACAGGGGACCTGAGGCCGTGTCCCCCACCTGGCAGGGCTTGACAGGGGACCTCAAAGTGTGCTTCCCATCCTAGTGCTGGGCTAGGAGACCTCAGGCTGCTCCCCCAGCCCCAGCACCAGACCGGGGGACCTCAGGCTGTGCCCCCCACCTGGTGGGGCTTGACAAAGGACTTCAGGCCTCACCACCTACCCAGCAAGGCTTGATGGGGGATGTCAAGGTGCACTTCCTATCCTGGTGCTGGGCTAGGGGACCTCAGGCTGCTCCCCCTGCCCCAGTGCCAGGCCAGCGGACCTCAGGCCATGCCCCCACCAGGCAGGGCTTGACGGGAACCTCAGGCCTCCCCCCGTCCTGGTGCCAGGCCGGGGGACCTCAAGCCGTGACCCCCACCCCAGCACCAGGCCAGGAGACCTGAGGCCATGCCCCCACCCAGCGGGGCTTGATGGGGGACCTCCAGGTGCACTTCCTGTCCTGGTGCTGGGCCAGGGGACCTCAGGCTGCGCCCCCGCCCCCTGCCCCAGCACCAGGCGAGGGGACCTCAGGCTATTGCCCCCACCCAATGGGACTTGATGGGGGACTTCAAGGTGCACCCGGAGTGCTGGGTCAGAGGAACTTAGGCTGCGCCCTCCGCCCAGTGGGGCTTGATGGGGGACCTAAGGCTGTGCCCCCCCCACTTGGTGGGGCTTAACGAGGGACCTCAGGCCATGCCCCCCCCACACAGCAGGGCTTGACAGGGGATCTCAGGCCATGTCCTTCACCTGGCGGGGCTTGATGTGGGACATCAAGGCACGCCCCCCACCCTGGTCTGGGCTGGGTGACCTCAGGCCATGCCCTCCTGTCCTGGCGCCAGGCCAGGTAACCTGAGGCTACGTCCCCTGCCTGGCGGGGCTTGACAAGGGTGGGACTGGCTGGGTCTACATCTAGCCCAATGGGGTGTCGGGGGCAGCTGGGTCTGGGTATCACACGATTTTGAGGCACATGTGGGTGGGTGGGGACTTGACTCTGGGTCCCGTGGTTTGCCCCAGACTCTGACAGGAGGCAGGTTTTCATATACATTTTACTAATTTTCTTTCATTTCTGACACTTCTATTATAGAGAAAGGGCAAATAGCAATATTAAATTATTTCCTCTAATTAATCCCCTTTTAATGTGCACGAATTTCATGCACCGGGCCACTAGTTATAAAATAAAAGGAAGGAAGCCCTTCATCCAGAAGAAGAAGAAGACAGCCCAGGGCGAATAGGAAAACAATAAGGAAGGAGTAGGGGAGAACCTCACATGTCCCATGTCAGGTGAACCTTTGAGCCCAAGAGTTCCTGTAGTAACCAGTCTAAAGGAAGAGTGACCAATCAAAGGTCACATGGATATCAGGGCACCAGGATCTGCAGCCTTAATAAGCCATAGGGAAAAGGAACTCAGTGGGACCCTTTCCCCCTTCCTATGTGGGAGTCCGTTCTGTGGGACTATTTCCCTCTCCCCATGTGGGATTCTATACTTGTTCTTCAATAAATCTCCACCTTTGCTACACCACCTTCTGTCTGTGGATTCATTCCTCAATTCCAGTGGTCAAAGAATCTGGGTTACAGTCCAAAAATTCCTTCTCAGTATGATATTTGTCTTCCTCTGAGTGGCTTATTTCACGTAGCATAATACTCTCAGGTCCTCAGAGTGCTGTGGAGTGAACGTGAGTGAACGACCACTGGAGTCCAAACCAAATTAAAATTTAGGGAGCCTTTAATAGCTGGCTAGCGACTGCTCTGCCTTTCTCCACACAGGGAGTCCAGAGAGCAGCCCCGACCCTTTTTGCAGGACCACTTTTAAGCACATTAACCACATCCTGTTTTTGCAGAGCAAACAACCTAAGACAAAACAGTTTTTCCCAAATAATGTCATGGTCATGCCATTGACGACCATGTTATTCATAGGGTCATCCTGTTCTTCAGAAAGCTGACAGTGTTCTATCTTGCAATGCTATTTTGTGAGGTGCAGCGGGGAAGGGGCCATGAGACCATATCTCAAGGCCTGGCCTGGTGTCAGCACTGACAACTCTATCTGGGGCATGGTCCATGGTCCATGACCTCTCTAGAGTGCTCAAAAATTCTCGCTCTTTAACAAAAGGTGTGGATGAAAGGAACCACATGCTAACCTGACAAGCTCAGGGGAGGCCTGCGTGGCAGTCTTGCAAACTCAGAGACCTAAAATAACCACAAAAGATGGTCCAAAAATTAAATATTTAACTACAAACAGGTTATAGTGGGTAGTCATGTCCCAGACCAGTATTTTCCCTGACAAAGATCAACTTAGATCTTTACTGAGCCCATTTGCCTTTTTGCCTCTGAGAAAACATATCTGTGAGATGCCTGGGTAACTTGTAACTTCCTTTTTACCCAGGACCCCACAGGGCACAACAAATAGCACCGGGACATTCCCTCATTGTTATTGTTATCAAGTTAATTGTCAACTGTTAATTATGTTAAAGTATCTTATATCCATCTATTCCAAATAAGGGCATGTCCATCATTTCACTTTTTACCCTATCCCAGAGGTTTCCCACTTTGCTTTATCCTATGTCGTTAATCTATCACCAACGAATTTCATGTAACTCACCTACATCCCTTTCCTTTGATTGCTATGTACAAATACAAATGTAACCCTCCATTCCCCGGAGCCTTATCTCAATTCGTTGAGGTTCTGCTTCCTGGCATATGTCAACAGTTTGGCTCAAATAAATTCACAAAAATTATTTACAGGTATGAATTATTTTTTTGTTAACTTTATGGAGAAGGATTGTGAGATTGAGTGAAAAAAAGTGAAGAAATTAAGGGAAAAAATCAACTCATATATACAAACAAGGTATTATGATAACTTAAGGCAAAGGGGGGTGGAAAGGTAGAAGACGATAAAGGGGGATAAATGGTGAGGGCAGGAGACTTGGCTTTGGCTGGTAAACATACAATAAATATACAGATGCTGTATTACAGAACTGTACACTTGAAACTTATATAATTTTATTTTCTAGTGTCACCCCAATAAAGTCAATAAAATTAAAAGGAAAAATAATATACCTCAAATTTTTGCCAAATTAATTCCAGTGAGATACAAAACTTTTATTCCTGCAATTCTATTCCATCTTACCCCGTTTTAGTGCTATTTTTTACATATATAACAAATTACATCTGTATATGTAACAACCTCAAAAATACATTTTGAAAAGTATTAACTTATATAATTTTATGTCTTGAAAAGAGCTGAAGGAGAAAGAATAAATGTATAGGGCTTGTTATATTAACTTTCTGACTTACAATTTCTGGTTCTCATTGTTCCTATGAGTTTACCTTAATATCAGGTGTCATATTGCTAAATAAATTACATTTAAGTATGTCATGGGCCCTGCAATAAAATTGTTGTATACAATTGCTTTTTAAATCAGTTAAGAGAAGAAAAAAATAATAAAACTGCATTTATACTGTCTTTTATAATTACACAATTCCCTTAGTGCTGCTCTTTTTCTACATGGATTTGTGTTACCATCTGAAGTCACTTACTTCTGCCCTGAAAATCTACTTTTGTGCTTTTTGTAAAGTCAATGTGCTAGCAATAAAGTTTCTTCAAGTCCCCACACTGTTTCAAATAAAATCAGTTCTTTTGGGGAGAACTTCAGAGATCTTTGTGATTATGCACTGCCTCTCTCCCTGGACAAATATCTCTGAGCCACTGCTTCTCCCTGGGCAAAGGTGGTAGCCTCTGGTCTTTCCCAATTGCCTCTCCCAGCTTGGAAAGTCCTTCCTACAAGTGAGCCAGAGGGAGGGTGATCAGGCCAGGCAATCTCAGCCTGCTATGCATCAGCTAGTGCCTTCACTCTGTGAGTGGGCCTGGGTGCAAGTTAGGAGCCCCAACCTCCAGGAATTTAGTCTCTGCAACTCAGTGTTGGAGGGGATGAGAAATACTTGTGACCTGTCTCTCCCAGTGACATACCTTACCCTGCTTGAAAGAGGGAAGAGGGAGCCACGTCTTGTTGACCACACCCACAAGGAACCAGCAATGGAGCTTTTGTCAAACTGAACTGTAAGGTTAAAGTCACTCAAGGAATTAGGCTGACACAGCAAGCAAGCAGGAGGGAAGTTTATTAGAGGGAATGGGGGGATGAAGCCACAACAGGGGAAGGTTAGCACTCAGTCTCCACTGTCTATGGGGTTGAATTTTATGTGCAAAACCACAAGGGGCAGAGGCTGGGGGATATAAGTGTTCTAGTCTGATTACATGGAGTCCATTGTCCTTCAACATGATTAGTGCTGGCCCTTGAGGCTGTGGGCTGTAAGCTACACTTGTTATCCTTGGCCTGCTGTCTCTCCCTTGGTGTGACTGCCTCCTGTTGAGCTGGATAAGGCGACTGCAGGTTGTTCCATGAAATGAGACTGGGGCCACTTTCTCCTTCGGGACTTTCTAGTCCACCTGAGCCAAATGTCCTCTGCTGACTTGTTATGAACTAGATAAGAAATACTGTAAAGTCCATGTACCCTCCTGTTTGCATAGCTTGCAGAGATTGCTTTTATGGTTGTTGAGTCACTGCTTTTTACTCAGTGCTCTCAGGTTCACATTACTCTAAACTAATTACTCTTCATTTCTAGTCAAGTACTTTAGGACGTCAGGACAGCCACGTCACATCAGAGTTTAAATAAAAGCCCAATCATCCCATCCAGTGAAAGTCAGAGAAATAACAAACCACTCCAACCTACACTGAGGGGAAAAAACAGGTAAGAACTTTATTTCCTCATCAAAGCAGCTTTCTCTCCACCTCTAAAGGACCTGTACTCTGAGAAATGGAGTCCAGGATAAGGCTGGGACAGGGTGGGAGGGATTTATAAGGGTCAGTTCATTTTGCAAAGAACATGAGCATGAAGATAGGTTGCAGCAGAGCCTGTGTGGGACAGGCGGTGAGGTGCAATCCCCATGATAGGTGGCAGCAATCCCTAAGTGTCACTACTGTGCCTGGAGGAATTAGGCAGCAGCAGACATGGAGCTAGGCTCAGAGTTTGAAATGCATTAGGATTGTCTTTCTTTTTGCCAACATTGTGTTGGCTACAGACACAGTTAAATTACCATTGTCTTTGATGGAACTTGCTCAATCTGATCGGACTGCAGCTGACACACTGAAAGGGCTACAGATATGTTATCTTCATGAGAAAGAAGCATAGAAAATAAGATGCAGTGTAAGCAGCCACCTGACACTATTAAAAAAGAAGAAAGAAAAACCTGAAACTCAGAGTTAAAGATGAAGATTCACAAAAACACCAGACATTTAAGTCATACTGATGAGCTTTGTTTCAAAGTGGATCACTCATTTAAAAGTAACTCAGGTTCTGGTTGTCAGATATGAGGAAAGATGGGGGCTGGGTGAAAATGAAGAAGGGATTAAGAAATACAAATTGGCAGTTACAAAACAGTCATAGGGATGTAAAGTAAAGCCTATGGAATATTGTCAATAATCCTATCTAATAAAAGAGTAATATGCAAATTGACCATCACTCCAACACACAATATGGCTGCCCCCATGTGGTCAAAGATGGCTGCTTTCATGTGGAAACAAGATGGCCGCCACAAAATAGTGTGCAGGGGAGGGTGGTTGTGGGCAATCAGGATAGCAGGGGAGGTTAGTTAGGGGTGACCAGGCCTGCATGGATGGACAGTAGGGGTGACCAGGCTGGCAGGGGAGGGCAGTTAGGGGTGACCCAGCTGGTAAGGTAGGGAAGTTAGAGGAGACCAGGCTGGCAGGCGAGGGCAGTTAGGGGTGATCAGGCCTGCAGGTGAGGGCAGTTGGGGGTGACCAGGCCAGCAGGGGATGGCAGTTAGGGGCAATCGAGCCAGCAGGGGAGCAGTTAGGTGTTGATCAGGCTGGCAGGGGAGTGGTTAGGGGGTGATCAGGCTGGCAGGCAGAAGCAGTTAAGGGCAATCAGGCAGGCAGGAAAGTGAGCAATTGGGAGCCAGCAGTCCTGGATTGTGAGAGGGATGTCCCAGATTGGAGAAGGTGCAGGCTGAGCTGAGGGACACACACACCCCCCATGCACCAATTTCATGCACTGGGCCTCTAGTCTATATTATAAAAGAGTAATATGCTAATGAGACCGGACATCCTTCCTGATGAAGGCGGGGCTGGAGGGAAGCCAGCCTTGTTCCCAAGTGCCTATGGGTAGCTGGAGGAGGGAAGCCCAGATCCCAGGTGCCGAAATGCAGTCGGTGCTGGCAACTGGAGGAAGGAAGGCCTACTCTTGCACGAATTTTTGTGCATCAGGCCTCAAGTCTTATATAATAAAGAGGGAATATGCAAATTGGCCGTCACACCAACACACAAGATGTCTGCCCAAATGTGGTCAAATATGGCTGCCCCCAAGTGGACACAAGATGGCCGCCACAATATGGTCAGCAGGGGAGAGCAGTTGAGGGCAATCAGGCCAACAGGGGAGGGCAATTGGGAGGAACAAGGCCTGCAAGGGAAGGCAGTTGAGGGCAATCAGGCCTTCAGGGGAGGGCAGTTAGGGGTGACTGGGCTGGCAGGGGAGGGCAGTTGGGGGCAATCGGGTCTGCAGGGGAGGGAAGGCAGTTTGGGGAAACCAGGCCTGCAGTGGAGGACTGTTAGGGGCGATCATGCCAGCAGGTGAGGGCAGGTAGTGGTGGCCAGACCGGCAGGGGAGGGCAGTTAGGCATCAATCAGGCTGGCAAGGGAGTGGTGAGCATGTGATCAGGTGGCAGGCAGAATCAGTTAGGGGAAATCAGGCAAGCAGGCAGGGGAGTGGTTGGGAGCCAGCAGTCCTGGATTGTGAGAGGGATGTCCCCAGGGTGATCGGGCCTAAACTGGCAGTCAGACATCCCTCGAGGGTTCCCAGATTGGAGAGGGTGCAGGCTGGGCTGAGGAAAACACACCCCCCATGCACAAATTTCATTAACTAGGCCTCTCTAGTCTATACAATAAAAGCCTAAGCAACCCTTACAGCAGAATGACCAGAATGACTGGTTGCTATGATGCCCACTGAGTACCAGCAGGCAGACACTCAATGCAGGAGCTGCCCTCTGGTGGTCAGTGCACTCCCACAGGGGGAGCACCCCTCAGCCAAAAGCCGGGCTTATGGCTGGCAATCGCAGCAGCAGTGGCAGGAGCCTATCCTGCCACTGCAGCAGGGTTAAGGAGCAGCAAGCCAAGTGTTAAGAAGCAGCAGCAAGCAAGCAGGTGTAAGAAGTGAGGGGTCCCAGACTGTGAGAGGGAGCAGGCCGGGCTTAGGGACCCCACCAGTGCACTAATTTTGTGCACTAGGCCTCTAGTTTATATATATAAAAGCCTAAGTCAACCTGTCACTATGACATGCACTGACCACCACAGGGCAGAGGCTCAAAGAAGGAGCTGGTGATCAGTGTGCTCCACAGCTAACCTCCTGCAGCTGGCAAACCTCCTGCAGCCCCTCCCCCAGCCAGCTGGCCAACCTCCCACTGCCCCTCCCCACGGCAGGCCAACCTCATTTGGCTCCTCCCCCACCATTGGGTCAACTTCCTGGGCCCCTCCCCCCAGCTTGCCAAAACCCCACAGCCCTGTCCCCCAGCTAGCAGGCCCCAATCTGCCCCAATCGGGACTGGGAGAGACACCCCAATTGGTCCCAAACGCCAGCCAGGCTGAGGGACCCCACCCATGCACAAATTTGTGCACTGGGCCTCTAGTAATGTAATAATTATGTATGCTGACATGTAGGTACTAGACCCATAGAAGGGATCCTTTTAATGTATACAAATGTCTAACCACTATGTAGTACACAAAACTCATATAATATTGATTGTCAACTGTAATTGAAAAATAACAAGCTACACTAATAAAAGAGAAACACGTAAATTGACCATCACTCTGCTACACCCACCAGCCAATCAGGAGTGAGTATGCAAATTAACCCAACAAAGATGGCAACAGCCATTGAGTTGGAGTGAGCAGGAGGCTTGGGTTGCCCTGGCGATGGAGGAAGCCAGGCTTCCAGCCCACCCTGGCCTCTGCTCAAGAAAGGACTGGGAGCCTGGGTCACCAGGGGGCATGGCCAGCCTGAAAACGGCCCTCAGCCTCTTATCCAGGCTGGCCACAACTCCATGGGGTGAGGATCCCCACTGAGGGGCTTGGCCAGCCTGCAAACAGCCATTATCCCCTCACCAATGCTGGCCAGGCACCCCAGTGTGGACCCCCACCCTGAAGGGGGTGTGGCCAGCCTGAAAATGGCCCTCAGCCCCTCACCCAGGCTGGCCAGGCACCCCAGCAGGATCCCCCACACTGAAGGGGGTGTGGCCAGCCTGAAAACAGCCCTTACCCAGGCTGGCCACACCCTTATGGAGTAAGAGTCCCCACTAGGGGGTGTGGCCAGCCTGAAAACAGCCCTCAGCCCCTCACCCAGGCTGGCCACGCCTCCCCAGAGTGGACTCTCACCCCATGGGGGTGTGGCTAGTCTGAAAACCACCACAGGCCCCTCGCCCAGGCTGCCCCATTCCCCACATGAACCCCCACCCTGATCTGGGACACCCTTCAGGGCAAATCAGCTGGCCCCCACCCGTGCACCAAGCCTCTATCCTATCTAATAAAAGAGTAATATGCAAATTGACCATCACTCCAACACACAAGATGGCTGCCCACATGTGGTCAAAGATCCTGCCCCCATGTGGACACAAGATGGCCACCACAAGATGGCCAGCAGGGGAGGGCTTTATCTATACTAATAAAAGGGTAATATGCTAATTAGACTGGGAAACCTTCCAGGAGACCTTCCGGACATTCTTCTGGACAAAGCCATGGTGGCGGGGCTGAGGTAGAGGTAGTTAGAGGCCAAGAGGGGAGGGCAATTGTGGGTGATCAGGCCAGGATGGGATGGCAGTTGTGAGTAATCAGACCAGTGTGGGGGGGCCATTGGGGGTGATCAGACCGGCAATGTGTGTGGGGGGCAGTTGGGGTTAAGCAAACCAGCAGGGGGGCCAGTTGGGAGCAAGCAGGCCATCAATGGGGGTCAGTTGGGGGTGATCAGGACAGCAGGGGGGGCAGTTTGGGGAGAGCAGGCCAGCAGGGGGGCAGTTGAGGGCAAGCAGGCTGGAGGGAGGGCACTTGGGGGGAAAAAGGTTGGCAGCGGGGGGCAGCTGGGGCGAGCAGGCTGGCAGGCAGAGTGGTTAGGGGCAATCAAGCAGGCAGGCAGGTGAGCAGTTAGGAGCCATCAGTCCTGGATTGCGAGAGGGATGTCTGACTGCAGGTTTAGGCCCGATCCCTGTAAACCGGCAGTAGGACATCCTTCGAGGGGTCCCAGATTGGAGAGGTTACAGGCCGGGCTAAGTGACATGCCTCCCTTTCCCCCCATACGAATTTCGTGCACTGGGCCACTAGTTTTTTTAATTAAATTAAATAAAAAATAGCCCCAGTTCACTAGATGCAATTTCTTAGGGCCAACTTCTTTCCTACCCCTTATAAGTAGAATTTGGCCCCACTACTTTACTAAAAAGTTTCCTCTTTAAAGAACTTGCATGGCTAAAGCCAACATTTTATTCACCTGACCTCTCTGTGCTCTCAAGTAGGTTTGCTCTTGTTTTCTGGAAACTGCCTCTGAATTCCTTGGCTTGGAATGAACTTTACTCATCACCTGCTTCTCTGACAACCCTCTCTCTCTCTCCTTTCAGCTCTTTCTCTCCCTCTCTCTCCCCAGTGTTCTCCCCTCCTGTCTTCTTCCTGCTTCTCCTTCTCCTCCACCAAATAGAAAAACAGAACAAAACAGAAAACCTACAAGTGTATGACTGGAAATACATTTTCATCAAGCAGCCTAGACTCTCCTGATCTGCCTCCTGACCTTTTAATCCATATTTCATCCTCTATTGTTCCCTTACACCACACACATGTATACACAAACATGGTTTTGGTCAACATTCAGTATTTGCAGCCATGCAGTCTTACTCCCTTTTAGTTGGAGACTAATTTTTTGTGGAGCTAAGGAAGTTGAAGTATAAGGACCATTGCTTGCACAAGCCCATGTCAAGGCTTTGGGCAGGTCCTAGTCATGTTTTTCATACAGTCATACATTTTTAGAATTCCACTTCCAGAATAGCAGTGTAAACAGTCCTGTGAACCCTCACTTCTGCAAAATAAAAACAACTAGTAGAAAACACACACATTTCATATCTGTGAAAAATGCACTGCCTGTTTTTGAACAGTAGTTACAGTTGTCAACCCTTAGATGAAGGGTGGATTGAATGGCTGCAGTGGGGGAATGTGCGGGAGGCAACCAATCCAAGTGTCTGTTCCACATCGATGTTTCTCTCTCTCTGTCTCTGCCCCGTTCCTTCTACTCTGCCTAAAAATCAATGGAAAAATATCCTCCAGTGAGGATTAACACACACAAGAAAAAAAAACCCTTTGGGGGCCGAATGACCCTTTCACAGGGGTCACCTAAGACCATTGGAAACACAGATATTTACATTATGATTCATAACAGTAGCAAAATTACAGTTATGAAGTGGCAACAAAAATAATTTTATGGTTGGGGGTCACCACAACATGAGGAACTGTATTAAAGGGTCATGACATTAGGAAGGTTGACAACCACTGCTCTAAACACTATTCTATTTTATATTTCATGTCTAGCAAATACATTTTTCATATATTTTTATTGATTTGAGAGAGAGGAAGGGAGATGGAGAGATGGAAACATCAATAATAAGAGAGAAACATTGTTTGGCTGCCTCCTATGCAGCTCCTACTGGGGATCAAGCCTGCAACCTAGGCATGTACCCCAACCAGGAATTGAGCCCTGACCTCCTGGTGCATGGGGCCACGCTCAACAACTGAGCCACACCAGCCAGGTTCTAGTCTGAAATTTTTTAAAAATCTAAAAAAAAAAAAGTTTTCTATGGCAAATTATGGGGGACCAGATGTGGCGGGGGCCAGATATGGCGGAGAATCTCCCTTTTCCATGTCCAGCACGGAAAGAGAGGTGAATGAACCAGTTCTAAGTGGAGGTGGCCAGGGATTGAGAAATAAAAGAAAGAGACCAGACGCGAAGATAGAAACAAAGCTGGGAGCCAGGTGGGATGCCATCCTCTCTGATGGAGAGGCAGGGACCTCCAGCCCACGCAGCAAGTTTATTTTATACCCCCAAATACCAGGAAGTATCACCAAAATTTAGGATTAAAGAAGCTTATTTGCATTCTTGAGTAGGCCCTAGCATTCCTGGTGCTTGCCTGGATTTACATATCAAAGTCCACTAGGCCAACACCTGGACAAAGGTAAAAAGTCAGTACTCATAACACCCCCCACCTTCTTGGGGAGGGTGTAACCAAGACACAGCTCTGCCAATCGCCTCGGGTTCAGCTGACAACAATTTAAAGAAATTCCCATGTGCCTTCCCAGGCAGCCCTCTACAGCAAATTAAAGATTTTATTCGTGAATTTGTTTAAATGTTCATGTCCTTGTCATACCAATATTTTTTTAATGTACTCCTTCAATTGCACTTCTGTGACTTTCTAAAATAATACAAATCTTCCCCTCATCCATCTCACTGCTGACACAGAACTTTTGGCCACATTGGAGAATTTTATGACTCTACCTTCTGGATCAAAATAACCTGGTGAAAGTTCTTGATCTACTAAGAATGGAAGTTCTAATCCATCCCATCTCCTTGCTTGCAGATAAGGTGACACCCTGGACATGGCCTCAGACATCCACATGCCAGGCCCAGTGTGCCTCATTGAGAACACTAGCACACGACTAGTGGTTAACCCAGAAGCTTTGAAGATCCTGTCTGCCATTACACAGCCCGTTGTGGTGGTGGCCGTTGTGGGTCTCTACCGCACAGGCAAATCCTACCTGATGAACAAGCTGGCTGGGCAGAAACAAGGTGAGGGGCACCAGCAAAGCTCTGCCAGGTCCCTTCTCTCCACCCACACTCCCAGCTTTGAGTACGGTGTTATAAGAAGAGCAAGGTAGAGATGGGGAGGAATATTAAAAGTGAGCTTTTAATCTACTGTTACGTTCTTATCTTGCTGTGGTCTGAAAGAGTCAACTCACTGTCTCTGCCCACTTTTCTTTATTTTCTGTTTAAAAGCATAATTTGTATTCTTTTCCTAGAATTTTGTTTAATTTTTTGAAGAATCACCATATCATTTCCCACAGCAACTCTACCATTTTACATTTCTCTCAGAAATGCACAGGATTCTAATTCTCCACATTTTTGCCAATATCTGTTATTTTCCTGTGTGTATGGTGTTTTTCTTGTTCTTTGTTTGTTATTATTGGCTTCAGACAGAAAGAGAGAGATAGAAACATTATTCTATGGCCATCCCACCCTGAACTCGCCCGATCTCATCTGATCTCGTAAGCTAAGCATGGTCAGGCCTGGTTAGTACTTGGATGGGAGATAGAAACATCAATGATGACAGAGAATCATTGATCAGCTGGGAGCAAGCTCGAAAACCAAGCTGGGAATCGAAACATGACCTCCTGGTTCATAGGTCCACACTCAACCATGAGGCATGCCTACAGTTATATTGATTTTTGGATAGTGGTCATCCTAATGGGTGTGAAATAGCATCTCATTGTGTTTTTTATTTGTATTTCCCAGATAGCTAGTGCTGTTAATTATCTTGTTATATGTTTATTGTTTATTTGTATATTTTCTTTAAGGAAATGTCTGTTCAAGTCCTTGGATCACTTTTTAATTGGCTTGTTTTCTGGGGTTGCATTGCAGGAATTCGTTAAATATTCTGGATATCAATCTTTTAACTAAGAAATACTTTCCCCCATTCCATAGGGTACCTATGAAACTCTGTTGATGGTATCCTTTGACCCAAAAAGTTTTAATTTTGAATCCAACCTAACTATTTTTCTTTCTTTGTTTATGCTTTTGGTGTCATATCCAAGAAATCATCCCAAATTCAATATTATGATGTTTTTTCCCCCTATGTTTTCTTCTCTGAAGTTTATAGGTTTAGCTCTTACATGTAGGTCTTTGAACTATTTTGGTTAATTTTGTAGAAGGAAAGCTTTCTATCTTGCACCATTGAGTATGATACTGGATGAATGATTTTCATATAAGGCTTTTATTATGTTGAGTTAGTTTTCTTCTAGTTCTAATTTGTTAATGTTTTATAATAAAACTAGAGGCTCGGTGCACGAATTTTGTGCACGGGGGTAGCAGGGAGGTTCCTCAGCCCAGCCTGCACCCTCTCCAATCTGGGACCCCTCGAGGGATGTCCGACTGCCCGTTTAGACCCAATCCTGGTGGGATCGGGCCTAAACGGGCAGTCAGACATCGCTTTCACAATCCAGGACTGCTGCCTCCCAACTGCTTAACTGCCTGCTTTCCTGATTGCCCCTACCCCTTATGCTTGCCAGCCTGATCACCCCCTAACCACTCCCCTGCCATTCTGATTGATGTCTAACTGCTCCCCTGCCACCCTGTTTTCCCCCAACTTCTCTCCTCTGCTGGCCTTGTCACCCCTAACTGCCCTCCCCTGCAGGCTTGATCGCCCCCAACTCCCTTCTCTTGCAGGACTGGTCCCTCCCAACTGCCCTTCCTTGCTGGCCTGATTGCCCACAACTGCCCTCCCTTGCAGACCTGGTCCCTCCCAACTGCCCTCCCCTGCTGGCCATCTTGTGGTGGCCATCTTATGTCCACATGGGGACAGAATCTTTGAATACATAGGAGCAGCCATCTTGTGTGTTGGAGTGATGGTCAATCTGCATATTACTCTTTTATTAGATAGGATAGAGGCCTGATGCATGGGTGGGTGCCAGCTGGTTTGCCCTGAAGGATGTCCTGGATCAGGGTGTGGATTCCCTTGGGGCAAGGGGCCTATGGTGGTTTGCAGGCCAGCCACGCTCCCCCCAGCTACCCAAGCAGAGCCCTGGGATCTGGGATTTATTTATCTTCTACAATTGAAACTTTATAGCCTGGAGCAGAGCCAATCCTTCTGCTCGCTCTGTGGGGGCAGCAATTTCTGTTGGGATTTATTTATCTTCTATAATTGAAACTTTGTAACCTTAAGCGGAGGCCAAAGCCCGCCATGGCTGCAGAAGCTAAGCTTCCTCCATCGCCGGGGGCAACCCTAGCCTCCTGCTCTCTCCAGCTCCGTGGCTGCCGCCATTTTGGTGGGATTTATTTATCTTCTATAATTGAAACTTTGTAGCCTTAAGCAGAGGCCTGGGCCAGCCAGGGTGTGCGGAAAGCTTGGCTTTCTCCATCACCAGGGAAACCCAAGCCTCCCTCCTGCTCTCTCTGTGGCTGCAGCCATCTTGGTTTGGTTAATTTGCATACTCACTCCTGATTGGACGGTGGGTGTGGCTTGTGAGCATGGCTTGTGGGTGTAGTGGAGTGATAGTTAATTTGCATATCACTCTTTTATTAGATAGGAAGGTGTTGAATGTTTTCATGTATTGGATATTTGAATTTCCCTGTTTCTCTGTAAAATCAATACTGCTTATAGGTTTTTTTTCTTAAATGTATTTTTATTGCTTTCAGAGAGGAAGGGAGAGAAAGAGAGAGTTAGAAATATCAGTAATGAGAGAGAATCATTTATAAGCTGAGTTTTGCACACTGGGGAAGGCTCTCATAACCAGGGCATATGCCCTGACCAGCAATCCAACCATGACCACCTGGTTCATAGGTTTATGCTCAACCACTGAGCCAACACCAGCCTGGCTGCTGGCTGTAGTCTCTCTTTACCTTTATTATGTTCACGTTTACCTCCATTTTAAGACACATCTGCTATGAAAACTCCACTCCCTCTCTCTCCTCTCCCCAGAAGGCTTCTCTCTGGGCTCCACGGTTCAGTCTCACACCAAAGGAATCTGGATGTGGTGTGTGCCTCACCCTAAGGAACCAAACTACACCTTAGTTCTGCTTGACACTGAGGGGCTGGGAGATGTAGAGAAGGTAAGAATTGAAGATTCAATTTGGACACAGTCCCCTCATTTCTGGGTATTGTCTACACTATTTAATAATTTTTCTTTTTTTTAATTTTATAATTAATTTTTATTCAAATAAGAGCTAGCACTAAAACATGTGTTTTTATCAGTTCTGTTTATGTGCTACCTGACCAAGTTTTGCAATCAGGGATCAAATAAATATAAGGCAGAATCCTAGAAGAGCATAGTGGTCATTAGATAGTATTTTAATAATTAACGAGAGGCTATAAGCTAAGCCAGTTAACTCAGATGCATAAAGGCACTACAAACAAAATCAGTCATGAGTCCTATCCTGCAGAGAACTTTAGTTAAGAATTAATGTACAGAAGTACTAAACTGTTGTTTAAATTTAACTGTCATTAACACAGTGGCCTTAGCAAATTATTTCACTTCTTTTAACCTCAGCTTTCTGAGCTGTAAAACCAATGCAAATGGTCTATTTTTGCCTCATAGTATTGTTTTCATTATTTAATAAGAATGGAAATAATAATAATGACTAGATAAAATAGCTATCAGTATTATTACTCTTACATAAGTCAATTATGTTGTAAAAACATAGAGAAAATTAAATTACATTTAAGGCTTTAGAGTGCCCACCAATCTGGACTATTTATTTTTGCAATTATCTGCCAATGGTCATAAGAGGACCTAATGAGAATACATGTCACCAAAAATACTAATCAGAAGACTATTCAAAGTCCAAGTCCTACTAACAACCATTTTCATTTGGATTTCTTTTCCTCTTGTAAGTCATTAATCTGAAAAAAGCCACTGGACTAAATGAGCATCCATTTACTACTGCTGATCTGGAAAGTGCCATGAGAATAAAGCATAATCCTGGCCCAAATGTGTTCTGCTTTCCAGGGTGACAACCAAAATGACTCCTGGATCTTTGCCCTGGCAATACTGCTGAGCAGCACCTTTGTGTACAATAGCATGGGGACCATAAACCAGCAGGCCATGGACCAACTGCAGTATCCTTTTAGTGGTCCAGAACAGCATCAACATCAGAGGGGAGGCCTATACCTAAAAACCAGCTCCCTGAATGTGAATCCTGGTGAATCAAGCACAAAAAGAGAAAGTATGAAAAATAATTCAAGGGCAGGAAGGATTAATACTTGGGTTAGAAACAAAGCCAAAACAAAGGTTTGGAATATGTGGGACTAATATGGCATGAGGGACACCATTTTTCCTTAGTTTGCTACTCAGCTATGTGACAGAGCTGACAGATAAAATAAGGGCAAAATCTTCCCCTGATGCAAATGAGGTTGAGGACTCAGCTGACTTTGTGAGCTTCTTCCCAGATTTTGTGTGGACGCTGAGGGATTTTTCCCTAGAATTGGAAGTAGATGGGCATCCCATCTCAGCAGATGAGTACCTGCAGAATTCACTCAAACTCAAGCAAGGTAAAGAGGACTTAGAACTGATTATTGGGAATCACAAGCCATTAGAAACCATCATCTTTTATGTTTCTATTTAGTGTTTTTACATGTATAGTTTGCTAATTCTCAGCTGCCTAGTTCTAAGAATTAATGCTTGCTTAATATGTAAGTTCATAGATTTGATTTTGAATTATCTTCTCCCCTGTTCTAAGAACAAGTTTCTTTTTCTTTCAACTTTCCCTGTACTGTGATCAGATTGATTTTTATCTCCCTGCTTAGGGCTTGTGATGCTGTAATTAGCCAAAGAATATGGAGTGGAATGGGCATTTATTTAATGAAAATGGATTAAAGCATAACAATGCACTAGACCAAGGTTGGCAAACTACGGCCTATAGGCAAATGATGGGCAATGTAGCCTGCCAGCTATCTTACAATTACGTTTTACTGGGTGAAAACTATGTAGATTGTCTATGGCTGCTTTCGTGCTATAATAGCAGAATTGAATACTTGGAAAAGAAACCACCTGACCTACAAAGCCTAATATATTTACCATTCGACCATTTACAGAAAATGTTTCCAAGACCCTATATTAAGCAAAGCCCCCCTTTTTTTTATCTTTCTCCAGGTTCCAGTTCTAAAGCTAACAAATTTAACCTGCCCCGACTTTGTATCCGAAAGTTCTTCCCAAACAAGAAATGCTTTATCTTTGATCGGCCCACTCACAGGAAAAAGCTAGGCCAACTTGAGGCAATGCATGATGATGAGCTGGACCCCGAATTCGTGCAACAAGTTGCTGATTTCTGTTCCTACATCTTTACCAATTCCAAAGTCAAAACTCTTTCAGGAGGGATCCAGGTCAATGGACCCCGTGAGTCCTCTTCCCAGTCATTACTCTCACTGTTAAAGCTAAAGGAAGGTAGAATAGCATCCACCTAGTTTTAGCTTTAAAAAATGCAAATCTACCACTATTACTATGGCACATTCTAGATGACACACATTTCTAGTAGATTTTATTAGATTTCGTGGGTGAAAAAAAAGAAAGGACAAATAAAAATCTCTCTTGCTTAAAATTGCTCTAATAAGCTGGACTTGTACTATTCCATATAATAGCTTCTAGACAAGTGTGGTAGCTACATTTATCTAAAATTACATGTAGACTAATTACAATTAAAGAAAATTAACAATTCTGGTTATATGGCTAGGGGCTCCAATATTGGGCAGCACATATAGCACACAACTCTCATCACAGAAACGTCTCTTGGACAGTGTTCTGGTAGAATAATTAAAATGGAGGACTCCTTTTTAAATTTATTTTTAGTTTCTTAGTCCTCATTCAAGAATGTTTTCCATGAATTTGAGAGAGAGGGAGAAACATCGATCTGAGAGAGCAACATTAATCAGTTGCCTCCTGCATGCACCACAACTGGGGATTGAACCAACAACCTAGGTGTGTGCCCTGACCAGGAATCAAACCCACAATTTTTGGTGCCTGGGACGATGCTCCAACCAACTGACCACCTGGCCAGGGCAGAGGACTTCTTTTTAATTGTTTCACAAATATTGACTTTATAAATGCTTACCACAGACCAGAACTGATGATAGAGACATGAATGAGAGGTACATTTCCTGTCCTAATGGTGCTTAGGGGTAAAGCACATGCATTCAATAAACACAAGCGTATGGTGCCTAGAACTAAGGTTCTCATATTTTGATATGTATCCATATCACCCAAGATCTCGCCAGAGGAGGATTTAATTCAGTTGATCTGGAGCAGAGGCTGAGAGTCTGCATTTCTGGCAAACTTCTAGTTGCTGCTGAGCTCATAGATGCTGTGAGTCAAATGAGTGTTGAGAGATATCACCAGATTTGTAGAGGATGGACTATTTCCTCATCCCACCTACAACAAACGTTATCTTTTGTTCTCTATTGTAGGGCTGGAGACTCTGGTGCTGACCTATGTCGATGCCATCAGCAGTGGGGACCTGCCCTGCATGGAGAACGCAGTCCTGGCCTTGGCCCAGATAGAGAACTCGGCTGCAGTGCAAAAGGCCATTGCCCACTATGACCAGCAGATGGGTGAGAAGGTTGAACTGCCCACAGAAACCCTCCAAGAGCTGCTGGACCTGCACATGGCCAGTGAGAAAGAGGCCATTGAAGTCTTCATGAAGAATTCCTTCAAGGATGTAGACCATTTATTTCAAAAGGAATTAGCGGTAATTTTTTTCTTATGTGTATATGGATTAGGGTCTCAGAAAGCATAGTACTACTAGAAAATAAAATGGGTATTTATCAGGAGAGAAGGAATTCTTATTAGACTTCAAAATGACAAAAAAAACACTATTTGTTATTATTATAATAAGAAGAACCAGTCCTATATAATAAAAGCCCAGCCCTAGCCAGTTTGGCTCAGTGGATAGAGCATAGCCCTGCAAACTGAAAGGTCCCAGGTTTGACTCTGGTCAAAAGCACATGCCCGAGTTGTGGGCTTGATCCCCAGTAGGGGGCTTGCAGGAGTTAGCTGATCAATGATTCTCATTAATCTTTGATGTTTCCATCTCTCTCTCTCTCCCTGTTCCTACCTCACTGAAATCAATAAAAATATATTTTAAAAACACAAAATAAAAATCCAGCAACCATATTAGCAGAACAACCAAAAAAACTGCTTGACCAGTCACTATGAGGTGCACTGACCACCTCTTGATTCTTTTTCCCGACCTGCAGGCTCTGATCTCCAATGGCAAACAGGGACCTTGAGTAGGTGGCGAAGGATGCAGGCGGAGCCAGGCCAAGGCTCCCGCCCCGCCGGTCAACCCACACAGAGGGCCACATTCTGCAAGGGTGGGCCGGTGAACAGGCGGGAATGGCCAACCTCTCGTTCCCTCCCCCTGGCCATCAGGCTCCCATCATTGGATGGCAAACAGATAACCAGGGTTGGTGGCAGTGGGAGGGTTCCAGCTGCCAGGAGCCTGGGAAGATGTCAATGATTATAGGCTAGGACAAAGGACTGTACCAGTGCATGATTTTTGTGCACTGGTCCTCTAGTTTTATTATGATTGACTTAAATTTTGAACATTTTTTTCTCTTTCATGCATAAACTAATACTCTTTCTTATAATTTAGATAAATGCATGCAGGTAACAATCAGAGCTTTTCATCAAGTTACATGCTTGTTGGTACCAGACAGATTTAATATTATAGCGAAAAGCAAAGAAAAATGCAGTCTTAGTTATCTTGACCAGGCTTACATTGAGTCACTTTTCTTCCATTTGCAATCGCTGGTCCAATTTGAAAAGCAGAAGTTTCTTTCTAAAGGTGTATTTGTAGGACTAGAGAACCTAGTCCTGACCTATGTCAATGCCATCAGCAGTGGGGACCTGCCCTGCATGGAGAACTCAGTCCTGGCCTCGGCCCACATAGAGAACTCGACTACAGTGCAAAAAGCCGTAGTCCACTATAACCGGCAGCTGGGTAGCATAAATGCTAACATAAAGCTAGCAATCTCTGCCATGAACTTCACCTCCAAGGAGAAAGGGACTTCATAGAAAGATAGGATCAGGAGGAAGGCTGTGGTCCTGCTGAGGTGCCTCTGAGTTGTACAGGGATCACAGACTGGTTTTTGAGAAGCCTGTCCAAAATCCTGAGGTCAAGCTAACATTTTCTCTGTACTCTTTCTACTTCCTATTTTCCCATTAAAGGCCCAGCTAGAAAAAAAGCGAGATGACTTTTATAAAGAGAACATGAAAGCATCATTGGATCACTGCTCAGCTTTACTTACGGATATCTTCCATTCTTTAGAAGAAGATATAAAGCAGGGGGTTTATTCTAAACCAGGAGGATATCATCTCTTAATGCAGACTGTGAATGAGCTGAAGAAAAAGTATCTTCAGGAACCCCGGAAGGGAATACAGGTAACCAGCATTTATCTGTCTTTCTGTAGCTCCCCTCATCCCCACACTTCCCTTCCTCCCATTCTCCCTCCATCTCCTTTCCATGGATCTGCTCTCTCCACGATGGCTTCATTCCTCACCCCATATGGGACCACAGCACCCACAGCTCCAAAAGTAGAGTCCTCACTCAGAGAACAGAGACCCTCAATCTATATTTATATCAATCTCTTACAAAGGATTCTGCTTCATCGGGTGCCAGGCTTGGCCAACCTGGAGCATGCGCCCACCCTGTGACAGGGGCATCTTGACCAGCACACAGACCAGGGCCAAGCAAAGTGATTCCTACAGGAAAAGATGGTGGGCAAATAGGAATAAGCGCTTCCAGTGATTTCCTATCACTAATGCCATTTTCTCTGGGTCCTAGAGTGAAGAAGTCCTTCAGACATACCTGAGGTCCAAGGAGTCTGTGTTTGATGCAATTTTACAAACAGACCAGTCTCTCACAGAAAAGGAAAAGGAGATCGAAGGTGAGGAGCAAGTCAAGAGACCAGATAAACTCAACAGCTTTTAAAATTTTAAATAATCTGGCTTGGAGAACCTGGGGTCCTTAAATGAGAGCCAGATGAGCAAAGATGCCTATTACTAGCCAAAGTCAGTCTCAGTGGGGCAAATGCAGTCAGCAGCAACAATGACAGGTGAGTTCACAAAGAAGAAAAAGCAAGGTGGTCACCCACATGAATTTGTCTTCTTCCTTTCCTCCTGGCAGTGCAACGTGTGAAAGCTGAATCTGCAGAGGCTGCAGCAAAAATGCTGGAGGAAATGCAAAAGAAGAATCAGCAGCTGATGGAGGAGAAAGAAAAGAGTTATCAGGAACATGTGAAACAACTGACTGAGAAGATGGAGCAGGAGAGGGCCAAATTGATGGCGGAACAAGAGAAGGTTCTGGCTCTTAAACTTCAGGTATTTAATGGCATCACCTTGAGATTTCCCTTTTTCTGTTTTCTGCCCACTCTCCCTGACCTGTTTGTGTGGCTGTTAGAACACAAAACCCAGAAGGACCTCGCTTTCCTACTTACACCTTTCAGTCCCTGTCTTTCTGCCTGACTCAGAGCCTGCCTATGTCTGATTATTAAAAAAAAAAATTATTTTCCTTTATCTCACATCCAGTCCTTCATCAGTACATTCTTCAATCAGTGGTAGCTATTATATTCCAGGCACTGTAAATATGTCTTATCTGTATCTCTTGCTTAATATTATATGAAGCAAGAATTGCTGTGTACCTATACCCTAGGAGAAGAAACAGGTTCAGAAAAGATGAGCTTTTACAGGGTCACACAGATCGGTAAGATATCTGAACCACCTTCAAACTTATAGGAATCCACAATCTCTGTGTTTCTGTCACAGCTGGTATGACTTCGGTTCTAAGAGAACCTTTATGAGCAGAAAGACTCCTTGCCTCTCACACCTGTGTCTGCCACTCTTGCCTGTTTTGCTATGCCCTACTCCTAGTTTGTGTAGTGAATTTTCTGCAGAAATCCAGTGTGGACAGTTAGGGGCCTTGATGTCCTTACTTATATCCTGCTACTCTTGCCACCAAGCTGTGGAGGCGTAAATCAAATTTCCTGATCTAAGATTCAGACACTTCCTTTGATTTTGAGAATTTTTATTTCTGTCATGTGTACGTATATAAAAGTCTGAGTGTGTGTGTGTGTGTGTTTGTGTGTGTGTGTGTGTAAAAGAGTCTATAAGATTTGAAAAGAAACATATGATTAAGATTCCCCCATAGGTTGTATAGAAGTAATGGGACTTATAATTTAATTTTATCACTATATTAGAAGGTATAAACCAAAATCTATCTTAGCTAAAGGAAGCTCAAGAAAAGCAATCATGCAGGTAGGATGTCCAAGAGAAAGTATAATTAATATTTATGGTAGAGAAAATTTCAAGAAAAATTAAATACTAAGAATGTGAAAACTAGCTATAAGTTGAGATTTGCTTACTGCTATACTTTATTTACTCTTTATTTGTACCTTTTTAGGAACAAGCCATGTTACTAAAGGAAGGATTCCAAAATGAGAGCAAGCGACTTCAGAGAGAAATAGAGGATCTCAAGAATAACATGAAAAGAAGAACGAAGAAAAAATGTATCATTAGCTAAAGACATAAGGGAAAGAGCTTCCCTGGTCAATCTACCCAAGGCATAACTAGCAGTTTTCAAATTTGGAAAAACGTCAAAACTTGAAAAAAGTGACTTTCTTTAAGCTTTTTAAGATTTCTACAAGAAATCTACAAAAAAAACCCTTTACCTAACATACTTAATGATAAAAACTGAAATGCTTTACCCCTAACTGGGGAATAAAGCAAGGATGTACAGTCATTATACATTAAGCAGTATAATGAAAGGCTTCCTACAATATGGCAAAAGGAAGAAAGAAATAAAGGAAAGAAAGAAAGAAAGAAAGGAACTGCCTTTATTATCACACAGTATTATTATCCACATAGATAAATCCCAGGGAATCTGCAATAAACGCAAAAAACAGCAACAACAAAACCTCTGGAAACAAATACATGAGTTTAACAAGGTTGTAAGATTCAAGGTCAATACACCAAAATCCACTTACAACTGTATTTTTATATAAAAGCAATGGGCTATTGGAAACCAAAAATTAAAAAACAATACCACTTACAATAGCTGTTTTTTTGAAAATGGAATACTTAGGTAGAAATATAACTAAACACACACACAATCTTCTATGCCTTTATATTCATTCTAAGACCAAGAGATTATGGCATCGATCATGATGTATGAATTTCCTTATATTCCAACTCCCTTGTAGTTTTTGTTATGTTCCTTTTACTCATTGTAGAGAAGAAGGTTCAAGACTCTTATTTTCAGAGTTATCCCTGACAAAAGGATGTGCCTAGTATTTGTTCAGTTTCACTGAGCACTAAAAATATGTCAATTGTGGGGGGCAGGGGTGGGATGGAGGAGGTCAATGGGGAAAAAAGAGGGACAGCTATAATACTTTCAACAATAAAGATAAACTAAATATATGCATCGCCATTGTGTGTTAGGCTTTTATCCAAACAGAAAGAGGAAAAAATATGGCTCAGAACTCTGTGCCACATAATATGCCTACTACACACACACGCACACACACACGCGCACACACACACACACACACGCACACACACACACACACACACACACACACACACACACACACGCACATCCTACCCTTCTCACTCACTGTGAATTCTATGACAGACAGGAATTCATAGAACACAAGACAGGAAAACTTACTCACAGTTCTTTTCCCAAAAAACTATGTTCAAAACAGAGTCCCTAAGGAGTTAAATGAGGCTTCATGAAAAGCAGCCATTGCTTAGATCTACAGGGATCATTCATTCAAAAAACATTGATTGAGTATCTATCACATATTCTGCCAAGGAGTGGGAATATAGTTGTAGTCCCTTTCTTAAGGAGCTCATAGTTTAGTGGTGAAAACAGAGATTAAATAATACGGAAAACTAAATACCCAAGAAATTGAGGGGAGAGGATTTCTGACTTAGGAAGGAGTTGATCTAATCCCTCTACCCCAAGATATCTCAGATGGCTCCTTAGAATGTCTTAACCATATTTCCCTTATCAGTCAATTAGTGGAAAATAGAAATCCAATTTGGGAGGGAGAGATAGAAGGAGAGACAGCACCTATCACCTGGCCCCAAAAAAACCTATTTAATTAACAGTGTTTAATGCTCACAGTGTCGCTCTTGGAGTTATTGGTAAAGAAATGAAGAAATGAAGAAAGCAATGGGTTCCATCTAGTGGCCAGTATTATTATTACTCTTCTCAGTACTTGATCACTACTTTTATCACCAGAGTTTGCTCATGTTTATTGTTTGTCTCCCCCACTAGAATACAAGTGGGCAGGAGCATTACCTATTTTGTTTATCACAGACTCAGCCATGTAGAAAGGCTCCTGGCATGTAGTAAACCATACAATAAAAATTTTTAAACACAGGAGTGAACAACTTAATGAGTAGTTTATCATCCCACCACCATTCCTCATGCCTTTCCCTGAAGTTTACATTTGATTGTTTAATATCATATTGAATATTACAGGAATTTGATAGTTATCTAAATTCTTGTACTATTTAGAGGACAGTTTTCTCCCTCTCCCTCTCCCTCTCCCTCTCCCTCTCCTTCTCCCTCTATCTCTCTCTGATTCCATAAAGGATTTCATCATCATTCCTTCTTCATAGATCTAGAGAACCTAGTGGTGATTTATGTTCCTGCCATTGCTCTGGGGATCTAGCTGACAGAAAGCACATAGTGCTGACCAGCAGCAGTGCTAAGAGGACATCGCACCCTAGGACAATTTGAAGGAGCAAAGGGCAGTCCCCACTGAAACCCTCCAGGACCTGAGAGCCTGCATAAAGCCTGTAAGAGAGAGGCCTCTAAAAGCTTTAGAGCTCCGTCCACATGTGAACCAGGAATTCTGGAAGCGAAGCCACTCTGAGAGAGGAAACATACCTTCCTGAGAAGGGCCATTCATACCAGGTTCTAACAGGGATTCTCACTTGTGCAGTGACGTATTCAAACACTATTAGCCGGAAGCCACACACCAAGTCCATGCCTTTTTAAAAATTGTTCAGAGAGCCCTACCTGGTTTGGCTCTCTCGGGGGATAGAGCATCGGCCTGAGGACTCAAGGGTCCCATGTTCGATTCTGGTCAAAGGCATGTACCTTGGTTGCAGGCACATACCCAGTAGGGAGTGTGCAGGAGGCAGCTGATTGATGTTTCTCTCTCTCATCGATGTTTCTAACTATCTCTCTCCCTTCCTCTCTGTAAAAAATCAATAAAATATATTTTAAAATAAAAATAAAAATTGTTCAGAGATTGTGAAAAATTTCTCACTAACTCAAGTAACCACTGCTAATATTAAATTGCTGTAAATCCAGCCAAATGCATATGTGGATAGACAGACAGGAAGGCAGGTAGATAGATACATAGATACATAGTTACCCTGGGCAGCCTTTCTGTAGGTAAATGTACAATGTCTATTACAATATTTGAAATATGTCATGTTTGTACAGCTATTATTACCTGGCTGGAAAGAATCAATTTACTTTCATATTACATACCAAAAAAAAAAAACCCTTGCATTTAAAATAACGATATGAGCTTGAAAAGTGGACGTAACTCTTTTTTGATAAATATAATTGTATATATTTAATATGTGAAATATGATTTTATTTCTTTATTGTTTTTAAATGTTTTTATTGATTTTTAGAGAGAGAAGAAGAGAAAGGGATAGAGAGATAGAAGCATCAATGATAGAGATACCAGAATTGGCTGCCTACTAGGGATCGAGCCTGCAACCCAGACATGTGGCTTCACCAGGATTAAGCTGATGACCTCTTGGTTCATGGGCTGTTTTTTGCGGAGAGTTGATGGGGTGATGAAAATTTCTCCTTGATTATAGAGATGGTTGCACAAATATATATAAACCATTAAATTGTACCTTTTGAATTTGTGAATTGAATGGCATATGATCTATATACCAATAAACCTGTCTGGTTGAGTTTTTAAGGAGGTTAAAAAGCCCGCACTCATGTGGTGGGGGGTGCTTTAGTCAATCCTGTCATCTTCTGAGGCCTCCTTTTTTCTCTCTAAGACTTTTTCTTTTTAATCTATCTCCAGTTCCTAACCACTATTCATTATTATGTACAGCAGTATAGGTGACCAGGTGACTAGTCCATTATTCCAAACCAGGTTTCTGTCCTATATTTGTATATTCAACAACCCTTTAATATATTCTGGTGAACAAATGCCATCTTCTAGGTGTCATCACTTTAGAAATCCTTCCCAAATTAGCATTCTCCTGCAGGCACAGTGTAAGTCTCATCCATGAAGTACGTGGTGGACTCAAGCAGAATCTATGGTGAACTGAGCAAAAGGAATGGGATTGGTTCTGTATGTAAATTTTATTCACCCGTGAAAACCCCTTGCAGTACTGTGTCTGTACTGTGTTTATTCTAATAGAAACAGTGTACCTACTTAATCAGGTACATTACTTCTCCTCCAAAGCCAAGGCATTAAGAGATGCCTTATTTACTATAAAAAACTACCCTTCTTACCTTCATTCCTTTTTTTTCTTTCAAATTATTCTGCCAATATGCATTTGATAATGAGACTTTAAATTATGGCAGGCTAGATATGAGGGAAACCTTCCCCCTACAAAACACCTATAAATGCCAAAAGAAATATTACTTGTATTCTGAAATATATCGGTGTGTTTGCAAGAACATAAAGTTGAAGGAATCAAATATAGAAAATGAGAAGAAAATCATGGTAGTACCTGGAAGCTGAAGCTGTGACCATTCTGAAGCACGTGCCCATCTTGGACTCTTAATGACCATAAGAGCAGAGGAGGAAGACTTGGTGCTGAGATTGGTAGGTTTTCCTAATTGGAAACTGAGAATGAACTGGAAAAACTCCCAGGAAAGGATAGGCTAATAAGTATCTGTTTACAGCAGGGGAAAAATTACCTGTTGACCTGCATTAGAATCCTATCTAATAAAGAGGGAATATGCTAATTGACCACCACTCCATCACAAAGATGGCTGCACCCACAGCTGAGGCCAAGTTCCCATAAGGAGCCTTAACGAGCTATCAGCAGGGACCTGAGGCTACACCCTCCCCCACCCCCATGAGGCTTGACAGGGGACCTCAGGCCACCTTACACACCCGGCAGGGCTTGACAGGTGAACTTCCCATCCTGGTGCTGAGCTAGGGGACCTCAGGTTGCTCCCCTTGCCCCAGCAACAGGCCAGGGGACCTCAGGCCATGCCCCCCACTGAGTGGGGCTTGACAGGGGAGTTCAAGACCCCCCCACCCCAGCACCAGGCCAGGGGACCTTAGACCACACCACCCATCCAGGGGGGGCTTGACAGGGGACCTCAGGCCTCGCCTCCCACCTTGGCACCAGGCCAGGGGACCTGAGGCCATGCCCCCACCCAGCAGGGCTTGAGGGGGACCTCAAGGTGGGCTTCCTGTCCTGGGGCTGGGCTAGGTGACCTCAGGCTGCACCCCCACACACCACCAGGTGGGACTTGATAGGGGACTTCAGGCCATGCCCCCCACCCGGCACCAGGCGGGGGGTTCCTCAGGCCACACCCCCCGCCCCAGCACCTCCCCAGCACCGGGCCAGGGGACCTGATGCTGTGCCTCCCTGCCTGGCAGGGCTTGACAGGGGACCTCAAGGTACACCCCCAGTGCTGGGTTGGGGGAACTCAGACCACACCCCCTGCCCCAGCAGGGCTTGACAGGGGATCTCAGGCCATGTCCCCCACCTGGCGGGGCTTGACAAAGGACCTAAAGGCATGCCCCACGCCCCGGTATGGGCTGGGGGACCTCAGGCCATGGCCCGCGTCCTGGCGCCAGGCCAAGGGATCTGAGGCTACGTCCCCTGCCTGGTGGGGCTTGACAAGGGTGGGACTGGCCCGGTCTGGATCTAGCCCAGTGGGTCTCATACGATTTTCAGGCGCATGTGGGTGGGCAGGGACTTGACTCTGGGTCCCATGGTGTGCCCAAGACTCTGATAGGAGGAAGGTTTTCATATACATTTTACTAATTTTCTTTCATCTCTGACACTTCTATTATATAGAAAGGGCAAATAGCAATATTAAATTATTTCCTCTAATTAATCTCCCTTTAATGTGCACAAATTTCATGCAACAGGCCACTAGTTTAAAAATAAAACCTTTCCCTTACCTGAGCGTTAGATTGAACTTACCTACATTACAGGTGTGGTTTCAGAAACTACTTAAAATGGGCTGGCGGTGATGGGGCCTCAGGGCACCTGGCAGCAGCAAGTCCTTTTTGTAAAACTGTGTTCAACTTGGACTCCTTGGATTCCCCCAGAACAGTCCAGAGAAACATGGGGCCAAAACACAAACTCAAACAGGGTTCAATCCCACACAAGCAGGAGATACAAAGTAACAAACAAATGGCAAAAAGACTCACTAAGATTCCAGACACTAATTTTGAGCTCAGGTTATAAAATAAAATGGTTACGTTGTTTAATAATATAAAAAAGAATATTTCAAGAGACAAAAATGTCATAAAATACTATAAAGCAGATTTTGAAAATAAAATTTTTTTAAGAAAAAAGGTTTTTCTTGACTGGATAATATAATTAACCTTTACAAGATAACAGTAACCTTCATTGTTATAGTTATCATGTTAATTGTTGACCATTAACTATCAAGTAAACGAAGTATGTGTCAGAGGAGGCAAAATGGCAGCAGAATAGACAGACATGCCCCAAGCCTTGTCCTGAGCAGATAGAACAAAGAGCTACATTGAACAACATCGCCCCCACCTCCCGCCCCCCGAATTGGCAAAGTGGACACAGCTGGTGAGACAACCCACAGCCAGGAAGGGTGGAAGAAGTGTGGAGAAGGGTAAAACCAGGGTTCTGGTCTGTAGAGAACTAGGAGACATTGGAGCCCAGAGGGTCAGAGGGAAACCGTGCGGTACTGAGGCCGCGTCACTTGGGACAAGCACAGCATGTGACTGTGGAAAGGATGTCCGCAGGTCTGCTGGTGAAAGGGGATTCTAGATCAGAGTCCACTGTCACGAACGACTGAGCCCAGAGAGGGCATTCTGGACGGCTGCTCAGACTGCGCTGTGCCTGGAGGAGAGGGACTTGCAGAGGCACAGCTCTTTCCCTTCTCGGTGGTCTTTGCTTTTCTTCCCTGAACCTAGTTCATAGGACCTTTCGGATTCGGACACTCACCCATGGCTGAGGTGCAGGAGGAGATGCAGACTTGTGGAGTCTGGGGAGAGGAGAGGATCCAGGAGAGAGGTGGCCACAGTCTGGCACTGAGTCATACCCCACGCACAGGACCTGGGCAGCCATTTCCTCCTGAAAAGATAGCCCCTCCCTGCAGTCTCCAGGCAACCTAGACAGTCACACCCAGAATACACTATGAATGGTACAAAGGATAAAAAAAAAATCTGAATAGTCCCTGAGAGTCCACAGGGACTGGCCTAAAGAGAAGCCTTCAGTCCCAGCAACAGGAAACTGAGAGATTGAAGACAGTATGGAAGAGGGGGATCTTAAACCAGCCAAAGAAACGACACTTCACTTTTTCATATTTTTTTTAAATTTTATTATTACTTTGTTATCTCTTTTTTCTTATTTCTATATTTTCCCTTTTTCATTTGTTTCTTTATTTTCTATTTCTTTTCGCATTATTGCTCTGTCATTCTACTTTATTTTTTATTTTATTTTTGTATTTTATCCCATTTTTAAATCAATTTTTTGTAAATTTATTATTATTATTATTTTCTTCACTTTCTTCTTAAACACTCATCCCCTTTCTACTTCCTCTATACTGAACTGAGTTCCCCCCATATTTATCCAATTGTTAACCTTATTTTCTGTATATAAAATTCTGCCCCCACCCTCTTTACTGGGTATTTGATGTTTGTTTTGGTTTACCCATTTAGTTTACCTCTGGTATTTTCTTCCCATATATATATTTTTTCCTTTTTATTTCTTTTTCTTCTTTTTATTTTCTCTCATTCCAATTTTTCTCTCTTCAATATCATTTGTGCTCTCTTTTCTCTCCCCTAATTCTCTTTTCTCTGGTGGTCACTTATATTGTGGTTATCGGTGTTGTGAGTATATTCATGTGTTTTTTTCCTTTATGTCATGTCTTGTCGAGGTGAATTTTATCCTGTCCGGCCAGTGTGCTAGAGAGCAAGCCACATAAGCAGGCACCTGGAGAGGAGACTCCATCCACAAAGGGTCAATAACACTCCAGACCAAACTACAGAGGCAGTAAGAAGGCGGCAGTAAGGGAGAGTGAGTGAGTAAAGGAACAAAAGAGGAGTGTGTGGTCATGTGGGGTGTGTGTGTGTGTGTGTGTGTGAGTGTGTGTGTGTGTGTGTGTGACTGAGGCACAGTTAGATACTGCAGGGCTTTTGGGGCAGGCTAACCTGGCTCGCGTAACTGGGGAGCCACTGCTACCACTGCAAACAGTCCCAGAGTGGCCATCTCTTCCTCAGAGGCCTTGCCTTTTTGAAGGGGAGAGCCGCAGTGAGGGGAGCCCAGCCTCACCTCCACCCAGGGTGCCATCAGATAACATCTGGGACTCTACAGCCACCTCTGGCAGGGACCTGCTGACTCGGCTGCAGTACCATGGTAACTGAGACTCCAGCCACCCCTGGCACAGGCTCCTGTGAGTTCTGAAGCACGCTCTACTCTGACCGGCCCAGCGCTTTATCCCAGGGCACTGATACCATGTGAGTGGCAGCCATGTAAGCAGTCCATGCCCACCTGAGGAGCAGCAGACCTGCGAGCAACCTGCCCCTGTCCGAGGAGCAGCAGCCTCATGATCAGCCCGCCCCCATCCAAGGAGCAGCAGCTCTGTGCACAGCCGCCCCTGTCTGTGGAGCAGCAGCCACATGAGCAGCCCACCCCCATCTGAGGAGCAGCAGCTACACGAGCAGCCTGCTGCCACCAGCCAGAGGAGCCAGCACTGCTGCGAACAGCACCCACCAGAGGAGACATTGCAGGCTGAGGAGCAGCCACTGCCATGACCACCTGAGGAGCACCTGCCACCACAGGAGCCACTGGCACCCAAGGATCAGCCCCTGCACGACTCAACACCTAGATATTTCAGTGAGAACAAAAATGGGTAGACAAAGAAACCCCCAAAGGAAAGAAAAAAGAGGAATCACCAGAAAAGCAGCTGAGTGAAATAGAGGCATGCAATATGTCTAAAAAAGAATTCAGACTAAGAGTCATACAGTTCATAAACCGGATGGATGAAAACAATCAACAACTTACGTAAGAATCTAGAGTGAAATAGCTACAATGAAATCACCATGGAAAGTTTCAATAGTAGACTAGGAGACGTGGAGGACCAAATTTGCAAATTAGAAGACAGGGAAGCAAAACACACCCAAACTGAACTGCAACTGGAGAAAAAAATTAAAAGACAGGAGGATAGCCTAAGGGAGCTTTGGAACAACATGAAACGAAGCAACATATGAATAATAGGGGCACCAGAATGACAGGAAGAGAAACAAGGTTTAGAAAACCTATTTAAGGAAATAATGTCAGGAATCTTCCCTGAAATGGAGAAGAAAAAAGTCACACAAGCACAGAGAGTTCCAAATAAGATGAACCTGAAAAGACCCACACCAAGACACATCATAATTACAATGGCAAATGTTCAGGAAAAAGAATCTTAAATGCTCAGCCTAAGTGCCCAAATTAAAAAACTGTGGTACCTCTACACAATGGAATACTACGTGGCAGTAAAAAAGAAGGAGTTCTTACCATTTGCAACAGCATGGATGGAACTGGAGAGCATTATACTAAGTGAAATAAGCCAGTCAGAGAAAGATAAATACCACATGATCTCACTCATTTATGGAATATAATGAACAACATAAACTTGTGAACAAAAACAGATCCAGAGACAGAGAAACATCGAACAGGCCGTCAAATCTCAGAGGGAAGGTAGGGGAGGGTGGTGTAAGGGGGAGAGATCAACCAAAGGACTTGTGTGCATGCATATAAGCCTAACCAATGCACACAGACAACAGGGGGCTGAGGGCATGAGTGAGGGGAATGGAGGGGAAATAGGGGAATAAGGACACATATGTAACACCTTAATGAATAAAGAAATTTAATTTTTTTTCTTATAAAAAAAGAATCTTAAAGGTTGTAAGAGAGAGACAGAAAGTTACATACAAAGGATCTCCCATTAGACTATCAAATGATTTCTGAACAGAAACACATCAGGCCAGAAAAGAATGGAAGGAAATTTACAAAGTGATGCAAAGCAAGGGACTGAATCCAAGAATAGGCTAGACAGCAAGGCTTTCACTAAATATTGAAGGGGAAACAATGAGCTTCACAGACCAAAAAAAAAAAAAAAAAACGCTAAGGGAGTTTATCACTACCAAGCCAGCAATACAAGATATGTTAAAGGGACTGGTGTAAAAAGAAGAAATAAAAAGGGAAAAAGAAACACAGGCACAAAAAATAAAAATAGCTACAAACAAGTACCTATCATTAATAACTTTAAAGGTAAATGGGCTAAATGCTTCAATCAAAGGATATCAAATGGCTGAATGGATAAAAAAAACATGACCCATATATATGCTGTCTACAAGAGATCCACCTCAGAACAAGGGACTCACACAGACTAAAAGTGAAGGGATGGAAACATATCTTTCAGGCAAATGGAAATGAAAATTTAAAAAAAAAACTGGGGTAGCAATACTTATATCTGAAAAAATAGACCTCAAAGTAAAGGCCATAATAAGAGATAAGGAAGGCCACTTCATAATACTAAAGGGATCAATACAACAAGAGGATATAACCCTGGTAAACATTTATGGGCCCAATACAGGAACATCCAAATAATAGAAAAAACTTCTGGAAGATTTCAAGGGAGACATTGATTACAATATAATCATAGTAGGAGACTTGAATACCACACTGACATCACTGGATAAATCCTCTAGACAAAAAATCTGCAAAAAAGAAACAGCAGTCCTAAATGACTTAATTGACATCTTTAGAACATTTCACCCCAAAGCCACGGAATATACATTCTTCTCAAGTGCACATGGACATTTTCAAAGATAGACCACATATTGGGTCCCAGGCAAAGCCTCACCAAATTCAAGAAGATTGAAATTATAACAAGCATATTCTCAGATCATAATGGCATAATATTAGAAGTAAACTACAATAAAAAAAATTAAAAAATTCAAACACTTGGGAGCTGAATAGCATGCTATCAAACAATGATTGGATTACCAAAGAGATCAAAAAAGAAATTAAAAACATCCTGGAAATGAATGACAATGAAAACAGAACATTCCAAAATCTATGGGACACAGTGAAAGCAGAACTGAGAAGGAAGTTTACAGCTCTACAGGCCTACCAACAAAAACAAGAAATAATGGTAGTAAATCATCTAACTCTACAACTTAAAGAATTAGAAAGAGAGCAACAAGAAAAGCCCAGAGTGAGCAGAAGAAAGGAGATAATAAAGATCAGAGCAGAAATAAATGACACAGAGAACAACAATAACAACAAAAAATACAAAAGATCAATGAAACCAAGAGCTGGTTCTTTGAAAGGATAAACAAGATTGATGAACCTCTAGCCAGCCTCACCAAGAAGCAAAGAGAGAGAACTCAAATAATCAAAATCAGAAATAAAAGATTCAAAATAACAACAGACCCCACAAAAATACAAAGAATTTTTTAAAATACTATAAACAACTCTATTCCAACAAAATAATCAACCTGGAGGAAATGGACATATTCCTAGAAAAATACAACTTTCCAAAACTCAATCAGGAAGAATCTAAAAATCTGAATAGGCAGATAACTATGGAAGAAATTGAAGCAATAATCAAAAAGCTTCCAGCACACAAAATCCTGGGTCAGATAGCTTCAAAGGGGAGTTTTACTAAACATTCAATGAAGAACTAAAACCTATCCTCCTCAGACTATTCCCAAACAATTCAAGAGGAAGGAACACTTCCAAGATCATTCTATGAAGCCAGCCTCACCCTAAAAACCAGATAAAGATAACACAATGAAAGAGAATTACAGGCCAATATCCCTCATGAACATAGATGCCAAAATTCTTAACAAAATTCTAGCAAATCAGATCCAGCATTACATCAGAAAGATCATACACCATGACCAAGTAGGATTTATCCTGGAATGCAAGGTTGGTACAATATCTGCAAATCAATAAACATGATATATCACATAAACAAATTTGAAAGATAAAAATCACATAATCATATCAATTGATACAGAAAAAGCATTTGACAAAATCCAACACCCTTTCTTTAAAAAAAAAAAAAAAAGAATAACCTCAGCAAAATAGGAATAGAGGGATCATACCTCAACATAATAAAAGACTTATATGACAAACCTATAGCCAGCATCATACTGAATGGGCAAAAACTAAAACCATTTAACCTAAGAACAGGAATGAGACAGGGATGCCCACTTTCACCACTCCTGTTTGACATAGTTCTGGAAGTGCTAGCCATAGCAATTAGACAAGAAGAAGAAATAAAAGGCATCCAAATTGGAAAAGAAGATGTAAAACTCTCATTATTCGCAGATGACATAATATTGCACATACAAAACATTAAGGACTCCATCAAAAAATATTAGACTTAATAAATGAATTCAACAATGTAGCAGGATACAAAATTAATGCCAAGAAATCTATGGCATTTCTAAACACCAATACTGAACTTACAGAAAGAGAGAAGAAGAAAAAAATCCCATTTATGATCGCACCAAAAAAAAATTAGGATACCTAGGAATAAACTTAACTAAGGAGGTAAAAGACCGGTACTCAGAAAACTACAAGACATAAACAGATGGAAGAACATAACCTGTTCATGGATTGGTAGAATCAACATAATTAAAATATCCATACTACCCAAAGCAATATATAGAATCTTCTGGAGGCTAATTCCAGTAGGTCATAAATGCAAGAAGTTCATAAAAAGATTAATGAACCGTGGGGCTTCAGCAGAGCTGAAGATCTGCATGTTATTGCCTGCTGCCAGACAGCTGAGGGCAGTTCCTCCAACCTGATAATACTTTATTGTTTACCAAACCTTACCTTTGATATGTATATCTGCTTTGCTATAGGGTAAAATGTGGGAATAAAAAGCCCTGGGTACAGAGATTCAAGGAGCTTATTTACTAAAGCTAAGCCTCTCCTGACTCCCCCAAAATGCCTCCCAAATTTATATTTCATATCTAGTTTATTTAATTTACATCACAGCCCCTTCTCCAGATTCCTGAACCCTTCTAGATGCAGATAAGATCCCAGCAGATTCAATGCACTCCCCATTAAAATACCAACGGCATATTTTACAGACCTAGAATGAACTCTCCAAAAATTCATCTGGAATAAAAGAAGACCCCGAATAGCTGCAGCAGTCCTGAGAAAGAAGAACAAAGTAGGAGGGATCTCAATACCAGATATCAAGCTGTATTACAAAGCCAGTGTTCTCAAAACTGCCTGGTACTAGCACAAAAACAGACATATAGATAAATGGAATAGAATAGAGAAATAGACCCAAACGACTATGCTCAATTCATAGTTGACAAAGGAGGCAAAAACATACAATGGAGTCAAAGACAGTCTCTTCAATAAATGGGATTTTGAAAATTGAACAGATACATGCAAAAAAATGAAACTAGACTACTAACTTACATCATACACAAAAATAAACTCACAATGGATAAAGGACTTAAACATGCCCTGACCGGTTTGGCTCAGTGGATAGAGCATCGGCCTGTGGACTCAAGGGTCCCAGGTTGGATTCCAGTCAAGGGCATGTACCTTGGTTGCGGGCACATCCCCAGTGGGGGTGTGCAGAAGGCAGCTGATCGATGTTTCTCTCTCATCGATGTTTCTAGCTCCCTCTCCCTCTCCCTTCCTCTCTGTAAAAAATCAATAAAATGTTTTTTTAAAAATAAAGGACTTAAACATAAGATGGGATATCATAAAAATACTTGAGGAATCCACAGGCAGAGAAATCTCAGACATATGCCAAAGCAATTTCTTCACCGATACTGCTCCTAGCACAATGTAAACTAAAGAGAAAATGAACAAATGGGACTACATTAAAATAAAAAGTTTTTGCACAGCAAAAGAAACCATCAACAAAACAACAAGAAAGCCCACTGCATAGGAGAACATATTTGCCAATGTTATCACGGATAAGGGTTTAATCTCCAACATTTACAGGGAACTCACACATCTTAACAAAATGAAGATAAACAACCCAATCAGAAAAATGGGCAATAGACCTAAATAGATACTTTTCAAAAGAGGACATAAAGAAGGCCAAGAGACATATGAAAACATGCTCAAAGTCACTAATTATCCAAGAGATGTAAATCAAAATGACGATGCGGTACCATCTCACACCTGTCAGAATGGCTACCATCAACAAATCAACAAATGACAAGTGCTGGCGAGGATGCAGAGAAAAAAGGAACCCTCATGCACTGCTGGTGGGAATGCAGACTGGTGCAGCCACTGTGGAGAACAGTATAGAGTTTCCTCAAAAAACTAAAAGTGGAACTCCCATTTGACCCAGTGATCCCACTTCTAGGAATATATCCCAAGAAACCAGCAACACCAATCAGAAAGGATATATGCACCCCTATGTTCATAGCAGCACAATTTATCATAGCTAGGATTTGAAAACAGCCTAAGTGCCCATCAGCAGATGAGTGGATTAAAAAACTGTGGTACATCTACACAATGGAATACTACGCTGCAATAAAAAGAAGGAATTCTTACCATTTGCAACAGCATGGATGGACCTGAGAACATTATGCTAAGCGAAATAAGCCAGTCAGAGAAAGATAAATATCATGACCTCACTCATTTATTGAATACAATGAACAACTTAAACTGATGAACAAAAACAGATTCAGAGACAGAGAAGCATTGATCAGACCGTCAAACCCCTGAGGGAAGGCAGGGGAGGGTGGGGTAAGTTAGAGAGATCAACCTAAGGACTTGTATGCATGCATATAAGCCTATCAAATGGACACATACACCCGGGGGGTGAGGGCATGAGTGGTTAGGGGGGTGGGGGGGGGGGCAACGGGGCGATAAGGACATGTATGTAATACCTTAATCAATACAGAAAAATAAATTTTAAAAAAGAAGTATGTGTCCATCATTTTACTTTTTATTAAATCCCAGAGGTTTCCCCACTTTGCTTTCTCCTGCCTCCCTAATCTATCACCAGTGGATTTCATGTAACCCACTTATGTCTCTTCCTTTGATGGTAATGTATAAAACAAGGTGAAAAACTGCCATTCTCTGGAGCATTATCCCAATACATTGAAATTCTGCTTCCTGGCAATTGTCAACAGTTTGGCTCAAATAAAGTCACATAAATTATTTACAGGTTTGAATATTTTTAAGTTAACAAAATCATATGCCTTTAATGCAGTTCAAAACTCACTGGTGGGCCTGCTGGTGTGGCCCAATGGTTGAATATCAACCTATGAACCAGGAGGTCACAGTTCAAGTCAGGGCATATGTCCCGGTCGCCAGCTCCATCCCTAGTAAAGGGTGTGCAGTAGGCAGCTGATCAATGATTCTCTCTCATCACTGATGTTTCTATCTCTCTCTCCCTCTGCTTTCCTCTCTGAAACCAATAGAAATACATTTTAAAAAACAACAACTCACCTGTGGAGATCCATCATTAAATTATCAAAAAGATCTGCTTATTTTTTTAAACTTGAGTGCATAGGAATCTATACTAAAAATAGAGGAATATACAAATTGTCAGGGCACCACACAGTAACAGTAACGACCGAACAGCAGGCCACGTGGGGCAACCACGCTGGCAGGGGGGTTCGTGAAGGACGACAAACACGAAGGCAGTTATTGAAACAAGAAATTCTTGGGAAAGGTGCTTTCAAAAAGCAAATTTCAAGATCATGTAGATGATTCCAGAAGGAAGGCCTGGGTGCAGTAAGTAACAAAGAAGAAAGATAACAGCAAACATATGAGTTCATGTAAACATATATAATAGAACTGTAAGTGTTATGGCAAAGTACCCAGAAGAACCAGGCAAGCACTGGGGAGATGCAGAAGTTCACCTTTATTCCAAATGCAGCGCTGCTGGCTCAGGGGGAATCAGTTCCCCAAAAACTGAGCAACCCTATTCTGATGAACCCCAATGTATATATTCCCCAGATTCTGTTTCAGGGGGGGCTAACTAAAAGCTATTCTGCTGAAAAGCAGGTCATAAAAAATCTTCTAGCTGACACCTGCTTGCCACCAGCTGCAAACATCCACACTAATATCTTGGTTTTAGTTCAAGCCTCTGCAAACTTGTTCCAGGATGTGGGTTTGCTCTGTGCAGGGCTAGACTGACTATAGATAAGCAAACATCCTGTCACTGCTGGGGATTGGGTTAAGCTGTCTTTACACTGTTTCTGTAATCACCCATGCTGTCCTTATCCATTACATAGTGCTTTTTTTTTTTTTTTTCATTTCCTAGGGTTTTTATCAGAGGGAGTTTCCAAGGAGTGTAAACCATAGATGCAATATTATTATGCTTACATTACTGAGAGTGTGAAACTTTTTTTTGTACACTTTAGACCAAAATCAAACTCTGGGGTATGTAGGAGATGAAGAGACTAATCAGACGAGATTAGTAGTAGAAAATTCCACTGGAGAGAGTTATTGGTGTGTTGCTATCTCCCCACCCCTGCTCCATTTTACTTTTCTCCTTATACCTTCCCCATAGCACAATGAATGCTATTGCTTGCTCTCTCCCTCCACAACCTCAGTAGAATTAGAACTTCAAAGATCCTCTTGAAAGCTGACATGTGGCTCCTAGAATTTGGGGACACTAAGATTTGTGCCTGACACTCTCCCTCCAGTGAGCACACCTATGCCATTCCCTACCAATTCTCCTCCTCCTACTCCCCACACATATCCCCTAACTTATAACGGACCCCAGGAGACTTGCAACCAGGGAAGAAATGGGCAGAAGCAGCTCGTCCCAGACTAACCTCATGAACCTGTCTCTAAGGCCCCCTTTTCTCTGACTTCCTAATGAGCCAAAGTAGCCCAATCTAGACCCTCCTATTGCCTCTTCTATGCCCTTATTTCACTCTCCTAAGTATATTTTCGCCATAGTCAATAAATTTTTGCTTGCTTTTCTTTTTTTAAAATATATTTTATTGATTTTTTTACAGAGAGGAAGGGAGAGAGACAGAGAGTTAGAAACATCAATGAGAGAGAAACATCGATCAGCTGCCTCCTGCACGCCCCCTACTGGGTACATGCCCTTGACCAGAATCGAACCTGGGACCCTTCAGTCCACAGGCTGACGCTCTATCCACTGAGCCAAACCGGTTTTGGCTAACTTTTGCTTGCTTTTCTACACTTTGTCACTTGATTGAAATCTTTCCCTCAAGAAGACAAGAACCGAGGTCTCCTCATTCCCTCTCCCCCGTAATAAGGCAGATTTAATTATTCAAACAATTTTTATTATAAAACTAGACAAAAAAGTGTCTATGGTTGATGGCTTTTTTCCCCTTGCCCACTTTAAATCAGTATTTTAACAAGCATTAGAAAGGACAGGACCCTTTTTGGTGTTTCTGACAAAAGTAGAAAGAGTGAAAACATAATTATGAAAGATTTCTCTCAGATGTTTGGGTTGAGCTTGCAGGATGAATGTACTCTTATGCCAATGCCCTGAAAATGGTGTGTGTGTTTTTTTTTATAAAACATCAGATTCAGTTACTTTCTGTCCAGCCTGGAGGGGTTCATAAAAAAAAAAAAAGAAAGAAAGAAAGAAAGATTTGTGCCTGAGTCATGTCAAAAAACATCTAAAAATCAGAGAGAGGCTCGGTAAAGCACTTTGTGGCAACAGAGGGGAAAGGGGGAAAGGAGAGGATTAGAGCTGGGAGCAGCCTGCAATTCCAAGGTAGGTAGGTATGCATACATCTTTCTCCTGGATAAACACTGGGAGGTGTCTAGACTTGAGTCATCATCTATATTATCTACACTAATAAAAGAGAAAGATGCAAATTGACCATACCTTCGCAACACCCACCAGCTAATCAGAAGTGAGTATACAAATTAACCCAACAAAGATGGTGGGTTAATTTGCATACACAGGTGTCCAGTGGCTGGGGGCAGAACACTTGCACCACCCCAGCCACTCTGGGCCTCTGGGCAGTGTGGGAAGGCAGAAAGGCAGCTCCATGTAGAGCGAAGGCAGAAAGGCGGCTCTGGGCAGAGCAAAGGCAGGCAGTGCTGGCAGCCAGGGTAAGAAGGCCCATTCTGCACAAATCTTCATGCATCGGGCATCTAGTTTTTATTGAAGTGCGATTGTTCTTATACTGGCAATAATTTTGATTAAGCACTTATTTAGGATCATATCTTAGGATAACAGCATTTCAAAATCCCTGCCTGTTCTTTTCTTCCAATCCCTGGCTGTTCTTTTCTTCCAGTTTTATTGAGATATAATTGACATATAACATTGTATGTGTTTAGAATGTACAAGGTAATGATTTTATATATGTGTATGTATATATACATACACACACACACACACTAGAGGCCTGGTGCACAAAATTCGTGTGTGGGGGTGTGTGTCCCTCAGCCCAGCCTGCACCCTCTACAATCTGGGATCCCTCTCACAATCCAGGACTGCTGGCTCCCAACTGCTCACCTGCCTGCCTTCCTGATTTCCCCTAACCACTTCTGCTTGCCAGCCTGATCACCCCCTAACCACTCCCCTGACAGCCTGATTGATGCCTAACTGCTTCCCTGCCAGACTGATTGCCCCTAACTGCCCTCCCCTGCAGCCTGGTTCCCCACCAACTGCCCTCCCCTGCAGGCCTGGGTCCCCCCAACCCGCCCTTCCCTGCAGGCCCAGTTGCCCCCAACTTCCCTCCTCTGCCAGCCTTGTCACCCATAACTGCCCTCCCCTGCAGGCTTGATCGCCACCAACTGCCCTCCCTTGCAGGCCTGGTCCCTTCCAACTGCCCTCCTCTGCTGGCCATCTTGTGGTGGCCATCTTTTGTCTACATGGGGGCAGGATCTTTGACCACGTAGGGGCAGCCATCTTGTGTGTTGGAGTAATGCTCAATTTGCATATTAGACCTTATATTAGATAGAACAGAGGCCTGGTGCACGGGTGGGGGCTGGCTGGTTTGCCCTGAAGGGTGTCCCAGATCAGGGTGGGGTTCCCTTAGGGCATGGGATGGCCTAGGCGAGGGGACTGTGGTGGTTTGCTGGCAACCCAAGCAGAGGCCCTATGATCTGGGATTTATTTATCTTCTATAATTGAAACTTTGTAGCCTTGAGTGGAGGCCAGGGCCAGCCAGAGTGGGCAGAAAGCTTGGCTTCCTCCATCGCTGGGGAAACCCAAGCCTCTTGCTTGCTCCGTAGCCAGGCGCCATCTTGGTTGGGTTAATTTGCATACTTGCTCCTGATTGGCTGGTGGGCGTGGTTTGTGGGCATAGTGGAGTGATGGTTAATTTGCATGTTTCTCTTTTATTAGTGTAGAGATATATATGTTGGAAAATAATTACAATAAGTTTGATAAACATCCATTACCTCACACACAGTTCCACATAATTTTTTTCTCGTGATGAGAACTTTTATTATCAACTTTTAAGGCAACTTTCAAATATACAATACAGTACTAAAAAAGTAGCTCATAAAAGTTCTACTTCTATGATACTGGAAGTTTGTACCTTTTGACCACTTTCACCCATTTTTGCCCATTCCCTAGATTTGAGTCATCTTGAAAGGAACCCTGCCCAAGACATTACATGGCAAGGTGCATTTGTTAGGGGCAGAAATAGAATATATTGGGGACCAGCTACAATTGTAAGAAATATTAATCATGCTCTATTATCCATGATGGTTCTGTTCTGATTAGAGAAAGCACATTCTAAGCTCACTGAGAATTGTATGCCCTGGGACATGGGAGCATGGGAGCTAACATGGGAATGCAGTCTGTCCTCCTTCCGAGAACTGCCTATCATTATGCAATGATTTACAACCTCATGGCACCTAGTCCTGGAGGCACCTGCCCCTATTACCTGTAATCTGGTCCTGGGGCACCCAGGGCACCTGGAGGCGCTCACTCTCTGTAACTTCACACCCCAGCCCATATGACTTGTAATGATTATTCCAGGCCCACTTTCCCATACCTGTAATTCCTATTTCCCCATGTAATCTTGTCCTTCTTCATACGCAATTGGTTTATAGTGGGCTGCAGAGAGCAGATTTCTGTGCATGACCTGATGTTCTCCTATAATGACAGTATTATTGAAATAAATGCTCGTATATGATTCAATCCTATCTCCGCTTAATTGGCTGAAGTAGTGACAGGCAGACTGCATCCCTTGGTTGTCCGGTTACACACTGACCTCAACACAAAGAGGCATGGGATGAATGGATTTCTAGAAATCAAGATTAGAGGAAAGGAGTCAATGTGGGCCACATTAGAAATTTCTGGTGGGGGATCTGCAAAGAATTCATTCATCATTCCCTTTAAAAAAATGACTTAAGTCACCAGCAGAGGGCATCAATGCATATTATTAATGTATCATGTAAGAGGGTTTCCTACCACCTGGTTTCCTGCACATTATGGACATTCAATTCTATATAATAAAAGCCTAATATGCAAATCAGCCAAATGGCAAAATGACTGGTTGCTATGACACACACAGACCACCAGCGGGGAGACGCTCAACACAGAAGTTGCCCCTGGTGGTCAGTGTGCTCAGCCAGAAGACAGGCTCACAGCTGATGAGCGCAGCAGCGCAAAAGAGTAGCAAGTCAAGCAGTAAGGAGCATCAAGGAGGCAGGCGGTAAGTAGCAAGGGGTCCTCGACTGGGAGAGGGTGCTCTCCTAGGTATCATAAATATAAGCTACTATCTGTGGGAGGTGGCTAGAGGGTGGGAACACATGCCTCTTCCTTCCTGTTTTCCTGTAAGTTAAGTCTGGCCTTGACTGTATGAAAGAGTAGGAAAGGCAGGAAGGCATTTGTATGAAGTGTGGATCAAATTTTAGAGAGATTTTTAATTTAACTTAGGTGGACACTTTCTGTTTTATTTTGAAAGACACTATTCAAAGTCTAGAAGATGGCTGCCAATGGGACGGCAGGCTGCAAGATAGTGTGTGAGTGAGAGAATGAAAGAAGAGTGTGTGGACATGGGGGGGGGTGTCTCTATTTGTGAGTGAGGGACAGCTGTATTCCAAGGGACTGTTGGGGACTGTTGGGAATTAGCGGACAGGATCTTCTGGTCGGGAAGCCTCTATTGCTACTGAAATCTCTCCCAGAGTGGCCGGCTCTACCACAGAGACCACGCCATCTAAACGGGGAGAGTGGCTGTGATCAAAAGCCCAGCCTTACCTTCAACCAGGGAGAACTCGGATACCTCCCAGGACCCTACAACCACAATGCCCAGTGACCAGCTGCCTCAGCTGAGAACCCACGAACACCAGGACTACAGCCTCACCAACCACGGGTGCCTAAAAAGTCTGTCCAGGGGGAGACAAAGTGGCATGGATATGTGGACGAACCCTGTGCCTTCTCACAGAGCAGATAGAAGGAACAGCTGGATCAAATACCATCCACCCAGAATTGGCAAATTAAACACAGCTGGTGAGGAAATCCAAGGCTGGAAAGGTCAGATATTGCCTAGAGAAAGGTGAGATCTGGAATTCAGGCTGGAGGGAGAAACTCACGTGAAATGCATGCAGCGGGAACTTGAGTCTCAGAGGAAGACTGTGCCCCACAAATCCGCAGCTGTTGGGGTCAGTGTAGCCCACAAATGTGGAAGGGGGTCCACAGGTATGATGGCAGAAATGGACTCTAGAAATTAACCCACAGCCAGAAAGGCAGCCTGAAGTTCTACCAGTATACCGGCTGTGCAGTGCCAGGGGGAAAAGATGCAAGTCTGCTTGCATCCTCCGCCTTTTTTTTTCTTTTTCTTTTTAAATCCTTAGTTTGATTGCTAAGTCCAGTACAAAGGATCTTCCAATTAAAAATGTTCACCAACACTGCAGGGAAAAGTTGTTTTTGTGGAACCTGGGGATCAGAGTGGGGAGAGATGAACAGAAAACTAGCTCTGGGGCAGTCTGTCCCTCTAACCCAGTATTAAGTGCTGCAGGGAAGACAATCAAACTCTGGGCAGAGGGGCCTTTTAGCTCCAGATATTAATACAGAAACACTGCCACCCAGGGGTTGTATCAGAAATTGACTCTTGTGTAAATACAACTAAAGGCAGGCTGAGAAACAAAGAGATCCCACCTACATGAACACAGGGTTATGGCTTATGACACAGAGGAGCAGTGGATCGCAGGGAAATTCAATACTGTGCTGACTACCTGTGACAGGAAACAGAACTGCCAAGCAGAACAGTAGAGGAAGTGAATGACCTTCACTACTTCACATTTTTATTTTTTATCTTTTACTTAAGAAACTAAATTTTTTTCTCACTTGATTTTACCTTTTCTTATTATATTTTTATTTTTAATTATTATTTTTACTACTATTATTTTACCTTTTTTGCTTGCATCACTTTGTATATTTCATTCCATTCCCTTCTGGCCTGATGTGTTTCTGTTGAGAAATCAGTCGATAGTCTGATGGGAGGTCCTTTGTAGGTAACTTGCTGTCTCTCTCTCTGGCAGCCTTTAAGATTCTTACTTAGTCATTGGATTTGCCAATTTAATTGTAATGTGAATTGCTGTCGGTCCTTTGGGGTTCATCTTGTTTGGGACTCTGTGAGCTTCTTGTACTTTGTGAGTATTTTGTTCCCGATATCAGTGAAATTTTCTGTCATTATTTCTTCAAACAGGTTTTCTATTCCTTGCTCAGTTTTTTTCTCCCTCTGGCACCCCTGTTATGCAGATGTTGTTTCATTTCCTGTTGTCCCAAAGTTCCCTTAAGCTCTCCTCCTGTTTTTTAAGTTTTTTTCCTAGATGCTGCTCTACTTGGGTATTTCTTCCTAACCTGTCTTCTCACTCACCAATGCAGTCCTCTGCTTCTTCTAGTCTACTGTTGATGCTTTCTATTGAGTTGTTTATTACAGTGATATCATTTTTCATTTCTTCTTGGTTCTTACACATATTGTTGAATTTGTCTTCCATCCTTTTCAGCAACCTTATGACCATTGCTCTGAATTCTTTCTCTTTCATATTGCTTGCCTCCAATTCTTTTACTTCGTTTACTGGTGATTCCTCCTTTTCTTTCATATGTGGGCTGTTTTTTTGTCTCCCCATGATCACTTCTCACAGGGCTTCTGGTTATGTAGCTCTCTCTCTCCTGCAATGACTTAAAGGCACAAAATACAACACACCAAGACACAATGCACAAGGCACCAAACACAAATGTATTCATGATGCTAATACCCCAAATAAAGGTGACCACCAGAGGAAAGAGAATTTGGGGAATAGAGAAGAGTGCAAAAATGATATTGAGAAAAGGAAAAAATGTAAGAGAGAATAGAAAAGAAGAAGGGGGAAAATACATATATGGGAAGAAAACTACAATAAAACAACAACTAAACCAAAAAAATGCAAACAACAAACACCTAGAAATGAATGCAAACTACAAAGAACAACTAATCCAAAAAATGGAAACAACACACTTCTAAACAACAAACACCCAGATGAATCTGAGGGGGCAGAACTTCTTTCCAGGAGGTAAGGTCAAGGAATTGAATGAATGGGGAAATAGCCACAATTCAGAATAGAGGAGGTAGAAAGAAAATGGATGTGTAAGAAGAAAAGTAGAAAACTAAATACAAAAAAAGAAAAATGTATATATATATTGAAACATATATAAAAGAAAATTTATGTATATATAAAGAAGAAACATATATAAAAGAAAATTTATATATATATGTAAAGAAGGAGGAAAATTATATATATAATTTTCTGATGATGCTTTCTATTGAAAATTATATATTATATATATATAATTTTCTTCCTTCTTTACTCTATCTATGTATTTGTTTACTATTGGAATAGGATAGAGAGTAAATAGGCCTGAGTTGGTGATTGAAATTAGTTAAGCTATTAGTAAAAGAAGAGAACAAGTGAGGAAAGGAAAAAGAGAAGCAAAAAAAACCCCAAACAAAAAAACTAACCAATAATCAAACAAATAACAACAAGACAGAAAGAAAGAAAAGGGCAAAAAAGAAAAAGAATTTGGATAGTGAAGAAAGCAAAGAGAGAACTGTATTTGGGTTGGGAAAAGGTGAGAGGATACTAGATGTGTGAGTGAGATCAATTTTTGAGAGAAACCAAGATGGCAGCATAGGCAAACACCTGAACTTCCTGCCTCGCACAACCACTTCAAAACTACAACTAAAAGACAAAATGGACATCATCCAGAACCACAGGAAGGCTGGCTGAGTGGAAATTCTACAACTAGAAGGAAAGAGAAAAGCACACTGAGACTCAGAGGAGCTGCAGCAGTAAAGTGCAGAGGTACAAAGATGTGCGCGGTTGCCTTTTTCAATCGGGAGGGAAACACAAGCTCCCAACTGCTCTGAACTCCAGTTCCAGGCAAGATTCTGGGGACCCAGACTCATATCAGGCAGATCTCGAGGGCGGCTTTCACTCAGAGGTATTTGCAGTGATTACAAAGGGACACTGAGAAATGGAGACCTCTTTGGACAGGGCTGAGGAGCAGCCATTGCTGTTTGCTCTGCCCCAAGACACCGCCCCACCTAAGCTGTGCGCAGAGGCTTGTGCATTTGAATGGCCTGGCCCTTTGCAACCTAAAATTACCTAACAAACTGCAGCTGGGTCAGAGAGCCCCAGAGTCTCCAAAAGAAGGCCTGAGGCCCCACAGCAGCTTGCATTGCTTTGCAGCTGGGCCTCATCTGGGCACCTCCAAACCCCAAACAAAGAAGAGGAATCTGCAGATCTCTCAGTAGCTCCTGCTGGGTAGCCTCAGGCAGAGGCTACATTTGCACCTCCTTGGATCTCCCAGTGGTCAGAGTGCAATTCCTCAGATCCATAAGGGACACACTCAGGGGGCAGACTCAGTAAGCACCAAAGCCCCACTGAAGCAAGTCTTGCCTCATAAGGGTGTCTCCAGCACAGAAGTTCTTCCATCATAGACACAACTGGTCCTCACAGCCAATTGGCCTGGAGGTCAAGTCCTACCAGTGATACCAACAACAATCAAGGCTTAACTACAATAAGACTGCGCACACAGCCCACAAAGGGGTGCACCAAGAGTGTCCACCTCAGGTGATTGGGGAGGCTGAGCCACTGGGCCCTATAGGACCCCTAGCACACAAAGCCACTCTATCAACACAGGGAAGCAGCCAAAATGCAGAGACAAAGAAACAGGTCACAAATGACAGAAGTGGAGGAAAGGAAACTACTGGATATAGAGTTCAAAACCACAGTTATGAGGTTTTTCAAGAATCTTCTAGAAACCGCTGATAAATTTAGTGAGACCCTCGAGGATATGAAAAAGGACCAACTAGAAATTAAGCATACACTGACTGAAATAAAGAATAATATACAGGGATCCAACAGCAGACTAGAAAATCCCAAGAATCAAGTCAAAGATTTGAAATACAAAGAAGCAAAAAACACCCAACCAGAAAAGAAAAAAGAATCCAAAAATATGAAGATAGTATAAGAAGCCTCTGGGACAACTTCAAGCGTACCAACATCTGAATTATGGGGGTGCCAGAAAATGAGAGAGAGCAAGATATTGAAAACCTATTTGAAGAAATAATGACAGAAAACTTACCCCACCTGGTGAAAGAAATAGACTTACAAGTCCAGGAAGCACACAGAACCCCAAACAAAAGGAATCCAAAGAGGACCACACCAAGACACATCATAATTAAAATGCCAAGGGCAAAAGACAAAGAGAGAATATTAAAAGCAGCAAGACAAAAACAGTTAGTTACCTTCAAGGGAGTACCCATACGATTGTCAGCTGATTTCTCAACAGAAACTATGCAGGCCAGATGGGAGTGGCAAGAAATATTCAAAGTGATGAACAGCAAGAACCTACAACCAAGATTACTCTACCCAGCAAAGCTATCATTCAGAATTAAAGAACAGATAAAGAGCTTCACAGATAAGAAAAAGCTAAAGGAGCTCATCACCACCAAACCCATATTACATGAAATGCTGAAAGGTATTCTTTAATAAGAAGAGGAAGAAGAAAAAGGTAAAGATAAATATTATGAACAACAAATACATATCTATCAACAAGTGAATCTAAAAGTCAAGTGAATAAAAAATCTGAACAGAAAAAACTGGTGAATATAATAGAATCAGGGGCATAGAAAGGGAGTGGACTGACAATTCTTGGGGGAAACGGTGGTGCAGGAAGAGACTGGATAAAAATCGTACACCTATGGATGAGGGAGGGAGGGAAGGAGGGAGGGAGGGAGGGAGGGAGGGAGGGAGGGAGGGAGGGAGGGAGGGAAAGAAAAGAAGGATCAGAAAGGATAAAATAAACCTGCCTTTATTCTCACACACTTTGATTATCCACACAGAAAAATCCCCGGAAATCTACAACAAAATAGCAAAAAACAGCAACAACAAAAACTCTTGGCACAAATACGTGAGTTTAACAAGGTTGTAAGATTCAAGGTCAATACACAAAAATCCACATTCAACAGTATTTTTATATAAAAGCAATGGACTATTGGGAACCAAAAATTAAAAAACAATACCACTTACAATAGCTGTTTTTTAAAAATGGAATACTTAGGTAGAAATATAACTAAACACGCATACAATCTATGCTTCTATATTTATTCTAAGACCAAGAGATTATGGCATTGATAATGATGTATGAATTTCCTTAGATTCCAACTCCCTTGTAGTTTTTATGATGGTCCTTTTACTCATTGTAGAGGAGAAGGTTCAAGACCCTTATTTTTAGAGTTATCCCTGACAAAAGCATGTGCCTAGTATTTGTTAAGTTTTGCTGAGCACTAAAAATATGTCAACTGTGGGGGGCAGGGGACTATGGGGGGTCAATGGGGAAAAAGGCGGATAGCTATAATACTTTCAACAGTAAAGATAAATTTTATATATATAGTGTATTAGGCTTTTATCCAAACAGAAAGAGGAAAATATATGGCTCGGAACTCATTGCCACATAATATGCCTACTACACACACACACACACACACACACACACACACACACACACACATACATCCTACCCTTCCCACTCACTGTGAGTTCTTTGACAGACAAGATTTCATAGAACACAAGACAAAAAACTTACTCAGAGTTTTTTCCCCAAAAAAACTATATTCAAAACAGAGTCCCTCAGGAGTTGGATGAGGCTTCATGAAAAGCAGCCATTGCTTAGGCTACAGGGATCATTAATTCAAAAAACATTTGTTGAGTATCTATCACATATTCTGCCAAGGAGTGGGAATATAGTTGTAGTCCCTTTCTTAAGGAGCTCATAGTCTAGTGGTGAAGACAGAGATTAAATAATACAGAAAACTAAATACCCAAGAAATTGAGGGGAGAGGATTTCTGACTTAGGAAGGAGTTGATCTAATCCCTCTACCCCAAGATATAGCAGATGGCTCCTTAGTATGTCTTAACCATATTTCCCTTATCAGTCAATTAGTGGAAAATAGAAATCCAATTTGGGAGGGAGAGATAGAAGGATAAACAGTGCCTATCACCTGGCCCCAAAAAACCTATTTAATTAACAGTGTGTCATGCTCACAGTGTCTCTCCTGGATTTGATTGGTAAAGAAATGAAAAAATGAAGAAAGCAATGGGTTCCATCTAGTGGCCAGTATTATTATTACTCTTCTCAGTACTTGATCACTACTTTTATCACCAGAGTTTGCTCATGTTTATTGTTTGTCTCCCCCACTAGAATACAGGTGGGCAGCAACATTATCTATTTTGTTTATCATGGACTCAGCCATCTAGAAGGGCTCCTGGCATGTAGTAAACCATACAATTAAAATTTTTAAACACAGGAGTGAACAACTTAATGAGTAGTTTATCACCCCACTACCATTCCTCATGCTTTTCTCTGTAAGTTTAACATTTGATTGTTTAATATCATGTTGAATATTACAGGAACTTGATAGTTATCTAAATTCTTGTACTATTTAGAAAACAGTCTTCTCCCTCTCCCTCTTCATCTCCATAAAGGACTTCATCATCATTCCTTCTTCATAGACCTAGAGAACCCAGTGTTGATTTATGTTCCTGCCATTGCTCTGGGGATCTAGCTGACAGAAAGCACATAGTGCTTACCAGCAGCAGTGCCAAGAGGACATCGCACCCTAGGACAATTTGAAGGAGCAAAGGGCAGTCCCCACTGAACCCTCCAGGAGCTGAGAGCCTACATAAAGCCTGTAAGAGAGAGGCCTCTAAAAGCTTTAGAGCTCCGTCCAGCATGTGAACCTGGAATTCCAGAGGCGAAGCCACTCTGAGAGAGGAAACATACCTTCCTGAGAAGGGCCATTCCTACCAGTTTCTAACAGGGATTCTCACTTGTGCAGTGACGTATTCAAACACTATTAGCCGGAAGCCACACATTGAGTCCACGCCTTTTCAAAAATTGTTCAGAAAGCCCTAGCTGGTTTGGCTCGGAGGATAGAGTGGGGGCCTGAGGACTCAAGGGTCCCATGTTCAATTCTGGTCAAGGGCATGTACCTTGGTTGCAGGCACATACCAAGTAGGGAGTGTGCAGGAGGCAACTGATTGATGTTTCTCTCTCAAGGATGTTTCTAACTATCTCTCTCCCTTCCTCTCTGTAAAAAATCAATAAAATATATTTTAAAAATAAAATAAAAATTGTTCAGAAACTGTGAAAAATTTCTCACTGACTCAAGTAACCACTGCTAATATTAAATTGCTATAAGTCCAGCCAAATGCACATGTGGATAGACAGACAGGAAGGCAGGCAGACAGATAAATAGATACATAGTTACCCTGGGCAGCCTTTCTGTGGCTAAATGTACAATGTCTATTATGATATTTGAAATACATAATGTTTGTATAGCTATTATTACCTGGTTGGAAAGCATCAATTTACTTTCATAATACTTACCAAAAAAAAAAAAATCTTGCATATAAAATAACTATGAGGGGAGAAACCAAGACAGCGGCATAGGTAAACACCTGAAATTGCTGCCTCACACAACCACTTCAAAAGTACAACTAAAAGACAAAACGGACATCATCCAGAACTACAGGAAGGCTGGCTGAGTGGAAATTCCCCAACTAGAAGGAAAGAGAAAAGCACACTGAGACTCAGAGGAGCTGTGGAAGTAAAGTGCAGAGGTAGGAAGGCACACGCGCGCGGAAAGGACTGGCAACTGAGTACGTGGCTGTCTTTTTCAATTGGGAGGGAGACACAAGCTCCCAACTGCTCTGAACTTCATTTCCAGGCGAGACTCTGAGGACTCAGACTCATATGGGGAGACACTGGACTGTCTGGCATTGGGCGGAACTCGAGGGTGGTTTTCTCTCAGAGGTGCGTGCAGCAATTACCGAGGGACACTGAGACCCGGGGGCCTCTTAGGGCAGGGCTGACGGGAAGCCATTGCTGTTTGCTCCGCCCTGAGACCCTGCCCCACTCAAGCTTTGCGCAGACGCTTTTGCATATGAATGGCCTGGCCCTTTGCAACCTAAAATTACCTAACAAACTGCAGCTGGGTCAGAGAGCCCCAGAGCCGCCAAAAGAAGGCCTGAGGCCCCACAGCAGCTTGCATTACTTTGCAGCTGGGCCTCATCTGGGCACCTCCAAACCCCAAACAAAGAAGAGGAATCTGCAGATCTCTCAGTAGCTCCTGGTAGGTGGCCTCAGGCAGAGGCTAAATTAGCACTTCCATGGAGACCCAAGAGCCAGTGTACCCAGTTGTCAGAGTGGGACCATCCAGATTACAACTCCTCAGATCCATAAGGGACACACTCAGGGGGCAGACTCAGTAAGCACCAAAGCCCCACTGAAGCAAGTCTTGCCTCATAAGGGTGTCTCCAGCACAGAAATTCTCCCAGCATAGACACAGCTGATCCTCACAGCCAATTGGCATGGAGGTCAATTCCTCCCAGTGATACCAACAACAATCAAGCTTAACTACAAAAAGACTGTGCACACAGCCCACAAAGGGGTGCACCAAGAGTGTCCACCTCAGGTAACTGGGGAGGCTGAGCCACTGGCCCTATAGGACACCTAGCACACAAAGCCACTCTATCAACACAGGGAAGCAGCCAAAATGTGGAGACAAAGAAACAGGTCACAAATGAAAGAAGTGGAAGATATAGAGTTCAAAACCACAGTTATAAGGTTTTTCAAGATTTTTCTAGAAACCGCCGATAAATTTAGTGAGATCCTCGAGGATATGAAAAAGGACCAACTAGAAATTAAGTATACACTGACTGAAATAAAGAATAATATACAGGGATCCAACAGAAGACTAGAGGAATGCAAGAATCAAGTCAGAGATTTAAAATACAAAGAAGCAAAAAACACCCAATCAGAAAAGAAAAAAGAATTCAAGAATATGAAGATAGTGTAAGGAGCCTCTGGGACAACTTCAAGCATACCAACATCTGAATTATGGGGGTGCCAGAAGATGAGAGAAAGCAAGATATTGAAAACCTATTTGAAGAAATAATGACAGAAAACTTACCCCACCTGGTGAAAGAAATAGACTTACAAGTCCAGGAAGCACACAGAACCCCAAACAAAAGGAATCCAAAGAGGACCACACCAAGACACATCATAATTAAAATGCCAAGAGCAAAAAACAAAGAGAGAATCTTGAAAGCAACAAGAGAAAATCAGTTAGTTACCTTCAAGGGAGTACCCATATGATTGTCAGCTGATTTCTCAACAGAAACTATGCAGGCCAGATGGGAGTGGCAAGAAATATTCAAAGTGATGAATAACAAGAATCTACAACCAAGATTACCCTACCCAGTAAAGCTATCATTCATAAATGAAGGGCAGATAAAGAGCTTCACAGATAAGAACAAGCTAAAGGAGTTCATCACCACCAAAACATGAAATGCTGAAAGGTATTCTTTAAGAAGAGGAAGAAGAAGAAAAAGGTAAAGATAAAAATTATGAACAACAAATATGTATCTATCAACAAGTGAATCTAAAAATCAAGTGAATGAAAAATCTGATGAACAGAATAAACTGGTGAATATAATAGCATCAGGGGCATAGAAAGGGAGTGGACTGACAATCCTCAGGGGGAAAGGGGTGTGGGGGTGCGGGAAGAGACTGAGCAAGAATCATACACCTATGGATGAGGACAGTGGGGGGTGGGTAAGGGCATGAGGTAGGGTGGGAACTGGGTGGAGGGGAGCTATGGGGGGTAAAAGAGGAACAACTGAAATAATCTGAACAATAAAGATTTATTAAAAAATAAAAACTATGTGGTTGAAAAATGGACATAACTCTTTTTTGATAAATATACTTGTATATATTTAATATATGAAATGTGATTTTATCTCTTTATTATTTTTTAAATGTTTATTTACTTTTAGAGAGAGAAGAAAGGGATAGAGAGATAGAATCATCAATGACAGAGAAACATAGATCAGCTGCCTATAGGGGAATTGAGCCCACAACCCAGACATAAGCCATCATCCAGAATCGATATGATGACCTCCTGGTTCATAGGTCATTGCTCAAACACTGAGACACACCGGCAAATGCAATGATTTTATATACATACTAGAGGTCCAGTGCACGGATTGGTGCACCGTTGGGTTCCATCAGCTTGGCCTGTACCCTCTCGTAATCCGGGACCCCTTGGGGGATGTTGGAGAGCTGGTTTCATCCTGATCCCTGTAGACCAGGCAGAGGGACCCCATCAGTGCATGTTCAATCGGAGCCAAGGAAAGATCGTGGGAGGGCTCCAGAGTATGTTTGGCCTGTCTCACCCAGTCCTGATCGGCCTGACCCCAGCAGCAAGCTAACCTACCAGTCGTAGGGTCTGGCCCCTGGTGGTCAGTGCACGTCATAGCGACTGGTCGAATGAATGGTCGGACACTTAGCATTTTAGGCTTTTATTATATAGGATACATTGTGGAACAATTACCAAGACAATATAATTACCACATCCATTGCCTCACATATTTCACAGTTAATGGTGTGTGTGTGTGTGTGTGTGTGTGTGTATGTGTGTGTGTGTGTTACCAGTGGAAATGGGGTATCCCTTTCCCCACTGAGTGCTGGGGGTGCAGTCCTTATGGTATCTTGAGAAAAAGAATTTTCTGGGACTCGTATCAAAGGATAATTTTTATTTGCTTGGAATTACATCCCTGGGTTTCCAAAGTCCCATTTCCCTTAGTCCAGTCTGGCAAGAAGTGCAGCTGGGGCTTCAGTAGAGCTAGAAGCAAAGCCAGTGTCCAGAGTTTCCATTTCATACTGCAGCCAGATCCAGTTCAGCATCAGGCTAGTTGCAGTCGATTAGTCCATTGTGTGTGGGTCCACATGGCCCAGGGCCCAGGTGAATGTAGGGGAGCCAAGAGAGCGCACCCCTTACAGCAAGAGTCCCCAAAGAGCCAAAAGTATAAGTGCACAAGATAGCAAACTCCTTTGTTCAAGAGCATTAAATATTTCAAATCTTCCTGTGCTTGCAGTGACCATGCCTACTCTGGCCAATGACCTGTTCCCAAGTGTGACTGACAGTAAGCACCTTTACTAGGCCCCCCAACTTTACAGGGCATCTAGGTCCTTCCCCAGCCATCTGTAGGGAATGGACCAGTGGCTCCCTGGGATATGTAAAGCTGCAGCTTCCTGGCAAAGCTCCCCAAGTGACATGCCTATAATATTTAGTCTTCCCTTAGCTCCTTTCTTGTTATTAGGTTAATTACAACAGTATTGTGTGTGCGTGTGCATGTGCGTGTGCGTGTGTGTGTGTGTGTGTGTGTGTGTGTGTGTGTGGTGAGAATGCTTAAGATCTACTCCCAGCAACTTCCAAGAACATAACTCTTCATAGCAAGAATGTAAGGTGGAAAATTCTTTAGGAACATCCAACTTGGACTTGTCTTTTTTTCCTAGTACTTCTTAATACAGCTCTAGGGTTATAAGATAAAGGAAAAAATTCTTAGAACCCAGAAGTGACAGCTACCTCTTGAGAAGCATTTCCAGATAATGAGGCATTGCCAGTATCTTCTACCCTGATCTCCTCCTGTCACTATTGTTACCTGGAAGGCCCATTTAAAAGTCTAGTGGGATGTCTTTGATAAGCAAACAAGACTAAGCCATCCGAGCCATACCATGACTGCACATCAGAAAACCCACATAAATAAGTTAAACAAAATTGATTTTCTCTCTCATGTAAATACTAGTATAGTCCAGGGCTGGAGTGGTGGTTCCCTGATGTTAGGGCTCAGGCTCCTTCTCTCCCATCCTATTGCTCTTCCATCTTCAACCTGCAGATTCTACCTGGTGGTCCAAGGGGGCTGTAGCCATCATGTCTGCACTCAGACTATCAGGGAAACCACAAACCAAGGGAGTGATCAAAGCACACTCTACCCCTTTAAGACATTTCTTGAAAGCAGCACATCTAGTGTCCACTGATGTACCATTGGCTAGAATTTCACCTTATGGCCAATGCAATTACAACAAATCCTGGAAATGTAGTTTTTCTACCAAGCACCCATGTACTCAGCTGAAATTTGGAAGTTCTACTATTATAAAACAAGAGAATACTAAATATTGGGGAATAACCAGCAGTCCCCTCCTAAAGATTCTCTTTCCCTTATTCTTAAGAAACAATTCTATAGTATTTACTAAGAAGCAAGCACAGCTCTCAGTTTTTCCAGGTCTACGAAATCATCTAATAGCACATAAGTAAGGTTCTAATATCCGTATTTTACAGATGAGGAAATTGAAGCACAGATAAATGAAGTAACTTGTACAAAGTCACACAGCTAGAAAAATGCAGAACTGGGATTTGAACCAGGCAGTTCGGCTTACCCCCTAGACTGTACTGTTTTCTTTCTGCTATACTTCAAAATACCTTTAGTCTTTTATATGAGGCAATTGAAAAGGTTTGTTAATGAAAAAAAACACTGAAACCTGTAAAGAATTTTTGTGAATTTATTTGAGCCAAATTGTGGACATATGCTGGGAAGCAGAACCTCAGTGAATTGAGATAAGGCTCCGGAGAAATGGAGAGTTACATCTGTATTTATACATTGCAATCAAAGGAAAGGGACATGGGGGAGTTACATGAAATTCGTTGGTGATAGATTAGGGAGGTGGGATAAAGCAAAGTGGGGAAACCTCTGGGATAGGGTAAAAAGTGAAATGATGGACATGCCCTTATTTGGAATAGATGGATACAGTATACTTTAACGTAATTAACAGTTGACAATTAACTTGATAACAATAACAATGAAGGAATGTCCCGGTGCCATTTGTTGTGCCCTGAGGGGTCTGGGGTAAAAAGGAAGTTACAAGTTACCCAGACATCTCACAGATATGTTATCTTAGAGGCAAAAAGGCAAATGGGCTCAGTAAAGAAGATCTAAGTTGATCTTTGTCAGGGAAAATATCGGCCTAGGACATGACTACCTACTATAACCTGTTTGTAGTTAAATATTTAAACTTCAAACCATCTTTTGTGGTTATTTTAGGTCTCTGAGTTTGCAAGACTGCCACACAGGCCTCCCCTGAGCTTGTCAGGTTAGCATGTGGCTCCTTTCTTCCACAGGTTTTATCTATGTAAGGGAGATACTGTCTTCTTATTCAGAACGCAAATCAACAGAAAATATAAGGAAAATACACCTATTAGCTATTAATTCTAGGGAGTCACTTACATTTCTCATTAAACACCAACATGAGTATGAAGAATAACACAAGGCTTGGCTCATGAAAAAAAAAAAAAGTATTCAAATGCCCAGCATTTGGTCATTCCACCATTTAATGAATAGTGTGTAAACCAAGCATGTCAAACCTGCGGCCCACAACGAATACTCATTAACGATTACTCCTTTATTTCAGCCCTTTTTATTCAGCATGTCTCTATTGAAATAAACCTACATTTCTATAAAAATTGAAGCTTTTGTTTTTTTGCGACCCACATAAACTTAACCTTGTTTATTTGGCCCATGTTAGCCTTTGAGTTTGACATGCGTGGTGTAAACCAATAACAATGAAATGACAAATCAAACACATTTACATTCTCTCTCTACTTAAGCCCCACTAAAATAACAGTAAGGAGATTCTTTTAAATCCCGTGAGAATGCAAACAAAAAAAGAGAAATGACAGTTATAAAGCAAATGGGCAGTTATAAAGCAAATAGGCAGGTGGTATCTGACAGCCTATTAAAATAAGATGAATCCTGGGACATTCATAAAAAAAGCCAAAAAGGCAACTCGATTTACCCCCAAGGAACTCTCCAAAGGCTTAGGACTAAATACAGGAGAATTATTTAAAGGCCTTTTCATGCAATAAACAGATCCCCAGATCCCCACTCCTGGTCTGCCATAGCCCCGCCAATTGGTCCCCCTTCACATTAGCAGGAGATTAGAAGTTTATACTCCAGTGAGGGTAAACAGTATCTGAATTAGGAGAACTCCGTGATAAAGACTAACTGAAACCTGAGGCAAATATAATCAGTCAGGAGGGTGTACAGGAGGAGTTAGGGCTTATGGAAGTTCTCACAGCTGCCTTAATCTGGAAAACCCTGCACGGGAGGAGAAGAACTCTATGTTTATAGTAAACCTTTACGATTCTAACCTCTCCTTCTTTAACTCCCTTTCCCCTTTTATAAATGCCCCTGCATCCTGGCACGCAGGCCAGAGTGTGCACATGGCTTGCCATGTCTGCATGCATCAGGTTGCAACCCGCTCTTTTTCCTGAATAAATTCTTCTTGGTGACAAAACATCTAGTCCATATTATTTTTCAGTTGACACCAAATATAGCTGGTAGTGGAGAGCAAGTGCTGAAACAGAGGAAATAAGTGAATGGCAGTATAATAATGAATATTGAGATCTTTAGCCTTTTTTTCCCTCCACTGCCTCCACCCTAGCCTCCCCCCACTTCAACTCTCACTCTAACAACCTCCAAACAGATCTTCCTGCTTCTACTCTTGCCTACCCACAGTCTCACCTCCAAGGCAGCTAGACTTTCTTTTTTAAATTTAATTAAGATCACATGATTCCTCTGCTTAAGGTTTCCCAATGGCTGCTTCAGAGTAAAATATAAACTCCTTTCTATGGTCTTAAGACTCTGTGTGACCTGGCCCCTGCCTTCCTCTCCATCCTAATCTGGAGAACTTTCCCCCGCATCACTATGCTTTAGACATACTGGTCTCTCATTCCTTGAACATGCCAAGTTTGTTCCCTTTTAAGGGCCTTTTCAACTATTATTTTCCTTTCCAGAAACATTTTTTGCAAGGTTGCTTCTTCGTCCTACAATTCTGGGTTTAAATATCAGCTCCCCAAAAGCAAAGCCTGTTCTGACCATCCTACACAAACTATCTGCTATCTTCACCCTTCACTGCTTCTTTCAGAGCGCTTATCAACCTCTGAAGTCATCCTATATAATAACAGCTTAATATGCTAAGTGCCTGGTCATCCAGTAGGCCATTCAACTAATCAAAGTTTAATATACTAATGAAATGCTAAAGCCACTCAACCGCTCGCTATGACGTGCACTGACCACCAGGGGGCAGACGCTCCAACCAGTAGGTTAGTTTGCTTCTGGGGTCTGGCTGATTGGGACTGAGAAAGATGGGTCGGACAAGCCCTGGAGCCCTTCCGAGGTCCCTCCAGGGCTGGCCAACCTCTGCGTCCTCCCCGGCCCTGATCATGCACCAGTGGGGTCCCTTAGCCCGGCCTATGCCCTCTCACAATTCAGAGTGAAGGACTGCCCTCCTGCCCACGTGCATGAATTTCATGCACTGGGCCTCTAGTTGTATATATTTTGTTTACTATTGTTTCTCCCTCAATAAGGTTTAAGACAACACACTTTCTCGGCCTCATTTTCCCTAGTGGCCTCAGCACCTATGTACTCAAGTAACATTCATTCAATGTAAGAAAAAGAAAAGCAGCAGCTGGTATGGGGATGAACTGTCACCCCTATGGCTTCAGTATTGTTAGGCATGTCCCTGTAAAACAGCATGACAGAATGCCAGCATCAAAGTCACTGTGTCATCCTGATGAAGTGAGACAGCAGACAAGATCCCTTGATAATCTTGTCTAAACACAGATAAAAGCAGTCACTCTGCAACTACACAAACACCAAACTTCCCCCTCTCCCAGCTAGTAAAACTGTTGCTGCTTTATCGATTACAGTTTTAGCTTTGCAGTTTCCCTCCCTTCTGCATAAGCTGTATTATACCAATGTTAGAATTACCCCACATCTTGGCAGCACCCAAAACAGAATGAATCTCCATTTCCTCAAATCCTCCCCCAAAATCACCTAATACAAGCCCAAACCCTACAATAAGTCATTCTTAATTGTTATTAAAATGACTTACCTTTGTCCACCTTGTGTGTTCTCCCGCATTGCAACGACTAATAAACCCAACTTCTTGATTACAGATGTGTTCCCGGTGGCCTCTTTTTAAAATATATTTTTATTGATTTCAGAGAGGAATGGAAAGGGAGAGAGAGAAAGAAATATCAGTGATGAGAGTCATTGATCAGCTGCCTCCTGCCCGCCCCACAGTGGGGATGCTGAGGTATGTGCTGGGACCTGGAACAGAACCAGCAACCTTTTGGTGTACAGGACGACGCCCAACCGAGCCACACTGGCCCGGCTACCTTCAGCATTATTCTAACTACAACCCTCCCCTCGTATAAACCCTGTGGCCTCATAGTTTGCCCTTTCTTCCAAACTAATCCGTGTTTATACCCGCCCCAACCCAATCTGTCACACACATCCAATTGGAGGACTGGGTGGAAATTTCATACCCAATCCCCGGCCATCTCGAAGTCCCGCCCCATCCCACCCCTTTACCTTGACTCGCCTCAATCCCGCAGAACTAAGCAGGCCCCACACCTCCACCTGCCCAGTCCAGTCCCTGATCCCGGCAGCCTTCAGAGCCAATCGCGCCCCGAGTCCCGACACGACATCCAGATGCGCCTTAGTCTAGCCCCCGTGCTCCCTCCAGCTCTGCACTTTTCCCCGCCTCCCTGCCCATTCCCGTCCAGTGCTGGCCAGTCCGGGATCCCGGCCGCACTTCAGCCAATCGGCATTCTGACTCCATTCCCTCGGGTAGGTCCCCGCCCAGGTTTCGCCCCCACCTCCGAATCCCATCCACCAGGCCCTCTGAGCCCAGGCGGGACTCGAGCCCAGGTGGCAGGGTCGTACGGCGAAGGAGGTAAGTGGGTCGCGAGGGGAGCACCTTGGTACAGAGTGAAGATTGCGGTCGGGGCAGGCGGGGTCGGGCCGGAGGGCGCTGCGCGCCTGGCAGGGCTGGGAGGGAGGAAGAGCCGGTCTGTATTTCCTTGAAGACTCGGACTCGCCCTCCTGAGCAGGCAGACCTCGGGGAGGCTGCAGACGGTCTACGCTGGATTTAACAGTTTCCTTTGGAGAGGGAATGACACCGAGGTGACTGGCCTTCTAGGGTGGGACCCTTGATCCCCGATCATCGATTGCCCTTTGTGTTCTTGATGTTGCAGTTTGGGTATTTTGAAAACAGCGTGGCAAGAGTAACACCGACTCGTTTATCCATAACCGGGTTTTTATTTTATTTTTTAAGAAAACAAAGGCAGTTAACCTGCCATATAAGTGAACCTAAAGTTTGTAGTTAACAGTCCAATCTGTTGCTTTTGCAATCCGAGCAGCTCAAGAAGGGGGAGCCCCACACCCAGTTCAGAAATCATTGCTCCACCTCCCCACACCTGGGCTCTCCCCAGGCAAGAATTGGGGCTGCTTGCTCAGGTCCACCCCAGGCACGACTGGTGCAGGTCAATCATTAGAAAGTTTTATCTCACCTTGTGCTAAAACTTAATTCCTGCTACTTCACACGAGTCAGCTATACTTCTTCCCCTTGGAGAAATGTATAATTACACGAATCCCATTTTCACAGAACAGCTTTTCAGCAATTTCACGGTCACATCTCCTTAAGTATTGTGCCACCTAAATATAGCTAATATTTTTCCACTCATACTCCAATGCCATGACTTTGAGGCTTCTTGTTCCCACTGTACTAAACCAGTCAGTACCTCTTCACCTCCTAGATGCCCTCTGCCATGTCAGTGCACCTTATAAATGTTCTGGACGTACACTGACAGGTAGAGCATGAAGTGTAGATCATCTTTCCTTTGGTCAGACTCTTACTAGTGGCACTAGCCCTTTTTTGCAGTCCCTCACATTAAACCTTCCTTACGCTTTCAATTAACCTGAATGTTCTGGAGTTTGTCAAATGAACTAAATCTCTTCCTACCTCTCTCCCCCATATATACAGTGGTTGTAAGTGATCATTTGGATCTAAGTTCAGAGCTTCAGTCTTCACAATTCGTTTTGACTACCTTGCTTACATTTTAGCTCTGGATTGTACCCCCAACACTTCACCAGCCTTCTCAGCTTCAGGTCACCCTCAAATCTGCCATGCATACTTTTTGTATCCTCATTGTAAACAATCTACTCCAGTGATAATAGTTTAATTTTCTATTGGTCATGCTTCTGAATATGCCATAATCAGGTTTCCTAGATCACCCTGATTCACAGTTCCCTGTTTTTGTTGTTTTCCCCCACAGAACATTGTTCTAAAGGAGAAACTAGAAAAATAGAGTGAAAATATTGTTTAGAATTAAAAGCCATATGGTTTTTTATTTTTCTCTCACTTTTCAATAATATCCAATTTTGTTTGTTTGTTTACCTTATTGTTGAATATACATTTGGAATGTTAATTACATTAGAAAAGTGCTGCTTAAAATGTGTTTATTTAAAATGCAGGAAAAATTAGCTGTAGAGGTTCTGAATCAGTACCTGTCCGTCTGCTTAGGTTTCTCTGGAAGCATTTTTTCATCTATTGCCCATTGCCCTCACAATTCCTTTCACAATGAGATAGCCTAGTGAGAAGGAAAGAGAGCCCAGGTCTGAATATTGAGGAATTCTGTCATTATATGACAGGTTAAGGAGAGGTAGGAAGAAAATGAGGGGTTGTCATATATCAAAAGCTAAGAGAACATGGCGTTTCCAGGGGGAGACCCGGCTTGACCAGCAGTATCTAAAGCTACAGAGAGCTCAAGGAAAGTGAGACTCACAGAATGTCCACTGGATTTCACAATATGGAGGTCAAAATTGACCTGAGCAAGAGCTGTCTCTATGGTGTAAAGGGTACAAAAGGCACACCTATCCTCCTACTGAGGAGTATAGATTGAGGAAAGGGGACGGCCGATAAAATATCTTTTTTTTTAAGTTTTGTTTTTGAGATCACCCTTCTTGCCTCTGCTGTTTTTCATTTGCCTTTAACTCCAAATAATCATTATGCTTAGTGGTATATTTGGGGCTGGTATATTCTGCCATTCTTCATCTATAAAATATAGTAGAAATGCTAGAGAAAGTTGATGTTCAATTTGAGATTAATAACCATGAGCTTGTGGTGAAACCAATCCTATCCTGTGTGACTTTCTCCAGCAGTCCACAGCTTCATGGGTCATAGGAAAAACAGACACTGCAGTTGAGTTCATCCAGAGCTAGTATTTTATAGACAGGGGGTAGGACATTGTCAAGAACATCACTGAAATGGTGGAACTGGCATCTAAATTGGGGGGAAAAGGAAGGCAAGGGCTGATTGGGCAAAAGAAAGGCAGCCTCCTAGAGATCTTGATAATATTGAAGAAGAACAATAGTTGGGATAATTAAGAAAATTAAAAGGACAGGTGGTTTATAGTCAAAGAGCAGAATTCTTCAATTATTTTGGGACTAGAGGCCCGATGCATGAAATTCGTGCAAGAGTAGGCCTTCCTTCCCCCAGCTGCCGGCACTGGCTTCCCTCTGGCACCCAGGACCCGGGCTTCCCTCCGGCTGCTGGCACCTGGGACCAGGGCTTCCCTCACAGCCCCAGCTTCGTCCGGAAGGTCATCCAGGAGGATGGCGGTCTAATTCGCATATTATGCTTCTTATTATAGATTAGACCAGGTTGAGGTAATGGGAAAGTGCAGGGTATGACTGTAGGATAGACTGACTAAGGTAGAATGAAGGAGAAGAGCAATGAACATGGGAATATCAGTTGTTGGATGGGTCATCTTTGAAGACATTGAAATTACCTGGGTGATCTCAGGTCTTAGAGTTGAGAAGAAAACTGTATGCTCAGTGACAAAATCCTTAATGAATGACTGAGAGTTAACAGCAAGTCAGGAGATAACATCAGTAAGGCACATGAGGGGAATAACTGTCTAGCAGTGATAAAATGGGCCAAAAAGAAGAGGTAGGTGGAGCATAGAAGAACAAAAGCCAACACTGAGGAATATAGAAGTGGTACCATTGGGGGAAACAAGATTTGAGTTCAAGCAAGGAGGTGCAGGGAACACTCTGAGAACACAAAGATGTAATAGAATTGAATGATTATGATGCAGCTATTCCAGAAGATATAGTGGAAGGTTTGGCAAGTGGATGAGAAATGAAGAGCTGGGTCATTTGCCAGGGCAGTTCATTTCATTGTGGAGGTAATGTGCTGTCAAAGACAGACCAAGGAGAAGGTGTGGGATTTCGGCCTTGGGATTTCCAGATGAAACGGGTGGATTTAGTGTCAACTCCCTTAGGATAATAGGTACTGGGGCCTGGTGACCAGAGGGCATAGCTCACCCAACCTGGAGTGAAGTCTCCTAAGAGATACAGTCTAAATTCATGCATGGCCAGCCAGCGACTTCAGTGCCTTGTGAGATTATCTTCAAACCCAGGATTCATTTATTCATCTGTTTTGAAATAACAAGGCTCAACAAGAGTCAGTGACTTGTCTGAAGATAGAAAGCTCTTTTTATAAAAATATCAAGAATAAGGATTAGAATCCAGATATCCTGATTCCTAGTCCTGTTTTCCCCCATTTTATCTCAAGAAGGAAGAAGAGGTTTCTTTCATTTGTCCACTTGCAAGAAAGCATTTTGCTTAACACCAAAGAAATTAGGCTGAATTTAAATAGATGTTTATTTGCTGAAAAAAAATTGTTCTAAATCAAATAACTCCATGATAATGAATGAAGACTGCTCAGTATAGTTCCTATTATTTGGTAATTTTCCTTAAAACTATCCCTACTGCCTAACTCAGTTAATGTTTTACTCCTGAACCGAACAATTAGTGACACAAGAATAGGCACGTCTTGATTTAAGAAAATCTGGCCTTGAACTTGAAAAACATAAAACATAAGGAATAATTTGTTGCTTTATGAAAGGAATCAATATTTTATAACAGACTTATAAATAATCCAATTAAATCATTAATTTATTATGTGATTTATGTATTCATTCAGTCATTTAATACTTTTATTTACCAAATGCCAGAGAATACAGTGGCAAATTAAATATACCTGTTCATGGAGTTTATGTTTTAAATTTATGAATAAGTGAGTGAGTGGCCAGCCACACAAACAAATAAACAAATAAAAAAAGTGCTTGCTGAGAATTAAAATAGGCTCATGTGATATAGAGTGGCTAAGAGGCTGTCATATAAGCTGAGATTTTAATCACATGCTCAGGATTTTATATATTTCACTTTTTAAGAAACATTCAATGACATATCATTTTTTATATAGAAAGCTTTCTGTAGCCTTAACATTTGGTAACAAAGAGATTCATAGCTAGCTTCAGTGGATCCTTTGAGTTCTTAGAATCCATCTCTTTTTAAAAGTTTGATCAGAGATAGAGGAAATGCCATCCCCTAATACAAAATTCGCAGGGCAAAAATCTCATGAGAAGTGTCTGTTTGCCTGAGTGTGGCAGTATATAACAACAGAATTTCATATTGCTTTGATCTCCCTACCCATGATGGATAATGATTTCCTTACAAGTAGAGAAATAACTCAGAATGCATGCCAGTTCTGTAACTGGAACCTATTGAAATGCCTTGCTAGTTATAGAATTGTTGAGGGAAGTACCATATGAGAAAATAACTTACAATTCATTCATATATTTATATTTACCAGGAACTGATATAATTCTTTTCAAGCCACTTTCTACATAACTTCCTAAAGTTTTTAAAAACTGTACTGTTACAGATTGTGCTTTGCTAGTGACTGTTATCTAGACAATTATGAATAGTTTTTAGACTGAGAAATTCTGTATTTTAACTGCTAATAATGGAACTTTTACTTAATGCTCTTCACTAAGTTAGAGCCTTATTTTTTGAATTCACAGTATCCTTACAGATGTCTAGATTAAAATAACATATGCATAAATTTATAAAAGAGGGTTTTATTAGAAATGATTGTAGTGATAAGAGATTTATCATAGAGAAGAAAAAACTATCAAAACATTTTATATATATTTGTTATGAGCTACGGTCTATCAGCTAGCTATAACTATCTGATAGCAATGTAAATAGCATATACTCACGCCCTTTAAAACTTTTTCTTTCATCCTGTAGCATGTTTTTGGCTCAGAGGAGACTCTGCTCCCTTGGCAGTAGAGCTAAATTCCTGAAGACGATTTACTCTTCAAAAATCTCCAGACTCTCCACTTCTGCTGTAAGTATTGCTTACAGATAAATTATTGTACATATTCCATGATGTCAAAAAAGTACAACTTTTCAGGTGTTGTTTTTTTTTTGAAACTGACATTTGCTGCTACTGCTTGCCTGTCTGTGTATCAGGCATAGTATTGAGCCTTGTGGATTCATGATCTCATTTTATCTTTACAGAACTCTTCAAGTTATAAATTGTTTCATTCCTATCTTACAAATGAAAAAGCGGAGGCTTAGAGAGGTTTAGTAACTTGTCAAAAGTCACATAGCTTGTAAGTGTCATAACCAAGATACCATACTCACCCTTGTCTAGCTCTCAAACTCTAAAGGGGGGCTCTGTATACTTAAGAAAGGATGTTATAGTGACTATAAGTACAGGCCTTGTGACTTCAAGATTACAGGAAGTATGGCAGATTAAGGACCAGGTTATATGACATCATGGAAAAGCAAACAGAACTTTTTGTTACTTCCATGACTATCATAACTGAGGGTAGATAACTGAGCCAGTTTCTTCAACAAGTCAGTGGCATGAGAAAAAGGGCTGTTTTGGAAGGATTGCAGTGAGATGAAAAGAGGCTTAAGAACCTCAACCACCAAAACAACGTGTTGACCTTGTTTAGGGACTCTGTTCATTCAATCAAAATGTAAAAAGATATTTTTAAAGATAATCGGAGAAATACGAATATGTATTGGGTATTAGATGATACAGAGGAAGTATTGTTAATGGGGTGTGATAATGACATTGACGTTGTATAAGAAACTGTCGATATTTTTTTTAGAGATACATGCCAAGTATAGGTGGGTGAAATGAATTAAGGTCTAGGATTTGCTTTAAAATCACTCAGCAATCAAAATTAAAAAGGGAAAAGATGAAGCCAATTAGGCAAAATCTTGACAATTATTCTAGGTAACATGTATATGTGTGTTTTAAATTATGTTGAATCATATAAAATTGTCATTTTGTAGGTCAAAAATGGGTAAATATCGGCAGTTCTATATTGTTCAAGCTAATAACAATCTTAACTTTTATGTAAGATTGAAATTTCATTAAAACTATCAACAACTTCTTCCTTTATGTGTAAATACTGTGATTGTCTTTGGTTTTATCTCTCATCTTTGTTATCACCACGGCTACTTAGTTCAGGCCCTCCATGCAGAGGTTGAAGTCAAGGAAGTGGTACCATCACTCAGGGTGATCAGATTAAGGCAGTTATTATTAATTATAATTAATTGGCTGGCTGTACAGTTTTCTGCAGAGCTTAGTTAGAATTGGCATACCCAGGACCCATCCTGAGCGAATCTCACTCTATAAGTCTGGAGTGTATTTTGAAAAAATTTTCCAGGTGATTCCAGTGTACATCCCAGGTCACAACCAATGACAATGCTTTATTCATATTTGCAGATTATCTGGGATAGAATTCAGCCCTTTCTATCTTTAACAGTAACATCAGAAAGGTCTCTTCATTTCATCATCGCCTTTGCATTTAAAACAGTCACACAGATACCCCTGGCCTATGTAGCTCAGTTGGTTGGAGCGTAGTCCCATGCACCAAAGTCTTTCGGGTTCAATTATGGGTCAGGACACATACCCAGGTTTTGGTTTCGATCACCTGTCAGGGCACGAACAGGAGGCAGAACGATGTGTGTGTGTGTGTGTGTGTGTGTGTGTGTGTGTGTGTGTGTGTCTCTCCCCCTCCCCCCCCTGCTCCTTTCACCCCCACTTCCTCTATCTCTAAAATCAATTTTTAAAAAATAGTCACAGTGTTCTTCCTGCTATTAGGCAAATGAAAAAGCAGACTGATCAGTGTTTTAGAGTAGTAGTGATAAGTTTAAGTCAAGAACAACTTACCAGAACCAGCCTGAATACTTACTTACTTTAAATCTGTTTTTACTAGAAAATCCTCCTCATCCACACCATTAATATCATTGAAAACTTACTATAGCCCTGGCCGGGTAGCTCAAGCTCAGTTGGTTAGAACCTCATCCAAATGCACCATGGTTGTGGGTTGATATCTGGTCAGGGCACATACAAGAATCAACCAATGAATGCATAAATCAGTGCAACAACAAATTGATCTCTCTCTCTCTCTCATCAATTTTAAATAAATAATATTTTGGGTGTTAAGGGAAAAAATTACTGCTGTATAGTAAGAAAAGAACCAAGATGAGCCCAGGATGAAAATCACTATCTGCCCCCTGTTTGGGAGATCACATTTATATTATCCTCTGGTGCCAGAAAGCCAAAGAACTAACTACAGATGAGAGAGAGACGGATGAGTGGGTGGGTGGGTGGGTGGGTGGGTGGATGGATGGTTGGGAGGGAAGAGAGAAGGAAGGAGGAAGTATTTGTTCTTGAGAGGTCTCATGGAGCACCAATTCCTAGGACCTAATAGTATCACCCTTTATTAGACCAGTCTTCATGTAAGGTTTAGAGCTCGGCTGGGCTGTGAGGGGCTCTGCATAGGCTTTCTCCACATCTAGCTTTATGTCTCTTCTGGGTATAAGTGCCCAGTGGAAACTACCTGTCTCTCTGTCTCAAGTCCAAATTTCCACAAATTGCCCTGATTGGTTTAATCTGACTGTCACATGGAGATGGAGAAGCAAATGTTTAGTAAATAAATATTTGCTGGGTTGTGTTTAACAGTGGGATACAGACAGGACTTTAATCAAAGCCTGCTAGGTTCCTCCCCATCTACCACACTTACTTTATATTAAACTAGTTATTTATATAGTTTATTTATGATATTTCCCTTCCTGGAGCAGGTCCTCTGTCTAAATTCTTTTAGGCAGTTTGGGGGGAAGTCAAAGGTTTTTCCTAAGTCTTCCTTTTCTTAAAAAGAACCTGAATCAATATCCCAAAGGCGTATTTGGGGGTGGCTAACTCTGCCTCCTCTCAACTCAGTTTCCTAGTATTCCAACTGTGTATTCACCTACTCTATTAGCTGGCAGGTTTAAGGGAAACCTTGTTCTCAATCAGCTTGTTTCTCTAAAGTTTCTGATGATGGTGATTTTCAGAAAAAGGCAGAATCATGACGCATACAAATATAAAAATGAGCATGTATTAAATATTATTATTTTATATATGAAATGCGAGAGAATAAAGCAGAAGTTATCAGTTCCAAGGGCAAGTCAAAAGCAAAAATTTTTATGTAATAAAGAAATTGAATTGCAAATGAAGGCAAAACCGGTTTTCCACAGGTTGGAGGGAAGTCAGTCAAAAACTCTTGAACCTGATTTGCATGCCTACCAATTACTCTCAATTTGCAAAGATGTAAAATATCTCAAAGCCCAATTCTTGTCCACTAGATCTGCCAGGCTGTACTACATCCACTGCATAGTTTTCCATTAAAGTACAATTTTTTTCTACAACATATTATCTCTTAGAGGGGATCCAAATTCCTCTTTCACTCATTTGTTTAGTCAACAGATACCAAAGAGCTATAACATCAAGCACAAGTAATTGTAAAATAAAGCAATTAAGTATGTGTTGCTTAAAGTTCCCAGTTAAATGTGTGCGCCTTTGAGTTCATTATAATTGGATTTTCCCCTTGCTTGTCTTAAGTCTACTGCCCTACTTTGCATTTCCACTTCAGAGTTTTCTGTTCTTCCACCATTACTCAAACATTCTGTTATTTTCCTATGCCATCTAGTGGCAGAAGAATGCAATTGTCTGTTTTTAATGAGTAGTCCTACTTTGGAAAACATCCAAAATCTGAGATAAATCGATTAGTCTGCTGCTTGAGGAGCATTTTGTCCAAAAGGAGAAAGAAGACATGATTTCAGAAAACCGTGGCCACTCTTTTTAAATTTTTTAACTTTTACTAGACTATTTTTAGAGCATTATAGGTTCAGAGCAAAATTGAACAAACATGATAGAGTGCTGGTATATGTCCCTGAATCCTGACATATATAGCCTCCCCCATTCACAATATCTGCCACCACGGTGGTACATATCAATGAACTGACAATGACATATTATTGTCACCCTATGTCCATAGTTTTCACTTTTGGAATAGAACATTCTAAGGGTTTTGACAAATGTACAATGACATGAATCCACTACCTTGGTAGCTTTTTATTTTATTGCTAGAGGCCCGGTGCATGAATTTGTGCACCAGTGGGGTCCCTCGACCTGGCCTGTGGGATCGGGCTGAAACCAGCTCTCCAACATCACCCAAGGGGTCCTGGATTGCGAGAGGGCACAGGCCAGGTCAAGGGACCCCACTGGTGCACAATCAGGGCCGGGAAAGGACATGGGAAGTCGGACATCCCTCTCACAATCCAGGACTGCTGGCTCCCAACCGCTTGCCCGCCTTTGCCTGATTGCCCCTAACCGCTTCTGCCTGCCAGTCTGATCACCTCCTAACCACTCCCCTGCCAGCCTGGTCGCCGCCTAACTGCTCCCCGGCCGGCCCGATTGCCCCTAAATGCCCTCCCTTGCTGGCCTGGTCACCCCTAACTGCCCTCCTCTGCTGGCCCGGTCACCCCTAACTTCCCTCTCTGCTGCCCTGATCGCCCACAACTGCCCTCCCCTGCAGACGTGATCTCCCCCAACCGCCCTCCTCTGCTGGCCTGGTCACCCCTAACTGCCCTCCCTGCTGGCCTGATCACCCACAACTGCCCTCCCCTGCAGGCCTGGGTCCTCCCCAACTGCCCTCCCCTGCTGGCCTGGTCTCCCCCAACTGCCCTCCTCTGCCGGCCTGTTCACCTCCAACTGCCCTCCTCTGCTGGCCTAGTCACCCCTAAGTGCCCACAACTGCCCTCCCCTGCAGACCATCTTGTGGTGGCCATCTTGTGTCCACATGGAGGCAGCCATCTTTGACCACATGGGGGTAGCCATCTTGTGTCTTGGAGTGACAGTCAATTTGCATATTACTCTTTTATTATATAGGATTTTACTGAATTTATTGGGGTGACACTAGTTAATAAAAGTATATGGGTTTCAGGTGTATAATTCTATAATACATCATCTGTATATTATATTATGTGTTCACCACCCCAAGTCAAGTCTCCTTCCATCATCATTTATCCCCCCTTTACCTTCTCCTACCTCCCTCCCCATCCCCACTCCCCCTAGTAATACTGTTTTCTACAGAATTTGGGGGTTTTTTTTGCTTAATGCCTTTACCTTTTTTATCCAGCCCTCCAACCACCACCCCTCTGCTAGCAGTCAATCTGTTCTCTGTATCTATGAGTCTGTTACTTTTTGTTCTTCAGGTTTCATGTATAAGTGAAATCATATGGTATTTGTTCTTCTCTGACTTGCTTATTTGACTTAGCACAATACTCTCCAGGTCCATCCATGTTGTCACAAAGGGCAAGATTTCTTTTTTTGCAACCTAGGAGTATTTCATTGTGTAAATGTACCACAGCTTTTTTATTCACTCATCTACTGATGGGTACTTGGGCTGCTTCTATATTTTGGCTGTTGTAAATATGGTAAAGTAGCAATGAACATAGGAGTGGATATATACATTTCTTCAAATTAGTATTTTGGGTTTCTTCAGATATATTTCCAGAAGTGGAATCGCTGGGTCATAAGGCAATTCCATTTTTAATTTTTTCAGATAACTCCATACTGCTTTCCATACTGGCTGCACCAATCTGCATTTCCACCAACAGTGCATGGGGTTCTCATATTTCCACCTCTTCGCCAATACTTGTTGTTTGTTGATTGATTGATGATAGCCATTCTGACAGGTATAAGGTGATAAGTTCTTTATAATTTTTGGATATTAATAATTTATGAAATGTATCATTGACAAATATGTCCTCCCATTCAGTGGGGTTGTCTTTTCATTTTGTTGATGGTTTCCTTTCCTGTGCAAAATCTTTTTAGTGTGATGTAGTCCCATTTGTTTATTTTTTCTTTTGTTTCCCTTGCCTGAGAAGATATATCAGAAAAAAATATTGCTACAAGAAATGTCTGAAGCAATAGATTTTATGGCTTCTATTTGCTTCTAGTATTTTTATAGTTTCCAGTCTTATGATGTTATCTCTTCCAATCCATGAACACAATATTAGTATATGCTTCCACTTATTTGTATGTTTCAATTTCTTTCTTCATTGTCTTATAATTTTCCAAGTATAGGTTTTTTACATCCTTGGTTAAATTTATTCCTATGTATATTTTGTGTTTTTGTTGTTAATCCTCCCCCGAGGATATATTTTCCATTGATTTTTACAGAGAGTGGAAGTGGGGGAGAGGAGAGAGAGAAACATTGATTGATTGCCTCCCACACACACCCTAACTAGGGCCAGGGAATGAACCTTCAACTGAGGTACATGCCCTGGACAAGAAATCGAACCCAAGACCCTTCAGTGTATAGGCTGATGCTCTAGCCATTTAGCACACTGGCCAGGGAAGTATTTTATATTCTTACTAGAGGCCTGGTGCACAAATTCATGTATGGGTGGGGTCCCTCGGCCTGACCAGCGATCGGACCAATCAGGGCTGTAGGAGGTTGGCCAGCCAGCCTGATCGGGGCCATCGGGGCCAGCCAGCTAGGGAGAGGGGCTGTGGGAGGTTGGCTGTGGGAGTGCACTGACTATCAGGGGGCAGCTCCTGCATTGAGCATTTGCCCCCTGGCGGTTAATGCACATCATAGCAACCAGTTGTTCTGCTGTTCCGTCGGTCACTTAGGCTTTTTTTTTTTTTTTTTTTTTTTTTATCTTTCAAGTTTTTATTTAAGGGCACGGATTCAGGATGGATTTTATATCTTATTGAAAGCAGCCACGTCCATGGACTGCACATAGTCCTCAAAAGCAGTGATCTGCTCCTCCAGCATGTCTGTTCCAACTTTATCGTCTTCCTCTACACACTGTATTTGAAGCTTTTTAATTCCATACCCCACTGGAACCAGTTTAGAAGAGCCCCAGACCAAGCCATCTGCTTGAATGCTCCTGACACCTTCCTCTAATTTTGCCATATCTGTCTCATCATCCCAAGGTTTCACATCTAATAAGATGGAAGACTTGGCAACAAGTGCAGGTTTTTTGGCCTTCTTTGATTCATACTGTGCAAGGCGTTCTTCTCTTAGCCTCTTTGCTTCTTTGCTTTCCTCCTCGTCGTCAGACCCAAAGAGGTCAATGTCGTCGTCGTCGTCTTTACTGTCCGCAGCTCCGCTTCCTGTGGTGTCTTCCACATTAGCAGGGCCATACTTGCCCAAAGCTTTCTTCACTCAGGGCAGGCTGGCTTTCTCCTTCTCGTAAGACTTGATGTGATTGTACCAACGAAGGGCATGGCACAGGTCGGCAGTTGGTGGGCCGACCTGTGCCATGCCCACGTCTGCCACGTCTGCTTGGGATGGCACGTACCCCTCGATGTAGCTCTTGTCCGCCAGGTAGTTGTTGAGCACCTGGAGGCCGGAGGGGCTTTTGAGGTCTCCAAAGCCTATGGCATTGGCTGACCCGGGAGCTGGGCAGCAGCAGAGGAAAGCGGCTAGGCTTTTATATATATGTAGATTGGTGCAATTGTAAAAGGAATTTTTTTTCTTTGTTTTCCTTCCTGGTAGTTCTTTATTGGTATATAGAAATGCAACTGGCCCTGGCTGATGTGGCTCAATTAGTTGAGCTTAGTTCCATCCACCAAGAGGTTGCCGGTTTTATTCCTGGTCTAGGCACATACCCAGGTTGCAGGCTTCATTCTCAGTAGGGGGTGTGCAGGAGGCAACTGATTCATGTTTCTCTCTCTCATTGACATTTCTCTCTCTCAAATAAATTTTAAAAATTCCAAAAAAAAATGCAAGTGATTTGTGGATATTTATTTTGTATCCTGCTACTGTATTCAATTCATTTGTCAGTTCTAGTAGTTTTTTGGTGGTTTATGATTCTCTATTTACAGTATCATGTCATCTGCAAATAATGACAGTCTTACTTCCTTTCCAAATTGAATGCCTTTGATTTCTTCTTCTTGTCTGATTGCTGTGAAAGGACTTCCAGTACTGTCCTATATAATAAAAGCCTAATATGCAAATTGTCCCTGTGACCGAGAGTTCAACCGCTCGCTTTGATGTGCGCTGACAACCAGGGGGCAGCGCGGAACATGGTGGGCATCAGTGACACACTGCGACCTCTCGCTGGTTACCTAGGGGCGGGGATGACGGGGACAGAGGTGTGATGAGAATGCAGGGTGTCCACTGAGCTCACTCTCCCTCTCCCTGCTACCCTCCCTTGGGATTCCAGGGCTCATGTGCTGGGGAAGCCCCTGCGCTCAGGTGAGCCTGCCCCATACCTGCACAGCCTCTTGCAGGTGAGCTGGGCTGCAGCCACTGGGTCCGCAGGGGCCGGTTGGGCTCCCCGTGGGTTCACACAGGAGCCAGTCTGCGAGGCTGGCCAGGAGAGAGCACGCTCCCACCTGGCTTACATGCAGCGCTGTTGGGCAGCCCAGAGGCCCACACTGTGCCCCAGCCCATGGCATCAGCTGCGCTCACTGCATCTCTGCCTGGGGATTCAGGCGCCTTGACTCAGGCAGAGTCGGGGCAGGAGGCCTGGGGGCCGAGGGGCTGCCCAGACGCTTGCACTTTGATTGCTGACCAGGCCTAGAGATTGCACCTGTGCACGAATTTCATGCATCGGGCCTCTAGTGTTGAATAAGAGTGGTAAAAGTGGACATCCCTTTCTTATTCCCAATCTTAAGGGAAATGCTTTTAGTTTTTGTTCATTGAATATGATGTTGGCTGTGGGTTTGTCATATATGGCCTTTATTATGATGAGGCATGATCCCTCCATTCCCACTTTGCTGAGAGTTTTTATCATAAACTAGAGGCCTGGTGCATGAAAATTCATGCACTGGAGGTGGGGTCCTTCAGCCCGGCCTGCACCCCAGGAGCCCTCAGGAGCAGGAGGCGACCCGGCAATCAGGGGAAGGCAATGCCCATCACACCTCTGCTGCTGCCACTGCCGGTAGCGCAAGCTTTGGCTGGCCCTGGTTACCTGAGCCTCGGACAGCCTTGGGCGGCTGGGCAACTGCCATTAAAGGCGCGCCTGCACCTTGGGCCAGCCCTGGGTGGCTGAGGATCTGAGGGGACTGGGGGACTCCGGAGGCAGGCGGACCTGGTCTTGTTGCGCACCTGCAGCCCCAGCGGGGCTGAGGGGACTGGGCGCCACCATTTTGTGGCTGTGGGCACCGCCATCTTTGAGGGTGTGGCAGTCAATTAGCATATTCCCTCCTTATTGGCTGTAGGTGCCACCATCTTTGTGATGATGTGAGAGTCAATTAGCATATTCCCTCTTTATTAGATAGGATGGGTACTAGATCTTATCAAATGCTTTCTTAGCTTGATTGATAGATATAATCATGTGATTTTTGTCATTCATTTTATTTATGTGGTATATGACATTTTTTTATTTATTTATGGATATTGTACCAATCTTGCATCCCAGAAATAAATACCACTATATCATGGTGTATGATCTTTTCAATATATTGCTGGATCTGGATCAAAATATTGCTAATATTTTGTTAAGAATTTTAGCATCTATATTCATCAGGAATGTTGGCCTATAATTGTATTTCCTTGTAGTGTCTTTATCTGGTTTTGGAATTAGGATAATGCTGGCCTCATAAAATGAGCTTGGGAGACTTCCCTTCTCTTAAATTTCTTGGAATAGTTTGAGAAGAATAGATACTAGTTCTCCTCTGAATGTTTGGTAAAAATCTCATGTGGAGTATTTGGTCCAGGACTTTTGTTTGTTAGGAGGTGTATGTTTTTTTTTTTCCCCAGCATCCGTTTTATTGTTTATAATTAGTCTATTCAGATTTTCTGACTCTTTCTGATTTATTTTTTCAAGATTTTATGTTTCGGAGAATCCAAGATGGCGGCGTAGGTAAACACCTAAACTGCTGCCTCGCGCAACAATTTCAAAAATTCAACTAAAAGACAAAACGTCTATCACCCAGAACCACAGGAAAGCTGGCTGAGTGGAAGTTCTACAACTAGAAGGAAAGAGAAAAGAGCATCTAGACGTGCACAAGCGCTGAAAAGCTGAGGGAAGCAGCCAAAATGAGGAGACAAAGAAACATGTCACGAATGAAAGAAACGGAGGAAAGCAAACTACTGGATGACATAGAGTTCAGAACCACATTTATAAGGTTACTCAAGAATCTTCTTAAAACCGCTGAGAAACTTGATGAGACCTTCAAGGAGCTTAATGAGAATGCCAAAAAAATGGAAAAGGATCAGTCAGAAATGAAGCATACACTGTCTGAAATAAAGAATATACAGAAACTCAACTGTAGATCAATGTACCCTAAGAATCAAACCAAAGATCTGAAATATGTGGAAACAAAAAACATCCAACCAGAAAAACAAAAAGAAAAAAGAATCCAAAAATATGAAGATAGTGTAAGGAGCCTCTGGGACAACTTTAAGCGAACCAACATCTGAATTTTTGGGGTGCCAGAAGAAGGGAGAGCACAAAATATTGAAAACCTATTAGAAGAAATAATGACAGAAAACTTTCCCTGCCTGGTGAAAGAAATAGATGTACAAGTCCAGGAAGCGCACAGAACCCCATACAAGAGGAATCCAAAGAGGACCACACCAAGACACATCATAATTAAAATGCCAAGGGCAAAAGACAAAGAGAGAATATTAAAAGCAGCAAGAGAAAAACAGTTAATTACCTACAAGGGAGTACCCATACGACTCTCAGCTGATTTCTCAACAGAAACTATGCAGGCCAGAAGGGAGTGGCAAGAAATATTCAAAGTGATGAACAGCAAGAACCTACAGCCAAGATTACTCTACCCAGCAAAGCTATCATTCAGAGTTGAAGGTCAGATAAAGAGCTTCACAGACAAGAAAAAGCTAAAGGAGTTCATCACCACCAAACCAGGATTACATGAAATGCTGAAGGGTATTCTTTAAGGAGAGGAAGAAGAAGAAAAAGGTAAAGATAAAAATTATGAACAACAAAATGACATCAAATACATACCCACCAACAAGTGAATCTAAAAATCAAGTGAATGAAAAATCTGAAGAACAGAATGGACTGGTGAATATAATAGAATCAGGGACATAGAAAGGGAGTGAACTGACGATTCTCAGGGGAAGCAGGTGTGAGGGGTGCGAGAAGAGATTGGACAAAAATCTTACTCCTATGGATGAAGACAGTGGCGGGGGGTAAGGGCATGGGGTGGGGTGGGGAATCAGGTGGAGGGGAGCTATGGGGGGAAAAAAAGAGGAACACCTGTAATAATCTGAACAAAAAAGATTTAATAAAAATAAATAAATAAATAAATAAATAAATAAAAAATAAAGCAAAAAAAAAAAAAAGATTTTATGTTTCTAGGAATTTATCCATTTCACCCAGGTTTCCAGTTTGTTGGCATATAGTTGTTTATAGTGTTTTCTTACAATCATTTGTATTTTTGTGGTGTCAGTTGTTATTTCTCCTCTTTCATTTCTAATTTTATTTGTTTGGGTACTCTCTTATTTTCTCTTGATGAGTCTGGTTAAAGGTTTGTCAGTCTTGTTTATCTTTTCAAAGAACCAGTCTTGGTTTCATTGATCTTTTGTATTGTTGTTTGTTTTTTTACTCCATTTTATTTATTTCTGCTGTGATCTTTATGATTACCTTTCTTCTCTCACTTTGGGCTTTGTTTGTTGTTCTGTTTATAGTTCCCTTACATGTAAAGTTAAATTGTTTATTTCAGATTTTGCTTGCTTCTTGAGGTAGGCCTGTAATGCTATGAGTTTTTCTCTTACGACTACTTTCACTATGTCCCATAGATTTTTGGGTTGTGTTCTCATTTTCATTTGTTTCAGGATATCTTTTGATTTCTTTCTTGATATCATTGTTAACCCATTTATTGTTTAGTAATGTTATTTAGCCTCCATGTGTTTGTGTGTTTTGTAGTTTTTTTCTTGTGATTGATTTCTAGTTTCATATCATAATGGTCAGAGAAGATGCTGGATATTATTTCAATCTTCTTAAATATATTGAGACTTATTTTGTGTCCCAACATGTGGTCTATCTTTGAAAATGTTCTATGTGCACTTGAAAAAAATGTACATTCTGCTTCTTTAGGGTGAAATACTCTGAAGATATCAATTAATTCCATCTTGTCTAGTGTATCATTTAAGGCTGCTGTTTCCTTATTGATTTTCTTTCTGGAAAATATATCCATTAATGCCAATGGGGTGTTAAAATCCCCTACTATGACTTTATTACCGTTAATCTCCCCCTTTATGTCCATCACGATTTGCTTTATATATTTAGGTGCTCCTATGTTGGGTGCATAAATATTTGCAAGGGTTATATCCACTTGTTGGATTGATCCCTTTAACATTAAGTAGTGTTCTTTCTTGCTCTTACTATAGCCTTTATTTTAAAGTCTAGTTTTTCATGATAATGTATTGCTTTTCTTCATTTCCATTTGCATGAAATATCTTTTTCCGTCTCTTCTCATTTAGTTGGTGTGTTTCTTTCATTCTGAGGTAGGTGTCTTGTAGACAGCATTTGTATGGGGTTCTTTTCCTTATCCATTCAGCTACCCCATATCTTTTGATTAGAATATTTAAGCCATTTACATTTAAATTTATTATTCACAGGAATGTATTTATTGCCATTTTATTCTTTTAGCTGTTTCTCCTTCTTAAAGAAGAACCTTTAACATTTTTAATAATATTGATTTGGTGGTAATGAACTCCTTTAGCTTTTGTCCAAGAAGCTCTTTATTTCACCTTCAATTTAAATGATAGCCTTGCTGGATAGAGTACTCTTAGTTGTAGATCCTTGTTTTTGATCACTTTGAATATTGCATACCAATCCCTTCTGGCATGAAATGTTTCTATTGAGAAATTAGCTGACGGTCTTATGGGAGCACCTTTCTAGGTAACTAACTGCTTTTCTCTTGCTTCTTTTAGTCTTCTCTTCTTGTCTTTACCTATGCCACTTTAATTATGTTGTGCCTTGGTGTGGGCCTCTTTGGGTTGATCTTGTTCGGGACTTTCTGCACTTCCTGCACTTGTATTTCATTTTTCTTCACCAGGTTAGGGAAGCTTTCAGTCATTATTTCTTCAAATATGTTCTCAGTCCTTTGTGCACTCTCTTCTTTTTCTGGTACCTCTATGATGGGTATGTTGGTATGCTCCATGTTGTCTCAAAGGTCCCTTAATAACATCCTCATTTTTTAAAAATTCGTTTTTCTTTTTTTGATGCTCTGATTTGGTGTTGTCTGCTACATTGTCTTCCAAATCATTGATTCAATCTCTGCTTCACTCACCCTACTATGTATTCCTTCTAGTGTAGTCTTCATTTCAGATATTATATTCTTCATTTCTGACTGGTTCTTTTTTATGGTTTCTATGTCTTTTTTCATGGTACTGTAGTTCTCAGTAGGATCCTTGAGTGTCCTTTTAACCATTCTTTTGAACTTTGTAACTGGTAAATTCTTACCTTCACTTCATATAGCTCTTTTTCTGGAGATTTATGCTATACTTTAATCTGGGGCACATTTTTTTTTATCTCCCCATTTTGACTGCCTCTTTGAATTTATTTCTATGTATTAAATCTGCTATGACTCCCAGTCTTGGTAGGGTGACCTTATGTAGTAGTTGTCCTATGGGACCCAATGGCACAGTCTTCTTGATCATCTGTGCTGGGTGCTCCAGGAATGTCCCTAGTGTGTGTTGTGTGGGCCCTCCTGTTAAAAATGAGTCTTGCCCGGCTGGCGTGGCTCAGTGGTTGAGCATTGACCTATGAACCAGGAGGTTAGGGCATATGCCTGGGTTGCTGGCTTGATCCCCAGTGTGGGGCATGCAGGGGGCAGCCAATCAATGACCCTCTCTCTCCTCATTGATGTTTTTATCTCTCTGTCCTTCTCCCTTACTCTCTGAAATCAATCAATATATATACTAGAGGCCCAGTGCATGAAATTCATGCAGGGAGGGGGGCGGGAATACCTCAGCCCAGCCTGCACCCTCCACAATGAGGGACCCCTCAGGGGATATCTGACTGCCTCTCACAATCCAGGACCACTGGCTCCTAACCACTTGCCTGCCTGCCTGCCTGATCACCCCTAACCCTTCTGCATGCCTGCCTGATCGCCCCTAAATGCTCCCCTACTGTCCTGATCACCCCTAACTCCTCCCCTGCTGGCCTGATCACCCCTAACCACCTCTGCCTCGCCCAACACCCGGGACCCAGGATTCCCTCTTCCGGCCAGTCACAGGCACCCAGGACCCGGGCCAGCTTTGCCCGGGCCGGCCGCAGCCACAGAGGACCATGGGCAGACGGCTTTGCCTGGGCCACAGCCTCTGGTGCCCTGGACCGCAGGGTGGGCAGTTTGTCCCTCTTCTGGGTCACAGCCCCAGCCACTGGTGCCTGGGACTGCAGGGCATGCGGCTTGTCCCTCTCCCAGGCTGGGCCACGGGCACAGCCACTGGCACCCGGAACCGCAGGGCAGGCAGCTTGTTCCTCTCCTGGGCCGCAGCCTGGCTGATCCCCATTCCTCTCCCAGGAGCTCATTTGTGCCTGCTGGTCACCATTCTTCTCTCATGAGCTCATTTGTGCCTGGCTGGTCTCCATTCCTCTCTACCCAGTGTTGAGTGTCTGAGCCATGATAGCATGAGGGCATGATGACCATTTGCATATTAGCTCTTTATTATAGAGAATATATTAAAAAATAAGTCTTGATTGCTGTTGGCCCATTAGTGCATGGGGTCAACCCTCAGGCTGGCTGACTGTGAGGATCAGCCCCAATCACAGTGTATGAGCTGCTGTGCAGGTGCTGATCACACTAAGTGGAATTTGCCTCAGCAGGGCCTGGCACCTGCCAACATCTCCCTTTGGATATGCCACTTGTGAAGCTAATTGTATCCTGCTCTGATGTTGTCTGAAGCGATCCCCTGGGTGTGTTAGTTCTGGGGCATTTTGGGAGGGACTCTGCTGTAGGTCAATGCTAGACACTGCCTATGACTGGCCCAGGGCACCCTATTTGGAACTACAAAGCAATCCAGTTTGTAGCTGTCTTTGTTTGGCCTGGGTGGGTACGGGAAAGAAGCTGCACACCAAGGCTGGCTTTTACCAGCACTGGGCCCAGGGGAAGGTCAGCAAAAGTCCCAAGGAACCCAAGATCCACCTCTGCCTGCCTCTGCCTGCCAGCTGCCTGTTAGACTCAGTCACTGAAAGATCCTCTGGTGGTACTCTAGTTGCATGAAGAAGGTTCTCTGTGAGTCACCAGGTAGAGGAGAGTGGTGTTCACCAGATCTGTACAGGTTCAAACTTGGTGACAGTGCTGTGTATGATACCACTCAGCAACTATCCTAGGGTATACCAAGTCTAGCTGCCACCCATTGGGTGCTCGCACACCTTTGTGGTGGGGTGGGATCTCAGGGAGTCATCAGGGTGAGGCCAGCAGAGTTTTTCAAGCCCAAACAGACTAAGATTTGGTCATATGAAGGGAGGGTTCTGTACCACTCAGGCATGCGAGAGAAAAATTTCCCCGTCCTAGAGGCCATAACTGCCTGTTCTGGAGACTGATATTAGCAGGGTGGGGCTGCAGGGAAGCAGGAGAGAGAGAGATGCTGGTCAGTGGTTATGCCATTTTACATTCTTAACATGGAATGTATAAGAGCTGTAAAAGTTCTATATATATACTGAATAAATCTTTTCTAAGATGTACATGTTGTAAATATTTTCTCCTGGTCTGTGGCACACTATCCTATATAATAAAAGGCTAATATGCAAATTATCCCCTCGGGAGTTTGACTGGGAGTTCAATCGCTCATTATGATGTTCACTGATCACCAGGGGATGGTGCGGAACATGGTGGGTGACCAGTGGCAACAGTAGGGAGCTGAGGGAGCAAGGGAAGGAGGAGGTGGGGAGGCCGGGAGGCAGGGAGCCTGATCAGCCCTGATGGCCGGCCAGGCCTAGGGACCCTACCCATGCATTAATTTCTTGCACCAAGCTCTAGTTTAAGAGACAGTAGAGCCATTGAATGATATTTGGGGGAGGAAAGAAATACAGTTTTTTCCTCTACCCTGCTATGTTTTCTGGCTGAGGCCCTGCAAATTAGACTGACAAAAGTCAGGTTAATAAGCGTAAAAAAGTTTTACTACTATTATTTACTACTAACATGTGCCTGGGTGCATACACAGAGGAGAACTCAGTGGTGAGTCACACTAAGGAGTGATTAGTGGCATCTTAACAAAGAACAATACATTTGTAGAGACAGGACAAAACAAAGGAAGTGGGTTTCAGAATAGTAAATAAAGTTTATTTTAATAAGGATTGTGTTGTAAATTCCTCCAGTGCTCGGCTAAATAAGAGTCTTGAATATTTAAGTGTGTGTGTGTGTGTGTGTGTGTGTGTGTGTATACCATCAAACTTTATATATATCTAAATATGCATACCATCAAACTTTATATGTATATATGATACCTGATCAACCTGAAATATTACCTACCAGTTAAAAGTGAAAATTTTATGACTAATATATACCCTATCTAATAAAAGGGTAATATGCAAATTAACCATCACTCCATCACAAGGATGGCAGCGCCCATAGCCACAAGATGGCGGCACCCAGTCCTCTCAGCCCCACCGGAGTCCCCCAGTCCTGGGGGGATGGCTGCTGAGAGCGGGCAGCATGAGTGGCCTGGCAGAATGCTTGCTTTGTTGCCACGGCGATGAGTTAAACATTCCACCCCAGCTGCAGAGAGCCTCTGGGCAGCGGGCACGGAGCGGCTGGGGGGCTAGGGGGGGGACACGCTTGCATTGTCACCCTGGCAACAAGGCTAGCGTTCTGCACCTGGCCGTGGAGGGCGGGCCTCCCAGCCAGGCTGGGCACGGAACACTTGCATCATCGCTCTGGCAACAAGGCAAGCATTCAGCGCCAGGCCTTGGAGGGCCTCTGGCTGGAGAGGGCAGTTGGGGGCCATGAGGCCAGCAGGGGAGGGCTGTTGGGGGCCATGAGGCCAGCAGGGGAGGGCTGTTGGGGGCCATGAGGCCAGCAGGGGAGGGCAATTGGGGGCCATGAGATCGTCAGGGGAGGGCAGTTGGGGGCAATCAGGCCAGCAGGGGGGAGGGGCAGTTGGGGGCAAGCAGGCCAGAAGGCAGAGTGGTTAGGGGCAATCGGGCAGGCAGGCAGGTGAGCGGTTAGGAACCAGCATTCCCAGATTGTGAGAGGGATGTCCGACTGCCAGTTTAGGCTCGATACCACAGGGATATCCCCTGGCAGTTGGACATCCCCCGAGGGGTCCCAGATTGGAGAGGGTGCAGGCCAGACTGAGGGACACTAGTAAATATATATAGAGAGGCAGAGTCTTCAAAATATATACAATTGAAACCTACATGTGCTCGGGTCCTATAAGAATGGGTAATAGTTTTTTCTTCTTTCCAAACTTTCCTTGTTCTAGCACCATTGCAGTAAACAGTTCAAGACTTAGTAACAATAACCTTGTCTCATGTCTGCCAAGAGTGGCAGCTAGTGGTGATTTCATAGAACTACATTTTTTAGCCTAAAAGAAAAGGGCTTATTATTTCACTAGAAGTTTGTATTTATAACACAGTAGAACAGTATATGTATACCAGCTATTAGTCTCCCTGGGAGCAGAATCCACTTTATAGAATTAGCTAATCCATAAATTATACAGGCTCTATAGATGTGTCATTTTACAGCAGGGACTCATAATTAATTCCCCATAGGATTCCAGGTTTATTTTTATTTCCTAAAACTAGATTTACTCTGGAAAGTAATTCTTAGACTATGACTTTTTGCACCAATTGCTAGGTTTTGATGCCTTTGGATAGTGTGGGGTGTCTTAACATTGTCATCACTGTATTAGTTTCCTTGGGATGTCTTAGCGAAGACTCAGACTAAGTGGCTTAAACCACAGAAATACATTACCTCACTGTTTTAAGGATAGAAATCCAAGATCATGGTATTGGCAGGGTAGGTTCTTTCTGAGGAGTGTGAGGAAGAATCTGTTCCATGCCTCTCCTCTAGCTTTGGGTGGTTTGCTGGCAATCTTTGGTGTCCTTGACTTGTACACACATCACTTCACTCTTCACCTTCATCTTCATGTGGCATTCTCCGTAGCTGTCAGTCTGTCTCCAAATTTACCCTTTATGTAAGGACATCAGTCATACTGGATTAGAGTCTACCCTGATGACCTCATCTTATAACAACTGCAATGGCCCTAGCTGGTTTGGCCCAGTGGATAGAGTGTCGACCTGTGAACAGAAAGGTCCCAGGTTCGATTCCGGTCAAGGGCACATGCCCGGGTTGCGGGCTCAATTCCCACGGGGGGCTTGGAGGAGGCAGCGATCAATGATTCTCTCTCATCATGGATGTTTCTATCTCTCCCTCTTCCTTCCTCTCTGAAATCAATAAAAATGTATTTTAAAAAAACACTGCAATGAGCCAATTTCCATATAAGGTCACATTCTAAGGTACTGGTGTTAGGACTTTCATACCATATAAATTTTGCAGGAGACACAATTCAACCCATAACAACCACCTATCTCATTATACCTCCAGAATTCATTTTTGCCATGTTGATGTCAGGGTAAGTCATGAAACCGCTTTGGCCAATAAAATGTGAGTAGAAGCAATGTGTGTATGTCTAAAAAAAACTTTAAGGAATTTTTTTCTTCTGCTGTGAAACTGCAGTATGGCAGATAGAGGCTATTTCATCAGCCCATGTCACAGGGTGACAGTGACCTGGAACAGAGCAGCAGCTGACCTTTAGTGTATGTGTAACATGAAAAAGAAAGAAAATCGCCCTAGCCACTTTTGCTCAGTGGATAGAGCATCAGCCTGCAGACTGAAGGGTCCTGGGTTCTATTCTGGTCAAGGGTACATGCCCGGGTTGTGGGCTCAATCCCCAGTAGGAGGCATGCAGGATTCCCTTTCATCATTGATGTTTCTATCTCTTTCCCTTTCCCTTCCTGAAATCAATAAAAATATATTTTAAAAAAACATTTTAATTTCAGACATTGCTATGAGAAATGTCTGAAATTAAAAAGGAAGGAAGGAAGGGAGGGAGGGAGGGAGGGAGAGAGGGAGGGAGGGAGGAAGGGAGGGAGGGAGGAAGAAACCTTTATGTTTTTAAGCCACCACAATCTTGGGGTCATTTTTTTAATTAATTTTTTTATTGATTAAGTTATCACATATTTATCCTCATCCCTCCATTCCCATCCCAAACCCCTCCCCATGCATGCCCCCAACCCCCTGTTGTCCGTGACCACTGGTTAGGCTTATATGCATGCATACAAGTCCTTTGATTGATCTCTCCCTCTTACCCCCACCCTCCCCTACCTTCCCTCTGAGGTTTGACAGTTTGATCAATGCTTCCCTGTCTCCGGGTCTGTTTTTGTTCATCAGTTTATGTTGTTCATTATTTCCCTAGGTGAGTGAGATCATGTGATACTAGAAATACACTTATAAGAACCGAAAATGAGACAAGCAATAATGGTTATGCTGAGAGGCAAATGAATCAGTCTGTAGTGAGTCTCTTTCTGGGCCAACAGTTCTTTTGAGTCCCAATTTCAATGTCAAACAGTTCCTTATGTGTACATGTCAGCAATGATATTTCAGTTCTGGATGGTGGAGAAATGGTGGTAATGCAGGTCCGACCCTCTCTGGCTTGATCCTGGGCAACCTGCAGCAACGCACAGCTGCTGACTGCTAGTATGGCAAGGCGTCGTCAGCATCTTCCATCTCTGGACTGTTTCTCTTCTGTCTTCATGGCTGGAGCAGTCCTGTCAATTCTCTCTGTTGCAGGAATCCACATGGTCTTGGAGTCGTTTTCTGAAAATATACAAACATATTCTCGACCAAAAGTTAATAAAGGAATCTTTTCTATAAGTTTGACTTGGGATCCTTTTTCCTTTTTTGCCCAAACGATTTTCCTTTGGCTTGTTTTGACAGCATGTGTGTTTTTCATGGGTGTCTTGCTGTTAGCATTACAAATGAAAGTTAATCTTCTAAAGAAAAATTTTCTAGATGTAATTTACTTACAGGATATTTTTCCTTACATGATATTCTTCTACTATCCCCCCTTTTTTTATTTAAATATTAGGAGGCTTTTGGAAATTTTATAATGTAGTCTTGATAGCTTTTAAATTTTAATTTTTTGCACTAAAATATGGCTGCTTTAGGTTCATTACATGTTATGCACTTTTACCATGAGATGAACTACCAATAAAAATTTTAGTTAACACTTTAGGAACAGCTTTTTGTCCAGTACCATTAATTTTTCTAGAATATTCGCTTATTTCACTTAGCCAATTTAAATTAGTCTGAGAATTTGACTACTATTTTACTGTCAGATTTAATACTCTAACAACAGTCTTATTTACCCTGTAAATATTAGTGGGGATGATTATTTGCCTTCTTGAATAGGCCCTGAGCATTCCTGGTGCTAGGTTGGATTTAGATATCAAAAACCCACTTCCCCACACCATGGGTACAAGACAACTCAAACAAGTCTTGTTGCAGTGAGAGGGCAGCTGCTGTCGGCCAAGTCTCTGTCTGTTACCTGGGTCCTGATTTGAGCTAGGCATGGGAAGCAAAGCAGCCATGGGGGCAGGAGACCTCCCTCAGAAGGGATGAGGGTTCAGGCCCCTGCAAAGTTGGGGGGGTGAGGGTCTGTGTCCCACCTCTGTTGACCCCCAAGTTCTCTCCTGATGGCCTCTCTGCGACTGTGCCTGTCTTAGGTTGTTCCTTCCCTGAGCAATCTTATCCGTCTCTGGCTAACCAGCCATCCTCCGGGGCCAAGCAGGGTGATGTGAGATTCAGTTCTGTCTCCTTGGTAGCCTATGCCCCATGGCTTCCACGCCCAGCACCTGCCTTGGGATCCCCTCACCTGCTGGCGGGGCCCTGGCACTAATCATATATCTTGGGGAACCCAGGTTTCTTCTCCAGGGAGGGCCCAGCTCACCCCACTGGGCAAGAGACAGATCCTTAGTACCAGCCATCGTGAGGCTTCAACCTCAGCATGAACAGAAAGCACAGGCAACAGCTGTGGGCAATTGGATTGTGAAAAGAGGGTCCCTCTTGGCCAAAAGAGCAAGAGGGACCAATATAGAATGCTCAGGTGCCTTCCCAGGGGGCCCTCTACACAGTGGAAGGTATTAAATCTTTTCATGTCCTTTTTAAATTGCTGCCAGAGATTCAAAGAATAAGTTTGTAAGTTTGTTTGGGATAATTGTACATTATGCTGTTGTAATTCTAAAATATCAAGAGATGTGCTACCTTTGTCTCCAAGCACCAAAAAGATGATTTTTTTTATCGATTCCCAAGGGTGCGAGGTACTATTATAGGTAATGGGGGAATCTTGGGGTCATTTGTTACTGAAGCATAAATTAACTTAAGCTGACTATCATGATAAGTACCTAACTTAAGCTAAGTGTGTGGGTTTTTTCATTTGTTCATTAGCTATTGGTTCAAAACTTTCTATGTGATAGTCATAGTACTATATGTTGGGCACTGTGATGGTTAATTTTATGTCACATTAGCTAGGCCATGGCACCCAGAGACTTGTTCAAACACCAGTTTAGCTGTCTCTGTGAAGACATTTTTCAGATGAGATTAACATTTAAATCAGGACACTTTAAAGCAAATTGCCTTCCATAATGGGGTGAGCCTGACCCAATTAGTTGAAGGCCTTAAAAGACGAAACCCTGAGGTTCCCTCCTTCCCCAGGAAGAGGGCATTCTCCCTGCATATCCCCTTCAGACTCAAGCTGCAGCATCAACTCTTTCTTGGGGCTCCAGCCTGCAGGGTTGTTCTGCAGATTTTGAACTTGCCAACCCCCACAAATTGCATGAGTCAATTCCTTAATATAAATCAATATATATATATATATGCATATCCTATGATCCTGTTTCTCTAGAGAAACCTGATTGATACAGACAACGGTCAGTGAACAAACAAGAAACAGTTCTCATAAAGCCTACAGCCTAAGAAAGGATACAGACGAATAAACAGAAAAAATAGTGTTTTGTAGTAAATGCTGGAAAGTAGTCCATTTAATAGGAGCACATAGGAGGAGTGTCTAACCTTGAATTGGGGAATCATAAAGGCTTTCTGGAGACAATAAAGTCTAACTTGGGAACTGAAGGTGGCAGATGGATTGGGAGTTAGCTAAGTGCAGGGCCAAGGTGCTGGGGACCAGGGATTAGATTGAGTATAGAAAATGTATTCTCAACAGGGATTTTGTTGCCCCAAAGGAAGAGAAAATTGGTGCTTGGTAGGTGAAATAAACCTTAGCTATTACAATGTTTTGTGACCAAGCAAAGCTCACCTCTGTGTGACGAAATTTTATTCCTTAATATTTAATGTGGGGACAGGGGAGATGATAAGAATAAATGCCTAAACTGTCTCCTTCAGGGGGCACTTATGAAAAAGACCTTAAGAAACATTGGTATAGAAAGACCAATCTGAATAGAGGAATGATCACCTGTGGATCTATGGAAGCGAGAGAGACCATACAATATTTGAAATATCAGAATGGTTGAGGCATAGAGTTGGGAAGGAGAGGACTCAGGGAGAGCAGTGAGAGGAGGCCGTTCTAGCCACAACTTTTAAAGAAAAGTCAATGTGAAAGTGCATTTTCCCTCACTTATCTAAATAGTTTAAGTAAAATTGTGTCAAAATTATCTACTGCAGACTGTGCTGACTTTTTAATATATGAATCTGTATTCTGTGTTTATAGTCACTGAATGAATTACTAAGTTTTAAACATTTTTTCGAGATGGCAAAGGACAATTGTTAAACTATCTTTTTCTCTCTATCATTCTGGGACTTATTAGTTTTATAATTATAGCCTCTAGAATAGCATCATGTGCGTGTGGGTACTTAATCATAATGCTCCTCTGGAAGGCACATTAACCTCTGGAGAATTTGCATGTGATTTACTTCACTGGAGTTTCAAAGATTAAAAATATGAGAGTGAAAAGGTATTTTTCTTGGCTCCATTATTGGGAATAAAATGAGAACAATGGTCTATTTAATAACCATTATCATTATCTTCCCCACAGATTGAAATAAAATTACTTTAATATTCTATTAGGATAATCTTTGCAAATATGCTGCCAATCATTTTTTTATTTCCAGCAGCTAGTTAACAATGAACTCAAAGCTAATTCAATGCTTTTGAGAGATAGTATAAACTTAATTCTATAATCTAAAGAGCTAAAAAATGTTATGCTGTACTATAATTTTAACTTTGAATATTTTTCTTTTTCTTTTTTTAAGGAGTCTCTGGTGAGTTATAATCTGTTGTTTGTTTTTTAACTTTGAATATTTTTCTATGACATCCCTAGCCTGCTCAATGTTAAATAGAACTAATTTGATGTCTAATATAATTTTTTTCTTATTTTTGTATTGATTTGAGAGAGAAAGAAACATTGATGTGAGAGAGAAACATTGATTGGTTGCCTCCCTCACACACCCAGACTGGGGATGGAATGTGAATCCTGGGTATGTACCCTGACCTGAAATCGAACCCACAATCTTTTGTTGCTCAGGATGACATTCTAACCAACTGAGCCACACAGCCAGCATGCTAATATAATTTTTTAAAGAAGCAGCATTCTTATAATATCTTTAAAAGGCCGGGTTACGAAATAGACAGTACATGGAAATAGTTCTGAGTATGTGTTCTGGAATCAGCCTGTCTGGATTCAGATCCTGAGTTGCATCTGTTTCTGTTTAAATGTAATTAGTTTTATAAACTTGGGTAGATGGTAAAGTTATGTGATCTTATCCTCTCTGTACCTCACTTTCCTCACATGTAAATTATGGATACTAATAGAACCATTACAGAGAGTTGTTGTGAATTTTACATGAGGTAATTATGTAAAAACACTTAGAACAGTGCCTGGTACATACACAGTCAATTACATTCGTTGCTATTTTTATTTTGTGAAATTACTGATTGAGTAGTTTTAAAGCCATTTGTTGAGTGCTTCCTGTGTGTCATAGGAGAAACTTAACTTGTGAAACTGTTAGTACATCTTACCTAAAATGAACCTCAGACTCAAGGTATTTTTTAAACTGACTTTATTATTATTATCATTATTCTCTTTAGTACATTTCAGGCCTTTAAGTTGTTTTATTTTTTAAGAAAGGATGATACTTTGGTTCTTGTGGGAGATTATAGACTTCTAAAGTGTGTAAGAAAAAGCGCTTCTTAGGAAGCAAGTGGGAGATGAATTCCTCTTCAGAATTTTTTTGTTGGAGTCTAGCATTTGTATTTATGGTATGGTCATTTCTAGATTGACAGTTGGGTAAAGAGTTACCCATGAATTTCTGGCATTTTTAAATTTTGATTAAAGAAATTTAAACACCTTTTTAATATTTGTACCTTTCAGAAAATGTCTTCGAAATTTAAAAATGCAAAACGAATTGAAGGCCTTGATAGTAATGTGTGGTGAGTACCTTAGAATAAACAATAATACTTTGGTGAGTTTTTTTTTTTCTACCCGTTTTTCTATCCCCACTTGGGAATTTTAGCCTTGTCTCAATAAACAAATGAATAAATCAACTTATTTTAATTCATCCATTAAATGTAAATGGAAGGAAGTTAATGATCCATGCAAATGTGCCAAACCCTGTGCCAGGTACTGGAAATAGGCAGAGAAAAAACAAATTTGGTTGCTACCCTCATGGAACTTACCTTCTAATCCATGAACTTTTCTTATTAGCTCTAGTCTCTAGCAGTTAATAAGAGAACCTAGCAGGGCTGATATGATTGAGAAAAATATCTATATGATTAAAGTATGTGTATCATGGAATTGAGATTTGTAAGAAACATTATGTTTATTTGTTCAGCTATCTTTTTATTAAATGAAGTCATTTTGTAGATGATAACATTTTTGTTGAGAACTCGTTTTTTAAAAATTTAAAGCAGGTCTTATTTTTCAGTTTTATAATAAGATTATGAGCTATAAAAATTTATCTCTGTAATTATAGTGCTTATTAATATTAGTGTTTTTTATTTTATTGTGATTTTTCATTACCCCCCATGCTCATGCCCTCACCACCACCCCCGCCCCCCGTGTCTGTGTCCATTGGTTAGGCTTATATGCATGCATACAAGTCCTTTGGTTGATCTCTAATATTAGTATTTTTTATCTTAGGATTGAATTTACCAAGTTGGCCGCAGACCCCTCTGTTGTGAATCTTGGCCAAGGCCTTCCAGATATATCCCCTCCTCTATATGTGAAGGAAGAATTATCAAAGATTGCAGCAATTGATAGCCTGAATCAGTATACACGGGGCTTTGTAAGTACAGAAGGAGCCAGTGGGGTGTGCGCTTGTAACTTGTATTGTATTGTGTATGAACAGACGTCTATGTAATTGGCTTTCTGGGACCAGCTGTCCCAACCCGATAACCAAGGAACCCCTCCCTTTCCCTTGTCTGCTAGGATGAGCTGTCCCCTACTTCCAGCTCCTCCACGGTCCTGTTTGGCCCTTCCTTCCTCTGCTGTTGCTGGAGAATGGTTCTGTGGCCACAAGGGAGGGAGAGAGTATTCCTGAGACATGTGTTTCTTTCCCATTACCACCTATGCAGCCTCAGCACTGGCCTCTTAATTATCCTCTGTTTCCAACTACGTACTTTCTTCTACTCTACCTCAGCCCAACCCCCATCCTTCTGTGTTTAAATGCCCAGGATATCCAGAGATTTCCTAGATTCTAAAAAAAAAAAAGAAGAAGAAGAAAGAAAAACACCAAAAAAAAATCAGCTACCATGCCGAAACCGGTTTGGCTCAGTGGATAGAGTGTCAGCCTGCGGACTGAAAGGTCCCAGGTTTGATTCCGGTCAAGGGCATGTACCTGGTTGCAGGCACATCCCCAGTAGGGGGCGTGCAGGAGGCAGCTGATTGATGTTTCTAACTCTCTATCTCTCTCCCTTTCTCTCTGTAAAAAAATCAATAAAATATATTGAGAGAAAAAAAAGATCAGCTAACACAACATACTAAGTGAATTGAGCAAGGTTGTAAGACACAAGGCCAATATACAGAAATCAATTATATTTATATACATGAAAAATGAACAGTTGGAAATTAAAATTTCTTACATACCATTTACAATAGCATCCAAAACCATGAAATATTTAGAATTGAATTTTTAAAATGTAAAATCCGTACACTGAAAACTATACTACATACCTGAAAGAAATTAAATAATACCTAAATAAATGATGTCCATGAATTAAAAGACTAAATATTGCTCTGGCTGGGTGGCTCAAGTGGTTGGAGCATTGTCCCATATACCAAAAGGTTATGTGTTCAATTCGAGAGGCAACCAATTGCTTTTTCTCTCACACATTGATGTTTCTCTCTCTCTCTCTCTCTCTCTCTCTCTCTCTCTCTCGCTCTCGCTCTCGCTCTCGCTCTTGCTCTCGCTCTTGCTCTCACTCTCTCACTATCTTTTTACCCCCTCCTTCCTTTCTTATTAAAACCAATAAACATCCTTAGGTGACAATTTTTTAAAAAAAGACTAATATTGTCAAAATGATAATTCAATCTAAATGGGTTCATAGCAGACTTTATCAAGCTATGGCCTGTGGCTGAATCTGATGCACTCCTGACTTTTTAAATAAAGGTTATTAGAACATAGCCATGCCCATTCATTTAGGTATCTTCCAGTTCTTGTAGACATAAATGAGTGCATATGTGTGCGTGTTTTTATCTTGGTATAAGCACTGGGGATGGTGTTGCACTGTCATCAGGCTGAGGACATCAGTCTCCTCTGGGGAAGGGAAGGAAGTGATAATGAGGAGAAATCATAATTTTCCTTTACATATCTTTGCCTAGTTTAATTATTATATGAAGCATGAATTATTTTTGTAATTAAAAATTTTTAAAAACACAGACCCTTATCATCTTAAGAAAAGAATGATAATTGATTTCAAATCATGTTTTGCTAGAATTTTTTAGACCTGGTATTAAAAGGAAATTTTGGATTTCTGAGAATGGTGACAAACTTCTCTTGCTCTTTCTACAATTCATGTCTATTTTTTAGCTTGAATTTATGTTGTCTTTTTCTCTCGTTACTGTTTTTTAGTTTACTGACTATGTTCTATTACCTCCTCTATTACTAATTATACCCAGTTTCTCTAATATTATAATATCTCCTAACTTCAAAATATGAAAAATGTGCTATAGCTTTGTTTTTATTGATTTTAACACAGTGAGGATCTGGGGCATACTAGTCAATATTCTGAAAGGAATAAAAATGTGGCAAATAAATGCAACTTTGACCAAAAAAAAAATGACTTCTTTTCTTCACATGAACTGGGGTGGACAACTTACAAGGAACCTCAGGCCTTTTTAACCTCACAAGCCTGGGGTGTACCCAGCCAGCCTCCCTCTTCTCCTGCATCCTGACCCAGTATATCCCTCCAGAGCCCAGGTGCTTTCCAAGCAAAGGCACGTTACCTGCACTTGGACACTCTCGCAGGTGACAGAAAACCAGGTGGTTCCCCTAAAGCAAAAAGAGGAAGTAATGCTGGACAGAAAAAAGTAAATATTGACTTTGATACCTCAGAAGACAAAAGGGGGAAAGGGAGGGGGAAGAAAGAGAAGGAGAGAAGGGAACAGAACATGGAAGAGAAGATTGAGGAGGAGCTAAGAAGTCAGGCCTCCCCATGTCTCAGACTTGGTACATTTACAGTCCTCTCAGTCCTCATGTTCAAGCTGTTCTCCTAGGTAACTGCTGCTCTCTTGTCTCTCAATGTGAATAATGTTTCACTTCTTCCTCACATGTGTTGCCAACACTAACGTGCATTTTTTTTTTTTTTTGGTGAATTTCTTTCCTCTCGTCTTAGTCCATTGGTTGGAATAACCTGTTCTGCTGCAACTTGGAAGAATAGAATCAAGGGATGAGATATAGTTAATGCTGGTTCCTGGCTGATTTTAACTAGGAAAAATATCTAACTCCATTCAATATAATTTAATCACTGTCAAAAACAGTAATTAAATGCAATCTAATTACTATCAAAATGTATTGTCAAAAAATATTTGATCTTGAAGTCAATTTTTAATCAAAGCAAATAATTTTAAATTCTGTGTTCTAAAATCAATAATTTAATAGGAAGTTCTTAATCATTAGCAAGTCTTCCTGACCATTCATGTAGGAACCCTCTGATCATAGGAAAAAAATTTTTTTTATTAACTGCCAATTAAAAAGTATTCTTTGGATAATTATAAAAACCCAGATTTTTTTTAAAAAATTTCAATTTCAGAGCCAAATTACTTCTAAGAAGCAGTTCTCATAATCAAGGTTTTTTTCTTCTTTTTTCTTCAACAGGGTCACCCACCACTTGTGAAAGCTCTGTCCTGCTTATATGAAAAGTTGTATCAAAAGCAGATCGATCCAAATAAAGAAATCCTTGTGACAGTAGGAGCATATGGCTCTCTCTTTAATGCCATTCAAGGATTAATTGATGAGGGGGATGAAGTAAGTATTAATTAATGTTGCCATATTACCCAATTTATCATTATTATTTGTCCTGCCTTTGAATCTTTTACTTGTTTTATGCTATTTTTATTTTTTATTATTTTTGAAGTATAATGCATATGCAGTAAAGTTAACAAATCTTAAATGTACAGCTCAATAAATTTTTACATATGTTTATGCGTGTATCTCCATGTAACCACAAACCAGAAGAAGATATAATCATTTCCAGCACCCTTTTGCCCCTTCCTAGTCTATATTCTTCCAGAGATACCCACTCTTCTGTTTTCTATCACCTGCTCTTTAACTGGATATAATACCATCATATAATATATACTCTTGAATCTGGCTTCTTTCATTTTGTCTGTGAGATTCATCCATTTTGTTGCATGTACTTTATTCTTATTTTTAACGCTTATTTAGATAAAGGCAGGTAGAAGAGGCCAGAAACGATGGGGGAAATTAATCTTAGTTCGCACTGCTAAAACAACCTTTCACCCGAACTTAATCAGCAAGTATTTGGTCACGTCCTTTTACGCCCCGTATTGTTGGCAGCATGGCATGAGGAATGTGTAACAGGAAGGTTGAGTCTCTGCTGTTTAGTCCTGTGGTGTAAGACCCACTTTGTCACTGAGCTCAGTCAGCTCTACCCCTATGTCCCCATTATCATTCCAATACCCCTGCTTCAGGATTTCCTAACCTCTTTCATTTGTTCAAAAATTGCGGGGGATCTCTTCTATGCTAAGCACCATGGGAGAGAAGATCTTTAAAAGGCAGTTTAGGCATGGAAGGAACTCTGTCTAGTAAAGGAGATAGACGTGTAAACAAAAGGAGTGCAGTGTGATCGTCAGTAGTGAGAATATCTAGGTTATGGTGGAGAAAAAGAAATACTCACCATGACCTATATTGCTAATTCCTTTGTTTGAACCCTCCTAGCACTTTATCTGTACCCTTTTCATTAAAAAAATACCACTATCACTTTGAGTGATATTGTTTTATACCTCAGATTCCAAGATAATAAGCTAAAGGGAACATGTAAAGGAAGTACGATCAAACTTTGATGTAAAAAAATCCTTTAATCCTATAAAATAGTTGAATTTTTCCCTTATACTTTGATGTAGTTAATCCTTTGCTGCTGCCTCCTTCTCTGCTACTCTGTTGGAGTATCCCAAGGCTCAGCCCTTGGCCTTCTCTTCTCTAGTCTTTCTTCCCTGATCACTTTATCTAATATTTTGAAACCAGACATGTCACTTTGTATCATGTTGACCTATTTTATTGTCTTTATAACATTGATTACTATCTAAAATTATTTTGTTTACTTCCTTGTTTTCTTGTTTATTATAAGACTCTCAGACGACTGAGTTCCAGAACTGGTTTACTGCTGTACTACCAGCACCTAAAATAGTGAGCGCCCAGCCAGCTGGTGTGGCTCAGTGGACTGAGCATCATCCCATGCACCAAGAGGTCACTGGTTTGATCACTATTAAAAAATAGTGAGTGCTCAATAAATATTCTTTAAAGAGGGAGGGGAATTAGTCCCATTGTAAACATGAAGCAATCACAGTGAAGAGTGTCAAGTACATTCGTTCAGTTCTGCCTTCCTGCTTCCAAATGTAGTTTCCTTTTTTAAGCTCTCACTATGTTTCTCACCAGGGTTACAAAGATAGGTCGTCTTAGTCCCTGAGAATTTCACAGACTAATTAAAAACTTGTTCCCGGTTCATTTCTTTGTCCTCCTAACACCTAACATAGCACATTGTATAGTAGGTACGCAATGTGCTTTGAATGACTAGGACAAACAAAGGGCCTTTAAGATGTAAGGGCCTCTTTTATTCCAAAGAGAAAGGCCTTGAACAGGTATTTCATGTCATCAGAAATACGAACAGTAAAAAGTGTGAATTTAGAACAATAATTAGGAACCATTTACCCAACAAAATGTTAAACGACACAGCTAACTATTAACTTGTGGAGTTATAAAGTGCTCTTGCCCAATTTTTTAAAAGCAGTTGCTATATATGGAAAGTACCATGAAGATGCTTATACCCTTTGCTCTAGCAGTCATCTGAATTTCTATAACAGACTCTTTAAGAATAGAGAAACTGCACATACTCACAAATAGACATAACATTGTTATTTATACAAGCAAACAGTAAGAAAATTACTGTAGAACTCAATAGCCTCTCAAATAGCCATTAAAACAATAAATACTGAAACTATAATTATATGAAATTTTTGTGAAATATTGCTAGGTTTAAAAAAGATAGAACATTTGAATGTATATAATGGCTACAAATTATGTGTTCAAACTCTCCTTATAGAAAAGCAAAGGGTCAGGATGCTAGATTAAGGCTGGCAGATTGTGGGAGGGATGCCGACTGGGCTGGCTGGATTGGCCCACTGGCCTGAAATCCAGCCCCTGAGTGATAGAGAAAGAGCCTACAGGGGCAAAGGGACCACGAGTATACATACCAGGGACTAGGAAAAAAGGATGAAATCCGGATATGTCACCTGGCAGGGGGAATGTGGTATCAGACAATAATAATAGCATCCTAACTGGTCTCCCTGTATCCACTCTTTGTTTCTGGATGCTTTTGAGGAAAGGGAAAATCTTTACTTTCAAGATAATACTTAGAAATTAGTACTGCACCACCGAGAGCATTGCAGTGTTCTCTTTCTTATAGTCTGGCTTCTGCCACCATCTGACATTTTATTTCCTAACTTGAAATTTAAATAGACTCTTCGTGTTTTTGGCTGGAACATCCCTTTGAGAATGTGATGAGAGCTGTGGCCCTTTTCCCCTCAAAAACCTACTTATGCTCATATAAAACTGCATGCAATTCCTGGGTCCCCACTGCGAACCTTTCTATTGATCACCCTCAGAGGTCAACGACTCCAGTGAAGGCTCCCGCTGAGTTTATCCCCATGGTCTCTTCCATCCGGACATTAGCTACCTTCTGCATCTCAGCTTATAGTACGGTGCCTCCCACACAGCAGTTACACGGTGTTTGTTAAATGAGTCAGTGGTTGGTCTGATGTGTTCTTATTTGGGTGTATTTCAGGTCATCATAATCGTGCCTTTCTATGACTGCTATGAGCCCATGGTGAAAATGGCTGGAGCGACCCCTGTTTACATTTCTTTAAGATCTGTGAGTTCACCAATACCATTCACATGCTTTAAGAAGTTTGAAAAGACCAATTACTTTGTCACCAATAAAGGTTCTACTTTGATTACATTTGGGCATTTACTATATTATCTCTACTCTGACTGAAGTTAACAACTAGCGTTCAGAGGGAACTTCAATTAATTTATCATGTGTTTGCCATGTGTTTCTATTGTGTTAGCATCCACATTGTATGTAATATTATCTTTTGTGGTCATTCTCTTCCCCACTGATGGAGCACAACCAGATCAGAGACCATTTCTGACTCACTTTTCTAGCACTGCTCCCCAGTGACTAGCAGTGCAGGGCAATGCTGGGTGCTCAATAAATGCTTGTTGAATTCTTTATCTTTAGGAATATCATATAGTACCATTGACTTTTTTAAAAATCTTTATAAAATAAGTAATATACTAAGGTGAATCACAGAATCTTCTGCTAGTCTTAATAGTATGAGATATGTTAACCATAGTTGTCTCTGGCTCCTTTGAAGGACTATGGGCACTGTAACAGCTGTTAATGTTGACAGAGTCCATTTTTTCTGTTTAACAGGTGTGAGCGTGAGACTCAAGTCCTCTTGGGCTCTTAAGGCAGAACGAAAGCTTAGTTATTTCTGTTTATTTATTTTCTTGGTTAGTCATTTATTCAGTTATATTTGCCACTCCTTTCTCTGACTTTTTTTCTTTATTAGGTTATTTATTTGTAAGACCGCAAACATGAATTAATTGAATTAAATCACATCTTCATTCTTCATGCTTAGAAACCTGTCGATGGGAAAAAATGGTCTAGTTCTGACTGGACATTGGATCCCAAAGAACTAGCAAGTAAATTTAACTCCAAAACCAAAGCTATTATACTAAATACTCCACATAACCCCATTGGCAAAGTAAGTGAATCTTTGATCTCTTTATACAGTCTTCTGATCCATCATTTTCTCACACGGTAAAGAATAATTGCTCTGCTCTTGTTTCCTTTAATGTGCATAGGTGTACACCAAAGAAGAACTCCAGCTAATTGCTGACCTTTGCATCAAATATGACACCCTCTGCATCAGTGACGAGGTTTATGAATGGCTTGTATATACTGGAAATAAGCATTTAAAAATAGGTACTGATCATTCTGTAGTTACAAACCTAAATGTGTCTGGGCATGTGTGCAACAACCGATGGGCCGGATCCCGGAACAGCTTTGACACCATCTTTGCAGTGGATGTCGTATGAGTACTTACACATGAGATTTGAATAAATGGTGCTTGAGTGAGTTAATGAGCAGACTGAAGGACAGACAGTGCAATACTTAAGGGGAGAGATTTTGGGTCACACTAGAACACTACGAAACCAGAGAAGCAGTACGGCCTATATCCGTGGCTTTTTATCAAGAATCCAGCTCTTAACTGGTTACATAAGACACAGTTTATTTGTTCCTGAACCGTCCCGGTCTCTGCCGAGCAAGTTGCCAGGTCAACGGGAAGAAATTACAGGGACAGTGAGCTAGTGCTGCTTGGCCCTTACCTAGGACTTTGCCACTATGACTGGGCCATCTCACAAAGGCCATGGTGTCTTCTGGGGTAACCCAAATTTACATGAACTCTTTGCGCTTGCCCTTCCTATGCCTGAAAACACTTTTCCCTCCGAGGTACACAGTTCAGTCTCTCGCCTCCCTCAGGTCTCTATTCAAGTGTCAGTTTTTAGGGCCACAGTTACACCTCTCCTTCCAGCACTTGCTTTGTTCTTTTTCTGTTCTGTTTTGATTTTTCCTCCATAGCAAATACCAGGATCTATGCATTTTAATTCTACAAGAAGGAAGGGATTTTTGTTTGTTGGGGTTTCTGAATCCTCCGTTCCCAGTATAGGGTCTTGCACATGGTAGACGATCAGAAATTAATTGTTGAATAAATGAATAGGAGGTATGAAAAGGTTAAAGGAAGGATAACTAAAACCACTATGGCAGAAACCAATAATAAAAAAAGTGCACTTATATATAAATATATATTCCAGCATCATAATCACCCCTATGGTGCATTACAAACTGCTGTAGAGATAGAGGGGAAAGCAAATGTTTGTGGGGCTCAGCAAAGGAGTGGGCAAAAGATGGAAGTAGGAAGAAAATCCCTATCAGATAAACTTATAGTACTGTGGCAAAAAGGCATGAAAGATCAAGATAAACTTAAGAAAGATAAGTGGTTTATAAGGTTTTGTTATAGTGACTGGCAGGTATGACAGTGGGAAAGTAGGGTGATTCTGAGGGACTTTATATATGAAAATAGAGCAAACTATTGAGGAGTGTAAAAATAAAACGGTCTTTCAAAATGAGAGACAACAAGCATTTACTGAGATCGATAAGAATAGCTATTCTGGAATCATTAATTCAGGCAAAAGCCCCAATAATGTTCTATTAGGAGACAAAGGCAATGGGCATTGATGAGAAAGGGAAGGGGAGTACTTACATCAGTAGAAGAAAGGCATTTCTGTTGGTACACATAGCATGTTAATTTTAACCAGCAATTTTCATTTTCAGTAGTCATTAGTCCAGTAGTCTTAATAACTAATTCCTCATTATCTTTGAAAACAGTTCTTTGGGACACAAGTTTGCTTAAGCCCAGTCCAAAGATTATTTTGTCCTTTTTTTACCATTCCAAAATTTTTGAGGCATAGGTCATGCAAGGCAGTTCCTCTGACATGACTCCATTTATATGTATTATTATTTATAGGTCAGTAGTTCTGAAACTTAACGTTAGTGGTAGAGCACCTTGAAGCCACAATGTTTGCATCATGAAATAGTGATATACTGCATTCCACCCTGAAACTAGAAGCAATTTTCCTGGCAGAAATTAAATAATTAGAATTCAATATAAAAATCATTGAATAAAAATTCTTTGCACATTTTTCATAACAAAGAGCTATTGAAATAAACACGTTTGAGGTTTTCTGATATTGCCATTAATATTCATTTAGTAAGTGCTCATTTGTTTCACAATTGGTAGCACTCACTATCAGATAACTGCTAGCACTTATCTTAAGTGCTTAATACAATTTTGTTGAGGAAAACCTAGTTGATTTTTTAAGTTCTACACATTCATTTGATCACCAGAGAGAGTACCAGTGAGCACACTTTGAGACTACTGCAACAGGTGTGGCAAGGCAGGGGAATTGGTTACATGATTGGATTTGTTTTAAAAAGGTAAGAACCAGCTGCAGGTGAGGATCATAAGTCAGTCAGATGCCCTGGTAGTGGAGATGATAAACGCATACTGTTTAGAAGGGGAAACTCCACAGCACAGAGTATATCGTTAAAATGTGGGAAGGGAACAAGCAAGAATGATTCTGAGATCTCCAGCCTAGACCACTCAGCAGTGAAGAGACCCTTCACTGGAGGTGGAGATGGAGACGGGGGAGCAGATCTGTGGGGAAGAGTTGAGCCAAGGAAATTCCTGCTACTCATGCTTTAGTCTTGCTAAATTTAGTGTCTGTAAGACACAAATGTCTGAAGGCAAGTGAAATTATAGGCCTGCTAATCAGGATCAAATTAGGAGGTAGAATGTTAAACAGAGAAAGCCAGAAGCAAACTGTGATTCTGTGTCAAAATTCTATCGGAGTTCACCTTCACCCCTCTTGTTGCTAACCTGTTTTGGGCCATTTGAACTATTCCAGCCAATATGGACAATTAACTTTGGGTAGATATTTTTAGATTAATTTTTATTAAATTGGTATTTAATTATTTTATTTTAAATGATTTTAAGTTTATTTGATTGATTTAAAATAAGTATTTATTTTAAATATAATAATTCTGTTTAATTAATTAGATTCTTTTGGTAAAGTTACTAAGTTTTGTTTAGATTAAGCAGAGAGGGAGAGGTATGTACCTAATGAATAAATATCTATACTAATAAAAGGGTAATATTCTAATTAAACCATGTCAACTGGCCATCTTCCAGACATCCAACTTCCTTCTGGACAAAGCCATGGTGGTGGGAGCCAAGGCAGAGGCAGTTAGGGGTGATCAGGCCAGCAGGGGAGAGCAGTTAGGGGCGAGATCAGGCTGGCAGGGGAGGGCAGTTGGGGGCATTAGGTGGGCAGGCAGGTGAGTGGTTAGGAGCCAGTGGTCCTGGATTGGAAAGGGTGCAGGCCCACAGGGATTGGGCCTAAATCAGCAGTCAGACATCCCCCAAGGGTCCCGGATTGGAGAGGGTGCAGGCCGGGCTGAGGGACACCCCACCCCCTGTGCATGAATTTCGTGCACCAGGCCTCTAGTAATTTTATATTCATCCTAAACCATGTTCATGCCTATGTGAGAATGACTCAAAGCTTTAGAGTTTTAGTTAACTCCACTTAGCAATATTGTCTCAAAGATTACTTGAAATTATTTTTAAACCTGTGTTATATTTAAACCTTATGCTATATTAGAAGCCCTTCATGGTAACTAATAATATTATTTGCTAGAGATAACAAGACATATATTTTTAACTCAGATTTCTTTAGTTGTTATAACAGCCCATAAAGTTAAACCATGGAAAAAATGAATTCACTATTTCATTATTTAGAGAGTAATTCAGTTGCATGAAAACTTATTCTATCAAATACAGTGGCCTTTGTTACATGAAAGATACAAAATGGCTATTCCATCAATTTTCAGAGTGCAATAGTAGCTCTTTGATCTAACACAATAAGGCTCTGTAGCCACACATCATGAAATTAGCATCATCTTCATGGCACAGAGGCCATTATCCCGGTGTGGTGCTCTTCATCATGCCTCCAATCTTTATCTGACTTCTATTGAAGCCCAGGTTGCCTGTGAGTAACTATTATAGCTGCTGTGGCTGGTTTAAGCATCATGGGTCCTAAATGAGAAGTGCAAAGACCAGTTGCCTTTCAGATGTAACTGCAAGCTAAACTTACTGATACTAGATATAGTTTTTTAAGTCATCAGATCTGCAAAGACTTATTTTTTGCCTCTGGTTACTATAGTCACACTCAGTGCTGTGGTCATCTGTTTACAATAACTTCTGTGGCTCCCCAAATCTCTGAGATTGAGAGGACATGAACATCTAGATGTTTTTAAATTACTTAGGGCCCCTTTTATTGAAAGAGTGGATTTTATTCCAATTCGATCAGATTCTTGATTCAAATGATATCTCCAGGTTTCAGTAAAAAAGACATTTCAGTCAACAAAAGAAACCTCTCTTATAGAAGAGATAGAATAATACACTGATATTTGTATACTAACCTATTAAGATTTGGGAAATTAGTGTAAAATTATTTGTAAGCTGTTTATCTGATCAGCTTACATCCACTTTTATATGGCTAAAGTAGCCACCATCAAAGTAGCTCTCCTTTGAAATACTAAATTAGATTTGATAATGTGTATGAAACCTACATTTGACAGGAGTACTCTTTAATTTCTGTCATATGTAACTTACAGTGGAAACATATTAGGATTGTGTTTGTTTCTCTGGATAATTTTTATTTTCAACGATTTTATCTAAATATTGTTACTAATAGGCCTTTCTGATTTTGGATATATATTATTACATAAGGAGAGTGGTACTCTGCATTATGCATAGTTTAGATTTGCTCTGGTCCAATAGGAAGTGGCACATGTGTCATGGTGTTCTTTGAAATACTTTGGAAGTCTAGAACTGTCTTAGAACTTGAAGGGCTATAATTATTTATGTACAATATTAGGATATTCTTTCTTTGAATGGACCCTTTGAATATTCATTTATCTTTTCATTTTTGTTATACTCCACAAAGAATACAATCATACTTTTCTGACTTATACTGTTTTCCTACCTTTACAAATACTGGCAGGTGTTTCATGATAGACTGAAACTATGTATACATTCATTTTGGAAATTTCTTTAGATACTTTACATTTTAGTAAGCTTGAGAAGATTACTTTAAGAAAACAGCTTAGTCTAACTGGTCTGGCTCAGTGGATAGAGTGTCAGTCTGCAGACCTGAAGGGTCCCGGGTGCAATTCCAGCAAGGGCACATGCCCTGCTTGTGGGCTCAATCCCCAGTAGGGGGCATGCAGGAGGCAGCCGATCAATGAGTCTCTCTCATCATTGATGTTTCCACCTCTCTCTCACTCTCCCTTCCTCTCTGAAATCAATAAAAATATTTTTTTTAAAGAAGAAAGAAAACGGCTTACTCCCCTCCCCAGAAATGGGTATTTGTTTTCCTGTTGTGTGTACCAACATTCTTAGAACAATACAAGAGCACCTATTGTGCCTCTAAAAAACAAGCAAAAAAAATGTGGGATTGCATGTGAAGAACTTAACAACTAAATTATTTAATCCAAAAGGCAGTGTTGTAGGTAGCATTCTCAGAAGATTAACAGAGAAATAATGTACCACTGTCCAGCAAAATTCACAAACTCTTCATTTTGTACCTCCAGGACTTCGTTTTCTGCATTCCCTTTGCCCAAAATTTACCTTCATTTCGGCTTCCCTGCCTGGTTTCCTAAGTCTCAGCTCAAGCATTACTGGATACAGAGAGCCACCCTAATGTCTTCTATCCTTGCACTATACTCCATGCCTGTTGCTATTACAGTGTCACACTGTATTACAAGTGTTGTCTTACTCATCTCCTACCCCCACTAGACATTAACCCCCCTGAAGATAAGAACTGTATCTTTCTTGTCTTTGTTTCCTCCAGACCAGCTTAATCCCTGGCACCTGATTGCTGCTAATAAATGTTTAACAACAGGATGAATAAATGAATGAATGGTTTTATTAAAGATATCAGTCAACTTGAAACCTTTAATAGTCATTTCTCAGTATCTGTAGCATCTGTATTTGTGAATTTACCTACTCACTAAAATATATTTGTAACCACCAAGTCATTACACTGCTTCTTTCTCAGACCTGTGCAGAGGGGTCACCTGGTATGCGTGTTCCCAGTTGAGGTCAACAAGGCAACACTTTGCCTTCTTATTGGAGCTCCTACTATTAGCAAGCATCCTTTTAATGGTGATTTTGCTGTTAAAAGTGGCCCCTAAGCCTGGGGCTGAAGTGCTATCTAATGTTTCTACTGTAAGTGCAGGAAAACTTGCTGTGAATTGTGGAGAAAGTACTTGTGTTAGACAAGCTCCATTAGGGCACAAGTTCTAGTGCTGTTGGCCATGGGGGTATTACAGGGTGGTATCTAAAAAGGTTGTCTCTCTCCCCCTCTCAATGATTATATTCTCCACTAAGCTAACGTTTCTCTCATCATGGATGTTTCTATCTCTCCCTCTCCCTTCCTCTCTGAAATTAATAAAAATATATTTTTTAATAAAAAGAAAATGAGCAGAAGAAGAAAGGTGAGCTAAACAATAGCGAGGAGTACAACCAAAATAGGCTACGGAATGGTTATATTCAACACACAGCTATTAACACTGGGTGCTGGGCGCCACAGCTTGTGTGACCAATATACCAAACCAGCCCAGAACACTGCCTACTACTACACATTTTTCTTTGCAAAGAATGTTCAGATTACTGCCTATTCAAATAAAAGGAGAACAAATGTTAATAGCAATGTTTTGGCACTTACATTATGTGCTGGCTTCTTGATGCTTTACATGTACATATTCCTTTCATTCTCATAACCATGTTATAAGGTAGATATAATCTATTATCTCCATTTTAAAGACAAAACTGATTGTGGTGATGGTTGAATACTTTAAATGAGTGAATTATATAATGTGGGATTGCTATCTCAATAAAGCTGTTAGCAAAACATATACGTACACACACGCATGCACTCACAGGCATACAGATTGCTGGGCCCCACCTCCAGAGTTTCTGATTCAGTAGGTCTGTGATGCAGACCAAGAACTTGCCTTTCTTACAAGTTCCCCGGTGTATTGATATTGCTGGTGTAGGGGCCACATTTTTAGAATTGTTGCCCTAAGGATTCTGTAGATATAGATTCAGAAAATGGGCAGTAGACACCTGGCCAGTGTGACTCAGTGGTTAAGCATCAACCTATGAACCAGAAGATCCTGCTTTGATTCCTGTTCATGGCACATGCCCGGATTGTGGGCTTGATCCCCAGTAGGGGGCCTGCAGGAGGCAGCCGATCAATGATTCTCTCTTATCATTGATGTTTCTATCTTTCCCTCTCCCTTCCTCTCTGAAATTAATAAAAATATATTTTTTAATAAAAAGAAAATGAGCAGAAGAAGAGAGGTGAGCTAAACAATAGCCAGGAGTACAACCAAAATGAGCTAGGAATGATTATATTCAACACACAGCTATTAACACTGGGTGCTGGGCGCCACAGCTTGTGTGACCAATATACCAAACCAGCCCAGAACACTCCCTACTGCCACTGCTGCCACTCCTGCCCCTGGCAATAATTTTGCTACTTTAAATGATTCAATCTATTACATATTATTTTGCTGTAATATTATAATGTTTTCAAGCATTGTAACATTTTCAACTGTGCTTGAGTTAAAGTTACATAGTCTTTAAAAAAGCCTATTGAAAGCCTATAACTATACAGACTGTACTATGATACATTTATATTTTTAGATTATACCAAATATAGATTGATTGGAAAGCAATTATTTAACTTTTTTTTTTCTGTTCAGCCACTTTTCCAGGTATGTGGGAGAGAACAATAACCATAGGAAGTGCTGGAAAGACTTTCAGTGTAACTGGCTGGAAGGTAAGATAAGGAATTTAATTGCTTAACAATAGGCCTGTACTTTATATCTTGTAGATTTTTTGTGTTTTAAATGCACATATATTTAGTTTACACATTTTTATACTTACCGATTATTTGCTTATAATTTATTCATTCAGCTTTCATGTTGGCCTTTGTTTTCTTTGGGACCTAATCATTTCTTTTTAAGTAAGAAAACATAGGTAATTTTTTATTTTATAAGTAACCAACTAATGACACATTTTTCTTTGCAAAGAGTATTCAGATTACTGCCTATTCAAATAAAAGGAGAACAAATGCTAATAGCAATATTTTGGCACTTACATTATGTGCTGGATTCTTAATGCTTTACATGTACATATTCCTTTCATTCTCATAACCACGTTATGAGGTAGATATAATCTATTATCTCCATTTTAAAGACAATAAAACTAAAAGTACAGAGAAGTTAAGGGACTTGCCTAAGGTTACATGGCTAATAAATTCAAGCCAGGGCTTGCAAGCTAACTTCCAAATGTATGCACTTAGCCACTGTACTCTGAAGCACAACAATTTATCCAGTCGAAACTTGATTATCTTCAAATCTTATATCTCCTAAACATGGCTAAGAAGCCAGGGACTAGATACAGACGGGGTGGGGAGAAGGAAAGTATACATGGTCACAAAAGGCCAACACGAGGGATCCTTGTGATGATGAAAATGTTCTATATTTTTACTGTATCAATGGCAGTATCCTGATTTGCAAGATGTCACCATTGGGTAAAACTAGGCCAAGAGTACAAGTTATCTATATTATTTCTTACCACCGCATATTAATCTACAATTATTTCAAAATAAAAAAGTAATTAAAACAAAAAAAGATGCCTGCAGAACCAAATAATGGAAGAATCCCTTAGGCCCTCATTCATAGTTACTTTAATATATATGTAGTTCAAACAAGCTTTGGTACAGTAGTTTAGACCTGCAGAATATCAGAAGTAGCAAACTAGAAGAGAAGAAGATAATAATGATTGCAGGTTCTATTTACCTTCTGAGAGCAGAGCGTAGTGACTCCATTTGGAAACTTTTACACAAAAAGAAGTGTTGAACTGATTCTAAAACTGAGCTACGTTCATAGTGTGAACATTTTTTAATTGAATATATTTAATAATTGCATTAAGCTTATCAACTCTATTAGATTTGATACATATGATTAGATTAATTTTTTGAAATTTGCTTTTATCTGTTCCTTTTCCAGCTTGGCTGGTCCATTGGTCCTTATCATTTAATTAAACATTTACAGACAGTACAACAAAACAGCCTCTATACCTGTGCAACTCCTTTACAGGTAGGTGTTATGTAACTCAGGGTTGAGGCACTTTTAGTGAAGGTGTTAACTTTATGTTGTGTGTTTGAATGGCCTTAGTTATTTCCTTCATGTCCTCTTTGAGCGGGGCTTCTGGTATAATCTGGGCATTTAGGAGCAGCCACACAGTCATTGCTATTAAGAACAGTTTGTTGTTTTTTAGTACATCAAGCTTTAGCTTTGAGCACTCCTTCTTTGCTGGTGGGATTGCAAAGTATTTCAGACTCTGGAGGACAGTGACAGCATCACGCCAAACTGTAGTTGCGCATGCCCGATGAAGTAGCATCTCCCTTCTGGAAATTTACTCTATAACTAATCCTGTGCACATACGAAGCTCTGTCTGTACACAGCCATTTATTGAAGATGATAAGGGATAGTCATTATCCATCGACAGGCAGTTGGTTTAAGTAAACCATGATCTAGCTAAACATGTAAATATGATATGACAATATTCGTGTCCTATTTCTCTAACAAATTAACACAAACTTGGTGGCTTAAGACAACACAATTTTTTTAACTTACAGTTCTAGGGGTCAGCAGTGGAAATGGGTCTTACAGGGCTGAACGCACAGAGTGGGCATTGCTGCGTTCCTCCTGGAGGCTCGAAGGGAGAGTCCGTTCCTTGTCTTTCCCAGCTTTCAGGGGCTGCTCGCATGCTTGGTGCGTGGTCGCATCACTCCAACCTCTGCTTTTGTCAACACATATCCTCCTGCCACCTTCCTTCCCTTTTAAGGATCCTTGTCATTGCATTAGACCAGATAATCCAAAATAATCTCTCCATCTCAAGACCCTTAATTCATATTTGCAAAGTTCATTTTATGTATAGGTTCTGGGTCTCAAGACATGGACAGCTTTGGGGGCCATTATTCTGTCTAACCATAGCTGTTTAAAAATTTAGAGTAAAGTAAGGGAAATAGTGAGGAAGTGCTATAATTACTGATATGGAGAAATTTCCAGAATATAATGTAAAGTAAAAAAGCAAGATACCCAGCAATGTATAGTTACACTACATTTTGTATACTGGTAAGAAGGGGGAAAACTGTTTGCTTGTATGTTTGAAGGATCTCTGGAAGGATCCATGATGAAACTAATAGAAGTGGCTATTTGTAGGGATGAAATTAATAGATAGGGATAAGGATGGGTGAAGGAATTTTTAATATATATCTTTTTTCTATATTGTTTCTATTTTTTAAAAAAATATCTATAAAACAGGGATCCATATACTATCATCCTGTGAATAATCAGAACACTGAAAAAAATTATTTTTCTGGAAGGCGGTTAAAAGGCCAAAGAGTAAAATATGTTGACTATAGTAAACTTACCTTTTTGCTTCCTGTCATAAATGCCTACTGAATAAGAAAAATATATATATTTTGCAATTTTTTTCCAGTGACTCTAAAGTAATACCATGATAATGGCTAATTCTGACATTTGTTTTTGTTATATAGTATTAAACTCATTTTATCCTCTGAAAATAAATCCATTCTCTTATTCAACAAATACTTATTGAGTATTAGAGATATTTATTGAGTATTAGAGATACAGCAGCTAAAAATTCCTGCCCTCATGAACCTTACAGTCTATTATAGACCTTACAGTCTATAATATCTGACATATTATATTATTAAAATTTTTATTTATTAACTGTGGAGACACAGTTAATAAATAAAAATTTTAATAATATATCAGATATTGATAGATGCAATGGAGAAAAATAAAGTGAAGAGGGAAGATGTAAAAGTGCTAAGGGGGAGAATATACTATGTTAAGTGATCTTTGAAAGCCTCACTGAGAAGGGGACATTTGAGCTACAAACTGAAGGAGGATAAGCAGTCACATGGTTATGTAGAGAAGAACACTCCAAACTGAAAGAACAAGTGCAAAGGGCCTGGGGTCAGGCAGCCTGATTGTCATGATTATTTCCTTGAAAAGCGTAGAGGCTGAAATAGGATGATTAAGGGGTAAGAGTAAGAGGAGATCAATCGAGGTAGCTGGGAGCCAGATCAAGTAGGGCATGCTTGTCTCTGTAAAGACTGAGTGAGGTAAGACGCCACTGAGGAGCTCAGAGCACACGAGTGGCATGATCCAACTTGTGTTATCAGAGGGACTCTGGGTGCTTAGCTGAGTGAGAGAAGACTGTTGAAGTGATCGAGGAGAGAGATAGCAGTGGACTGAACCAATATGGGGATGATAGAAGTGGTGAAAAGGGATGGGGTTCTGAATATATTTTGAAGGTAGATGCCGATGGATCACACGTGGGTTATGAGAGAGAGGAGTCCAGTATAATTCTAGTTAGGAGAGATGTTTATGTCTTCTGAGCTTTGAATTTCCTATGGCAATCTCTCGTGCTATAGGGGAATGAATAAGTTGCTAAGGAAAAGGAAGATTCAGCTAAGAATCCAGAACACCTTCTTCAGAACCATCTTATTCTCCATTCCAGTGAAGTGGCCTGTTTTTTCCCATACCTTCAGATAAACATGTTTGGAAACTGGCCCAAGTTTCTAGCGAAACCACAGATTCCTAGGCTGAAGCAACCTATCCTTATTTAGCCAAGTTTTGTTTGTTTGTTTGTTTGTTTGTTTTTTAGTACTGGGAAATGATTATTTTTTTTCCTGCTGAATTCTTTTGGCATGCAGTCTTCTCTGTGATTTAACCCTTCTCTGTCTCTCTATCATCTCTTGCCATGTTATCTATCTTGCGACCTACCCTCAATCACACTAGACTTCTCTCAGCTCTTCCAGAAGAACAAATCACATCCTGTAATCAGTCGTTTCTGTCTCATCTCTCTTCCTGACCTCACCAATACACACCAATTGGAAGCTTCATAAAGGCAAGGACCATGTTTATCTTGTTTATCATTATAGTCCCAGCATTCATCACAATGCCAATTTTAACATAACTCATGTAATTTACTGAGTAAATCCATGTATCCTTTAGTTCTTGATATCTCTTGAGATTAATTTCCCTGAAATTTGGCCACTTTGCTCTGCCCTATCTCTTAACTATCCCAAGTTCTTGCTTAGTTGCTTGGATCTCCTGGTTGGCTCTGAGAACCAATATTTCTAAGTTGTCCCAGTTCACACTTGCCCACCATGCTTTGGCCCTCCTGCGTGGATAGGTCCATGTTCTTTTATGCATGCTCTGAGTCAGGCATGTGTACCTGATCCTGACCTATTGCCTCTCAGACACCGGCCTAACAACATTGGCTTTTCTCTGGGCCCAATTTCTCCCCTGTGTCTGACTTTCCTGAAGAAGGGTAGGGAAGCCACTCACAGGTACCAGAAACTTGTTTCTAACCCCTGTAGCCTTAGACCACTTTTTTGGGATATGCACGATTAGGACAGGGACTTGCACAGCTCTGAGGAATGACACAGTGGGTCAGTTTTCATTTCCACTCTGTCCTCCAAAGTAATAAGAAAAGCTGGCTAGTTTGTCATTTCTCCAGTCATCTTTTAGGATTGGATCTAACAAGTCATTCTACAGCTCACCTCAATAGAAAATAACATGTCTTTTCATTTCCAAGTATGTCATCTTTACATAATATCTCTTTCAATTTGGAAATTTCATGGCTTATTCTCAGTTCTTTACATTAGATTTAATCATTTACGTGTAACTGATTCTTCCATTAATCTGTAGAGTTTAACATAGGTTCACAGGAATTCAGCTGTAATTCCCTGAATGACTTTTTGCCAATAATATTAATACTCAGTCTTTATTTATTAAACTCAGTAATAAATAACGTTACCATATTTCCTTTTCACATTTTTCAATCTTAACATACAGGAAGCCTTGGCTCAAGCTTTTTGGACTGACATGAAGCGCATGGATGACCCCGAGTGTTACTTTAATTCTTTGCCAAAGGAGTTGGAAGTAAAAAGAGATCGGATGGCACATTTACTTGAAAGTGTTGGCCTAAAGCCTGTAGTTCCTGATGGAGGCTACTTCATCATTGCTGACGTGTCTTTGCTAGGTTTGTAAAGTTTTTCATAATTTCGAACATATAGAAACTCATGTGTGAAGTTATATCAGAATCACGGAGAAAAGATTGGTGTCGAAGCCGTATCAGCATTTTATCTTTGAAAAAATGACTTTCACAATGTCAGTGTTTTCTACAGTCATCTGAACTTTTAGGTCCTTGACCTTATATGTGACTGTGTTTACGTAATTATGGAGCCAGTTGTTGTAAGTGTTCTCTTAAACATAGAATTTGCTGTCATCTTGTTCTGGTGTGTAACTTAAAACACTGAAATCATATATGTAACCTGTGTTCCTTTAAGTAAAATTTTAGTTTCCCTTTTTACTTGAGAAAAATAAGATTTCTAAACTGTCAATGCCATCAGGATTATTTGCCACTTTAGAATATACTGAAATGAAGTAAAGAAGGAAAATAATATTAATTGAGGGTCTACTACATGCCTGCCGCTTTCAAACATGCTTTTAAAGAAGCATTCAGTTCCATGTTTAAAGACACGAAGACTTAGAAAGTTTTAAATAACTTGTCTGAAGTCACACAGCTGGATTCCCAATAATTCTGTTTCCAAAAGTGTTACCTGAAGCTATTGTAATTCTGACATGCCATATAAATAGAAAGTTAGAATCATGATAACATTTTATGTATAACTAATTTTTCTTAAAAAAAAAAAACTGTAATGTTAATACTAAATTTTATAGACATAGTTCTAGTGCCTGGTCCCTAAAAGGCATTGTAAGATGTTGGCTATACTCAAACATGTATTTCAATACTTGGAGCATTTGGATTCTAGAAGGAATGTGCTTTTCCATTTATGCTTAACATTGCTGGTTTTGCCTTAAACCGAGCAACAAATTCACTTGACCCATTTATATAAGCCCTTTACATGAGCAGAGCACTGTGGCCTGCACTTACTCAAATCCAAATTAAGGTCTAACTCTGGAAGAAAGAAAATCACTTTTTTAAAGAAAGAAAAAGTCTTTCATACAATAATGTATGTGTTTACTTATAGTATAAAATAAAATCGTTGGTACATAGGAGGGGAAAGAAGTAAATATTTCAGTCACCTAGGTTTATTTAGCATTGTAATTAGCATTATTAACTCAAGACCAAACTTTGTAGCAGCAAATGGAATTAGTTACATAATTGTTGAATAAAAGGAAGCCCAACAACTTTATAGATGAGAATAATTCTTTCCTGAAACTGAATTTTTTGAGATAGTAAATCCTAAAAAGAATTTATCACATTGTGACATTAAACATCAAAAGGACAATGATGCAACTTTTGCTTGTATTATTGCTTTAAGCTCTTAAACAGTTTCCCATTCTATCTTTAGTCAATCATTCCTGCATAAAACACTAGTTTAAGTCTTAGGTCTTGAACTAGTGTGGTTGTAATAAGAACAGAAAGGATTTTGGTTAGAAAACATTTTGTAAGGATGAAAACTTTCTTTTTCATTGTCCTCCTTCACCTGTGGGGGGAAATGTAATGTCTCTAAGACTCTTCTATATATGGAAACAAGTCCCTTTTATTTTACTCGCTCATCTTTGCTCAGATTAATTTGAATGTAAAAATTCCATGTACTAGAGGCAGTACCATCATATATACTAAAGACTAAAGCAAACAACAACACTCATTTAATGGTAGCTTGAAAATAAAAATAAACCATAAAGTACATGAACATAGTAATGACTTCCCTTTAAAATTCATAGCAATGGCTAACTGGTAATATTTTTGAGCATTTATAGTATAGTAGGTATTATCCTAAGAGCTTTACAAAAGTCATATTCTCACTAAAGTCCAATGAGATTGGTGCTATTATATCCTCATTGATAGGTGAGAAAGATGAAATAGAGAATCAAGAAATTTACTGAAGTTAATCAACTAATAAGTAGCAGAGCTGGGCTCTAAACCCAGAGATGCATGCCCTCACCAGGGAACTTATTATTTTTTTTCTGCCATACTACGCAACTATCTAAACCAGTGACCTTCATCCTAGAACTAAAAATGGGAATATTTGGTTAGAAGATAAGATGACAAATAGAAGATTATTACAGTTGTTTTAGTGGGATAGTAAGGTCCAAAATTATGGAAGAGATAGTGGGAATACAAAAACTGATTTTGATTTTCATAGGTTACTTCAATAACCAAATGCTATTATAATATGGTTCAAACTTGTACTTTTAGTAAATATTTTTAGTTTATTTGAGGAATTCTGACTTAAATATTCAAAAGAAATAGATTCTAGCTTTCTTATAACTATCAAATACTTAGAATTATATTTATTGCCTTCTTTCCTTTTAAGCACCACAGCAATGAATGCCTCTTTTCTAAGCTTATTAGAATAAGTAGTACAGGTAGTATCAATTGCAGTTAGTTAATATCCTCCTTTACTTCCTTCTATTGCTATAGGTAATCACTCCTTTCTCTGGGTTACTTTTGAATACACTACTATTGTGTATTTGTCACATGGAGTTTTTTGTTTTGTTTTGTTTTGTTTTAATAGATATTTTATTAATTTTTTACAGAGAAGAAGGAACAGGGATAGACAGAAACATCGTTGAGAGAGAAACATCAATCAGCTGCCTCCTGCACACTCCTTACTCGGTATGTGCCCGCAACCAAGGTACATGCCCTTGACCGGAGTCGAACCAGGGACCCTTGAGTCTGCAGGCTGACGCTCTATCCACTGAGCCAAACTGGTTAGGGCTGTCACATGGAGTTTTCACATAATTTACAGTTAGACTCTAACTTTTCAAAGTGATCATTTTTGTTAGAGCCAAACATGAATTAACTACATATACATATATATAATGTGAAATACTTGAAATAGTAATTTAATTTCCTCATCTATAAAGTGAAGATTATAGCTACCTCTTAGAACTGTAAGACAAATAAATAGAATTATCTAACATGCTTAGCAAATAGTAAATGCTCAATAAGTGGTAGCATATATTATTAGCATTATTATATGGGATTGTTATGTTCTTGAAAGCACAGGGGAGATTAGAAATAAAAATCATTAAGTAAAAACATATTAAGATATATTTTTTTTTTAAATATAGGTGAAACTTTCTTCAATGTCAAGGTTTTTATACCATTAAGTGAAGAGACCCAGTAGTATTCATTGGGGAAGAAAAAGAAAAGAAACTGTCTCAATCTGTTTTGAACAATAAATTATAAAATTTCAATGATTATAGTAATCATCAAAATAGCTTTCTGCCATTCAAAATGATCTAAGAGTATAAATCAATGAAATTGAAACAATATGAAATATGAATTGCTAAAGCTGAATGCCAGAGAAATATCTAGCCCAGACCTTAAAGCAAGATTGGAGCAAGAAATAAGACTAAGAATACATATTTTCCCCAAATTTAATATTTTTTTAAAAAGCATAATGTGTGGAAGAAAGAGATAAACAATAAAGAATATCACTTCGAAGATCTACGTAGATACTTTCCCTTTACAAATAATGAGTAATATTAGTCTACTCATTCAACAAATACGCTTTTTGTTGCTTATACTAGAGGCCCGATGCATGAAGATTCATGCAAGAATGGGCCTTCCTTCTCCTGGCTGCTGGCACCACCTTTGCTCTGGCCAGAGCCACCTTTTCACTACGCCTGGAGCCGCCTTTCTGCCTTCCCATCCTGCCCAGAGGCCCAAAGCGGCTGGGGTGGTGCAGAACACCCCCGGCCACTCTGCGCCTGTGTATGCAAATTAACCTTCCATCTTTGTTAGGTTAATTTGCATACTCACTCCTGATTGGCTGGTGGGTGTCACAAAGGTATGGTCAATTAGCATGTTACTCTTTTATTAGTGTAGATGCTAGACACTAACCTAGGATTTGGGGATAATGATAGATTGAAATACAGACACTTTACCTTTGCTGATGACTTTTTGGAGGTACAAGTGTTATGATGAATATTCTATAAATTTAGATGCCATTTCCTTAATAATGATCACAGACTCTTATATTATTTCTAGGTGGAAAGGCAACACTTCTTTTCTTCCCCTTCCTACTCTCTTCCAGGGCTAAGGGGTGTGTGCACAAATATGACCAATCAGATGCATATTTGAGTACTACTGCCTTAGAGTATCGTTAAAGCTAATCTGTGGCATCTCGCTTTCCACCCGCCATGTGCAGTATGAGACTTCAGCAGATTCTGTGAATATCTCATAAGAAAAATTTGAATTTAGCAGACTTAAATTAAATACATATTGCCTCAGGTTTAATACATAGGTTATCTAATTTTCATTGTTTTAGATGCAGACCTCTCTGATATGAAGAACAGCAATGAACCTTATGACTATAAATTTGTGAAATGGATGACTAAAAATAAGGTAAGAGTTATTTGCCTTTGCAATACTGTGCTGTATTTTATAGTTAATTTTGAAGGAAACCTGCTGACATGCTTTGAACAATGTTAACTATAGTTTTGTTACATGATAGTCCACCAGTGCCTATTTGGAGGATTTTTTAATCTTATTTTTTCCCGAAATTGTGTGAATACTTTAGAAGTATCAATTTTTTCTAATGTTTAGAGTTAATATGTGAAATGTAAGTAGTTTTCTTATTTTACCTTCCTGTTTATTTTTTAGAAACTTTCAGCCATCCCAGTTTCAGCATTCTGTAACAAAGAGACCAAATTACAGTTTGAGAAGTTTGTGCGATTTTGCTTTATTAAAGTAAGTTTTCTGTTCTGCTAAAAAAACACACTTATAATATCTTTTCTTTTTATGTATAAATCACCATTTTTTTCTCTTTCTAGACATGATGTGCTTATAAAGCAATTTTTAAATTTTGTCTAGCTGCCATGAAATTAACTGTGTACCAGAATAAGTGTCAAGTTTAAACATAATGAGACTTCTTACCATATAACATTACAATGGCTAGCATGCAATCAAAAATTACTAGACATGTAAAGACACAAAAAATGATGACCCTTAATAAAGGAAATAAAGCAGTCAATAGAAACATATCTCAAGGTGACCCAGACAGAGAAATTAGTAGACAAGGACTTTAAAGCAGATATTATAAGTAAGCAGATTTTATAAGTATGTAAAGGAAAATATGGTCGTAATGAGTGGACCGATTAAAATAATTAATCAAGTGGAAATTCAAGAACTAAAGAGTGATATCTGATAAGAAAATATATATGGCATTAAACATAAAGCATTGAGGATGACAGAGAAAAAAAAAGGATCCACTTGAATAGAGATCTATAGGAATTATTCAATCTGAAAAACAGAGAGGAAAATTACTTTTGAAAAATGAACAGAGCCTCACATTTGTGATGCAATATCAATTCCAATACCAATGATAATTTACATGTAATTGGAGTACCAAAAAAAGAAGAGAAAATGTAACAGAAAAAAATTTTTAAGATATAATGGCCAAGGAGAAACCAAGAAGTAAAGTACAGAGGTAGGAAGGCACACACACACAGAGAAAGGGCTGACAACTGAGTATGCAGCTGTCTTTTCAATCTGGAGGGAGACACAAGCTCCCAGTTGCTCTGAACTCCAGTTCCGGGTGAGATTCTGGGGACTCAGATGCATACAGGGAGAAACTGGACTGTCTGGCATTGGGCGGAACTCGATGGCGGCTTTCTCTCAGAGGTGCGTGCAGCGATTACTGAGGGACACTGAGACCTGGGGGCCTCTTAGGGCAGGGCTGACTGGAAGCCATTGCTGTTTGCTCCGCCCTGAGACCCCGCCCCACCCAAGCTGTGTGCAGAGGTTTTTGCATATGAATGGCCAGGTCCTTTGAAATCTAAAATTACCTAACAAACTGCAGCTGAGTCAGAGAGACCCAGAACATCCAAAAGAAGGCCCAAGGCCCCACAGCAGCTTGCATTGCTTCACAGCTGGGCCTCATCTGGGCACCTCCAAACCCAAACAAAGAAGAGGAATCTCCAGATCTCTCCATAGCTCCTGCTGGGTGGCCTCAGGCAGAGGCTAAATTAGCACTTCCTTGGAGACCCAAGAGCCAGTTACCCAGTGGTCAGAGTGGGACCATCCAGATTACAACTCCTCAGATCCATAAGTGACACGCTTAGGAGGCAAACTCAGTGAGCACCAAAGCCCCATTGAAGCAAGACTCGCCCCATAAGGGTGTCTCCAGCACAGCAGTTCTCCCATCATAGACACAGCTGATCCTCACAGCCAATTGGTCTGGAGATCAATTCCTCCCAGTGATACCAACAACAATCAAGGCTTAACTACAAGACTGTGCACACAGCCCACAAAGGGGTGCACCAAGAGTGTCCACCTCAGGTAACTGGGGAGGCTGAGCCACTGGGCCCTATAGGACACCTAGCACACAAAGCCACTCTGTCAACTCAGGGAAGCAGCCAAAATGCAGAGAAAAAGAAGCAGGTCACAAATGAAAGAAATGGAGGAAAGCAAACGACTGGATATAGAGTTCAAAACCACGGTTATAAGGTTTTTCAAGAATTTTCTAGAATCCACTGATAAATTTAGTGAGACCCTCAAGGATATGAAAAAGGACCAATCAGAAATTAAGCATACACTGACTGAAATAAAGAATTATATACAGAGATCCAACAGCAGACTAGAGGATTGCAAGAATCAAGTCAAATATTTGAAATACGAAGAAGCAAAAAATATCCAACCAGAAAAGAAAAAAAAAAAAAAGAATCCAAAAATATGAAGATTTTGTAAGGAGCCTCTGGGACAACTTCAAGAGTACCAACATCTGAATTATGGGAGTGTCAGAAGAAGAGAGGGAGCAAGATATTGAAAACCTATTTGAAGAAACAATGACAGAAAACTTCCCCTACCCGGTGAAAGAAATAGACTTACAAGTCCAGGAAGTGCAGAGAACCCCAAACAAAAGGAATCAAAAGAGGACCACACCAAGACATATCATAATTAAAATGCCAAGGGCAAAAGACAAAAAGAGAATCTTAAAAGCATCAAGGGAGAAACAGTTACCTACAAGGGAGTACCCATACGATTGTCAGCTGATTTCTCAACAGAAACTATGCAGGCCAGACGGGAGTGGCAAGAAATATTTAAAGTGATGAATAGCAAGAACCTACAACCAAGATTACTCTACCCAGCAAAGCTATCATTTAGAATTGAAGGTCAGATAAAGAGCTTCACAGATAAGAAAAAGCTAAAGGAGTTCATCAGCACCAAACCAGGATTATATGAAATGCTGAAGCGTATTCTTTAAGAAGAGGAAGAAAAAGAAGAAGAAAACGGTAAAGATAAAAATTATGAACAACAAATACATATCTATCAACAAGTGAATCTAAAAATCAAGTAAATAAAAAATCTGATGAGCAGAATAAACTGGTGAATATAATAGAATCAAGGGCATAGAAAGGGAGTGGACTGACAATTCTCAGGGGGAAGAGGGTGTGGGGTTGCGGGAAGAGATTGGACAATAATCTTACACCTATGGATGAGGACTGGGGGTGGGTGGGTGGGTAAGGGCATGGGGTGGGGTGGGAACCGGGTGGAGGGGAGCTATGGGGGGGGGAAGATGAGCAACTGTAATAATCTGAACAATAAAGATTTATTTTTTTAAAAATGAAGGGACTAATAAGTACAGATTGGTAGTTACAAAATAGTCATGGGGATGTGAAGTACAGCATAGAGAATGCAATCAATAATATTGTAATAACTATATATGATGCCAGGTGGGTACTGGAAATATTGGGGGGAACATTTTTTAAAGTATATGATAGTCCAACCACTGTGCTGTACACCCGAAATTTATAAAAGAAAATATTGAATGTAAACTGTAATTGAAAATTTTCTTTAATTTTTTTAATATAAAAAAATGTTGTATATCTCTTTGGTGTCAGTATAGCAGCAATAAAGTGCCCAGAATCGGCAGCCAGCATACTAAAACAGTATAAGGTAGTGATTGGCATCACACTTTTCTAGTGTGAAAGAAATAGATTTATACTCTACTATTGAATTCTTGTGAGGTTCATTCCTCTTTCTAGCCAGAGAGCTATGGGACATAGCATTATAATAATTGGTTTTTATGATTTGCTACCAGGCTTCTTGAAGAGCTTGGGGCCTGTGTCTTCGGCCACCAAAGTGAGGGAAAACACTATAGACATCATTTTCCAGACTTTGTTCATGCTTCTGCTGGGGTTATGTCTTAAAATAGACAAGGCCAGTGACTTGATTTGCTGGGAAGGTGTGTTCCCTAATGAATCCTTTGGGGCTCTGTCACTGCTGTGGAGGCTATGGACAGGCTGGAGCTCAACTGGACCCGTTCAAGTTATCAGGAGTTGAGGAGCACTTGGTTCCTGAATCACTGCATAACTCTTCCTGATTGATTGACTTTGGGCCGTAGCTGGTTTGGCTCAGTGGATAGAGCATTGGCCCTCGGACTGCGGGCTCGATCCCCTTCGGGGTTCAGGAGGCAGCTGATCAATGATTCTTTCTCATCATTGATGTTTCAATCTCTCTCTCTCTCTGTTCCTTCCTCTCTGCAATCAATAAAAAAAAAATTTTTTTTAATTTTAAAAAGTAACTTTGGTGCATTTTTATATTTAAACATTCACTTCATCTTAAATTTATTTTGATATGTAATGACAATTATTTCATTTATTTACAGAAAGACAGTACACTAGATGCTGCTGAAAAAATCATCAAGGCATGGAGTAGGCAGAAGTCCTGATAACTGCAAACTGCTTTACGATTTCTATTAGATGACCTAGAATTGTTATTAGTACTGCCACTCACTGGATATTGCAAAAACAAATATTTCAATACAAATAAAATGTAAAGAAATATTTTCATTTGTTTTTTTTCCAAGCAAGTTGAAATGTATTAAACATCTTCCACTAGCCTTTTATGAGAGTCAATATAGCATTGTGGGTAAGAAATGTGAAATGCTGGTTTATGCTTAACCTCTGTGTGCTTCAGTTTCCTTGTAAAGGGGAATAAAAATAGCACCTACGTTATATGAAGTTTATGAGTTGTGTGTAAAGATTAAATGGACTGAAGCATGTAGAGCCTAGCAAACAAATATTCAACCCTTTTTATCCAATTTTACTTCTTCACCACCATGTAAAAACTCTTAACTAGTTACACCCTCCTCAACTTCATATTTTTGCTTTATCTACCCACTGGTAGTTCCTTCCCCTTCACTGACTTTGAACTGTGTTCACAGTTTTGCCTCTATCCCAAATATGGCCATAATCTGAGATGGCTTCAAGGTCCACATGGATTAGCTAGGCTTTTGGTACTTTGACCTTCTCATCTCTGGTGATGTTCACCTCCACTTCAGCCACCCACTCCCTTTGCCACACCCTGAACCTTTTATCACTCCAGGCTGTCACACCTTTGAAATAATAAATTAGTTATCTCACATTGTAACCACCTATCCTTAACAATATTTTCCTTTTAACTATCTACCTCTCTCCTCCTCTTCTCAAAATATCACTTCTTTAAACTCAATATAATTTCAAGTACACTATTTCACAAAAAATTATCCATGGCCCTCTTACATCATAATCCACTAGGATCCTTGTTGAAAATATATTCTAGTCTTCAGACCTACTGAATAATAATTTCAAAATCTGGCCCTTTCCAAGTGATTCTTAAGTCTATTAAAGTTTGATAATCACTGCTGCAAATCCATAGAACACTCTACAGGTATTTTGTTCCTATCAGTCCCCTTATTTTTACTCCCTTTGTCATCCAGCTTAGATTTAAACACCCATCATTGGGCTGCTCAGTGCACTGCTGTAGCAAATGCACAATTGGGTAGGTTGTAACAACCATAAATGCACATCATTGACCTTAACTCTTCTATAATCCCTTAATGAGCTTTCTCTACCTTTTGCTATAGCAGCAATTTCTAATAGTCTTCCATTCCCCATAATAAAAATATCCAACCTTCACACCTCAAAGCCTACCACCAACAGCACAATTAAGTGATCTCATCTCCCACTTCTGTGAAAAACAAAACAAAATGTAAAGAACCAGAAGCACCCAGCCAGTGTGGCTCACTGGTTGACCTATGAACCAGGAGGTCACGGTTGGATTCCCAGTCAGGGCACATGCACAGATTGCAGTCTTGATCCCCAGTAGGGGACGTGCAAGAAGCAGCCAATCAATGATTCTCATCATTGATGTTTCTATCTCTCCCTTCCTCTCTGAAATGAATAAAAATATAATAAAAGAAAAAGAATAAGAAGCAACCAGACCAGCAATCTCAACAGGAATTCCAAGAATGAGCTTTTGACATGAATGTCAGCATCCATCCTTCCGTCATTTCCTCTGGGGAATGAAGACAGATTTGGGGGGGTGGAGGGGGGATATGGTTAAACAGTACCAGGCTCAGCCATCCAGAAGGAGGCCCAGGACCTCAAGAGCAAACTATTACATAGCAATACAAATCCCATGTAAATTTTTAAATTTAGCTTGTACACTCTTGCTGGGGACTTGATAAAATTCTCACTCATTGTGGCCTTGTCCAATGCTAATCATACTGATAACTGGAGGAACAGTGAGCCGAGGTCTTTTTTCTTTCCCAGGGTCGTCTCCTGGCGCCAAAGAATGAGTTTCATGGACCAGAAGATTTAAGCGAAAGTGTGGAAAATGTATTACAAGAAGATTCAGACTCCCCTCACAGGGACGGGGCCCCAATAATGGACTGCCCCCTTAAAGCCTTGTAGTCCAGGGGTATATAGTTGCTACAAGTCTGTTTCTATATCTATCCGTGTTGTCACCTGATTGATTCCTTCATTGTCCTTGCCCAGCAACAGACCTGAACTTTCTGTTTCTATGTGTCTGTATACCTTGTTGCTGCAGGTCCTCCCTTGGTTCCCCATGCCTCCCACTTTGAGTCCAGAAACATTTTATTATTTCTGCATGGCTGGTTCCTGTGATTAGGCTGTTCAAACTGCCGTGTCTGCCTCTGCCTATGTTCCACCTGCCTTTGTTTTCCCACTGGACCCCTGCCCGATCTGCCTACGTTTCAAGTTAGCCCTCTCAATACCACCTATGCTCTGGATCCCATTTCTCCTCACATTCTCGGGGGCTTTGTTCAGTCCATTCTCTTGTATCTTCAGCCTCTACTGGATCTCTCTTCCTCAGAAGTGAGACATGTTCACATTTCTGTCATCTCAGAAAAGCCTTTTCCTGCCCTGGCCTGTTTGGCTCAGTGGATAGAGTGTCAGCCTGCAGACTCAAGGGTCCCAGGTTAATTCCGGTCAAGGCGTGTACCTTAGCTGCAGACACATACCCAATAGGGAGTGTGGAGGAGGCAGCTGATCAATGTTTCTCTCTCATCGATGTTTCTAACTCTCTATCCCTCTCCTTTCCTCTCTGTAAAAAAAAAAATCAATAAAATATATTTTTTAAAAAAAAGAAAGAAAAGTTTTCCCTGATGCTGACTACCACCGTATTATCTCTTTTTCTTCAGGGCAAAATTTTTCTATCTTTTTTCTCTCCCTTCTTGCCTTCCTCCATTCTACCTTTGTTCCTTCCTTTAATAAATATTCATAGAACGCCCTCTATGTGCCAGGCACTATTCCAAGAACTATATATGCCCTTAAGATATATCAGTAAACAAATAAAGATCTCTGTCTTCTAGAGCTTCTGTGCAGGGGAGAGAGACTAACTAAATCAGAAACATACTGAAATATATTGTACGTAAAACTTATACATGGTAATTGTATGAAGAGGGAAATGAAAGTGTTAGGGGAGCAAATTAGAATTTTAAACTGGTCAGATGAGTCTCATGGAGGGATATGGAAGCAGACTTAGAGAAGGGGTGGGAGAAAGCCTTGTGAAGATCTTGGGGAGGAACATTTCAGGAAGAAGGAATAGCCAGTGCAAAAGCTCTAAGAGGAGGGTGCCTAGTATGTTTGATGAGTACCAAGAGTCTGGCATGGCTGGATGGAATAACCAAGGCACAGAGTAATAGGTATTAGGTCAGGGAAGTAACATAGGCCCTCAAAGACTAGCATAAGGATAATGTTTTGATCCAGAGAAACAGTGTGCCATCCCATCCATACTTTTATAAAATATGTAAGATAATATTTTTGTAGCATGGTTTATAATTATTCCATATTGGGGACAATGAAATGTCTATCAATATTCTAATAATTAGTCCAGCCAGTGTGGCTCAGTTGGCTGAGCGTAGCCCCATGCAACAGGAGGTTGTTGATTCAATTCCCAATCAGGGCACATGCCCAGATTTTGGACTCCATCTCCAGTAGGGTGCATGCAAGAGGCAGCTGATTGATGTTTCTATCTCTCCCTCTCCCTTCCTCTCTCTGAAATCAAGAAAAATATATTTGTTTAAAAACACTTCAATATTTAGGAAATACATCAACACAATAGAATACCATACAACAATGAAAATTCACAAACTAGCTATACATGGTAGCCTAAAGGAATTTAATCAACTGTTTTCATAGGGTTTCCTCATAATAGCTTCAAAGAATAAGCTGGAGTTCTCATTAGACAGTGTTCTATAATACTGTGATCATTGAAGTCTTCCAAGCAAAACCCAACCCTGGGGTTCTAGAATTTCTCTGCCTACTTGAGTGATGGCTTTTTTCAATGTTTTGGTCCAACAGTCAGGCCTAGGACTGGTCCATAGGGAACTCCATATCTGGGTGCTCCAAGGGAGAAAGGTTTCTGCCTTTTTCATTTGGTCAGAATGAGGAGAACTGACTTGGGAAAAGAGGAAGGCAGGTGTTTTAAATATGGGAAAATAGTGCAGTATTGGACCAAAGAAATTTTTTAAGTCTGGCCTGATATCGCTTGGACTTTAGAGGCCAAGGCCAGACCTGAGGCTTGCAGATGCCTAACTAGATATCCAAGCTCAACTATGGTTAGAGACAGTATAATTGCTATAGTGGGAAACCTAAGGGCATCAGTTGTACAGAGGAGTCTGAAGGAACCTAAGATTCAAAACAATAGCATCAGCATCAGCTCTGGATGATATGGCCACTTCATATCTAGCTCCTATATACATGTCTTGGACTGAATCTCCGGGTGATCGTTGTTGCTGCTGCTGCTCAGAGTGTTTAGCCTTCCAATTTCTAAATCTCAGTCATCTGGTTTGAAGTTGAAGACCACGTACTGGATCTTCTCAAAAAGAGACTTCAACCTTTTTTTCTTCTTTCCTGATGTTGAAAGTACGTTCCTTGCACTCTCTTCTTGAGGAAATCCCAACTCCTTGAGGTTCTTCCATTTTTTCTAAGGATCACTCTGACTGCTATGTTGAGAATAAACTAGAGGCAGCAAAGGTCAAGGTATGGAGACCTATTATAATAATTTAAGTAAAAGATAACAGTGGGGCAGTGGAAAGGTAATAAATAGATCTGGATATATTTTGAAGCAGAACCAACAGAATTTGCTAACAGAGGAGATAAGGGGCTTGAGAGAAAGGGCTCAAGAAAAAGTCCAGTTTTGGGCCTGAGCAACTGGAAAGACAGTGCCATCACTAAGGTCCAAAAGATGCCAGGAGGAGCAGGCTTGGGGAGGATCAGGAGGTCAGTGTTGAACATGTTAAATTTGAGATGCCCATTCAACTTTCAAGTGTAGATTTTGGGTAACTGGCTGGATGTAGTTTAGGAAAGAGGCTGGAGATATATATATATATATATTTTTTTGAGGGTCTGTGGCATATTAATGACAGTTAAAGACATGAGATTGCATAAGAGCACTAAATATGTCAATATTAGCAACAAGATGACTAATGACTCAGTTCTGGATTTTTGAGATTTAATGCAAAGTGGAATAACTATTGAAAGAGTTTTCTTCATTGTGATGATTCCACTTTCACACACACACACAAACATATACACACATACTCCTGGCTTACCCTCAACTCTCTACAGTCTGGATTCCACACATAATATTGTTCCAAATTCTCTAATGAGCTCCATGTTCCTAGATTCATCCTAAATATCTCCTAATTTATGTGTCCACTGGGCCTTGGCATCCAGATATGTAGTCAAACATTATTCTGGATGTTTCTTGTAAGGCTATTTTTGGATGAGATTAACATCTAAATTGGTGGACTTTGAGTAAAGCAAATTGTCCTCTATAAGGTGGGTGGGCCTCATCCAGTCAGTTGAAGGCCTTGATAGAGCAAAAGACTGACCTCCCCTGAGCAAGAGGGAGTTCTGCCAGCAGACTGACTTCAGAATTGAACTGCAACATTTCCTCTCCTGGATTTCTAGCCTGCAGACCCACCCTGCAGATTTTGGACATGCCAGCCTCCACAATTGCATGAGCCAATTTCTTAAAATAAATATTTTTCTATAGAAGCATACTAGTGCTTGTGTTTCTCCAAAAAGCTCTCACTAGTGCAGGTGGACTAGCAAAAATCAATATAAGTTATCTACAAATTCCCAAATTTATGAAAGAAGTCATCTATATTTATAAAAGCCTAAGCGACCATTACAACCAAACAACCAGAACAACCAGACAACCGGCCAGTAGCTATGAAGCACACTGACCCAAACCTTGCTGCTGGGGCCCTGACAGCCCCGAATCTGGTTTACCCGCACCCCGCACCTCATGGAATCGGCTGCGCCTTAGCTTGCTGCTGGGGCCAACCTTCTGCAGTCCCACCCCCTGGACCCCCCTGATTGTCCCTGATCATCAGCCAGGCTGAGGGATCCCACTTGTGCATGAATTTGTGCACCAGGCCTCTAGTTCTATGATATTATAATGAACTATAATGAGATATGGACTTTATACAAACAATGAAGAATTTCTTGAAGATCTTTCATGGCAGATAGACAATAAGGCAAACACTACAGTTTGGCTATCCAAAAGCCAATAATATCCACCTTCTCCTTTTACTATTACTACTAGAGAGGCTAAAAAGCCCAAATACCCAATTTCTCAGCTTCCCTCCCAACTAGTCAAAAATGCTGGAGAAGAGCTCCCCCAAATGGAAAAAGATAAAAAGTAAAGTTGGCTTGAACTTTTTTTGTCCTCTTTGCCTTTCCACCTTCTTCCTACCTGTAATGTAGAAGTGAGGTCTGGATGGGGGTGCAGCAGCCATCTCGCATGCGTAGAACCACTAGAATGAGAATGAAGGCCTGCATAATAAGGGTGGCAGAGCTGAAAGATGGGAAGAGACTGAGGCCCTGGAAGCAATTTGGAGCCACTGTAGCTAACGCCAGACTCTGTAATGCATAAGACAAATAAACCCCTATTTATTGGAGCCACTGGAATAGAGTTTTCTGTTATTTTTGGATGAAAGCATTGCTGCCTGATATTGAGCATATGGTACAAAGAACAAATTTTTCTTCTCAAAGATAAATTGACCTGATGAAAAGGCCTGGAGGCAGAGAGTGAGAGGGCAATTAGAAGGCTCTAAGAACCCAGGAAAAAGATGATGAGGGACTACAGGACTTAGTATGAGAGAAAGGTAAATTGTCACAAATCTTCATCAAATTCATGAATTTTTCCAATCATTCCTATGATGAAAACAATTCTATAACCACACAACCACCATATTTTTAAATATAATTTTTAAAATATATTTTTTATTGATTTCAGAGAGGAAGGGAGAGGGAAAGATAGAAACATCAATGATGAGAGAGAATTATTGATCAGCTGCCTCCTGAAGTCCCCTTAGTAGGGATCAAGCCTGAAACCAGGCATGTTCCGTGACTGGGAATCAAACTGTGACCTGGTTCATAGGTCGACGCTCAAATATTGAGCCACACTGGCCAGGCCACCAAATATTTTAAATTATTTCTAGGTAAAACAAGAATTATCCTTGTTCTCAGTTGGATAAACCCATGGGTAAAACAAAACAAAAACCTCAACTACATTCCTGAGACATGAGAATTTCATTTTATTGCTGCTCTGAGAATACATCTAATTACTCAATCATGCCAATTGAATAGGAAGTTCACCTGCTGACAAACAGCTATCTTGGGATATAACAAAATAAATTGTAGAAATAATTGGATTTTCTAATCAATATTAACTTCCTCATATTATACAGCTGCTTCTTTCTTTTACATTTAATTCAGCTCCTTTTTTCTTATAATATGTAAAACTTTCATTTGTTTAATCTCATGATTAAAAAGGTGGAGCCCAGCTGGAGTGGTTCAGTTGGTTGAGTGTTGTCATGTACACCAAAAAGTTGCTGGTTCGATCCCTAGTCAAGGAATGTACAGAAGGCAACCAATCTATATTTCTCTCACACATTGATGTTTCTTTCTATCTATATCTCCCTTCCACTCTCTAAGCATATCCCCAAGTGAGGATTTTAAAATTTGCCAATACAAGTGGTTATCATATCTGTAGTATTATTTTCATAAACTCTTTTTTTCCCTCTTATTAATTATCTATCAAAAGTATATCATGCTTTAGCTGAAACCTTAATGCTGCATCTTCTAACACCATAACTCCCTTTACTGTGTAAATTCCTTAGGTGACTTATAACACTACTTTTATTTATTTATTTTACTTTAAATAATTTTTTATTTTTTAATTACAGTTGACACACAATATTAAATTAGTTCCAGGTGTAAAACCCAGTGATTAGGCACTATATAACTTACAAAGTGATCCCCATGATTAATCTAAAATCCATTTGACATTACACATAACTAGAGGCCCAGTGCATGAAATTCATGCATGGTTAGGGTCCCTACCAGCTGCCGGCTGCCAGCCGGGGCCTCCCTTTCCCCAGCTGCCTGCCACTGCCGCCAGCTGGGGCCTCCCTTCGCACCCACCTTGGCCTGATGCCACCCACTCACCTGCTTCACCATCCTTCTGCAGTCCTGCTCTCGTCGGGGCCCACTGGGGCCAGCAGCAACTCCACTGCTGCCCGCTGCCAGCACCGTGTCGCCAACGCCCACCATGTTTTGCGCCACCCCTGGTGGTCAGCACACATCTAACTCCCGGTTGGTCGAACTCCCGCCCCTGGTGTCAATTTGTATATTAGCCTTTTATTATATGGAATTATTACAATATGTATTATTGATTACATTCCCTATGCTGTACTTTACATCCCTGTGACTATTCTGTAACTACCAATTTGTACTTCTTAATTCCTTCACATTTCTCACTCATCCTTTCCATCTGGCAACTGTCAAAATGTTCTCTGTATCTCTGAGTTTGTTTCTGTTCTGCTTGTTTGCTTATTTTGTTTTTCAGATCTATTTTGTCTGGTGTAAGTATTACTACCTCAGTTTTTTGTTTGTTTCCATTTTCATGAAATATCTGTTTCCATCCCTTTACTTCAGTCTGTGTATGTCGTTTGATCTGAAGTGAGCCTTTGCAGACGGCATATGTAAGAGTCTTGATTTGTTATCCATTCAGCCACTATATGCCTTTTGCTCGGAGCATTTAATCCATTTGCATTTAAAGTAATTTTTTATAGATTTATATTTATTGCCATTTTATTATTCATATTTATTTATCCTTTCTTCCTCCTCCTCCTCCTCCTCCTCCTCCTCCTCCTCCTCCTCCTCCATCTTCCTGACCCTTTAAACATTTCTTGTAACACTGGTTTGGTGGTGATGAACTTCTTTAGCTTATTTTTGTCTGGGAAGCTCTTTATCTGTCCTTTGATTCTAAATGATAGCCTTGCTGGTGGAACAATCTTTGTTGTAGATCCTTGCTTTTCATCACTTTGAATATTTCTTGCCACTCCCTTCTGGCCTGCAAAGTTCCTATTGAGAAATCAGCTGACAGTCTTATGGAAGCTCCCTCTTAGGTAACTAACTTTTCTCTTGCTGCTTTTAAGATTTTCTCTTTGTCTTTAACCTTTAGCATTTTAATTATGATGTCTTGATATGGGCTTCTTTGGGTTCATTTTGCTTGGGACTCACTGTACTTCCTGGACTTATATGTCTGTTTCCTTCACCAGGTTAGGGAAATATTCTGTCATTATGTTTTCCACATGGGTTTTCAATTCCTTGCTCTCTTTCTTCTTCTGATAACCCCATGATTTGATTGTTGGTATGCTTGAAGTTGCCCCAGAGGCTCCTTATACTATCTTATTTTTTTTTAATTCTTTTTTCTTTTTGCTGTTCTGCTGGGGTATTTCCTGCTTCTTTATCTTCCAAATCTTCACTTCTTACTGGTTCTTTTTTTATGTTTTCTGTCTCCATTTTTATGTTTCCTACATCTTTGCTGAAGTTCTAAGTTCCTCTATTCTTCCACTAAGTTCATGGAGCATCCTTATAAGCACTTTTTTAAACTTTTCATCTAGAAGATTGCTTGACTCCTATGTGTTTAGTTCTTTCTCAGGAGTTTTGTTCTATTCTTTCATTTGGGACACATTTCTTTGTCTTCTCATTTTGACTGCCTCCCTGTGTTTGTTTCTATGAATTAGGTAGAGCTGCTACATTTCCTGGGCTTGGTAGAGTGGCCTTATGTAGTAGGTGGCCTGTAGGAAGCAGTAGTACCACCTCCCAATCACCCAAGCTGAGCACTCCAAGTGAGCCCCCATGTGGGCTGTGTGTACCTCCTGTTGTAGCTGAGCCTGATTGCTGTTGGCACCTCAATGGGAAGGACTGACCCCCAGGCCGTTTGGATGCCATTACTGGCTATAACCACACTGGAGGATCAGCTGTGCAGGGCCCACCCCTCAGAGCAGGACTTACTTCATTGGGGCTCTGGTGCTGTGCAGTCTACCCCTTAAGTGGAGGAGGTTAGGTGGTGACACAACATGGTTAGATGTTATCCACTCAGTGTACTGGCTCTGGGGCCTCCTAGGAGATGCAAGCCAAGCTCACTTGCCACCTGCACCCTTTCTTTGGCCATTTGGCATGAGTTACAAATGATCTGCCAGGTTGCTACTTGTGCTAGGCTTGTAGATGCCCAGGAGAGGCCAAGTGTGAACATGTGGGGTGCCACTCAGTAAGAAGTACATGGCATGCAGAGGCCATATTCTGCTTGTTTGAGATATTTTATGAAATTTTCCAGCATGAGCCAAGACAGGCCATTTGTATGGATAAGCTGTTGGAAACAGCTTGAGTGGGCCCACAAGTTGGTTGAGGCAGGATTTCAGGGAATCACGGTGAACAGTGATAGCCAGGTTGATGGGGACTCAGATATGGTGCCTGCCTGCTGGCCACGTTGGGGGAGGGCCCAGAAAAGGAACAATGGCCTCTGCCAGCACTTCTGCCTGGGAAAAAGCTGCCCTTCCAGCTCTAGCCCTGATGACAGGCAACTCAGTTCCACGTTGTGTGTCCCTAGTGCCCCAGCAGTAGAACTCAGAGTGAGTCCAAATAAATAAGTCCATGTGCAGGCCCTTTAAGGGGAATGCCTGGAACTCCAGCAGCCCTTCATCTCACTCAGCCACAATCCAAGCTGGTTTTTACAGACAGAAGTAATGGGGACTTCTTTCCCTGGCACTAGAACTCTGGGCTGGGGGGCCTGATGTGGGTCTGGGACCCCTTGCTCCTCAGGACTGACTTCCACAGCTGAAATATCCCTTCTGATTATTCATCATGAGAGGGTATGGGACCAGCCCTTTCCACACCTCCACCCCTCCTAATGGTCTCAATGTGGTTTCTTCCGTATGTCCTTCATTGTAGGACTTCTGTTCAGTTAGATTTCAGGCAATTATGAATGATAATTGTTCTGTAGTTTAGTTGTAATTTTGATGTGGTTATGGAAGGATCCAAGTACCACATTTACCTATGCCACCATCTTGACCAGAACCCAACACTGCTTTTAACTTGAAAAAAACCCGCCCCAATAAAAGTATTCTATATAACTGATGGTATACCAAAAACCACCTGCATTAAATTATATTTGGGAACTGCTTATCTTACTGTCATTTAAAACACTAAGAGACTTGGTTTAGCAGTGAGAACATTGTTAATACTCAGATATTAATAATATTATTATAATATTATAATATTGTGGTGTCTGAACATGAGACACTGTGCAGCGACTATCCATTTTGGCTAAGATCAGTGGTCAGATGGTAAGTGGCACATGTTTTTACTTCACAAAAGTGTGGGGCAGAGTCCTTCATCTTACTAAGTGAAAGAGCAAAGGTAGGAAAGGTAAAAAAAAAAAATAGTGAAAATAAGTAGGTATAATTGGTGATTTTGTAGGAGAGAGGAAGTACTTAGGGGAAAAAAGAAGGAAAACTTAGCTGTAATGGGAAAACTCTCTGGAAAACCTCACTAATTAGGCTTTATTAGTGAGGAACAGTCAGAATAATGACAGTTTAAAATATAGTTTTCCATTCAATCCACCAAAAACTCATACAATCCAACATTTATTAAGTGTCTTCTGTGCACAAAAGGTTGGTCACAAAGGTTCAAAGAAAAATAGGGTGCTTCAGTCCTCAGTGAATTCACTGCAGTTTACTTGCAAGCACCAGAAGTAACAGAATCAGCCCCGGTAAAGCATTGTTTAGAAAAGGTCCTTGGTACATGGATTAATTTCCACAACTAAACTATACTAATATTTTAGAGATGTTTTATATATCATTCTTCTATTTCAAAGGTCTAGGTTGCTTCCTGTCTTAACATTATAACCAAAATTATAGTTTTTCTATGTTTAGCATTTTCTTGTTTCCATTTTTATATTATAATAATAATAGGCCAAGAAGCATCACGACCAAAACAACCAAATGACTGGTCACCAGGAAGTGCGTGGAGGCGGGGCGCCTCGCTCACTGCGGGCGCCTCAAGCGCCATGGGAGGTGGGAAGCAGGAGGTAGAAGGCAGTCGCTATGAGGTGGGTGGCTGGTGGGGGAACCCGTTGGCTGGCAGCGGTGGTGGTGGGGCAGGACGAGGGCCTGCAAGGGGAATTTGCTGGCTGGCAGCGGTGGCAGTGGGGCAGGATGAGGGCCTGTGAAGGGAACTGGGTGGCTGGCTTGTGGCAGTGTTGGCCAGGGACTGGCAAGTGGGTAGAAAATGGCCCTGATCGCAGGCTAGGCTTAGGGACCCTAACCGTGCACAATTTTGTGCACTGGGCCTCTAGTTATAAATAATATTACAGTGGATTTTTCATGAACATAGTATCCCATATTCTAGGGTATTTCTTTACTCGAGTTCTCAAAAGGGGTTTACTTGCTCAAAAGCCTTTAACAGCTCAACCATTCTTGGAGTATCGCCAGATTGTTTTCTGAAAGGTTTGTATCAATGGCCTCTGCCAGCACTTCTGCCTGGGAGAAAGCTGCCCCAGGCAGCAATGGATGATTATGAGAGAAGCAATTTCATGTCCTCATCACATGGTCATACTTTCTAATGAATGGTTTCAGAGTTTTAATTTATATTCAAATAATATGAGATTTGAAAGTAGGTACTTATTTTATGCAATAAGGTCTTTAGCATGTGATTTTAATGGGAATAATAAATATCTAATGTTAAAAAATTCAATCCTTAAGAAAGTGTCAAGTAACAGGTCACAAAAATATGAACATGTTTCATGTTCTTATTTTCCCCCCAATAGTTCATTAGGGCACTTGAAAACCATTAATAGGACTTAAAAAACAAATCTAATCTACGCTAAAATAAACATACGTAAAACATTTTTAGGAAATTATAGTCTTAAATGCCATTTCCCCATTTTTTAAATTATAGAATGAGAAAGTTGTTATTTTGGGGATATAATTAGCTTTAATACATAAAATGAAAAAACACTAAATAATGCAGCTTAATGTTTGAAGTCACACATTTAATACAAAATGATATCTTTTTGGAAAAAATATTAATTAAAAAAGTCCCAAGCTATTAAAGTAAACCCTTTAGAATTATTTTGTTTTATTTTTATTGGAGTGATTTAGAAGTTTAAAAGGAAACTACTGTTCACTGAACATTGAATTAAAAATGAATTAACTTCTATCTATCTTCCTCCCTGATTCTATAAGGAGATAACTGACAGTTAATATTTTCTATTTATAGATTATTAATGTTTTAAGCTATATTCTACATTCTAGCACTTCAGAGAAATGTCTGTCTTTCCTCAGTGAAAAACTGGCTATATTCTCAAATGAAGGACAAGCCACCAATACTGGGGAACCAAAGATTTCAAATAAATAAACAATCAAATGGAAAAGTTAAATTCAGGATCATGTATGCAAGTACATTTAGCAGTGGGATATAAGCCAGGCACATTTCAGTTTAGATAGCACATGATCTGACAAACATACGTATCCTTATGTGGACAGCTTGCCAGAATATTTTAGAGCACAGCAGCCCATAAAATGAAGCTCACACGAATACTGTAGGCACACTGGTTGTTTAATACATCCTCTGATGTTAAAATCTGCAAATCTGCATTTCTGTATATTGAGTTTCTATTAGGAGGCATAGTTCATTAACTCTGGAGCCAAATTGCCACGGTTCAAATCCCTGGTCTGTCACTTACTAGCTGTGTGACTCCAGGCTAGTTACTTAACCATTCTGTACCTTAATTTTCCCATCCATAAAATGGGTACAATAATGGTTCTAACTCATAGAGTTGTTGGAAAAGGTAAATGGGTTATTATATACAAAATCTTAAAATAGTACTTGGCACATAGTAAGCACTATATATATGAGTGTTTGCTATTATTATCATAATTATTTTTCTTACTACTTCTACCCGAATTTGGTGAAGCTTTATAGCTATTATGAAAGAATCAAAATGATAGGGAACATTTCTACAAATATAATCTGCATTTCCCAAGGCACAGTAATTTGGGCCTAAAAATAGAGTCTTGCAATACAGTTACATAGTAGACAAGCAGAGAAGTAGAAAGTTTAGTCAGTCTTTTCTTGCTTTGAATTCTACCTCCACCTCTAACTTATTGTGATCCAGATAATTTACCTATTCAACCTCTCTACGCTTGTAGAAGGAGAATAATAATACTTGCCTGATAGGATACTTAATTATTACATAAGATAATGAATGTGAGGTGCCTGGCAGATGCCCTAATGCACATGGACCTTAGCTCTATTTTCAAGAACTCACTTATTTTTTGCAGCTCCATGTGGGGACTCTTTTCCCCCTTTCTGGCTCCTTGGCACCTTCAATAGGGTCTTACTCTGCTGCCTAATGAAACCAAACACCAAGAAGTAGATCCAGGATAATTACCAACTGAAAACTTAGTGTATAAAGATACGGTTGGTAATGTAATATGTATTTTAACACTATATTTAAAAGGTTTAACAGTCTATATTTTTTAGAAATGTACACTAAAGTATGCATGGGTCAAGGTGATATATGGGATTTGTTTTTAAAATACTTTAGCAAAAGGAGAAAAGAGAAATAAGGACACATGAAACAAATATGGCAAAATTTATATTTTTTAATTGGGATGACAGGTCCATGAGGTATTATAAAATTACCACTCTAGTGTATAGTGCATTTGAATATCATACATAATTTTTTGTTCTTTATTTTTTGCTGCTTCTAATAAATCTTTATTGCTCAGATTATTACAATTGTTCCTCTTTTTTCCCCCATAACTTCCCTCCATCCAGTTTCCACCCACCCTCTGCCCTTACCACCCCCCACACTGTCCTCATCTATAGGTGTGCAATTTTTGTTCAGTCTCTTCCTGCACCCCCTACACCCCCCACCCCAAGAATTGTCATTCCACTCCCTTTCTATGCCCCTGAATCTATTATATTATATTCACCAGTTTATTCTGTTCATCAGATTTTTTATTCACTTGATTTTTAGATTCACTTGTTGATAGATATGTATTTGTTATTCATAATTTTTATCTTTACTTTTTTCTTCTTCCTCTTCTTAAAGAATACCTTTCAGCATTTCATATAATACTGGTTTGGTGATGATGAACTCCTTTAGTTTTTTCTTATCTGTGAAGCTCTTTATTTGACCTTCAATTCTAAATGATAGCTTTGCTGGGTAGAGTAATCTTGGTTGTAGGTTCTTGCTGTTCATCACTTTGAATATTTCTTGCCACTCCCATCTGGCCTGCATAGTTTCTGTTGAGAAATCAGCTGACAATCGTATGGGTACTCCCTTGAAGGTAACTAACTGTTTTTGTCTTGCTGCTTTTAATATTCTCTCTTTGTCTTTTGCCCTTGGCATTTTAATTATGATGTGTCTTGGTGTGGTCCTCTTTGGATTCCTTTTGTTTGGGGTTTTGTACACTTCCTGGACTTGTAAGTCTATTTCTTTCACCAGGTGGGGGAAGTTTTCAGTCATTGTTTCTTCAAATAGGTTTTCAGTATCTTCCTCTCTCTTCTTCTGGCACCCCCATAATTCTGATGTTGGTACGCCTGAAGTTGTCCCAGAGGCTCCTTACACTATCTTCATATTTTTGGATTCTTTTTTCTTTTCTGGTTGGGTGTTTTTTGCTTCTTTGTATTTCAAATCTTTTATTTGATTCTTGCGATCCTCTAGTCTGCTGTTGGATCTCTGTATATTATTCTTTATTTCAGTCAGTGTATGCTTAATTTCTAGTTGGTCCTTTTTCATATCCTCGTGGGTCTCGCTAAATTTATCGGTCTTTTCTAGAAAATTCTTGAGTAACCTTATAACTGTGGTTTTGAACTCTATATCCAGTAGGTTGCTTTCCTCCATTTCTTTCATTTGTGACCTGTTTCTTTTTCTCTGCATTTTGGCTGCTTCCATGAGTTAATAACGTGGCTTTGTGTGCTAGGTGTCCTATAGGGCCCAGTGGCTCAGCCTCCTCAATCACCTGAGGTGGACACTCTTGGTGCACCCCTTTGTGGGCTGTGTGCACAATCTTGTAGTTAAGCCTTGATTGTTCTTGGTATCACTGGGAGAAATTGACCTCCAGGCCAATTTGTTGTGAGGATCAGCTGTGTCTACGCTAGGAGAACTTCTGTGTTGAAGACACGCTTATGAGACAAGACTTGCAAAAGCCCCTGTGCTCAGCTTGGATGGGGCAGAGTCTCAGGGCAGAGCAGACAGCTTTGGCTTCCTGTCAGCCCTGCCCTAAGAGGCCCCTGGGTCTCAGTGTCCTGCGGTAATCGCTGCAAGCACTTTTGAGAGAAAGCCACCCTCGAGTTTCGCCCGCTGCCAGACAGTCCCGTTTCTCCCTGAATGAGTCTGCATCCCCAGAGTCTTGCCTGGAACTGGAGTTCAGCGCAGTCAGGAGCTTTTGTCTCCCTCCCTCTTGAGAAAGCCAGCAGTGCACTCAATTGCCAGTCCTCTCCATGTGTGCGTCTCAGTACCTCTGCCTCCTGCAGCTCCTCTGAGTCTCAGTGTGCTTTTCTCTTTCCTTGTAGTTATGGAATTTCCACTCAGCCAGCCTTCTGGTGGTTCTGGATGATTTCCATTTTGTCTTTTAGTTGTAGTTTTGAAATTGTTGTATGAGGCAGCAGTTTAGGTGTTTACCTGTGCTGCCATCTTGGTTTTCTCCTGAATTTCATACATAATTTTAAAAATTGAAAAAATAATTAAAACCCTCACATTTCCAGAAGTAATACATATGGCTCCTTAGTTACCAGACATATGAGGCTTGTCTAATATTCTAGACATTTCATCCCATTTCTGGGGGGGAGGAGAGGGCATGAGCTGAAGTCTGACCTCTCTCTGCAGGAGGCAACCTGAGCAAGCCTATCTGGGGACCACAAGCAGCCCGCCCTGCCCTGAATTGTCCCCACCACAGTCCCAGCTGGCATCCCACTGTGGGAGGCGACCCCCGCAAGACAATCTGGGGATAATGCTGATCCCCCACCCCCACCCCATTACCGTCTGAAATGTGCCCACTGGCATGCGCCTTGGCTTGTCTGGCACCACCTGCTCACCGGCCCTGCCCCCACCTAATGGTCATTCTGCTATTAAGTTTATTTGCATATTATGCTTTTATTATATAGGACTAGAGGCCTGGTGCACAAAATTCATGCCTGGGGTGGTGTCCCTCAGTCCAGCCTGCACCCTCTCCAATCTGGGACCCCTTGAGGGATGTTGGACCAACTGTTTAGTACCATTCCCACCGGGATTGGGCCTAAATGGGCAATTGGACATCCCTCTAACAACCCAGGACTCCTGGCTCCCAACCACTCGCCTGCCTCTGCCTGATTGCCCATAACTGCTTCTGCCTGCCAGCCTGATCACCCCCTAACTACTCCACTGCCAGCCTGATCGACGCCTAACTGCTCCCTGGCCAGCCCGATTGTCCCTAACTGCCCTCCCCTGCAGGCCTGGTCACCCCTAACTGCCCTCCCCTGCCAGTCTGGTCGCCTCTAACTGTTCTTCCCTGCAGGCCTGGTAGCCCCCAACTGCCCTCCCCAGCTGGCCCGGTCACCCCCAACTGCCCTCCCCTGCTGGCCTGGTCACCCCTAACTGCCCTCCCCTGCAGGCCTGGGTTCCCCCCACCAACTTCCCTGCCCTGCAGGCCTGGCCCCCACCAATTGCACTCCCCTGCAGACCTGGTCACCCCTAACTGCCCTCCCCTGCAATCCTGGGTCCCCCCCCCCCCCAACTGTCCTCCCTGCAGGCCTGGTCCCTCCACAACTGCCCTCCCCTGTTGGCCTGGTCTCCCCCAACTGCCCTCCTCTGCTGGCCTGGTCACCCCTAACCGCCCTCCCTGCTGGCCTGATAGCCCACAACTTCCCTCCTTTGCAAACCTGGTCTCCCCCCACTGCCCTCTAATGCCAACCTGGTCCCCCCAACTGCATTCCCTGCAGGCCTGGATCCCCCCAACTGTCCTCCCCTGCAGGCCTGGGTCCCCCCACAACTGTCCTCCCTTGCAGGCCTGGTCCCCCTGCCCCCCAACTGCCCTCCCCTGCTGGCCTAGTCTCTCCCAACTGCCCTTCTCTTCCGGCCTGGTCACCCCCAACTGCCCACAACTGCCCTACCCTGCCAGCCATCTTATGGTGTCCATGTTGTGTCCACAGGGGGGCAGCCATCTTTGACCACATGGGGGTGGCCATCTTGTGTCTTAGAATGATAGTCAATTTGCATATTACTCTTTTATTAGATAGGATGACTCCATTTATGTGGAAAGTCCAGAAAAGGCAAACCTATAGAAACGGGCAGTAGTTAAGTGTTCCTGGGACTGGAAGTGGAATGGGTATTCACCATGCATGGCATGAGCAATCTTATTGGGATGATGGAAATGTGTTACAACTGGATCATGGGGATGGTTGCACAACTTGGTAAAGTGACTAAAAATCATCAACATCTAAACAGATGAATTCTATGGTATATAATTATACCTCAAATTTTTTTAAAGAAATGCTTATATATTTTTAAAATATATTTTATTGATTTTTTTTTTTTTACAGATAGGAAGGGAGAGGGATAGAGAGTCAGAAACATCGATGGGAGAGAAACATTGATCAGCTGCCTCCTGCATACCTCCTACTCGGGGATGTGTCCGCAACCAAGGTACATGCCCTTGACTGGAATCAAACCTGGGACCTTTCAGTCCGCAGGCTGATGCTCTATCCCTGAGCCAAACCAGCTAGGGCATACTTCATTTTTTTTTTTTTTTTTAATTAAAAAGGATATGACTAGGTGGATCACAAACTTTTAAAAAACCATGTAAAGCATTTTGTAGTTTAACAGAACTTTAACCCATCAAGTTGTGATTTCACAAAAATTGCATAAACTTTTAAAATAAATGTTTACATCTGAAACTAATACAGAATAATATTAAATGTAAATGGTAATTTAAAACAGTAAAAATAAATAAAAACCAAAATAATAAAATGAAATAAAAATTTAAGTTAAAGCAGGTGAGTTAACTTAAGTAATTAATTTAAATAAATTATTTTAACTAATTAATACACATAACAAAGTTAAATAAAAAAATGATGATACTAACAAACTGGAAGTTCTGGTAAATACTGGTCTGGGTCATTGATTGCTAGGTGATAACACCCCATTTGTGTTTGTTTGTGCGTGTGTGCGCGCGCGCGCATATTTTAATCTCAGGATTAGATATAAAGATTAAATGGAATAATGTTGATGAAAATGCTCTATAAATTGCCAATGCTGTACCAACAAAGAAAAAGAAATGGTCCGCCTAAGTCGGATTCATGCGCTGGTGGGGTCCCTTGGCGTGGCCTGCGCCCTCTTGCAATCCAGGACCCCTTGGGGAATGTTGGAGAGCTGGTTTTGACCTGATCCCTGCAGGCCAGGCCGAGGGATCCCACTGGTGCACAAATCCACACACCAGGCCTCTGGCATGCATATAAGATCTTTGGTTAATCTCTTTCCACCCTCCCCCCCTTCCCTCTGAGATTTATCAGTCTGTTCCATGTTTCTGTACCTGTGCATTGAGTGTCTGTCCCCTGGTGATCATTGTGCATTATAGTTACTGGCCAGTTGGCAAGTCTGCTGGTCACTTAGGCTTTTATATATATATATAGATAAAAGTTATCCTAACTAGGTTATGACAGATAAGTGACTCTCAGGTGGAGCAGGAGTTAATTAACTGGTTACCCAGCTTCCTTCCTCTGGGGTTTCAACTTCTCTGATGGTTTCTTCCTTCCACAAACATTATTGAGTGCCTACCATTAGATGGTAGGTCCTTAAGAGATACCCAGTTGTCATCCTCCTCCTCACCCTCTTTTCCCAAACCAAGGTGCTCTACTGTACAACTTCCTTCCTGATTGGGATGGAGCACCCCCTAGCCCGTTCTTGGTTGTAATTGGCACTGGTGAAATGAATGGTTAGGCTTTCCCAAATATTATGGGAGAACACTCCTCATTCTCTCCTCACACAATAGTACAGGCAACCTTTAAAAAAAAACTTTATTGTTGAAAGTATTACCTATGTCCCCTTTTTTGTCCCAGTGACCCCTTATAGCCAATCCCCCCCCCCCCCCCCCAACACACACATACCAGGCCTCCACCACTCTATTGTCTGTGTCCATAGATTATGCATACATGCATACAAGTTCTTTGGTTGATCTCTTCCCACCCACCTCCGCCTCTTCTCTCAGATTCATATGGTCAACCTTTTCAACTACAGATTGGAAGACTAGAGAGAAAAAAACAAAACCCTCTCATTACCATCCAATTTCAGTTCCTAAACTCCTTTCCCTTACACCCCTTTTTCTTTCCAAGGAAGCGTGTCTTTGCCACCTCTCAAGAAAACAATCAGTGACATTCAAGGGCTCAGTGGCATTTAAGTCCCATGCCCAGATGAACAAAGCAGCCACTATATTCTAAGTCCTCATCCCCATAGAAACTCGGAGCACCCTGTTTCCTTGGATAGCCACAGAGTCAAGGGTAGTTTGTTTTCAGCCAAGTGGAGGTAGCGTTATTTTTTACTATAGCTACTATCACTATTCTGACGTCAGTTCGGCTAATTCATAAATCTAGGAACCTTTTGTGGTATCTAAACGTTTTGCTAAGTTCTCTGTACTTTAGCTATCAGCCACATTTAAGGACACGGAGAAAAACACACCAATCAGGTTAGGGCCCACGTCTCCCTGCCTCCCGGGGTGCAGTGCTAGCTCAGGGTTTTGTTTCATCTCCTGCAATTCTGAAAGGGTAGTAAGCAAGGCAGATACTATCACTCCTTGCGCAGAAGGTAGAAGGGACAGCTTGCTAGCTGAGGACTTGGGCCTGAATTGACACCTGTTCTGACTGAACTAATTTTCATTCCAAATTCTTAATGGAATTACCCCTTGAGGCAAGTTAGAAGTGTAGTGCAACCCAAGTAACTGACTTCCGGGTGGGGGAGGGGTGGTTAGCCCTTGGGGATGTGGGCTTTGCCTCTAACGCTGAGCCCGGGTTGCCTTTGTGCTTTAACTCAGCCCAGTTGTGGTATTTCTGGGGTAGCTCGTTTGCAGGGGTCCACTTGAAAGTTTTCTTGGGTAGTTTCGCTGATTCATCTAGCTACAGAGCACATTACGGACACGGAAAAAGAAAATAATAAAACGCAAAGCACGTGCCATTCCGGATCTCACTTTTCTTGGCCTCTCTCCCGATCCGTAGCCGCGCCTTATTACGACTGCGTGGGCGACTCGTCTATAAAAGCCGAGCTCGACGCGTCTCATCACCACAGTGTCTTCCTGTTCTCTTTCTGTCTGTACGGGCTTGTTGTTTCGCCAGGAATCCCTGTGGCCGTGAAGATGGCGTCTACCAGCCGGTTAGTATGTGCGCCGGATCCCGGCTAGTTGAGGGCGGGCGGGGAGTGCCCGGCGGCCGCGGGGCTCATGCGCCGGGCAGCGCGCCCAGGAGATGCGGGGAGCGGCGGCCGCACTGGCTGGCCGGCCGGACAAAGGCACTTCCCTACGACGGGGCTGTCAGGGGCGTCGCTGGGGCTGCCGAGCCGTCGGTGTTCCCACCCCAGGGTCTTAGATGGCCATCTCACCCAGGCTCCATCCTGTGGGGGCTTCTGTGTCCGCAGCCCCTAGTCTCTCTCCTTTTGCGGATACTGCAAACGTCTCCCCCCGCCCCCCCCGCTTTTTCCTTTTTTTCTACCCTTGTTTTTCCACCTACGGCTCGGGCAGCCCGAGGGGCCGTGAGTCCTCCCTTCCAAAGAGCTGGAGAGGGTTAGTTCCAGGTCCCCATCCAGCTGACAGCTGGAAAGTTAGGGACGTCAGTATTGGTGAGCTTAATGGAGACTGATTACATCCCAGAGGCCCTCTGAATGGAAGTTAAGACATTTCTGAAGATTCATGAAGTTACCTTCTTAAGAGATTTCTTTACACACGTCTCTGTACTTTCCTGAAGAAAATCTTGCCTGCAGAAAATGGTTTACAAATGCTGGGAAGTCACTAATGTATTTTTAAAATACAATGTACTCACATGTACAGGAAATGCATGTAGTGTCTGTAGAAACAGCCTTTAATCCTGTGACCTGAAAAAGGCTTGCAGACCTTAATTATATCTCTCATTACCACTGTGAGGTAGATACTAGTAATTTTGCATGAGTGTAAACTGATGCAATGCTGGCTTTTCCAAGTTGAGTGTTAGAACAGGCTGTAGTAAGGCATATATCTATTTCTTGTTATCACACAGTTGGCTTTTAGTTAATTCATAATATATTAAAAGTAATTAAGTTCTATAATTTCTGGAAGGCAACTCTGGCATAAATTTTTGAACCTGTAGTAATCTGTGGAATTGAGTTCCCAATGAAAGCCATTATCAATTAAATAGTAAGCTGGTAAACTTACTATTTTATGTTACTGTATTTTTTTAAATGGGCAACAGTGAGGCAGCTTTAGCTAATGGCCTATTTGGCAATAATTCTTAAAGTCAGTGACACTCTTGTTTACTGATTCTAATTCTATGATTGAGTGTCCAATCATTCTATCTGGGCGTGGCTCTGTCAGGTAAGGCTTCCTTGTAAGTAAATGGGAAACTTCAGCTTCCCAAAGACACCTAAAGACAGCATATGGTCTCTCATGTCAGTAGATCTGAAAGGTGCATGTGGGCATATTTGAGCACAGCTTTTACATAATAAGAAGAGGAAGATGTATTTGTATGAAATGTTACACTGTATCAGTCTAGTAAATTCACTTGATAAATTCCTTATCCAAAAAGTACACTTTACTTTGTATGCCTTGTTAAAAAAAATGTTCGAAATAATTTTTTTCTAAACATGTCCAGCTCTGTGTGTTACTGCATTGTTCAGCTTTTGAGTTTTTCTTCCAGTGAGAACAAAGGTAAACGTTAGTATTTCTACTTTTTCGCTATTTTTAACTTGAGGAAGATAAACGGTTACTAGGCTATGAAACTGCCTGATGTTTTAGAGAAGAGCACAAATGTCCTGAGTTCAGATTTAAGCTCCACCACTTATTCTGTGATTTCAGGCATATCATTCTCTGGGCATAATCTTTAAATAGAGATAATGCCTATCTTCAGGGTGGCTTTGAAGATTAATAATGTATGTATAGCATTAGATTCACAGTAGGCACGCAGTAAATTATAGCTATAAAATGAGTTTGGGATTATCTGGCTTCTTAGGTAGTCTCAATTGCTTTAGTATTAGGAGTGATTGTTTACTATGTTCCTTTCCTATTGTTTTTCCCCTTACTGCCCCTACAACCCAACTCTTGTAGTTTCTCCTTTGTATTACTCTTGAGGAAATTTGATTAAAAGTTGATTAACATGATTTCATTTTATTTTGGATAGGTATCACTTCTCGGCCTTTTGGCTAAGATCATGTGTAGTATCTGTTCTTATCAGTTTAATATTTTGGATAGGTGACACATTACACATAGTAAAAAGGCAAGAAAAGTGAAAAGTAGTCTGCCTTCTTCCCTAGCTTTCATCCATCTAATTCTTCTCTAAAGCATTTCTTGTAACCAGTTTGCTTTCCCAATGAGTCTCTGCTTTAGTAAATATATGCATACTAGAGGCCTGGTGCACGAATTTGTGCACGGGTTGGGATTCGTGCACAGGCCAGGCCTGGCTGGCCAGGGTTGAGGGGCCCTGGGTGGTTGGTGCGCCTGCCCCACTCCCTGGTCGAATTCCTGGTCGAGGGGACAATTTTTCATATTACCCTTTTATTATATAGGATAGTTATAAGTCCTCCCACCACCCCCTGAAAAAGGAGTCTAATGTAAACACTGTGCCTTGCTTTTTACCTTTTTTATGAAATTGGTGCACACGTTTTAAGTGCACAGCTCAATAAGTGAGCATGTACACAGAGCTACCATCCAGGTCAAGAAATCAAATACCACTAGCACCTTGGAAGCCTCCTTTGTGCCCGTAGGAGCACATCCTGATTTCTGACACCATAGATTTGTTTTGCCCACTTTAAGGTTTATATAAATGGCATACTTATGTGTTCATGAGTAGTTTTTTTAATCAGCATTTTGATATTCATGTTATTGCATAGAACTGTAGTTCATACTTTTCTCAGTTTTGTATAAAATTCATATCTTTTTGAAGTAAGCATATCTGTGATGTTTCCATATCATATACATATACATGGATATATAAATAGATAGATACACATATATACTACATGATATTGCTTCCTTTTTAAGAGTGAAAAATACATCAATCCTTTGTGTGATGTGTGCCACCATGACTGTCCATATTATGCATTTTGTAATTACTGTTACTCTGCTAACATTTTCCTTTATTTCAAAATAATTTTCCATAATTTTTGCTTTTTTAATATTTTATTTGTCATAATTTATGAAAATATTTTTCTATAGGAATTTCTGGAATAGCATAAATGTAAAATGAACCCCCTCTCCCATTTTTTTCATGAAAAGATCAACAATGTTCTGGTTACCTTGATTATATAAATTTTGGGAATGTGGATTATATTATCAATTTTCCAGTGGGAATTGCCTTCTATGTTGAGAGTTAACATTCTAAATTGTATTATATGAGAACTTTATCCAAAACCACAAATACCTATTTTACATGGGTAATATTGTTTTTTGGATGCATATTTGTGTTGTATGTAACATAACCTTTTATTATATTACTTCAAGTGCAATTTTTTCATAATTAAACATTAGCTTTATTCCACATAATAGAGAAAACATTCTCAGAATAACAATACCTATACTATGTCTAGCATGAGTACTTAACAATGTTAATAGTTCTTATATAGGCCCTTATTAAGTTCTACGTGTAAAGTTGTCTCATCACTAATTTTTACATTGATGTCTTTCCTGTCATATTGGAAGTGTAAAACTCAGTCTCCAGTAAACTCAAAGCAAAGGGCTCGTGGAAATGATATTCTTTGAATTCTTGCATGTTGTTAACAGTTTATGGTCTTTTCATTGAAAGCCAGCTTTGCTGGATGTAAAATGTCTGCATCATGATTGGTTCTTTTTAAAAAATATATATTTTTAATGATATCAGAGAGGAGGGGACGGAAGAGAGATAGAAACATCAATGAGAGAGAATCATTGGTTGGCTGCACACCCTCCACTAGGGATAAAGCCTGCATCCTGGCATGACCAGGAATCCAACCATGACCTCCTGGTTCATAGGTCAGTGCTCAACCACTGAGCCATGCTGACTGGGCGGTTCTTTTTCTTTGTATATCCTTGTTGTAATTCAGCATTTTTTTTTATGGCATAAGGTTTTCCTGTCACAAGTGAACTTTTAAAAGACAACTTATTTTCAGTGATACTAAACATTTGTGAGTATGAGGTCATATCCCCAGAAATAATTACAAAATCTATGTTAAGTATCTTTGTTGCTTTTTAAAATTGATTCTGTGAGGTCATTTAAAGCTGTTGTGTTTCCCCCAAACTGCTTTATTTTCAAAATAAAATAATTGAGCAAATTATTAATATAAGAAATAGATTAAAAAGTAGCTTTTAAAACTATTTCTTGATTGCCAATAAACTCAATTCTGGACTAAATGAAATCATCAGGTTTTAAGTAAAGCAGAGCCACATCTACTGTCCTCATTTATATTACTACTAGAGGCCCGGTGCATGAATTCATGCACCAGTGGGGTCCTTCGGCCTAGCCTGCACCCTCTCACAATCTAGGACCCTTTGGGAGATGTCCAACTGCTGGACATCCCCCCTCGCAATCTGGGACCGCTGGCCCCTAACCGCTCACCTGCCTGTCTCCCTGATCGCCCCTAACCACTCTACCTGCCTGCCTGATCGCCCCTAACCACTCTACCTGCCTGCCTGATCGCCCCTAACTGCCTCTGCCTCAGCCCCCACCACTGCAGTTTTGTCCGGAAGGACATCCAGAGTGACGTCTGGAAGGTGGTTTGGCTGTCTGGTTTAATTAGCATATTACACTTTTATTATTATAGATAGGACTAGGTTTAGTATACTATTCTAAATCTACCACCATGGTAACTAGCAAGTAGAAAAATTTATTCTCTGACCAGAAAAATAAGTGGCAGGGGGCACAAACTGAATGGTTGTGTGTAACTGTCACAGGTTATTATGGTAGCCAGTCATTTCAGTGCTAATCAAGATTTTTTTAAAAAACTTGGTCACCTACATGTTAAGAGAAAAAAACACTTGTTTTCTATTTAAAGTTTTTAATGCCTTTTATGTCTGCAAACTAGTAACTTCTTATAAAAAAAATAATTCCAATGCAATCTACCTGTTATTAACTAGCTAGAATTTGAAGTAATTTAATTGAGGTGTTTACTTCAGAAATTTAGTTTAAATATATTATAAATATATATTAGAAAAGTGTTAAAAATCCTCCTCCCACCATCAGAATACTACTTTGTTACATGTTGGTTGGGAGGATTGGTGTTTCTCACATATGGTTCACACACTGATGTTTTTCTCTTTCTCTCTCCCTTTATGCCCTCTGGTGAGAATTTAAAAAAAGAAACAAAAACCTTTTTTTCCCCCCCTTTCATTTAGCTTGGATGCTCTCCCAAGAGTCGCATGTCCAAACCATCCTGATTCGATTTTAGTGGAGGACTACAGAGCTGGTGATATGATCTGTCCTGAATGTGGCCTGGTTGTAGGTAAGCAGTTATTATAGTTTTAACTAATATCACTATTTTGGATACTTGTCTTTTGTGTGTTTTCCAAACTGTCTTTTAGTAAATACATTTTGACTGTTTAAATAATTCATAATTATCACGAAACACTAAAAAAGAATTAGAAAAAAAACACAAGTAAAATCATTTAGAGATACCATATTTTATTGTCAGTTCAGGTATGTTTTATTTTACTTTTATTTTTTTGAAGAATTTAGAAAGGTTTTAATTGGGAATATAAGGAATGTCTTGCTAAGCATGTAGATATTTGTCCTGATTTTTTATTTTGCAGTACTATTTTCTCTCTCCCAAATTACAGTCAGGTCTGAATTGCTTTAGTTTTTGCAGTTTCATGCAGAATACAAAAGATATGGAAAAATATCTCTGGATATTTATCAAGATAAAAAATGATACTTTATTTGTAGTTCTTTTTATTTGGATGTAATAACAGTGCTCCTCACCAGGCACCCTTACATTAGTGAAGCCCACATATTACTGTGAAGCCTTTATAAATATCAGAAAATGAATATAAATGCAAATGTAAATAAAATATTTGAAACTATGTGGGGAAGTTTACCACTGGCAATTAGATGAACAGGATGGTGGGTAAGTGAGAGAGAAACTCCAGTGTGCAAGTTACTGCCCTTGCCTATGGGAATGAAAATAGGATTGAAAGGATTATTGTCAGAAAATTAAGTGAATTATCACGTATAAAGAAGTAAAACAGTGCCTGTCATATAGAAAGCTCTTTATATGTAACTACCATGAGTTACTTTGGAGGAGCCCCTCTCTGCTGCTAAACTCAAGAGCCCACATACCAGTCCCCCCCCTTTTTTTGTAAATAATTTTTTATTGTTATTACATATATCCCTCCCCCCCATAGGCCCCCTCTGGCCCCCCCAGACCTTCAGCACCCTATTGTCTGTGTCCATGAGTTATGCATATATGCATACAAGGTCTTTGGTTGATTACCTCTCACCCACCCGCCCTCCCCCGCCTTCCTTCTGAGATTCCACACACTGTTCCATGCTTCCATGTCTCTGGATCCACTCCGTTCATCAGTTTATTTTGTTACTTAGATCACACTCATGTGATACTTGTCTTTCTCTGACTGACTTAATCTCACTTAGCATGATACTCTCCAGATCCCTCCATGCTCTCTCAAAGGGCAGAGATCCTTCTTTTTCACTGCTGCATAGAATTCCATGGTATAAATGTACCACAGTTTTTTATCCACTCATCTACTGATGGGCACTTGGGCTGTTTCCAGATCTTAGCTATTGTAAATTGTGCTGCTATGAACATAGGGGTGCATACATTCTTTCTGATTGGTGCTTCGGGGATTTTAGGACATATTCCTATAAGTGGTATCACTGGGTCAAATGGCAGTTCCATATTTAATTTTTTTGAGGAAACTCCATACTGTTTTCAATAATGGTTGCACAGATCTGCATTCCCAACAGCAGTACACTAGGGTTCCCTTTTCTCCACATCCTCGCCAGCACTTGTCATTAGTTGATTTGTTGATGGTAGCCATTCTGACAGGTGTGAGATGGTACCTCATTGTCATTTTGCATCTCTCTGGTGATTAGTGACTTTGAGCATTTTTCATATGTCTCTTGGCCATCTGTATGTCCTCTTTGGAGAAGTGTCTATTTAGGTCCTTTGCTCATTTTTTATTTTTTATTTTATTTTTATTTATTTTTATTTTTTTTAATAAATCTTTATTGTTCAGATTATTACAGGTGTTCCTCTATTTTTTCCCCCATAGCTCCCCTCCACCTGATTCCCCACCCCACGCCCTTACCCCCGCCACTGTCTTCATCCATAGGAGTAAGATTTTTGTCCACTCTCTTCCTGCACCCCTCACACCTGCTTCCCCTGAGAATCGTCAGTTCACTCCCTTTCTATGTCCCTGATTCTATTATATTCACCAGTCCATTCTGTTCTTCAGATTTTTTATTCACTTGATTTTTAGATTCACTTGTTGGTAGGTATGTATTTGATGTCATTTTGTTGTTCATAATTTTTATCTTTACCTTTTTCTTCTTCTTCCTCTCCTTAAAGAATACCCTTCAGCATTTCATGTAATCCTGGTTTGGTGGTGATGAACTCCTTTAGCTTTTTCTTGTCTGTGAAGCTCTTTATCTGACCTTCAACTCTGAATGATAGCTTTGCTGGGTAGAGTAATCTTGGCTGTAGGTTCTTGCTGTTCATCACTTTGAATATTTCTTGCCACTCCCTTCTGGCCTGCATAGTTTCTGTTGAGAAATCAGCTGACAGTCGTATGGGTACTCCCTTGTAGGTAATTAACTGTTTTTGTCTTGCTGCTTTTAATATTCTCTCTTTGTCTTTTGCCCTTGGCATTTTAATTATGATGTGTCTTGGTGTGGTCCTCTTTGGATTCCTCTTGTATGGGGTTCTGTGCGCTTCCTGGACTTGTACATCTATTTCTTTCACCAGGCAGGGAAAGTTTTCTGTCATTATTTCTTCTAATAGGTTTTCAATATTTTGCTGTCTCCCTTCTTCTGGCACCCCAAAAATTCGGATGTTGGTTCGCTTAAAGTTGTCCCAGAGGCTCCTTACACTATCTTCATATTTTTGGATTCTTTTTTCTTTTTGTTTTTCTGGTTGGATGTTTTTTGTTTCCACATATTTCAGATCTTTGGTTTGATTCTTGGGGTACGTTGATCTACAGTTGAGTTTCTGTATATTCTTTATTTCAGACAGTGTATGCTTCATTTCTGACTGATCCTTTTCCATTTTTTTGGCATTCTCATTAAGCTCCTTGAAGGTCTCATCAAGTTTCTCAGCGGTTTTAAGAAGATTCTTGAGTAACCTTATAAATGTGGTTCTGAACTCTATGTCATCCAGTAGTTTGCTTTCCTCCATTTCTTTCATTCGTGACATGTTTCTTTGTCTCCTCATTTTGGCTGCTTCCCTGTGTTGATGGAGTAGCTTTGTGTGGTAGGTGACCTATAGGGGGCAGTAGCTCAGGCTCCCCAATCACCTGATGTGGACACTCTTGGTACACCCCTTTGTGGGCTGAGTGCAAAGACTTGGTGCAGTTAAAGCCTTAATTGCTGTTGGTATACTGGGAGGAATTGACCTCCAGGCCAATTAGCTGTGAGCACTCACTGTGTCTATAATGGAAGAACTGCTGCGCTGAAGACACACTTATGGGGCAGGACTTGTTTCAGTGGGGCTTTGGTGCTCACTGAGTCTTCCTTTCAATGTGTCACTTATGGATGTGAAGAGTTGAAATCTGGTGTCTCACTCTGACCACTAGGTACACTGGCTTCTGGATCGCTAATGGGGTGCAGGTCAGCTACTTTCTGAGGCCATCCAGCAGGAGCTACAGTGAGAGCTACAGTTTTCTCCTCTTTGCTTGGGGTTTGGAGGTTTTGGAGCTGTCTGACCCAGGCTGCAAGTTTGCTAGGTTAAGCTGCGATAGGGCGGGGCTTTCTTCTGCTAACGCTGCTGCTTGGAGCTTGGGTGGGTTTGTAGGTTGTGCAGGGCGGGGTCTCAGGGTGTCACTAGGCTAGGGCGTGGCAAACAGCAATGGCTGCTAGTTAGCCGGCTCTGTGTCCCCGACGGCGTCCCTGAGTCCCGTGCCCCAGTGCAGTAAACAATTATTCCTGCGCGCAGCTCTGCAAGTAAGCCCCCCTCACTGGCAGACAGTCCAGCTTCTCCCCATAGGAGTTTGGGTCCCCCGCGTCTCCCCAGAAACTGGATTTCAGAGTAATCGGGGGCTTGTCTCCCTTTGGGTTGAAAAAAGCAACGCCCGCCGCCAGCCCGGATCATGCGCCTCCATACCTCAGCTTTTCAGCGCTCGTGTACATCTCGATGCTCTTTTCTCTTTCCTTCTAGTTGTAGAACTTCCACTCAGCCAGCTTTCCCATGGTTCTGGGTGATAGACGTTTTGTCTTTTAGTTGAATTTTTGAAATTGTTGCGCGAGGCAGCAGTTTAGGTGTTTACCTATGCCGCCATCTTGGATTCTCTCCTTTGCTCATTTTTTAATTGGATTGTTTGTCTTCCTTTTGAGTTCCTTATATATTTTGGATGTTAACCCTTTATCAGATGTATCATTGCCAAATGTGTTCTCCCATACAGTGAGCTGTCTGTTCGTTTTGTTGATGGTTTCTTTTGCTATGCAGAGCTTTTTAGTTTGATGTAGTCCCATTTGTTTATTTTCTTCTTAGTTTCCTTTGGCTTAGGAGATGTATCAGTAAACATATTGCTACGAGAGCTGTCTGAGATTTTGCTGCCTGTGGTTTCACATTTAAGTCCTTTATCCATTTTGAGTTTATTCTTGTGTATAAGTTGGTGTGTAAGTTGGTGGTCTAGTTTGATTTTTTTTTTTTTTTTTTTGCTTGTATTTGTCCAATTTTCCCATCACTATTTATTGAAGACATTCTCTTTACTCCATTGCATACTTTTGCCTCCTTTGTCAAATACTAATTGAGCATAATGGCCTGGGTCGAGTTCTGGGTTCTCTGTTCTGTTTCATTGGTCTATATGCCTGTTCTTGTGTCAGTACCAAGCTGTTTTGATTATGGTGGCTTTGTAGTATAACTTGAAATCTGGTATTGTGATTCGTCCAACTTTGTTTTTCTTTTTCAAAATTGCTGCAGCTACTCGGGGTCTTTTTTTAATCCATATAAATTTTTGGAGTATTGGATCTAACTCTGTGAAATATGCCGTTAGTATATTAATATGGATTGCATTGAATCTATAGATTGCCTTGGGTAGTATGGACACTTTAATGATGTTGATTCTACCAATCCAAGAACACGGTATAATCTTCCACTTATTTATATCTTCTATCTTTGTGTTCAGTATCCTAAAGTTTTCCCAGATGCATATGTTTTATAATGTTGGATAGGAGGGAACATTAATTTGAGAGTTAATCCAAAAAAAGGTCCCCAGTTTCCTGAGTTCTTAGTCTTTAAATCAGTGGTTCTCAACCTTTCTAATGCCGTGACCCTTCAATACAGTTCCTCCTGTTGTGTTGACCCCCAACCATAAAATTATTTTCGTTGCTACTTCATAACTGTAATTTTGCTACTGTTAATGAATCTTAATGTAAATGTCTGTGTTTTCCGATGGTCTTAGGCTCTACAGCAGCGGTTTTCAACTTGTGGGTTGTGACCTACAAGTTGAGAACAGCTAGCAGGGTCCCTACTGTTAGCAGGGTCGCTAACAGGGTCGACCGCTAGCAGGGTCGCTAATTTTGCTACTGTTAATGAATCGTAATGTAAATATCTGTGTTTTCCGATGGTCTTAGGCTCTACAGTCACGACCTACAGGTTGAGAACCACTAGCAGGGTTGCCTAAGACCATTGGAAAACACAGATATTTACATTACGATTCATAACAGTAGCAAAATTACAGTTATGAAGTAGCAATAGAAATAATTTTATGGTTGGGGGTCAACACAACAGGAGGAACTGTATTGAAGGGTTGCGGCATTAGAAAGGTTGAGAACCACTGTTTTAAATATTTGATGGGGCGTTGAGGATGGCAGAATGACACCCATGTAATGTAACTTTTGTGGTTTTTATTTCAGAGCATAAAAGTATATCTGTGTTGAATCTTATCCAAGGCTTTTTAGTAAACAAAAAAAGATTTATGTCATTTTCATTTCCTGTGGAATGATGTTATTACACTTTTTCTAGTGTAAAATTGTTATTGCTAAAAATATTTCTTAAAACTTCACTTTTATTTCTTTGCTCACTAATTTAGAAATGCAGCAAAACTGATAGAAATGGTCTATTTAAAAATTATTCTGCCCAGCCAGTGTGGCTCAGTTGGTTGAGTGTTGTCCCATACACCAGGAGGTTGGGAGTTTGATTTCTGGTCAGGATACATGCCCAGGTTGGGAGCTCAGTCCTCAGAAGGGGGCAAACAGGAGGCAGCTGATCAATGTTTCTCTCTCATCCATGCTTCTATCTCTCTCTCCCTCTCCCTTCCTCTCTCTGAAATCAATAAAAACATTTAAATATATAAAAACCTAATATGCATATTGTCCCCGAGGGAGTTCGACCGGGAGACTACTCACTCACTCTAAAATGCGTTGACCATCAGGGGGCAGCCTGGAAGGAAGGAAAGCCCTGGCCAGCAGCTGGCAGCCAGGGAAGGGAGGCCCTGGCAGGCAGCTGGAAGGCCCTGATCGGTGCTGATCGCAGGTCTGGCCTAGGGAGGACCCTACCTGTGCACAGATTTCGTGGCCCGGGCCTCTAGTATTTTTATTAAAAGTATTCTTATGATAGGGTTGCAGCCATACCTTAGTAGTTTGGAAATGCTACGATTGTGGGAAGTATAACATACATTGGTGTTGATGTACTGTGGATGTGTTTACTAGAGGACATCTGTAATATTCATCTAAGTAGGCTGCTTTCCTCAGACCTCCAGTGGAAATTTTAAATCATACAGAGCTGCTAATAAGAATTTAAATCCATTTGCAATTGGATTATACTCAGTAATATATTTTTTTAAAATAAATCTTTATTGTTCAGATTATTACAGGTGTTCCTCTTTTATTTTTCCCCATAGCTCCCCTCCACCTGATTCCCCACCCCACCCCAGGCCCTTACCCCCCGCCACTGTCTTCATCCATAGGAGTAAGATTTTTGTCCAATCTCTTCCCGCAACCCTCCCACCTGCTTCCCCTGAGAATCGTCAGTCCACTCCCTTTCTATGTCCCTGATTCTATTATATTCACCAGTCCATTCTGTTCTTCAGATTTTTCATTCACTTGATTTTTAGATTCACTTGTTGGTAGGTATGTATTTGATGTCATTTGTTGTTCATAATTTTTATATTTACCTTTTTCTTCTTCTTCCTCTTCTTAAAGGATACCCTTCAGCGTTTCATGTAATCCTGGTTTGGTGGTGATGAACTCCTTTAGCTTTTTCTTATCTGTGAAGCTCTTTATCTGACCTTCGACTCTGAATGATAGCTTTGCTGGGTAGAGTAATCTTGGTTGTAGGTTCTAGCTGTTCATCACTTTGAATATTTCTTGCCACTCCCTTCTGGCCTGCATAGTTTCTGTTGAGAAATCAGCTGACAGTCGTATGGGTACTCCCTTGTAGGTAATTAACTGTTTTTCTCTTGCTGCTTTTAATATTCTCTCTTTGTCTTTTGCCCTTGGCATTTTAATTATGATGTGTCTTGGTGTGGTCCTCTTTGGGTTCCTCTTGTATGGGGTTCTGTGCGCTTCCTGAACTTGTAAGTCTATTTCTTTCACCAGGTAGGCAAAGTTTTCTGTCATTATTTCTTCTAATAGGTTTTCAATATTTTGCCGTCTCCCTTCTTCTGGCACCCCAAAAATTCGGATGTTGGTTCGCTTGAAGTTGTCCCAGAGGCTCCTTACACTATCTTCATATTTTTGGATTCTTTTTTCTTTTTGTTTTTCTGGTTGGATGTTTTTTGTTTCCACATATTTCAGATCTTTGGTTTGATTCTTGGGGTACGTTGATCTACAGTTGAGTTTCTGTATATTCTTTATTTCAGACAGTGTATGCTTCATTTCTGACTGATCCTTTTCCATTTTTTTTGGCATTCTCATTAAGCTCCTTGAAGGTCTCATCAAGTTTCTCAGCGGTTTTAAGAAGATTCTTGAGTAACCTTATACATGTGGTTCTGAACTCTATGTCATCCAGTAGTTTGCTTTCCTCTGTTTCTTTCATTCGTGACATGTTTCTATGTTTCTGCATTTTGGCTGCTTCCCTGTGTTGATGGCGTGGCTTTGTGTGGTAGGTGACCTATAGGGGGCAGTAGCTCAGCCTCCCCAATCACCTGATGTGGATGCTCTTGGTACACCCCTTTGTGGGCTGAGTGCAAAGTCTTGGTGCAGTTAAGCCTTAATTGCTGTTGTTACACTGGGAGGAATTGACCTCCAGGCCAATTAGCTGTGAGCACTCCCTGTGTCTATAATGGAAGAACTGCTGCACTGAAGACACGCTTATGGGGCAGGACTTGTTTCAGTGGGGCTTTGGTGCTCACTGAGTCTGCCTCTTGAATGTGTCACTTATGGATATGAGGAGTTGAAATATGGTTTCTCACACTGACCACTAGGTACACTGGCTTCTGGATCTCCAATGGGGTTCTGGTCAGCTACTGTCTGAGGCCACTCAGCAGGAGCTACAGTGAGAGCTGCAGTTTTCTCCTCTTTGCTTGGGGTTTGGAGGTTTTGGAGCTGTCTGACCCAGGCTGCAAGTTTGCTAGGTTAAGCTGCGATAGGGCAGGCCTTTCTTATGCTAACTCCGCTGCTTGGAGCTTGGGTGGGTTGTAGGTTGTGCAGGGCGGGGCCTCAGGGTGTCACTAGGTTAGGGCGTGGCAAACAGCAATGGCTGCTAGTTAGCCGGCTCTGTGTCCCCAACGGCATCCACGAGTCCCGTGCCCCAGTGCAGTAAACAATTATTCCTGCGCGCAGCTCTGCAAGCAAGCCACCCTCACTGGCAGACAGTCCAGCTTCTCCCCGTAGGAGTTTGGGTCCCCCGCGTCTCCCCAGAGACTGGATTTCAGAGTAATCGGGGGCTTGTCTCCATTCGGGTTGAAAAAAGCAACGCACCCAGTCGCCCGCAGGCAGCCCGGATCACGAGCCCCCGTACCTCAGCTTTTCAGCGCTTGTGCAAGTCTCAATGCTCTTTTCTCTTTCCTTCTAGTTGTAGAACTTCCACTCAGCCAGCTTTCCCGTGGTTCTGGGTGATAGACGTTTTGTCTTTTAGTTGCAGTTTAAATTGTTGTGGGAGGCAGCAGTTTAGGTGTTTACCTACGCCGCCATCTTGGATTCTCTCCTCTTTATTTAGTATTTTATATACTTTCATTGATGTCAGAAGTTAAAACAAGAACTAAGATCTTCATTCCCAAACAGATCTGCAGCAGATATACAGGGTGTTCCCAAAAAATGTATGTACAGTATGACAGCTGATAGCTCAATTTTGAAAATGAAATGTATTTTAATAAACATTGCCTTTAATTATTTAAAGTGTATGTATATATTTTTTGGGGTCACCCTGTATTGCCAGACTCAAACTATATTTTCACTAGTGTTTTTCAGACCTGGATATAAAAGCAAAGGAAATTTTCATCTTTTAAAATCTGTTTAATTGTGCATCCCCTCCTGGACTGTGAGAGGGGGCAGGCCAGGCTGAGGGACCCCCCCTTCCCCACCCCTCAGTGCAAGAACTTTCATGCACCAGGCCTCTAGTCTATAATAATAAAAGGGTAATATGCTAATAGACCGGACATCCTTCCAGTCAAGCCGGGGTGGAGGGAAGCCACCAGGGTCCTGGGTGCCTGCCAGTGGGGCCTGATCGAAAGCCGGTGCCGGCAGCCAAGGGAAGGAAGGTCTACTCTTGCACGAATTTTTGTGCATTGGGCCTCGAGTATTAATAATAAATTTAGATTGTAGCATATAATTAGATGTGCATTATCTTGCTGGTTTAAAGGCATGTGCTCTTTCTTGCCAGCTAAATTCAAGTCTGTCTTTTTTATGCTATGGAGACAGAGGAGAAATCAAGCTGAACAAGTCTTCTGCAGTCCACTTAAAATGAATGTCTTTTTTCTTATTTAAGATACTGATGTTCATAGGAATTTAAATCCAGACATGTAACATCATCATCTGTTAAATGATCTTATAATAATGGCTTGATTGTACTTGCCATAAAAGTTTTTCATTTTCCGAAACTTTTTAGATTATATCTCATTTATTGAATAATCAACAGACAAGTTTAGAAACTGAAACTCTCAGAATTATTTTTTAAAAACTCTGTAATTGTTTAACTTGTGCTTGAAACTTATAATAGCTTCTCTTAATTTCAAACTCAAGGCTAGATACCACTCAGTTGTCATTTTCAAAGCCATATATTATGCAAATGAGTTGGAAAGTAGGAGAGTTCATTACTGTTACTTTTTAAAATGAAATAATTCATAATATAAAAGTTATATTTATCTTATATGATATATATCTTTTCTCCAGCCTTTAATAACACTTTCTCACTTTCCTTCAAACCTGCATTCATAGTCTCCTTGAAGCCCACCATTCAGTTACAAAACCAGTGCCACATGTTTTTAGGACTTTTTTAAAGCAATATCATACTTTCAGGAAACCATTTCTGTTTCAATTACATGACAAACTCAGAACTTTGTGGCTTATAGCAACCATTTTATTTTGCTCATGATTTCACAGGAAGGACTCATCTGGGGCATTGTTTCCACATGGCACAGGCTAAACCTGGAGGATCCACTTCCATGATGGCTTCTTCACCTGCATTTTTTGGCCTCTCCACATGGGTCTGTCATTGTCTAGGGCAGGGGTCCTCAAACTACAGCCCGCGGGCCACATGCGGCCCGCCGAGGATATTTATCCAGCACGTCAGGTGCTGCTGCCTGTCCTGCTTAGCAGCAATTCGTCCCGGGCCCACAGTGTGCATAGGAATTTGTTCATAGTTTTTTTTTTTAACTATAGTCCGGCCCTCCAATGGTCTGAGGGACAGTGAACTGGCCCCTGTTTAAAAAGTTTGAGGACCCCTGGTCTAGGGCTTCTCTGTAGTTGTGTCAGTGTAGTCATATTTCATACGTGGTGGTTGGTTTCTAAGACTAATATCCCAAGAGCAAGTGTTTTGTAGTTGGGTAGTTAAGGGCTAATATGATCACTTCTGTATTCTATTAGTCAAAGTAGTCTTAGGTCCCACCTAGATTGGAAGGGGTGGAGAAATAGGCTTCATATCAGTGTGAGAGGGACAAGGTCATGAAGAGCATGTGGGTGGGAGATACTGCTGCTGTCTTGGAAAATACTACACATTTAATGTCTTTAGTTTCCCTTCTATCCCAATATTTAAATGGCTGTATAGTATTTAGTCTATGCTGTAGCTTAGGCCATTTACAATTTTTGTAGCTATTTTTAACACTAGTTAACATGTTTGACTTTCCTTTTTTATTTGAATTATAGGATTTTAATTTTAAACATATGAAGTGTTATGATTTGTGATTGGCTGTCTCACCTTATCAGTAATCCTTAAGATATTGGTAATGACCTCTAAAATAGGGCCAATTTTTAAAGCAAAGCTTTGTCATTGGCTCTAACAGCACTTTTTGTTTTTGGTTTTTCCCCCCAAATCCTAACAGTTTAATTGTGTAACATTAAAAGATGAGCACTAGGTGTCAGTATAATCATATTTAGATCATCAATTTGTGTATAAATTTTACTTTGTACATTGTTTATATATTGGCAAAGAATTAATTTAGTGACCTGTTGTAATAGCTGTTAAAACATGAAGTTGGTTTTTATGACTTTTATAAGTAGGATTTCACAATATGAGGTTGTTTAGAACTACTGGTATCATTTCTAGTTAAAGCCACTTTTGTGAAACCATTTGAGATTGTTTTTAAGAGCAATTAAGGAAAATACTGGTAGCTAGTTTAGGGTAGACTTCAAAGAGAAAATGAGTCAATTTGATCTCTTCCTCCTAGGCTCATTCTGGGTGTTGTTTATACCAGTGAATCTGAAACATGAATGTTTGAATATTCATTAAGAATCAGCTGAGACTAATCATGTCAAGTTCACTGCCTATCAGATTGTTGATATACACTGAGTGGCAAGACTATTAAGATCTCTGAACGCATAATAATCTGGCCACTCAGTATATACACACACACACACACACACACACATATGTAAATATATATATAAATACACACACACATATATATTAGAGGTCCAGTGCATGAATTCATGCATGGGTGAGGTCTGGCCAGCCTGGCCAGGGGGAGGGGACATGGGCGGTTGGCCGGCCTGCCTGCTGGTCAAACTCCTGGTTGAGAGGACAATTTGTATATTAGCCTTTTTTATATAGATATACACTGAGTGGCCAGATTATTATGCGTTCAGAGATCATAATAATCTGGCCACTCAGTGTATACCTTTTGTAAATAGCTTTTTTTGAGAAGGAAATAATCTGCTGGAAACTGAACACTAAAAAAAAATCAGCTGGAAAATATGTTTTTAAGGATTCCAGGTTCCACTTTAAGGAATTCTATCTCAGGTTGTATTGTACATCATGTTAAGAAACCCAAATCTATACTGTTAACTTTACAGTTTATCAGTCTTTTTAGATTTTTTAATATTTATTTTCCATGTCTCCAGACCTATACTAAACATTCCTATAGAGTATATATCTTAGATGTATAACTAGCAGTCAATGTCCCTGGAGTCTAGGCTTGGCTCTACTAGGTAAAAGTTATATAACTATTAGAGGCTCGGTGCACGGGATTCGTGCACTGGTGGGGGGTGTGGCCTGTGGGATCGGCCTGCTGTGGGAGCACCGCTCATCTAGGTCAGCCGAGCAGCTGTGGACCCGCCCTCTGAGTGCTGCTCCTGCTGTGGGAACGCACTGACCAGCAGGGGACAGCTCCTGCATTGAGCGTCTGCCCCCTGGTGTTCAGTGTGCGTCATAGCGACTGGTTGTTCTGGTTGTTCCACCATTTGGTCACTGGGCTTTTATATATATATAGATAGTCAAGTTACATAATTTCTCAAAGCTTAACTTTATTTTATATAAATGTAATATAAGCCCCTCTCACCTCCTGGGGGGGAAGGGCAGGTACAATATATCTCAGAATTGTTAGGAATTGTTAAGAATTAAGTGAGATAATGTATAAACTATATGTGTAATTATAGTATGAAATTTCAGTGATACATATTTTGGAAATGCAAGTTACTCCTTTTTGTTAACCTTGTGTAAAGAGAGGGTGATTCGAAGTCTGAGGTGCCCTTCTTACAACAAGGCAGTTACAAAGTATTTTTGAGTGATTGTTGTGGATCTGTCATATTTAATGCTTCAATTGTGTTTTAATGATTATTGGGTTACTATCTTTAAGTTTGCATCAGCAGGGTTTCATAAAGGAACAGATTCAGGTTTAGTTCAATATGACTAAGCTATGTTTTTAAATTAAGGAATATTTGAATTCATTTTCAAATTCTTGCTTTGGCTTCTCTAATAAGCCCTCAGAGACTGCTTTCTTCCCTAATTTAAAATTGTTAATTTAGATCAGTGGTTCTCAACCTGTGGGTCGCGACCCCCTTGGGGGTCAAATGACCCTTTCACAAGGGTCGCCTAAGACATCCTGCATATCAGATATTTATATTACGATTCATAACAGTAGCAAAATTACAGTTATGAAGTAGCAACGAAAATAATTTTATGGTTGGGGGTCACCACAACATGAGAAACTGTATTAAAGGGTTGCGGCATTAGGAAGGTTGAGAACCACTGATTTAGATGCTACTTTCTCCCATCAGAAAATTACTAATTTTACTCAGTTAACCTGATCACTCTCTTACATAGTTTTTTTCATTTTATAGAAAGGCAAACCGAGGCTTGCAGTGCTTAGGTAATAAACACAAGTTTCTATATCTAATAAGTGACAGCGCCACTTAAATTCAGATCATAGGACTTAAAAAGCCTTTGGTTTTTCTACTACAAGTTTTCATTAAGCACTGTTGTGGTCAGAGTGATAGATGAGACACTGTAAGCAAGCTCTGGGACAACTATTTGGCTAGTATGTGAAAGGGAGGAGGTTACATTCATACAACATAACATGGTAAAAGCACTATTACAGATTTCCAAGTTTGGTGAGAATACAGAGGAAGGGAGTGGTGACTTCCTGGGGAAATAACTTGAATTCACCTTGAAAGATGTTCATTAAACATGAGTAACTGTTAATGGAGGGAAAGTCATTCCAAGTAGAGGGAAAAAGAAACATGTGCCATAGAGCAGCCTGAAAGTATTAGTATGTGAATAAATTTATTGTCACCAAGGCTAGGATACATCTTCATCAGAGGCATAGCTTCTTAGTTTAGATGCTGCTATTTTAGACCCGCTTGTATTTGAGGAAAAGCAAAACATATTCAAGTATTCAGGGATAGAACTTATAATACATTTTCCTTTACAAACTATTTTCCGAGTGGTAACTATACTGTTGATTTGTACAGGGTGATTTTTTGTTTTATTTTGTTATTTAAGGTCTATTTTATGGGATGGGATGGGAAATTAACTATGATGTGGTTTATTTCTAGGGGATAATTCAGTTTGAGTTCCTACCCAATTTATATTAAGGGGAACATAAACTATGATTTTGAGACTCGCTATTTTATTAGTAGTAATTCTTTCTAGACTACCTCTTGATCAGAGTTCTCAAAATTATTTTTTCCTCTTAAAATTGTCTTTAATGTGAGATTTCTGGTAAGGAAATATAGTAGCCCTAGATTCTTTGAAATACGGGACTAGTAGAAAGGGTTAAATGATTGAAAATAATGGAACTTTTAGATGCAGCACTTTTGGAAAGTATTTTTAGTTTTAAGCCAAATGTTTTTAAATAAGCCAAGCCTATGAAAACAAGTAATTTGGGGAATATTGTTCTAAGACTCCTATTCTGAATTTTCTATTACAGGTTATATGTCAAAATGCTTAAATAAGGTCAGTTTCCAGGAAGATGGCAGAAAAATCCTGATTCCTCTTTATATTCCCTGTTTAAAATTTTTATTAATGTACAACAAGAAACAAACAAAAACATTCTAAAAGTTTAAGTCAGACTTGAAAATCAATCAGACTCCAGTATTAACTTCCTGGCTGCTTTTTGGCATGTTTCCGTTTTCTCCTCGCTGTTAAGATTGCTACCTTAAGCTCTTCTGTTTTTAATAAGTGTACTACAAAATGCTTTTGGTTGGATTTACAACTTATAGCTTGCATGGTAAGGAGTTTTTTTGTTTTTTGTTATTTTTAATATATTTTACTGATTTTTTACAGAGAGGAAGGAAGAGGGATAGAGAGTTAGAAACATCGATGAGAGAAACATCGATCAGCTGCCTCCTGCACACCCCCTACTGGGGATGTGCCCGCAACCAAGGTACATGCCCTTGACCGGAATCGAACCTGGGACCCTTCAGTCCGCAGGTCAATGCTCTATCCACTGAGCCAAACTGGTTAGGGCATGGTAAGGAGTTTAAATGTCTATTTGTCTTTGTGTACTATTTCTTGTAGACTAGAAGGCAAAGTCCCTTGATTGTAAGGACATTCATTCTCATCTCCTCTCTCCCTACCCCATTCCTTACAGCAGAGGCTGCTGTTTGTTTCCCCACTCCTTAGTAATAGAACCCCCTTGGGTTTTAACTGGGCATATGGCTGCCAAGCTAGACTGTATTTCCCAGCTTCCCTTTTAGTTGGGTATGGCCATATGGGTTGTAAGTAGAAGAGATGTGTGCAATTCTCAATTCTTCCCTAAGGGATGTGCCTTCCCTTTATTCCTTCCTCCTGGCTAGAATTTAGACCGTGATGCAGGGAACTACCAACAGTCATCATACACTACAAAATGCAAGTCATCCAAGATGAAGATGGGTTATCAAAAAGATAGGAGCCTGAGTCACACTAGTTAAGGACTATTTATTGTGGACTGTTAACGTGAGAGTTCTAGCTTCTCTTAAGTTCGTGTTATGTTTGCTTTGATTAGAAACCTACCTGCACCATTTGTAATACACTTCTGGAACCATACTGGGAGTTTATTTTGTTTCAGTCACCTATTTGCCAATACCCAGAGGGATTGAGAGTACTGTGGCAGTGGATTAAAAGGTTTTCCAGCATCACTGCCACCACTCGATTTGGTAATAAAGAATTGGATTGACAGTTCTTTATTATAGGATGAATAAGCATGAAAATCAACATGAGCTTTGTGAATACAAACTACAATGAAGAGGAATAGTAATCCTATGGACTTAAAATACTGCCCCTGAGTGTTTACTAGACAAAAGCTCTAGAAAATACCTAATTTTTGTGATCAATGAAATACTGCTTCCATAATGTTTCTGTTAAATGTGGTCAGAAAGAAATAAGATAACAGAGGAACAGAGTAAAAAGTGTTTTAGATAGCAATTAGCTGATTTAACATTCTAGAAAAATTCAATCAGTAAAGCAGAGAACAAACCTGAGAATATTGCGAGTGAATGGGTAAGTGGTCAAGACAAGATAGCCATTATGGTCCTATTTCAAGATCCACCTGAGTAGGATCAAATATTATAGGCACAATAGAAATTATTTTGCATTCCTAGCAAAAGGTCCTCAGCCTTGCAAATCAAGATTCCCACACACTACTGGGAAGGTATCCTTTTAACAATGAACAGACTTTGTTAATAGAAACTTTCAAACATTCATCCAATAACAATTTGACTTTGAAAGGACCTACAATCATTGACAGATTACTTCTCTGTGACAAATGCAAAAGTACAATGAAATTAGTATTAACTCTTGTTTCCTTCAGTTTGTTGTGTGGCACAAAAAGGAAATCACTAAGAACGAGCTTTTTTAAATGAATCCTCCTATATAATAAATAGGTAATATGCAAATTGACCATCACTCCAACACACAAGATGGCCGCCCCCATGTGGTCAAAGATGGATGCTCCCATGTGGACACAAGATGGCCAGCAGGGGAGGGCAGTTGGGAGGGACCAGGCCTGCAAGGGAGGGCAGTTGGGGGCAATCAGGCCTGCAGTGGAGGGCAGTTGGGGGTGACTGGGCCGGCAGAGGAGGGCAGTTAGGGGTGACCGGGCCGGCAGGGGAGGGCAGTTGGGGGTGACCAGGCCTGCAGGGGAGGGCAGTTGGGGAGGACCAGGCCTGCAGGGGAGGGCAGTTAGGAGGGACAAGGCCTGCAGAGGACGACAGTTAGGGGGGACCAAGCCTGCAGCGGAGGGCATTTGGGGGTGACCAGGCCTGCAGGGGAGTAAAGTTGGGGGCAACCAGGCCTGCAGGGGAGTAAAGTTGGGGGCAACCAGGCCTGCAGGGGAGTAAAGTTAGGAGCGACCATGCTGGCAGGGGAGGGCAGTTAGGGGCAATTGGGTTGGCAGGGGAGCAGTTAGGCGTTGATCAGGCTGTCTGGCAGAAGCAGTTAGGGGCAATCAGGCAGGCAGGCAAGCGGTTGGGAGCCAGCAGTCCTGGATTGTGAGAGAGATGTCTGACTGCCCATTTAGGCCCGATCCCAGGGCAGTGGGACATCCCTCGGGGAGGTCCCAGATTGGAGAGGGTCCAGGCTGGGCTTAGGGACACCCTTCCCCACCCCACTCCCCCACCCCCCATGCATCAATTTCGTGCACCGGGCCTCTAGTGTATACAAATCCCCTCAAATACAGTGATGAATTATATTTGCTAATTGGCATGTGGAACAGCACTTATAAGTGTTCACTTCTATCTCTGGTTTTTCTCCTTTGGGCTGCATGGTACAGTTGTACTTCCCCACCACGTTTGAAGTTAAGCATTACCCCTCACTGTTTTTGGCCAATGAGTGGAAAAGTTACTGTTAGAAACCATTATTAATTGGTGCATAATTCACCACATATCCACCCTCTCCTCCAGCCTGCTGACTGCCATGTCTCAAGTGGTGGGGATACCATCATTTTGAATAAGGATGGCATAGAAAGACATGTAGTATTAATAAGAAAGAAATCTTGTTTTAAGCCACTGAACTTCTGAATTATTTATTACCCTACCGTAACTTAATATATGCTATCACATAAGTACTAGAAGAATAACCCACAAACAACTAGGGTTAACTTTCTGTATATATAAAGAGCCAGGGTCGTCACGACCGGAACAGACGACTGAACAGGAGGCTGTGTGGGGTGACCAGGCCGGCAGTGGGGGCAGTGAGGGACCACCAAACCACTGGGCCCTGGGCCCTGGCCAGGCTGGGCGGCTAAAAGGAGCTCTGGGTCCTGGCTGGGACGCAGCAGAACTGTGATGGCATGGCTGGCCTTCAAACCTGATGCCCAGAGCTCCCTGTTGCCACTGGGGCTCAGAATTCCTTCCCACTGGGGCGCAGTGGTGGAAGGGAAGTCTGGGCCCCGACAAGGACTGGCAGAACTCTGGGTCTCCCGAGATCGGAGTGTGGCCGGCCTTCAAACCCAGGGCCCAGAGCTCCCTGTTGCCACCGCCCCCAGACGGGGCGCAGAGTTCCCTCCTGCCAGGGCCCAGTGGCCGAAGGGAGCTCTGGGCAGACACGGCGGAACTGTGATCGGGGCATGGCTAGCCTTCAAACCTGGGGCCCAGAGCTCTCTGTCCCAGCCGCTCCCAGCCTGGACTCAGAATTCCCTCCTGCTGGGGCACAGCCACTGAAGGGAGCTCTGGGCCCTGCCAGGATGCAGCAGAACTGTGATGGGGGCGTTGCTGGCCTTCAAACCTGGGGCCCAGAGCTCCCTGCAGAAAGTGCTTCTGTTTGTTTAGTCCATTGGTTTTAAATCAGATTACACTCACACAAAGTGGGTAAGAGAAAACTGTTCAACACGCCTTCGGCAAATTGCAAACTCTTGCTGAACTTGAGCGACCCCTTCCTGGCGTGGCTGTCTTTGCGCTTTTTAGGGCACTTTTGAAGGAAGGAAAGGAATCTGGCGCCCCTGTGGCTCTCCCATGGGGCAGAACTGGAAAAGCAAAGTTTCCCAAGGAGGTGGAAGTGCAGTAGGGACCCTCCCAGCTGGGGGAGGGGCGCGCTTAGATGCCCCCTATGCTCCACGGCCGGGGCAGGGCACGTGGGGCAGGACATCAAGTGGTAAAGGTCCAGCAGACACCCGGCCTACAGGCCGCCAGAGGAGGGGTGTCAGATGCATGAAGGAAAGGCTTAGCCTCTCTGTCATTGCTTTGGTTCTCAGAATTCCCTGCTACCCATCTGTCGGCTCCCTCCCTCTGAGGGGCGCTGTCCTCCTCACATGGGTGCAACTGGAATATTGTATCTTGAGAGGATTGCCCCAATGCATGTATCCTTTTATCTGACTATAAAAACATCCCAAAGAGCAAGAATGGACACAGACTACTGTCCTTTAGGCTTAAAAAAACTCCAGAAGTGCAAAGAGCTGTGACTTGGTTCTGTTCGAGTGCCTCAGAGAGATTGGATGAGGAAATGGCCCAGCTTGGACCTGACTTTATCCACTTATGTTACTCTTGAAGGTGTCTTTGCCACAATGTGAATAAACTGCCACCTTTTGGAATAGGGGCTCATACAAAAGTCTGCATTCCCAACTTTTCTTGAAACAGATCTATGTTCTGCAGCTGTGGCCACCATCCTGAGATCAGGTCCTGTCGACCAGGTCCTGTCACTGGGAATCAGGGGGCACTGGATTGGAGCCTCCCTGCCCTGCGCCCCCCCCCCCCCCCCCCCGTGCCCTTTTACATTCAGGAATTGAGCCGAACTCACTTTGGGGGAGGCCTGGCAAGGGTGACAGGTGTCACAGATGGAAGGATGGAGAATGGAGAGGCGGACACACTGCTTGGTCCCTCCCTGGGTGGGGTCAGGCAGATGAAGGCTGGCCAGCCCGCCCCACATTTGGGTGAGATAGTGTCCTCTGTGTCCACCACTCACTCTGTGGGCCTGGCCACTCCCCTCAGCTCCGGGCTGCGCTCTGCCCTCACATGCTGCTCGCCCTAAGTGAGAAGGAAGAGAGCAGTTGGCCCAGCAGTTGGCTCTCTAACTACACAGAAAGATAGGGCTTATGGCTGGCAAGCACAGTGGCAGTGGCAGGAGCTTCTCCTGCCTCCATAGCAGTGCTAAGGAGCAGCGAGCCAAGTGGTAAGGAGCAGCGAGCAGGTGGGCAGTAAGGAGTGAGGGGACCTGGACCGGGAGAGGTGGGCGTCCCAGGGGGAACGGGCCTAAGCCATCAGGAGGACATCCCCTGAGGGGTCCAGGACTGCAAGAGAGTGCAGGTTAGGCTGAGGGACAAATTTTGTGCACCGAGCCTCTGGTTACAATATAAGAAAATAGTTTGTAAGTAACCCTATGGTCTGCTAAGATAACAGACATTTAATAAACTCAACATTTATTCCTAAAATAAGATACTCTGAATTAGATTAGGACATGCCTTAATAGAGGACTATTTCAGTTCACCTGTTACTTTTATGCATAATGCTGAAATATTGGAGATAATTCTGTTTTAAATTAAAGGCATTGTTTTGAAAGTTCTGACAAGTGCTTTAGATATAAAATAGAAATGGAAGTTAAGCTTGAAAAGGGAACAAATTCTTTGCCACTGATGAGATTTTATATGTAGAATATTCAGATCAAATTTTAAAAATCTTTTAAAAGTGGTTGGACCTAAGCATATAAAATACAGCAATTACTAGTTAGAAAATAAGGTTTTTAACAGAAAACAATTGGGTCTAGTCTTAAATGTGAAGTACATACAATCTGAAAGAAGATCCTGAGAAAGAATATATTTCCTTGTTCAAGAAGATTGATAAAAATCATTCTGTCATTCCCCAAATAATGTGTAGGTTTGGTGCCGCTTAATTCAAGTCAACTGTGTTTTGGTGGAAATGATTTTAATTTTTAACTTATTGAGTTATAATTGCATACAATAAAATACACAGATCTCAAATCTACCATTTGAATTTTGACATTGCATAAATTGGTGTACCAGCATGCAAAGTGTTTAGACCATTTTCCTTCCCTTAGAAGTTTGCTTATGCTTCTTTCTTGGCAATCACCTCCACCTCCCACCCCCATGTAACAGCAGCCAATATACTGATTTGTGTCCTCAGATTATTTTGTCTGGATTGTGTCTGTGTGTGTGTAGGGGGGAGGGGAGTGGAGCGGAGGGTTTGCAGCAAAGCAAGCAAGAATTTATTGGCCACAGCAAAAGCACACTCCGGACAGTGAAACAAGGAAGGGCATAGCATTGAAGAAGGCAATAGGAGAGCCTAGGTTGAGCTGCTTTGGCTCACTGGGAAGTCAGAGGGAAGGAAACAGGTTCAGGGGGTTAGTTGGGATAAGCTGCTATGCCCATTTCTCCTTTGGTTGCAAGTCTTCATAGGGTCTTGTAGAGTTTAGGAGATAGTGTGCCCGTGGGGGAAGAAGAGGGAGAAGGGGAATGTGTGGGGATGCTCCCCATAGAAAGAGCCCCTATTTTGCCTGTTTTTGAATTCCCTATAAATGGAATTATAGAGGACATTCTTTTGTGTGACTGACTTTATTTAGCTTAAAAGTAGTATTTTTGAAATGTATCAGTAGTGTATTGGCTGAGGAATATTCTATTGTATACATTTTACTGTTGATGGACATTTGGGTTGTGTCCCAATTTTTAGCTAATATGAATAATGCTGCTATTAACATTTTTGTACAGGATTTTTGTAGGTAAATACTTGAGTGGAATTGCCAAATCATAAGTTAGGTGCCAAAGTAATTGAACCATTTTAAACTGGTGTGAATTTGGCAGTTATTCTCAATTTCTTGAAAAATAAAGAGATGAAACCTTTTCTCTTTAGAATATGATAAAATGTTTTAGTTTATGTTCTTTAGACGTACCACTCTGATGTATGGATAGAAAACTGTACATGTGTGTAATACATAAATACAGATAATGGGTGTGTTTGCTTTTCTGGATGGGTAATTTGATCAAAGTATTAGAGATCATACTCCATCTATGGAGGGAAGAGTTGTCTTATTATATGTTACTAGAGGCCCGGTGCATGAAATTCATGCAGGGGGGAGGATCCCTCAGCCTGGCCTGCACCCCCTCCAATCTGAGACCCCTTGGGGGATGTCCGACTTCCAGTTTAGTGGGATTGGGCGTAAACCAGCAGTTGGACATCACTCTCGCAATCCGGGACTGCTGGCTCCTAACCACTCGCCTGCCTGCCTGATCACCCCTAACCCCTCTGCCCGCCTGCCTGATGCCCCTAACTGCTCCCCTGCCTGCCTGATCACCCCTAACCACCTCTGCCTGCCTGCCTGATCGCCCCTAACTGCCTCTGCCTGCCTGATCGCACCTAACTGATCTCCCCTGCCAGCCTGATTGCCTCTAACTGCTCTCCCCTGCAGGCCTGATTGTCCCTAACTGCTCTCTCCTGCTGGCCTGATTGTCCCTAACTGCTCTCCCCTGCTAGTCTGATCACCCCTAACTGCCTTGGCCTCCGCCACCGTGGCTTTGTTCAGAAGGACACCAGGTCTATCAGGTCTAATTAGCATATTGCCTTTTTATTAGTATAGACTAGAGGCCCAGTGCATGAATTCGTGAATGGGTGAGGTCCGGCTGGCCCGGCCCCAATCAGGGCAGATCGGGGCTGGGTCTCTCGAGAGGAGGACATGGCGGGCAGTTGGCCAGCCTGCCTGCCTGAATCAGGGCCCCTGATCAGGGCCAGGCTGGCTAGGGGAAGGGGCCGCAGATGATTGGCCACCAGGGCCTGCCCCCAATTGGGGTTGGGGGGCTATTGAAGGTGGGGCTGGCCATGGGGAGGGGCGGTGGGTGGTGGGCTGGCCAGCCCATCCCTGAATGGGGTGGGTGGAGGGTGCCGATCAGGGGCCAGCGGCCTGGGGGAGGGGCCATGGGTGGTTGGCCAGCCAGCCCTGCCCCTGATTGGGTTGGGAGTGCTGATCTGGGGTGGGGCTGGGTGGTGGGAGGGGCTCCAGGAGATTGGCTGGCCAGCCATGCCCCCTATTGGGGTGGGGGGGGCAATCAGGGGTGGGATTGGGAGGGGCTGTGGGCTGATCAGGGTGGTGGGGGCCCATCGAGGGTGTGGCTGTCTTGGGGGAGGGGCTGCAGGAGGTTGGCTGGCCAGCCCCGCCCCCTATAGAGGTGGGGTGGTGATCAGGGGTGGGGGCTGATCAGGGTGGTGGGGGCCCATTGGGGGTGTGGCCAGCCAGGGGGAGGGGCTAAAGGATGTTGGCTGCCAAGCCCCGCCTCCTATTAGGGTGGGGAGATGCAATTAGGGACAGGCCTATTGTGGTGGGGCAGGTTGATGGTGGTGAGGCTGGCCAGGTGGAAGGGAGGGGGCATTTGGCTGGCAGGCCTGGCTCTTGATTGGGGTGGGAGAGTTCAATCGGGCAGGCAGGCAAGGGATAGGGGCCGTGAGATTGGCCACCGGCCTCACCCTCTGATCGGGTCCGTTCACTGGCCACATTGGGTGTCATAGCAACTGGTTGTTAGGTTGTTATGGTCGTTATGGTAGCTGCCTTTTTATATATATATAGATTAGAAACCCAGTGCACAAGATTTGTGCATGGGGCAGGGGGTGGTCCCCCAGCTCAGCCTTCACCCTCTCCAATCTGGGACCCCTCGGGGGATGTCTGACTGCCAGTTTAGGCCCAATCCCTTGGGAATTAGGCCCCCTGTTTAAAAAGTTTGAGGACCCCTGAACTATGCCCTATCATGCATTTAGGCTATAAAGACCAAAAGTTGGGCAGGACAGAGTACTTCTGGGGCAGGAGACCGTGAGGGTCAGTGGCTGGGAGGCAGGGAAAATGCGGGATTGTCCAGTGCCTGGAAGCACCAGAGTGTCTGGGATATGCAAATCTGCTGGGGGCGGGGTCAGGACTTGTGCTCCGAGAGGTCATGTCCAGAGTGATAGCAGGGATGCAGTTCCTGGGGATCCCCTTCCTGCGAAGCTCCTCCTCCTCCCCTTAACTCCCTAACCTGTCCATTTGGATGAAGGGGTGGGAAGTAGGTACACAATGCCTGGGTAGGACACCCCTTGGGTGTTTGTATTGGTTTATTTGATTCTTCATACATGTTGAAGGGGGTGGCAGGGAAGTCAGATATGGTTTCCTTTTGCTTGCTCACCCGAGCTGCCCTGTGTGATGTCTTTTCCTTCCCTGCTGCCCTGAGCTAACTCGTATGAGATCACCAGGGATGAAACTGGGCCCCTGATGTATTGTGTGGAGATTGCGCTCCACAGGAACTTGCCTGATCCAGGAAGGGTTGGGGTCATTCACTGCAGGAAAGGCTTGATTTAAACAAGCCGCCTCTTAGATAGGCACTGGCTGAGCCGTTTGCAAAGTGTTTATCATCCCTTATGACTTGGAAACCACAAACTCAAGATAGTGGAATGCTGCGTCCCCTCATCTGAAACCCTGATTCTCTAGGCCAGTGACATAGATGCCCCAGGCAAGTGTGGGATGTCCCTTTCTTACTGATATGATGGCACACAGCCACGTTTTAGGTAGGCTAGGATTTGGGCTCCTACCCAGGGCAGTGCAGGGGGCGGGGACGCAGCCTGCTGATTCGGTCATTACGTGATAGTGTCTGGACCAATTTGCATATTACCCTTTTTATTAGATAGGATAGTAGTCTTGTTTTAGCTATTATAAACCTTCAAGTATAGACTTTCTGTCAGTTATTAATTTTATAAAACTCTGTTAGTGGTTAAAAAATATATTGGCAAAAGTTTACAGTCTCTTATTGTGGCCTGGTGGGCAGATTTGTACTGTGGTCCAGAGTAGGACTTATCCTTCTAGAAGATGAGACCTCCACTGTCATTTCTATTGACCATGGAAAAGGGATGGGTATTAGACCACAAAGAAAAATTGTGTTTCTCCTTTGCACAAAATGTAAGACACTCAAACAGTACTACTCAAAGCTGGGGGAGAACACCAGAAAAACACAAGAATATTATAACCCAAATATTGGATTGCAAGGCTAGTACTGAAATTTATACTCCAGGCAGGTCAAACCCATCCTACTCAAAATGAGATCTAGGAAGAAACCTTAGGTCACTGTCTCCCTCCTGGGCACCATCTTTGGAACCAGCCTCACACATCCACATCTTTCCAAGTATGGACTAAAGGCAGTATTTTCTTGTAATGCTCCCTAATTGGCAGTAAATTGACCACAAAACATTCTATTCAGTAAAGGCTTTCTCTTAAGCTGCAGCCAGTTAATGGACATCCCTCTCACAATCCGGGGCTGCTGGCTCCTAACCGCCTGCCTGCCTGCCTGCCTGCCTGCCTGCCTGCCTGCCTGATTGCCATTAACCGCTTCTGCCTGCCAGCCTGATCACCCCCTCATTGCTCCCCTGCCGGCCTGATTAACACCTAAATGCCCCCCTGCCAGCCTGATGGCCCCCAACTGCCCTTCCCTGCCGGCCTGATCGCCCTAACTGCCTCTGCCTGCCTCATCACCCCTAACTGCCCTCTCCTTCTGGTCTGATCTCACCCCCAACTGCCCTCCTCTGCTGGCCAATTTGGTTCTGATTGGTCAGTTCCTATGCCAGTTAGGCAGCCATTGGCTCCTCACAGTTCACCCAGATTTGGGTCCTGATTGGTTGGTTTCTATGTCAGTCAGCGTCTCTGGGCCTATCAACGGGGCCTGATCAGAAAGGTGGGGCTGGTCAGCAGCCCTGGTGGAGGCCTGGAGAGAAATGGAGGCATGGCTGCTGGAGAGAAAGAGGCAAGTGCTGATCAACAGCTGCCACAGAGGCTACAGATCAGACCCTGCTTCTCTCTTCAGGCCTCTCTCTGGGCCTGATTTGCAGCCCCCTCAGCAGTCGGTGCTGGGTCACCAGGCCTACAGCCCCAGCAGTCAGTACTGGGTTGCCACAGCAACTCAGCGCTGACTGCAGGACTGACTGTCGGTTGGTTGAGCCTCCGGTCATGACGGGACCCAGGGTTTTTATATATTAGGATTAGAATTGCTTCCCATTAGTAATGTTATTAATAGAGGAGAAAGCAGAGAAATCCATCATGACAGTCCCATCCATTTATCCTCTCTTTCTCCTTATTTTGGGCCACCTGCTCCATCTTTAAATCTAGTGAAATTGCCTTATAACTCATCTCCCTGCTTCTGCTTCCTTGACCATTCTTGTTGAATACAGATGTGTCCACACCACTGATCTTAGTTTCCTTGAGGCGTGGACACCTGATAGTCCAAGTGATATCTGGTTACTCCTACGTGATTTGACTGTTCAAAGAAAAACTAATTTTTCCAAAGCCATCCATTGTGCATTTACCTGCTTATTTATAGCATTAAGATCAGATTATGATCACTGTATGCTATTTATGAGCATTTTAATTAATGTACCATATAAGAAATAGTTGAAAAAGTTTAGCACATTCTGCAGTGAGTTCCTTCCTTCTGTTCTTTCCCTGCCTCTTTTGCTGTCCTACTGACCAAATGCCTGCAGCAGAGCACTCTGATATATATATATAATTTTTTAAAAATATATTTTATTGATTTTTTACAGAGAGGAAGAGAGAGAGAGAGATAGTCAGAAACATTGATCAGCTGCCTCCTGCATGCCCCCCACTGGAGATGTGCCCGCAACCCAGGTACATGCCCTTGACTGGAATCGAACCTGGGACCCTTGAGTCCGCAGGCCGACGCTCTATCCACTGAGCCAAACCGGTTTTGGCACTCTGATATTTTTAAAGTGTGATATGGAGAGTCATGTTTTATAAATGCTGCCTCTCCTTATTTCCCCCACCAAAAGGGGGAAATGTCAGAATACCTGCCATTGTATTTTCATTGTCACAGCAGTAAGTAGCTAATAGCAAGCACTTAATTGAACTGCTTTTAAAGCACTCCACATGCACTATACCTGTATTAGCTTACTGTTTAATCTTTACAGTGTTAAAAATGTAAGGTTATTGGGAAAATTTAAAGCTGAGGAAGTAAAGGCACAGAAATGAGGCAATCTGTCCAAGGCTAAGCAACAAGTGGTAGTGTCCACTCTTTGAGCATTTTATTAATTTACTGTCAGCACCAGAACATCTTTTAATTGCTGAAGTAACTGATTTCTATCTCTCCTTTCTTCTTTCTTTTTCCTGTGTATAGCACAGCTGAAGATGGTATGGTTCCCACCTTCTTCCCTGTCACACTTTGGTAGAAAAGTTTTGTGATTAACAGCTGCGTATAGAACAGACTCTGGAATCTGATGCACATTTCAGTTCTAGTTGTGTAATCCTAGGTGAATTAATCTATTTCTAGAGTGGCAATAAGCGACACCTGCTTTTAAAAGAGAACATGCATTAAGGGCACAGTGACTAGCATATGCAAGTGTTCAGTGTTATTTTTGTCTACTAGCCCTTGATCATTCCCTGAAAGCAGTAATCAGCTATATCTATTCATTCGTGTTTGTTTTCTTGGCATGACAAATGTAGTCAGTACCCCTTTGTCTAAAAACATATATATACATTGTCTACTTGGCTTTCATCTCACTGACTCTAGGCTTAAAGTTTATTATTTATAGACTAGAGGCCCGGTGCACGAAATTCATGCATGGGGGTGTGTGTCCCTCAGTCCAGCCTGCACCCTCTCCAATCTGGGACCCCTCGAGGGATGTCCGACTGCCCGTTTAAGCCTGATCCCACTAAACAGGCAGTCGGACATCTCTCTCACAATCCAGGACTGCTGGTTCCCAACTGCTTGCCTGCCTGCCTTCCTGATTGCCCCTAACTACTTCTGCCTGCCAGCCTGATCATCCCCTAACCACTCCCCTGCCAGAATGATTGATGCCTAACTGCCCTCCCCTGCCAGCCTGTTTGCCCCTAACTGCCCTCCCTTGCAGGCCTGGTCCCCCCGAACTGTTCTCCCCTGCTTGCCTGGGTTCCCCCCAACAGCCCTTCCCTGCAGGCCCGGTCGCCCCCAACTTCCCTCTTCTGCTGGCCTGGTCACCCCTAACTGCTCTCCCCTGCAGGCTTGATCGCCCCCAACTGCCCTCCCTTGCAGGCCTGGTCCCTCCCAACTGCCCTCCCCTGCTGGCCATCTTGTGTCCACATGGGAGCATCCATCTTTGACCACATGGGGGCAGCCATCTTGTGTGTTGTAGTGATGGTCAATTTGCATATTACTCTTATTAGATAGGGTAGAGGCCTGGTGCATGGGTGGGGGCCAGCTGGTTTGCCCTAAAGGGTGTCCCAGATCAGGTTGGGGGTTCCCTTGGGGTGTGGGTATCCTGGGCGAGGGGCCTGTGGTGGTTTGCAGGCTGGTCACGCCCCCAGCGATCTAAGCAGAGGCCCTGGTATCTGGCATTTATTTATCTTCTATAATTGAAACTTTGTAGCCTGGAGTGGAGGCCAAGGCAGGCCAGGGCTGTGGAAGCTTGGCTTCCTCCATCACTGGGGGCAACTCAAGCCTTCTGCACTCTCCAGCTCTGTGGCTGAAGCCATTTTTGTTGGGATTTATTTGTCTTCTATAATTGAAACTTCGTAGCCTTGGGTGGAGTTCAAGGCTGGCCAGGGTGTGCAGAAAGCTTGGCTTCCTCCATTGCCAGGGAAATCCACTCCTGCTTGTTCCGTGGCAGCAACCATCTTAATGGTTAACTTGCATACTCACTCCTGATTGGCTGGTGGGCGTGGCTTGTGGGTGTAGTGGAGGTATGGTCAATTTGCATATTACTCTTATTAGATAGGATTATTTGGCTAAAAAATTTCTTTTCATTTTTTTTTTATTAGGGTATTATATGTGTATATACTTACCATTGTACCCCCACCCTCACCCCACTCCCATACATGCCCTCACCCCCCAATATTTTGCATCTGTTGGTTATTCTTATATGCATGCATATAAGTCCTTCGGTTGATCTCTTATTTCCCCTACCTCTTCCTAACCTTCCCGTTGTAATTTGACAGTCTGTTTGATGCTTTATTGCCTCTGTATCTATCTTTTTGTTCATCAGTTTATAATGTGTTTTTTATTATCCACAAATGAGTGAGATCATGTGGTATTTTTCTTTCATTGACTGGCTTATTTCACTTAGCATAATGTTCTCCAATTCCATCCAGGTTGCTACAAATGGTAAGAATTCCTTCTTTTTTATGACAGCATAGTATTCCATTGTATAAATGTACCAGAGTTTTCTGATCCAGTCATCTGCTGACGGGCACCTAGGCTGTTTCCAAATCTTAGCTATTGTAAATTGTGCTGCCTTGAACATAGGGGTGCATATATCCTTTCTGATTGGTGTTTCTAGTTTCTTAGGATATATTCCTAGGAGTGGGATTACTGGGTCAAATGGGATTTCCATTTTCAGTTTTTTGAGGAAACTCCATACTGTTCTCCACAGTGGCTGCACCAGTCTGCATTCCCACCACCAGTGCACAAGGGTTCCTTTTTCTCCACATCCTCGCCAGCACTTGTCGTTTGTTGATTTGTTGATGGTAGCCATTCTGACAGGTGTGAGATGGTACCGCATTGTCGTTTTGATTTGCATCTCTCTGATAATTAGTGACTTTGAGCATGTTTTCATGTGTCTCTTGGCCTTCCTTCTGTCTTCTTTCGAAAAGATTCTATTTAGGTCTGTAGTCCATTTTTTTATTGGATCTTTTATCTTCCTTTTATTAAGTTGTATAAGCTGTGGCTAAACATGTTTTTATTAAATATATACCAGAACATAAGCGTAGGCTTAGTTCTTTGCAAAGCATTTCCTATGAAAACTTAGTATTTTTTATATTAGGCTGTGTGCATTGATACCATTGTGAACAGTGTTTTCTAATGTTTTTTCCTTGCTTGTTGCACATTTTGTGCAAACTTTTGTTCAGAATCATTATACTATTTTATATTTGCATCACATATGAATAGGTTTATTTTGTTATTGGTCTTAAGTCTTTTTTCTTCTAAGAATTAGAATATAACTAATCATAGCATAAGATTTTTAGAGGGTAATTATTGGGCTGGCACAACAATTAAAGGAATGCTTTAGGACAAGTGTCTGAGACATGATACTTAAGCTGGAGCCTAAATGTCCATATTGAGATTTTTCTGGGAATAAAAGCATTGAGTTGGGCATTTCAGATAGTGTTAAGTAAACCCTGTCTTGACAAGACTATTTAGATTTGTGCTTATATTCTTAGGTGACCGGGTTATCGATGTGGGATCTGAATGGAGAACTTTCAGCAATGATAAAGCAACAAAAGATCCATCTCGAGTTGGAGATTCTCAGAATCCTCTTCTGAGTGATAGAGATTTGTCTACCATGATTGGCAAGGTAATACCAAGTGAGGCCTGACCAAAAACCTGTGAGTTGGGAGACTTTGCAGAGGCATCAGTCACTGCCTCTGAGCAATCTTGACCTGAGAATGAGATTTGCCAGTAATACCATTGTGAATGATGGTTGCCTTTTGCATTGCTTCCATCATAAAGGGGAGGCCAACAGATCAAAATCAGAGTCTTTATATCTTCAGCCCTTGTATTTATGAAGCACATTTTGCACAAAATTTAAGTTGAACATAGTATGGTCTCTGTGAGTACATATTGATATGTTCCTAGAACATTAGTAATGTCTTTTCCTTTTATACCACCTACAACAAATTGGAACTCAATATAGCCTATTTTCTAGTATTGGAAATACTTACCCTAAGCTTTACATTTTTTCATCAGTAAAGTGAGAATAAATTACTTCATAGAGATATTGAAGGTTACATGGGAATATATGTGAAGTATTTATAACATGTATTATGTGTTCAATTAATGGTAGCTGCTGCTATTATATAGGATAGTAGCCTAACGGTCTGGCAACCTGGCTCTTTTTTGTTCTGATATCTGAATTGGAAATAGTATTGGCAATATTCCAAAGGACTAATCAAGGAAGTGTATGCTGTTTTAGTATTTAACCTATACTACTGCATAGTCTATTTTTAATAAAATAACATAAAAAAGCAGGTCATTAATTAATTTTTTATGCTCTATACATATCAAATTTGAAAAGCATAGTGTATACTGGGTTTAAAAGATTGTAGTGTTCAGAAATATCTTTTAAGTAGGTGATGTCTGCGTTTGCTTTAGTCTTACAGGCTGGAAAAAGTATACTAAGGACATTTTCAGATGTAAGATTGCATCTAATTTTCTTTCATTGTCTTCTAACTGGTTGATTACTTCATAAATTTGTACTTCTAATTTTCCTTTTGCCTAATTTTAATATAATTATACTAATAATTTGTATAATTATTAGTATAATTATAATTACATATTAGCTAGGTTTTCTAGTATAGTGCTACAATATGGTGGTGGTAAGTGCCTTTGTCTTCTGACTAATGTTATGCTACAGATGTTTTCTCTTTTAATCATCTTGCTGGCTTTGGGCCTGGGAGAGTGATTTTCTAATATGAAGAAGTACTGATTTTTAGTGTTTTATGAGATTTTTTTTTTTAAATGGGTTTTGAGTTTTGTTTACTAGACCTTTTGCGATCATTTGAGTTTTTCCCTTAGGTCTTTTAATATGATAATTTATATTATTAGATTCTCAATAGATATTCTTACATTTAAAGTATTTGTTAGAAAACATTCCTAAAACCATTTTACCTGGAGGAATAGAGAGGTTACACAGGGTAGGTTTCTTGGGCATGTGAAGTCAGATCATATGAGTTCTGTTTTCTCAGAAATTGTTCATTCAGGTTTTCGAAATTTTGCATATAATGTTATAAAACTTTGTTTTATAGGGTACAGGAGCTGCAAGTTTTGATGAATTTGGCAATTCTAAGTACCAGAATCGGAGAACAATGAGTAGTTCTGATCGGGCCATGATGAATGCATTCAAGGAAATCACTACCATGGCAGATAGAATCAACCTCCCTAGAAATATAGTTGTAAGTTCCCGTCTGTCTGCTTTAAGCCATTCTGGCGTTGACTTTGTATAATTTAATGAACACATAAAATTTTGATAATGCCACTAATTAAATGGCCTAGAGTTAATTAAACTTAGTTTCTCTGTTTTGAAGGATCGAACAAATAATTTATTCAAGCAAGTGTATGAACAGAAGAGCCTGAAGGGAAGAGCTAATGATGCCATAGCTTCTGCGTGTCTCTATATTGCCTGTAGACAAGAAGGGGTTCCTAGGACATTTAAAGGTAAGTTTTCAGTTGCCTAGATAGAAGTCTTATCTATGCCATATTACCAAAGTCAGGCAGCTTTGACACTAAGTAGTGCTATGTTGTGTCTTTGTGGTTATATCCGGGAAATCCACCTAAATATAGTTTCCAAATGCCTGTTTATTTTGTTCCTTGAGGAAAATTAATTATGTGATTTAATTGACGATGTTCTTTTCAGGTGGTTTTCTCATGTAAAGTCATTTTAGTCCATGTGAGTGAGCCCTGTATTCCTTAGTAATTAGAACTTTTATAAGTTTTGAGGCCTGTTATTATAAGCCAGAGTAGGACTTCGTAGTGAGTCTGTAAATTGATGCATAGAAAACAGTTTTCACATATAGCCAGGTCTCTACAAGTGAGGGAGTCAACCCTTAAAAAGCATCAGTGACATTTTTTCTCCTGAGTTAATACAATTTGCACTTTCACACTTAAGTTGGAGTCTTGGAGAGAACTAATATTTTTCATCCAGTTTGCAGTTTACCTATGAATATGTGACCACCTATTCAGTATTGCTGTGATACTTATACTGACTTTAACTGCCCGAGTGCATTTTGGCTGAAGACTATAATGACCCTTTATTTATCTGTGAATGTTTAATTTTTACATTTCCTTACATCAATATTTTTATTACACATGAAACTAAGGCTTTTGTTAAATTTATTTTGAAAGTGGTAGTTGAATTTTTAGACTAATAGGGTCATATATTTTATCTCGTTTTGCTACAGCCTATAATTGCAGGGATAGTATGTACATAAGATATTGGTTAGCTTGAGAAGCATTCTTTATTTAGCTTGAGTATTTTTTTATCTCCTTGATAGATTTCTTATCGATTAATATATAAATATCAAAGAAGTTTTTGATTGCTTGAGGAATCTCATTTACATAAATTGAACCTTCAGAGACGTTAATATTTTGAACTATTAAGATCTGCATTTAAGCACTAGCTGGTGTAGCTCAGTAGATAGAGCATTGGTCCTCTCACCTAAGGGTCACAGGTTCAATTCCCAGTGAAGGGGCACATACCTCGGTTGCAGGTTCGATCCCTGGCCCTGGTCAGAGCTCATATGGGAATGGGAGGCAACCAGTCGATATGTCTCTTTCACATGGATGTTTTTCTCCCCCTCCCTTCCTTCTTTCCACTCTCTCTAAAAATCAATGGAAAAACTATCCTTGGGTGGGGATTTAAAAAAAATAAAAAAGATCTGCATTTAACTTTGGGGGAAAAATTTCCTTAAAGTTTGATAAACATTTAAATTAACAGAAAATTTAAATTAGCTCAAAGGGAAGTATCATGGAGATGATTAGGGATTCATCTGTAAGGCATGGTTGAATTTTTTACTATTAGAATGTATTACTTTTGTAATCTGAAATGATAGATTTTAAAATGAACTATATGACTTACGTAGATGTATTTATCTAATTTTTTTTCTTTTAGAAATATGTGCCGTATCACGAATTTCTAAGAAAGAAATTGGCCGATGTTTTAAACTTATTTTGAAAGCTTTAGAAACCAGTGTGGATTTGATTACAACTGGGGACTTCATGTCCAGGTTTTGTTCCAACCTCTGTCTTCCTAAGCAAGTGCAGATGGCAGCTACACATATAGCCCGTAAAGCTGTGGAACTGGACTTGGTGCCTGGAAGGAGCCCGATATCTGTGGCGGCGGCAGCCATTTACATGGCCTCACAGGCATCAGCTGAGAAGAGGACCCAAAAAGGTAGGAGAGGAGTGATAAAACCATGGTGGCTGCAGCATGTAATAGTTATTTCCATTTTAGGTACGAAGCAGGTAAATATCCAGAACCCACTTTAAGAGGTAGTTCCGTAGCATCAAAACGTAAGAAAGTAGAGTACTTCCCCCTTCTAAGTGGCTCATATATAAAAATGTTTGGAGGTGTAACCCTTTGTGCAGACTTAATCTTTTTTCTCATTTGAATTTTTTTAGTTTGTACATTTTTAATATTTAGATGTCTTCATCCCCTCCCCCTCACATTTTCCTGGTTATTTTGAATAGTTTTCTTTTCCCCTCCTCAAAACTTACTTTTTTAAATCTTAAGAGGAGGGCCATCCATGCCTTGTTTCTCACCGCCTGGCAATCAGGCTGTAACAGTCTGTGAAGCCTGTTCTCTCTCCTTTTGTACAGTATTACAGTCTCCTAATGGAAACATGTGACATAAATAGTTTCCACCTTATAAAGCCATTTTTTAATTCAGCCTTTGGCCTCCACTCATATTTCTTCCTTTATATATATTTTATTGATTTCAGAGATGAAGGGAGAGGTAGAGAGAGGTAGAAACATCAATGATGAAAAATAATCATTGATAGACTGCCTCCTTCATGCCCCACACTGAAGATTGAGTCCGCAACTTGGGCGTGTCCCCTGACCGGCAATGGAACTGTGACCTTCTGGTTCATAGGTCAGTGCTCAACCACTGAGCCACGCTGGTCAGGCCACTCATGTTTTTAAGGAAATTTTGAGTCTTCTGGTAGAATTTATAAGCTGAAGCTAAGCACAGATGGTCCTTATTGATTCCTAGTTGTAAAGTTTAGTCTAATCAACAACACAAAAATGTTTATCTAAACACTTCTACTTTTTACATAAAAGGTTTTGTTGAAAGTTAAGGCCCTTTTCTTCCTGTAAGTTCATATTCACATAGTTGACATTCATCGGTATCTATGTCTAAAACGATGTAATGTATAAGGAAATTCAAAATCAGTTAACTGCACACTGATAGCAGCCATCACACTGAAAACGTAAAACCTCATTGATTTGAGTTTTTATTAAAGGGCATGTTTTAAAAATCCATTTTAATTAAATATAACTAACCAAATAATTGTCAAGTTCTAGTCCTTTAGGACTTCTTTTAATAAAAAGAAGAAAAAAAGTGGTAACTCCTTTGAAGGGTTAAACTGTATTCACTCCTTTCTATACTCTAGGCTGTAGAAATCCTCATGTGAACAAGCATCGTGTGAGCTCAGTATATATGCTCAACTGTGTTTGTAATAGTTAAACACATCTACATTGTGCTGTTATATTCAGCTTTTTGATCTCTGATGTAATAAGTAGGAAAAAATTTTAGAACAATATGTATAGCATGATTCCATTTTGGCTTTAGCCTCATAACAGAAGGGGGAGATGTTGCAAGGGAACTTTAAATAATAAAGTTAATTTCTTCACAAAAATGCATCCATGGATTACTTCTATGATCCTCAAAAAGATTTATTGTGAAGAAGAAGGAGATGTCAGTTCAAATATGAAGGCCAGTATAATGGTTGCCACTTGTAGTGCTATGCCCTGAGCACTGTTCAGATGTTTTACATGTAGTGAAACTTTTAATACTGATGATAACCATTTGAGGTAATAGAGTAATACCAGTAATAACTTTAGCCCTGCTTTTGACTTTTAGCATATAATTCATTATTAATTTTTAAAAAACAATAGCTTTGGTTTTGTTTTTCACTTTGACATTTTATACAACTGTATCTCACAAACTGAAATTTAGGTAGTAGAAGGTAGGTAAGGTGGAAGTTATACTTTTAATATTTCAATTTTTTTGTCTTTTAGAAATTGGAGATATTGCTGGTGTTGCTGATGTTACAATCAGACAGTCCTACAGACTAATCTATCCTCGGGCCCCAGATCTGTTTCCTACAGACTTCAAATTTGACACCCCTGTTGACAAACTACCCCAATTATAAATTGAGGCAGCTAATGTCAAACTCTTGTGGTCACTGAACTTTGCCTATTGTACATAATGTATATACAGTGCTGGATTGAGCCTTTAAGGAAAAAGATATGGTACGCATTCCAGGGCTAAATGTTAATTGCTTGGCATTATGTATGTATATACTAGTAAAACATATTTAATGATTTAAATTTCTTATTGAATTTGCTTTCTTTTGTAGCTATTTAGAAACTATTTTGGAAGATATTTGAAATTATGTAAGTCTTGAATAAAATGTTTTTCAAAACTAAAGTTTTTGTTATAATTACATGTTATAATTTATAATTTATAATGTATAATTACAATAATGCATATTATTGCAGCTAATAAAGCTGATAGAAGTCCTCGTTTTCTGTTTTTTAAGAAATATATATTTAGTTGTTTTGTGTTATATATATTTTAATTTTAATAAAGTCATGGAACTAGCAACAGCTGTTGACAAGAAGAACATATTTAGTTTGCAGTTTTAAGGGTTTGTGTGACTGATAATTTATATAGGGTATTCCAGAAAAATGTATATACACTATAACAGCTGATGGCTCAACTTTCAAAATAAAGTATATTTTCATAAACTGCCTTTATAATTATTCAAAGTGTGTGTATACATTTTTGGGGGACATCCTATATATGTATTAAAAAGCAAGAAGTGCCCTGGCCCATGTTGCTCAGTGCTTAAGGCATCGGTCGGTGCACCAAAGGATTGTGGGTTTGATCCCTGGCCCTGGTCACTAATTGATGTTTCTCTCACGTAGGTGTTCCTCTCTGTTTCTCTCTCCTCCCCTCCCTTCCACTCTTCTAATAATGGAAAAAATATCTTCGGTGAGGATTAAAAACAAAGGCAGGAAGTGATGAATTGGACACTGAAAGGCACTGCCTTGATAAAAAAATGTTTGTGTTTTTGCTCCGTGAGATTGAGCAGAGAAGATGCTGGTAAATAGAGCAATAGATTTCAATTTTCAGATCTTAATGTTTCATTTTATAAAATCTGCATATCCATAATTCTTTGTTACGTTTACTGGTTGGGATATTCATAGGGTAAAGAATATTTTAAATGGAGATTATTTGGGCTGAAAATGTCCAGGAATTTTTTTAATAAGCACCCTACCCTCAGGTGATTATGAGGTGTAGGTGTTTTGCATATCACTTTGAGGAACACTGATTTAAGGTCTCTTGACTGCTAAGCAACATAAGTGAAGACCAACAAAATAATGCCTTTTCTCCAGCTAAGTCTTGTGGCTCCCACACTGCTCAGTGGAGGGTAAAGAGCAGAAGCAGTGTCAGCACTAGAGAATCCAGCTCCCTCCTGCCATGTGACAGAGTCTGGTAGCCTCAGGGCTGCAGCACAGAGGCACCAGCACACAGAGGAAATAATAGGGTGGCAGGCTCATGGACCCAGCTCCTTTTCACCCACATTCCCCCACTATGGTGGTAGTTCCCCAAGATCCAAATGACAGGGATGCAGCAGGAACACCCACCACTCCAACATCCAGACAGTGACTCCAAGGATCACTGGATACCTGCTACCATGACCTCTAAGGCACAAGTAGTGCTGGTAAGAAAAAGTAGTGCCATCTACTGGAAAAATGAAAGACCTATCAACCTGCTGAATTATTAAAATCAAACTTAGCACTTAAGAAAAGTGTTCACTATCTCAAATGTGCTGATAGAACATAACATCAAACAACTTGAACAAGCAAGTTTGTTTTCTCCAGAAACCAAACAAAAACTCAAGAGTCATGGAAGACTGTGATCTAAATGATAGAAATTCAAAATAGCCATGAAGAAACTCAACAAGATACAAGAAAACTCAGAAATGCAGTTCAATGGGCTCAGGAATATAATTAATGGACAGAAGGAATACTTTACCAAAGGTATTTAAACTATAAAGAAAGAACTAAAAAAAACCCCCACAATTCTGGAGCTTAAGAAAAATGAGATGGAAAACTCATCAGAAAGCACTGAAATAGACTACATGGAGAATTGGCAAGCTCAAAAATAAAAGTGTAGAAATAATTCAGGTGGAAGACGAAGGAAAAAAATGTGCTAGCTTTACTGTCGCACTTCAAACTGCAGAAGTTAGGGCCACAGAGCATGATAAGTGGTTAAGATGGAAAAGACTTTAAATTTGTGGGTGGAAGACATGAATAAATTGTTCTGATTGATGGCATTGAGCCTATATGCAGACTTCAGCAAGGAATACCCTGAGACAAGTGGCACCATTTACTGCAAGGAAGGAATGATATTACAATAAGGTATTTTGGGAGAGACCTCATTGACATAACTTTTATTACAGTGGTATCCTATCTAATAAAGGGCTAATATGCTAATTGACTGTCAAACCATCTCAAAGATGGTGGTGCCACAGCCAATAAGGAGGGAATATGCTGATTGCCACACCCTCAAAGATGGCGGTGCCCAAGTGCCCTCAGCTCCACGTGCCTGCCTCCAGAGTCCCTCAGTCCCCCCAGCCCCCCAGCCCCCCAGGGCCGGCCTGAGGAGCAGGACAAGCCTTGGATGGCTGCTGCTTTGCCACCCGAGGCTCAGGTAACCAGGGCCAGCCAAGGCTTGTGCTGCCGGCAGTGGCAGCAGCAGAGGTGTGATGGGGCGTCGCCTTCTCCTGATTGCCCGGTTGCCTCCCGCCCCTGAGGGCTCCCGGACTGTGAGATGGGGCAGGCCAGGCTGAGGGACCTCTAGTATTGTTATAATTGTTCTATTTTATGCTTATGGCTATTAATCTCATACTGTGCCTAATTTATAAATTAAGCTTTATCATAGGTATGTATGTACAGAAAAAAAACAGTATATGTAAAATTTGGTACTATCTGAGGTTTTAGGCATCCACTAGAGTTCTTGGAATACGTCCCTCACGAATGGGTGGAGAACTACTTTACTGACAATATAATACATTCTAAACCAACAACTGGTCATGACTTTTACTCATCTCTTGAGGTGTAAAAAACTCTTCATACATAGGTGGACACCCACCTCGTTCATAGCTTGTCTGGGCTTACATTTTAGCAAGTGAGGAATAGTAGTGGCCATGACAGTGGATTCCTCCTGTGCATGCTAACATTTTTAAAGTAGTTGAAATCTTGGTTAATATGGCCTCTTACATCTGGATATTTAAAAGTTACCAAAGGAAAATGAAAAGTAAAATTAAAAACAGTCACTGGAAGCCACTTTCACTGATAATGACACTGAGTTCAAGGATTTGATTGTTTTATGGATTCTAAGGTTGAGCCCTCCGGTCCAATACCCCCCATTTTGTAGTTCAGAGATATCTAGAGAAACCGAAAGTTCTAAGTTCACCTAATAGCAAGAGGCGGGACTGCCTCAGGTCTCTTGATCACTCAATCCAGTGCTCTTTCTACTAAACCCACTATTGAAACTTACTTCAGAGGAGGCTGCCTCAAGATGAACTTTAGTTGTGGCTCCCAAACAAAATTCAGTTCCATTACTAGATTAACAGAATTAGTCAATGGAATACTTTTATCTGGATTCTTGGGGAAAGCTCTTCAGAGTTGAGTTTTTAAAATATTTAAAAATCAGTACAGGTGTCAAGGAGTTAATAGCTGTAAGTTGTTCTTCTTCCAAAATAAATGCTTCTTAAACAAGATGCCTCTTGATATTAAGCCTTTGTGTTCAAAGCAACACATGTACTTTACCCATGGTTGTTTTTGGTTTCTGAGCTAATTTTGTATCGCAGGTGCAAGATTTACTTTAATTATCGAGATGAACAGCTGAGGGGGTCAGCTTATTACCCATCTGGTCCTAATCCAGCCCAGAGGCCTCTGTGCCCATGCCAATATTTCCAATTGTCAATGGCCCTGACTTTTCCTGTTGCTGGAGTTTTAATCTCATCTGCCACTCGTGGAGCTCCTGAAAGGTCCCCTCCACTCTCTCCCGGATATTTACACATGCACAGTCCTTTCATCAGGATCTCAAGATATCAAGGTGTCACTGCAAACACATCATTCGGCTGATCTTTAGCCCCAGAGGCCCCACATCTCTCACAAACATAAACTTCCATTCATAACCCTTGCTGGCATTTCTTGGCCAGGGGGACTTTTCACTGCCATTCTAGGATGCTCAAACTTGCACTTGGTGAAAAAGGAGGGAAAATGTGAGCATAAAGCTTTTCCTCTGCAGAATATCAGAACAATTTCTCATGCTTTCTCTCATCTGCAGCAAACTATGAAAGGATGTTTGAGTGCTCTGAGAAAGAAGGAATATCACTGGGTATGCTAAGTACACAGCAAGAGCAAGAACAAACTAGAAGTGATGCCCTGTTGAAGTTGAGATTCTGCCAAAGGACAGTTTGCTTTAAACCGATATAAGTGACAAAGTAAAAAAAACCATAAAAGAATTGTGTCTACAGCTCTTAGAGATGCTGGAAAGGCTAGGGTCTATGATGTAAAAGTTATACAGCCCTTCCGGATGAACACATCACATTGAATACCTCACCGAAGGTATTTTATCAGACTTGCTGTATCTGTCAAGATTTCTCTGGAATTGCCTTAACCATGTCTGTGGTTCCTTTCTCTCCATGGCTATGAGACATCAGACAAGTTGATGGACCAAAAGCTTCCAATCTTCTCCTACATCACTGTGGCTCAACAAATATCTGCTGTGTAATTGACTTCTACTGGTTTAGTTTGTTCATCTGAGGGGTGGTCTGCTCTTCAGCACACATCAGGGGTCCAGATTTTGGCCCTGATAACACATTTTAACTCTGTGCTGGGGTCTACCGCCATTTTTTTCTATCTGCATATTAGAGATGATGGATATTATAGGACCAGTCTCTTGAAGGCCCTTCAAGCAGCATGGACATCAAAAGTGTAGACCAGGGTCTTCTATAGACCTCAGAAATAGCCCCCAGCTCGCTTCTTCTCTGATTATGTGTTGGAGTACCACTGAAGATTTTGTTTGAAAAGGTACAAATGAATGCCCTACTCTAATTCCTTCATTTTACAGATGAAGACATTAGGATGAAATGTTCATATATCATTAGTAAGGTGAAATAACTTGTCCCGTCACACTATTAGATACTAGCAAAATGAGGACTAGTCACAGGCCTCTTGCTACCTCCATGTGCTGATTTTCAAAATGCTTCTTGTTTCAAGTGACCACATGAATGTGGAAGTTCTCTGTAGATCCAGAAGGCCTGAACTTAAACAAGGTGTGGCTCTTGTCATAGGACACCCTTGTTATATTGTAGTCCACTTACAACTCTTATCAACAACTGATCTTAGGATGGATTTCAGTCAGTAATAAAAAAAATATATTATTGCAAAAGCTTTGTATAGAACAAAGCAGCCATTTATTCTCCACTATGTAGACCCTGGAAATGCAAGATACTAGAGATAAATAAGGCATGCCCTGCACTGATGCATTAGACAAGACAGAGGTGTGTGCAGACGCCAAGGATGTCAGAGAGAAGGAAACATTCATTCTGCCTGTGTGGTAAGAGCAGGGCACAACATGTAAAAAACAAAAAAAGCCCTGTAACGTTTTACTTGAAAACGGCCATTGAAGGATGGGTAGAAATCACAGTGGTGGGGAACATTCATGTGATGGGGTCAGTATGAAGGCCACATGAAATCAGTCCAGTCCTTTGTTTCTACTACCTAAATACACGTTTTTCTCACACGAAGTGCCATATCCTAGCTTATGTCTTTACTAGAGGCCCGGTGCACGAAATTCATGCACAGGGGCGGGGTGTCCCCCTCAGCCCAGCCCACACCATCTCCAATCTGGGACATCCCTCTCACAATCCAGGACTGCTGGCTCCCAACTGCTCGCCTGCCTGCCTGCCTGATTGCCCCTAACTGCTTCTGCCTGCCAGCCTGACCACTCCCTAACCACTCCCCTGCCAGCCTGATCAACGCCTAACTGCTCCCCTGCCAGCCCAATTGCCCCTAACTGCCCTCCCCTGTTGGCCATCGTGTGTCCACATGGGGGAGGCCATCTTGTGTGTTGAAGTGATGGTCAATTTGCATATTACCTCTTTATTAGACAGGATCATTTCTCACCATTGCTGAAGAGGCCCCAAGCTCGTGCCTTCAGTCTTTACCCTCTAACCCAGTGGTTCTCAACCTTTCTAATGCCGCGACCCTTTAATACTGTATTAAAGGCTCGCATTAGAAAGGTTGATAACCACTGCTATAACCTTTCTCCACATGGCAATCTAATCACATCCCAGCTGAAGATGCTGCCGCAGCTCTGAGGCAGGGGTGACTTATCAGAAAGCTGAAGAAACCTGAGGTGTACCTATGCAGTCCCCTGCCAAGGCTCTGAATACAGTAGCCATAAATATATTATGGATTTTTTTTTAAGAGGACCCCCCAAAAGTATCCACACTTCCAGTGCCATAAAATTTGGATCTGCCCTGTGATAACCTTTTGAATAGTGCTTACAATGTCTGCACAATAAGGACCTTTCTTTCCTAACCTCCATTCACCTTCTTGAGGTTTATACACACAGTCCAGGAACAATGAATTCTCGTTTCCTCAAAAATACCACATTCTTTCATCTGTGGCAAACTTAAATCTCCCTCCCACACTTAGAACCCTTCACTGACTCCCCACCTGGGTCTCTGACACACTCCCTGAGCACCTTGAGGAGTCTGAATCACACTAATGCCATTGCCAAGTGACATATACGGACCCCTACTGAACTGTAGGCTCTACAGAGCCTTGTCCGCACCGAGCACAATTCCCGGTGACCTGTGATAGGGTATCAATATTTATTGAATGACTAAACACCAGACCATATATTTACTTAACCTCAATTTGTGAAAGGCCTTTGTTCCCATCCTGAGAAGCTTTCCTTCAGAAAATACCATTCTACTTTAGAGAGTGACTTTCAAACTAGAACTTGAGGATTTTAACCCAAAACACAAGTTCTGCTATTTTAAGGTTGTCCTCATAATGGTGTTGTGAAGGAGTCCATCCTGGGCAACCCCACTTTTTTTGGGTGTCAGCATTTCCAAACCAGCTCCCTGCCACTCTGGCTTTTACACTTTTCAACTTCCTACTTCTCTGGCCTACTCTGTGGACTCAGCTTCCAGTCCCAACCTCTGAGTAGTCTCGCTTTTGTGCTTAGGCACTCCGTAACTCTTGGTCTGAAGCCTTAGCTCATCCAGATTCATGCTCAAGTTTGTTTGCTGTTGGAGTGAAGGGTTGCCAGAGACCACTCCTACCTTCAATAAAACTAGAAATGCCTCAAATTATGGATGTCTTCTTAGTCCTTCTCCTTAGTCATAAACAATTATGTAATATTTTTAACACTTAGTTATTTAAAAGCTTACCTCTATTAATAAATGTATACATTTATATACATGTTTATAAATACATATATAAGCACATTTATAAATACATATATAGACATATACACTGAGTGGCCAGATTATTATGACCACCACATCAGTACTTTGTTGGGCCACCTTTTGCCTTCAATACTGTGGCGATTCTTCTTGGCATTAATTCCACGAGATGTTGAAAGGTGATGAGAGGAATCTGACACCATGCCTGATGAATAGCACTGTCCAGTTCTGTGAGATTTGATGGTTGTGGAACCAGCTGCCTGATGGCTCTTTTAACTTCGTCCCACAAATGCTCAATTGGATTGAGATCTGGTGATTGTGGGGCCACCTAAGTAAGGTAAAGTCTCCCTCATGTTCTTGGAACCACTGCTGCACAATACGAGCACCGTGGCATGGCGCATTGTCTTGTTGGAAGAAGCCATCTCCATTGGGATACGCCATCAACATGACAGGATGAACTTGATCAGCAACGATACTTAGGTATGTTGTGCTATTCAGATATTGTTCCACAAGAACTAAAGGGCCCAAATCATGCCAGGAAAACATGCCCCAAACTGTAACACTGATCCCACCAGCTTGAAGGGTTGTACTCATGCAAGTGGGGTGCATGCTTTCATGCTGTTTCTGCAAAATTCTCACTCTGCCATCTGCATGATGCAACTGGAAACATGATTCATCGGACCACATGACTTTTTTCCAATGCTCAACTGTCCAATCCTTGTGTTCCTGTGCGAATTGGAGACGTTTTATCTTGGTAACTGCCGACAGCAAAGGTGTTCCAACAGGCCTTCAGCTTCCATATCCCATATGATGCAGTCAGTATACAGCTAATTTGCCTATAAACATCAGGTGGTCATAATAATCTGGCCACTCAGTGTACATGTCCATGCATACACACAAATAAGGTTAATATCTTAGACAAACACTAGATCTTAAAATATAGTTAGAGGAATTCTAAATTATTTGCTCCTTTGGGTTTCTCATGCTCAACCTGTTTTCCGGGGAGACCAGCAGCACCTGTAAAAATTTTGTTAGATCTGAATCTATAGTGCAGCATTTACCTAATTAACCTGTATTAACAATTTTCATTATGACCCCCAACTTGTGTTACAGAAACATGGATCATTTTATAGTTCTAAAATAGGTCACTTGTAATTTTTGAGTGACTATAAAATGCTAATATTCTGTTTACATTTACCTATTTTCTGAAAGGTAAGGTCTTAAAATAAGTGAACTTGAAACAAGAAAAAAGTACATATAATATGGTGCTTGCATTTTAGCATCAATGTATACTATTCTTTATTTATGAAGACTTTGATGCTTTTCCCCCTACCTTTTATCCTCAGTGTCTAGTACACAGAAGGCATTCCATCAATATCCATTGAACAGAAGATGCTACTGACCCTACAGGAGTTAAGATGCAAAATTTGCCCATTATTATCAGTGAAGAGAACAACTTGCTGTGACTCTTCATGATTTTGCCCTTCCCCAGGACAAAAAGTACTTGCAAGAAGGCTAACTAAAGTTAACAACTTTGAAATCTTGAATACCATAAAGCCAATGCATATTTGATCAATGGGAAATTTTCAAAAAGAAATAATACTTAAAACCAAAGTTACAAATTGCAATCTATTTAAACTTTAATTTGTGCATCTGTGGTAATTTATGACTGCAAAACACTTCTTTCTTAGAATGACATGATTAAAGGCACATTTCATTTGAATGCATAGTGTACCATTCTAAAATATTTTAATTTCCTCACAAAGTGCTTGAGCAGTCACTTACACATACAGTAATAGCAAAATATATTTACACTCTATAAAGTTTAAAAACTTTAAATCTGACTAAAATATATATATATGTTTAAAACTACAGAAAAAATTAGTGCTTTCTTCAGCTTAATGGTGTGAATATACCCTGCCCTCTAATTTTTTTTAGTGATTGGCTTCAATTAAAAAAACTTCTGTACACTGTGTAGTTACAAAAATGCCATCAGTTTTTAATGCTAAAAGCCTATTTTAGACATTGCTTTTTATGCATATTTGAGAACCTGAAAAGGTGAACAGACTGTACCTCAAAAGTATTTAGTGTTTTTTTTTTTTTTAATGTTGTGTTAATACTGTTTTAATTAAAGCCAGGCAATTAAGCTAAGATCCTCTATTGTCCTTTACCAAAAGTCAACTGGCATTTCAAAATAACTTGAAACAACATATTGCTCTTTCTAGAAGATTATCCCCCAAAGGATCTTGGGTAATTATCAACTTGAAAGGAAATATGAATTATCTCTGAACCATTTGAATTGTTCTCAGAATAAAGCAAAAACATGCCAACACCCTCTGGCAAGGCTGAAATATTTATAAATGTTTTTAGCTCAAGTCTCTGCTTTCATGTTTCTCATGATTTAAACTTGAATAGTTTTTAAGACATGAGATCACTGTGATTAAATGGTTAATTCCGAATGTTCAGTTAATAACTTGCTATTCCTGAGGTATGATGACCCTAATAGGCTAAGCACAGATTCAAAGATGTTATTATTGAACTAAGGAAAAACAATGAAGTCATGGACTAGAAGGGAAAAACAAATGAGCAAACAAAAATATCCAAAACTCCAGGCAAATGGAAAAGTCATGGCTTACAAAAAGACTTTCCTATAAGAGCATTCAAAAAGCCACCAAAGGATCCTCTGAAGAGTTGTAAAAAGTACTTGATCAAATTGTTTTTGAGACTTTTGAGGTACAGCTTTAGTGTTATAATTTTTATAAAATATAGACTGTTTTATCAAAAATATTTATACATTCTGTTACAATATATTGCTTTTGCCCTTAGTAACTGCCAATATAAAATCTGGATCCAGTGGCCTAAAATGTACAAATACACTTAACAAATGCGGAGTTTGAGGTGTCTGCTTGGCCACTGTACAAAAGTGATGAAGTGGTGAAATTAAATAATAAACCAACATAGAATACATTACAACTTGCACATATACATGTTCACAGCATGTATACAATGATAACCCCTATGTTTTAACAAAGATATAGTTCCCTTCTACAGTAGACACAAGAACAAGATGAACTAGGTTGATAAATGTACAATGAGTATCAAAAGAAGCAGTAATGAGTTCACTGATTTTGGAGGAAGGTATGACTGAATATGCTGAGTGTCGAGACTTTGGGAATGCATACAGGTAACACAGTATCTTGGTTCAGGCTAATCAGAAGTTCTCATTCTTAACATTTTAAGTAAATGCTGATGTTTAGTTGTTTTTGTTCATTTCACGGTTTAATAAACAAACAAGTGTTTGGCAAGTAGCTCTGTTGAAAAGCTGTGAGGTTCTGTTAAATGGTTGGTAAAGATAAGGCAATAAAAGTTTTCTCCTAATAAATATAAAAAATTTATAAAACAAGACATCAATTCATTTCATTAAAAAAGGCCTAAAAATGAGCACTAACTACCACTACTTTTTTTTTATATTTCAGTTATTTCTTTAAAAAAATAAGAGCATTTGCCTTATTCAAACAGAATCATAGGTCTGACTAGTAACAGCATCCCAAGCCCTTTTTTCATTTAAAAAATTCAGCTAAGTGAAATTAATTGATTCATTTTCCTTCCACTTAAGGCAGGCAGGCATACAGCCAAACTAGGGACTATAGAAGGGCATATATATATATATATATATATATATATATTTTTTTTTTAAAAAAGACTATTGATCCAAAAGTATTCATTTGTGATAGATTTTCACGCCTGATGTTCATTCAGCTTAAACTTCATGAAACTGTTTCCAGTGCTCAGATTTACATTGAGAATACATCAAGAAGCTACTTTTCAGAAGATATTAGAAGTACTTTAAAACAAATCTTCATGTGTTTAAAAAAAAAACAGACTCAGAAGCTACTGGTGGCACAGAGAGCAAATGAAGAGTTGCTATTTTTAAGAGGTCATCTTGTAGTCAGTCTGCTTGGTTTCACAGTGGGTAGGAACTTAACACCAATCAGCAATGTAGTCAAAATCTCTGAACATTTCTTGCTCTTCTTCTGAAAGTATCCTTGGTTCTCGAGGTGGAGTCAGAATAGGTGCTTCTGAGGTAAATTCATCATCAAAGTTACTAACATCTTCCCGTCCTCGAATGGTAGGTACAAATGGCGGTTTTACTTTTTTGTCCATCAGAGCACTCCAATCGATTAGCTGAATTACAAAATATAAAATGTCCAGTTTAGTTTCCTACTCCTAATGGCTATAGTTTCAGAAAAAATTCTAAACTTTCATACTTACTCGGAAAAATGGGTGCTTTTTTACATCCTCTGCATCTTTCTCACCAGCTCCAAGGCGCCTCTCAGGATTTCTTCTTAATAGCTAACACAACATAAAGTTAAAAAGTAAAATAAAACCAGCAACTTCACTGATAAAGAGTCTCATAACCTACAAAGATTTAGATTTCTTTTTATATGTGTCTGTCTAAACCATGCATCTATGAACTGAAAAAGAACCTCTAGTCCTTCAATATAAGAAATTTAAATAGTTTATAAACCATTAATTCTTACCCTTCTCATTATGGAAATGGCTTCTGTAGATAAGAACCTTGGATACCTTACTTCATCATTTACAATACTGTCAAAAACCTCCTCTTCATCATCACCAGGAAAGGGAGACTAGAAGAAATATAGTTGAGTAAGTCAAAATAATTTTCAATATAGTGAAATCTTATCACCTATCCAAAGCACAATCAAGAATCAGGCAGTAAAAAAACAAAACAAAAACCCACATAAATAAAACAATACCACACAAACAAGGACAAAAGAAGCTGCAACAGATATATATCTATTGCCCAGAGGACATACCATATACTTTCTGAAATCTTCCTTAAATTTATTTCTCAGACCTGAACAAATTTGGTCAAATAATCCTATATAATAAAAGCCTAATATGCAAACAGACTGAATGGTGGAACAACCGGTCGCTAATGATGCTCACTGACCACCAGGGGGCAGATGCTCAGTGCAGGAGCTGCCCCCTGGTGGTCAGTGCACTCCCACAGGGGGAGTGCTACTCAGCCATAAGCCCTGAGCTAAGCTCGTAGATGGCTAGCACAGCGGCGCTAGCCTCTCCCATCTCCGTGGCAGTTCTAAGGATGTCCTACTGCCAGCTTAGGCCCATGTGGAGAGCGGGCCTAAGCTGGCAGTTGCACATCCCCCGAGGGCTCCCAGACTGTGAGAAAGTACAGACTGGGCTGAGGGACCCTCTACCTCAAACCCCCCATGCACAAATTTTGTGCACCAGTCTCTAGCCTAATATGATTTTTCATTTCATTCCATTTTATTTCATTTATTTATTAATTTATCTGGCCAGACAGTAAATCTTTTAAGTACCTACTACATAGTGGGGAACATTTAGATAATAAACTATCTTTAAGAATGACAATAATGACTCTGAGTCATAAAAAAGTAGTTACATTACATTTGGTATGTCTATTTGATATACAAAGGGATAAACTCTCAACCATGTTGAAAATGTGGTTAATACAATACGGCTTATCACTTCAGAATTTTAGATGGTTTAGAATTGATTGCTCGCTTCCTGTAAGGTATTAAAGACTAAGAACCAAGCAGTAATTCCAAGTATCAATGGAAAAAGAGGGATCTTTGACCTGAGGAATCTGTGAAAATGAATTCAGAATCCAACTTCCTGAAGCTGAGCTGCCCATCCTACTGTGCATATGTAATTTCAAACTTTTCAGTTATCAAAACTTTATTCATTCACTCATTCAAAATACATAAATCAAATACCTACTATATGGGACAATATAATTTCTTTCAAGAATGAAGATAAGTCAGGGAAAAATTCTATTTCACAAGGATTTGCAATCAGAACTTCAAGTGGTAATACAAAGCACTTTTGTTGACTTGATCAGTCAACTTAGTGTTTAAAAATGTCACTTTATAAGTAAAAGTTTATCTTCATATTTGTTAAGATGTTAAAGTTCTTTGTTTCTTCAAACAGATTATAAGCTAACAATAAAACAAAATAAATGTGTTTTAAACACATATAAAAATGCAATAGTCTGTTGAGATGTCAAGCATCTAACTCCAGTATGTAAGGTTACTTCTCTGATATCCCATTTGGCACAGGAAAAGGAGACCTGGTACATTCATTAGTTTATTTCTGTAGTCTTTTCAGTCCTCAAAACTTGTACAAATAAAATTTCAAAACAAGTGTCACATGATCTCACTCATATGTGAAATCTAATGAACAAAATAAACTGATGAACAAAATAGATCCAGAGACATAGAAGCATGGAACAGATTGTTGGATCTCAGAGGGAAGGTGGGGGTGGATGGGAAAAGATCAACCAAAGAACTTGTATGCATGTATGCATAACCCAGGGATACAGACAATAGGGTGGTGAAGGCCCTGGGGTGGGGGTAGGGGGGGACAGGGGCAGGCTAGAAGAGGTCAATGTGGGGGAAAAAGGGGACATCTGTAATACTTTCAACAATAAAGATTTTTCAAATACAAATCTGAATATGCATGATATGTTTAGGGAGTTTTCAATTATTTGTAAATAAAAGATAAATCAGATATAAACATTAGCCAAACCTCACTCTTATAATAGTTTAAAAAATATTATTGCTAAAATTTCACCAATGCTATAGAATTATAAAGCATATTGATGAGTTTTAAATTTAGTTCTTTTCCCAACTATCTTCTTAGGAGTGTTAAAAATAAATGAAATTTCAAAAAGCAATTCTGAAGGAATAGTTAGCTCTATTGTTTTAATTAAGAGCTTAATTAGAAGCTCTTTTAAAAAAAATATGGAACAGTAGCTTCCTCACTTGTTCAATGCCAATCCTCCAGTCACTTTAGAATAGGAGGAAGTAGAATCAACTGGCTCTTAATTCCCTATTATTTTGCAATAAACATATTTTTTGTATGTCATCTCTAATATGGAGGGTAAATTTTAAGCAAGCATATAATTTTTAGTAACTTAAATTTCATATGTATCTGAATGCTACACTTAAAAAAACAACACAAAGCAACAAAAATGTTACTTTAAAAAGAGATTTCAAGTATGCCAGAGTTTATAGAAACGACTACCATGAATACATACTCTGGCTCTCTTAGAAAGTAAAGACCATCCTGGATTAGGGATAAAATACATCTTTCCATCCTAAAACAGCATATAGCACTTTTTCTAAATAGAGGTAAAAAATTCAGTTCTGAACCATCGGTCTTAAGGACAGAAACAAGGTTGGGTGGATTCAATACCCTACCCTGCAGGTAGCAAAATATAATGGTTTCCAGAAAACCAGGTTTAAAATCAAAGCCCTATCCCATGACAGCTGTGAGACTTTAAGCAAGTTATTCAAGTTCTGTTTCCATTTATATATATCTGAAAATGAATGTAGATTAGTATTAAGCTTATTAAAGATGGCTGAAAAATTAAATACGCTAAAATTTATAAAGCACACAGAATAGTGCCTAGCACATGATAAGCCTTTTATTTAATTTTTTTAAATAAAAAAATTGTATTTACTTAGAAGCATTCAGAATGTCAACAAAACAGCTGCAAATTTTTTTTGCAATTACAGAGTGATATTCTGTTAACAGAACAATTATTTCGTATAAGCTGCATCAGAGACAACTGCAGATGAAAAGACTACCATCCCCATATAGAACTAATTTGTGCTGTGCACCAACAAGAACCTGCTTTAAATCTCCATGCCAATTTACAACCCCCATACTGTACCATGCAAGGTTAGTGGCTACTGAAAATACCACCAGGACAGGGCTATCTAAAGACACATTTGGTAGTTAACTATATAAAAAAGACACTGTACAGTTTAAAAACAAATTTTACACAGCCTTACATTTCAATTTTTTTCTTTAAAAGGAGTTGTGTACAGGGGAGTTAAATGCTTTATAGACAAGAAAAAAAAACTGCGCTAGAACCAACTTATTCATCATCATCTTCATCTTCCTCCTCCTCCTCATCTTCGTCTTCTTCCTCTTCCTTCTTTTTCTTGCTTTTTTCAGCCTTGACAACTCCCTTTTTGGCAACATCAGGCTTTCCTTTAGCTCGGTAGGCAGCAATATCCTTTTCGTATTTCTCCTTCAGCTTAGCAGCCTTCTTTTCATAAGGCTGCTTCCACATCTCTCCCAGCTTCTTTGCAACGTCACCAATGGATAGGCCAGGATGCTCTCCTTTGATTTTTGGGCTATGCTCAGAACAAAACAAGAAAAAGGCTGACGGAGGCCTCTTGGGTGCATTGGGATCCCTGAATTTCTTTTCTGTTTCCCCTTTAGGAGGAATATAAGTTTTCATTTCTCTCTCATAACGAGCCTTGTCCGCCTTTGCCATGTCTTCAAATTTTCCTTTCTCCTTAGCAGACATGGTCTTCCACCTCTTTGAGCACTTCTTAGGAAACTCTGAAGCATCTGGGTGCTTCTTCTTGTGTTCCTCCCGGCAAGTTTGCATAAAGAAAGCATACGATGACATTTTGCCTCTCGGCTTCTTAGGATCTCCTTTGCCCATGTTTAATTACTTTCCCTCAGCGAGCACACAGTCCCATGATAAGCCTTTTAATTAGCTATTTCTTTCCCTTCTTTTCCAAGTATTCACTCCAATGTTGTTTGGATGAATTGAAATCATTTATTTGTTTGGGTAAGTGCCACTACATGATAATCACAGAGAAAAATTTTAGAAATTTCTGACATTCAATAATTTGGTCATTCTTTCATTCATTTATTCATGCCAAGAATGTACAAGAAAGGTTGTTGGCACCAGAGAAACTGTAGAACAATGAACCAATCCCAAAAGATAATTTTTCTTGCGTCTTGAGATCAAGATTCTCTAGGTAGTTTTTAATTACTTATCTAACTATTGACATTTTCTCAATTCTACCCTAATTTATCATATCCAACAATTTATAACAAAACAGATTAGCTTCTTACTACTGCTTTATTTATTAGATATAATTCAGTATTTCCTCAGTGGTAAAATTTCTGTGAACAACTAAGTTATCCCCAAGTTAATCTAAAGAAAACAGTAGGAAAGTTAATCTCTGGTAATGGCCCAAATCACTATGCTCAATTACTATTTGACAAAGGAGGAAAGAACATACAATGGAGTTAAGAGAGTCTCTTCAAATAAATGGTGCTGGGAAAATTGGACAGATACAAGCAAAAAAAAAAAAAAAAAAAAAGAAACTAAAAGAAACTAGACCACCAACTTACACCCTACACAAAAATAGACTCAAAATGGATAAAGGACTTAAATATAAAATGGGAAACCATAAAAATACTAGAGGAATCCACAGGCAGAGAAATCTCAGACATATGCTAAAGTAATTTCTTCACCGATACTGCTCCTAGGGCATTGGAAGCTAAAGAGAAAATAAGCAAATGGGACGACATCAAAATAAAAGCTATTGTACAGCAAAAGAAACCATCAATAAATCAACAAGAAAGCCCACTGCATGGGAGAACATATTTGCCAAGGTTATCACCGATAAGGGTTTAATCTCCAACATTTACAGGGAACTCATACAACTTAACAAAAGGAAGATAAACAACCCAATCAAAAAATGAGCAACGGAGGGAGAATCCAAGATGGCGGCGTAGGTAAACACCTAAACTGCTGCCTCGCACAACAATTTCAAAACTACAACTAAAAGACAAAACGTCTATCACCCAGAACCACAGGAAAACTGGCTGAGGTTCTACAACTAGAAGGAAAGAGAAAAGAGCATTGAGACGTGCACAAGTGCTGAAAAGCTGAGGTACGGAGGCGAGTGATCCGGGCTGGCGGCAGGCATTGCTTTTTCAACCCAAAGGGAGACAAGCCCCCGATTACTCTGAAATACAGTTTCTGGGGAGACGCGGGGGACCCAAACTCCTACGGGGAAAAGCTGGATTCTCTGCCACCGGGTCGGAAAGTGAGGGGGGCTTGCTTGCAGAGCTGTGCGCAAGAATAATTGTTTACTGCGCTGGGGCACGGGACGCAGTCGGAGACACAGAGCCGGCTAATTAGCAGCCATGGCTGTTTGCCACCCCCTAGCCTAGTGACGCCCTGAGACCCCGCCCCACACAACCTACAAACCCACCCAAGCTCCAAGCAGCGGCTTTAGCATAAGAAAGGCCTGTCCTATCGCAGCTTAACCTAGCAAACTTGCAGCCCGGATCACACAGCTCCAAAACCTCCAAACCCCAAGCAAAGAGGAGAAAACTGTAGCTCTCGCTGTAGCTCCTGCTGGGTGGACTCAGACAATAGCTGACCTGCATCCCATTGGAGATCCAGAAGCCAGTGTACCTAGTGGTCAGTGTGAGAAACCATATTTCAACTCCTCACATCCATAAGTGACACATTCAAGAGGCAGACTCAGCGAGCACCAAAGCCCCACTGAAACAAGTCTTGCACCATAAGCGTGTCTCCAGCACAGCAGTTCTTCCATTATAGACACAGCGAGTCCTCACAGCCGATTGGCCTGGAGGTCAATTCCTCCCAGCGTACCAACAGCAATTAAGGCTTAACTACACCAAGACTTTGCACTCAGCCCACAAAGGGGTGTACCAAGACTGTCCACCTCAGGTGATTGGGGAGGCTGAGCTACTGCCCCCTATAGGTCACCTACCATACAAAGCCACTCCATCAACACAGGGAAGCAGCCAAAACGCGGAGACAAAGAAACATGTCACGAATGAAAGAAACGGAGGAAAGCAAACTACTGGACGACATAGAGTTCAGAACCACATTTATAAGGTTACTCAAGAATCTTCTAAAAACCGCCGAGAAACTTGATGACACTTCTGAGGAGCTTAGTGAGACCTTCAAGGACCTTAATGAGAATGCCAAAAAAATGGAAAAGGACCAGTCAGAAATGAAGCATACACTGTCTGAAATAAAGAATATACAGAAACTCAACTGTAGATCAGCGTACCCCAAGAATCAAACCAAAGATGTGAAATATGTGGAAACAAAAAACATCCAACCAGAAAAACAAAAAGAAAAAAGAATCCAAAAATATGAAGATAGTGAAAGGAGCCTCTGGGACAACTTCAAGCGTACCAACATCCGAATTTTTGGGGTGCCAGAATAAGAAAGAGAGCAAAATACTGAAAACCCATTAGAAAAAATAATGACAGAAAACTTTCCCTACCTGGTGAAAGAAATAGACTTACAAGTCCAGGAAGCGCACAGAACCCCAAACAAAAGGAATCCAAAGAGGACCACACCAAGACACATCATAATTAAAATGCCAAGGGCAAAAGACAAAGAGAGAATCTTGAAAGCAGCAAGAGAAAAACAGTTAGTTACCTACAAGGGAGTACCCATACGACTGTCAGCTGATTTCTCAGCAGAAACTATGCAGGCCAGAAGGGAGTGGCAAGAAATATTCAAAGTGATGAACAGCAAGAACCTACAACCAAGATTACTCTACCTAGCAAAGCTATCATTCAGAGTTGAAGGTCAGATAAGGAGCTTCACGGACAAGAAAAAGCTAAAGTAGTTCATCCTCACCAAACCAGGATTACATGAAATGCTGAATGGTATTCTTTAAGAAGAGGAAGAAGAAGAAAAAGGTAAAGATAAAAATTATGAACAACAAAATGACATCAAATACATACCTACCAACAAGTGAATCTAAAAATCAAGTAAATAAAAAATCTGAAGAACAGAATGGACTGGTGAATATAATAGAATCAGGGGCATAGAATGGAAGTGGACTGACAATTCTCAGGGGGAAGCGGGTGTGAGTGGTGAGGGAAGAGATTGGACAAAAATCTTACTCCTATGGATGAAGACAGTGGCAGGGGGTAAGGGCATGGGGTAGGGTGGGGTGGGGAATCAGGTGGAGGGGAGCTATAGGGGGAAAACAAAAAGAGGAACACCTGTAATCTGAACAATAAAGATTTATTTAAAAAAAAAAAAAATGAGCAACGGACCTAAATAGATACTTTTCGAAAGAAGACATAAGGAAGGCCAAGCGACGTATGAAAACATGCTCAGTCACTAATCACCCGAGAGATGCAAATCAAAACGACAATTCGGTACCATCTCACATCTGTCAGAATGGCTATCATCAACAAATCAACAAATGACAAGTGCTGGCGAGGATGCGGAAGAAAAGGAACCGTTGTGCACTGCTGGTGGGAATGTAGACTGGTGCAGCCACTGTGGAGAACAGTATGGAGTTTCCTCAAAAAATTAAAAATGGAACTCCCATTTGACCCAGTAATCCCACTTTTAGGAATATATGGCAAGACACTAGAAACACCAATCAGAAAGGATATATGCACCCTTATGTTCATAGCAGCACAATTCACCATAGCTAAGATTTGGAAACAGCCTAATTGCCCATCAGCAGATGAGTGGATTAAAAACTGTGATACATCTACACAATGGAATACTATGCTGTGGTAAGAAAGAAGGAATTCTTACCATTTGCAACAGCATGGATGGAACTGGAGAGCATTATGCTAAGTGAAATAAGCCAGTCAGAGAAAGATAAATATCACATGATCTCACTCATTTGTGGAATACAATGAACAACATAAACTGATTAACAAAAACAGATCCTGAGACAGAGAAGCATAAATCAGATCGTCAAACCTCAGAGGGAAGGGAGGGGAGGGGTAAGGGGGAAGGACTTGTATAAAAAAAAGGAAGTTAATCTTTTCAAGTCTGCTATACTGTTTTTGATTAAGGTATAGCTTACTTTTCTTTACCAGTATACAGGACATTCTGTTTATTAGTTTTCCTGTTATTCTATTCCCTATGAAATATTCAGTTATATTAAATCATACCATAGCAATACCAAAATATAGGAAACTATTTTCAAAACACTGGTAATGCATTCCACAGATGACATAAAAATCTAAAAAAGACAGTGAAGGTAATATAGAGTCATAGTAAATTATTAGTACATTATAAGTACTTATAAAACTTAAGTTCCACTTATGCATGAGACATATTAAGTAGTTTTATAAATGACATGCTTTGTTCTTTCAATCATCTTTCTTTTTTTCTTTTTCACTACTTAATACTCCTTACCTCTCCGACAAGCATTTCATATATAAGTACACCAAGGCCCCACCAATCTACAGCCCTTGTATAAGATGTTTCTGTTAATACTTCTGGGGCAAGAAATTCAGGAGTGCCACAAAATGTGCTTGTTCTATCTCCATATCCCATTCCTGAAAAAGGTAAAATTTAAATATTTGTTAGCAAAGAAAAGATCTTGAATAAAAATTAGAAGATACCCTTAAGCAGCAAAATTAAAGTTGCACATTAGTGCATGGTGACCAAAGTCAAGATATACCAAAGACTTTTAAAGAAAATGTTAAAGGTTGGTATTGAGAAAACTATGCTAAATAGCAACCTTATTATTTAATCAATGGGTAAAAATAAAACTTTCATACTTTACTTATTTTCTCTTTCTTGTGATTACAAGTGTCAACAAAAGGAACTGACTGTGAGTTTCAAGTTTTATAATTTTTTCAATCCAATCTTTTTTAGTAAGTTATTACTTCATTATAAAAATAACATTAAGTATAGTTTGGAAAATACCACAAAAGCAAACACTTGGAAAATCAAGAGTTCACCAAATGTGTTACATAATATAGAAGTATGGTATTATTTTAGCTAACTAGTCTTCAAATATATGTTCCTCCTCATCATAATTTATTTAATCACCCATACATTCTACATATTGAAGATGTCTCAATGTATTCTGAAGTATTAAAAGCTCATAATTGTTTTCTTATGAAAGAACTTAAATGAAAAGACCTCAATTCTAAATATAAAACGGTCTGCATTTATAAGGACTGAAATCTCAGATAAGTTTGTAAGTTTTATTTGAGATTAACTTAATTATACCCTTTAAGACCAAGACTTAAAGGGTGAGAAATTTTTGCAAAAGTTTTTGAACATTGGTCATATTACTTTTTCTTCAAAAATGTTATTTGTAAAAAGAGTTGATATAATATCTATATAAGTTCTACACAATCCTTTTAAATGCCTTGGCCAAGATTAGGAAAAGTTAACAAAGATGGAAACAGAACTAATTTCTTTATTTTTATTCTGTGCCTTGATCACACAACTAAAACATGTAATACTTTTAGCATAAAACTACTCTAACTTTTCCCCCTTGATTTTTAAATGGTAATATTATAAAATCTTAATATTTTAATGTAATGCATATACTGTATATCATGTCACTTATAGTAATACAGTTATGTTTCATTCATTCTGACAAATTTAAAGGAAATTAAAAGTAGGCCCAATTACGTAAGACTTCAAATTGGTAGAACTCCATGTAAGCAGTTAACATCAGGCTCTGGAGTCATAAAGATCTGCGTTTAAAAACCGGCTTTGCCATTTCTTAGCGATGAGAGCATGGGAAAGTTGTCTTACATCAAAGTCTGTTTTCCTCAGCTGTATTACCAACTTTTGTAAGATAGTTATAATTTAACTGGATATGAAGCATATGAAACAAAGTGCTTGGCACACAGTAAATGCTCAAAAATGGCTAGCTATTATTAAAATAATGTACTATGTCTATTTTTATGACAATGAGAAATATATACTTAGTCTGCTTATTGAATACATACTTTCTGAATACCTATTATATTCTGGGCATCCATGCCAAGTGGTGGGGACATAAAAATGAGAGTAAGATACAATTCTTGCCTTTAAGGAGCTTACAGGAAATTGGAGAAAAACAAATACATACAGATATCAACACAATTTGATGACTAATTGGATATGGAGAGTAGAGAAGAGTACAGAGTTCAGGATAACTCCACATTTTCAAACTGGGAGACTGAGAGGACTGTGCACCATCAACTATGAACTAGCTATCCAAGGAAAAGAACAATTTTTTTTTTGTATAGCATTTGAGATACTTATTGACTATTCAGGTAGATCTGTCTAGTAGACAGCTGAATATACATGTTAGGAAGGGAAATAATAGATTTGGGAATCATCTATTATTACCCATACTAATAAAAGGGTAATATGCTAATTACACTGGGTCGACCAGCCATTTCTGGACGTCTGACTTCCTTCCGGACAAAGCCATGGTGGTAGGGGCCAAGGCAGAGGTGGTTAGGGGTGATCAGGCTGGCAGGGGAGGGCAGTTGGGGCCATAAAGCCGGCAGGGGAGTGGTGAGGCGGCGATCAGGCCAGCAGATTCTGTTCGGGGCGATTAGGCAGGCAGGCAGGCAGGCGACCAGTTAGGAGCCAGTGGTCCCGGATTGTGAGAGGGTGCAGACTGGGCTGAGGGACACCTCCCCTCCACACCCCCCACCCTCCCCCGTGCATGAATTTTGTGCACTGGGCCTCTAATTAATATATAATTACTAGTTAAAAACTAGCAGTGAAGAGCAATGGGCTAAGGACAGGCACTGAAGAATAAAAGCATTTAAGTCAATGTTGTCCAATTCACAGAAGTCCAATAAGAAAAAAAACTTTTTTATTGAATTCAGTAATTAGGAGGTCAGTGGGTAACTAATGGACATATACTCACAAAGTCCGTCTGTTCTTCCATTCATTCATTCATCTAACTACTTATTATTATTAATTTTATTCCTCACCCAAAGAGTGAGGACATTTTTTTCTATTGATGTTGAGAAAGACAGAGGGGGGGGGGTGGAGAAAGAGAGAGAAACATCAATGTGAGAGAAACACATCAGTAGTTGCCTCACACATACGCCCCAACGGGGGGCAGGGATGGAACCTGCAACCACGGTATGTGCCCTGGACCTGGAATCAAACCTGTGTCCCTCCAGTGTGCAGGTTGATACTCTAAACACTTTGCAACACCAGCCAGGGCATCATCTAACTACTTATTAATTCAACATTCACTGAATATTTAAGATGTGCCAAGTACTATTCTATATGCTATAGAAACAAAGCTGAATAAGAAATAAGACGCTACCAATGTGGAGGGGCAGACAGATAATGTTCCTTACAATACAATATATTAAAAGTAAAGATAAGAAAGAATACCTATTTACCATATGTTAAGTAAGCACTGTGTCACATACTTATCTCCAATTTTCATAATACTCCTAAACAAGGAGGACTGTATTTATTTTATAACTGAGGAAATACTCAACGAGGTTAAAAGCAACTCCTCTAAAGATACAGAGCAAATAAGTAGCAGAACCAGGATTCAAAACCTAAGACTATTTGGTCCCTAAGTCCAAGCTCTGTACACTTCCTTATGCTACCTCTGATTCAAATTTTCCCAGTTTACTTATTTATTTACTTTTGAATATATAGAAAGGATTCTTGATATACATTATTTTCCTATTTAAAAATGTTAAAAGTTTTAAGAAGCTAGAGAGAAGTTATTAGGTTTATTTAATTCACTCTATAGTCCCAGCATAGTGAAAACTTTGGTGCTTAACTAATGTTTTTCATAGAATAGTGACAGAATTATTAATCATACAAAGAGAATCTTTGTTTTATACTCTGATTTCTGAAAACCTAACTTTATTCATACCCACAGAATTCTTAATATGTGACAATTAGGTGATATGAATAATCCATAATGTTTTAATAAAGAATAAATTAAGTTAAAAATACATTCTACTTTCCATAGACAAACTTGAAAACTACCAAAGTACAAAGGAATAGTAATATAGTAAAAAAAGAAACTTTAAAATGTCCAATTACCTTCTTTGCAAAGGCCAAAATCAGCAATTTTCACAAAGCCTTCTGTATCTAGCAATAAGTTATCCAATTTCAAATCTCTGTTCAGGATTTAAAAAATGCAAAAAAAAAAAAAAAATCAATAAAATCACTAGAAAATGTAATAAAAAGTCATTTCATTAGGAGCTGTACTTTCTCTTTGCTAAAAACAACTTTTTCAAATTGTGATTTGAGATTTAAATACTATATTAGAAACAGTCATTTTTCTTCCATTTGTATGTATTACTCTACATAATATAGTTTCTGAATAATTTTCTTGTTATATAGAACAAGAAGAATGTATTTAATAAAGAATATTTTATCTATTTAAATATATACTTAAAACATGAAAGGAGTTTAAGCGTTTGCCTATACACCATCCATAAAAAAGAAATGTCTAACAGTTTAAAGAAGGTACTGGGGGCAGGTTTAACTTTCTAAGAGAATTAAGTCAAAATAGAGAGAAAACTATCGACCCACACTAAATGATTACAAATTAAGTTAAAAATAGTTTATCCTGTGAGTAAAACAGGACCATGAGGATACCCTTACCTTGAAAATATTGTTAGAAGTTTGAGTAAACTAATGTTTATAAGTCTCCGAATTCTGACTGGCCTTTTGATAATTTGTCTGCTCCAGAGCAGCTATTTTCCAGTTGTGTACCGCAAGAATTTTTAAAGCATGCAATACCTGATTTTTTAGTCAGGGAACTAACCTCTTTTCCCTTAGATTGTCAATAAAAAAATGACAACAGTCAACACAACAATAGCCATCTGGTAGGAAGGAATCGAAATTATTCAGATCAGCAAAAATATATTTTTTTGGTGTGCAGTAGAATTTTAGCAATTAGTTTATGTGTGCCATGAGTACTAGTTTTACAGAAGTTTTCTGCAGTTGAATGTAAAATATTCACCAGGATGAATATTGTTGGTGAGTTGTGTTATCAGAGGCCAACTCATAATTTGACTACTGTAATTACATAACGGGCAGAAGTTCAGGAACAAAGAGGTCCATCATATAATTACTGTGTTAACCATGTCTTTCAAAACTGGAATTTAACTTTTGAGTGGTCACTTATCATATGAAAGAGAAAATTAGGTAGCTGATTAAACACACAAGATCCTTCTTAATTACCTTTAATTCTAATACACACCAAAGTAAGCCATTAAGTATCAAAACTTCACTTACCTATACACAATTTTGTGTTCATGTAAATACTGCAGCCCAAGAACTACACATGCAGCATAAAATCTGAAGAATTAAATAAGAAATGTTTAATAAGTTCCACTGCTCTTGAATCCTAGTTTATACTTTTATAATTCAAAGCAGAATTCCATAGTGAACTAATTTCACAAATATTTAGTCCTTACTATATGCCAGGCATAGTAAGAAATGTGCTAAATATTTAGCACATTTCTTACTATGTGCTAAATATTTAGGGGTGGGGGGTGGGGGGGGGCAAGCAAGCCCTGCCTGCATGGCTCAGTGGGTTGAGGATTATCCTGTGTACCAAAAGGTTGCTGGTTTGACTCTCAGTCAGGGCACATACCCAGGTTGCTGGTTCAATCCCCAGTAGGGGTGCATACGGAGGTAACCAATTAATGTTTCTCTCTCTCCCTCTCCCTTCTTCTGTCTCAAAAAAAAACACACAAAAAACAATAAAAACATATGAAAGGAAAAATACAATCTCTGCAATGTTAGCCGTTAATTAACTTTGCCTGATGGCTTCCACTGTAGTCCTTCAACCTGGTCTGTAGACCCTCAACCTGGTCTGTAGGAGAAATTACAATATGCCGTAAAGGTAGAAGGACAGTCTGAAGAAAACTTTCATGGGTGAAATATAGGGCATTCCCTTGAGAGGGAAAGAAATAGAGGTGTAAGAGGCATAATATTTTTGAAAACAATAATAAATTTACCATGGCTAAAGTAAAGAATGGGGAAGAAGTAACGAGAGAGGAGGCTGAAAGACAGCTTGGGATCAAGTTGCGAAGGATCTTGGTATTATGGATACTGAATTTTTTTTCTCTTTGTGATAGAGAATCAAACTATTTTAATCAGATTTGTGTTAGATGTTTCTGATAGTAGTATGAAGGTTGGAGTAAAAGTAGGTAGATATCCAGAGGAAAAAATAGATAAGGCCATTAGGATGGTACAGATGGAAATTGTGAGAACCTTCATTATAGTGCCAACAAAGAGAAAGCAAGGATAGATTTAAGAGAAATTTAAAAACTATCATGATTAGTGTCTCATTGGCTGTGAGGATGAGGGAGAGGAAAAACTTAAGATGACTCTCAAGGTTTCCTTCTTAGTATAATGAATAGGTAAAAAAAATACAGAAGTAGCCAAAGTTGTGCTGGGAAAATGAGTTTGGCCTTAGCTTTTGTTGACTCTTGTCTTGGGGCAGGTGAAGAGGTTTAGAAATTGGGTAAATGGGTTTGGATCTTACTAACTCTTGAGAAGAATAGGGCCAAGTGTCTTTTTCATTGTTTATACTAAACTAGAGGCCCAGTGCACGAAATTCGTGCACAGGTGGGGTCCCTAAGCCTGGCTGGCAATCAGGTTCCCCCCTACCCCCCTCCTCCTTCCCTTGCTACTGCCATGTGGTTCCCTGCCTCCCCTCCTCCTCATTCCGACACCACCAATCGTGGCCTGCCTGGCTGGGGGAGGAACCACAGGAGATTTCGATCCCCAGTTTGGAATGTGCAGGAGGCAGCCGATCAATGATTCTCTATCATCATTGATGTTTCTATCTCTATTTCCTTTTCCGAAATTAATCAAATATGTATTTTTAAAATGCAAGGTTCTTACAGGAAGGAAGGTAGGGCAAGGGAGCTATTGAAAAAAAAAAAAAAAAGGACAGGGGGGCATCTGAGATCTTGCTCACATTTCAGATAGGATAACATAAGGTGGTCCTCAGGGGTGTGACAGGTGAGTGGCAGTGGGTGGAGCAGGGCACAGCAGGCTGAGGAATGGGCTATAATGACTGGGAAGGTCTGTGACAGTGACACCGAGCATGTGTTGGGGCCATCGCTGGGATCATTCATCCCCAAGAGGTTTTGATTCCAGACAGGAGAAGAAACACAGAGATTAGCAGGTCTCTCTAGCCTAGAAGGTGACGTAGGTGGCAGGAGCAGGCTGCCCTGCTTCCCTGAAAATGTAAACACACGGCCAAATCAATGCCCAGCCAGCCCTGGTGGCTGTGTCCTGCCATTCTCTGGCTATGCTGTGGTGCTACTGGCCGGGGAGGCCGAAGTCACACCTGAGCACATGTAGTATACAAAGGGGCGGGCAGGACGCCGGAAGCCGGAGCTGATGCGGCACAGGCCAGGCAGTGCTGCCTCCACTGTGGAGCAGGATGGGGAGCAGCTGTTGGGAGCTACTGGCTTTGGAGTCAGAGGGGCTGCGCTTCCTGCACCTCACTGGTGAGTTGCTGCAAGCCACAGGACTTGGGGTGCCACCAAGATTGGTGCATGGTCCATCGTGGCATGCCAGCCAGGCCAGGTGGTGCCTAGGGAGGCTTTTCCCTCCTGGAGCCACTCTTCCCAGAGTGGTGGCGTCCGGCCATTTTATTTTCCAAAAAAAAAATTTTTTTATTGGAAAGCAAGCTCTAGGCTTGGGTTCCTGGGATCCCTGGGCCAAAGCATGTGCCTCCAGGCCTCATTGTGCCCCCAACCCCCTCCTCCTGCATTGAGCATCAGTCCAGTCTATGCCCTCTCACAATCCAGGACTCCTCGGGGGATGTCTGACTGCCGGTTTAGGCCCGATCTCAGCCTGGCCTGTGGGGGTCGGGCCTAAACCGGCAATTGGACATCCCTCTCGCAATCTGGGACCTTCCGGGGGATGTCCGACTGCCGGTTTAGGCCTGATCCGTGAGGATGGGGCCTAAACTGGCAGTTGGACATGCCCCGAGGGATGTCGCAGTGCTCCAAGTGGTAGGCAGCTAGGGAGGAGCCCGAACTGGGGCCGTGGGCCGTGCTGCTCATGCTCATCCCTGGCCCACTGTGCTTGCTGTCGCTGCTCGGCTTCTGGCCAAGCAGTGCTCCCCTTGTGCGAGCGCACTGACCACCAGGGGCAACTCCTGCATTGAGCATCTGGCCCCCAGTGGTCAGTGTGCGTCATAGCAACTGGTCATTCTGTTGTAATGGTTGCTTAGGCTTTTATATATATAGATGCCTAATATAATGCCTCATATGTGGTAGGCATAGAGAATGAGGAGGCAAGTAATAAATAAGTGAATTTAAAAAATGTAGATCTGTCTTCAGTGTAGAATAGGTTATTAGGAGATACTTAGGAGAGTCAATTCTTAACTACATAAGCAAAACATGGATATTTTCTCTATAAAATACATAGAATACCCTTGCCCCAAGGCATAATATTTTATTTATCCATCTACCATCTCACCCCAAAGTGACTATCACCCATAGAGATAACTATTCTTGTCAGTTTAATGAATGTTCTTCAAAGTTTTAGAATGCAGTTAGATGTACATGTAGATAATATAGCTATGTTTTGTGTTTACTTATTTTTGTTGTTGTTAATCCTCACCTGAGAATATTTTTTTTATTGATTTTTTTAGAGAGAATGGAAGGGAGGGAAGAGACAAAGAAAAAGAAACACTGATATGAAAGAGACACATCGATTGGTTGCCCACTGCATGCACCTGGAGGGGGCCAGGGATCACGAATAGAACCTTTGACCCTTCAGTATGTGGAGTGATGCTCTATGCACTGAGCTAAACTGGCCAGGCCTGTGTTTACTTATTTTTATAAAAATAGAACACAATTTAAGAAAATTTTAAAATCCAAGTATTTAGAAATATTTATTTGATAATACATTAGATCTTATATAAATACTTGTCAAAAATTTAAAAGATTTAACTAAGGTCCACTAGAACAAATGTGATTCTAAAATGCTAAGGTGGTTATTTATACATAAGTTTTTAACAAACTTTTTTGGCAGCAAAAAACATTATAACAATTATAAAATACTTTGATTTTTCTTTCTTTCCTTCTTTGTTAAACAGATTGACCTAATGATACTACACTTACCAAATAATTGGGTAATACTGTTTAAAAAAAAAAAAAATATATATATATATATATCAGTGAATGCTTACTATGTATCAAGTACTGTGTTAGATATTTTCATCATTTGGCTTATTTAATCTTAAAATAAAGCTTTTACAATAAAATATTTATAGAAGCAGAAAATGAAGTTCTCAGAGAGTAATTTGTCTCAAGTCACATAGCTAGAAAATGGTAAAGCTAGGAATTGAAGTGATTTTGATTTCACAGTCTCAATCAGTAAAGAAGTCACTGATCACCTATGTGCCAGCCACTTTTCTAGGTATTCCATTAGTACACAGAATAGAAAAGGTCCTTTTTTCTCTGCCTTTTACATCTGATGTAAAAAATAAATACATAGATGATTTTAGGTAGAAATAAAGTGTTATTGGGGAAATAAAATACAATAGAGACATGACTTGGACATTAGTAATAGTGGTATTTTAGATAGGATACTCAAAAAATGACCTTCAAAAAATAACATTTGAGGTGAGATCTGAATAATTAGAGAAGTACTTCAGATTTGAAGTAGTGCAATGTATCATTTTATTTCTGTATTTCATTGGGCTTGTTTCATTTGTATATGAATTGTAGTCTCAGCAAAAATAAAAGTTTCTAAAGGATGAACTGGATTTTATATATAAACACACAAAACATAGTTTAAAGGCATAACAAAACAGAAGAAATTTCCATGGTAGTACAGGGCTAGGCATAGTCTAAATGTCCTGCTTTTAATTTTTTAATATTAATTTTTAAATATTCAGGGAATGAATTATTTTTAGCCTTTTTCTACTTTCTGGATTTTGCCTCCTTTCTGAAAGCGTCACTGTCTACCAGAACTAACCTCTATTTTAATCTGAAACTTGAAGATATAACAGTATACTACTATCTGCTCTACATACCTCTAATGGTTATGATATGAATCAAATAAAGAAGTGAAAATGCTAAACAAATGTCAGTTTTCAAAATATAACAAGTAATGAAAATTTAAGAATAAACCCAATAAAGATTTACTAATGATTTGAGATATGTTTTGAAGGTAGAATTGGTCAAACTTGCTAATAATTTGGATATTGCATGTGAGGAAAAAGAGGATCAAGAATGACTTCCATGTTTTGGCTTGTACAATCGACAGATGGTAATGACATTTACTAAGATGGAGAAGACTAGAAGAATAGTAGGTCTGGGAAGTGGTAGGTGAGGTCAGGAAAAAATAGGAAAAATCAGTAGCTTAGTTTGATAAGTTAAATGAGAAATAATATTAGCCATACAGAGGGAAAAGTCATGTTGGCCAATGATTGCTATACATTTGGTGAGTCCTGGCTGGTGTGACTCAGTTGGTTGGAGCATCATCCCATAGACCAAAAGGTTGCAGGATTGATCCCTGGTCAGGCATGTACAGGCAACTATTCGATGTTTCTCTCTCAAATCAATCTCTCTCTCTCTCTCTCTTTCTCTCTTTCTCTTCCTCCTTCCCTCTCTCTCTAAAATCAATGAAAAATTTATCCTCGGGTGAGGATTTAAAAAAACAAACCTAAATTTGGTAAACACCAGCATTTAGAATGTAGCTATTAAGAGCACGTTCCTAGGTTCAAATCCTAGCTCCACCATTTAAGAACTATAAACTGGGATAACCATAGGGGGAAATACATATATGTACATATTTAATCTTATGTATGCTATTTATTTTTATGCATTTGAATAAAGTAAAACTTTCATACAATATCATATTCAAGAATTACAAAAAAGATTCTAATTTAGTCTACTTTCTATGTCTTTCATTGGAAGCAATATATATACTACTTTCTTGGATACTTTCAGAGATATTATAAACATATACAAATACTTTAAATTACCCTTTAAAATATAAACACAAGTATTTCGTATAATTATATGACACAGACTATTCTACCCTTTCTCTTTCCACTTAACAATGTACTTTGAGTATATTTGGTATTTAAAGCCACGGTCATAATGGCATTCCCTAGGGATAAAATGTAATAGAAAACAAAAATTTTAGCCCTGGCCACTGCGGCTAAGTTGGTTGGACATCATCCTATGCCTGTTTGATTCCTGGTCAGGGCACATGACTGGGTTGGGGGCATATCACATCAATGTTTCTCTCTCTATCCCTCTCCCATCCTCTCTTGCTAAAAAACAACAACAAATCAATTTAAAAAAATTATAAAAAAACAAATCCAGCAAAAATTTTACTAAAACGAACCTAAATTTTGTATTTAAATGATCAAATATGATTTAGGGTAATCCATGAAATTTTCAATACGGACAACAGAGTAAAATAGATTTTTTTTTGGTGGCAAAAGGTAAGAATTTCTAAAGTCTTATTTTCTACTTGGGAGAGGGGGTGGGGGGCAAGAATTAATTCAGAGAGCTTTTTTCCTTCCCAGAAAAAATGTAGTCATGAAAAAGTCAGAGAAATGTCTAAAGCATACTCACACAGCTCTTGGTTCAGAAAAGACATCAGTATGAATGTGCATCATTAGGTCCCCACCGGCAGCATATTCCATTACAAAGCAAACATGCTCTTTGGTTTGGAAACATGCAAAAAGGTTCACCAAAAATGGATGCCTTACACTATTCACAGTTTCAAAAATTCTTTTTTCACACATCAGGCTGTAAGAGAAAACATTTAAAAATAAATAGGTTTTTTCCTTCCCCTTAGGTTCTAGTTGGAAACAATGCTCTTAAAAAATCACCAAACTGTAAACTAAGTGAAGTTCTTAACTATTATAACTTTAAAACCATAAAATATGTCTTCGTTTTGCTACATATGCTTTAAAAATTTGGTCTGCTTGATGTATATAATGAATTGAAATATGTTAATGCAAACTAAAATATATGATTAGTATGACAAAGATTATAGAGTTCACACTGACAGTACCAGAGCAGCACACATATAGCTAGTGTTATAGTTAACAGAAATGGCTTAATTAGGGTAAACTGTTAAAATTTATCAGGAATTGGTCAGAGAATTTAGCAACCTAAAGCATAATAAAAATAAAAGTTTGTGACCAAGGTAATTTCAAGGACAGTCTTTTTAATTCATAAGTTACAGGATTCAAGTATTTTATCATATAATATAGGAAGTAAAGATATGCTGCATAAATTTTAATTTGGAAGGCTGACTGGAAAATAGAGAGGCTACATGGAGAATTCTATAACATGCTTCAAGAAGCTCCTTGAGAGTGGTATAATTTCTCTGTAAAGTCTATAGAATCATAGGTTTTTCCTATAAGAATTTCTACAAGCTGCTAGAAAGAACAGTGTTTAAAATTTCTGACTCTGGAACATTAATTTTGACTAAATACAAAACAATTACTACTACTCCTCTCCCTGAAAATCAACTTGACTTAAAGTAGAAGAAAATCAAGTCAAATGTTCAAATACAACTTGGAATTAACTTATTTTCATTTTTAATCACCCTATTAATGATAGTTTTAAAAGTATATTCTCTAGCCTAATTACAACTTTATCCCCAAAGTCCTTGCATTTTAATAATATAGAGATATATATACATATCAATTTATAGTTATTAAATCCGGAAAGGTGAGATGCTATGGTAAAATATGTCATTTCCTCTTTAAAAAAAACAGATATAGGTGCAATTTAAAAAGTAGACTATATAAACAATACTGTTAACTGCAGATTATCTGTAAATGACATTTTAAGATTTCTATAAAACGAAATGGGAAATAGTCTCACTCAATCACAGATGAATAACAGTTTCTATTTCATATAAACAGTTGAACATCTCCAAGCATAAAAAATCTAATAGAATTAGATTAAAAATTTTATCATCTTTCTTTGGTATTCCCTAACCAGTAAATTGTCATAAGAAGGGAAAGAAGGAGTTGGCTGGAAAGAGAAACAATATTTAATTAATGCCTACCTTACTTCAAGTATAGATACATTAATTTATTTAGTTTCTTCATGTATTGTTACACAAAAAAAGTTTTGCTGTTATTAAGTCACAACTTCAGAAAAATAATTTTATTTTTAAAAAGCTAACCTGTCTACTTCGTCTCGAGCTACAATGTCTCCTTTCTTTAAGGCTTTTATAGCAAACATCTCATTTGTGTGTTTATATTCAGCCAAAAGCACCTGAAATGAGATTAAAATAATTATTTCCCACTTGAGTTATTACTTTTGTAGGTATTAAAGAAATATTAAGAGATTACCTTTCCAAAATGTCCTCTACCCAAGACAGCACAACATCTGAAGTCTTGTAGATTAAACTGAAACATTTGTTGAGATCTGAAAATAGTAATGTCAGTTAAAAATAAGGCAAAAGGATGAGACCAAACATGCAGCAGCAAAGTTGTATATATATTCTTTACCTTCTATCATCAAGTTCTCGAACTCCACTGTATTCTAGGCTTGATTGAGGAATATTAGCTTCAAATTCAGATTGAGATTTTGGACGTATACTATTTCTTTCATTTTCAATATCAAGAACAGCTTCTGAGTCCTGTAAAATATTAAATACTCATTAAATTATAGAAACATTCAAGAAACAACTTAGTTGGTAAGGATAAAGTTAAAATAAAAATGTCAGAAGTCAATATGGGTAAGAAAAGTTAAATTCAGATACTAAATATTCATTCTAAGGTTATTAATTGTATATTGCATTCATCTAAAATATGTAAAAAACTAACACATTATTGCCATCTTTGATGCATATTCAGAAATCATGTTAACGAAGCCAGAAGAGTGTTCAGGCAATATGTCATTTACTATCAACCATGTTCTTATGCTCTTTTTAGCTGAAGCAGCCTATTTTATCTCTACTGGCCCATGGACATCTATGGATTTTTATGTTTCACTCGTAAGAACACAAAAACACAGACAATTTAAAAAAAAAAATCCTCACCTGAGGATATGCTCATTGAATTGAGAACGGGGGAGGAAGTAAGGGAGGGAGAGAGAAGAAGAGAAAGAGAGGAGGGGAGGGGAGCAGAGAGAGAGAGAACATCGATCTACTGCCCTCCTAATGGGATCCAACCTGCAACCCAGGAATGTGCCCTAACTGGGAATTGAACCTGTGACACTTTGGCACATGGGATGATGAGCCAATTAACTGAGCAACACTGGCAGGGTAGACAATTTTTAAATAAATGAAATGTATACCTCATTCACTATGATGCTTTTACTGGTAATTCACATGGTAAAAATACAAGTCTTAAAGTGCCTTGCCTGTTCTGGTGCATCCAAATCTCTTAATTCAGCAGATTCATACATTTCTCCAAGGGAAGAATCACGTGGCGGGGCGGGAGGAGGTTCAGGTTCAAGATCAAATTCCAATTTGGTTACTGTAGAATCACTTATAAAAGATAAAGTAATTCACCAAAAACAGTTATCAAAAATATGTATTTTTAAATAATCTAAAATGTAAGCAAACAATTTTTAAAAGTAATCAGAATACTAATTTCATAATACTATTTGGAAAAAAATGAGACTTTAGGCCCACTGTAATCAATAGGTACAAATGTCACAATTTATTTTATTTTTTTATAAAAGCAATGCTTAAATCTTAAGACACATACCTAGCTGGAGGTGCTAGTTCTGGGATGCGTACATCAACCACTGGAACTGTAGCAGGCCCAGGTGTTTGAGGACTAAAGGTGCCAGAATGATTTACTGTAGGAATAGCTCTTCTCACTAGCCTTCCCCAAGTGGCAATATTAATATTCATTTGAGGAGCTCTAAGAAATGTTTTGCCTGTGGATATTGTAAATAAAGAAAACAGAACAAGTAATTTTTTAAATACATTACCAAAAGCTATAATTAAAAAATTCATATTCATTGGTTTATAATTTAAGGACAAATAAAATGTGCCACTTAAAAGAAAGTTAACTATATGTTATAAAGATTAGTGCAAAATAGTACCTACCTATTAAAGATAAATAGGTAGATATTTTATTTTTAAAGTCTGGTAATGATATGTGGTTAAGGTTTAATAAAAATTCTTATCTTTTGGAGATACTAACTATAATATTTAAGGATACAGGTGTACCGGTTAATAGTGCGGATTTTGTAATCAAATAAAACATGGTAATTTCAAGAGAAACATCAAAAGTGCTTTATTGAAAGTAATGTCCATTGCTAGCTACACATATCCCCCATCTTTCAAGTAATTTGTGGATACCGCCCCATTGAACTTTTCTTGTTTTGAGGCAAACCATTCAGAGACCCAATTTTCCACTTCTCTGTATGTTCTGAAGTGCTGCTCAGAAAGTGCTGGTGCCATTGATCGGAACAAGTGGTAATCTGAAGGAGCAAGGTCTGGTGAATATGGCGAGTGGGTTAATACTTCCCAGGCAAGATCTTTTAACGTGTTTTTAACTGGTTTTGAAGTGTGTGATGGTGCATTATCATGAAGCAAAATTTCTTTGCCGTGTCTTCTGACACATTCTGGTCGTTTCATGATCAAAGTGTGGTTCAAATTGATTATCTGTTTTCAGTAGCTATCAGTATTAACTGTTTCACCTGGTTTTAGAAGCTCATAATACACCACACCTTCCTGATCCCACCAAACGCAGAGCACTGACTTCTTTCCAAAGCGATTAGGCCTTGCAGTCAATGTTGATAGTTGACCAGGATCAACTCACGATTTTGTGTGTTTGGGATTCTCAAAATAAATCCACTTTTCACTGCCAGTCACAATTTGATGCAAAAAAGACTTTCTTTCGTGCTGTTGAAGCAACGTTTTACTGATGCCTTTTCGGTTTTCCATTTATCTTTCGTTCAGTTGATGTGGCACCCATTTTCCTTCCTTTTCAATCTTTCCCATTGCTTGTAAACAATCAGAAATTGTTTGCTGAGCAACATTTAATTTTCCTGCAAGTTGTTTTTTGAGTTTGACATGCATCTTCATCCAATAATGCTTGTAACTGTTGGTCTTCAAACTTCTTTGGTTGACCTGGATATTCTTTGTCTTTCACATCAAAATCATCACTTTTAAAGCATTTAAACCAGCGTTCACGAGTATCTTGAGATGGAGCATGTTCACCATAAGCTTCCCGAAGAATACGATAACTTTCAGCAGCACTTTTCTTCAAAATAAAGTAACGAAATAAAACTTTCCAGAAATGCTTTTTTTTGGCACAAAATTCGACATTTTTTTAAGCGTAAAAATATCTATGATGTTAACAACTTTAGAAAATTTGACATATGAAGTTTTGAAGCTTGCTGTCAATATAATAAAATAGCATACATATCAAATTGCATATATATCAACATATGTGTAACTCCGTCTAGTGAAAAGTATCTGCATTATTAACCGGTACACCTGGTAAATCAATATCATGTCTGGATTTGCTTCAATTAATCTGAGGAAGTAATGAGTGAATGAGAGATAAACAAAACAAAATTGGCCATGAGTTGACTGTGGCTGAAGTTGAATGATGGTACACTGCACTAGTCTCTCTACTTATAAGTATGTTTGAAATATTCCTTAATAAAAATAAATGAATACACAGATAAAAATAAAACAAAACACAAAGATGGATATCACTTTTAAAACAGTATTTAGAGATTCCAAAATGGTGTGGAATAAGTGGAAACTACACGGACACACTCCCAGGACCAAACTGGAATTATAATTAAAATACAGATAAATCACCCTGAATAATCAACTGAAGACTGGCTGGAGAGAACCCTGATAACCAAGGATGGAAAGTGGAGACCGTATAGAGACTGATGGGAATTGAGGAGACGCAAGAGGGCTGGCTGGCTAGGCTCCCACAGACAGCAGCTGAATTTTCGGAGAGATATCTCAGCTGTGGGGGGTTGCCGCTGAGAACTCTGGGGTCTAAACCCCAAGTTGGGCCCCCCAGCCCAGAACTGAGAAAGGTGCCCACATAACATCTGGCTGTGAAAAGCTGTCTACCAGGGAGAGATGGCTAGAAATGCAGGCACTCTCTTAAAGGGCCAATGCACAAAATTTCACGTGCAGCCACTCACCTTGGCCTCTGGCAGAGGGAGAGTACAGTGGACTGGAGCTATCTGAGCAGAAGCCAGGGTTGGGGACTATGAGGTTAGAGCTCAGAGGGCAGATACCTGTTTCTGGTGCTGAGACATTCCCTCATACTGCAGAGGACATCTTTCTCCTGTACACCTTTACCATATCAAGGCAGCTTTTGCCTTGGGGTAGGTGGGAGGAAAGTAATTGAAAACCTCTTGCCCCACCCTGTGGAGTTTCTGAGGCCTATTAAGAGACTGAAAATAACAATCAACCTGCAGACAGAGGCAAGTCTCTGGAGGTTTTGAGTCTTTGCCCCACCCAGTTGGAAAACCTCTCACCCCTTCCTGAGAGGGATAGCCTAAGGCTAATCAAGACTGAATACCAATCAGACTGCAGGAAGAGGCCAGTCTCTGGAGGCTTTGAATATATGCCTGATCTAATCCAGGCCTGGGGCAAGGAAAAACAGACCTTGGTGCACATCTTGGTCCTTTCCAAAGGAACCGAGCCCCACCAGAGGAAGCCACAACCTGTGGATTGTTGATAGCACCAAACAGGTACTCAGGACCAGTCACAAACAGCGTCTGATATTTTCTTGCACTAGTGATTGGGAGTCAAAACAGATCTACCTAATACACAGGACACAAACCTAAACAGGCAGCCAAAATGGGGAGACAAAAAAACAAGCCCCAAATGAGAGAACAAGAGAATTCTCCAGAAGAAGTGCTAAATGAAATAGAGATAAGAAATTTATCAGATATAGAGTTCAGAATAATGACTGCAAAGATGCTCAACAGCATGAGTACAGATATAGTAACTATGAAAAAAGACCAGTCAGAAATAATGAATGACAGCACTAATAATCAGGCAAGAAGAAGAAATAACAGTAATCAGGCAAGAAGAAGAAATAATGAGAAAGTAAAACTCTCATTATTCGCAGATGACATGATATTGTACATAGAAAATCCTAGACTACATCAAAAAATTACTAGATTTAAATAAATGAATTTGGCAATGTAGCAGGATACAAAATTAACACCCAGATGTTGATGGCATTTTTTATACACCACTAATGAATTCTCCAAAAGAGAAACTAAACAATCCCATTTACCAGTGCAACAAAAAAAATTAAGATACTTAGGAATAAACTTAACCAAGGAGGTAAAAGACCTGTACTCCGAAAACTACAAGATGTTGAAGAAAAAGTAGGGGAAGGTATAAACAAGTGGAAGAATATATCATGTTCATAGATTGGTAGAATTAACATCATTAAAATGTTCACACTGCCCAAAGCAATCTATAGATTCAATACAATCCCTATTAAAATACCAACAGCATATTTCACAGATCTAGAAAAAACTCTCCAAAACTTATATGGAACCAAGAAAGACCCTAAATAGCTAGCTGTAGCAATCCTGAGAAAGAAGAACTAAGTTGGAGGGATTACAATACCAGATATCAAGTTATACCACAAAGCTATCATAATCAAAACAACCACAAGAACAGGCACATAGATCAATGGAACAGAACAGAAAACCCAGAAATCAACCCAAGCCATTATAATCAATTAATATTTGACAAAGGAGGCAAGAACATACAGTGGAGTCAAGAGAGTCTCTTCAATAAATGGTGTTGGGAAAACTGGACAGATACAGGGGAAAAAAATGAAACTAGACCACCAACTTACACCATACACAAGAATAAACTCAAAATGAATAAAAGACTTAAATGTAAGTTGTGAAATAATAAAAATAGAAGAAACCATAGGCAGCAAAATCTCAGACATCTCTCATAGCAATATGTTTACTGATACATCTACTAGGGCAAAGGAAACTAAAGAGAAAATAAACAAATGGGACTACATCAAAATAAAAAGCTTCTTCATAGCGAAAGAAACCACCAACAAAATGAAAAGGGTGCCCACTGTAAGGGAGAACATGTCTGGCAATGATACATCTGATAAAGTGTTAATATCCAAAATATATAAGGAGCTCATACAGCTTAACAAAAGGAAGATAAACAATCCAATTTAAAAATGGGCAAAGGACCTAGACACTTCTCCAAAGTCGACATACAGAAGGCCACGAGACATGAAAAAATGCTCAAAGTCATCATCAGAGAGATGCAAAATAAAATGACAATGAGGTATTATTCACACCTGTCAGAATGGCTAACATCAACAAATCAACAAATGACAAATGCTGGCAAGGATGTGGAGAAAAGGGAACCCTAGTATACTACTGGTAGGAATGCAGACTGGTGCAGCTATTATGCAAACAGTATGGAGTTCCTCAGAAAATTAAAAATGGAACTGCCATTTGATCCAGTATTCTCATTTCTAGCAATATATCCTAAGAAACCTGAAACACCAATCAGAAAGAATATATGCATCCCTATGTTCATAGCAGCACAATTTACAACAGCTAAGATCTGGAAACAGTCCAAGTGCCCATCAGTAGATGAATGGATAAAAAAGCTGTGGTACATTTATACCATGGAATACTATGCAACAGTAAAAAAGAAGGATCTCTTAGATAGCATGGAGGGACCTGGACAGTATTATGTTAAGTGAAATAAGTCAGAGAAAGACAAGTATCACATGATCTCAGTCATATGTGGAATCTACTGAACAAAATAAACTGATTAACAAAATAGACTCAGAGACACAGAAGCATGAAATGGACTGAAATCTCAGAGGGAAGGTAGGGGTGGGTGGGTGAGTGGGTGGGAAGAGATCAACCAAAGAACTTGTATGCATATGTATATACCCCACTGACACAGACAATAGGGTAGTGGTGGCCTGGGGTGGAGAGCAGGACGAACTAGAAGGGGTTAATGGGAGAGAAAAGGGGACATATAATACTCTCAACAATAAAGATTTTAAAAAAGAAAAAAAAAGTATGCAGATTTTCTTTACTTCAGGAAACATCAAAACACTTAGTATTTGATTTCTTAGTAATTACCTTGCTGTTTTGAAAAAATTTTTTTTTGTCGTTGGAGTTTTGGTCTTCTTTCAATAACTGGATTAAAGAAGGTAACCTACAGTGAAGAAAATTTAAGTTGATATGAATATAGCATTGGATTTATGGTCATGAAATTCACTACACTACTAAGTTTAAACAAATTAGAGGATAAATTATTTGTCTTAAGATAATATACCTTTTCAGTGGCAAAGCTGAGCCAAGATTTCAAGTTGTCTGTTGTTTAGCCTAATATTCTTTCCACTTCTACATCATGCTATCTACACATATAATTTCAATTGCAGTTATGCACATTTAATAAAATACATTTATTACCTCTGCAAACAAAGTACCCTGTGGTTCCAAATAGAGACACATGCCATGCCGTTGGTTGTCTAAAAAATCTTCTAACCTCAGAAATTTTACAGCACACAGAGATCGCCAATCACGCCAATAAACTGAAATTTCCAGTTCACGTGACTAGGATAATTAAGAAAAAAGAAAAAGAAAACAGAGAAGACATCATTGGACACACACTTGAGTAAAATATCAAAAAAAGTATAGATACAATAAACAAAAATAACAACACACGATTGCACTATTTTAAAAAGTGCTTTTCAATGTTTTTCTCTTATAATATTACTTTAATAAACGTATACATTTTCATTCAAAGGAAGAAATTTATACCCTCACAGTCTCCAGCTAAGATATTCCTTTTATATAAAGAATATACAACTGGGAACAACTAATATAAATGAATGACTACAGAAACTTTCCAATCTTACAGCTTCAATCATTTGGATTTTCCTCCTCCATGTGGCATTCCTTGCTGTGCTATTGCTAAAAGACCTCAGTGCTCGGCTCAAAGTATCATTTCAAATCATATTTCCCGTATCAATGCTGAGGCAGAGAAAGGTTGTGAAGAGTATTTATTCTGCACTTACAGTGTGCCACACACTGTGCCAACCATTCAAAGAATATCAGGTCCCTTAACCTTCAAATAATACCATTGAATAATAGGACCAATAACAGCAGGGGCCTCTTGTAGGTAGGGAGAAAAAGGGAAATTCAGACTAAGTTTTATTAAAAAAGATGTTCAATTATCACAACATAAAAAAAAAAAAAAAGGCAGTAAGTTGAATGTCTCCAAAGTAGGGGCAAATATATTATAACACATCCATATGAGAGAATACTCTGTAGTCATCTATATATATAAAAGCCTAAGCAACTGGCTAACCGTTCGACCTGTAGCTATGATGCACACTGACCACCAGGGGGCAGATGCTCAATGCACAGGCATGGAAACATAGAACAGACTGATGAATCTCAGAGGGAAGGGGGGAGGGCAGAAAGAGATTAACCAAAAATCTTATATGCATACTAGAGGCCCAGTGCACAGGTTTGTGCACCGGTGGGGTCCCTCGGCCTGGCCTGCAGAGATTGGGCTAAAACTGGCAGTCCGACATCCCCCGAAGGGTCCCAGATGGCGAGAGGGAGCAACCCAGACCAAGGGACCTCACCGGTGCACAAATCCATGCACTGGGCCTCTAGTTAAAAATAATGCTTACATGGGGAAATATATTTAAGGTTTTAACAATTTCTAAACGTACTTTAAGAGCACAATTTATAAGCTGGGGAATCAAATCATAAACTGACATCTACATATATGCTATAATCTACACACATTTTAATTATAAAGCACCAGACTTTTCTATTATTTTGTTTTCCAGGATTTTGTACACCATCCACAAAAAGAGATAAATGTTTTGCCCTTTAGGCTCTACAAAGTAATAAATTACTTCTTTCAAAGAATAACTTTAAATTTATGAAATTATACATCTTATGTAAGTTGTTAGTATACACAATAAAATATCTTTTGACTTTAAATAATAAAATAAGTTGATGCAAATGAATACAAAAAACACTTATTTTAAGATAAGCAAATGGTATTTAAAAGCAGTGTGTGAATGGTGTAATATTCTATTCAAGTTAAAGATTTGCATATTTGGAAACAGTTATTTTGGGAAATAAACATAATAATTAAACCAGGGATTGGTAATTTAGACTGCATTGCTTTAGGTTAGAGAAGGAGAAGCCTTCTTTTCCCTGTCTTCTCTATATTAGGGAGAAGGGCTTATTATGGTTCAGGCAGATGGGAAGCATATAGATGCTGGGTATGGAATTAGTACTTGTTAAAAGTTCTTATACTTCCGCACTGATAAATGATAACATTATACCTTTCACTAGGTGACAGAAGGCCCAGTCCACCTCATTTGTATATATTTTAGCCACTCTGATAAAACTCACGTATTGACTCGTTTCTCTATTCTGTGTCTCTTTATTCCATGCTTCAAACTGAAGTATACTAGAAGTTCTTAGATTTGGGATGGAAGGACATTTCAAAGCCTTAGGCTAGCTTTCCTGGAATTCTGCATTGAGGTTTTACATATAAAACTCTTCAAATTTTGTTACTTTACATTGTTCCCTGTGAGTATCCTTCTCTCTACAATTTAAGGGGATGGTAGCTATGCTCTATAACAGAGTAAGATATTTTATATCAGAAATCATAACACTGTTTCATGGAACTGCAATCCTACTTTAATCCCTAATATCCAGTGTGATTTGGATAGGGAAAGCAGGGATACAGTATCAAAGCAAAGTAGCTTCTATATAAACTAGAGGCCTGATGCACGAAGATTTGTGCAAGAATGGGACTTCCTTCCCCTGGTTGCCAGCACCGCCTTCACTCCAGCTGGAGCCGCCTTTCTGCCTTCCTACACTGCCCAGAGGCCCGGAGAAGCTGGGGTGGTATGTCCTGCCCCGCCTCCTTGTGCCTGTGTATGCAAATTAACCTACCATCTTTGTTGGGTTAATTTGCATACTCACTCCTGATTGGCTGGTGGGCATCATGAAGGTACAGTCAATTAGCATGTTACTCTTTTATTAGTGTAGATAGATGCTACTAATATTTATTGAATTTAAACTGCAAGTGTGACTGCTCATTTGCTGGCAATTTTCCAGAAGCACGTCAGTTTTATAAAGCAAGGGCATGTTTGTAGGTAAAGTCAAATTCTAAGAGTAACAAAGTGCTAGATGGAGTGAAATGATCAAAATAACTGAGTAGTGTGATTTGAACTAAGGGCTGGCAAACTGTCCCAACTTAGTGTTTCATTTTGTTTTTTAATGAATTTGAACACAGGACAAAAGAGAACACAGGACAAAAGAGAAAACTTGGTAGATGTATGAAATCTGTATGGTTTGTCTAAAGCCTCTGCAAGATCAAAAAGTAAATAAAAAGAGACACTGAGTCAGTCATAAGTGTAAGTGAGGAAAGAGAGCAACACCTTAAAACATATGTTGCAATTAAAAAAAAAACAACAGTACACATTTAGCAAAGAAAGAACTGAAGCACAAAGAAGGCAGGGGTTCCCAAACTCTTCCTGAGGAACTCTGGGGCAACAGAGATATTTTGACTTTTCAAAAGAAACACAGTGACATCTGCAGGACATCCTAAGAAATAGTCAACATTCGAATGTACCACATTCCTTTTGATGACATAGTATCTTTGCTAAACTGGGTTTTCAATCATTGATTTTTACCACATGAAAAATCTATGCGGAATAGGAGATAAGGCTGCAGTGTCCAATCTGATTCCAAGCTTTGAGAAATTATATCATATATAACAGGCAGATATATCCCATAAGTAAAGGTTATATATAGCAATAAAAAAATATTTAAAGGGCACATTGAAGTGATTTGATATATGTATACAGTTTATTTTTTAAAAAATATATATTTTATTGATTTTTTTTACAGAGAGGAAGCGAGAGGGAGAGAGAGTTAGAAACATCGATGAGAGAGAAACATCTATCAGCTGCCTCCTGCACATCCCCTACTGGGGATGTGCCCATAAACAAGGTACATGCCCTTGACCGGAATCGAACCTGGGACCCTTGAGTCCACAGGCCGATGCTCTATCCACTGAGCCAAACCAGTCAGGGATATATGTATACAGTTTAAAAGGATTCCTCTCATCTATTTAATTAACATGTACACCTCAAATATTTTATATATATTACATGAATATGTAAATACATATATTAAGTGAGATTATATTATATAGAAAAATATATATTTGGTGAGAACATTTAAGTTCTATTCTCTTAGCAAATTTCACAATAGTGTTATCAACTATAGTCACCATATTATACATTAAATGTTCAGAACTTATTTACTTTATAGCTGTAAGTTGTACCTTTTTACTAACCTCTCCCTACTTCCCAATCCCAGGTAAACACTTCCTGCTCTCTGTTTTTGTTTTTTAAGTATGTTTTTATTAATTTGAGAGAGAGAGGAAGGGAGAGAGATCAAGAGATAGAAACATTGTTGAGAAAGAAACATCGATTGGCTGTCTCCTGCACACTCCTACTGGGGATCAAGCCCACAACCCAGGCATGTGCACTGACTAGGAATCAAACTGGTGACTTCTTAGTTCATGGGTCAACCCTCAGACACTGAACCACACTGGCCAGGCTAGATGTAGATAACTTTTTATGTATCCTTCTAGGTACTTATGTTCTCAAATCTGAGAGTTCCTGTTTGTCATCAATTCTGAAAAATTCTAGGCCATTACTGCTTTGGGCATGGCCACTACCCCATTCTCTCCATTCCCTCATTCTTAATACTACTTTGTGTATTAATCATTCTCATTTTATCCTTTATGTCTATTAGCCTCTTTTTTCATATTTTTTCGTCTCTCTCTGTGTTGTACTCAGGTAATTTCATTAGCTATATTTTCCACACCACTACCTACCTTCTGTTATTTAACCCATTCATTTGCTTTTCAATTTCATACGTTGTGTTTCCTATTTTTATACGTTTTATTTAGTTCTCCTTCCCACCCAGCTTTAACAATTTATCAATTAAGTAGAGGCCCGATGCATGAAGATTCATGCAAGAATGGGCCTTCCTTCCCCTGGCTGCTGACACCGCCTTCACTCTGACTGGAGCCACCTTTTCGATCTGGCCCGGAGCTGCCTTTCTGCCTTCCCACGCTGCCCAGAAGCCCAGAGTGGCCGGGGGCAGTGTGGAATGCCTGTGCCGAAGCCATGGCGACAACGCAAGCAGCCCGGCCCACCCCCAGCCACTTGGCGCCTGCATATGCAAATTAACCAGCCAGATTTGTTGGGTTAATTTGCATACTCACTCCTGATTGGTTGGTGAGTGTCACAAAGGTAAGTTCAATTTGCATCTTACTCTTTTATTAGTGTAGATGGTAAATCATGTTTCATCACCACCTTGCCTTCAATTATTCTGAGGCATATCTCTGATATCTAGAATCGCATTAATTTATTTTTTTTAAAGAATTCTGCCTTGTCCTCGTGGTTCATTACTCATTCTTTGCTCATGTTTTTATATTCTTCTATTATTTATTTAAATAGTTTAAACATTTATTTTACATTCTGTAACTAATAATCCCATTATCTGTTGAGATTATTTTTGACACAAGCTCATCTATGGCAGAATACTTCCCTAAACTTCTGAAATGGAATTTAATAGTTTTTATTTTATCTAAAACTGTTTTATTTTGTTTTGAACCTATCATACTGTAAGTACGCTTATAGAAAGAACATTTCTGGCTCCTTTGTATTTCTCACAGTGCTAAATGCAGACCTTACATATTAAAGATCATAGAGTCTGTCTATAGTGTGTTTTAGAGCACCGACTTTCTAATAACAGTTGAGGCATGGAGAATTAAATCAAATTCAACTGTGTGGGGGAGAGTGGGAATAGATAAGAAAGCAAACATGTTCAAATTATAAGTCTTCCCCCTCCTCAGATTCTAATGTGTGCCTATTTGAGAATCTATTTGGGAATCACTGTACCAATTAGAGGTGTCACTGTCCCTTGGATATGTTGAAATGGGGGGGGAAATAACTGAGAAAAACTTTTAGTTTTTAAATTATTTCTACATAAAGTATTTTTATTCATACCATTAATACTTAGTACATATATTATGTACTCTGATAGAGATACAAAGAAAAATAATTTATGGTCCTGTTTTCAAATAGTTCATAGTTTTGCTGGGGAGATAGAAAAGTAAATAAATTTGACAATAGAGACAAGAAGCACAATAAAACAAAAGAGAGAGGTGACCCTAAGGGTAAGCTAGTAGAAAAAATCAGAGAAAAAAGAAATCAGAATTACTCAAATTGGGTTTGAATCACAAGAGTAAAGGAGGGGAGGACACAGTAATCAGAGGGAAAAAATGTATAAAATTAAGCAAGCATATAGTACATTATAGAGACAGGAAATAGTTTCATGTAGTTAGAACCTAGAATATACATAGAAATGACTTGGGATAGGTAGACAGGTCATGAATGGCTTTATAACCAAGGACTTTGGTTTTCAACTTGCAAATTATAGGCTGCAACTAAAAAATTTTAAATCTAGAGGAACAGAGGTCAAATCAGATCAGGTAGTATGACAGTTAAATACAGGGGCTCTACAATCGTGACTGCCTGGTGCTGCACACTCAATAAATTCCCATAAAACAAACAGGTTCAAATTTTATCTATATACCACTTGTTAGTTTTGCGACTTTGAGCAAGTTACATATCCTTTGTGGGCCTCAGTTTGCTCATCTGTAAAATATGTATTATTATAATATCAATGCTCATCTGTAAAATATGTATTATTATAATATCAATACTATATTGATATTATAGTGAAAAAAGTTAAGCCCAGCCAGTATGGTTCAGTGGTTGAGCATTGACCTATGAACCAAGAGGTCACAGTTTGATTCCCAGTCAGGGCACATGCCCAGGTTGTGGGGTGGATTCCCAGTGTGGGGCACGCAGGAGGCAGCCAATCAATGATTGTCTCTCATCATTGATGTTTCTCTCTCTCTGAAATCAATAAAAACATATTAAAAAAGGTTAAAACAAGCTCAGCACATAGTCAATGTCCAGTAAATATCAGCTATGATGATGTTGATGATGATATGCACTTAAGCGAATCTACTATGGCAGAAGGATAGAGTATAAACAAAGAGAAAAGTTAGCCTACTATTATGAAGAACATAGGTTTTGGCTTCATATTGGCTTGGCTTTGGTGTCAGATGCTTGTGTTGATTCCCAAAGCTTTCTAACTGTATGGCCTGAAAAATGTTACTTAAAGTCAGTAATCGCAAAACAGTGATAATAACTATACACATGTCATAAGATTACTGGGAGGATTACATGAAATATTATATGTAATGTGTCTTATTCATAATCTATTACAGAAGAAGTTTCAGCGCTAACTGGGGAGACAAAGAATTATGCCCCAAATGAAAGAAGAGAAATCCTGAGAAACAGAACTAAGTGAAATGGAGGCAAGCCAGCTATCAGACGCAGAGTTCAAAACACTGATTATAATGATGGTCTAGGAACTTAGGAGAAGAATGGATGAACTCAGTGAGAACTTACACAAAGAGACAGTAAACATAAAAAAGGCCAAAGAAACCATAAAAAAGAACCAGTAAGAAGTGAAGAACACAACATCTGAAATGAAGACTACACTATGGGGATTCAACAGCAGGATAGATAAAACAGAGAATAGAGTCAGTGAGTTGAAAGACAAAATAGAAAATGCCCAATCAGAGCAGCAAGAAGAAAAAAGAATGTGAAAAATGAAGATAAAGTCTGAGGGACCACTGGGACAACATAACAACACCTGCATCATAGGGGTACAACAAGGAGAAGGAAAAAAAAACAAAGAATAAAGAATCTATTTAAAGAAATAATGACTGAAAACATCCCCGACCTGGTAAAGAAAATAAACAAGTCTAGGAAGCACAGAGAGTCCCATAGGAGATGAACCCAAAGAGACATATCATAATTAAAATGGGAAAGGTTAAAGACAAAGAGAATCTTGCTCTGGCTGATGTGGCTCAGGTGGTTGGAGCATCATCCATACACCAAAAGGTGGTGGGTTTCATCCATATGTTGGGGCATGCGTGGAAGGCAATCAATCAATCAATGTTTCTCTCTCTTCTTTCCTCTCTATAAAAAACAAAAATACAAAAATAAACCCCACAACAAATAAATAAAAAATACCAAACAACAACAAAAGCAAACAAACAAAAACAATTGAAAAAAGACAAAGAGATTTTAAAAACACAAGAGAAAGACAGTTACCTAAAAGGATGTTCCCATAAGACCGTCAGCTGATTTCTCAATGGAAACTTTTCAGGCCAGAAGGGACTGGCAAGAATTATTCAAAGTGATGAAAAGCAAGAACCTACAACCAAGACTACTCTACCCAGCAAGGATAGCATTTAAATTGAAGGTAAAATAATGAATGTCCCAGAGAAGAAAAGATAAAGGAGTTTATTACCACCAAATTAGTATTATAAGAAATGTTATAGTGTCTTCTTTAAAAAGAAGAAAAAAAGGAACATAGTTATAAGAAATAAAGTGGCAATAAACACATACCTCTCAATAATCACTTTAAATGTAAATAGCTAAAATGCACCAATCAAAAGACACAGCGTAGCTGAATCAATAAGAAAACATCACCCATAAATATGCTGTCTACAAGAGACAAATCTCAGAACAAAAAGTAAAGAGACTAAAAGTAAATGGATGGAAAAAGATATTTCATGAAAACGGAAACAAAAACAAAACAAAATAGACTTTAAAACAAAGGCTTTGATAGGAGCTAAAGATGGACATTATATAATGATAAAGGATCAACTGAAAAGAGGATACAACTCCTGTAAATAATCATGCACCCAATCTAAAAGCACCAAAGCAAATCATGATGGACGTACAAAGCAAATCATGATGGACATAAAGGGAGAGATTAACAGCAATACAGCCACAGTAGGGGATTTTTAACACCTGATTGAATCAATGGATAGACTTTTCAGATAAAAAAAAAAATCAAGAAAGAAACAGTGGTCTTAAATGACACAATAGACCAGATGAATTTAATTGACATTTTCAGAGCATTTAACCCTAAAACAGCAGAATGTACATTCTTTTCAAGTGCACAATGCACATTTTTCAGGGTAGACCATATGTTCGGATACAAAATGAGGCTCAATACATTCAAGAAGATTGAAATCATATCAAGCATTTGTTTGGACACAATGCTCTGCAATTAGAAATCAATTACAAAATAAACAAACATAAAAACCCACACAAAGACATGAAGGCTAAACAATATGTTATTAAACAATGAATGGGTTAACAATGAGATCAAGAAGGAAATAAAAAATTATCTTAAAACAAATGAAAATAAACACATAACAACGCAATGTGTGGGACACAGCAAAAGTAGTCCTATGAGGAAAATTCATAGCAATACAGGCCTACCTAAAGAACAAGTAAACAACTAACCTTACATCTAAAGAAAATAAAAACACTTAAAAAGAAACAAAACCAAAAGTGAGTGGAAGGAAATAATAAAGATCAGAGCAGAAGTAAATAAAGCTAGAAAAATACAAAAGATCAATGAAAACAAAAGCTGTTTCTTTGAAAAGATAAACAAAATTGGTAAACTATTAACCTGATTAATCAAAAGACAGAAGTCCCAAATAAATAAAATCAGAAATGAAAAAGAATAACTGATGTCACAGAAATACAAAGAATAAGAAAATACTATGAACAACTATATCCCAACCACTGTGCAATCTGGAAGAAATGGATAAAGTCCTCGAAACAATCTTCTAAAACTGAATCAGGAAGAAACAGAAAATATGAACAATTTGATTACAACTAATGAAATCAAAGCAGTAAATAATAAATTAAAAAACTCCCAGCAAACAAAACTCCTGGACTGGATGGGTTCACAGGTGAATTTTACCAAACATTCAAAGCAAAACTAACACCTATCCTCAAAATATTCCAAAAAAGAAACTACAAGAAAAAAAATTATACACCAATATCCCTGATGAACATAGATGCAAAAATCCTCAACAAAATATTACCAAACTAAATTAAAATAATACAGTAAAAAAAGATCACACATCATTATCTAGTGGGATTTATTCCTGGGGAGCAAGGTTGATACAATATTCACAAATTAATGAATGTGATACATCACATAAGCAAAATGAAGGATAAAAATACTATGATCATATCAACAGATGCAGAAAAGCAGTTAACAATGACCAGCATCATTTATGATAAAAATTCTCAGCAAAATGGGAATAGAGAAAACATGCCTCAACATAATAATGGCCATATATGACAAATCCATATTCAAAGGGAAAAAACTAAAAGTATTTCTTTTAAGACCTGAAACCATAAAACTCCTAGGCGAAAACATAGGGAGTCAAATCTTAAACATTTCTTGTAGCAATATTTTTTTCTGACATATCTCTCTTGATCAGGGAAACAAAAGAAAATAATAAACAAATGGGACTACATCAAACTAAAGAGTTTTTACATAGCAAAGGAAACCATCAACAAAACAAAAAGACAACTTGCTGAATGGGAGAACAAATTCTCCAATGGCACATCAGATAAGGGGTTAATATCCAAAATTTATAAAGAACTCATACTACTGAACACCGAAAACAAAGAAAGAAAACCAACCAATACAATTAAAAAATGGGCAGAGGACCTGAATAGATACTTCTCCAAAGAGAACATACAGATGGCCAACAGACATATGAAAAGATGCTCAACATCACTAATCATCAGAAAAATGCAAATTAAAACCACAATGCGATATCACCTCATACCTATCAGAGTGGCAATTGTCAATAAGTTAACAAACAGTAAGTGTTGGCTAGGATGTGGAGAGAAGGGAACCCTTGTGCACTGGTGGGGGGAATGCAGATTGGTGTAACCACTATAAAAAAACAGTAAGGAAATTCCTCAAAAATTAAAACTGGAACTGCTTTATGACCCAGGAATTCCACTTCTGGGTATTTATCTGAAGAAACCCAAAATACTAATTCTGAAGAATATATGCATTCCCTATGTTCACTGCAGCGTTATTTACAATAGGCAAAATATGGAAGCAATCCAAGTGCCCATCAATAGAGGAATGGATAAAAAAAATCAGTGGGAGATATATACAATGGAATATTACTCAGCCATTAAAAAGAATGAAATACTACCATTTAAAAATATTTTATTGATTTTTTACAGAGAAGGAAGGGAGAGGGAGAGTTAGAAACATCGATGAGAGGGAAACATCAATCAGCTGTCTCCTGCACACCCACTACTGGGGATGTACCCGCAATCAAGGTACATGCCCTTAACCGGAATCGAACCTGGGACCCTTGAATGCGCAGGCTGATGCTCTATCCACTGAGCCAAATCAATTAGGGCGAAATATTACCATTTGTGACAGCATGAATGAACCTAGAAGGTATTATGCTCAGTGAAATAAGTCAGTCACAGAAAGACAAATACCATGATTTCACTTATATGTGGAATCTAAAGAACAAAATAAATAAACAAAATTGAAACAGATTCATAGATACAGAGAGTGGACTGGTGTTGCCAGATAGGAAGAGTGTGTTGGGGGACTGGGTGAAAGAGGTGAAGGGATTGAGAAGTACAAATTGGTGATTATAAAATAGTTATGGTGATGTAAAGTACAGCATAGGGAATACTGTCAATAATACTGTAATAACTAAGTATGGTGCCAGGTGGATACTGGAAATATCCAGGAAGGGGCTGGGGGGAGAAGAAACACTTTGCAAAGTTATGATTCCAAAAAAACCTCAGTTTCTTCTTCTTTAAAATGGTAATATGCCTGGGTGCTGTGGCTCAGTGGTTGAGCATACCCTATGAACCAGGAGGTCACAGTTCAATTCCTGGTCAGGGCACATGCCCAGGTTGAGGGCTTGATTCCCAGTAGGGGGCATGTAGGAGGCAGCCAATAAATGATTCTCTCTCATCATAGATGTTTCTATTTCTCTCTCCCTCTCCCTTACTCTCAGAAATCAATTAAATATTTTTAAATGGTAATAATTATACCTTATTCAAGAATCCATTGTAAAAATTAAATTAAAAAATTAATAAAATTAAAGTTAGTTAATGATTAATACAAGTGAAGAAACATTTAAAAAATACAACAGAATTATGATTTTAAAAAATAAGAAGAATCCAAGGGGTTTGAGGTGGGGTATAAGTTACTTAAAGAGAAAAACGGTGAAAAAAAAGTTGCCAGTAATGGAGTAAAGATCTGAAAACTGGGACTTTTTAAGTACAGCTGAGGCTAGAAATAAAATTTATAGTAATAGGTGTGATTCATTTCAGCAGCATTCAGCAATTCGAAGCAGATCAGACAGATGGTAGAAATGATTTGCTGTTGGGAGTTTCCATAGCAGGTGTGGTATAGAGAGAAAATTGAAGATGATGTAGAGGCATCAGTAAGAAAATGGTTCAGGGTAACACGGGTTTTGGAGTAAATAGAGGGGAAAAAAATCTGGTAGGAACTGATGAGCCCTTCCTTCTGTCCCTTCCTGAAGAATCAAGGAAATGGAAATATTTTATCAGACATGTAGCTTAGTGATAATGAAGTACAAGAGTCAGAGGAACAATAATACCATGAGTTAGCATTTACTACATAACCATATGTACTACAAGGTATTAATCTAGGTGCTTTGTGTAGTTATCTCATTTAAGGAAATAAGATTTGGTAAAAGTTTAGCATACAGAATTTAAGATTTCAGAACAATTCACTGCTAAAATGTCAGAAAGTAAAAGTATACTGGGCTTGAAGTGTTCAAAAAATTTGAAATAATAGTAGATTATAGGTAAATAGGTTTTTAGATATACATATTTTTTAAAAAATTTCCCATAATGGCAAATGTTAGAGTGAAGAACCGAAGTCCTTAAGGAATACTGGAGAGTACCCAAATGATCAAGAGGTGACAGAGATGAGAAAAAAAAAAAGTAGACAATTATAATATACTAGAGGCCCGGTGCATGAAATTAGAGTACTTGGGGGGGCGAGGGGAGGAGGGTCCCTTAGCCTGGCCTGCTCCCTCTCTCAGTCCGGGAGCCCTTGGGGGATGTCTGACTGCTGGCTTAGGCCCACTCCCTGTGGACTTAAGCTGGCAGTAGGACATCCTTAGTGCTGCCGTGGAGGCAAGAGAGGCTCCCACCACCGCTGCTGCACTCGCCAGCCGTGAGCCCGGCTTCTGGCTGAGTGGTGCTCCCCCTGTAGAAGCGCACTGACCACCAGGGTGCAGCTCCTGTGTTGAGTATCTGCCCCCTGATGGTCAGTGCGCATCATAGTGACTGGTTGTTCCGCCGTTTGGTTGATTTGCCTATTAGCCTTTTATTGTATAGGACAGTTTATTGTCTCAGAGGACTCACATAGCCTCAAAGGAGGATATGATGTTATTTGATAGTAGCAGAATTTAAAATCAGCAAAAGAGAGGTAAAAAGTGTAAATGTTACTATAGCTCCAGTATAAGTTAAAAATCAGCATCTCAGATTAAACAATATGCTCTATGTCAGACATCTCAGACATGGAGGAAATTTAAATCTGTGTTCCTATTCTATGACTTGTTCTATATTAAAAGATGCTTTACTCCCCATTAGAAAGATGTTGCATGCATTTTTATCCTTTTATAGGGAGGAAAGCATTTTTCTCACTGAGATAGTTTCTATGAGGGATCATTTTCACTTTTTGCCTAAATGTCTATGTTTCTACCTCAACCTTCTTATTCATGCCCCACTGTGAGTTATCTGATAGAAGACTTTCTTCCTTTTCTTCTTGAGAAGCAGGCCATTAAATTAAAGAATACAACGTGTTCTCCTCCATGCCTTAAGTTTTACATGGGTTGGGGCCCACAATGTTGCTGCATACATCAGCTTATATTTCTGTAATATAAATGAGGATATTGTCTGCGTGATTTAAAAGTTATAGTTTAACCTTCTTTAATGTAGTATAATAGATAATTTCTGAAAATTTGAAACCAATAAATAGTCATAATCTCATCTTCTATCCTACACCCCACCCTCTCACTGCTACTGTCATACCAATAAATGCAATCTTTCTACAATCTCAATTGTCTAGATCCTTCTCTCTGACCATCACCTAACATTCTGGTTCCCTCTCTAGAGTACTTCAACATCTACTGACCCTTCAGCCTCACTGTTACTTCCAATCTGATAATCCTTTTTACTGGCTCTCACTCTCTCGATGTCCTCTCTTCCTCCTTTTTCTATTTATTAGTGAACATTCTCTATTATTCTGCTTTTAACAGCACTGATTCCTGATAAAATTTCCTAAGTTTCAGCTCTAAGGACAGGGTCCATCCCTGTTTCTAACAGTAATAAAGATCATTCTCTTTTACAGTAGTAAGGTTAATCAAAATAAAATGTGAAAGGGAAAAGATTAGACATATGGGTTTAGTGTAATCTCTTATCTTTTATTTCAAACTCTCAAGGGTGAATTAAACTTTTTATAACAAGAGAGCTAAGGGAATTCAGGAAAAGTGAGAAATTACATAGCTATTGTGCTTCTAATAAACATTAATAAAGACCTAATTTTACAAGAAAACATAAATAAGGTAACCTGATAAGGACAGAAAGAACACAGAACCAACAGTCAGTAAACTTCATTAAGAATCTTAGATTAAGGAGGAATCCAAGATGGCGGCGTAGGTAAACACCTAAACTGCTGCCTCCCACAACAATTTAAACTGCAACTAAAAGACAAAACGTCTATCACCCAGAACCACGGGAAAGCTGGCTGAGTGGAAGTTCTACAACTAGAAGGAAAGAGAAAAGAGCATTGAGACGTGCACGAGCACTGAAAAGCTGAGGTACGGAGGCGCGTGATCCGTGCTGGCGGCGGGCGACTGGGTGCGTTGCTTTTTTCAACCCGAACGGAGACAAGCCCCCGATTACTCTGAAATCCAGTCTCTGGGGAGACGCGGGGGACCCAAACTCCTACGGGGAGAAGCTGGACTGTCTGCCAGTGAGAGTGGCTTGCTTGCAGAGCTGCGCGCAGGAATAATTGTTTACGGCACTGCGGCACAGGACTCCAGGACACGGTCGGGGACACAGAGCCTGCTTACTAGCAGCCATTGCTGTTTGCCACGCCCTAACCTAGTGACGCCCTGAGACCCCGCCCCACACAACCTACAAACCCACCCAAGCTCCAAGCAGCTCAATTAGCATAAGAAAGCCTGCCCTATCGCAGCTTAACCTAGAAAACTTGCAGCCCGGGTCAGACAGCTCCAAAACCTCCAAACCCCAAGCAAAGAGGAGAAAACTGCAGCTCTTACTGTAGCTCCTACTGAGTGGCCTCAGACAGTAGCTGACCTGCACCCCATTGGAGATCCAGAAGCCAGTGTACCTAGTGGTCAGTGTGAGACACCAGATTTCAACTCCTCACATCCATAAGTGACACATTCAAGAGGCAGACTCAGTGAGCACCAAAGCCCCACTGAAACAAGTCCTGCCCCATAAGCGTGTCTTCAGCGCAGCACTTCTTCCATTATAGACACAGGGAGTGCTCACAGCTAATTGGCCTGGAGGTCAATTCCTCCCAGCGTACCAACAGTAATTCAGGCTTAACTACACCAAGACTTTGCACTCAGCCCACAAAGGGGTGTACCAAGAGCATCCACATCAGGTGATTGGGGAGGCTGAGCTACTGCCCCCTATAGGTCACCTACCACACAAAGCCACTTCATCAACACAGGGAAGCAGCCAAAATGCAGAAACAAAGAAACATGTCACGAATGAAAGAAACGGAGGAAAGCAAACTACTGGATGACATAGAGTTCAGAATCACATTTATAAGGTTACTCAAGAATCTTCTAAAAACCGCCGAGAAACTTGATGACACTTCTGAGGAGCTTAGTGAGACCTTCAAGGACCTTAATGAGAATGCCAAAAAAATGGAAAAGGATCAGTCAGAAATGAAGCATACACTGTCTGAAATAAAGAATATACAGAAACTCAACTGTAGATCAACATACCCCAAGAATCAAACCAAAGATCTGAAATATGTGGAAACAAAAAACATCCTACCAGAAAAACAAAAAGAAAAAAGAATCCAAAAATATGAAGATAATGTAAGGAGCCTCTGGGACAACTTTAAGTGAAACAACATCCGAATTTTTGGGGTGCCAGAAGAAGGGAGACAGCAAAATATTGAAAACCTATTAGAAGAAATAATGACAGAAAACTTTCCCTACCTGGTGAAAGAAATAGACTTACAAGTTCAGGAAGCGCACAGAACCCCATACAAGAGGAACCCAAAGAGGACCACACCAAGACACATCATAATTAAAATGCCAAGGGCAAAAGACAAAGAGAGAATATTAAAAGCAGCAAGAGAAAAACAGTTAATTACCTACAAGGGAGTACCCATACGACTGTCAGCTGATTTCTCAACAGAAACTATGCAGGCCAGAAGGGAGTGGCAAGAAATATTCAAAGTGATGAACAGCAAGAACCTACAACCAAGATTACTCTACCCAGCAAAGCTATCATTCAGAGTTGAAGGTCAGATAAAGAGCTTCACAGACAAGAAAAAGCTAAAGGAGTTCATCGCCACTAAACCAGGATTACATGAAATGCTGAATGGTATTCTTTAAGAAGAGGAAGAAGAAGAAAAAGGTAAAGATAAAAATTATGAACAACAAAATGACATCAAATACACACCTACCAACAAGTGAATCTAAAAATCAAGTGAATAAAAAATCTGAAGAACAGAATGGACTGGTGAATATAATAGAATCAGGGACATAGAAAGGGAGTGGACTGACGATTCTCAGGGGAAGCAAGTGTGAGGGGTGCGGGAAGAGATTGGACAAAAATCTTACTCCTATGGATGAAGACAGAGGCGGGGGGTAAGGGCATGGGGTGGGGTGGGGAATCAGGTGGAGGGGAGCTATGGGGGAAAAAAAAGTGGAACACCTATAATAATCTGAACAATAAAGATTTAATTAAGAAAAAAAAAAAGAATCTTAGATTATACCTTAGGCCAGTGATTTTCAACCTTTTTCATGTCATCTGGATCACATAAACTAATTACAAAAATTCTGTGGCACACCAAAAAATATATACATAAATATATGTACAAAAATATATACATATATATACAAAAAATATATTTTTTGCCAATCTGACACAAGAAATAGGTATAATTTTGATTTATTCACACAAGATGGCTTTAGTTGAGTTGGCTGTTCACATTTTTCCATTTGATAATCTAATGGAAAAGAGGTCAGCAGCCCGAACTATATAGTCAGGTATTGCATGTTTTAAAAATTCTTGTGGCACACCAGTGTGCTTAAGCACACTGGTTGAAAATTGCTGCCTTCGGCTAATTATCACTTAGTACATAATTTCCTTATTAATTTGTAAAATGAGGGGGCTGTATTATATCAGCAATTCTCAAACTCCCCGTACCCCCGGAGTGGCAAATTTCAAATGACAGAATGTCAATTTAAAAAAATCTCCATGCTGCCTTCTGAGAGAATTCTGAACTCTGAACTCCCAGGAACATACTTTAAACTTTTCTAGATCATTTGATATCTGTATCATTTGTAGAATATCTTAGAACTCTAAAAAGACCTATGAATCTTTGTATCTTGAAAAGGCCAGAGTCAGTATGGACAGCTTAGTTCCCAGAATGCCTTAGAAAAGAAACTTGACATGTGAGGCAAAATGCTGAGCATGAACATGTCAGACAGTTTAAAATAACATTTTCTATAAATATATCTATGAATATTTTCTACAAATAAATACGTATAAATGTAAGAGATAAAAGAGTAAAAAGCACACAAGAAAGTAAAATGTACTATGTAAACAGAAGGAGTTAGCACAATAAAGAATGTGGTTTCTGCCAAAGAAGTTTACATCAAATTAGAGACAAGTAACATGCATATCAGGAACCTAAAAGGTCTATTTGGCCTGAGGGATGAATAGCTTTACTTAGCCATACAGTGTTTTCAAAATTTCAAAGGGAGGATTAATCCAAAGTGGGAAGAATGAAGCAGAAAAACAAGGTAGGTGAAGATTACAATTACAAGTAAAGAACAACCATTCAATAGTTATCAGTCTTTCTAGATCTCTAACACTGTAGTTTCTGTAATTTTAAACCACTTTCTCTCTTCCAAGTTTTCATCATTTTCTACTGTGTCATCCTCTGTGCAGCTGTTATCTATCTCATTCAAGTTACCATAGAGGAAAGAGCATCCATTTAGAACAATGAAAGTCGAGTATCAGCTCTAAAATGTATTAATATGTAACTAAATACTCTGGTTCTCAGATTCCTTAATTATAAAATGATCACAAGACATTTAACTACTTTTAAATTCTATTTTAAACATATAACTCTGTAACACAATAACCTGGCTACAAGGGAAATCTAACCAGCCATTTTCCCTCTAACAATAAGTTTCATTTTGATAATATTGCTCATCAAAAATTCTATAATTACTTTAAATAGGCTCTGAAATGAAAGAAAATGACATTTAATCAATTAATTTCCCATTATCTAGCATGTTTCTCTATTATACTCAAATTTATAGCCACATTTCAAAGCCCAGGCTAAAAGAAATAACTAAATCAATGAGTGGCTAAAATGTGCCAGGCAATGCAAAGCATTTTATATACACTACACCTCAGTTTTGAAAGAACCCCTTATAACAGTTCTGTGATGTTAATACTTTATCCCCATTTTAGAGATGGTGAAACAAGTGCCCAGTAGTAAGGTTATGTAACTTGTCTATTATACAAAAGTTAAGAAGTAGCAGATGGACAATAAACCCCGTCTCTTTGGCTTCAAAGCCAAAGTTACACAAATCTACTAAGCAAAAATGAATGGAGGAATAGGCAGACCTTTCTTGCACCTCCTCCCAGGGCTAGACTGGATATAAAACTGAAGTGGGGAACATACACCTGGAATTACAACTGAGGTCCAGCTGAGGAGATTTATATTAAAGGACAAAAAAAAACCACAATAACACCCAGAGACCAGTAGGAAGGGTGAGGTCGCTACAGGAGCTGACCCAGCTTCCAGGGACAGCAGGCCAAGAGTGAGGAGCAAGCTCTGAAACTACAGGAAAGTCTTTTCCCTCAGAAGATCAAGGCCGGAACCCAGGCTAGGCTCTATAGTCCAGAGCACCAGACCTGGGAACAGCAGCCCAGGTAACATCAGCTCTGAAAGGCAGCAGGGTTTCAGGACCTGGCTGAGTCTGGAGCTGGTGGGAGAGAAAGCCCCAGTTTCATTTTTGTTTTATTCATTTGCAGCTACTCACCCGAGGCTTCAGGGCAGAGGGAGGCACAGACTTGAGGTGCCTAAGGAGAGGATGGGGTGGGAAGCATTGCAGGGAGACGTGGAAAAGCAGCAGCCAAGAATCCTGTATTTGGTCGTTCATAAGTACCCAAACTGAAATGGCTATTTTCACTGAGGGAAGCTAGCCTCTCCCAACAGCCACAGGACAGGTGAAAAGAACCACCACCTCACCCTAGGTGATACAGCCTGCCCTATCCTCTGGAGCTCTGCCTGCCACACCCTGCATTTTGACTTTTCAGAGGAAATAGAGGACAAGCCTGCAGGTTTGAACAGTCTCAGGGAGCATCAGTGATTGGGGGAGGGCTCAACCACTGAGCCATGCCAGCTGAGTTCCTCTTCCCTTTTCCTACTCAATCTTTTTTCTTTCTTTCTCTCTTTTCCTTTTCTATCTGCTTTCTCCTCTATTTCCCTTTTCATATTTTTTTCTTTCCTTTTCTTCCTTATTTTAAAACTAGAGGCCCGGTGCACAGAATTTGTGCACAGGTAGGGTCCTTAGGCCTGGCCAGCGATCAGGGCTAATCCAGGCCTTCCCACTGCCAGCCGGGGTCTTCCTTCATTTCGTGCCGCCCCCTGGTCATCAGCCCACATCATATTGAGCAATTAGTCTCCCGGTTGAACTCCTGCAGGGACAATATGCATATTAGGCTTTTATATATAGAGACGTTTTCCTTCCCTAATTTCCCTAATTCTTTATTCTTAATTTTCATTATTTCACCTCTGCACCTACATATTCCTTTTTCTCCCCCACTTTTATTGTTTTTCTTTGTGTTTGTTTTTTGTTTATTTTGTTGCTTTTCTCCTCATTTTTTTCCTTCTATCATTCTTGCACTCCTTTCTCTTTCCTAATTCTCTCTTCTCTGATGGTTGCTTTTATTGTTACCGTAGAGGTCTTGTATATGTTTTTGTTTTGTTTCTTTTGTTTCACATTTTATTGTGTTGCATTTTGTTCTGTTCTTTCAGCACCTCCACAACAGCTTGCATGACAGAGGTGAGCTACATAATAAGCCAGCCTGAGAGGAGCTTCCATCCATGAACGGGACAATAATATTCAAGACTGAACTACAATAGGAGAACCTAATTAATTCAAGCAAAGGCCTTTTCTAGAGCACCCAGCTTAGGAGATCTAAGAGACTGCATCACTGGGTCCCACAAAACACCTACTACATAAGACCACCCCAGAAAGCCTGGGAGGAATAACAGTTTGATCTAACACATAGAAACAAATACAAAAGGACAGCAAAAATGGGGAGACAAGGAAACAACCCCCAAATGAAAGAAAAGGAGGAATCAACAGAAAAGGAACTAAAAGAAATGGAGGCAGCAATTTTCAGATAAGAAGTTCAAAGTAATGGTAATAAGGGTGCTCAAACAATTCAGTGAGAACTACAAACAACTTAGTAAGAATTAAAAGGGACTTAAATGAGGCTACACTCCACTTCTCCAAAGTGGACATACAGAAGTCCAAGAGACATATGAAAAAGTGCTCAAAGTCACTAATCATCCAGAGATGCAAATTAAAATGACAATGGGGTATTGCCTCATACCTGTCATCAACAAATGGCTATCATCAACAAATAAACAAAAGACAAGTGCTGGCAAGGATGTGAAGAAAAGGAACCCTAGTACACTGCTGATGGGAATGTCGACTGGTGTAGATACTGTAGAAAACAGTATGGAGTTTCCTCAAAAAAATAAATACAGAACTGCTATTTGACCCAGTGCTCCCACTTCTAGTAATATATCCTAAGAAGCCCAAAACACCAATCAGAAAGAATGTAGGCACCTCTATGTTCACAGCAACACAATTTACAATAGCTAAGATTTTGGGAAACAGCCCAAGTGCCCATGAGCAAATGAGTGGATAAAACAGCTATGGTACATTTACATCATGGAATACTATCTTATATAATAAAAGCCTAACATGCTAAGTGTCCAGTCATCTGGTCGGCCGTTCCACCAATCAAAGCGTAATATGCCAAGGCTACTCAACTGCTCGCTATGACGTGCACTGACCACAAGGGGGCAGACACTCGGACTGGTAGATTAGCTTTCTGCTGGGGTCCGGCCACTCGGGACTGAGTGAGACAGGACGGACATGCCCTGGAGCCCTCCCGCAGTCCCGCCCCAGCTGGCCAACCTCCTGTGTCCCTCCCTGGCCCCAATCGTGCACCAGTGGGGTCCCTTGGCCTGGCCTGCACCCTCTCACAATCCGGGACCCCTTGGGAGATGTCGGAGAGCCGGTTTCAGACCAACGGTGGAACGACTGGTCGCTATGACATGCACTGACCACCAGGGGGCAGATGCTTATGCAGGAGATGCCCCCTGGTGGTCAGTGTGCTCCCACAGAGGGATCACTGCTCAGCCAGAAGCTGAGCTCATGGCTGGCGAGCGCAGCAGCGGTGATGGGAGCTTCTCCCGCCTCCGTGGCAGTGCTAAAAATGTCCAACTGATGTCAGTCAGACATCCCCCAAGGGCTCCCGGACTGTGAGAGGGCACAGGTCGGGCTGAGGGACCCCCCAGAATACAAAATTTCGTGCACTGGGCCTCTAGTGTGAATATAAAAAAGAAGGAACTCTTACCATTTGCAACAGCATGGATGGACCTGAAGAGTATTATGCTAAGCAAAATAAGCCAGTCAGAGAAAGATAAGTATCACATGATCTCACTCATATGTTGAATCTAATGAACAAAATAAATTGATGAACAAAAGAGACCCAGAGACAAAGAAGCATGAAACATACTGACGAATTTCAGAGGGAAGGCAGGGGTTGGGGGTGGGGATGGGGGAAGAGATAACTGGGGAACTGATATGCATAGCCCATGAACACAGACAATAGTGTGGTGAAGGCCTGGGGGGGAGGGAAGGGGAGAGAGGTTCAGGGTGTCATTGGGAAAATAAACAAAGGGGACATCTGGAATACTTTCAACAATAAAGATAAGTATTTTTAAAAAAATGAATGGAACCCTAGCTGGTTTGGCTTAGTAGATAGAGCATCGGCCTGTGGACTGAAGGGTTCCGGGTTCGATAACAGTCAAGGGCACATGCCTGGATTGTAGGCTTGATCCCAGTAGGGGACGTGTAGGAGACAATCAATCAGTGATTCTCTCTCATCATTGATGTTTCTCTCTCTCCCTTCCTCTTTGAAATCAATAAAAAAAAACAACAACAACAACAAAAACCCATGGAAACTGTACGAAACATTTTATGGTCATAAATATTTCTATGCATAAACAGTTTAGAAAGAAGATGCAAATATAACAAGACATGAAGACTATACCTATGCACAATGACAACCTTAATTGTATTTCTGTCTCTGGTGGGCTTGACTGAATTATATTGGTCTAAATATTTAAACAGCTAATTTATAGCATATAAAATACTATTCCTCCTCCTGCCCTGAAAGAGAAATTATCAGAATTGAAAAATATCTTAGAAGTGTAGCCTTTGTAACATAAGAAATCCCTTGAAGTCTCTTATAAATTGCTCACTCAACTTTGAGAACTTACTATTTCCTATAGCACCTCATTTCATTTTTTAATGGTATTATTCTTTGTACTGAAATGAAATCTGCCATCCACTGACTTTTGCTTTGTCCTCCAGTCACAAAGCATACAGTCAACCCAAGGATAGAACATGTACTACAGCTTACTACTTACTTGGCCCTTCTCCAAGCCTTTGGCAAACACTGCTACTGGATCAGTATAATTTTCTCTGAAAACCAGAATGCATCCAGTAAGTCGTAATAAGCTCTAGAAAATCACTACCAATTGATTAGAGCTGGCACACACAAATTGAAATCTTGTTATCCTTAGTCTAATTCTTTTTGCACATGTTTCTTTTAACTTTAAAGATAGTTATCAAAACTGTTAAATCTCTTCTTTAATAGACTTAAAATCCCATTTTCTTTCAGTTGTTCCGTATGTAACAGGATTCTCATCATCTCACCATTCTAGCATTCTTTACTGAATAACCTTTTATAATGCTTATCTGATCTAAGGTATGATCTAATCCAACTCAAAGATTTTTTTATTTCTCTTTGGCAAACCTTCTTTCTCCTCCTAATCATGGGATACTGCTTATGATTTGATAGGTAGACCTTTGTTTTCTTACTTATAAAGTCTTTCCAATTATGGGTTAGTAACTATTTTCATTGGCTTCTATAGTCCATGATATCAGATCATTTGTTACAGGTAATTCAGATGATGTCAACTCCCCTATTGAAAGCCCCTAAATTGTCTTCCAATATATCCTATCTAATAAAAGAGTAATATGCAGATTGATCACCACTTCAACACAAAACATGGCTGCCCCCATGTGGTCAAAGATCCTGCCCCCATGTGGACACAAGATGGCCACCACAAGATGGCCAGCAGGGGAGGGCAGTTGGGAGGGACCAGGCCTGCAAGAGAGGGCAGTTGGGGGTGATCAAGCCTTCAGGGGAGGGCAGTTAGGGGTGACCAGGCCTGCAGAGGAGGGAAGTTGGGGGCAAACAGGCTGGCAGGGGAGCAGTTAGGCATCAATCAGGCTGGCAGGGGAGTGGTTAGGGGGTGATCAGGCTGGCAGGCAGAAGTGGTTAGGGGCAATCAGGAAGGCAGGCAGGCGAGCAGTTGGGAGGCAGCAGTCCTGGATTGTGAGAGGGATCCCAGAATGCAGAGGGTGCAGGCTGGGCTGAGGGACCTCCCCCCACTCCCCATGCACAAATTTTGTGCACGGGGTTTCTAGTAGCCTATAAAGATCCTAGCAATCTGGCACCTACCTATAGTTGCTAATTTACTTCACAATGATCTGCTCACCATTTTTATTCTTATGATACATCAAGTTCTCTACCTTGAAGGTAGGGGACATATGCTTTGTATCTTTTGCTAGGAACACTCTCCCTGAATTTCTGCAAGTCTGGCAATGTTTCACAGATCAGGTCTCAGGTTAACTGTAGCCTTCTCAAAGAGACTTTCCCTAATTACTCTATTCAAGTTAGCCCCCCTCCAACTTAATTACACCATCCCACTTCCTTCCTTCATTGCACTTTTATATTAAAAAAAAAAAAAAGCTTGTTTGCTATTTATCTTCATTCATTAGAATGTAAGGTCCATAAATTTAGGGAATTGAACTATCTTGATCAAGTATCACCAGCATGTAGAATGATGTTTGGCATAGAACAGAAAATCAATGATTATTAAGCTTATGAGTTCCATGATAGCAGTGAGGATATATTATCTCTGTAAACTAGAACTAGTAAAATACCTGGTACATGTAAGATGGTCAATAAATATTTGTGAAATAAATAGAGTGATCTTATCCACTTAGCATTCACTGATCAGAAGACTTCCATATACACATATTAGAGCCAAGGAAAGCAATGATGAGGGGCCTGATTAGGATGCTGGTTGTGAGGACTAAAAAGAGTTATAAATTGGAAAAATATTTTAAAAGTAGAAGGTAGAGCAGTAACCACCACTTCATATCATCAAGAATTATGAATCTTAAGTATATATATAATTAAAAAATGACATATGTACCATCAATCTGAATACTATATGACAAAAAAATTAATATCCTTTTTACATTTTAGATAAAATCATGATTAAGTTTTACTATTTTGTTCCCATTCTCCAATGGATGTATTAGAATGAAATAATAAAGTTATTTATTATCATGGATTTATTTTTTTTAATCCTCTCCCGAGGATTATGTTTTTGTTATTGATTTTAGAGAGAGAGGAAGGTAGGGAGAGAGAGAAACATTGATGTGAAAAAGAAACATGGATCAGCTACCTCTTGTACACACCTTAACCGGGGATCAAACCTGTAACCTGAGTATGTGCCCTGATGGGAAATCAAATCAGCAACCTTTCAAGTATGGGACAACACTCCAACCAACTCAGTTGCACCAGACAGGGCTTAGCATTAATTTAAATTTACTGTAGGACAAGTTAACCTCTATGGCTACAGATTGCATTCAAGCCATTCACATAATTTATGAAAGCCACTGGATGAGGGGTGGATGACTAAACATAATAGCTCGTTTCAAATCCAGCTTTGATAATATAATCCAGAAATGGTGGGTCAGAAGAATCACCATAGTGCTTAGAGAGTGCATTACTAACATAAAATATATTTTAATATCAGATCTCACCTGGTTGCCAGTCTTTCAGGTTAACACAAACTACACATTTTCAAATCACTACACAAATGAAAGCTACAGTAGCAATCTGATATTCACCTCTATCTTAAGGCAGATTTAGGTATAACTCAACAGATGACATATGTCGAGAATACTAGGTTCTTCAATTCTGTTAAAAATAAAACTTCTATCTTATGAAACATAAATTTTACATCCAACATGAATACAAGGAAAATTCAAGTAAAAAGTTTCTCATCTTACCCTGTCTAGTTCCAGTGTAAACTTCTGGTCCCATGACTGATTGGAAATGGGTTTCCAGCTAGTTTGACCAACCACAGTATTATCTAGCTTCAAAACTGCGCAGACATCATCTGTAATTACAATTTATAAAATTGCTTAAATATTTTAAAACATTTAAAATAGAGGTATCACTGTTTAATAGAAATAAAAAGTCTTCTAATACTTCAAAAATAAAGTTTTTCTTACTCAATACGGAAGCTTCTGAATCTTAAATAGCTAGTTTTATATATATATACACTACCACTACACACTCCTAAGTGATCTTGTTTGATAAAAACATCAACTGCTATCTATTTTATTTATATTAAAATGTAATTGAAAGGGTGAACAAATGACCAGTAGCTGTCTGCCACAATGTATGTGTATGTTTGTAGAGTTGACCGTGAAACAATGTGAAGGTTAGGGGTGTTGAACCCCGTGCAGTCAAAAATTTGTGTAACTTTTGACTCTCCTAAAACTTATCTACTAACATCTTACTGCTGACTGGAAGCCTTACCAATAATATAATAGTCAAGTAACACACATTTTGTATGTTAAATGTATTATGCACTGTATTCTTATAATAAAGCTAGAAAAAAGAAAGTATTTTAAAACCACGAGAAAGTACATTTATAGTATTGTACATATTTATTGAAAAGATTCTGCAGATAAGCAGACCTGCATAATTCAAATTTGTGCTGTTCAAGGGTATACCAATAGCAATCATCCTGTTTTTCTCCCTCTATATTTGCTATTTATAATTTGTTACCTCAGACATTTTTAATTTTCACATTTTTCCTAAAATCTCTCTCTACCTACAGGAAAAGTCATATTAATCTTTGTTCTCTGTTCTAGGTGGAAATGTCATGTGCCTTACTCTCTAGTTATACATTTCTATCATTTTATAATTATACTTTTTTTTGATTGATTTTAGAAAGAGAGAGAGAGAGGGGGAGAGAGGGAGGGAGAAACATGCATTTGTTGTCCCACTTATTTATGCATTCATTGGTTCTTTCTTGCATGTGCCTTGACCAGGGAAAGAACCCACAACCTTGGCTTACTGGGATGATGTTCTAACTAACGAAGCTACCTGGACAGAGCTGTAAGTATACTTTAGAATGACTCCAAAATGCTTCACAAACCTGTTATATTTTACTATTACCATCTTCACCTGCTCCCCCATTTCAATATAATACTGGGATAGTGGGCTACTATTTTAGTAAACACATTTGTCCAGTGGTTAGTTATCAAAGTTCAATGTTAGTTTAGAAGTGCCACTATATCATTAAAAGAATCAAGATAAGTCCCACAGGCTCTGTATACTTTCAATTTGGCATAGAGAGTGATATCTAATATTTCATTCTTCCAAAAGAATGAATGTTATATGCCATTCAGTTTTCTAATTAATGCTTTATGTCATTCAGTTTTCTAATATGTTTTCAATAAAGTAAATTTTGTTGCCTTTTTTCATGTTCTTGTCATTATAGCTTTTACTTATTTTAAAACTAAACTATGAAAATGATTATCTTAATGTTTGTTTTTTTGGTCCAACTTTGACTCTCCCCATTCTACTGTGTTCCCAATGCTAAGTTCTTTGTTCTTTAATTTGTTATATATGATTTTTAAAAAATCTAGTTACTGAACTTGATAAGTCATCGGTTTTTAGGAGATTTCGACTACTTCCACTTTTACTTTTGCTTGTTCTGCTCATGAAAGATGATCTGGTTTCACTTGGACTCCAACCAGGTAGTGCAACTGATGTTGCTTTTGACCGTCCAGGGACATTTTCTAGGATATCTTGACAGCCCATAAGACGAACTTCCAAAGTACCTGTTAGCATAAAAAATATCAAATAAGAACATTAATTCTATTTTTAAAAATATTTATTGTCAAAAGTATTACATAGGTCCTCCTTTCCCTCCCAAGCCTTTTCCAGCCCACTCCCATCCTAAGAACATTAATTCTTAATATAGAAAATTCAGTCTTTGTTAGCTATTTAAAAATGGGCAGGTGGGTGGCTGAGGGGGAGGAGAGACCTATAAAGTAGCAAAATCTCTTCTCCCAGAGGATCTGTGGTGTAACTATCATCTTTCTTATTTTAATTAGAGAAACCTATTGAAAAATCTTACGTCAACTATGTAAAATTTTGTAGAAAAAAACAGCACCTCCCGATACTGTCTGTAGGGCATAAAACAAGTTATATAAACTTCCTGTGTATCTGAATACACACTTCTAGAATTACATGGAAGAATTACAGAATAATGTGGCTAGGACATGTGGGAGGGGAAACACATAGCTAATATGCCTATTAAAATAAACATACAGAAGTTAGAAATCTGACAGCTGTGTTTAATAGTTATATAGTTAACATAGAAAAGGACTTTACAGGTTTCTTTTGCATAAATAAATGGGTTTCTGTTCTATATGAAGATGTAAAATAACATCTTTCCATTCTAATAGTTTAGTCAAATAATTATGGGATTAATTATCAAAGCACAAAGTAATTGCAATTTCCTTAGGCAAATAAATACTAACAGTGTTCAAAATGAAAATGAGAAACAGTGAGTTAGGGCACCTGGAGTTATGGCTTTGTCATCATTTGGGTTACACTTAGTGTACTAAGATTTAAAAATGGTGCTTTAGTATTAAAATTTTAGATACTGCATATAACATAACACTTTAGGAAGAGTACTTCCTGGTAAAAGCTGTTCCATTAAACTTAAATAATTCAAGATTAATTTTATTTAAAGTTTTTAAATATCTAAAAGCAACCAAAGGCCTTTTAACAGAGTAAAAAAGCCTGGATTTGTCTTCAACTCAAACAACTAACAAAATCAAGACAAAATATTTTGGGGAAAAAGTATTAAAATACTGGATTTCAGGCAATGAAAAACAGTGATCCCTAAGAAATGGGAAACAAATGAGATGAACTCTAAGATTGATTCAGCTTACTGCCTTGAGAATATCCAGGACACAGTGCAGGGACAGAGAATCTCAGGTGGAGCCAAATGGACTACCTGAGTTAAGGAGACAGAACTGAGACTGAAATGACCCAGGCTGCTGGAGGCTAATTCCAGCATGTCATAACAAATGCAAGAAGTCCTCAAAAGGTTGATGGGCTTCTATATTCAGCATGGCTGAATACATATTGTTGCTTACTGGAATGGCCGAAGGCATTTCCTCAAACCTGAACATCTGCATATATTATTGCCTGTTATCAGACAGCTGAGGGCATTTTAATCTACATGTTATTGCCTCCTGCTGGCCAAATAGCTCAACAGCCGAAGGCATTTCCTCCAACCTGACAATGCCTACTGTATACCAAACTTACCTTTGATATGTATATCTACTTTGCTATAGGGCAAAATGTGGGAATAAAAAGAGCCCTGGGTCCGGAGATAGAGAGAATTTAGCTACTATAGCTAAGCTTCCTCTGGCTCCCCAAAATGCCTTCCAAATTCATACTTCTTCTCCAGCCTCTTTATTCATTTACACGCAGCCTTTCTCCAGATTCATGAACCCTTCTAGATACTGGATATCACGCTGGCATTACCAGGCAACTAGAGTTCATAGAAGACAGCTGACCAGAGACAAAACTCCTTGGACTTACAGAGTATTCCTCTGATCAAGTATTCAGTCTTGATCCAGTAGTAGCGAATAATTACTCTTGGACTAAACAATGTTCTGGTCCCACACAACGAATCTTAAAAGCAATCCCTAAAATATAAACTGCTTCCAAGTAATTTAACTATGACCTAGAACAAAGCTCAAGAATATTTACAGAATTACACAAATATCCAGCACCCAACAAGCTAAAATTCAAAAAGTCTGGCATCTAATCAGAGATTAACAACTGTATTTGTTTTCTATTGCTGCATTTTCAATGACCACAACTTGGTTTGAAACAATACCTATCTATCACTCTGACTCACAGTTCTGTGGGTCAGAGTCTGCGTGGGCTGCTCTGCAATTTCTGCTAAAGATCTCACAAGGCCGAAATCATTGTCTGCCAGACAAGGCTCTTATCTAGAAGCTCTGAAAAAAAATCTGCTTCCAAGTTCATTCAGGTTGTTGCAGAATCCAGTTTCTTGTATCAATAGGACTGGGGAAACTATTTTCTTGCTAACAGCTAGGGAATGTTTTCAAGTTCTAGTAGCTACCTGCATTACTCCCCATGTGGCCCCTTCCTTTGTGAGCCAGCAATGGCACATAAAATTCTCTTCATGATTCAGATTTCTCTGATTTCCTCTCTGCCATCAGTGTCTGAAAATTCTCTGCTTTTAAGGAGCTCATGTGATTATATTAGGCCTACCCAGATAATTGTCCTTTACATATCTCAAATTCAACTGATTTAAAAGTAAATAAATAAACAACTGATTAGTAGTATCTTAGTCACATAAGCGAAAACAACCCAAATAGCAATGGCAGGGGAATGGATAAACAAATTTTGTTATATTCACAAGACTGAATAGTACTAATAAAAAGATAAAACTATTAATACACAACATAGATGAATATCAAAATAATTATTCAGAGTGAAAACAAACAGATTACCCCAGCAAAGAAAATGGAATATACTGTTATTCCATTGATTGGCTGCCCATTGCATGCCCCACACTGGGGATCGAGGCTGCAACCCCGGCATGTGCCCTTGACCAGAATCGAATCTGGGACCCTTCAGTCCACAGGCCAACACTATCCACTGAGCCAAACCAGCTAGGGCTATTGTGATTCCTTTTATATAAAATTCTACAAAATGCAAATATGTAGTGACAGAACACAGATCAGTGATTGCCTTGGGACAGTAATGGGTAAGGAGAGCATGAGAAGAGCAGCAAAGACAGATTACATGAAGCATTTGAGGACACTTTTGGGGATAATACAATCAAGATTGTGGTGATGGTTTCACTTTAAATATATGACAAAACTTATCAAATTATAGCTTTAAATATGTGTAGTTTATTGGATTGTGGCACAATCACATATCTTTACTAAAAATCAGAAAATAGCATGCTTAAAGTTGAGTGAATTCTATAGTATGTAAATTATGTCTCAATAAAGCTGCTAAAAGTGGAGTGGAGGAAGCTCCAATCTCATGTCTGGTTAGGCTATGCAAATCTTACCTAATTGTAAATGTTAAGGCAGATTAAGTATAATGGATTCCATTTTAATTTTAGTTCAAAAGAAACAACTTGTATTTGTGTGTTTTATGTGCTTTTTTGTTGTTAAACTGGAAAACTTAGCTCATTTTCAGTGTAAATGCTCAGCTGTAAAAGTAATCCCGGGGAAACTGAAAACATCTGGTTACTACCTCAAACCCTGGAAGCTTATTAAATATTTTAGTAATTTCAATATTAGGAGATAACAATGCTCAACACCTGCTTTCATTTAGGAAAAAAGAAATCTAGAGGGATTTAAGATCTTTATTAAGCATCTAGAAGTTTCTTTCTTTTATGAGGTAATACAATTGCAATTTCATATAACCATATTAGAAATAGCTTAAAATTACATTTTTATTTTATAACCCACAATATAAAATATTTAAAACTAGCAACTCCAAAAAGTAAATGTTTATTTTCATAAGCAGTACCTATGAATTCCATTAGAACAAGTAAATGTATTTTATTTTAACTTTCTGGAAAAACTACTTTATATAAAAAAAATTACATTTTACTAAATTCAACATTTAATCTTGGTACAAGTGAGTAGCATTTTTTAATTTTGAAGAAGTCTTCTTTTATAAAAACTATTAAGTGTTTCAAAATGTGGACCTAAAAGATTCAATTACACAGTATATCAAAGTAGCAACAAATATGTAAGTTCAGTATTATAATTATGCAACTACAAAATAAACCAGAGAACAAATGAGAGAAACCATAAATACTACCATTCAGTGAAAAACTCAGGATAGTAAATGTTCTTACTAATCCTTCATCATGTCTACTCCTTTATTAATACCAATACTATGTCTCTTCCTAGTTACCTCATACTTAGTGGATTTTTTTAAAAACCAAACTGTATTAAGAATTAAGATACTTCTTTTAGACTGCCGATTTATATCACTTGAGCAAAGTTCAACTTCAGGAATAAAGAAGAGGAAAAGAATTGAAAAGAAATTAAAGAACTGGGAAGAGCAAACCAGGAAAGGAAAAAAATTTCTAGCTATATTCCTCGATTTTCTAAAACATGGCTTTATTACTTTTCTAGAACTAGTAATTTTCCAATATTAGAAAACCATATTTTAATCAATCATTCAGAAATTCTTGAATATTAATGTGTTCATGACTAAATCATAAGACAGTAAAACTTAGATAATAAGTATTATCATTGTCTTTTTATTGTAAAATATTTACCACGTTCAGTAGTGCTCCCTTATCCATGTTCAGTTTTGCTTTCAGTTTCAGTTACCCATGGTCAACCTCAGTCTGAATATGCCAAATGAAAAATTCCAGAAATAAACAACTCATGAGATTTAAACTGCGCTGTTCTGAGTCACATGATGAAATCTCGCAATATGCTGTTCCTGCCTGCCTGGGACATGAATCATCCCTCTGTCCAGTGTATCCATGGTGTAGAAGCTACCCATCCCTTAGTCACGTTGCAGCTGTCTCAATTATCAGATCTATCTGTCATGATATCACAGTGTTGTATCTTAGTAACCTTTATTTTACTTAATGGCTCCAAAGCACAATAGCAGTGATGCTGGCAATTTGGTTAAGCCAAAGAGAAGCCATAAAGTGTGTTAAATGAGAAGTTGAAAATTTTTGAACCAATAAGAAAAAAAAATTTACACTAAGGTTGATAAGATCTACTGTGAAACGAAGTTCTATCTGTGATATCGTGAAGAAGGAAAAAGAAATTCTTGCTAATTTTGCTGTTATACCTCAACTGCAAACGTTACAGCCACGGTGTATGATAAATGCTTATAAATATGATGGAAATGGTGTTAAATTTGTGGGTGAAAGGCATGAACAGAAAACATGGTCTGACTGACAGCAGCATGTTGCACCACGAAGTAATGAGCCTACATGAAGACTTCAGTAAGGGATCCCCTGAAATGAGTGACACCAAGCCATTTATTGCCAAGTAAGTGATGATTATGCACATTCAGGAACAGGTTTGGGATTTCATCATCTAACATCATCACAAGAAGAAAAGTGAGAGACCACATTCACAAAACTTTTATTACATTATATTATAATTGTTCTATTTTAACTAGTGGCCTGGTGCACGAAATTTGTGCACATTAAAAGGGGATTAATTAGAGGAAATAATTTAATATTGCTATTTGCCCTTTCTCTATAATAGAAGTGACAGAGAGGAAAGAAATTTAGTAAAATGTATATGAAACATAACTTCTTCCTGTCAGAGTCTGGGGCGCACCACAGGACCCAGAGTCAAGTTCCCGCCCACCCACATCTGCCTCAAAATCGCGTGAGACCCAGACCTGGCTGGCCCCCGCCCCCATTGGGCTAGATCCAGACCTGGCCAGTCTCACCCTTGTCAAGCCCCACAGGGCAGGGGACGTAGCCTCAGGGCCCCTGGCCCAGTGCCAGAACAGGGGGCGTGGCCTGAGGTCCCCCAGCCCAGACCGGGGGCATGCCTTGAGGTCCCCCATCAAGCCCCGCCAGGTGGGGGACATGGCCTGAGGTCCCCCGTCAAGCCCTGCCAGGTGGGGGGGCGCAGCCTCAGGTCCCCTGGCCCGGTACTGGGGCGGGAGGCACGGCCTAGGTCCCCTGGCCTGGTGCCGGGGTGGGGGGGCACAGCCTGAAGTCCCCTAGCCCAGCACCAGGATAGGAAGCGCACCTCAAGGTTTTCCATCAAGCCCTGCTGGGCGGGGGGCATGGCCTCAGGTCCCCTGGCCTGGTGCTGGGGTGGGGGGCATGGCCTGAGGTCCCCCAGCTTGATGCCAGGATGGGGGGGGCATGGCCTGAGGTCCCCCATCAAGCCCTTATGGGGGCGGGGGAGGGTGTAGCCTCAGGTCCCTGCTGATTGCTCGTTAAGGCTCTTTATGGGAACTTGGCTTCAGCTGTGGGTGCAGCCATCTTTGGGATGGAGTGATGGTCAACTAGCATGGTCAATTTAGCATAAAGATTAGCATATCTTTATTAGATAGGATACTACTATTAATCTCTTACGCAACCCAGATAGGTGCCCTTAACCTCATATCGACTCTTTGGTTTGAGGACCAACGCTCTAAGCTGAACACACCAGCCAAAGTGTATGTTTGTATTCTTGATGTTATTTCAGAGGCTGCTTACTTAGCCTCTGTTTCCCTTATTTATTTTTTACAACAATAAATGTTTATTGATGTACAGACATTTTGGGAGCCCAGAGACCAAATATAAACATAAAAACAGGCATCAGCTATCACGGATGTCAGAAATTACAAGTGTAAGGCAAGCACAGGAATCAGAATCTTCCTGTGAATAAGTTCCCATAAGCCTAGTCCACAAACATGAATCATGTCTCTCTGGTTTGAACCAACAAGATCTCTCTCAAAAACCTGGCTTTAGTAGAGCTCAAAAAGAAGCTCTCATAAATGCCCTTAAAGTATCAAATCAGGCATTAAATGGGTAAGGTCAGTTGCAAACCATTTCAATTCCATTAAGTTTTACCTCCTATTTTATTTTACTTTTAATTAGGGGCATATACATTTAATGTTGTTATGGCTTATTGATGAATTTATTTTTTTATCATTATAAATATTTATTTTCTAAAATACTCTTCGACTTGCAGTTTATTTGGTCTGTTTTTAGTAGAGCTATACCATTCTTCCCATGCGTAAAGTTAGTGAATATTTTCCATTTTTTATTTTCAACCTGTTCGCTTTTTTTAAAATTTAAAGTGAAATGTTTTCTATGTATATATCAAATAGGTAACTTCTTTTTATCTACCCTGAAAATCTAACTGATCTTATTTCCTGGGAAGGAGCCTCTAAACCCTTTTAATTTCCCTGGTGATAGCACTATATTTGTTATTCATGATGAGCCCCTCAAGCCACATATAAGTTTATGCTAACCAAGTGACCACACAGTTTTAGCTTGGGGGGCTGGCTACACTGGAAAGACCAACCATCTGATTAGAGGGCTGGTGCTTAGAGACACATATCCACCTGACCTCCTGACCTTCAGAGAGAGATAAGGGGCTGAAGACTGATTTCAAACAAGAGGCCAATGATTCAATCAGTTACTCCTACATTATGAAGCCACAATAAAAACTTGGATATTCCCAGCTAAAGTGAAATTTCTGTTTATTTTTTTTCAATATATTTTTATTGATTCCAGAGAGGAAAGAAGAGAGAAAAACATCAATGATGAGAGAGAATCATTGATCAGCTGCCTTCTACACGCCCCCCACTGGGCATAGAGCCCACAACCTGGACATGTGCCTCTGACTGGAATAGAACTTGGGACCTTTCTGTCTGCAGGCCAACGCTCTATCCAAACCAGCTAGGGCTGAAAATTCTGTTTTGTTTTTTTTTTTTTACAGAAAATGATGTACTGAGAGAGGGCTGTATGCTGAGGACAAGAAAGCTTCGAATTTGGGACCCTCCTAGAACTCTCCCTCTGTATCTTTTTCTTTTTTTTTTTTTACTGTACTTTATAAGAAAACTGAAATTGTAAAGATAGAGCTTTCCTGAGTTCTGTGAATTGTTCTTCAAAATTACTGAGCCTGAGGTAGTAGTGGGAACCTTAGAATTTACAGCCACTTGGTCAGAAGCAAGGGTGGTTGAGGAAACACCAAGCTTGCAGCTTGTCTCTGAAACAAAGTGTAGTCTTGTGGGGGACTGTGCCATTAACTTTCGAAATCTAACCTAACTGTGTCGTTAGCATCAGAATTGTACATTAGCATTTAGGTAATTACCTCAACATACTGTTTTAAACTACTTAAGTTAAAGGCAGAGATTGGCAGAATGGATAAAAAGAAACATGATCCAACTATATGCTGTCTAAAAGAGACTCATTTTAGATCCAAAGACACAAACAGATGGAAAGTGAAAGGGTAAAAAAAAAAAAATTCAATGTAAATAGTAACCAAAAGAGAGCTGGGGTAGCTTATACTAGTATCAGACAAAACAGACTTTAAATCCAAAATTATTACAGTATACGAAAAAGAAATGTGATTTTGATGAGAGTAAAATAAATCCATCGATATAAAAATTATAAACATATGCACAATTAACAACAGAGCCTGAAAACATATGAAGCAAACCTTTACAGAAACTGAAAGGACACCTCACTACCCACTTGGCAAGAATAAACCTACTAGAATGGCAATAAAAAAAAAGTGTTGGTGAGGATGTAAAGAAATAAAAACCTTCATACATTGCTGCTGAAAATGTAAAATGATGCAGTCACTATGGAAAACAATTTGACAGTTCCTCAACATTACAAACATGAAATTACTACATGACCTAGTGTTCCTAGGAATATATCCAAAGTAAATGAAAACAGGTGTTCAAACAAAAACCTGTACACAAATGTTCATAGCAACATTATTAACAAGAGTCAAAAGGGGGAAACAACCTAAACGTTTATCAATTGATGAATAAGTAAACAAAATCTCATATATATATTCCCATACAACGGAATTTATCCTATACTAGAGGCCCAGCGCACAAAATTTGTGCATGGGTATGGGCCCTAGGCCTGGCCTGCAATCAGAGCCAGAGCCATCTTCACCAGTTTGCCATTGGGTGATTGGTGCCTGACGGCTGGGAGAAGGAACCGAGAGGTCAGCTGTTCCTGCCCATTCACTGGCCCTGCCCTCCCCCCCGCAGCAGGTGGCCATCAGGCGATCAGAGCCTGCCAGCTGGGGAAAGGAACCAAGAGGTGGTTTGTGCGCCTCACAGTGACTGGTCCAGTGGTTGTTCGGCTGTTAGGGTCAATTTGCATATTGCTGTTGGCCCAGTGCACGAAATTCATGCACGGGGTGTGGGGGGATCTCCTCAGCTCAGCCTGCACCCTCTCCAATCTGGGACATCCCTCTCACAATCCTGGACTGCTGGCTCCTACCTGCTCACCTGTCTGCCTGCCTGGTTGCCCCTAACTACCCCTCCCTGCCGGCCTGACCACCCCACCCAGCCTGCTGTTGAGTCGTTTGGTCGTCCCTCACTAACCCCCCTGCTGACCTGGTCGCCCCACGCAGCCTGCTTGTTCAGTTGTTTGGTCGTCCATCACTAATCCCCTGCTGGCCTGGTCGTAGGCAGCCGTCTTTGTGAGGGCGTGAGAATCAATTTGCATATTATCTCTTTCTTATATAGGATAGGATAGAGGCCTGGAGCATGGGTGGAGACTGACTGGCCTGCCCTGAAGGGGGCCTCAGATCAGGGTGGGGGATCCCCGCTGGGACGAGGCTGGCCTGGACGAGGGGCCGTCGGCTGTTTGCAGACCAACCACGCCCTCGGCTTTGTCAGGGAGGATGTCCGGAAGACGTCCAGTCTAATTAGCGTATTATCCTTTTATTAGTATAGATAATAAAACCCTAATAATGCAAATCAACTGAACAGTGGAACGACTGGCTGCTATGACGCGTACTGACTGCTAGGGGGAAGACGCTCCTGCATTGAGCATCTGCCCCCGAAGAGGGAGGCGACCAGCGGTGGCGATCAGGGGTGCGGGGTTGGCTAGCAGTCAGAGCTAGTGGGGCCCCCTGATTGCCCCGTCTGCCCATTGCCCCACAGATGGCCCTGATCAGTGGCTGGGCCTAGGGACCCTACCCTATATATTGGGAACAGTCTCTTAGATTTAAAACTTAAAACTTGGCAAGGCTACTCTAACACTGAAAAAACAGGATGATGCATTGATGACATGTATAGACTCTGGCTTGCACATTTTGTGGTAAGCCCTGATTCTGACACTTAGAACTGTGTGACAAAGCCAATTACTTAACTTCTCTCTGCTTCAGTTTTTCCACCCATAAGATGGGGAAAATGATACTACTGCCTCAGAAGGACCATGTTGTGTAATACTTTTTATAATCAGGGCAAAAAAATGTAGCTGCCCATACAACAGCAAAATGCCTTTCACCTGTATGAAAAGTATGGTTACTGGTGCATGCAGCGTCCCAGATTGCAAGAGGGATGTCCAACTGCCGGTTTAGGCCCAACATCCCCCGAGGAGTCCGGATTGCAAGAGGATGCTGATTGGGCTGAGGGACACCCCTCTCCCATATACAAATTTCGTGCACCAGGCCTCTAGTTTAGCCATAAAAAGGAATGAAGCATTGATACATGCTATAAGCACAAAATTTGAAAACAGTACACTAAATCAAAGAAGCTAGACACAGAAGGCCACAAAATGATATAATTTTGCTTGAATGACATATCTAAAACAGACAAATCTAGAGACAAAAGCCAATAGTGGATGCCAGGAGCTGGAGGGGAAAGGGGAATGGGTATGAGGTTTCCTTCTGGGATAATGAAAATGTTCTGTAACTAGATAGTGGTGATAGTTACACAACATTAGAAATATACTAAACACCTTTGAATTGTATATTTTTAAATGGTTAAAATAATTCATTTATGTTATATGTATCTCCCCACAATATTTTTAAAAATCTGTGCACAAGTTTTTATTCATTTATTAAACTAGGACCAGATATAGCCAAAAAAGCACCAAAAATAATCAGAAGATATATACTACATACCTGTTAGTGCTGCTGGTTTGGATAGTGTACTATATTGATTTTGTGTAGATATCATACTTTGACGTGGACTTAGTGTTGGTGATGCAACAAGGGAAAGCTCCTCAATAATGATACTGCTTTTGGGATGATTCTTGGGAAGTTCATTTAATCTTTGTTCTAATGAATACTTTAAAAGGTCCAACTTCTGACTTGATTCATTAAATCTTGCTTGAGCCTTGGACAGGGAAAAGACAATTGTTATTATTTAAATAAATACATTCTTTAAGTAATATATTTAAGTTAAAATTTTTATTTAAAATTACTTCTGAAAGTGCTTTTCTGTCTGTTACTTTTCCTGAGCCAAGTAATTTCATTACATTCTTTGCACCTTCTGCAACTGCAAACTCTATCCTAAAATGATGCCTTAATTCTTCCATCCGAAGTTCAAGAGGACTTATGACAGGTTTTGCTAGAGGAGATAGCAAAAACAAAGTTACTTCACTTTCTAATGTAGTGATTAAAACTCATCAATAAAAAAATGAATTCTTACATTAAAAGAACAGTCCTTAAAACACTGAATACATAACACATACAATTTTGAGATAGAGCCTTTTTTTAGATCAAAACTCAAAAGATTAAAAATGTAAGACAAAAAAAAAACAACCATAATGCTGCCTCCCCCTCAATTTTAAACGCTGTGTCTTTTTTACATCAAGTTATTTAGCAAATCATATTGCCCATAATCATCAGAATGAAAATTTATCTCTATTCCATCACCATTATCAAAAGCCAATTCATTGGTCTGGACTGCCTGAAGAATCTGCATTCGTATCACTTCTATTTTTGTCTTGCTGTCCTGGAGCAGCTGCTGAGCTGTGCCATGGAGTTTCCGATCCTGTTAAAAATAAGTTTGAAAAGGTAAGCAGATAAAGAGACAAAACATTTTCACAGATTCTAAATAAGATAAAATGATATCAGCAAGTGTAAAACAAGAGTTCAAAGAACATTGTGAACACTATAATTCTATACATACTTGTCAATACATTTATTTTAAAAAGTCATCAAGCAGAAAAGGTGATAAAACAACTCCATTAAGTTAAGACAATTTGAGAGAAAACAAGTAAGTCTTACTACTGGTTTTTAAAAAATCCAAATTCACATTTGTAATTTTCTTTCATTGCTTAACATGAGAATTTTCTTATACCAAGGCCAGTAACTCTCATATTCAGAAGCACTGTATGTGAGCTGTCTCAGCAACTAAGCCTGAAATTTTTAGAAAATCTCTTCCTCTCCCATTACATTAAATTTCATCGAGCTTCACACATTTTAAAAATAGCTAATTGTAGACAGTATGTGTGTTACTTTAAATTCTACAAAGGAATAGGAAATAGCATTTGTCAACACTCGTTATAATGAGAAAAGTTCCTAAGAAACTCTTGAATGTCAAAAAAGGTGACCTCAGTAAAGCTAGGGTGGAAATTATAGTGAATATTGTCATCTCTTAAGACTTCAAGAAAGGTCCTGAATTAAGTGAAATGGCATTATTATGCTGCACACCTCAGTTTAGTTATAATAACACTGAATAATACTGACAGAAGTGTGGTAGGCAAAATAATAGCCCACCCATAGAAGTCCATATCCTGAAAACTTATGAGCAGATAAATTTTAAATTTGGAAATCAGCCTATACTGTGAACATGTTACCTTACATGGCAAAAGGGGAATTAAGATAATAGAGAGAATTAGATGTTAACCACCCAATCTCAAAATATAGAGATTATCATGGATTATCCAGATGGACCCAATGTAATCACAAGGGTTCTTAAATGTGGAAGAAGAAGGCAGATGAGGAGGTAGATGAGAAGAAATGAACCTGCTATTGTTGGCTTCAAAGCTAGAGGAAGAGGGCCATGAGCCACAGAATGTGGGCAGCCTATAGAAGTTGGAAAGAACAAAAAAGTGAATTATCCCCTATCCTCCAGAAGAAAACACAACTGTCAGTACCTTGATTTTAGCTCAGTGAGATCTATTTTAAAATTCTCAATTTCAAAGTTGTAACATAATAAATTTGTGTGGTTTTAAGCCATTAAATTTGTAGTAATTTGTTACAGCAGCCATAGAAAACCAACGTAGGAAATTTTCTTCAGAGGTTTGATATAAAACAAGTGATAGAAGTTAATGCTATCTCCTATTTAGACAATTATATTAGTTGTCAAAATCTAGTAGGATTCAATCCACAAAAAAGAAAATGATAAATAAAACTGAGCATAAGTTAGGAAGCACTTATTTCACAAGAAAGGCCAATTTTAAGCATCTCTACTTTTATCACTACTAATACAATTAGTATTAATTTAGAAACAAAATAGCATATAATCAACCTATATTGTCCAGGAGGCTCAAGACTAGAAGCTAAGAGGCAAGCACCAGATACAGCATCACTTCAATAAATCAAACACACACACAGAGTACTATAAAGGGCAGGATGAAGATATATGTGGTGGGAGAGATACTACTGCTATTACATACGAAAAAAAAAGAAAGAAAGTAATCTAAAGTATATTATGTTAAACATCAAACTAGGTTGATACACAGTGGAGGAAAAGCAATTAGCAAATTTACAAATTTTGCTTCCATTTCTTTCTTGCTTCTAAGGTCAGTCATTTAAGAAAAAAACTTCTAGTCAGATTTTATTGATTAAATAAATTTAGATTTCACGCCAAAGAAATAAACTGAAATAGTTTAAGTCCCTTACCTATTAATTTATACCATGAAGAAGTTTACACACACACACACACACACACACACACACACACACACACAATATTTGTTAATTATGCTGTACCAGTAATGATACTATCTTGAATTTGGTGTTTGTCTACGATTTACATATGCTTTTATGAATACACCTATTCACCTTCCAAATTTAAAATGAAAATATCTTTGTCTTACTTTAATTCCTCCTCCTATCCAGTATTAGAAACATCAGACAAACTAAAGATTTGAAATAACTTTTCTCTGAGACCAGATCAGAGTAAGAGAAAAACTCAGTATTCCAAAGCTCTGAATTTATTAGGGCCAAATATGTTTTGCAATCAGATAGACTTAGGCCCAAATCTTATTGTATTTATAAATTTGGGTTACCTATCTTCTACAAGCTTTAGGTTTCTTGAAGAAATTATGTAAATGGAAATACCACTCTAAACTATACAGCTTTTGTATGCATTAGATAAACTAAAATTATATTACCTAGCACATGAATGGCATTAAAATATTCTCTTTTAGAGCAATAAAAATCATGATTATCTTATTTTAATAAAGTTCTAATGTGAAAGTATAAATATTAAGTAAACTATATAATACTATACTTTTAACTAATCTACTCTTATTATCTTATCAGAATGTGAAAGACAGTAGTCCTGTCACTTACTTTTTTGGAAACACTCCTTCCTTCCTTAACTATTTCAATTCAACATTCAAGGAAGATCATTTGTATTTTATTTTTAAAATAAGTGAATTTTCCCACAGATTACTGAAGATCTGCACAGATGTCAAAGTATGATGAACGCATTTAAAACTGACATTGGATATTACCTGTCACAAGCAATTTACAGTAACTACATGTCAGTTTTCTGCTTTCAGGCATTCCTTTATTTTTTATTGAGCACCTAATATGTTTGACGTAAGAGATAAGGTAGTTCCAAACTACATCAACTGGTTTATGTATCAGAGAAATACTTGTTTTTATGCTAAAACTTTGGGAAGATTTTTATATACATTAGTGTGAACCATATGAAAATGCTGATATCTGACTGATTTTGAATAGCAATCTTACGTGGTTCAACCTAATAAAGTAGTTACCTAATGTTAACACTCTACAATGCCTGATAGTTATGTTTCCAATGTACAATATTTTTTCAATTTATAAAAAACTATTTTTGTTTTGCAAGTCATAAACTATATCACACACAGAGCTTTCAAAAATAAATAAATAAATCACATATTTATGGCTTACTTTGTGTTAAATGTGGTCACATCCAGTGAAAATAATCAGCTTAACAATTAATTAATTAATCAATTATGTATACCCTATAAAACTTAGTTTGAATAGATATAATTATTATATGTATCAGAATGTTAAAAGTAGCCGCAGAAAAATTCAAAGGAAGATAGAATCATTTTTTTTCTTTTTAATCCTTACCAGAGGATATTTATTGATTTGAGAGAGAAGAGGAGGTGGGGGAAGGGGAGAGGGAGACAGAAGGAACGAGAAAAAGAGAAACAGAAACATCCCTGAGAGACAGAAACATCAGTCAACCAGTTGCCTCCCATAAATGCCCCAGATGGGATAGAATCTGTAACCTAGGTATGTTCCCTGACTGGCAACTGAACCTGCAACTTTTTTTGGTGTATCAGACAATGGCTCCAGCCAACTGAGCCAGCCAGGGCAGACAGGATCAGTTTTAGCTAAAGGAATCCAGAAAGGTTTTGTGGACTATTAATATAGTTAAGATTGGAATATGTGAAGATTTGAAGATTGGGGAGAGGGAGGCCTGAGTGGATGGTCAGGTATTTTCAAATGAGAAATAAGTATGAAAGACCTGGGAGCATTTTTTTAAAAATGTGATAGAGGCTAGAAAGAATCCCAAATTTTAATAAATAGCTTGGTTTGTAATCTGCCTATATGAATGAGAAACATCTCTTCAACATGCCTATCAAGCCCTCAGAGATTATTCTGAAAACCAATGGTGCTACTTAGAGTCATGAAATCTACATTTTGTTAATAACATGAAAAAGAAATTGATTGTGTAAATTATAACCTCAAGTAGTGGTAATGCAATGACAGTGATAAGGAGAGACAGCTTGCTGTTTTGCATAGGATAGTTGTATAGAGCCTGCTGAAGAGGTAGCATCTGAGCAGACTGTAATGAAGCGAGAAAGAAAAAGCACCTCAAGTTCTTGGGAAAAGAGATAATGTAGGCAGAAACACAGCAAATACAAAGGCCCTGAGGTAAGAGCATGCTTGGTATGTTCAAGATTTCCAAAGAAGCTAATATAGCTAGAGGGTAAAGAGAGAAAATGAGTGTTTTAGAAGAAAAGATCAGAAGGCAGTGAGGGATAAATCATGTATGAACTTGCAAAGTCACAGTAAGGACTCTGGATTTTGTTCTAAGCACGCTAGGAAGTCCTTGGAGGGTTTTGAACAGAAGTGTAAAAATATCTGACTTAGCTCTCAAAAGAGCAATTCTGGCTATAACATGTACTGGGGTAATAATTTTGTCATACAGAATTCAATAACCAGAATTCTAAAGATGTCTATTTACTGCCAAACTGAATTAACCATCCATAAATCTAAATTTGCTCCCGGTCATGAATTGCCATTCTCCAGTCAGTCTACATACCAATCTAAGAATCATTGACTCTGCCTTCTTCCTCATATTCAGACACTACATATTTATTCTATCTAAATAGCTTTGACCCTGCCTTCTTTGCTTTCATTGCTAAAAGTCTTTCAGCAGCTCCACATATCTCCTAAGACAGAATCTCAGATGCTTCATTTTGTACCAAGTACTTTATAATCTGGTTTGTCTTTCATTTATGCTACACCTCTCATTATACCTTACTTACTGAAAGCTCTACCAGTGGAGAACAAATAAAAAGTCCCGTTGAAATCACCTAGAGGACTTTTCTGAAATAAAATGTGCCTTTATGGAGATTCAAATTTGATCTCCTATAAGGGCATGGCCTTTCATTGAAAATGACTGTTAGTTGATGATTGTTATTATTAGAAGTGTATTCTACCTACCCTCAGATATGTTGGATAAGAAGTAAGTTGAGAGCCTCTGTTATAGCCATATGAAAGCACTTCCATTTCTTAGAACAAGCCACGGTTTTCCACAGTTCCTTACCCTGTATATACTAGGTTTACCCAGATCAGCATCCCTAGAAAGTAATTCCTTCTTAAACTCCAAATCATACTTTAAATCTTATACTAACACTTTAATGATTTCTTCTGACAGATAAACAAGGTGACATTTCACCTTCTTGTGTAATCTCTAATACTGTAAACTAGCAATTTTTCAACCAGTGTGCCACAGAATTTTTAAAATACGCAATACGTCAGAAATTGCAGAAGCTGTTAATATGTTTTGGACCTCCACTTGAGCCAATCTCAAATAAATGAATCTTTAATTAAAAACAAAAGCTACTGGAGAATTATCTATTTGCTTTGGCAGGCCACTCGTAGCCCTGTTCATTCTGGACCTATGGTTATCATAAATCATCTATGTACGAGAGGCCTGGTGTATGAAAACTCATGCACTGGTGGGGGGGGGGGGGCGTCCCTCAGCCCTGCCTACACCCTCTCACAGTCCGGGAGCCCTCAGGGGTGGGAGGCGACCCGGCAATCAGAGGAAGGCGATGCCCCATCACACCTCTGCTGCTGCCACTGCCAGCAGTGCAAGCCTCGGCTGGCCCTGGTTACCTGAGCTTCGGACATCTGAGGCTTGCCTGAGCCTCAGACTTCAGCTGAGCAGTCACCATCCGAGGCCTGCCTGTGTCTTGGGCTGGCCCTGGGCAGCAGGGCAGCCGCCACCCGAGGCTTGCCTGTACCTCAAACTGGCCCTGGGCGGTTGATGGGTTGAGGGGACTGGGGAACTCTGGAGGCAGGTGTGCAGAGTGGCCGGGCCCACCTGGGGGTGGGCCTGAGGGGACTGGGAACTGCCATCTTGTGGCTAAGGGAGCCACCATCTTTGAGGGCGTGGCAGTCAATTAGCATACTCCCTTCCTTAATGGCTGCCATCTTTGCGACGGTGTGAGGGTATTCCCTCTTTATTAGATAGGATTTTAATATGTCCATACCCCTGCTCAATTTGGGGGTGGGGGCCCCCACAGGCTACTCTGAGAATATGGTGAAATCTATGGCTTTCTCATTCATCCACTATCAACATACACAATTACTTCTCCTATAACCTCAAAGGGTTCATTAACCTCTCAATCTAATTCATCAACCCTACATTAAAAAAACCTTACTCCAGAGGGTGGTAGCTGGTTTAATTTTTAACACTCCACATAATACATTGCATTCACAGTTCCAAAAACACAGTATTTGCCTTAAAAAGAAGTCCAAAATAACACTGATAAAAACAAAAGGTCAATATTAAAAGTAACACAGAAAACCAACTCTATGACTCCAGAAATGTTTAAAGTGAGTGAAATAACATGCTATCAAGTATCGTATCATATAAGTAATGTATCAAGTATAAACAAATATATTTTTCTAAAAATAATTTTTAAATTCTTTGGAAATACTGCATACAATCTCATTTTCATAACTAAGATTTTAAAATTTTATTTAAAACATATATCCATTTCTTTCTTTTTTGTCCTCCCAAATTTCATTTGGGTGGGTAGGTATGTTACATGGCTCCAAGTAAAGATTTCCCCCATCCCGATTTCAAACTCTTCCTAAACTAAAAACAAAATAAACAAAACAAACAAATGCCTAAACTTTCATTCTGAAATTACTTAAGAAATATCTATTAAAATATATAAGAAACACTAATTTGCAGAGCCAAGTATTTTTGAAGTAAAGAGTTCAGAGTAAAAAGGTGGATTTTATAATAAATGGACTTTTTTAAGACTTTTTGGAAATTACACAACTATAGAACCTGAGATTGGAAAAAACCTTCATAATAATGTATTTCAGTGGTTCCCAACATTTTCTCTCCCACACCATACCTCAGAAAAAGGACACATTTGCAGTAGGGACAACTACTCCCTACAACACTGTTCTACAATTAGGAATTATATGCCCATACCATATATGCTAACCCACAGGTCTAGTCCAAACAATCACTCATGCCAGAATGTTCTATCTTTTAATTTGTCCTTTTCTAAAAACCTGTATGTAGTGATGGAAAACTCATTAAAGCCTAAATTTCTATAATAAAAAAAGCATAATATGCTAATTTGACTGGACAGCCAGAAGTCCTTCTGGATGACCTTCCAGACGAAGCTGGGGCTGTGAGGGCCAAGGCAAGCCACTGCAGCTGTGAGGGCCAAGCCCCTTGCACGAATTTCATGCATTGGGCCTCTAGTTTTAAAATAACCTTTTTGTTTTAGAATAATTTTAGAGTTCCAGCAAAGTTTCAAATATGGAGAGTTACTACGTACCCTTTACTCATACAGCTAAAAGTATTTTTTGATTGGTTTAGGTAGAAATAAGTTATTTTAAAAATCATTTGTTTCCAACTTGTTTTACAGTATATTTGTTCATATCAGCAATTTTCACCCTTTTCATCTCATGACACACACAAATTACTAAAATTCTGCAGCACACCAAAATATATTTCTTGACGATCTGATAAAAAAAAAAAAAAAAAGATACTTTTGATTCAGTCACACCAGACAGATGTTGTGGTGTCTGTTATCATTTTTTGACAACCGAAGGAAAAAGAGGTCAGTGCCTCTGACTAGTCAGGTGTTGCATGTTTTAAAAATTCTTGAGGCACACCAGTTGAAAATCTCTGGTTTACAATATAAGAGATTACATGAGAAGGTAGAGCATCACCTTATTCAACCTTAGCTGTGAACATGTACATAAAATAATTCTAATTTATTGTCCCTCTGTATATGTCCACAAATGTCTGTGGAAGTGTTATAAGTACTCTTGTAAGGTTACAGATAAATTTTATTGGGTAGGTGAGTTCACACTTACAGAATCTGTGAATAATGTGAATTGAATGGATACACTTACATTTATTGTACCTACCTTTGAAGATCCATTTGAATACATCTGTATCATGTTCTCTGCACCTTGTTTTACTTTAAGCTCTATATCCAATTGCTTTTTTAAGGCCATCAATCTATTATTGCTAGTAGAACAACGAGGGTCACTACTGGGAGTGTCTGGAGTCCTTGGGCAATCTGTAAATTAAATAGTATGTTAAAATTACTAGGACTAATTACTGCTTAAAATGGGAAGTTAACACTTTCAAAGAATAAAGAATTATGGGGTTTAAGATGAGTTTGAAGTTATCTAAATGGAATTTTCTTATGCTTCCAGATAATATAAAAATTCAAGCCAAGAAAATATTTAAGTAGAGTTGCAGGACCATTTGCCAGGATACTGTAGTAGTGATTTTGTTGAAACTGAAGTTGAATTAGGTCACTGCCCAAAGTTTTTCCAACACTATTATTTTTAAATTGAAACAATTTAACTAGTCTATTAAACAATTAAACTAAATTCCCTACTCACTACCTAATAGTTTGAGAATACAGATTATTAAAACATTATACAAATTCCACTGAAGTAATTCTTTGAAAATAGAATTAAGGTATTTCAAATATAATGCTAGCATTGATTAGTAATAACCAAAGTACACACATAAAAAGCCTTCACATTTTGTTTTCTACTATGAGGATGTTCAATAGAATGGAAAAATTTTCAAGGATAATAACTGATTCATATCACATTGATGGTAGCAGGGTATAGGAAGACCAAAAATTCAAGGTCATGGCTTCTCATAAAGAATACTGTGGTTCTACTTAAAACACACACACACACACACACACACACACACACACACACACACACACACACTTTAAGTAGAACACTAATTATTCTGGGTTAACCATTATTGCTGAAACAGTTCTAATAGTTTTACCATGTCACTAAAATTCTTCACATTGAAGTTATCTTGTGTTTTAACCCGACTAGGTCCCTTGTTTATTAAAAGGAAGAGGGAAAAAGGGGGGGGGGGGGGAGCTAGAAGACTAAAGACCAGGATACCAGACCTGGTTTAGTTACAAGTAACTTGGTAATCACTGGAAAACTGCATAATCTTCAAGTTACTTAACCTTTGTTCTTCAGGGTTTCTTTCTCTCCTCTGCAATAAAAGATGATGTGACTTACTGATTTTAATGAATACTAGTACATTTCATTTTATACTCTTTTAAAAATTTTACTAGTTCAGAAACATTTAAACATAATTTGTTCATTAACTTAAAAAAATACAGGTGCTATGCTAGGTATTGGTGTAATATAGTACTATTTCATCATTAATATACTAATTTACAAGTTGTTAAATCCTGATCTAAGTGCGTTATAGGCACATTAATCCTCATAAACAGCCCTAAAAGGAACATTACACCTATATTACAGAAAAGAAAACCAGGGCCTTTAAGAGGTTAAAAACCTTGCTCTAGGTTAAACAGCTACTAAGTCAATCTTAATAATTGCTGTGCCTCGCTGCTTTTGGTACTTAAAAACCTTGTAAACAACTATACTAGCCTGTGTATATGTGCGCAAACTTACACATATGACAGTATAATTATACACATACAACAATATGTATGTGTATATATGCATATTAATACTTAAAATAAGCATTAATTCACATTTTACATGTCAGAAAACAGGCAAAGTCACAATTATTAGTTGAAATTAATCAAGAAAGGTTTCTATTGTAACTGAATTTTCCAAATTACAAATGAGTCACTTCAAAGGTTGATTTTCTACATGACAATTCTTATAGAAAACTGATATATAAGGTAGGTAATATTTCAGAAAGGCTCACAAAGGAACTATGTAACATATTGTTATAGATAGAATTTTTGTGTCCCCCCAAAAGTCACATGTTGGAGCTGAAATGTGATGGTAATTTGGAGGTGAGTCTTTTGGCAATTAGGTATTGAAGGTAGTCTCTCTCTGTCATGTCAGGATACAGTGAGAAGACTACATATACTAAGCAGGAAGAGGACCTTCACCAGAATTCTGACCATGCTAGCTAGCACCTTGATCTGGAAGTTCCCAGACTCCAGAACTTTTAGAAACAAATTTATGTTTTTTTAACCCACCCAGTCTATAGTATTTTGTTAAAGCAGCCTGAATTAGACACACACACACACACACACACACACACACACACACACACACACACACACACACACATATATATATACACACACATATATATACGTGTGTGTGTGTGTATTGCTATAGTTGTTAGGAATGCCTAGGTTTGAATCTCAATTGATGCTCAGATTCAGTACAAACCATGTAATATGGGCTAAGTTACTTAACAAACAACACTGTGCCTCATTTTCTTCATCTGTTAAATAGTGAAAAATCATCAATCTCACAGGATTACTGTGATTAAGTTATATGTAAAGAGCTTAAAAAAGAGCATAGTGCATAGTAAATATTCAATAAACATTAATTCGTAGTCACTGTAGGAAGTGTAAGCATGTCTCTGTTGAGTCCATAAATTGCACATCATAGCAATGACTAAAAAGTTAAGTGTATTCAGACCTGTGAACAGGTTTTCTGTTGTTTTTTTTTTTTTGGTTTGTTTGTTTTTTACATAAATGTTATAGAAATCAAAACCACACAAAATCTGGTATATAATTTATAATAAGTACATTTTTTCTAAACATTTTTATTGATATCAGAGAGGGGTGGGGGCAAGAACCATTAATGATTAAAGAGAATCACTGACCCAAACCCTCTTGCACTCCCCCCTACTGGGAATCGAGCCTGTAGCCCTGGCATGTGCCCTGAATTGAACTGTGATCCTGGTTTATAGACCGATTCTCAACAACTGAGCCACGCAGGCCAAACAATAAGCACATTTTTTAAAAAATGTGTTTTTATTGATTTTATAGAGGAAGGGAGAGGGAGAGAGAGAGAGAAACATGAATGATGAGAGAGAATCATTGATAGGCCGCCTCCTGCACACTCCACACTGGGGATCGAGCCCGCAACCTGGGCATGTGCCCTTGATCAGAATCGAACCAAGGACCCTTCAGTCTGCAGGCCGACACTCCATCCACTGAGCCATATCAGCTAGGGCAATAAGCACATTTTTAAAAAGAACTGGCATGCATTCAGAGTAGAAGGCCCTCAGTTGAAAACAGTATGGCTATGTGTTGTTGGGTAGATAATGGTATTTAGCATAGGATGAGAAAGAGAAATTGTTGCCTAATCATTTAAATATTTGTCTATAAAAGTAGCTGTCCATTTACTATTTCTCCATAGGGCAGAGAATTAGACCCAATGGGTAAAACCAGCGAGGACAAAATTTTATCAGAGGATAAAGAGAAAACCCTTACATTTTGAGTTATCTAACAATGAGACGGTTTGCTTTACTATTAATAAAATTCCTTGATTCTGGAAGCATTTACAAAGCTACATTGCGATCTATTAAAGATGCTAAATAAGAAATTCTTGCACATTAAAGCAGGTTGTACTAAGACATTAAATACCTACTGATTCTAATGGTCTGGGAATTTGTAGGTATTAAAATATCTATCACTTTTCATGAAAAAGTATGTCCTAAGAATTACAAAAACATAAGAAATACAATTAATGGTAATGGTTCTTAAGGTCAAAATATCTTGGTTGGAATCCTCTGGTTGCTACTTATTGGTATGGTCTTGATCATACACTTAACATTTCTGTGTTGTCATTTTTTCAGCCACAATTGGGGGCTATTGTGAAGATAAAGCTGGTACAGTCTTAGACCAATGTTTAGGGCTCAATCAAATTACATGTCAGGGCTCAGTTAAGTAGCTGTATTTCTGCTCATTTAATCTTCAAAGGAGCTCAGAAAGGTTTGTAACATAACCTCATTCTACAAATAAAAGAAACACACCCAGAAGCTCAGAGAGGTTAAGTAATTTGCAAAGGTCACAAAAGTGTGTGTGCTGAGGCATAAATTTAACCTTCGCTATATCTTGTTTTATAAAGCCCACTTTTTACTCATTTAGAAATTAGAGAACTTTGCTGTTTTCCTCAGATTTCACCCATTTTCCCATTTAACCTCCTACTTTTCTTCTCTCCAGTTTTCTTTCTTATAGATATGTTAAGTTACAACAAACAAAATATATGCTTGCCAGCATATTTGTTTAATACTTTTTTCATAGTGAAACATTTCCAAACAGGGGTAACTAGAACTACCAATTAATGTCCTCTTCATTCAAAAAAAGAAATTTAAAAGAATTCTATAAGATGAAATTATTTTTCCACTCTAAGAACTGCCTTTAAATTACAAGAGCAAATGTTAAATTGACTCTCTCTCTTTTTTTCTTTTTGGTTAATCCTTACCCGAGGGATATTTTTCCATTGATTTTTAGGGAGACTGGAAGAGACAGACAGGGAGAAACATTGATGTGAGAGAAACACATCAATTGATTGCCTCCTGGACCAGGGCCTAAGCTGGGGAGAAGCCTGCATCCAAGGTACGAGCCCTTGACTGGAATTGACCGGGACCCTCTGGTCTGCAGGCTGATGCTTTATCCACTGAGCCAAACGGGCTAGGGCTAAATTGACTCTTAAGTGCATAGTTTGCCACTTAAAACTATACCTCATGATAAGACTGATAAATTTCCATCTACTGCTATAATTACCAAACCAGCTTTTGGGTAGGATGGGAAGGGGGGTATATCACAATAATTATTCATACTTTTAAGTTTCTAAATATTATCATACAATTTAAAAATGTATGTTATATACCAATACAATAAAAAGGCTTTCATATAATATTTATATACTAGATTAAATAGGGTCCAAATTAAGTTTCACCTTCATAGCTAGGCATTAAAGGCCTTATACTGACTAGGTCTAAGTTAACTGTCCTTTACTAATTTCCTGTCAAAGTCTACGCTCAGTTAAAAAATAACTTATATCTCTTTATCTCTGAAAAAGCAATGTACTTGACTTCCTCCATATTATTTTCAACTCATCTTAGACATTATTTTCTTCAGGAAACCTCTACTCATCCCCAGTCTGATCAGGTGTCCTTTCTAATAGGTCTTCAAAGTACATTTTCATCCCTCCATGGAACTATGTATAATATAGTATTATAATGATTTATTTTCAGGGTTGTTTTCCATATGGAGTGCTAGGACTTATTCATAACTATTGTAATGGATGAGTTTAATATATTATACCAGAGGCGCGGTGCATGGATTTGTGCACATTGAAAGGAAATTAATTAGAAGATGGCCGGTGGGGCGGAACTGTGCAAGATGGGCTGGACACGCCCTGGAGCCAACCTCTTGCAGTCCCTCCCTGGCCGCTGCACCTGGGGCGGTGCCAGGGCTCAAAGGGTGTCTGTGGAGTGAGCGGGGTCCCTCCGGCAGGTGGGGTCCCTTGGCCTGGCCTGCAGGGATCGGGCCAAAATCGGCAGTCCAACATCCCCTGAGGGGACCCGGAGTGCAAGAGGGCACTCTGCAAAGTTGCTGTCATTCGGCAGCTCTTGCGTTGAGTGTCTGCCCCCTGGTAGTCAGTGTGTGTCATACCTACCGGCCGGTCGCTTAGCTTTTATATACATACATGACAGAAAAATAGCAGATTAATTCTGAAAAACAAGTCCATTTAAAGATGGGGTGAAGAATGCCCTGGCCAATGTGACTCAGTTGATTGGAGTGTTGTCCTGTGCACTAAAAGGTGATGGGTGCAATTCCCAGTCAGGGCACATACCCAGGTTGTGGGTCTAATTCCTGGTTGGGGTGAGTGCGGGAGGCAACTGATGAATATTTCTCTCTCACATTGATGTCTCTCCTATCCCCTTCCCTAAAAAATGGGGAGGAGACAGGAAATGAGGGGTTAAGAGACACAAAGGGCAAAAAGAAAAACAAATATATCTTATTATGGTTCAGAAGAAAAGGAGAAAAATGATGATTCAAAGACAAGTATGTAATGAGATAATGGCTACAAATTTTCCAAAGCATATAAAAGAAACCAATACATAGATTCAAGATATCCAATCAACTCCAAGCAGAAATAACAATCTCTAAATTAATGTTGGTTCAACTTACAATTTTTTGGCTTTATGATGGAGGGAAAGCAATATGTACTTAGCCGAAACTGAACTTTAAATTTTGATCTTTTCCTGAGCTAATGATAGGTGGTATGATACTCTCATGATTCTGGGAATCATCGGTAAGACACATCTCCCAGTCATCCATGTTATTATGAGTGTAAACAACTGATATTCTACACTGTATTCATTGTGTTAGATGATTTTATCCAAGTGTGGGCTAATATGTTTGAGGCTAAGTTATGATGTTTGGTAAGTTAAGTGTATTAAATGCATTTTTTACTTAGGATATTTCCAACTTAATGATGGGCTTATTGGGATCTCACCCATCTATATAATGTGTGTGTGTGTGTGTGTGTTTGGGGAGGGGGAATTCCCACCTAGACACATCATGGTAAAACTTCAAAATAATCAAAGAGAAAATCTTAAGAGCAGCCAGAGAAAAGGTGCCTTTAAAGGTGCTATCAGAGAGAAAGCAGACTTTTTAAAACAATGAAAGCTAAAAGAAGGTGTAAGGATAGTTTATGTGAAAGGATATATCTATCAAGCTTATATTGTAAACTCAGTGAAAATACCTTTAAGAATGAGGACAAAATAACACTATCAAACAAAGATGGAAAGAATATCACAAACATAAGCTCTTAAAAAGAAATACTAAGGGATGTATTTTAGGAAGAAGAAAAGTGATACAAACTGATAAATCAAGAGAAATGAATGAGGAAAAAAGAAAATGGTTTATATATGACTTTAAAAGACCACTGTATAAATTTTTAAAATGTCATGTAGAGATCTTTTAAAAACATAGAATCAAGCCCAGCTGGTGTGACTCAGTGGTTGAGTGTCGGCCCATGAACCTGGAGGTTATGGTTTGATTCCCAGTCAGGGCACATGCTCAGATTGCAGGCTCAATCCCCAGTGGGGGGTAGAGGGGAATGCAGGAAGTAGCTGATCAATGTTTCTCTCTCATCAATGTTTCTATCTCTTTATTTCCCTCCCTTCCTCTCTCTAAAATCAATAAAAATATATTAAAAAACAAAGAATTAAAATTAAGGTAACCACAACATATAAGTCAGGATGTGTGGGTAGATGGAGACATTCTAAGGCCGCAGAAATGTATAAAGACGAGTGAAAATAGCATTAACATTATGGCCTTTGATGAGTATGCATGTTGTACTGTGTAAATTAACCAAAATTTCTAGAATAATGGACTGTTTTTCAACAATACTATGAAAATGGCAAAAAAGGGGGGGGGAACCACAGAAGCACAAAATAAGATATTAAATATGAACCCAAATGTAATGGTAGTTATTTAAACACTAGTAGCCCATTGCATGATATCGCACGTAGTAGGCTGCCCGTCGCTTCCATGGGAGCCAGCAGGAACCACAGCGTGCCGCCAGGAGCTGTGCTGCTTCCACAGGAGCCATGTGCATTCCGTGGGAGGCGGAAGTGAACCGCCAGCACCTATGGGAGCTGGGACGGACCCATGCCAATTCCGCGGGAGGCAGGAGGGAGCTGCACTGCTTCCCTGGGAGGCGGGCTCGCCATCTCCTCTCTGGGCCTGTGCTCGGCCACAGAGGCTGCGGGCCGGCCCCTTGTCCCCCAGAGGCCCTGGCCACTCACCCTGCCCATTCTCAGCAGCCGCCCCCCAGTACTGGGGGATTCTGGCTGGGCTTAGGGGACTGGGATCTGCTATCTTGTGGCTATGGGCACTGCCATATTTGTGATGGAGTGACGGTTAACTTGCATATTACCCTTTTACTAGATAAGACAGTTGACTAAATGATCCAGATAAAAGATAACCATACACTTTGTAAAAACAAATAAAAAAATCAAATCCAATTATAGCCTATTTACAAGAGACATGTTTAAAACACAGTGATACAGAAAAGCTGAAAGTAAAATAACTTAAAAAATGTATTTCATGTAATCAATAAGCCCAACCCCAAAACTATATTAATAACAGACAAAAGATACTTCGAGGCACAAAAATTACTAGAGATAAAAAAGTCGTTTTATAAGATAAAAGATTCAATTCACCAGATATATCAACTTTATTTACTTTATTTTGTTTTTAGATATATCAATTTTAAATTTATTTTGTGGCCAGTAACATGGCGACAAAATAAAGCAAAAATTTGCAACATTAAAGAGAATATAGCAACTCCAGGAGGAGAATCCAAGATGGCGGCGTAGGTAAACACCTAAACTGCTGCCTCGCGCAACAATTTCAAAAATTCAACTAAAAGACAAAACGCCTATCACCCAGAACCACGGGAAAGCTGGCTGAGTGGAAGTTCTACAACTAGAAGGAAAGAGAAAAGAGCATCGAGACGTGCACGAGCGCTGAAAAGCTGAGGTACGGAGGCGCGTGATCTGGGCTGGCGGCGGGCATTGCTTTTTTCAACCCAAAGAGAGACAAGCCCCCGATTACTCTGAAATCCAGTTTCTGGGGAGACGCGGGGGACCCAAACTCCTACGGGGAGAAGCTGGACTGTCTGCCAGTGAGGGGGGCTTACTTGCAGAGCTGCGCGCAGGAATAATTGTTTACAGCACTGGGGCACGGGACTCCGGGACGCCCTTGGGGACACAGAGCCGGCTAACTAGCAGCCATTGCTGTTTGCCACGCCCTAACCTAGTGACGCCCTGAGGCCCCGCCCTGCACAACCTACAAACCCACCCAAGCTCCAAGCAGCAGCGTTAGCAGAAGAAAGCCCCGCCCTATCGCAGCTTAACCTAGCAAACTTGCAGCCTGGGTCAGACAGCTCCAAAACCTCCAAACCCCAAGCAAAGAGGAGAAAACTGTAGCTCTCACTGTAGCTCCTGCTGGATGGCCTCAGACAGTAGCTGACCTGCACCCCATTGGAGATCCAGAAGCCAGTGTACCTAGTGGTCAGAGTGAGACACCAGATTTTAACTCCTCACATCCATAAGTGACACATTCAAAGGCAGACTCAGTGAGCACCAAAGCCCCACTGAAACAAGTCCTGCCCCATAAGTGTGTCTTCAGTGCAGCAGTTCTTCCATTATAGACACAGTGAGTGCTCACAGCTAATTGGCCTGGAGGTCAATTCCTCCCAGTATACCAACAGCAATTAAGGCTTTAACTGCACCAAGTCTTTACACTCAGCCCACAAAGGGGTGTACCAAGAGTGTCCACATCAGGTGATTGGGGAGGCTGAGCTACTGCCCCCTATAGGTCACCTACCACACAAAGCTACTCCATCAACACAGGGAAGCAGCCAAAATGAGGAGACAAAGAAACATGTCACGAATGAAAGAAACGGAGGAAAGCAAACTACTGGATGACATAGAGTTCAGAACCACATTTATAAGGTTACTCAAGAATCTTCTTAAAACCGCTGAGAAACTTGATGAGACCTTCAAGGAGCTTAATGAGAATGCCAAAAAAATGGAAAAGGATCAGTCAGAAATGAAGCATACACTGTCTGAAATAAAGAATATACAGAAACTCAACTGTAGATCAACGTACCCCAAGAATCAAACCAAAGATCTGAAATATGTGGAAACAAAAAACATCCAACCAGAAAAACAAAAAGAAAAAAGAATCCAAAAATATGAAGATAGTGTAAGGAGCCTCTGGGACAACTTTAAGCGAACCAACATCCGAATTTTTGGGGTGCCAGAAGAAGGGAGAGAGCAAAATATTGAAAACCTATTAGAAGAAATAATGACAGAAAACTTTCCCTGCCTGGTGAAAGAAATAGATGTACAAGTCCAGGAAGCGCACAGAACCCCATACAAGAGGAATCCAAAGAGGACCACACCAAGACACATCATAATTAAAATGCCAAGGGCAAAAGACAAAGAGAGAATATTAAAAGCAGCAAGAGAAAAACAGTTAATTACCTACAAGGGAGTACCCATACGACTGTCAGCTGATTTCTCAACAGAAACTATGCAGGCCAGAAGGGAGTGGCAAGAAATATTCAAAGTGATGAACAGCAAGAACCTACAGCCAAGATTACTCTACCCAGCAAAGCTATCATTCAGAGTTGAAGGTCAGATAAAGAGCTTCACAGACAAGAAAAAGCTAAAGGAGTTCATCACCACCAAACCAGGATTACATGAAATGCTGAAGGGTATTCTTTAAGGAGAGGAAGAAGAAGAAAAAGGTAAAGATAAAAATTATGAACAACAAAATGACATCAAATACATACCTACCAACAAATGAATCTAAAAATCAAGTGAATAAAAAATCTGAAGAACAGAATGGACTGGTGAATATAATAGAATCAGGGACACAGAAAGGGAGTGAACTGACGATTCTCAGGGGAAGCAGGTGTGAGGGGTGCGGGAAGAGATTGGACAAAAATCTTACTCCTATGGATGAAGACAATGGCGGGGGTAAGGGCATGGGGTGGGGTGGGGAATCAGGTGGAGGGGAGCTATGGGGGAAAAAATAGAGGAACACCTGTAATAATCTGAACAATAAAGATTTATTTTAAAAAAAATAAAAAATAAAAAAAATAAATAAATAAAAAACAAAAAAAGAATATAGCAACTCCAATTCCACTAAACATTAATTCAATGTTTTTCATAATAGAACAAGCAGATAAAAATTAAATGCTTAACCTATAAACATCCCTATCTAATAAAGAGGGAATATGCTAATTGACTGCCCCGCCCTCAAAGATGGCGACGCCCACAGCCACAAGATGGCGGTGCCCAGTGCCCTCAGCCCCGCCGGGGTGGCAGATGCGTGGCAAGGCCACTCTGCGCCTGCCCCCAGTCTCCTCAGCCCCCCAGCTGCCCAGGGCCAGCCCAAGGCACAGGCAAGCCTCGGATGGCAGCTGCCCAGCCAACACCTGAGGCTAAGGCAAGCCTCAGATGTCAACTGCCCAGCGCCTAGGGCTGCCTGAGGCTCAGGTAACCAGGGCCAACCGAGGCTTGCGCTGCCGGCAGTGGCAGCAGCAGAGCTGTGATGGGGCGTCACCTTTCCCTGATCGCCATGTCACCTCCTGACCCTGAGGGCTCTCAGACTGTGAGAGGGGGCAGGCCGGGCTGAGGGACCCCCCTCCAGTGCATGAATTTTCATGCACCGGGCCTCTAGTATAAAGAATAATAGCCAACCAGTGAAGAATATATATTATTTTTAAGCACACACAGAACATTTAAACAATCATTATATATGACCATAAAATAAATCTCAGAAAATTTCAAGGGATCACAATATAATTAATCAAGCAATCAATAAATAAAACTAGGAAAATCCTCATATGTTTAATGACCCAGAAATACACTTTTAAGTATCCTGTAGAATAACAAAGACATATGAAAATGAGAAAATATTTCAAACTAAATAACTAAAATTTTAGGTGATATCATCATCACAGCATAAGGTGTTCCCCTTTTTTGCCCCACTTTTTAAAACAATGAATTAAATATCCATCCCTGGACAAAATTGCCTTTGTGTGATTTGAGTATTTAGCACCACAGGACAAGGGACATGGGAGGAGTCTTGCCCAACTTAGCTCTGGTAATTGATAGACCTCAGTAACTCAGGATCAATCAAAGACATAAAAATAAGACCTGATACCATCATCCCTGGAAGCAAATTTAGGGAAGAATCCATCAACATTGGTCTCAGCAATGATTTTTTGGATGACACCTAAAGCAAAATAACCCCAATCTATATCAAACTTTAAGGCTTCTTCACAGCAAAAAACAAGCAACAAAATTATAAAGCAACAGCATATAGGCCTGGCTGGTGTGGCTCAGTGGTTGACAATTGACGGTTCAATTCCTGGTTGGGGAACATACCAGGTTGCAAGCTCAATCCCCAGTGGAGGTTGTGCAGGAGGCAGCCAGTCAATGATTCTCTCTCATCACTGATGTTTCTATCTCTCTCTCACTCTCCCTTCATCTCTGAAATCAATAAAAATATTTTTAAAAAAAATACAAATGATCTAACTGGCTATCATCAAAAGATAGCAACTATTTTGAGACCATACAAATAAGGGAACCCTTTTATACCATTCATGAAAATGTATATTGGTGTGGCCACTATGGAAAACAGTATGGAGGTTTCTAAACAAATTAAAAGTAGAACTACCATATGATGCAGCAGTTCCACTTTATATATATCTAAGGGATATAAAAACAGATGTCAAAGAGATATAGGCACTCTCATGTTTATTGTGGCATTACTCACAATAAGCAAGCTATGAAAACTACTTAAGTGTTCCTCAATAGGTAAAAATAAAGAAGATGTGGTATGTACGTGTGTACGTGAACAATGAGAAAGAAAACTGCCATTTACAACAACATGGTTAGAGCTTGAGGGCATTATACTAAGTGAGATAAGTCAGACAGAGAAAAACATATGCTATGATATCTCTTATATGTGTACTCTAAAAAGGCCAAGATCTTGTAAAAACAGAGAGTAGAAAGGTGGTTATCAGAGGCTAAAGAGTAGGGTAGTTGGGAAATGCTGTTTAAGCATACAAATTAGAAACTAGTAGATAAATAAGTCCTGAAGAGCTAATGCAAAGCATAATGATGATAGGCAACAATACTGTAAATTTCAAAGTCACTAAGAGACTAGACCTTAATTGTTCCTATGCCCAACAAGAAGTGATAATTATGTGACATGATAGAGGTGTTGGTTAATGCTATAGTGATAATCATATTGCAATATATAAATGTATACATGTTGTACACCTTAAACTTACATAACACTATTTATTAATTATATTTTCTATAAAAATAGTTATTTAAAAATTTTACATATCAAAACTTTTGTGATGCAACTAAAGCAATACTTAAAGGATAGTCATAAACTTTGAATGAATGTATTAGAAAAGATGATAAATCTAAAATGCTAAGCATCTGTCCTGGCTGGTTTTGCTCTGTGGTAGAGTGAAGTGTCACGGGTTCAATTCCCAGTCATGGGCACATACCACATTGCAGGCCGGATCCCAGGAACTGGTCAGGGCTAGTGCGGAAGGCAACCAATCAATGTGTCTCACATCAATGTTTCTCTCGCTTCCTACCTACCTTCTCCCTCCCCTCCACTCTCTCTAAAAAAGAAAATCAATGGAAAAAAACATCCTCAGTGAGAATTAAAAAAAAAAAAAAAAGTGCTAAGCATCTATCTTGTTGAGATTAAAAAACAACAACTGGCAGCCTTTAAAAAAAGTAGCCAACTAATTCCAAAGAATGAGAGAAAAAAAGTAATAAATGGGCAGAGATTAACAAAATAGGACAAACAAAAAAAAATCAGTAGTCAAAAAACTTCTTTTTTGGTAAAGGGAATTGCATACAAAATATGGCAAGAAAAGTGATCAAGAGAGAAAAATGAAGAACATACCTATATTAGTAATGAAAGAGGAAATGTTACTACCGGTATACAAAGATACGTTATGTCAATAAATTTGAAAACTATGTAAAATAGAGAACATCATAGGAAACTATAAGTTCATCAAAAATAATTAAAGATTATAATCCTATGTAATAAAAGAGAAACATGCAAATTGACCGTACCTGCGCCACGCCCACCAGCCAATCAGGAGTGAGTATGCAAATTAACCCAACCAAGATGGCGGCAACCACAGAGCTGGAGAGAACAGGAGGCTTGGGTTGCCCCCCCGCGATGGAGGAAGCCAAGCTTCCGGCCCGCCATGGCCAGCCCTGACCTCCACTCAAGGCTACAAAGTTTCAATTATAGAAGATAAATAAATCCCAGATACCTGCTTCCAGCTGGCCCTGGCCTCCACTCAAGGAGGCGCTGAAAAAAAAGGAGGGGCTGGGAGCTTGGGTTGCCAGGGATTGTGAACAGCCTGCAAACAGCCATCAGCCCCTCACCCAGGCTGGCCAGGCACCCCAGCGGGGACCCCCACTCTGAAGGGGGTGTTGCCAGCCTGAAAACGGCCCTCAGCCCCTCACCCAGGCTGGCCAGGCACCCCAAAGGGACACCAACCCTGATCCGGGACACCCTTCAGGGCAAACCAGCCGGCCCCCACCCGTGCACCAGGCCTCTATCTATACTAATAAAAGGGTAATACGCTAATTAGACTGGGAGGCCTTCCAGGAGACCTTCCGGATGTTCTTATGGACAAAGCCATGGCAATGGGGCTGAGGTAGAGGTGGTTAGAGGCCAAGAGGGACGGCAGTTATGGGTGATCAGGCCAGGATGGGATGACAGTTGTGGGTGATGAGGCTGGTGGGGGGCGGGGCCGTTGGGGGTAAGCAGAACAGCAGGGGGGCCAGTTAGGGGCGAGCAGGCCGTCAGTGGGGGCAGTTTGGAGTGAGCAAGCCAGCGGGGGGGCAGTTTGGAGTGAGCAGGCCAGTAGGGGGTCAGTTGGGGGTGAGCAGGAGAGTGGGGAGGGGAGGTGGGGGCGAGCAGACCAGCGGGGGGGGGGGCAGTTGGGCGTGAGCACACTGGTACGGGGGGGCAGTTGGGGGTGATCAGGCTGGCGGGGGGGGCATTTGGAGGCGAGCAGGCCAGCGGCGGGGGGCAGTTGGGGGCGAGCAGACTGGCAGGCAGAGTGGTTAGGGGCAATCAGGCAGGCAGGTGAGCAGTTAGAAGCCAGCAGCCCAGATTGCGCGAGGGATGTCCGACTGCCAGTTTAGGCCCGATCCCTGTAAACCGGCAGTAGGACATCCTTCGAGGGGTTCCAGATTAAAGAGGGTGCAGGCTGGGCTGAGGAACAACCCTCTCCCCCGTTCCGTGCACAAATTTCGTGCACAAGGCCACTAGTTACCAATAAAATTCAAAGTGCTACAAAACTCCTTAAATATATTACAGAGTTGTAGAAGAATGTAAATAATAGTATTTGCAAACTTTTAAGTGCCTGACACTATAAGCTAACTTAAAATGTCATGCTCAATGTCTTTCTGAAGCAGGTTAAGCAGGGGAAAAAACAAGATTTCTCAGTCTCACTTGCAGTTGGGGGCTAAGGGCAAGGCAGTGATGTGACCCAATCCCATGACAGATATAACTAGACATCTGTAGCTTTATGCTTCTGAGAATGCGTTTGCTTTTCTGATTTTGAAAAGAGACTTGCTAGTTCCTCATCCTGGTGCAATAAAATTTGGGTTCTGAGAACTCTACAAAGTGGGCAGTCAGACCAGGGAAAATCTGAGTGAAGACAGGAATCTCAAACAGTGCCATCTATAATAAAAGCTAAATTACTTCTTGACTTATCTTTGGCTTGGGATGCCTGGGGGGAGAAATAATTGTATTCTTTTAAAATTCCTACTGTTCTCATAGTTTAGAGGCAGGAAATCATATTATCTTAAGTTAAAATTTTCTGTTAACTGGATTCAGGTTGGTAATGCTTCCAGGCATTTTACAGAAATGCACATCCTCTTTGAAAGAAGACACTTTAAATAGACCTAAAATAACTCCCCCAGAGAAAGTTCCAGTGAAAATATACACACAGTAGAAATCACAAAGCTCAGATAAGAAAAAAAAAAAAAAATCACCACAAGTAAGAAAAACCTATAGTAATATGACAAGGATTTTACTTATTGTCAATATCATATACAGACAGTGAAAGAAAGTGTTTTAATATGAAAACTAAATATAAGGAGTATCAAAGAATGTTTGGGACAAGACACTATCAAAAATTACCAAGATTAAATAATAGACCTTCCAGTATTAAAATATACACATGGTACCCCAAAAATATATATACACTTTGAATAATTATATATTTCAATGGTCTAAATCTGAAGAGAAAGAAACATCAACTGAGCTATCAGCTATAAAAGTGTATATACATTTTTTGGGACACACTATATATTAAAAATACAATATATATATGATCAAAAGCAAACTGGACACAGGTAAAAGGAGTATTAGAGAAATGGAGACAGACTTGGAGAAATAAACATGCATCCAATTGGAGTTCCAAAAATGAAAGAATAGAGGGAATACAGAAAGTGCAATACTTAAAACAAAAAAACAAAGGAGCTCAGAATTTCCCGTAATTAATGAAATACACAAATCTCAGATTCAGGAAACATAACAAATCCTAAGCAGATCTAATGAAAGAAAATATAAACAATTATTCTCAAAGACCAGAACACTGAAGACAGAATATCTTAAAGAAACTAGGGAGAAAAGACATTATCTACATGGCTTCAACCATTAGATTACAGCTGCCTCCTCCTCAATAACAGTGGAAGACTGAAATAACAGTTTCCAAGTGCTGAGAGAAAAGAACCTAGAATTGTATATGAGGAAAAATATCTTTCTACAGTCTATACCTTTAGAAAGAAAAAGAAACAAAATTCTAAAAGGTCTGCGAAGTATGAAGAAATGGACAAAGAAAATGATAAATATGTAAGCAATTGTAAAGTAACAATGACTATATAAGACAATATAATTAGATCTAATTTGTGAAACTGAAGATAAAGTAGTAGAACTAGAATATAAACACCAATGGCATATAAATCAAGTGGAATTAAGTAGATTCGAATTAACCACATCATATTTTCTGGTACTTCCAAAGTGGTATTTCAAGCCAACATGGGTTTTCTGGACTTCATCTGGTAATTTATAACCTTATGGATATTACTTGAATGTCCTATTGGCTTTTCTTCAAACCGTATTTAAAAATGAACTCTTCTTTCCTGGAACACTACTTCTACTAGTAAATCTTTCTGCTTGTTTTCTGTCCTGTTAATGGCATAACTCTAGTAATCCTATCTAATAAATTGACTGTACCCATGCAACACCCCAAGCCACACCCACCAGCTAATCAGGAGTGAGTATGCAAATTAACCCAACCAAGATGGCTGCAGCCACAGATTTGCAGCAAGCAGGAGGGTTGGGTTTCCTTGGCAATGAAGGAAGCCAAGCTTCCCTGGCGCTCTGGCCCGCCCATGCCTACACTCAAGACTACAAACTTTCAATTATAGAAGATAAAAAACCCCATCAAAAATGGCTGCGGCCACAGAGTGAGCAGGAGGCTTGTCTCCGCTCAAGGCTACCAAGTTTCAATTATACAAGATAAATAAATCCCAGATACCAGGGCCTCTGCTTGGGTCGCTGGGGGGTGTGGCCGGCCTGCAAACCACCACAGGCCCCTCACCCAGGCTGCCCCACGCCCCAAGGGAACCCCCACCCTGATCCGGGACACCCTTCAGGATAAACCAGTTGCCCCCACCTGTGCACCAGGCCTCTATCCTATCTAATAAAAGAGTAATAAATAAATAGACTATCACTCCCACACACAAGATGGCTGCCCCCATGTGGTCAAAGATGGCTGCCCCCAAGTGGACACAAGATGGCTGCCACAAGATGGCCAGCAGGGGAGGGCAGTTGGGAGGGACCAGGTCTGCAAGGGAAGGCAGTTGGGGGCGATCAAGCCTGCAGGGGAGGGCAGTTAGGGGTGACCAGGCCAGCAGAGGAGGGAAGTTGGGGGCGACCAGGCCTGCAGGGAAGGGCAGTTGGGGGGACCCAGGCCTGCAGGGGAGAGCAGTTAGGGGAGACCAGGCCTGCAGGGAAGGGCAGTTGGGGGCGACCAGGCCTGCAGGGAAGGGCAGTTGGGGGGACCCAGGCCTGCAGGGGAGGGCAGTTAGGGGTGACCTGGCCTGCAGGGGAGGACAGTTGGGGGAGACCAGGCCTGCAGGGGAGCAGTTAGGCATCAATGAGGCTGTCAGGGGAGAGGTTAGGGGGTGATAGGCTGGCAGGCAGAAGCGGTTAGCGGCAATTAGGAAGGCAAGCAGGCAAGCAGTTGGGAGTAAGCAGTCTTGGATTGTGAGAGGGATGTCCGACTGCCCGTTTAGGCCCGATCCAGGTAGGGCATAAACGGGCAGTTGGACATCTCTTGAGGGGTCCCAGATTGGAGAGGGTGCAGGCTGGGCTGAGGGACACACACCCCCATGCAAGAATTTCGTGCACTGGCTCTCTAGTCCATAAATAAAACCTGACTTTTACTATAGATGCCTCCCTTTCTTTCTACTTTTGCTCTCCAATGTAAGTCCATATGTCAAATACCAAACCTTTAGATTCTATCTCTGACAGGTCTCAAATAAGAAAAATAAGGCCTGAAGGGGTTGAAAGTGGTATATAACCACATAACTATGTAATGCTTCAGCTGGGATGAGATCTCAGATCATATAATCTTTAGTCTTTATTATATAGCCAACTGACTCCCAATGCTCAATATTCATAAAGCGATCCTGCTTCTGCATTGAAGCTATTTACTGAGTAAAAAAAAAAAAAAAAAAAGGAGAAAATATAGTTGAGGTAAACCTAGCCAAATCTAAACTAGTAAAAGCAGTAGCATGCTGAAGCACTAGCTAATCTATCTCCTTCACAAACTGTCATCTGTAAGTCTCTTAGTTACTGTTCACTGGTCAACATTTTGGTTTTTGCTTGATACTTATAAACTGATATTTTAAAAATAAACTTCTCCAGAATCTTGCCATGTGTTACAGTTATATTAACAGTTTATATTTCCCCTAAAATCTAACGTTCTTGTTTAACCAGATATGCTTACCTTATAAAGACATCTGGAACCTGCTCAGATTATAATGAATGCTCACTTATTATTAAGGGATGATTAACCAGCTATTTTGAGTACTCAGGATAACCTTTGTCAGATGTCACCAAATGAAGTAATTTTGCTGAAATATTTTATGGCTGGTACAACCTCTGGTTTCGTTTTATTATTTTACCGAAAGTGCGCGGATAAAATTGTGGGTTGTAACATATTTTTTTGCTTAAGGTGAAATAAGCAAGCAAGGCATTAACAATTTTAGAACTGGCCTTGGCAGGGTATTTCAGTTGGTTATAGCATTGTCCCCATATGCCAAGGTTTCAGGTTTGATTCTCAGTCAGGGCACATACAGGAATCAACCAATGAATGTGCATAAATGAGTAGACAACAAAATGTGCATAAACGAGTAGAGACAACAAATCTATGTTTCTCTTCTCTCTAAAATCAAATAAAAAATTCAGAACTGCTTGTATCTATTATATTAAACTAGAGGCCCGGTGCACAGATCTGTGCACATTGAAAGGAAATTAATTAGAAAGTGGCTGGCGGGGCAGGATGGGCAAGAGGGGCTGGACATGCACTGAAGCCAACCTCCCATGGTTCCTCCCTGGCCGGCCACATCTGGGTGGTGCTGGGGCTTGAAGGATGTCTGCAGAGTGAGCAGGGTTCCTCTGGCAGGTGGGGTCCCTTGGCCTGGCCTGCGGGGACTGGGCCGAAACCAGCAATCCGACATGCCCTGAGGGGTCCCAGACTGTAAGAGGGCACTCTGCAAGGTTGTTGTCATTCGGCAGCTCCTGCGTTGAGCATCTGCCCCCTGCTGGTCAGTGTGCATCATATCTACCGGCCAGTCAGCTGATTGCTTAGCCTTTCATATATATAGATCTTAATGTTTGAAAACTGCACCTTACATCTCCTAGTAGAAAGACTTCATTTTGTACAAAACTCTGTACCCAGGGCATGCAGTTATTTCATAAATTGTCCTTAAGATGGTGCTACTTTATTTTTCCTCTTTCTTCCCTCTGATTACAATGATGTATATCGCTAATCATTATACACTTGTTAGACTGGTTAAAAATATATATTAATAATAGCAAGTGCTGGAGAGGCTGTGAAAAACTGGAACTCTCATATATGCTGGTGAGAATAAAAAATGCTATAACCACTCTGGAAAATGTTCTGACAGCTGTGTATAATGTTAAAAATACTCTAAGATATGACTTAGCAATCACACTTCTAAGTATTTACCAAAGTGAACTGAAAACATGTTCACACAAAAAACTATTCATGAGTAGTTATAGCAGCTGTGCTGAAAATTTCCAAAAACTGGAAAACAACCTTAATGTTCTTGGTGAATGAATAAACAAACTGCAGTACATCTATACAATGTACTACTACTATGTAATAAAAAAGAGTGAATTTTTCATAGGTGCAAAAACCTGGATAAATATCAAAAAACAAAAGGTTGAGCAAAAAAGTCAGTGTTGTCCTAACCAGTTTAGCTCAGTGGATAGAACGTCAGACTGAGGACTGAAGGGTCCCTGGTTCGATTCTGGTCAAGGGCACATGCCTGGGTTGCAGTCCCGATTCCCATTAGCGGGTATGCCGGAGGCAGCCGATCAACGATTCTCTTTTATCATGGATGTTTCTATCTCTCTCTATCGCCTCCTCTCTGAAATCAATACACACACACACACACACACACACACATATATACACACATATATGTATATATAGTATATATACTATATAAAAGAAAAAGTAAGTGTTACAAGGTTATGTACTTTATGATTCTATTTATATGACAATCTTGAAAAGCAAACTACAGTGACAGAGAACAGACCAGTGGTAGCCAGGAGATATGAAGTGCAGAGAGTGTGACTATAAAAGGATAGCACTATTGCTTTTCCTGATTGCAGTGGTGGTTAGAGGAACATATTACATATATTAAAATTCATGAAATGGTATTTAAAAAAAAAACACCACTTTTACTACGTATTAACTTTTTAAAAAGTATATCATCAACCCTGGCTGGTGTGGCTCAGTTGTTTGGAGCATTGTCCCATGCACCAAAAGGTGGTGGGTTCGATTCCTAGTCAGTGCACATACCCAACGTACAAGGGAGGCAAAAGATCTCTCTCCCTCCACCACTCTTCATCCCTCCTTTTCTCTCTCTAAAATCAACTTTTTAAAAAATTATGTAATCAAAGAATTCAAGTGTTAGAGATCTACAGATCATTTAATCTCATATTTTTAAAGATTTGATTCCCAGTTGCAGCACATACCTAGGTTGCAGGTTCAGTCCCAGGCACCTACAGGAGACAACCATTGAGGTTTTTTCTCTCTTTCTCTCTCACTCTCTCTCCCTTCTTCCCTCTCTAAAATCAATAAACATATCCTCAGGTGAGGATTTAAAATTGAAAAAAAAAAAAAAAAGTTCACAACTTAATAAGAAATATATTTACCCCAAAATGAGAATTTCAATCAGAAATACAAACTAGGTAGAAATTACATAACAAACCAGATCACAGATTCCACTTATATTTTAATGCATAGAAAATTCAACTATAATTTCCATACCACAGTTAAGTGCATAGGCCAATATTCTTATTTCCGTTCAATTAAGAAAGACTTCATGGAGGATTAAAAATGATGGCAGAGTAAGTGGATGCTGCAAGGACAGGCTCCCAGAAACAAACTGGAATTACAATTAAAATACAGAAAAACTTCCTGAATAATCAATAGAAGACTCACTGGAGAGAATCTTAATACACAAGGACCGAAAGTGGAGACCACATAGACTGGTAGGAGGAGCAGTGGTGCGAAAGGGCTGGCCGAATGCTCACAGATAGCAACTGAAGTCCCAGATAGATAGCTCAGCTGTGGGGAGGTTGCCACTGAGAATTCTAGGATCTAATCGCCAAGCTGGGCCCCCCAGCCGAGAGCACCAAAATTGAGAAGGCTACCCACATAACATCTGGCTAAGAAAAGCAGGGGGATTGCTGTCAACCAGAGAGAGTCAGCTGAAAATTCAGGCACTCTCTTATCTTAAAGGGCCAACGCATAAAATTCCCTGTGGAGCTAACCACCTTGTGCTCCTGCAGAGAGAGAGCAGAGTAGACTGGAGTTGTGTGAGCAGAAGCCAGGACTGGGGACTCAGGGGTTAGAGCTCAGAAGGCAGACACCCCTGGTTTTCTGTCTGACTCATTCTATCACACAGTGGAGGACATCTTTCCCACACAGACATTTGCCTTGCCTAGGTAAAGACAGTTGATCCACCCTATTGGAAAACACATTGCCCTGATGCCACTTAAGAGACTAAAAATAACAAATTAGCTTCCAGGCAGAAGCAATTGCTTCACCCTGTTGAAAAAAGCTCTCGCCATGCTTGAGGACAATTGCAAGTGGGGGTAATTCAAGTGGGAATCCTATAGTCTGTAGGCAGAGGCTTTGAGTCTTTGCCTGATATAATTAGTCAGAAACAGCTTTTGACACTGTCCTGCACTAGAGATTGAAAGGTGTAGACGATCTACCTAATAGTCAAAAACCCTAACAGGCAGCCAAAATGAGGAGACAAAAAACAATCCCCAAATGAAAGAACAAGAGAATTCTCCAGAAGAAGAAATTAATGAAGCACAGATAAGAAATTTATCTGAAACAGTTCAGAGTAATGATGGTAAAGATGCTCAACAGCATGAGAAAAGACATAGTAACTATGAAAACAGAAATAAAGAATGACATAGCACAAATAAAGAACATATTGGAAGGAATACACACCAGATTAGGGTAAGCTGAGGATCATATCAGTGGATTAAAAGACAGGGTTGAAAAAAATCACTCAATCAGAGAACCAAAAAGAAAAAAAAAACAACAATTAAAAAACAGGAGGACAGATTAAAGGAGCTGTGGGACAACGTGATAAGTAACAATTTTAGAATAGCAGATGTGCCAGAAGAGGCAGAAAAGGAGAAAGGATAGAGGACGTGTTTGAAGAAATAATGGCAGAAAACTTCTTAACTTGTTAAAGGAAAAAGTCACACAAGTTCAGGCAACACAGCGAGTCCAAAGCAAGAAGAACCCTAACAGGGCCATGCGCAGACACATAATAATTAAAATGCCAAAAATTAAAGACAAAGAGAGAATCTTAAAGGTAGCAAAAGAAAACTGTTAATTGCAAAGGAGCTCCCATAAGGCTGACACCTGATTTCTCATAAGAAACTCTACAGGCCAGAAAGGAATGGCATGAAGTACTCAAGATAATGGAGAGGAAGCATCTGAGACCAAGATTACTATTATATCCAGTAAGGCTATCTTCAAAATAAAAGGTCAAATAAAGAGCTTCCTGGACAAAAATGGGCTAAAGGAGTACATCATCACCAAGACAGCATTACAAGAAATGTTAAAGGGATTGCTGTAATGAGAAGAATAAATACAGAGAGAAACCTAGGCATACAGAATTAACATGGCAATAAATAAGTACCTATCAATAATAACCTTAAATGTAAATAGACTAAATGCTCCAATCAAAAGGGATAGGGTAGCTGAATGGATACAAAAACATGACCCAACTATATGCTGTCCTAAAGAGACCCACCTCAGAACAAGAGACACACATTTAGGATGAAAGTGAAGGGATGGAAAAAAAATTTCCATGAAAATGGGAAAGAAAAAAAGCTGGAGTAACAATACTCATATCTGACAAAATAGACTTCAAATTGAAGGCCATCACAAGAGACTACAAAGGTCACTACATAATACTAAAGGGATTAATCCAACAAGAGGATATAACCCTGGTAAACACATATGTAGCAATATAGGAGCACCTAAATATATAAAAAAAACTTTTAGAGGACTTGAATGGAGCGATCGACAACAATAAAGTCATAGCAGGGGACTTTAACATCCTGCTGACTTCACTAGATAGTTCTTCCAGACAAAAACAAGGAAAAAGAGACTCTAAAGGACACACTGGATTAGATGGATTTAATTGACATTTATAGAACATTTTACCCCAAAGCAGCAGAATATACCTTCTTCTCAAGTGCACATGGATCATTGACAAAGACAGACCAGGTTAGGATGCAAAACAAGTCTCTACAAGTTTAAAAAGATTGAAATCATATAAAGCCTCTTCTCCGATCACAGTGGAATGAAATTAAAAATCAACTACAATAAAAACACCCAAAAACATTCAAACACATGGAGGCTAAATAGCAAGTTACCGAGATAAAAAAATAAATAACTTTCCAGAAACAAATGAAAATGAACAAAACAACCCCAAATCTCTGGGACACAGCAAAAGCAGACCTAAAAGGGAAGTTCATAGCACTACAGGCATACCTCAAAAAACAAGGAAAATAAACTATAAACTATTTAACCCTACAACTTAAAGGACTAGAAAGAGAACAACAAGAAAAGCCCAGAGTAAGTAGAAGGAAGGAAATAAAGATTAGAGCAGAAAGAAATGACACAGAGACTTAAAAAAAAAAATCATCAATGAAACCAAGAGCTGGTTCTTTGAAAGGATAAACAAAGTTGATGAACCATTAGCCAGACTCATCAAAAAAAAAAAAAAAAAGAGAGAGAGAGAGAGAGAGAGAGAAGACCCAAATAAATAAAATCAGAAACGAAATTGGAGAAGTAACCACTGACACCACAGGAATACAAAGGATTGAAGAAAGTACTACGAACAACTATAATCCCACAAGCTGGCCAATGTGGATGAAATGGACAAATTCCTAGAAAAATACAATCACCTAAAATCATATGGAAGAATCAGAAAACCTGAATAGACCAATTACAACTGATGAAATAGAAACAGTAATAAAAAAAACTCCCCCCAAACAAAAGCCGAGGTCTGGACAGCTTCACAGGGGAGTTTTATCAAACATTCAAAGAAGGACTAACACCTATACCCCTCAAACTATTTTAAGAACATCAAAGAAGAAGGAATACTTCCAAACTCTTTTTATGAGGCCAGCATTATCCTTATTCTAAAATCAGAAAAAGGCATTAAAAAGAAAGAGAATTACAGGCCAATATCCCTGATGAACATAGATGCTAAAAATCCTCAACAAAATATTAGCAAATCGGATCCAGCAATATATTAAAAAGATCATACATCATGAGACAAAAATCACATGATCATATCAATAGACACAAAAAAGCATTCGACAAAATCCAGTACCCATTTCTGATAAAAACTCTCAGCAAAGTGGGAATAGAGGAAGCATATCTCAATATGATAAAGGCCAAATATGACAAACCTACAGTGAACATCAGACTCAACGGGCAAAATCTAAAAGCATTTCCCCCAAGAACAGGAAAAAGACAGGGTTGTCCACTTTCACCACTGTTAGTCAACACAGTACTGGTAGTCCTAGCCACAGCAATCAGACTTGAAGTAGAAATAAAAGGCAACAAAATTAGAAAGGAGGAAGTAAAACTCTCATTATTCGCAGATGACATGATATTGTACATAGAAATGTACACCAAAATGTACATAGAAAAGACTCCACCAAAAAACTACTAGATTTAATAAAAGCATTTGGCAATGTAGAAGGATACAAAATCAACACCCAAAAATCGATGACTATTTTAAAACAAACAATGAATTCTCCGAAAAAGAAACTAAACAATCCCATTTACTACTGCAACAAAAAAATTAAGATACTGAGGAATAAACTTAACCAAAGAGGCAAAAACTACAGGACATTGAAAAAAGAGATAGAAGATATAAACAAGTGGAAGGATATATCATGTTCATGGATTGGTAGAATCAACATCATTAAAATGTCCATACTACCCAAGGCAATCTACAGATTCAATGCAAACCCTATTAAAATACTAACACTATATTTCACAGAGCTAGAACAATACTCCAAAAATTTATATGGAGTCAAAAAAGACCCCAAATAGCTGCAACAATCTTGAGCAAGAAAAACAAAGTTTGAAGAATCACAATACCAGATTTCAAGTTATACTACAAAGCCACCATAATCAAAATAGCTTGGTACTAGCACAAGAATAGGCATATAGATCAATGTAATAGAACAGAGAACCCAGATATAGACCCAAGCCATTACGCTCAATTAAAATTTGACAAAGGAGGCAAGAGCATACAGTGGAATCAAGACAGTCTCTTCAATTAATGTTGTTGAAAAAATTGGATACATGTAAAAAAAAAAGAAAGAAAGAAACCAGACCAGCAACTTACACCATACCCAAGAATAAGCTCGAAATGGATAAAAGGCTTAAATGTAAGTCGTGAAACCACAAAAGTCCTACAAGAAAACATAGGCAGCAAAATCTCAGACATCTCTCATAGCAATATGTTTACTGATACATCTGCTAAGCCTAAGGAAACTAAGGAGAAAATAAACAAATGGGACTTCACCAAACTAAAAAGCTCTGCACATCAAAAGAAACCATCGACAAAACAAAAAGAGAGCCTACTGTATGGGAGAACATATTTGGCAATGATACATCTGATAAAGGGTTAATATAAGGGACTCATACTTTCAACAATAAAAAATTATAAAAAATGAAATAAAAATAATAAAAAAGAAAGACTTCATAAACTGAACTTTGGTCATTAAAATAGAAAACTTCAATATAGTTATATCTGCAGAATTTAAAAATTCCCAAGGTTAACTCCAAAAATCCTAATACTATTAGTTTTATATTGAAGTAATATTTCCCTGCTGGATATTCTAGATGTTAAAGAAAAATATTTACTGCCTCAATGGGTAAAAATAAATCTAAGTTTGGTGGGGTCTGAAAAGATGGCAATGGGAAGAGCTAATAAGAAAAGGAAATAAGATGAAAACAGAGGGGCTTATACTACACAAAATTATTATTAGCTATATTTAATAAAATATGAAAAACATTCCTACCCACTTTTTAGGAATACACAAAAGTCCAAGAATCAGGAAACTGGTTATTTGCTTTGGGGTCTCATGTGCCAACTAAGGCTTAGATTACACTCTACTTTATAGAATTCATTTCTTACTACTCTTAAAAATACATACAGATATTTTACAAGTAACAGTCCCAAAAGAGCAGATCTTGACATTATACTAAGTAATATTTCAGAGTTTTATAGTTAAAAGTCTTTAACTTCATGTGATAAAAAATCCTTATCCTATATAATAAAGAGCTAATATGCTAATTAGACCAGTTAAAACTTGAATTTATTTAAAATAAATAGTTCTTGGAAATGCAGACATTCAGAGGTATATAAAAAATAAAAATAAAATAGTTCTCTTTGCAAGTGGCTTATTCTTTTTACCGTATTACTGATTTGGCAGCATTACAAGCAACAACATAGAGGTTTAATGGTAGTTCAACATTAACTTTCAGTTGGATTACCATAAAATTTCATTTTTTAAATATATTTTATTGATTTTTTACAGAGAGGAAGGGAGAGGGAGAGTCAGAAACACTGATGCGAGAGAAACATCAATCAGCTGCCTCCTGCACACCCCACACTGGGGATGTGCTCACAACCAAGGTACATGCCCTTGACTGGAATCGAACCTGGGATCCTTGAGTCCACAGACCGATGCTCTATCCACTGAGCCAAACCAGTTAGGGCAAATTTCACTTTTTTTACATTACATACTAAGGTTAACAAAATTATTTATTTTAGACTAGAGGCCCACAGGAAGATTCCTGCAAGAATAGGGCTTCTTTGAGCCGATTCCTGCAAGAATAGGGCTTCTTGCGGCCAAAGTGAAGCAGAGGTGGGCTTCGCTCCTGTCTGCCGCTTCGCTCCCTTCTGCAGGCTTGGCTTCCTTCTAAGGTGTCAGTCTTCTCTCCTTACTGGCATATGCAAATTAACCACCATCTTTGTTGGGTTAATTTGCATACTTGCTCTGACTGGATGGTGGGTGTAGCAGAGGGACAGTCAATTTGCATGTTTCTCTTTTATTAGTGTAGATTAGGTATGACAAGAAGATTTAAGGACATGGTACTTTGCTTTCAGTTCTTTAAAGTACAGATGTTCCTCAGCTTATAGTAGTTCAACTTACGATTTTTCAGCTTTGCAATGATGCAAAAGCAATACATATTCAGTAGAAACTGTACTTTGAAATTTTAATTTTTATCTTTTCCTGCTATATGCTGTATGATACTCTCTTATGATTCTGGGCCACTACAGTGAGCCACTACTCCCAGTCAGCCACATGATCTCAAGGGTAAGCAACCAGTAGTTTACAGTGTACTATGTTGCTAGCTTTTTTGGATATTGTGTTTTGTGTTTTTGCATCCCATCACGTCTACAGAAATGCCCATGTGAGTCTCCTGCTTGTGGTGAGGAGGAGAAGGAAGCAGCAATTGCTCTTGAGATGAAATTCAAGATAATTGCCCAACTGTAGGCTCATGTAAGTTTACATTTACTAGTAAAGTAGGCTAAGCTAAACTATGATGTTTGGTAGGTTAGGTGTATTAAATGCAATTTAGGAAATTTCAATTTAGGATATTTTTCAATTTATGATGGGTTTATCAGGATATACTAGTAACTCCATTATAAATTGGGGAGCATGTATATGTGAATTAATAGCAGAAGTGTTTGGCTAATTCTTGGGGGGGGGAAGAATTATGTAAGCAGAATCAATGACTCATAGAAAGAACAAATTTTAAGTTTGCATTGTATCAATGGTTACTATGAAAGTGGTCAGAAAGACTGCTCTTAATTCACATGTGCAATAATTAACTCTATCACTACTTTCTTATTTATAAAACTATAGGCATGATGCACAAAATTCGTGTAAGGGGCTTGACCCTCGCAGCCCCACCCCCTGCCCACTGGTTGTTCCGAAAGGTTGTTCCACCATCCGGTGTCTGTCTCTCTTTCTCCTTTCCTCTCTGAAATCAATAAAAATATATTTTAAATAATTATGTTTTGGTATTAATTACCTCAACTAACACAGTATTTTTATTTGCTGGGGTGTTTTTGTTTGATTTTTGGGCTATAACAGTCACAACTAAACACCTACTATGTTGCAGGTTCTATGATAAGTCTTGAAAACACATCCCTGCCCTCAAGGAGCACAGTTTAGTAAGTGATATAAACATGTACAATATAACATAATACAATAATGAATGGACAAAGCCCAACAGAGAAGACAATCAGAGAAAGTCAGGGAAGGTTTCTCAGGGATATCTAAATTGGCTTTTAAGGGAGAAAAGAAATTTGATAGTAAGACTTAAAGGTCATTTCCTTATATGAAACTCTAGGAAAGACAAATTTAATCTAATGTGATAAAAGGTAGACCAGTGGTTGCTTAAACCAGAGATGGGGGAGACTGAGATGCATGTATACAAGAGAACCATTGAAGTGATAGAAATGTGCAGAATTACTGGTTGTAAGTGAAGGTTACCTGAGTATACACTTTTGTTAAAGCTCATCAAATCATAAACTTAAAATACATGCATTGTATCATATATCATTTATACTTCAGTAAAGTTAAAAAATGGTTAAAGGACTGGGGAAATTGGACTTTTGTGTGGCAAAAACTCTTCTATATTCCAATTACAAAGTAGTTATGGGTATTCTGTGAGGAGGAAAATGTTTTCTCTAAATAAACAGAGTTTAAAACTCCAGCACTGTTTCTTATTTTAGACCTCTCTTAAAGAAGTAATGGGCAAAAAATGTAGAGCTCAGCAGAGTTCCAACAGAACAGGCTATTTCAAAGTTTATATAACATTGCTAAAAAAAGCATTTTCCTAATACAAATTTCCATTTATAATGTAATTATTGAATGTGGGAGTGACTACTAGCTGAGGAGTTGATGAATTCTTTTTAGCTAGCTTTGTGATTCACATCTTTGGGATTATTTAAGCTTTAAAATAAGAAGGCTTGTTTCTCTATGATTTCTTTCATTTTCAAGATTCAATTATTCTTACAAGGTTGAAATCTCTACATAGAGTTCTCCAAATGAAGTCCCTACTGTAAGTCCCACATGTTGAAATTGAGGCATTAAAACAAGTCCTGTCAAATACACTAGTATCATAAGTATTTTATGCAACTTTTGAGATTGGTCATTTGAGCTTCTTAGTCAAATTTATTATCCTTCTTAATTAAATTCCATTTTACTTTTATCTGTTATTTCTTATTACCTGATCACCATTTCTTCTAAAATTTCTAGTGCTGCATATATTACTATTCTACATATACCACTCCTTGGCTTTGCAAATGAAGAAATTGAGGGTTATAGAGATTAAATACCTTGCTCAAAACATCTTTCAAAGAAAAAACTATTAGGTAAGTGTACATTAAATGTTTTTTTTAAATAAAAAGTTTTAGAAAGTATGTATATATGAATGGATGAATATTGATACAAATATAGAAATATTTTTTTTTGAAGAATACTCAACAGAAAATTACTAATACTACCTTTAGAGAGAATGCCTAGGATGGACAGAGGTAGTTTTTCTATTTTTACTTTCTGTAGCACTAAAAAATTTCTGACATGAACATTTGTTAAATCTACTGTTTAAAAATAATAATCTTCAGTTGCACTTATGGTTTATATTTTTCTCCTATTTTCTATATTTAAGAAAAGTAATATTTGGCTTTTTAAATGTTCTTAAACAATATGCCAGTGGTTTAATTGTTAATTTAGTTGCTTAAAGCACAAAGAACAAAGGTCATAGGCTTGATTAATTACATTTGCAAAGAATAAAAATAGCCCTTGGTCACAGAATGCATTTTTAACTTTAAAAAGTCATCTGGCAAACCTGAGCTGCTGATCACAAGGATGAATCAGGTAAGTATATATGGCTGACTCAATACAAAACATTAATAATACTGGAAAATAACTCTAAGTAATATCTTACTGACAGAGGAGGGTAAGAGAATAGGCAGCAGAATTATTCATATCTAACTAAACAATTAATTTTCATATTCATCAATTCAATGCACTTCAGAACAGAATATAAACAAGACCTTAACTGTAAGAGAAAATAAATATAGACCCTGTACCTTCAAAAAAGCCGAAAAGTATACATCACAAAACTTGCTATTTTTTAAAATAATACTAGTATATTTCTTATTAGTATACGATATAGATATCAAATAAAAAATATATATATATACCTGTAACGTCTTCTGGATCTGATACAACAATATGTGCATTTAGTTCTTGTAGCTTGTGATGGAGTTCTTCTAGTTTTTTATTTGACTTTTTCAAAATGTTGTCCACATAAGCCAAACTTTTTTTATCTGTTGTGACTTTCCTCAGATTTTCAGCTCCTTCTTTGATTTTCAGTTCTTTCCTTATTTCTCTCTTGATTCGATCCTTGATATCATCCAATTTCTGTTGCACCATTGTATCTGAAAAGTCTAATTTTTGAACAGCACTCACGTTCTCAGAAAATGGAAGACTTCGGGAATCTCCCTGTAGAAAGAAATAAACATATATATGTGAGGGTTTAGGAAACTTAGCTACTCAGTAAAATGCACAGCATAAGAATAAACTATATATAAATCAATCCTTAATTAAGTATATTAAATTCAATTATTCCTTAATAAGCAACAGACTACTTATTTAACTTTATTATAACCATAAAAAATCCTAAGTTCAAAAACTGCTCACTCAACTAAGTAGCATTACCTGACAAATTTATACTAAAATAAATACAACATATCTACACACAAAGGTTGTGTAAAAATATTTAATTTTTGATATCCTATGACTCCAAGATAGATCCAATGCCCACACTCTGATTCTTGGGTATGTTATTTAACCTATCAAAAACTTAGTTTCATTCTCTATGAAATCCTGTCTAATAAAGAGGGAATATGCAAATTGACCATCACACTGTCACAAAGATGGCAGAGCCCAGAGTGGAGGCAGGGTTTCCATAACACAAGATGGCTGTGCCCACAGCAAAGTTGGGGGTTTCCATAACCAATGATGGATGCACCCACACGGAGGCCGAGTTCAATTAACAAGCCTTAAGGAGCAATCAGCAGGGACCTGAGGCTGCATGGCGCTGGCTGGGGCAGGGTACCTGAGCTTGCACCCCCCTGCCCAGTGGGGCTTGACAGGGGACCCCAGGCCACGCCCCCCACCCCAGCATCAGGCCGGGGGACCTCAGGCCGCATCCCCTACCCCTGGCATCAGGCTGAGGTACCTCAGGCTGCACCCCCTGCCCTGGCATCAGGCCAGAGAACCTCAGGCTGCACTGCCTGAGAAGCAGGGTGTGAAAGAGACCTGAGGCCACACACCCTGCCCCAGTTGGGCTTGATGGGGGACCTGAGGCTGCGCCCCCCCACCAGACGGGGCTTGACGGGGGCTCTGAGGCTGTGCCCCCAACCTGGCGGGGCCTGATGGGGGTGGGGCTGGCCAGGTCTGGATCTCGCCCAATTGAGGTGGGGCCAGCTGAGTCTGGGTCTTTCACGATTTTGAGGCGCTGCGGGGACTTGACTCTGGGTCCCGAGCATGCCCCAGACTCTGACAGGAGGAAGATTTTCATATACATTTTCCTAATTTTCTTTCATCTCTGACACTTCTATTATAGAGAAAGGACAAAGAGCAATATTAAAATATTTCCTCTAATTAATCCTTTTTGAATGTGCACGAATTTTGTGCACTGGGTCACTAGTATAAATAATATTGGCCACCTTTCAGAGATATTGTGATAATTCAAAATATTATGTGAAGCTCCACACATAAATCTTAGCCCATTGTAGTCACTTAATAAGTGAATACTAAGTTCCATCCTATCTAATAAAAGAGTAATATGCAAATTAACAGTCACTCCATCACAAATATGGTGGCACCCATAGCCACAGATGGCAGCGCCCAGTCCTCTCAGCCCTGCCAGAGTCCCCCAGTCCAGGGGGGCGGCCGCTGAGAGAAGGCAGCGTTCCGCTCCCGGCCACGGATGGGCTTCTGGCAAGGCCGGGGCGCAGAACGATTGCAGGCCTCTGGACAGCAGGCATGAAGTGGCCAGGCCCCGCAGAGAGCTACTGGCGCACGGATTCGTGCACACAGCTACTAGTAGTAAGATAAAATTTTATCTCCTATGAGAACACTCTAAAAAATAAATTAACATTGGCAAGAATAAAATAAAATTATATCTTTTTGACAACTTTTTAATGAATTAAGGCTTGGAAAGGCTATATTCATAACTCTATTTGTATATTTCATGACTAACTATCCCAACTGATTTTTGGTTGACCCACTACAAAAACATCATCACTATAAAACATATCTAAATTATGTCCTATTGACAGAAGCTAAGATAATAATTTGTACCAGTTATTTATCTTAAATTGAAAATCAAATCAAGTTGCACATATAATCTATATCTAAAAAAAACAAATTTATATTTAGCTATTTGTGCATCATTAAGTATTTTATACTCCATTACTATAATCCTCTTGGTTTTAAAATTGAGAAATAGGGAGAAACCAGATGGCGGCATAGGTAAACACCTAAACTGCTGCCTCGCACAACAATTTCAAAACTACAACTAAAGGACAAAACGGGCATCATCCAGAACCACAAGAAGGTTGGCTGAGTGTAAATTCTGCAACTAGAAGGAAAGAGAAAAGCACACTGAGACTCACAGGAGCTGCGGAAGGCAGAAGTACGGAGGCGAGGAATGGAGAGGGCTGGAATCTGAGTACTCGGCTAGCTTTCTCAAGCGGGAGGGAGACAAAAGCTCCCGACTGCTCTGACCTCCAGTTCTGGGCGAGACTCTGGAGACCCAGTCTCATATTGAGAGAAAATGGACTGTCTGGCAGCGGGCAAAACTCGAGGGCGGCTTTCTCTCAGAGGTGCTTGCAGCGATTACCAAGGGACACTGAGACCCAGGGGCCTCTTAGGGCAGGGCTGACAGGAAGTCAATGCTGTCTGCTCCACCCTGAGATCCCACCCCAAGAAGCCATAACTGTTTGCTCCGCACTGAGACTCCACCCCATCCAAGCAGAGCGCTGTTGCTTTTGCATATGAATAACCTGGTCCTCTGAATTTTAAACTTACCTAACAAACTGCAGCTGAGTCAGTGAGACCCAGAACATCCAAAAGAAGGCCCAAGGCCCCACAGCAGCTTACATTGCTTCACAGCTGGGCCTCATCTGGGCACCTCCAAAACCCAAACAAAGAAGATAAACCTGCAGATCTCTCTGTAGCACCTGGTGGGTGGCCTCAGGCAGAGGCTAAATTAGCACTTCCTTGGAGACCCAAGAGCCAGTTACCCAGTGGTCAGAGTGGGACCATCCAGATTACAACTCCTCAGATCCATAAGTGACACGCTTAGGAGGCAAACTCAGTGAGCACCAAAGCCCCATTGAAGCAAGACTCGCCCCATAAGGGTGTCTCCAGCACAGCAGTTCTCCCATCATAGACACAGCTGATCCTCACAGCCAATTGGTCTGGAGATCAATTCCTCCCAGTGATACCAACAACAATCAAGGCTTAACTACAAGACTGTGCACACAGCCCACAAAGGGGTGCACCAAGAGTGTCCACCTCAGGTAACTGGGGAGGCTGAGCCACTGGGCCCTACAGGACACCTAGCACACAAAGCCACTCTATCAACTCAGGGAAGCAGCCAAAATGCAGAGAAAAAGAAACAGGTCACAAATGAAAGAAATGGAGAAAAGCAAACGTCTGGATATAGAGTTCAAAACCACAGTTATAAGGTTTTTCAAGAATTTTCTAGAAAAGGCCAATATATTTAGCAAGACCCTCAAGGATATGAAAAAGGACCAACTAGAAATGAAGCATACACTGACTGAAATAAAAAATATTATACAGAGATCTAACAGCAAACTAGAGGATTGCAAGAATCAAGTCAAAGATTTGAAATACAAAGAAGGAAAAAACACCCAACTGGAAAAGCAAAAAGAAAAATGAAACAAAAAATATGAAGATAGTGTAAGGAGTCTCTGTGACAACTTTAAGCGTACCAAAATCCGAATTATGGGGGTGCCAGAAGAAGAGAGAGAGCAAGATATTGAAAACTATTTGAAGAAATAATGACAGAAAACTTACCCCACCTGGTGAAAGAAATAGACTTATAAGTCCAGGAAGCGCACAGAACCTCAAACAAAAGGAATCCAAAGAGGACCACATCATAATTAAAATGCCAAGAGCAAAAGACAAAGAGAATATTAAAAGCAGCAAGAGAAAAACAGTTACCTACAAGGGAGCACCCATAGGAATGTCAGCTGATTTCTCAACAGAAACTATGCAGGCTAGATGGGAGTGGCAAGAAATATTTAGAGCGATGAATAGCAAGAAGCTACAACCAAGATTACTCTACCCAGCAAAGCTATCATTCAGAATTGAAGGGCAGATAAAGAGCTTCACAGGTAAGAAAAAGCAAAGGAGTTCATCACCACCACACCAGTATTATATGAAATGCTGAAAGGTGTTCTTTAAGAAGAGGAAGAAGAAAAAGGTAAAGATAAAAATTATGAACAACAAAATGACATCAAATACATACCTACCAACAAGTGAATCTAAAAATCAAGTGAATAAAAAATCTGAAGAACAGAATGGACTGGTGAATATAATAGAATCAGGGACATAGAATGGAAGTGGACTGACAATTCTCAGGGGGAAGCGGGTGTGAGTGGTGTGGGAAGAGACTGGAAAAAAATCGTGTACCTATGGATGAGGACAGTGGAGGGGGTAAAGGCAGAGGGTGGGGTGTGAACCGGGTGGAGGGGAGCTATGGGGGGAAAAAAGAGGAACAATTGTTATAATCTGAACAATAAAGATTTATTAAAAATGAAAAAATTGAGAAATAAACTAGAGAAAATGCTTACCTTTTGAAGAGAAATTGTGAAGGATAGAGAGCCTTACATTTTACTGTGAATCCTTTATGTACCTTTTAAACCACAAATCTAATTAAAACATTTTCTTTAATTTCTTTGGGAATTCATCACAAGAATTAAGTTCTATTTAAATTCTTGATGCAGCCTGGACTGTGTGGCTCAGAGATTGAGCATCGACCTATGAACGCAGAGGTCATGGTTCCATTCCTAGTCAGGGCACATTCCCAGGATGCTGGCTGGATCCCCAGTGGGGGGCGTGCAGGTGGCAGCCAATCAATGATTTTCTCTCATCATTGATGTTTCTCTCCCTCCCTCTGCCTTCCTTTCTAAAATCAGTGAAAGTTTATGTTTTAAAAGAATTTTTCATACAAATACTTTTTACATATAATGCTTAACCTCTAAAAAACCTGTGCCAATAGATACACTATGCAAAAAATGAAGTAGTTGATCCATAAATCTGTTCCTAACTGCTTTAGGGTCAAGAATCCCTTTCAAGCTTTGACCAAAAACAAAACAAAACAAACAAACCCACAGTAGAATGAAGAAAATTACATGTTTCCATATATAATTTTCAGATTCTATGGATCTTAGACTAAGAATTCCTGGGATTGGTGATCTCTATCTATTGGCCTTAAATGTGATTCTTATCTATATGAATATAGAAAGATATTCTACTTGCATCAAAATGTCTAGAATATAAGTCCTATCATCCATCTATTCAGTTTCCAAAGTTTATGAATACACCTTTACTTGGTTGTCAAAACAGTAGCACATAAGACTACTGTCAAAAAATAAAATCCCACATTTCTGCTGTCTAGCTTCAGATAAAGTGCAGAGACAAACAATGTTAAGATGAAAAAGCTCAAGGTAATTGCATTCCTCCAAATATCTTTCTTTTTATCCTTATAATCTTAGAAAACGTCACATGAATTGCTTTCACAAATTTGTTTTTGAATATTATATATCAAGGCAGAGGGGTTCTCTAAATTTCTGGGTTCCTGGTGACCTTGGTGTTTCAGTACTTTTTTCTTTATGCCCCACAGTCTAAAAGGAATATCTAATAAATCCATTTATTAAGTAGTTAGGTTCAAATAACTTAATACTTATAATCTAGTAACTGACTGAAGTGATACCACCTGAAAGAAAAAATTACATTTTTTATTCCATTCTTTAATAGCCATAGTTACTTATTAATAGGCTGTGTCTGCCCATTTGGTACCTTCACAATTTCTCAAATCTTAAAATCAAAATGGCATTTGCTGTTCCATTGTACAAAGGGAGTGTAGAATAATATAATATTGAAACTTAAATGATTCCAGTGAGTTCACATGGTATCCAACAAATAGTGTCACTATGTTTCCCTAAAAGAAATTAAAATATACTGCAGCAACCTAAGCGTTTGCTGAGGCATCCCATAGACTGTTGCTTAATTTGAGAATCATGGTATTAAGATTTAAAGGCTGTTAAGAACACTCCTTGCCTACTTCAACTCCCATTTCTTTTCTGTTTGCTCCCTAAATTTCAATAAAATTGAAGAAGTTCACTGACAAAGACAATCTCTCTTGGTTCAGCGAGTATGCACGCTATACCTTTAGGATGCACTACTTTTTCTTTCTTCAACTATCAGTTAACTTTTACTTTGTCCAAGTTCACCACAATTCTTCCTGAGAAAGAATTTCCTGCTTATGACCTTTCTTAGAATTTAGATTAAATATCTCTCCAATATGCTCTGATAGTATGGATACAATTTAAACAATTATTTTCTTATCTGACCACCCCACAAACTATGAGCCATTTGAGAGCAGGGCTTTTGCTTGACACAGTTCTGTTTTGTTTTATTTTGTTAATGGTTTTCCTATTATACTATTTAGTATTCTTTTAGAATTCAGGAAAATATGTCACTGCTAAGGAAGTCATGCTTTCCTATGTCTGATAAAGAGAACTCATATTCCAAGAAGCTTAAGGGCAAAACTGATATTCAATCATAGCAACTATATTAGCTAGAATTAGCTATGAACCACATGTACTTAGCATGTTGCTTTCCCTATTCCGTTTCACAGACCTGAATTTTTAGTAACTTTATTTTTACTCCCACCTTTTGTTGTGATACGGCTCAAACATCTTTTGGAAAGGAGCAGGTTGATACATAGAATATAATCAGTAATTTAAGATGGAAAAAAAAGCTTTGTGAGGACAGATAAGAAAAGTTATAGTAGTTTCTTTTCTTTCCTAAAGCTTTTAATTACAATGAAAGTTATTGGAAAATGTAATTTTCTTCGTTTTTGGAACAACTGAAATGAGATATTCCATCTATTCAATTATATCTCTATCCTAAAAAATATATATATATATCAGCAATGCCAGGAATCAGTACAAGGCAATGAAATAATATTCTTGACAAAAGAAAGATGATTTAGGCAAAGAAATGTAAATAGTTATTTAGCCTGTGAAAATCTTTAGTGATCATTTTTGTCTGAATAGGTTCTATTATAGGCAGTAGAAACTGTCTACATCATCCATATTACATTAATTTATGTTTATAAGCGTAACACTTTCATCCACCATTCACAACGCTTTCCTACTCTAAAATTTCATCCCTTCTCTAAAAGTAAATAGTAGATACCTTTTTCAACTTTTTAAAAAAATATATTTTATTGATTTTTTACAGAGAGGAAGGGAGAGGGAGAGTTAGAAACATCAGCGAGAAAGAAATATTGATCAGCTGCCTCCTGCACACGCCCTACTAGGGATGTGCCTGCAACCAAGGTACATGCCCTTGACCGGAATCTAACCTGGGACCCTTGAGTCCACAGGCTGACACTCTATCCACTGAGCCAAATCGGTTAGGGCCCTTTTTCAACTTTTTAAAACAAAGTTGGATCCAATGACAAACTCCCTTTAAAATTCATTAATATGTTCATAAAGTACAGAGATGACATACAAAAACACCAATCCTAAATATATCCTAAACATAAAACTAAACTTTTATACCAATTATCCTATATACTAAAGAGGCAATATGCAAATTGACCCTCACGCCCTCACAAGATGGCTGCCTATGACCAGGCTGGCTGGGGGGTTAGGGAAGGACGACCAAACAACTGAACAAGCAGGCTGCATGGGATGACCAGGCCAGCAGGGGAGTTAGTGAGAAATGACCAAATGACTAAATAAGCGGGCTGCGTGGAGTGACCAGGCTGGCAGGGGGTTATTGAGGGATGACCAAACGACTGAACAGCAGGCTGCATGGGGCAACCAGGCTGGCAGGGGGGTTAGTGATGGACGACCAAACGACTGAATAGCAGGCTGTGTGGGGTGACCAGGCCAGCAGGGAGGGCAGTTGTGGGCAACCAGGCTGGCAGGGGGGCAGTGATGGGTGACCAGGCAGGCAAGCAGGTGGGCAATTAGGAGTCAGTAGTCCAGGATTGTGAGAGGGATGTCCGACGGCTAGGTTAGGCCCGATAGCCAGGATCGTGCCTAAACTGGCAGTTGGACATCCCCCGAGGGGTCCTGGGTGCAGAGGGTGCGGGCTGGGCTGAGGGGATCTGCCCCCCGTGCACGAATTTCGTGCACCGGGCCTCTAGTCCTATCTAATAAAAGAGTAATATGCAAATAAACTGTCACTCTGTGACAAAAATGGTGGCGCCCATAGACACCAGATGGTGGCACCCAGTCCTCTCAGGCCCGCCGGAGTCCCCCAGGCCCAGGGAGGGCTGCCGATGAGAGCTGGCAGCATGCGGCCCGGGCCGTCGGCCTGGGAGGTGCCCCCCAACCACCACCCGCGGCGTGATCTGCTCCCAGCCGTGGCCGGGTGTGGTAGTCCTGGGAGGCAGCCATGCCCCCCCAGGGTGATCCCCTCCTAGCGGCAGCCTGGGGTGTCAGCCTCCAAAGGGCCTGCGCCCCCATGGAGTGATCCCCCCACACACACCTATAGCCTTGGAACTTCCCTTTTTCCCCAGCCAAGTGACTGAAGATTGGGGGGGCAGGGGGTATCTGGCCGATGTTGCCCAGCAAACCCCTTCCATTGGGTAGAAACTTCTGACCAGGTTAGGGAGGTAAATGAGTTTTGTTTAAAATCTTTAGAAACCGCAAAGGAAATGTCTGAGGTAAGGTTTCACATCAGAAGTAACTTACAACTAATTTCTGAAGGCAAACGGGGACATTGTAGTTACTTACTGGAGAGTACCCTGAGGTCCAGAGGTTGGCTCTGCAAGGGTGGTGGCGGGTGCTCCCCACCCTGGTATCTCAGCACCTTGGGCAGGGCTTGAGCCCACACAGGAAGGCCTTTTTCCCTACAGTTTTCACCAAGGCAGGGAGGTTTTGTAGACATGAATAAGAAGTGCCCACACACAAGTCCTGAAGATGCCTAATAGACAAGCAAACCAGGAAAAGAGCAAAGCCAGAAACACCACTGATCCCAACATAGACCAACTTTTTCTTCAGATGACGGTGTGTTTTGCTCTTCTTCATCTTCTGGAAGCAAGACAGATTCAAGTACTGACCATTCTACCAACAGAAAAGTTAAGAGAAAGAGAGGACAGAAAAGGAATAAAAGGAGAAAAGAAAGGACAAAAGATGAAACGTCAAGAAAAAGAAAGAGAAGGAAAAAAGGAAGAAGCAACCACATGATATCACCTTTCCAAGGTCTCATGAAATTCCTGTTTAAGGAGTTTATTTTATGACCCTTTTAGTTTAGGTTTACATTTTTACTGGTTTGTCAAGACCACGGCAGGTACGCTGTCCAATGTGTTAAAGAAAAAACCCTATCTAATAAAGAGGGGATATGCAGGGGAGTGCATTTGGGGGTGACTGGGCTGTCAGGGGAGGGCAGTTGGGGACAATCGGGTTGGCAGGGGAACAGTTAGGCGTTGATCAAGCTGGCAGGGGAGTGGTTGGGGTGATAAGGCTGGCAGGCAGAAGCAGTTAGGGGCAATCAGGCAGGCAGGCGAGCAGTTGGGAGCCAGCAGTCCCGGATTGTGAAAGGGATGTCTAACTCCCTGTTTAGGTTGGGCTGAGGGACACCCCCCCCATTGCACAAATTTCATGCAGTAGGCCTCTAGTCCTATCTAATAAAAGAGTAATATGCAAATTAGCTGTCACTCCGCTACAAAAACGGAGGTGCCCATCACCACAAGATGGCAGCGCCCAGTGCTCTCAGCCCTGCCGGAGGCCCACAGTCTGACTGGGAGGCACTCAACGCCCCCATGTACCTATCCCCACCACCAGCAGAGGCAGCATGGGGTGTGTGGCTGGGAGGCTGCCAGGCCCCGAGGCACAGACTCCTGCCGCCATCGGAGGCAGCACGGGGTGTGCGGCTGGGAGGCACTTGCGCCCCCACACGCCAATCCCCGCTGCCATCATGGGCAGTCGGACATCCCTCGAGGGGTCCCAGATTGGAGAGGGTGCAGGCTGGGCTGAGGGACATCCCCCGCCCCCGTGCACGAATTTCGTGCACCGGGCCTCTAATGTATATATATATAAAAGAAACACATAATTCTTATACATTTTATCACTGAAACCACAAGTTTAGCCACTCCATTCTAATTAAACACTGTGCTGTTTACATTCTTTAACCATGCCTTTTATGAACTACTAGAGTCCTGGTGCATGAAATTCATGCATGGGGGGGTTCCCTCAGCCCAGCCTGCACCCTCTCCAATCCTGGACCCCCTAAAGGGATGTCCTACTGCCGGTTTAGGCCCGATTCCAGGGACTGCTGGCTCCTAACTGCTCACCGGCCTGCCTGCTTGATTGCCCCTAACTGCCCCCCAGCCAGCCTGATCACCCCTAACCACCTCTGCCTGCTGGCCTGATCACCCCTAACTGACCCCCTGCTAGCCTGGTAGCCCCTCACTGGCCCCCCATGCCGGCCTGCTTGCCCCCAACTGCTTCCCCCTGCTGGCCTGGTAACCCCCAACTGCCCCCCTCCGCCAGGCTGGTCGCCCCTAACGGGCCCCCCCTGCCGGCCTAGTCGCCCCACGCAGTCTGCTGTTCAGTCATCCGTCTGGTTGTTTTGGTCGTGATGGTGCCTGGCTTTTTATATATTAGGATTCCTTTCACTATCGACCTAAATTCATGATCAGAAAAAGCATGGAAGGTAAAATGAATACCTGTTGAAACAATATTTCAAGTTTTTCATGATTAGTCCTATTTCTACTATATTTTAATTTTTATGTCATCCATACCCTTAATGCAGTTAAGTCATTTAATCAGATGGGTCAAATACAAACATAAAGAAACCATAAGTGGAATTAATACCCTCAGGATTTATAGAACAATCTAAATAAATTTTAGTTAAGCAGAATTCAAGTAAGCTAAATAAATATAAGGAAGAGAGAACTCAAAAAGTATAAAAGAAAGAGTAAATATTAGATCGGTTTAAAAGAAATCAAAATAAATTAAGCCCTAGCCAGTTTGTTTAGAGGATAATGCATCAGCCTGCAAACTGGTCAAGGGCACAAACCTTGGTTGCAGGCTCGATCCTTGTACCTGGTGGGGGTGAGTGTGGAAGGCAACCAATCAATGTGTCTCTCTTACATCAATGTTTCTGTCTCTCACTCTCCCTTCCACTTTCTCTAAAAATCAATGGGAAAATATCCTCGGGTGAGGATTAACAATAAGAAATTTAAATTCAGTGGACAGGTTAAACAGCAGAATAGACCAAGATAAAGAATTAGTACACTGACAGATAGACAACTGAGAAAAGTACTGTAAACTCTTCACACAGGGTTGTGCGAAATTAAAAAGCATAGAAGATAAAATGAGAAAACCTAAGATCCATCCCCATCTAGTAAGAGCTCAAGAATGAGAGAATAAAGAAAATGGGGAGAAGCAGTACATGAATGAATGGCTGAGAATTTTCCAGATGAATATAACAACCACAAAAGGCATTCTATCTGTAAGTGAATGCCAATTAGGTGAACAGAAAACTTTAAATCACAATAGAGACCACCAACTATCAAACTTCTATAGGATTTTCATCTTTTATCTTAATGTCTTCATATATTGCTATGGTTTTCTCTAAAATTACCCAAACAAAAAATAAACAAAAATGCAAAATTTGCTTCAAAATATTAACATTCTGGGGGAAATTACAAATGAACTAACCGAGAGTCTATTTTATACTTATATCATTAGACTATTCACTAAGTATGTTAATTTACATTAAAGAAGCATTGTGCTGTGGAGAAAGACACTGAACTATTTTTACCTCTTAAATTGACAACAATCCTGCTGTAAGCCAAAGCCTTTATAGAAATTAAAAGTATGTTAAAAGAAACTTAAACAGTTTCCCTTTGACCCAGTAATTCTAATTCTAGCTATATAACATAAGAAAATAATTATAAATTGGTTACTATATAGACTGGCCAATTAAATAAATTTTAAATTAATAAATATTATGTGCAAGACACTGTGCTGGGCAGAAATAGAATCCCTCATAAAGCTTACAAATAGGAGGGCTTTAAATCAACTTATAGGAAAGTGAAAGTTCAGAATTCATAACAAAAGAATTGCAAACAGTCTAGAGAATAAGGAAAGGCTTCTCTTATTTATGCCCTTTATTATTCCACTAGAGGCCCGGTGCACAAAATTTGTGATGGGGGGTGTGTCCCTCAGCCCAGCCTGCACCCTCTCCAATCTGGGACCCCTTGAGGGATGTCCTGGTGGGATAAGGCCTAAACAAACAGTCGGACATCCCTCTCACAATACAGTACTGGCTCCCAACTGCTCGCCTGCCTGCCTTCCTGATTGCCCCTAACTGCTTCTGCCTGCCAGCCTGATCACCCCCTAACCACTCCCGACAGCCTGATTGATACCTAACTGCTCTCCTGCCAGCCTGATTGTCCCTAACTGCCCTTCCCTGCAGGCCTGGTTGCCCCCAACTTCCCTCCTCTGCAGGCCTGATCCCTCCCCAACTGCTCTCCCCTGCAAGCTTGATCGCCCCCAACTGCCCTCCCCTGCTGGCCATCTTGTGTCCACATGGGGGCAGGATCTTTGACCACATAGGGGCAGCCATGTTGAGTGTTAGAGTGATGGTCAATTTGCATATTACTCTTTTATTTGATAGGATAGAGGCCTGGTGCACGGTGGGGGCTAGCTGGTTTGCCCTGAAAGGTGTCCCGGGTCAGGGTGGGGTTCCCTTGGGGTGTGGGGTGGCATGGGCGAGGGGCCTGTGGTAGTTTGCAGGCCAGCCACACCCCCGGCCATCCAAGTGGAGGCCCTGGGATCTGGAATTTATATCTTCTATAATTGAAACTTTGTAGCCTTAAGCAGAGGTCAAGGCAGGCCAGGGCTGCAGAAAGCTTGGCTTCCTCCATTGCTGGGGGAAACTCAAGCCTCCTGCTCTCTCCAGCTCCGTGGCTGCTGCCATTTTTGTTGGGATTTATTCATCTTCTATAATTGAAACTTTGTATCCTTGAGTGAAGTCCTGGGCTCACCAGAGTGTGTGGAAAGCTTGGCTTCCTGCATTGCCAGATAAACCCAAGCCTCCTGCTGGCTCCATGGCCGCAGCCATCTTGGTTGGGTTAATTTGCATACTCACTCCTGATTGGCTGTGGGCGTGGCTTGTGGGTGTGGCAGAGTGGTAGTTAATTTGCATATTACTCTTTTATTAGATAGGATAGCTCTATATATGCTGTTATGTTCATACAGTTTTATTTTAAAATAAGAATGGGTGGGTGAGACTGGGAAGGAAAGAGATTAATTATCTCCAGGTAAGAGAATTAAGAGAAACTTTCATTTTGTTCTTCAAAAGTATTCTGTATGTTCTCAATTTTTCTTCTTAGCAATGAACATACACTGCCTGTTCAATAAGGAGGAAAATATATTATTTAAAATAAGCCAATGTAACTTTCATTTTATTTCAAGTTTGGCAAATGTAAAAACATGTCATCTTATAATCTACAGTATATTTGCTATTTAACTTAGGTTATTTTGAATCAATACAGTTCTAATGCAAGGTATGAGACTACACATTATGTGCCAGTCAAGTATTTCTAATACACATATGTGTTAATATGTATTGGCTAAGTACTACTATTTTTATTTTATAAAATAAAATTTTGATCTATAGACTAACACATAAATGGACATTTTCAATTTGTTAATTTTAACAAACTCACAGTGAAGAAAAATACTAACATGAGAACAGGATTGGATTAAAAAAACAAAACAAATGAAAACAAGTCTGTCACTTATGACCCAGTACTTCATTTAGGGAGCAAGAGGAAAGGATGTTTACTCCTCACTGGCCAAGTTCCCAGAGAAGAAGTGAAAAGGCTGTTACTTTCTCTATATGATAGAAATATAAAAGAGTCTGACCTGATAAATGCCAGGAAATGTAAGAGAAACCATAAAAACTCACTGGGTACAGTGATTCATATACAGTTTTAGCTAGAAGGGATTTCAAAGATTTTGTTGCCTAACTCCCTTGATTTTAATTTTGAGGAAAACAGGTTGAAAGCAGCTAAGTAACTTGCCTAAGGTCACAAAGAAAAGTCAGTGACTTTTAGCATACTAGTTTCCTGATTCCTAGTTTAGTGCTACTTTACTCAACGGTGCCTTCTTAGGATCTTTGTATTATCCATTTCCCTATACTTGAATTAAACCTTGACATAATTAAGATATACATTAATTAATGGATCTTATGTGCCTTAAAGCAGGGATATTGGCAGCACACAGTTCTTCTTACTCTCTAACTTTGCTCTAATCCAATCTTTTGTGTCTCAGGGGAGAATGTTCTCAATCAGAAAGCAAGAAGCCAGTTCTAACACCAGCTCTTTATCATTAGCCATGCAACACAAGAATATAATCCCTTCTTTCTGTACCGGTTTGCTCACTTGCAAGAAAAAAAGAAGGCAATAAATACCTATCAATAATAACCATAAATGTAAATGTATTACATGCTCCATTCAAAAGCCACAGGGTAGCTGAATGGATAAGAACACAAGACCCATATAAATACTGTCTACAAGAGACTCACCTCAGAACAAAAGATTCACACAGTCTAAAAGTGAAGGGATGGAAAAATATATTCCATGCAAATGGAAAAATAAAAAAGGTGGGCTAGCAATAGTCATAAAAATAGTTCAGTCACTCCACAGCACAAAATATACGTCAAAACAAAGGCTATAAAAAGAGATAAAGAAGGCCACTACATAATACTAAAAGGGATTGCTCTAACAAGAAAATAAAATCCTTGTAAACGTATATGAACCCAATATAGAAGGACAAAGATATATTTAAAAAACTCTTGGTGGACTTTATGGGAGAGAAAGATAGCAATACAGTCATAGTAGAGAACTTTCAACATCCCCACTGACATCACCGGATAGATCCAGACCAAAAAATCAACAAGGAAACAGACACACTAGATCTGATGGTTTTAACTGATATATACAGAACATTTCATCCCAAAGGGGCAGAATATACATGGAATATACTCAAAGATAGACGTCATGTTAGTACACAAAATAAGTCTTAATACATTCAAGACTGAAATCATATCAAGCATCTACTCAAATCACAATGGCATGAAACTAGAAATCAACGAAAATAAACTCCAAGACAGTAAAAAAACAGGGAGCCTAAATAGCATGTTTATTAAAACAATGAATGGGTTAGCAATGAGATCAAGAAAGAAATACAAAACTTCCTGGAAATAAATGAAAATGAACATACAACAACCCAAAATCTACGGGACATAATGAAAGCAGTCCTGAGTGGGAAGTGCGTAGCATTAGGGTCTATGTCAAAAAAACACAAAACAAGAAAAAGCTCAAATAAATAATCTAATCCTACAACTAAAAGAATTAGAAAGGGAACAATAGGAAAAGCCCAGAGTAAGTACAAGGAAGGAAATAATAAAGGTTAGAGTGGGGAAAAATGACAGAGACTAAAAAACAAACAAACAAAAGATCAATAAAACCAAGAGCTGGATCTTTGAAAAGATAATCAAGATTGATAATTTTTTAGCCAGACTCATCAAGAAACAAAGAGAACCCAAATAAATAAATAGAAACAGGAATAAAAGAGGCAAAGTAACAATGGACACCACAGAAATACAAAGAACTGTAAGAAAGAACTGTTGTATGCCAACAAATTGGAAAACTTCGGTGAAATGCACAAATTCCTAGAAACATACACTTTTCAAAACCCAATCAGGAAGAATCAGAAAACCTAGGTAGGCCAATAACAACTAACGAAATTGAAATAGTAATAAAAAAAACAAAACAAACCTCTCAGCAAACAAAAGTCCTAAACTTAGAAAAACAAAAAGAAAAAAGAATTCAAAAATATGAAGATAGTGTAAGGAGCCTCTGGGACAACTTTAAGCGAACCAACATCCGAATTTTTGGGATGCCAGAAGAAGGGAGAGAGCAAAATATTGAAAACCTATTAGAAGAAATAATGACAGAAAACTTTCCCTGCCTGGTGAAAGAAATAGATGTACAAGTCCAGGAAGCACACAGAACCCCATACAAGAGGAATCCAAAGAGGACCACACCAAGACACATCATAATTAAAATGCCAAGGGCAAAAGACAAAGAGAGAATATTAAAAGCAGCAAGAGAAAAACAGTTAATTACCTACAAGGGAGTACCCATACGACTGTCAGCTGATTTCTCAACAGAAACTATGCAGGCCAGAAGGGAGTGGCAAGAAATATTCAAAGTGATGAACAGCAAGAACCTACAACCAAGATTACTCTACCCAGCAAAGCTATCATTCAGAGTCGAAGGTCAGATAAAGAGCTTCACAGACAAGAAAAAGCTAAAGGAGTTCATCACCACCAAACCAGGATTACATGAAATGCTGAAGGGTATTCTTTAAGGAGAGGAAGAAGAAGAAAAAGGTAAAGATAAAAATTATGAACAACAAAATGACATCAAATACATACCTACCAACAAGTGAATCTAAAAATCAAGTGAATAAAAAATCTGAAGAACAGAATGGACTGGTGAATATAATAGAATCAGGGACATAGAAAGGGAGTGAACTGACGATTCTCAGGGGAAGCAGGTGTGAGGGGTGCGGGAAGAGCTTGGACAAAAATCTTACTCCTATGGATGAAGACAGTGGCGGGGGTAAGGGCATGGGGTGGGGTGGGGAATCAGGTGGAGGGGAGCTATGGGGGAAAAAATAGAGGAACACCTGTAATAATCTGAACAATAAAGATTTATTAAAATATATATATATTTATATATTAAAAAAAAAAAAAAAAGTCCTAAACTTGACGACTTCACAGGTGAATTTTACCAAACATTCAAAGAACTAACATCTATCCTCCTCAAACTATTCCGAGTAATTAAAGAGGAAGACTTCCAAGCTCTTTCTACAAGGCCACCATTATTCTAATTCTAAAACCAGATAAAGACACCATAAAGAAAGAAAATTACTGGCCAATACCCCTGATGAACATAGATGCTAAAATCCCCCTGAAAGTTTATTAGCAAATGGGATCCAGCAATACATTAAAAAGATCATACACCATGACCAAGTGGGATTTATTCCAGGATACAAAGCTGATACAATATTCACAAATTAATAAGCGTGATCCATTAAAAAAAATCACATGATCATATAAATATAAGCAGAAAAAACATTTGACAAAATCCAACACCCATTTATGATAAAGGGGTAATAGAGGGAACATTCCTCAAGATAATAATAAAGGCCATATATGAAAACCAATAGCCAACATCATACTCAATGGGAAAAACTAAAAGTGTTTCCCTTAAGATCACAAATGAGACAGGATATGTGCTTTCACCACTCTTATTCAACATAGTACTGAAAGTCCTAGTTACAGTGATCAGACAAGAAAAAATAAAAGGCATCCAAATTGGAAAGGAGGAAGTAAAATTGTCATTATTCACATATGACATGACGTTTTATATAAAAAAACTCTAAATACTCCACTAAAAAACTGCTAGATTTAATAAATGAATTGGGCAAAGTAGCAGGATACAAAGTTAACATCCAAAAGCTGATGGCATTTTTATATACCAGTAATGAACTCTCAGAAAGAGAACTAAAAAACAATCCCATTTACCACTGCAACAACAACAAAGATATTTAGGAATCAACTTAACCAAGGAGATAAAAGACCTGTACTCAGAAAACTATAGGACATTGAAAAAAGAAATAAGAGGAAGATATAAAGCAGTGTAAATATATATTGTGTTCACGGATTGGAAGAATTAACATCATTAAAAAATCTACCCAAAGCAATCTATATATTCAATACAATACCTATTAAAATACCAACAGCACATTTCATAGATCTAGAACAAATACTCAAAAACCTTATATGAAAAAAGGCAGAACCCGAACAGCCTCAGCAATTTGGAGAAAGACAAAGTTGTAGGGATCACAATACTGAAATCAAACTATACTACAAAGCCATTGTAATCAAAACAGCCTGGTACTGGCACAAGAACAGGCATATAGACAAATGAAACAGAACAGAGTCCCTAGAGATTGACCCCCAACATTATGGTCAATATTTGACAAAGGAGGCAAAAGCATACAGTGGAGTAAAGATAGTCTCTTCAATGTATGGCATTGGGAAAATTGGACGGGTACATGCAACAAAATGAAACTAGACCACCAACTTACACCATATTCAAGAATAAACTCAAATTGGATAAAAGATTTAAATGTAGATTGTGATACCATAAAAAACCTAGAAGAAAACATAGGCAGTAATATCTCAGACATCTCATGTAGCAGTATTTTCGCTGATACATCTCCTAGGGCTAGAGAAACAAAGGAAAAAAATAAACAAATGGCACTTCAGCAAACTAAAAAGCTTCTGTGCAGCAAAAGAAACTATTAACAAAATGAAACGGGGAACCCACTGTATGGGAGAACATATTTGCCAATGACACATCTGATAAGGGGTTAATTTCCAAAATATATAAAGAACTCAACACCAAAAAGACAAAAAATCCAATAAAAAAATGAATAAAGGACCTGAATAGACACTTCTCCAAAGAGGATACACAGATGGCCAGCAGATATATGAAAAAATGCTCAATGTCACTAATCATCCGAGAGATGCAAATTAAAGCTACAATGAGGTATCACTTCACACCTGCCAGAATGGCTCTATCAATAAATCAACAAACAAGTGCTGGTGAGGATGTGGAGAAAAGGGAACCCTAGTACACTGATTGTGGAAATGCAGACTGGTGCAGCCACTGTGGAAAATAGTATGGAGTTTCCTAAAATAATTAACCAATTAACTGCGACAATATTTTGAATAAAGTAATTTAAAAAGGTCTGCCACTTGTGTCTATAGATGCTTATGGAGTACAAATGGTTAAAAACGGAATTGTCTTTTGACCCAAGGATCTCACTTCTGGGAATATATCTTAAAAATTCTGAAAAACCAATCAGAAAGAATATATGCACCCCTATGTTCACAGCAGCATTATTTACAATAGCCACGATATGGAAAAAGACCTAGTGCCCATTAGTAGATGAGTGGATAAAAAAGCTGTGGTACATTTACACCATGGAATATTATCTACCTATAAAAAAGGAATCTCCTACCCTTTGTGGCAGCATAGATGGACCTAGAGATTATTATGCTAAGCAAAATAAACCAGAGAAAGACAAATACCAAATGACCTCATTTACATGTAGAATCTAAGGAAGAAAAATAAACTGGCAAACAAAATAGGTCCAGAGGCATGGATGATGCATGGAACAGACTGACAGATCTCAAAGGGGGGTGAGGGGCACAAGAAGGGAGTAACCAAAGAACATATACACATATATGCATAGCTCTTGGGCACAGATAATAGTTGGTAAAGGCCTGGGGTAGGGCAGGGGGGGGGGGGTAAAGGGGGGAAAGGGAGGTTATAGGGGATAACTATAATACTGTCAACAACAACAAAAAATTAAAAAAAGAAAACATAAAGTCATTACTTAAAATTATTTTTCTTTCTTGTTTTGTTTTTTATTTTTCTACTGATTTTAGAGAGAGAGGAAAGGGATAGGGAGAGAGAAACATCAATGAGAGAGAAACGCTAATTGGCTGTCTTCTGTACCAGGTAAACCCCCTACTGGGGATTAAGGCCACAACCCTGGCATGAACCTTGAGCAGGAATCCAACCAGTGACTTCTCAGTGCATGGGAGGACACTCAATCAACTGAGTCACACTGGCCAAAGAAAAATTTATTACTTTTAAAATAGACTTGCTTTAAAAGAAATTGCCTTGCTTCTCCACCATTTCTGTCACAAAATTAAGCATACGCTGTATGTCAGCCAGAACATCCCCTCCTCTAATGCAGTAATTTGTTAAGTAGTCATGCTTTGACTAAAGTACGGTCATTTAGATCTCTTTTTCAGAGATAGACAAGGCCTCAGGAGAATACCCGTTGCAAAGACAATAAAAATCTAAAGCTATTGATGAAGAGTACTTTTCTTACCACAGATAGCCAGAAAACAAAGCTAACCCAAAAAGAAGCAAAGATGAGACTTAAAGAGAAAACGATTACTAAGGACACAAATTGAGCATCTAAATCCAATCATGCTTAAAGCAAATATACTCTATACCCCTAAACTTTTTAGTCAAAACGCCAATCAACTCCTTTTGGCTCAAGTTAGTCTGACTTAAGATTTCTCTTATCACATGGTCTTATCAAACAATAAATGGAATTCTGAGATTTTGGCCCTTAGCTAACAATAGCAGGTAGTCTGAGGTGACAATCCCCTCCCTCTAATGGTGTGTTGTCAATGAAAATCATGTGGGGACCAAGTCAAAAATTCCACTCCTATCCAGCAGGGAAAGGCAGTGCACCACTCTACCCCAGATTAGAAGTAGGAGGATCTTGGAGAGAACTGGAGAAAAAAATCTTTAAGTTTGCATGGAAAGTCCTGGGTAGAACCAATCCAAACATTTAGGTGACTAAATTAACATGCAAAAGATCTGAGGAATAAACTGTATCATGAATCCCAGTCTTCAGAGTGGCTTTTCAGGTAGTACACTAAACAAATCAGAGTAACACTGGAAAGGCTCTGAAAGTAAGTTCTCATTGAAACCACAGCCTACAAAAGTGGGCCAGAATCTTTAGCAAGAGTGAGTACTTCCTAGAATTAAGACTTAAATAGGGTACAGGTTTTCATAATAGCCCAAATGTCCAGAATATAATTTTTTTTAACTACTTACATACTGAATAAAAAAAGAGTACATATATGGCAACACTGAGATTACTCAAATGTTGAAAAAAAGTGACCTGGATCTTAAAGCAATCACCATAAGAATATGTCAACAAACAATTATAAACATTCTTTAACATTGGCAAGTAATGGAAGCTATAAAAGTCAACCAAAGAATTGGAGAATTGAAAAATATAATAACTAAAGTAAAAAGCTCGCTGGGTAGGCTCAATAGTAGATTGAAAGTAACAAGACAAAAATAAATCACCAAACTTTGAAGACAGGTGAATAAAACTTAACCAATCTGAACAACAACAACAAAAAGAAATAGACTGGAAAAATTAATAAAGCACAGACATCCATATGAACAAAAGATCTGACATTTGTGTCACTGAAGTCTCAAAAAGAAAACAGAAAGAGTATGTGTCTAAAAAAATGCTTGAAAAAATAAAGGCTAACTACAAAATTTTGGCAAGAGGCATAAACCTACAGATTTAAGAAGCTAAGCAAATCCCAGAAAGGATATATGCAAAGACATCCAAAGTAAGCCAAAATGCATCAAATCAAAGTTATGAAACTATACACAAAGAAAACATTTTTGGAAGGCAGCTATGCTCACCACTATATCACCAACTCAACTTAAGAAAACATTTTTAAAAGCTACTAAGAGAAATTACACATTTCTCAATAGAAATTACGAAAGCCAGGAAAATAGTATAACATTTTAAATGCTAAAAACAAAGAACTGACAATCTCAAATTCTATACCTAGTGGAAATATTCATCAAGAATTAAAGGGAAACAGACATTCTCAAACAAAAACACTAAGACAAATCAGCAGTCCAAATTTTAAAGAATGCCTAAAAGAAGTTCTCAAAACTAGGAAGAAATGATAACTGAAGGAGATTTGTAACTTCAGATAAAAAGAAGATAAAATAATGTTCTCCTTATGAATTTTAATGTGATCATTTGATGTATTCAATGTACAGGAAACAAGATAATTATAATTTTTAAGTTGGGAACGTAAAGAAACCTGAATAGAAGTGATTTCTATATGTCACCTGGAGTGCTAAAATGTTAATAGGAACAGTCTCTAATAAGTCACACATGCATATTGTAATATCCAAAGAAACTACCTAAAAAAACTGGTACATACTAAAAAACATTACAAATAAATCAACATGGAATCCTAAAAAAGTTCAAGTAGCCCACAAGTATGCAAGAAAAGGGAAAGAGTTGGAAGAAACAAAGTAAACAAATAATAATCTAACAGATTTAAGCCCTTACATATTAATAATTATTTTAAATGTTAATGGCCTAAATATAAAAATTAAAAACAGATTGGGACAGTGAATTGAAAAAATATGACCTAAATAAGTATTTGCTATCTACAAGACCCTGACTTTTAATATCATGGCATAGATAGATTGAAAGGAAAAGGTTATGCTATATAAACATTAATCAAAAATCCTATATAATAGAGGAATATGCAAATTGTCTGTTACTCCGCAACGTTATGACCGATTGCAGGAGGCTGCATGTGCGTGCACGGTGGGGAATTGCTCCGGAGACAGGGCGGGAATGGGGAGGCACCAGGAGGAGGTGGGACCATCCCATGGTGGGGATGACAGGGGCAAGAGCCCATAGCGTTCCCCTCACCAGTCTTTCGCTACCAACCGCTCGCACTCAGAGCGCCCCGCCGCTCACCTGCCAGGGGAAAGAGCACAGCGCAGTAGGCAGGAGGCTTCCATGCTCTCCTCCGGAGCCATTACAGGGTGGAGCCACCACATTGCTCCAGAGATGGGGCGGAAGCAGGGAGGCGCCCAAAGGCGGGACCAGCCCAAGGCAACTGGAGGGACTGAGGGTAGGGCTTGAAGCAGCCAGAGAAGACCAGAGGGGTCGGGGGCTGGGCCAGGAAAGCTGAAGCTCTGTGTGGAGAGGTTTGGGTGTCAAGGCAGGGCCATGCGATTTCGCGTGCTGGGCTCCTAGTAAAACCATAAGTGGATATATTAATATCAGAAAAGTAGACTGCAAAGCAAAGAGCATCATTAAAGAAAAAGAGGATCATAACAAAATTAATAAAGGATCCAACCACAAAGAAGACATAGCAATCCTAAATGTGGAAATAACAGAATCCTATATAATAAAAGCCTAGGTGGCATGATGACCTCGTGTGATGTCGTCACAAGATGGTCATAACAAGACGGCCACCACAAGATGGCTGCCACAGGATGGCTGTGTGCACAGTGGAGGTGGGGCCTGGTGGCAACTCCGCACGGTGAGGCCTGGGGGTCCCATGGGTCTGCGTGATGCGGAGGCTGGTCTTGGTGACTCCGCCGCCTCGTGCAAAGGAGGTGGGTCACGACAGGAAAGGGCAGTTGTGGGCAATCAGACCGGCATGGGAGGGCAGTTGGGGGCAATCGGGCCAGCAGGGGAAGGCAGTTGGGGGCCATCAGGCCAGCAGGGAAGCAGTTAGGGGCAATCAGGCAGGCAGGCAGGCGAGCGATTAGGAGGGGTCCAAGATTGCAAGAGGGTGCAGGCCAGGCTGAGGGACACCACCAGTGCATGATCGGCGCCAGGTAGGGATCACGGGGGCACTCCAGAGTGTGCCTGGCCCGTCTCGCTCAGTCACAATGAGCTGAACCCCAGCAGCAAGCTAACCTACCGGTTGCGTCTGCCCCTGGTGATCGTGGGCATAATAGCGACTGGTCAAATGAACTGTCGGACACTTCGCATTTTAGGCTTTTATTATATAGGACTAGAGGCCCAGCACACGAAATCGTGCATGAGTAGCTCACCACCACTTGTCGCTTGCCGCCCTGCCCCACCCACCGCCGCTCGTTGCTCGGGCCACCACCCTGCCTGTCGCCGCTTGTAGCTCGCCACCCCACCTGCTGCTCATTGCCCTGCCTGCCGCTGCTCATCACTCATGCCCACTGCCCTGCCTGCCACTGCTCGTTGCTCACCGCCCCATCTGCCACCGCTCGTTGCTCGCCACCCAACCCATCGCTGCTCACAGGCTGGGAGGGGAGGGACCAAGAGGTGGTCAATGCACCTCATGACAACTGGTTCAGCAGTCGTTACAGTCATTACACTTATGGCCAATGGCCTTTTATTATATAGGATAATTTTCTTTTCTCTCTAAATGTGTGCTAACAGTCATTTCCCCTACCCAGAGTTTCTAAATAGGGGCTTTATCATCTCATAGGGGCATTTTGGAAATATGTAGAAATTCTGGTTGTGAAGATGGCAATAAGATAGATGACAGGTTGGCAAGTAACAGGCAGAGATAGAGACTGTGAAACAGAAACCCAAAAGACTCTAATAAAATAATGAAACCTGAAAGTACACCAGAAGAATTAAGAACAAAGGTTTCATCTCAAAGGACTATAAAATGATTTAATTAGCAAAATATAGAAATCTTTGTTAGAGTATCTGGCATTTATCACTTATTCAATTATCAGGAGTCAAATTTTCTGTGTGTATATTATGTAAATCAGGCAGCAAAATGAGGCTCACATTGCATGAATGTAATTTCTAAAACAATGTTAAAAAATCAATGTTTTATATGATTAAAGGATTAAGACTAATTTATTTGGAAAAATATACTTCATTCCCCATTGATAAGCATTAAAATGATTGAATATTTAATAAAACAAAACTACATTTTAATCACAATTTTAGAACTGGTTGTTTTGAAATATGACTTGTTATTGTGTCACACTATATCAGGTCACATACTACAAAATGAAGAACCAACTTTTCCCCTGGTATAAATAGCACCCCAATAGAAGACAAATAGTCACATAAGATTTTCAGCTATCTTGTTCTTTACTACCAAATGAAATAAAGTTTATAAAATGATGTTCCATTATGGGTGGGGTTAGATAAAAATCTACAGAGAACCAGTTAATACCCATAACTAGTTTCCTTATTTCTATTCACATTAACACAAGAACTACAGGTTAGACAGGTTGAACCACAAAAACCATAGTTAGAGGAAAACAGGTAGGCTATCACTGTAGATCTACAGAATGTCGCTAAGGCATTATGTATCAAGGAAACATAATAAATAATTGAGTCCCCCCTCTCCCCCAGATTAACAACTAGCATTAGTGTTTGTCATGATACTGAATGTAACCAAACGGCAGTTTTGTTACCACATATTATTTAATACTGTCTAATAGGTTGGCTTTTCCCCAAACACACAAAATAAGTAAAAATTCATCAAAAAAAGAATAATTACAGACCCAAGTATCTTAGTAATTCAAATATGAATTGTACATGGATTACTTTTGCCATTGTCTAGAGAACTCTGAGATAAAAAAAATGTGAAATACTGAAGTTGCTTTCCCTCAATATTTTGGTTAGAAAAATACAACCAAGTAATTAATAGAAAAAGAATTCAGAATGGTACAATAAACAAATGAAAATATACCAACTGTGTTATAATCAGGGAGATGCAAATAAAATTTACTTGTCATGCCAAAATAAACTATTTCTCTCCTAGGAATTTATCCAAGAATAATGGAAGCATAAATTAATTAAAAAGAAATCCAAACTTTGAAAAACCCAAACCTTTCAACATGAATATTCATGGAAGCTTTATTTGTAATACATAAAAAACCTGGCAAAAAACCAAATATCCACAAACAGGCAGATGGATAAACAAATGGTGGTTTATCCATACGATGGAATAGTGGTCGGCAAACCGCGGCTCGCGAGCCACGGTTTGCTGCTCTGTTGACTGAGATTGCCGACCACTGCGATGGAATATTACTCAACAATAATAAGGAGCAAACTACTGATCTGTCCAACAACATGATGGAATCTCAAAACCAGTAGGTAGAGTGAAAGAAGCTATCTATAATAATAAAAGTATAATATGCAAATTGACCAAACGACCGAACAGCAGAACGACCATCTGGATGACCTTCCTGACAAACATCCCATGACATGCACTGACGCCAGGCCAGCCAAGGTGGGTGCAATGCCTTTGGTTGGGGGGCCCACCATCGCCCCATGACCAGCCCACAGAGGGAGGCCCAGGCCACCCTCTGCAGGGCAATCAATGGGGGGGGATCTGAGATCAATTGCCCAATAGAGGGAGCGATGGGGGGAGGGGGGGTTCCGCAATCACCCCAAAGAGGGAGGCCCAGGCTACCCAGTTGGGCAGTGATGCGGTGGGTGGGCGGGGCCGCGGGGCCTCCCTCTGCTAAGTGATTTATTATGGAGCCCCATGATCGATCACCCCAAAGAGGGAGGCCCAGACTACCTGGCCAGCAACGCTGTGGTGGGTGTGTGGGGCCAGCCAGTGATTGCTCCACAGAGGGAGGCCCAGGCCAGCCAAGCAATGGCACCCCACGCCTGTTACCTGCAGAGAGAGGCGACCGGTGGCGGGGGAGAGGGGGCAGCACCACACAGATGGCAAGCAGTGGCTGTGGCAGGGGCAGGGCCAGCTGCTGGAAGCCAGGGGAAAGAAAGCCCCAATAGACCCTTATCGCCAGCCAGGCCTAGGGACCTTACCCCAGGGGTCCCAGATTGGAGATGCAGGCCGGGCTGAGGGACACCCGCCCCCGTACCTGAATTTCATGCACCGGGCCTCTAGTCCTATATAATCCTATATAATAAAGAGCTAATATGCAAATGGTCCTTGCGCCCTCATGCCGGGGCCAGGGGACCTGAGGCTGCACCCCCCCCCCGCCCCAGGGGACCTGAGGCCAGGCTGGGGGACCTGAGGCCACGCCCCCCACCCCAGCGCCAGGCCAGGGAACCTGAGGCTGCACCGGGGGACCTGAGGCCACACACCCCCAGCCGGTGGGGCATGATGGGGGACCTGAGGCTGTGCCCCCTACCCTGCAGGTCTTGACAGGGTTGGGGCTGGCCAGGCCTGGTTCTCGCATGACTTTGAGGCTTGTGCAGTGTGTGGGGACTTGACTCTGGGTCCCACAGTGTGCCCCAAATTCTGACAGGAGTGAGATTTTCATACATTTTACTAATTTTCTTTCATCTCTGACAATTCTATTATAAAGGTCAAATAGCAATATTAAAATATTTCCTCTAATTAATTCCCTTTTATATGTGCACAAATTTTGTGCACCGGGCCACTAGTGGGAAAAAAAAGTATATACAGTAAGGTTATTTCCATGTAAGACTGCAGAAAATATAAATGAATCTATAGTTACAGAAAGCAGAAAGCAGTTTCCTGAGAATTGGGGATTAGGGGGTAATAGCAAGAGGGTGAGATTACAAAGCACACAAAAAATTTGGGGATAAGAGATATTCACTATGTTGACTGCAGTGATGGTTTCACAGGTGTAGAGATATGTCAAAACTTAAACTGTATATTTTAAATATGTGCAGTTTATTGTATGTCAATTACATTTCAACAAAGGTGTTTTCTTTTTTAAAGAAAAAACATTAATTCCTTTATTTTCTTACTGTATAAATGATTATATTTTTCCTTTTATTAAATTCAAGGTTGGCCCAGCTGGCGTGGCTCAGTGGTTGAGCGCCAACCCATCAACCAGGAGGTCATGGTTCAATTCCCAGTAAGGGCATGTGCTTGGGTTGTGGGCTAGATCCACAGTGGGGAGGGGGGGGGTGCAGGAGGCAGCTGATCGATGATTCTCTCACACAATTGATGTTTCTATCTTTCTCTTCCTCTCCCTTCCTCTCTGAAATCAATAAACATATATATAAAAAAATTTCAAGGTTGTTCATGAAAAATCATACCCTACTCGAGTTAGAATGTCAGGGTTCCAGTCCCCTTATTTAGACAAATCACTTAACCTCTCTGGTCCTCATTTTTTCATCTGTAAAATGAGATTAGACTAAATTGATACATACCCATCTCAGTTAATATTTTATGGATCTATAACTATAGTAACCTCAGCTCATTATTACATTATGCTGTTCCCAGAATTCAATAGTAAATCAAGTCACATTCAGTGATGGGAAAAATGTTTATTACAAAAGTTCAACAATAAACCCCTATAATTGTTGAATATATTAAAATACAAAATATACAGTGAAATGAGCATTGGGTTGGATTTAGAAAGACCTAGTTTCAAAATCCAGCTGGGCTAACTTGCTATGTAACACGAGCAAGTAATTTTAGTTCTCTATGCCTTCTTTATTTCTCACTCTTCTTTTTACATGTAAATAAAGAAAATAAACCAATATATCTTAGGACTATTGTGAGGATAAGTAAAATAAAAAGATTGAGGTGTTCAGCAGATTCCTGTCATATAACAAGTGTTCAATAACTGGTAATTAAAATATTAATGATAAAATAGTGCTTTAAAGAATAATACTGCCTAGCCCGTTTGGCTCAGTGAACAGAGTATTGGCCTGTGGACTGAAGAGTCCTGGGTTCAATTCAGGTCAAGGGTACATGCCCGGGTTGCGGGCTCGATCCCCAGTAGAGGGCGTGCAGGAGGCAGCCAATCAGTGATTCTCTCTCATCATTAATGTTTCTATCTCTCTCTCCCTCTCCTTTCCTATCTGAAATCAATAAAAATATATTAAAAAAATAAAAATTATAAAACTATTTGTATACTTTAGATATTTTTGTAATATACAATGTAAGAAACATTATTAATATAAATTAAAACAATCACCACTTTAAAAGTATCTCTCTATATAAATTTTAATAGATAAGAATTTCATTGTTCATTGTATATGGGGAAGTTAGGCAAGAATATTTACTGAGTGTCCATGAAGTATAAGCCACATAAAATAATAAATTTTTCATTTTTATTTCATTTCATCTACAGATGTTAACCAGGAGGCAGAGGGGAGAATAGGGTGCTGGAAGGCAGGGTGGGAGACATTGCTATTTTTATATAAGGTAATGAAGAAAATGCTCTTATCACATAAAGAAACATTTTGACAGGGACATTAGTATATTTTAATTCATAAAACAATTTTTACACAAAACATCATTGTCATTAGCCAAAAATTTCCCTGACTAAACTAATAAAGAAGTCATTCCTTTAAATTGGCATATAAATAAAGAGAATACAAAATATTTCAAATACCATGCTGCAAATTACATAGAAGAGATCCAGTAACTACTAAAGAGAAAAAGTTTCAACTAAAACTAGAATACCTCATGAATAACTATACACTTGAGAAATTTCATTTGCTTTCCCCTATAGCTCTTTGAGTTAAATTAACTTTCATCATAACAGAAAAAAACACACACACATGACTGACTAGGAAACTTTAAAGTGGTAAAACTTTCTGAATGAAAAATAGGAAGTTTTCATTAATTTTTCCTGCCTGCACGCATTTAGTTCCCATTATCCCACTCTCCTAGAACCTTTTCCTCTTAATAAAATTCTACCTATCCTTTAAGCTAGTTTAAATTTCACCTGCCCTCTAAAGCTTATCTTAAAGTGATCACTCTCCTCCTTTGAAGTCCTATATAGCAACTGCCTGTACAATTCACTTAGAAACTGTGTGTCCTCAAGCAGTTCTGAAATATAATTTGAAGCTTTGCTGGTAACTTCTCATGATTGTCTTAGCAACTGAATTTAGTTTCTAGAGTACCACTGTCAATTCAGTAATCACTAATCACATGTGGCTATATACATTTAAGTTTAACTTAAAAAATCAATCCCTCAGTTATACTAGTACTACCCCCCCCCCCCCATTCACATGTGGCTAGTGGCTATCATATTGGACTAGAGGCCCAGTGCACGAAATTCGTGCATGGAGTCCCCTCAGCCCGGCCTGCACCCTCTCACAATCCCAGACCCCTCAGGGGATGTCCGACTGCTTGTGGGATCGGGCCTAAACTGGCAGTCAGACATCCCTCTCACAATCCGGGACCACTTGCTCCTAACTGCTTGCCTGGCTGATCACCCCTAACCACTCTGCCTACCTGCCTCATTGTCCCTAACCACTCACCTGCCTGCCTGATCACCCCTAACCACTCGCCTGCCTACCTGATCACCCCAACCACTGGCCTGCCTGCCTGATTGCCCCTAACTGCCTCTGCCTCAGCCCCCGCTGCCATGGCTTCGTCCGGAAGGATGTCTGGAATGACGACCGGAAGGTCGTTCAGCTGTTCAGTCTAATTAGCATATTACACTTTTATTATTTTTATTACCAAAACATATATAACATTTCTATCATCTCAGGATGCATTACCGAACATAGCTGTTCTAAAGGGTAATTGCCATGTCCATTTTTTTTGTATATACAATAGTTTTTACCATAATAACTGAATATGGTAGGCACTTCAATATTTAATTTCCTAAAGACAAATTACTGTAGTGGCAGAGAAGGTCCTACTAACATGTTTTATTAATAATCTGTTAAAAATTAGAACACATATTTTAAAATTTAGAACATACCTCCCAATAAAATGAAACAAGGGCCCACGTGGAAACAAATGACTACTGCTGAGAAGTGGGTGCCACCAGATGCTTTTATATCTGCTTACCCATCAGTGCCAATCCCACAATGTATTTATGTCCATTACACTCACCTCCTTCACTAATTTATGTTACTGGCCTAGACACTTGAAGGCATGTTGTGACCTCTCGTCTATACTCGATGGACAACTAAAAGTTATTTTATTAATATTTTTATTGATTTTGAGAGAGAAACATCGATTTTTTCTTCCACTTATTTACGCATTCATTGGTTGCTTCTTGTATGTACCTTGACCAGGGATGGAACCATAACCTTGGAGTATCGGGATGATGTTCTAACCCAGTGGTTGGTAAACTGCGGCTTGCGAGCCACATGAGGCTCTTTGGCCCCTTGAGTGTGGCTCTTCCACAAAATACCATGGCCTGGGCGAGTCTATTTTGATGAAGTGGTGTTAGAAGAAGTTTAAAAAATTTGGCTCTCAAAAGAAATTTCAATCGTTGTACTGTTGATATTTGGCTCTATTGACTAATGAGTTTGCCGACCACCGTTCTAACCAACTGAGCTACCCAGCCAGGGCTACATATTTTTTAAGTAATGTAAGGATTAATTTTGATCAGTTTTCTTTGTAATATATTTTTATTGATTTCAGAAAGGGGGTGGGAGAGACACAGAAACATCAATGATGAGAATCATCCATTGGCTGCCTCCTGCATGCCCCACACTGGGGGATCGAGCCTGCAATCTGGGCATGATCCCCTACTGGGAAATTGAACTGTGAACTCCTGGATCATAGGTGGACGCTCAACCACTGAGCAACACTGACCAGGCACTGGTCCATGGCCAGGCATTGATAAATTTTCTAAAGCTGTAGGTAGTATACTTAGAATTATACGGCTCCATTTTGATACAGAATCCTTTCAACAATGCAAGCCCCTAAGTCAGTAGTCAGCAAACTGCGGCTCACGAGCCGCCGCGGTTTGCCGCTCTGTTGATTAATGAGTTTGCCGACGACTGCCCTAAGTAAACTGCTCTTTTTATATAAAGGAAAGGTTTTTTTTGTGTGTGTGTTTTTTAAGAGAGAAAGAAAGGGAGAGATAGAAACACTGATGAGAGAAAACTATCATACATCGGCTGCCTCCTGCTTGCCCCCTACTAGGGATCAAGCCCGCAACCTAGGCATGTGCCCTGACCAGGAATCAAACCAGTAACCTCCTCGTTCACAGACTGACACTCAACCACTAAGCCACACCAGCTGGGCACAAAGAAAGGTTTTGAATAAGAACTTTCATTGGTGTCTAGTTGGCAATACCTGTATCATAAAAACTAATCACCTGGCAGGGTGACTCAATAAACGTCTTAATGCCATTTTTTAAATTAATTTTTAAAAGTTTATCTAGGAACTACTGAAATGCAGGTATCTGTTTTAATTTCACAATACTGCCACAATTCATTTTGTCAAATTGGATTACAATAGTGGGTATACAATAGGCATTCCTATTGCCTGAATTAATAAATTACATCCTGCCCTAGCTGGTTTGGCTCAGTGGATAGAGCATCAGCCTGCGGACTGAAGGCTCCCAGGTTTGATTCCGATCAAGGGCACATGCCTGAGTTGCAGGCTTGATCCCCATTAGGGGATGTGCAGGAGGAAGCCAATCAATGATACTCTCTCATCATTGATGTTTCTCTCTTTCCCTCTCCCTTCCTCTCTGAAATCAATTAAGATATATTTTAAAAAATAAATTACATCCTTGCCTAGATATAAAAAAAAACAAAACAAAATTTGCTGCAAGTATCATCAGATAACAATAAAATGTTAGTATTCAAAAAGTGAACTGTGAAATTCAGCTTTGATAATTTTTTCTTGAATTTGGTATGTTACTTGTTTCTGCTACTTGAGTAATAGAAAATCTATAGTGAGAGAAAAAAAATTCATTTAATTCTACCTTGCTTTCTTGATTATTGAAGTATTTTTATGCTATCTACACATATATTAAATTTAAAAAATTATCTACTTTCCTCAGCTTTTACCCACTTCTCATTATTACACCAGCTTATTAATTGTAACAGTAAGCCGAGAATGACAGAAAACAAAAGTTTCTGCTTTACAAAGAGCTGGAATTTGAACTGCTATCCTTTCTTAGCACAACTCCAATAATTAAGCCTAAAAAGATACCCATTCCAGAGCTGCTTATTATTAATAACACTCCTTTCTCTTTCCAAAAAAATCAAAATAAATAGGCTAATTTGTTATTCCTTACTATTCAAAAAGAATTGTTTTTAAATGACTGCAATAACAGTCAACGTTTTGATATGGAAAAATTTCTTAGACATTTTTTAATGATTAGATCAATTTTCTATTTAATTTTTGAAAAGGAATGCATAAGCTATCATTCTTAGAAATGAGGAATTTTATTCCTTTAGCTTAGTTTTTAAAATTATATGCTCAAGGAATTAATAGGTTTTGTAGTTACTTAAAAATGCTAGGTTTGAATGAATCTTCAAGCTCAAGAAGTTATTCAGCAAGTTAAAATAATTCCTAAACATACATAACTGGTTCAAAACTCTTTCAAGCATTAAAAATTACCTTGTGTTATCTTTTAAAAAGTAATTTTAAAAGACAGGTTAACAAACTGGTATTCATAAAAGTATATAATTAATCCAAAATAATAAAAAATGCCACACACAAACTCTCTTTCTCTCTAAACCTGTCCCTCTAGTTCCCTAAAGCTGACAATTGAGGATGTCAGGGAAAAAAAAAAAAAAAGTTTCATCTAATCTCAGTGGTAGTTAAAATGCTTGTTGGCTCAGTTGGTTCAAGTCCTATACACCAAAACACTGCAAGTTCGATTCCAGGTCAGGGTACATACCAGTTGGGGCACAACAGGAGGCAGCTAATAGATGTTTCTCTCTCACATCAATGTTTCTCTCTCTCTCTCTCTCTCTCTCTCTCTATATATATATATATCCTATATAATAAAGAGGTAATATGCAAATTGACCATCACTCCAACACACAAGATGGCTGTCCCCATGTGGTCAAAGATGACCGCCCCCATGTGGACACAAGATGGCCACCACAAGATGGCCAGCAGGGGAGGGCAGTTAAGGGAGACCAGGCTGGCAAGGGAGGGAAGTTAGGGGTGACCGGGCCAGCAGGGGAGGGCAGTTGGGGGTAACCAGGCCTGCAGGGAGGGCAATTAAGGGTGATCAGGCCAGCAAGGGAGGACAGTTAGGGGTGACCAGGCCTACAGCGAAGGACAGTTAGGGGCAACCAGGCCAGCAGGGAAGGGCAATTGGGGGTGACCAGGCCGTCAGGGGAGGGCAGTTAGGGGCAATTGGGCCAGCAGGGGAGCAGTTAGGTGTCGATCAGGCTGGCAGGGGAGTGGTTAGGGGGTGATCAGGCTGGCAGGCAGAAGCGGTTAGGGGCAATCAGACAGCCAGGCAGGCAAGCGGTTGGGAGCCAGCAGTCCTGGATTGTGAGATTGGACCTAAACAGGCAGTCAGACATCCCTCGAGGGGTCCCAGATTGGAGAGGGTACAGGCTAGGCTGAGGGACCCCCCATGCACAAATTTTGTGCACCAGGCCTCTAGAGTGTGTGTGTGTGAGAATAAACATATCCTCAGTTGAGGTTAATAAAAAAAAGTAGATTTCAAAAGTTCTCATTAAAACAAAAAAAATTTATAACTGTGTGGTATGTTAACGGTAACTAAACTTATTATGGTAGTCATTTCACAATATTATATACACACTTCAAATAATTATGTTGTATATCTAAAACTAATACAATGTTATATGTCAACTGTATTTCAATAAAAAATAAAATAAAAGAATATAGAATTCCCAGGATAAGTTGTTTTAAGATCTCAATATGATATCCAGCTGGTGTGGCTCAGTGGTTGAGCATCAACCCTTGAACCAAGGGGTCATGGTTCGATTCCTGGTCAGGACACATGCCTGGGTTGCAGGCTTGATCGCCGGGGGGGGTTAAAAAAAAAAGATCTCAACATGAAAAACTGGCCAAATCACTACTAATTATCATTTGCTGTTTTCTACGCCTTGAGATTAAACTCCCAACTGCTAAAAAAGAATGTAATTGAACATATATGCCCCTAAGTAAGAGAATGATGGATACAAAATATGACTTCAAAGTTAAAACTATTTTTCTGTAAATCTTTGCTGCAAACAAATACATACAAAGGTTTATATATTTTTTAATATCTTAAACTTCTAAGAATATTATCATTTACTTCACTTGAAAACCAGTTTATTTAAAATTCACCCAATACAATGTATTTTACTTTTTTAAAAAAATATATTTTATTGATTTTTTACAGAGAGGAAGGGAGAGAGATAGTCAGAAATATCGATGAGAGAGAAACATCGATCAGCTGCCTCCTGCACGCCCCCCACTGGGGATGTGCTCGCAACCCAGATACATGCCCTTGACTGGAATCGAACCTGGGACCTTTCAGTCCGCAGGCTGACGCTCTATCCACTGAGCCAAACAGGTTTTGGCCAATACAACATATTTTAATACTCTCTAGTCAGAGCCTGAACAAAATCCTCTTGACTCACTGCAAAAACATATTTAAACAGACATTAATCACTTTCTCAACAAAACTAATAAATTTCTACAATCAAATGTAAATGTTTCTTTAGCTCACAAGGGACATTTCTGTCTTCTCGAAATTCAAGGTATAGACGTAGACTTATGCATTTATTATCCAGCACTATTTAATAGAACTTTCTGCAATGATGCAAATCTATATATAGAAAAGCCTAAGCCAGTGGTCGGCAAACTGCGGCTCATGAGCCGTGATTTGCCGCTTTGTTGACTAATGAGTTTGCCGACCACTGGGATAGGGGCTTAATCACAAGGAACAACAACAGCCTGTAATTATTGGAATTGAGAGTCTAGGTCAGTGGTCGGCAAACTTATTAGTTAACAGAGCGGCAAACCGCAGCTCGCAAGCCACGCCGCAGCTTGCCAACCACTGGCCTAAGTGACCATCGCAACTGAATGGATGACCGAACAGGCTGCATGGGGACTAGGCTGGCAGGGGAGGTTAGTGAGGGGCAACCAAACGACTCAGCAGCAGGCTGCGTGGTGCAACCAGGCCCTCAGGGTGGGACGGTTGGGGGCGACTAGGCCAGCAGGGGGGTGAAGGGGCAATGAGGGGTAACCAGGTGGGCAGAGGGGGCAGCAAGGGGCAACCAGGCTGGCGGGGGAGGGTGGGGAAGGGAAGTTGAGGGTGACCAGGACAACAGGGAGGACAGTTAGGAGCAACCAGGCCGACGGGGGTCGGGGCAGTTGGGGGCAACCAGCTGGCGCGGGGGGGGGGGGGAGAGTTAGGGGTGACCAGGCTGGCGGGGGGGGGCAATTAGGGGCAATCAGGTAGGCAGGCAGGTGAGCAGTTAGGAACCAGTAGTCCCGGATTGTGAGAGGGATGTCTGACTGCTAGTTTAGGCCTAATGTCGGACATCCCCCGAGCGGTCCCGGATTGGAGAGGGTGCAGGCTAGGCTGAGGGGACTCCTGTGCATAAATTTCGTGCACCAGGCCTCTAATATTCTATATATTATTGCTGTTCAACATGACAGCCACTAGGCACATGTGACTACTGAGCACTTATAATGTGGCTAGAATGACTAAAGAATTAAATTTAAATTTAAAAGTTTTATGTGGCTATTGGTACTGCATTGAGTAACAGTTACAGACCAGCAAATGATCACAATTAGGTACAATAACCTCCAAAAGTGCTACACTGATAAAGAAAAACATCATAGGAGCCACCCAAGCGTCTATCAACAGATGAGCAGATGAACAAAAGGTAGTACAATGGAATGTTATTCAGGCTTAAAAAGGAAGGAAAGCCCTAACTGGTTTAGCTCAGTGGATAGAGTGTCAGCCTGCGGACTGAAGGGTCCCAGGTTCGATTCTGGTCAAGGTCATGTACCTTGGTTGCGGGCACATCCCCAGTGGGGGGTGTACAGGAGGCAGCTAATCGATGTTTCTCTCTTATCGATATTTCTATCTCTCTCCCTTCCTCTCTATAAAAAAATCAATAAAATAAAATCAAAAGGAGGGAAAGTCTGAGGTGTTATAACATGAATGAACTTTGATGACATATGCTAAGTGAAATAAGCCAGTCACAAAAGGACACATACTGTATAATTCCACTTATGTCAAATTAATACAGACAGAAAGTATAAAGTGTTTGTCATGACCTAGGGAAAGGGTTAAAAGACAGTTAGTAATAAACTAGGGGCCTAGTGTACAAATTTGTGCACCTTGAAAGGAACTGTGGGCCACGAGGCTGTGGTGGGCAAAAGGGCAGGTCTCGGCTCATTCTGAACGCCCCCCACCTGGGCCCTCCCGCTGCGGCTTCCAGTCCTGTCTGTCAGCAGCCCCACTCCCGCCACCACTGCTCCCACGCACTGATGGCGCTGGCCCCACTTGCACCCGCTGACGGTGCGGAGCGATTGGGGCCGGGGCTGGGGCCGGCGCCAGCAGCAGGTATGAACAGGGCTAGTGCCGTCAGCAGGTGTGAGCAGGGGCTGCCAGCTCCAGTCACCCCTCAGGAGCAGGGGGAGGTGGAGAAGCCCTCAGAGGTGACTGGGGCTGGCAGCCACTGCTCACACCTGCTGATGGCACCAAGCGATCGGGACCAGTGCCAGGCGCCTGCAGCAGGTATGAGTGGCAGCTCTGGGACCAGCTGCAGGTGCAAGCGGAGGCTCTGGCACCGGCAGCTGGTGCGAGCGGGACTGGCACCAGCAGAAGGTGCGAACACTGGGCGGGAGCAAAGAATTTTCAGTAACCACCAGAGGCTCGCCCCCTCACCTTAGTCTGGTGCTCCCACTTACCTGCTCCACCATCCCACCACAGCCAATGCCTGCCATGTTCCACACGTGCCCTCTGGTGGTTAGCACATGTCATAGCGACCGGTTATTCAGTTGTTTAGTTGTTCAGCCATTCAGTCTATTTGCATATTAGGTCTTATATATACATATAGGTATAGATGGGTACAAAGTGTCAGCTTTACAAGATGGGAAGAGTTCTGGAGATAGACGGTGATGACAGTGAATGTACTAGTACTTAACATCACTGAACTGTACACTTAAAAATGATTAACACAGTAACTATGTATTTTACAATTAAATTTTTTAAAGCATCACATTTAAACAAGTAAATACTTCTGATAGTACAGCAAACTGGAAATCTAAAGTCACCAATAAAGGAAATAAAGTGCTTTTCAGAGATAGGAACATCAGATTTACTGAGAAAAAGTTACAGTAACCCCATAATGAATCAAGTCTTACTACATTACCACACCATAACTAAGAGCTAAGCATTTTACTTATACAGTTATCTAGCTGAATAGAATATATTGGTGCTCTTTTAAGAACTCACAAGGCTAGACAAAGTAGTGTTAAAACTAAAGTGTAGTGTTTTGATGCTTGGTTTGGTTTTAGGCCCTAGCAATAGAGCTGCGGTTGAGCAAGTCATATATTGAACAACTGGAAAAACAAAGCAAAAATATAGTCAGTTACTTGTTAATTGTATATAGTTATTTCTAACTTCCCTAGAAGATAAGACTAACTCTTTATTTTAGAGGCAGGGTGTAGCATAACCTTGCTGTGCTCTCAGGTGATAAAGAGCATAGCAAGGTAATACTAGGGTAGTGATGAGAATACTACCATTAATAACTCATGCACAAAAGAGGAGCATAAAATTATCATAGATAACAAAAACGAAAGAGGTCATCCTTTTCCTCATAAATCTGAATGTATTTAGGCCCAATACTATGATCACTAAATGTTAAAATATTACAACAAAATATTTTAGGAAAGTTGTTAGGCGCTACATAACGAATCACTAAACTTATCAAAAATGTATCTTAAGTAAATTTTTTCTTGATTATATGATATGAATATATTCATATATTCAATGAATACACTTTTCTTAGCAGAATTTTAAGGATTGTCCAATTTGTCAAAAGCTTTTGAGGCAGATGATAAATATTATCTTAAAATTAGAAATAGCACTTGCAAAGATACAAGCTATAAAGAAGCAGTGTACTAGTTCCAAGGCCTGCAAATAGTTTAATAAAAGAGTGGAAGGTGCATAAGGAGAAAAATCTGAGAAGACTGATAAGGGCCAGATGATTGAAGGTCATATATATTTTCTTCAACAATCAATAATAAGTTACTAAAAGGGTTTAAGCAGGGGAAGTGCTTTCTTAACCTATATTCCCTTCTCAGAGAACAGCCTCTATCACTAGCTGACAGGAGAGTCCTTGCAGCCATATTAGCACATGATGGTATGGAGAACTCCATTCCTCCATTGTCACAGTTGACTAGATGAAGGGGTACATGTTCTGTATGGTGTCAGATTTTCTCACTCAATCTCTGTATATAAAAGCCTAAGCGACTGAACAACCAGATGATTGAACCAGTCGCTATGACACACACTGACCACCAGGGGGCAACGCAGGAGCTGTCCCCTGGTGGTCAGTGCGCTCCCATAGCAGGAGCGCCGCTCAGCTGACTGACGAGTGCCAGACGCAGGACTCATGGCTGGCAAGTGCCGCTGTGGCGGTGTGAGCCTCTCCTGATCAGAACTGACTGGGCACGAGCTTGCAGCAGGTGCAGCGGGGCCGGGATGAGCAGGAGAGGCAGGTGGGAGCAGCATGCAAGAGCTGCAGGCAGCGTTGGACTGCCGGTTTCAGCCCAATCCCCGCAGGCCACACTGAGGGACCCCAACGGTGCACGAATCTGTGCACTGGGCCTCTTGTAATTTATAATTGTGGCACTGAATAAGTGAGTCAGTTAGCTCTGGGCATTGGACTTGTAGATTAATTAATTCAGAAGTTAAGAGTGCCACTTAGGAACAACATAAAAAGACAATCAATATACAGAGGAAATATAAAGAAGTATACATACTTAAAGAAGAGATAGGAGAACATGTAGCCCTACAGAGAAAGAAAGTCTCTATTTTCCTACTTAGTCCTCATGGGACCTGACTATATACCCTACCCTTGATTAAGTGAAATGTCCCTGTAGCTTTCCAATAAATCCAATTGTTATTTAAACTAATTTAATTGGATTTATATTCCCTGCAATCCTGACACAAAAGAAGGTGATTAATTCTGGTGGTTAATCTGAAGAATTAGAGAAAAATAGGCTAAAAGGGAAGAACATTTAAATTAAAAAATAATTATCAAAAGAAAGCAATAGTAGCAAATAAAGATAGAAATGATGAATCAAAAGTAACCAATATTTTGCAGAGTTCATGAAGCTTAATTTAAACAAGAGACTTTCAGGAACCTGAGGCAGTATAAATTGCCTCCAAGGACTAGAATGAACAAGTGGTCAATGGTACTTTTAAGAATAATTTCAACAGAATAAACGGGACAGAAGTCATATCTGAGTAAGTTAAGAAATAAATGATAGAAAATAAATACTTCTTTAAAGGAGTGTGATGATTAAAAGAAGTCTGAGGGGATAACAATATTAAAGAAAAAACATAGTAATAATTACAAAAAGAGAGAGATGTGAACTTATCTCTAGGCAGAGTTAAGGGAGAATGAAAGCCCCATCCAGTCCAGGAGAGTATAGCCTTAGCAAGGTCAAACAACTTTTCCTTAAACTTGAATTAAAAAAAAAAACACAAGAAAAAGATGGTTAAAATGCCAAAACTAAAGAGAATAAATAAGAGAAGTTGAGGAAACTCTCAATGAATCCTATGTGACATTCTGTAGAGGCAGTGAGTAGGTGAGTGATTTGCTGAAAACTAAGGAGGAGGAATTGGTTGGATGACTTAAGAAAATATAAAAGGTTTGAGCCACAACTGGGGAATGTAAAGAGACAACAAGAGGTTAACTCAAAGATCTTACTATCCCAAGGCTTCAGGGGACACAACAAAAAATAGAAGAAACACAAATTGGTACTATAAGAGAAAAATGAGCTACTAATGATTTATGTAAAAACTAGAGGCCCGATGCATGAAATTCATGCAAGAGTAGGCCTTCCTTCCCCTGGCTGCTGGCACCGGCTTTCCTCTGGTACCTGGTACCCGGGCTTCCCTCCAGCCGCCAACAGGCACCTGGGACCTGGGCTTCTCTCCAGCCGCCGGCAAGAACCCAGGACCCAGGCTTCCCTTGCAGTCCCAGCTTCATCCAGAAGTATGTCTGGTCTAATTAGCATATTATGCTTTTATTATTATAGACTGAGGTGTGGTGCACAACATTCGTGCACTGGGGGTGAGGGGGTCCCTCAGCCCAGCCTGCACCCTCTTGCAGTCCGGAACCCCTTGGGGGATGTCAGCCTACCGGGCCTAAGCCGGAAGTCAGACATCCCTCTCCCAGTCCGGGCTCTCACAGTCCAGGACCCCTCGCTCCTTACCATTTGTCTGCAAGCCAGCTGTGAGCAAGGCTTCTGGCTGAGTGCTGCTCCCCTGTGGGAGCACACTGACCACCAGGGGCAGCTCCTGTGTTGAGTGGCTGCCCCCTGGTGGTCAGGGCTTGTCATAGCAACTGGTCATTCCACCGTTCTATTTGCATATTAGGGTTTTATTATATAGGATTACTTCAGATATAACTCATTACATAACCTAATATGATACAATCTTAACTTTTAACTTATAAAAATTAAGTAAGGCTATTCAGAAATATTTCTCTCCTAAAAAATGAAGTGTCATCTTAAATTTACATTATAAGATATATATTTCAAAATAATACTTTAAAAATTATAAAGTAACTCAAGCCTTAATTTTACTCCATATTAAAAAATCAACTTCAAATGTATTGACTTATATGTAAAAACAAACAAACAAACAAAAACCTTCAAAACACTTAGTAGAAAATTTGTAACTAACCCAAAGTAAGGAACAACTTCTTAAACAGCAAATACAACAAAAGAAAACATGAACAAATCTGACTAAAATTATTTTTTTTTCATGTAGAAAGCACAGCAATGACAAAAATTCCATTTAGGATTCCAGGTTTGTCAATATCAGTAAATTTGGCAAGAGAATTAATAATTTCTGGTTTATAACCAATATTAAATCTGACCAACTCCAGCACTTTATTGACAAGCTATGCAAATTATCAGAATAACCAATTCACATATAATTCTATACTTGGAATATAATGCCCTTCAAATAAAAGAATAAAATATTAAAATAAAAAGTATTTTTCACGGAGGAGATATGGAAAAGGAAAAATGAGCAGTTGATAAACTATTTACACATAGAATTTTAACCATTTCTTTGCTTCTAAATTCATTCTTTGAGTCAATTAACATTGAGTGTTTAGTATGTGTTAAGTGATGCAATATTTTATACAACTTTCTATGGTTGTTCATTTGGATAACTGAATCTGCAAATCATAAACTCAGTAACTTTACCCATTCTATACCAAATCTAGAATAGATATTAAGTGCAGGCTTGCTGATCACAATGATGTAAATGATTGAGTATTTGCCATAAAGGTAAAACATTTAAAACTGTCCCTCCCACCTGACCGGGATGGCTCAGTAGTTGAGCTTCAACCTCTGAACTAGGTCAGTTTGATTCCTGGTCAGGGCACATGCCCGGGTTGTGGGCTTGATCCCCAGTGAGGGCCATGAAGGAGGCAGCCCAATCAACAATTCTCTCTCATCGCTGATGTTTCCATCTCTCTCTCCTTCTCCCTTCCTCTCTGAAATGTATTAAAAATAAATAAATAATAAGTAAAACTGCCCCTCCCAAAAACTCCCTAAAAAAGTGAAGACAAGTTACAAACTGAGAAAAGGCAGTTAAAATATACACAAAAGATTAACATGAATATAAAGAACTCTTGTAAATCAATGAGAAAAACAGAAATATCAGCAAGAGACATGAATAGGAATTTAACTGAAAACAAAAAGGTCAGTAAACATAAAAAAGAAATGTTCTACATCAGTGATCAGGAAAATGAAAATCAAGACCATAATGATAGAAGAGCATATTACACTCTTCTGATTTGTAAAAATTAAAACATAGTATCAGATGTCGAAGAAGATTGGATAAGGATATTTTTATCTCATATATTGCTGATATATATATATGTAAAATAGAGAAATATGCTAATTAATCAGGATGCCATAACAGGTCAGCTGGACAGGAGGAGGTTGTGTGTGCAGCATTGGGAGTGGGGCGGCAGGGGCCTCCGCGCTGCTGCAACTGGGGGAGGGCCTGATCAGCAGTGGCTGCACTGCTTCAAGGGCCGGAGAGGGAGGCAGGGCCAGACCGGCGACTCGAGGGTGGGCGGCGCCATGCAAATCACACTGGGCTCCTATTCTATATTCTATCTATACAATAAAAGTCTAAGCAACCATTAATGGCAGAATGACCAGAACGACTGGTCGCTATGATGCACACTGACCACCAGGGGCAGACACTCAATGCAGAAGCTGCCCCCTAGTGGTCAGTGTGCTCCCACAGGGGGAGCGGCCGCTCAGCCAGAAGCCAGGCTCACAGTTGGCGAGCTCAGTGGCAGTGATGGGAGCCTCTTCCACCCCCACAGCAGCACTAAGGAGCAGTGAGCTAAGCAGTAAGGAGCAGCAAACCAAGCAGTAAGGAGTAGATGGTCAGTAAAGAGCAAGGGATCCCAGATTGCAAGAGGAATGTCCGACTGCCAGGGATCAGGCCTAAGCCGGCAGTCGGACATCCCATGAGGGATCCCAGACTGCAAGAGGGCGCAGGCTGGGCTGAGGGACACACACACACACACACAGCCTCCCCCCCACCCCACCCACACACAAACCCCCAGTGCACGAATTTTGTGCACCAGGCCTCTACTATGAATATAAATTGGCTCAACCACATTGGGAACTAGACATCATCTCCTATAGTTGGGCATTCACCTACCCCGTGAGGCAGCAAGACAATGAACATAAAATTTAAGATGATGATTAGCTTGGTTGACGAAAGGTTGACAAAAGGGAGATGAAAAGGAGAAAAACCATATGTAGGCTAAGTTCCTAGCTTTTGGGGGAAGATGGGGAATGGATGTCCATGGGTGCTTATTATAATGATAGATAGATAATGATTAATCCAATGTAGTGTACCTAAGGTTTAATAAAAGAAAAATAATCCACAAATGTTATGAAATTTGTTCAGTAAAAATTCTGAAACAGGCATAACAAGCACTTCTGTAGATATTTACTAAGCTAATGATTATAGGAAAGGGAAAACAATATGATTAATGTTTAAAGATATGTTATTCACCACATGTATTGGGTGGCAAATTTGTCTTCTATATCTAAAATAAATTCCAAATGCTGCCACCATAACAACTTTCCAATAAATTAAGGTCTTTGTAAGCCAGGACAACAAAGCTTAATCAATTAGAAAAAGTAATCACTGCCAAGTTTCTAAAATAGATAAATCCCAGTAATGGTATATATTAAGTAATTCTTGTGTATCAATTTATCTTCATAATATAACACTAATATTTATCTTCCAATCTAAGGTATTTATTATCATCAAATACACTCCTCCCGGCTCTTCTGTTCTTTATTTTTAACAGACAATACTTATGTACATAATGTTACACAAATTTTTTGTTTGTGAAAAACTGAATGTGACAATACAGCTAGTTCCAAGTAAGGTTTCATTAGATAAAAATAAGAGAAACTGAGTGTGTCAAAATAAATACTCTCTATTTTGCTTTTCTAAGATATTAGAAGTTATTTTTTCATTAGTATGTTTTCCCTATTTAAAATTTTAGGTATCTTTTAAAGCTTTTAACCAGTTTTTAATTTTCTAACTTTGCTGCCAAGTTTGAACTCTGCTGTATATCAAAAGTTAATATTAAATGTCATATGATTTTTCATACTCTAATTAGAATAAAATTGACTTTTGAAATTGAATAGACATTTGACAATTGTTCAACACAACACATTTACCTAGGAAATGATGCAGAATTAACTATTCTATTCAAATATCATTTATGCTTCTGGAAGCAACATTATTTTCACTTCTATAAACTACTCCACTCTTCCCATTTGTTTGAAAGTATAACACAGGAATAAACTGATAAAAGGCATGAAAATTAATTGTTGCCAAATTTGAAAAGCAGAAAAGGAAAACTCAAGGAATCAGATGCAAAGCCCTGGAATAAACAGAGAATGCCTACAAGGTGCCCCTACCTATCTTTATTTAAATATTGATTAAATAGGACTAGTAGGAGTTGTAGGAGACTAGAACTAGTTTCTATTATACTAATTAGAAACGACAGAAAAACATGATCCATTTTAGAGTCATCACTTTATAACAGTAGTTTCAGCAGAGATGTTTACCTAAGTAGGCAATAAAAAATTGAGAAATTTATTTAAAGTTATGTCTTATTTAATAAAGTATGCAGATTTCTTTAAGAGTAGCAAGAATCAAATTTAAGCTGAAAATCATACCATACTTATTGTTCAGAGTCTATGCTATGTATCATTGTCTATTACTAAGTCCATACGGTACTCACCACTTGTTTTTCTTCTTAACTGTATCTCAAAGTACTGACTCACAATCAAAACATTTTGAGATTAAAAAAAAGTCAACAAAGCTACTTAGATCTGCTTATCTATAACTAGTGGCAAAAAATTTTTCAACCTATAGCTATTCATATCTTAAAACTCTCTGAACCTCATTTCTCTTTTAAAATTCTAGTAAGTAAAATGAGATAAAGGGAGGAAAAAATCAAGTCAATATGTTGAACATTTTAAAATGATACAATTTAGTATATTAAATATATCTCAATAAAAAAGGAAAGGGGGAAACAGACTCAATTATGGGGCTTGTAAATTGGAAAAGTTTGCCAGTTATCTCTGAGTGAGAACTATGAGCACATTTTCTTTTTTTGTGTGCTTCCTACATTCTCCAAATTTTCTACAATGAACATGCATCACTTTTATAACTTGAAAAAATTGTAAAATCTCTTACCCATCCTGCCTACTTTCTCATACTACATTACCCCAACACACTTGGAAATTTCAATCTTCCCAACAGAGTCCTTTCAAGCATCACTGCAAAAGTTATATGCCACCTCCCAATTTCCCATCAAAGGATAAAATAGCCATATGCTTATGTAGATGTAATATAACTAGAGCATAAATCCCTTTTGAATTTGTCAAGGGAGTATTTTTTGAGACAAAAGATTAGAAATTTAAATTAAAAAAAAAACAACAAAGTAATTTCTTATGTCAATGATTATAATCAAGTTCTCTTAGAACAGTCAAGACATTTCTCATCCTAGGTGAAAACTGGTGTCTTCTCATCAATGTACTGAGTATCTACCTAATGCCAAACACATAGCTTGGCTATACATAAGCTTCAATTTTTAAAGCTACGTTTATCTTATGGATAGTCTACAGAGAAATGTAAAATCGTTAGAAGGTTTTGGGCAAACATTTAACAACTTTCATCAGAATCAATAATTTCTAAGTGAAAAAAAACCTGTAAAAACTTATTGGTACTGTTATTCTTGTAGAACATCACACCTATTCACCATAATAAAGCACTGCCAAATTACAGACTACCAAACAGAATGTGAAAATCATTTTCCCTTGTTATAGAGGTGTCTAACAAGTAGTCTAAAGTTTATATTAAAGTTAACTCTGGTTAATTACATGTTTGGCCAATTTTTACAAAGTTTACACATCTACCACATTGGAATGCAAAACATTTATGGACCCACAGAACTGTGGCAGCTTAAATAATAGTGTAGTGGGCAAACAAATAGATCTGAATTCAAACTCAGAGTTACAATGCAACTGTGGAGCATCCCTGAACTTAATTTCTTGATCTGTAAAATAGAAATAATACCCACCCACCTTACTGGACTGTTGTAAAGAATAAGGTGTACTGGATTATAGGATACCAAGTACAATGTCTGACATACAGCAAATAATCAATAAATGTTATTGTTTTACTCTCTTCTATAAAGTAAAAACCATATCTTGTCATTTTTATATTCTTCAACATGGCTTTAGTAGGTACTCAATAAATGTTTATTTAAATGAATCTCTATAATTTAAGGAGGCTACTTCAACCTCCACTTAAGTAAGTCACCTCTACTAAATAAATTCTGCTGAGAATGGAACTTCAGATTCCCAGCACTTTATCAGGCATTTTGATGGAGATGAATCTCAATTAATTGACAAGGTAACTTTATTAGAATGTTAACATTTGGGTCTGAATTCTATAAAATTTGCCAACATTTTCATTTTGAGATTCTTTATATAGTTTTCATTTATCCAGTTTCCTTGAAAAGAAACCTTAACTTCTTTTGGCCTCACAAAACTAGCTCATTAAGTTTCCTACTACATTTCAAATTTAAAAAAGAAAAGAAATTGTCAATTAATTTTATATTTCTAAATAGCCTATTTTAATTTTTACTACAGCAAATAAATGTTCTTCCTTACACTTTGAAGTCTCTAGCCATCAAAGTTCGTGTGTAAACATTATTACATAAAAATATTAGAGTAATTAACAAGACAAAGTACTGTGGTTTTAGATTTTATCTTCCTACAACCAAAGGTTATCAATAATCCAACTCCAGTTCAAGTACTAAACTATTGCAAATTCTGCAATATAATCTGAAAAATAATTTGAAAATGTTAAATATATAATGTTTCAAAATAAACATCAATTTCATTAAAAGTAGGTAACGTAACTTTCAGAGTGAAACAAGTATTCCTGAGACAAGATATGGTAAAGTAGCAGTTTTTAACTACTAAACATAAATCTTCAAACTTAAAACATAAATTACCATTTAAATACTTAAAATAGCTTGGCAGAGAAGCATTAAGATCTTCATACTAAATGACCTTTTAATTTAAATAAATTCAAACTCAGAAGTGTTTTAAAAAATTGGTTTTACTAGCAAGTTTGATAAATATTTAGTTACTATAGACTAGTTTCTTGACCCAATGAAATAATAAAATGTTTGAATAGATGGAAGTGCCTGGTGAGACAAATTTTATCACCATTTATCTTAAGTGCTGATATAATTAATCTCAGTTATTTTAATAAACATGATACAGTTCAAATGCATTAGAAATGGGAGTGAAATACACTAAGAAAAATGCCCTGGGTATATATGACAACCTATAAGGTAACACTTAATAAAAACTATTTTTTTTCTGGGTTACATTTTAGTTTATTTAAACTAAAATCTAACTTTAGATGTTTCCTTACTTTGGTCCCATTTTTAAAAGTCATATTTAAAATTTATTTCTTTAACTTACTTCCTTGTTATTGTCAAAACTGATATTATTAAAAGTTCCCAAACGTTATATTTTAATACACATAAAAATGTTTTCAGGCCCAGTGTCTTTCATGCCAACTGTCTATAAAATACAAATTAGGATGCCAAATATTATATGATTCTGAAGCCACTCCATTCAAAGAAAAATGCTCCTGTCATTTTCATGGTTTTTTTTTCCCCCTGAATAGGAACCTATTCATATTTCAAGATTAGGCAATGGAATGCACTTCCGATTGTGCCTCAAACAAACTTCATTTTAAAAGCTCATATAAATTAATAAAACAATAAATTTCATTCATTTCACAAATGTGATATGCTGTAAGACCTCCTTATAAAAAGCTAAGAATAATTAAAATACTATATAGCAACATATTCAATTATACAAAATTCAGCTTTGCATTTCCAGAGGATTCCAAGTTTGCAACAGTTCATTGGTATATCTGCTGAAATCTATTTCTGTGGAGGAAATATCAAGTATTATAATAATACTTTCAAACTAACATCTTGTACTTATAAATTGCTTATGCAGAGATCTATTGAAAAATACACTTGAAAGGCAAAAAAAATTTAGAAGCAGTTACAATAATTTTGACATCAAGAATCAATCCTTCAGTGTCTAAACTCAGTCTTAACTGTCCAACGCACTAAATAACATCTTTTTCTTCTCTTAGAAATCTATAATGTATATTAAAACAAATCCAAATAAGTTTAAATAAAAAAAAAAAAACAGGCATGAAATTTTAATCCAGATGAAAACTCCAAAGTAATGAAAACTAAATCCAACAGGGTAGTGTAGAGACCTAAAAACAAAAACCGTGCCTATATGGATCAAACATTTAGCTGGAAATAGGAAACAATAATATTGCTACTGGACATGGGCTTAATTAAGGGACCCAATTTGTTCTCATCTGCAGGCATGCAGTGCCTTAGCATTTTCCCTTAGTCGACTGCTTTCTCATTTGTAAACAACTTCTGTAGCTTTTTCTCTGGTGTTCAAACGGGAAGGAAAATGAAAGTCTGAAAAGCATCTAAGCTTCCGAATCTGAGCACGGAGTCGCTGAGAAGGGGGATCCCATATATCACTTAGTAAAAATAGAAAGAAAAGAAGGTAGCCCCCGAATTAGAGAAAAGAAATACAGTCACCTGAAGAGGTTGGTGAAGTAAAGCCAGCCTTCAGTAAGACACGTTTTTTAAAAAACCACACACACACAAAGTTGTCTGGGGGCTGGAAGTTATGGGGGCGCTCTTTGTGCGAAGTCTGAGGGGAAGGGGAGGGACGAGAAAACAGCTTGGGAGTCATTCAAAGGAGTTAGAGCAGCGGAGTTCGGGCGCAGGCGGGGCGGGGCCGAGCGGCGGAGAAAGGGGGCGGCGGGGCGGCAGCCCACCGCTCTGACACCCGGGAGGGGGCGGGGAGCGGGCCGCCCGGGGCCAGGAGAGAGCGGACTGCGGCCGCAGGCAGAGATGGGGTCCCTCTGGTAGGTGATTAAAGCAGTGGCGAACCGGGCGCTGGGCGGGGGAGGGTCCGGCTCCCGAAGGAAGCGGCTCCCGAGAGACATCCCCAAGTTCCCGCACTTAGCGGGCTAGGGGCGCGGCGGCCGCAGGGTTTCCATGGGCCCCCGACCCCGAGCCAGGTTTCTCCTTCTGCCCCCCGCCAGCGCCCCGCACCCGGGCCGCGGCCCTTACCTGGAGCTCCGTGAGCAGGATCTCCCCCCGTTCGGGGTTGGACGCCATTGCACTCCGCTCTGGACTCCGCACCTGGAAGCGACCGCCGCTCGCGAAGGGAGAAGGCGGGACGGGACCGGGGAGGGGGTGAGGAGCGGAGAGAGAAAGGGAAAAACACACACAAAAAAACTTAGGGATTCATGGAGGCGCAGCTCCTGCTGGCGGCGCAGCTTATTTCGCCCGGTTCATGGAGAGCGGCGGGGAGCGAGGGCACTCATAGCGGGTTCCCCCTCGCCGCCGGCCCGCCGCCGCCGCCCTCCCGCGCCGACTCCGTCCGCCCAGTCGCTCCCTCTGGGCGCCGCCTGGAGCCGCCTCTAGCCTCTCGTTGCGGGGCGCAGCGGCCGCGACTGTATGCTCCTCCTGTCGCACCATTTAGCTGTCACTGCGTCGCAAAAGCGGCCTCACTTGGCGGCTGCCAGGACACGTGACGGCCTGGGTCGCTGGTTCGCGCCTGGCGGGAAAGGTGGGGCGGAGGGGACCCTGAGTGGGGCGGAGCGGTTTCGACCTGAGTGGGGGGCTGCCTTTGGATCCGGACGGGGTGAGAATGAGAGGAGAGCGATGGGCTCGCTTCTCGGGCTGCGGGAAGAGGAAGACGAAAACGCGCCCGTGCTCTTGCTTCGTTCAACGGCCCCCATTGGGAACGCCAGAGCTCGGAGCCTACTCGCTATATTTTGTTTGCTTTCTCCCCAGCCGAATTTCTCGTTTCTTGCTGAAGGTTAGGCCTAACGTAAACGGTCCCCTTTCTAATTTACACAATCCAAAGAGTTTCGGAACTCAAACTGTATAGATTATTCCCCTGCCCCCCATCCACCCCAGCTATTAATCATGCTTTTTTTACCCCCGCCCTCTCCCCCGCGCGCCTTTGAACCAGTAAGGTGCACAGGGCTCAACTGGGGTGTGGTCTGCACTTTTTAAGAAACATAGCAGCTCGCGGTATCTGGCAACTTTTAACACGCAATCTTTTTGAGAGAGATATTTTCCCAAGCGCTGAATTATGGTTTTGTCGGTGGAGCTCCACAGAATTTAGGATTTAATTAGCTGGCTTCTTGAACTGTTTTAACTGAATTTAAACTGAAGGAGGCGGGGCGGGATAAAAGCCAGGAATGGGAAAAAGCCAACTCTCCTTGGTTTAGTAAACATCCAAGCTAGCCTGTTAGTGACATATAGGTAAATAGTGTAAATTTAGGTTAAAAAAAATGATTGTATAGTATTCAGGAATGCCAATAAAGTCTCCAGCAGGTAGCTTTTGTTTTGTCTGAATACTGAATAGATATTATTCTAGGCAACTGCCTACCTTTAGACTATCTGAGGCTGAAATACAATGGCTTTGTTAAAAGCTACTTGGAAAAAGTGATAGGGATTCGTTAGATAGCTACTTCAATAATGGCTTAGTTGGCATACTTCTTAAGTATGTATACCATTATGTACTTGTCTTACACTCTGTGTAAGATCTGTTGGACTGATGCTAGGATTTAATGTTTATCTTTTTGTCCTCTCAAGTCTCATGCATTAATTTGACAAACATTTGTGGAAGGTCCAGACTTCTGTGACCAGATTTTCTGAACTCCAACTCATGACATGTGAAAAAGAATTTTTCTGGTGTGTATTTCAAAAGTTTTACATCTATTTATATGTTTAATGCATTGCCTTGGTTGAAAATAGTAATTAAAATATATGAAGTAACAACTCTTGGAAAAGCCAGATTATAAATGTCCTCCCTGGTAACTAAGAGCCAGACAGTGAGTGTTCTAAGGCCCAGGAGTTAACAGCTAGGATTACAAAAGAGTTCTTGTCCCTGGAGTGGTTGAGGCCTTTAGAGAAACAGACTGATGTCCAAACCAATCTGTTTCGGTAATGCAATTTTAAATGGTAGGAATGAAATGTTAGGGGAGCACTGCATGTGATAAAATATACATAACAAAACTTACCATCTTAACAATTATAAGTGTACAATTCAGTGGCATTAAATGCATGCAAATGTATTTTGCTTATTTTTTTGCCTTGCCTTATTCCAGAATTGATTTAATATTGCTGGGATGCACATAGTAGGTGCTTAACAATGATGGAATTTAAAATGACCTATGTAAGGACTGAGAAATACAGTCAACGGGTATTCTTTTTAAAAATATATCTAGATACAATACAGAAAACATTCACGTTTTTAGCACCTTGGAGTTTTAGCCTAATTCTTATAAGTAGGGGGAAAAAAGCGTAATTTGCTTAGCTAATTAGGAGTGTGGCAATTTAGTGGCAGAAATGGAGCCTAGAACCTAAATCTCCTAATTGCCAGTCCTGTGTTTCTTTTAACCTGTCCTAGACCATGCCGCTATAAGTACTTTAAAATAGAATCATTAAAACGGAACTCAAAGCATTATATACCCCCTAAAAAATAGAAAAACACTTCAAATTTTACATATTTCTAGTGCTGAAACAAGTATTGATAATAATTTTAATTGTATATATCACATGTAAGTGTAAACAACAAAAATAAATGTTTTTAAAGTTATAGGAATTATTTCTGAGATCAGTTATGTTGGGAAAAGTAGTATAACACAAAAGGGAGACCAAGACAAAATGAAAAGTGCTTGATAATTTGGAAAATGTAATGGTTTAAACAGTAATTAGTTTAATTTAAGCTAAAAACTACTATCCATCTCATAGTCTGTTCAGAGCCAAGGTGAGGGGAAGTAATAGTACGTGGAACATACTTATCAGACCGAAGCACACTTGAAAAAGTTTTCATGGAAACTCATATCGTGTTGATTCAGATGAGTTGTATTCAGGCCCCATTTGCAAGTGTTTTTAGGGAATCCTAAGTGTAGTTCAGCTGAAGTTATGTTCTAATTTATATTACCAATAAAACAGATGAAATGTTTTTTTACACAGGTTTATATAAGAAGTTAAAGACCTCAAATATATCTGGATTGTATCACTAGTTATGTAGGAACCTTTAAACTTTTTTCATAGCGATTTTAAAGGTCTTTAAGAATTAGAAATTACCAAACATATAGAAATAGTTTCAATTAACAAAAGTTGGATAGAAAGTGTTATCTTTCATTTTAAAATGAAAAATATTATAGGAAAAATCCTAGTAGAGTTGGATTTCATTATTTTTGTTTTCTGTGTTATTGGTGAGAAACAGACTTTCAGATATTTAGATGATAAGAATTATATAAATAGGGAAAGGGTCAAAAAATTTTACTTTGTGAACCAAACTGTTTTTATTGCCTTGCTTTTTTTTATTTCCCTTTTTTTCCCTTCCTTAATATTAGTAAAGTGGGTGTTGTTGTTTTTACCAATTTTAGCTTATCCCAAAAGCATTTTTGGAGTATCGAAGGAAGATAATTTTTGGTGTTGTTGTTGTTTTGATGTTAGCGTTAAAAAAAGAGTAACGCCATACTCCTAAGTGAAGTTGCAGTGATAATCAAAGTCACAGACTACCAAAGGAGAGGCCGAACTCAGGGAGACAGAATCAGAACTACTTGATCACTCTTTTCTTATTTAAGAAATCCCTTGTAGGGAGTGTCCCTTTGTATGCTGTATGAGGATAATTTTGAGAAAAAGATAGTTACAAAAAAAAATTCAAGAACACAGAAAAGTAAAGTAGTTGTAGTGACTGTAGCAGGTATTTTTTGCAGTGTCTTCTCAGCCCACATCCCCTTCTCTGAGAATTGCCCCTATTCCCAGAGAACAGTTCTCTGTAGCCATGTTGATTCTGATTGACCTAGAAATTTCAGTAACCTCGGGGTGGACCATGATAGAACATCTCAAAGCCTACAAAATTCTGTTTCCAAAAATCTAGAAACAGAACACTGGAATGTTGATTAACTGGTGGCCCTGCAGTGTGAGATGTTATGGTTCTAGGGCTAGAATGGCCATTTTCTGCCATATGTACAAAGATGCAAAAAAATCTACTCTTTGGAAAAGAAAAAGTTCTTCCTTCCTGTCACTGAGAATATAGTGCTGATCAAGGCATACTTGATCTCTGTCTTCCTGGAATTTATAATTTAGTTAAGGAGATATAATGACAGAAGGTGAATTCAGGGGTTTTGAATACAGGTCAGGCAATCCTTTCCTGAGTACTTCATAGGTAAGTTGAGATCTCACTGGGGAGTAAATGTTAACTGGGGAAAAACATGTGTCAAAGACTTTCCAAGGAGACAGAATAACAGGTAAATAACCTAAAATGGGAGGGAGCATTGTGTAAGTACTGAAAGGCTAGTGGGGCTAGAGCAAAGAGATGGAGCAATAAGCAAGAATTTATAAACCATGTGTATCAGTTAGGATAAGATAGGCTATGATGAGTAACAAATGATTCCAAATCTCAGTGCCCTACAATAAGGTTTGCTTATCTCTCATGCAACATGCCTGCAGCTCTGCTCCATGTCTTCACTCTGTACTCAGGCTAACAGAGTCTCTATCTGGGATATTACCATTGTCATGGCAGAAGGAAAAGAAAAGATAAAAGGCTCTGCTAATGTGCAAAGAGAAGCAGAGATGAGAAACTTTCTCCCAGGATGGTGGAAGAAATATAGCAGAATTGGTTCTTGATGTTTTAGCATTTGTTGGTTCTAATCTGTGGGAAGTTCAGCTACTCTATACTGTGTTTCTTCTTAGGTTCTCTGTGTTCCCATAATCTTTCCTTTTGTTTAAGCAAATTGGTGTGTGTGTGTGTGTGTGTGTGTGTGTGTGTGTGTGTGTGTGTGTGTGTGTTCATAAGCAAGCAGCTCTAACAAAGCCATTCAACCAAAGTAAGAATCATCAGAGTGACACCACAATTCTGACTATAGGGTAAAAATAAGTAGGACCAGTAACACAATTTATTTAGTGCTGTCTTCTCTCTCAATGACTCCTCTATCCTGTCTATTATTCCCAAAAGATTCTAACACCAGCAAACATACAAATTATAAACAATAAGTATATATTAAACCTGGTATGAGCCTTCCCACGGCATTTTGCTGATAAATCTATTTGTGTACTTACATTTCCTTGTAGAATCTTGTAACATATCTTGTTCTCCTGATAGACTTAAAGCCACTAGTGAGGTTACATGAATCTTATGTGGCCTAGTAGGGTGTGTCTTATGAGTAGATGTGTGTGTGTGTGTGTGTGTGTGTGTGTGTGTTTCTATATGTACTACAGAAATATTTTAGGCTAACTCAGCTAGGGACTCTCTTTCCCTCAGAAAATTAGGTAAGCTTGCCTTGAATGCCCACTTTCGTAGGCTCTAAAGTTAAGAGCCTGTTTTTCTGATTCTCTGATGGGTTATTTACACATGTTTGCCTCCTTTTCTCTCCCGCCACAAACACTTCCCCACTGATGGACAATTCACATTATCCATATTGATATAGACCTAAAGCTCAACCCATGACCAGTTACCCGATACCAACTCTCCTCAAAAATTCATGAATTCATTAACTTGGTACCAAAGATTTAAGAGGGGTCACACTATATAGTATATGATGCTTTTTATCCTGAATCTGGGACTGCCTCTCTTTTTCCACTCTCAGGAGATTAACAAGAAATTCTGCTCCTTTTCCAGGCTGTTACAATTTAACCATACTTAGATTCTTCTGATTCTCAAGTGTTATCCCAAATAAGATTGTTTAGAAATTTCTCCTCAAAATATACATGTTCTTCTGAAAGGGATACCAGAAAACACCATTTTCCAAGCTTGGTACATAATAAAATGAATGGTAACATTTTGAATTTTATGTATTTGAAGTAATGAAAAATAAAGTATGTTTTAACCACTATTGAGAAGTTAAACTTTTTTTTCTAACCTTCAGTATCCCTTGATCCTCTTAAAATTATTTAACACTCCAAAGAGCTTTTGTTTATGTGAGGTATATCTTGTGATGTTTACTATATTAGAAGTTAAAGTTGAGAAGTTTTTAAAACACAAGAATACACAAGCTTATTTTATTAGCCAACAGAGTGATGACCTCATCCCATGTCACACAGCTTCTGACAAAACTCTATCTTACACCTGTAGGAGAATAAGAGTGGAAAAGGCAAGTGACATTTTAATATTATTATAAAAATAGGTTTGACCTTGCAGACCAGACCCCCTGGACTGCACTTTCAGAACTTCTGTTTTAACCTATACAACTGCCTCTGGATTAGTATAGTTTCTCTGCTTGTGAATATGGAAATGTGACCTCTTTGTTTCCAGAGTTTAAGATCTATTACATGCCAACATAATTACAAGCTGCTGGGCTTTTCTAGTGAAACATCAATGTGGTACATGAGAAATGTTGGCTATCCTTGTCAAAATGAAAAAGGAATAGAGATATGAAAAAGTTTATATAAAACATGACTATTTTACTACTAGTGCTTCCTCTAGAGGAAAGCTCTTCTGCAACTGTAAAATGGCAAAAAATAAAATCAATAGGTACAAAGAATTAATATTGGTTATACCAAGCATTTTAAAGGGTTTGGGAGGTGAACAACAGGGAGGTGGCTTTCCCTACCATCATTTCTTAAGCTCCCAGCTATTGTTCATTAATACATATTTACTATCTGAATTAGGGTAAAGCTAAACTTTTTTAACAGACACCAAACATGGTTCAAAGAGCACTGAAATTTGTTACTCCCTCACAAAGGATTGCATAAGGTTATTAATCCATTAGTCTGGCTCTGCTCCACGAAGCCATCTAGGGACCCAAGTGCCTTTTATCACACTGCTCTACCATCCATCATGGTATTATTCTCAACAACAGGCTTGAAGCTGGGTCAAAGAAGTCCATGACCTACTTTGTGGGAAGTAAAAAGCCTGGGGGTTCAAAAGTCCTATGTGTTAAGGCCCAGGCTCAAAGTTAACATACATACTTGTGACCCCATTCTATTGTGATAATATAGTCACCTAACCACACCTAGCTTCAAATGAGGCTAAGAAATGTGCTCTCTGACTGGTCATGAGCCTACCCACAACTCTTTCACTGAAGAAGAGGGTCAGGGTGGATTTTGATGGACAATTCACAGTATCCATCACATAGCTTTATAGTCAATGATTTTTGCAATCAGCAAATTGTTCTACTTCTCAGGCTTTAAAAAGAAAGCTTTCAATCTGTAACTACTACATTCTCTAGGGCATTGAGTAAATATTTTCATTGTATCAGTTAAACAAATCAGTAAAAAACTTTGTGACACTCCTAGCAAATGATTGTTCTCTTAGCTTGAGCTTTCGAGAAGCCAGCCACCATTCCGAGAGAAGCCAAAGCCTTGTAGAAAGGCTGTATGTTGGTGTTCTTGTCACCAGTACAGCCCATCCTAAAGATCATCCCAGCCCAGACACCAGACAGGAGATTGAAGATACCATAGCTTGGTAATAGACCTTCCAGTCTCAGCTATTCCAGTCCCCATCAATTCAAGTCAGCAAATGTTGGAATTATCCTATTTGAGGCCAGAGACATCATGGAAAGAGACAAACTTACATGCCCTATCCAGATTCCTAAACCATACAATTTATGGGCATACTCAAGTGGTTTGTTTGTTTTAGTGTGGGGGGAGCAATAGATATTCATGGCAATAGACAACTGAACATACTTTCCAAGCTGGATATTTAGATAAGCCCACTTCTCAAATTCATTGATAGAATTCTTCTGTAATAGTTCATTTAAATCCTCTAAACTGACCAATTACAAAGTTTACCTTTTATAATTATTCACTTCTTGAGTGAAAAAAAATATATGTAGCAGACTTCTGCAATCACAGAATCTAGTAAAGCTCATAATGAGTATAAAAGTACTTGATGAGAACTTGTTTGATAATTTATAATACAATTATATATATATATATAACCATTTTTCATATTCATACATATAGCTTATTAAAGTCTGGCTGAAAAGACATGCAAGTTCCAATTAAAAATAACTGCTACTTATAAAAACAACTTTAAACTATATCACTTTATAAAGATTCTTATGAAGGGTTTCCTATTAAAGATACTATTTTGGAAAACAGTACTACAGTCATTTGCATATCTGTATTTATATACTGGTAAGTAACATGATCTGTGTATTGCTTTTACAGTTTAACTGTAAGCCTTTCACCAAATGAAATTTTATTTTTAAAGTAATCACCACACACATACGCAAGTATTTTGAATGATGCAAAATATAAGATCCACATTTCAATTGCTTTACTGTGTTGCCTATAACAATGAGAGCTTCCTAAAGTTCTCCTTTACTAGAGCAAATTGTGGATGATTCAAATACCATGCTTCAGCTGCCTTCATCATTTGAATGAGATAAGCTCTCAGCAAGAACTATTCAAGAAACTATGGTTCAAACTGTGTTATCCTGCTATAAAGCAATTTGCTAAACATTTCTGAAGCAATTTAGACAGCTGTGACTTGGTTGCAAACAATGTGGACATTTAATCTATTGACTTGAAATTGGGGCTACAAAGAAGATACTCAAGAGTTTTCTCATGAGTTCATGTGCCACATAGAAAAACACTTCATATTTTTTATGTGCCAAGGATGGAAACCTGTGAACTATCTATATTAAAGAATAAAAATGACTGATCTTATAAATTGTTTTTTTAATTAAAATATGTAGTATTGTAGATATAATGATATTATATCACCTACTGTAGGTCTAAACATTATTTTAAGGGATTTTACTCAAAAGCATATGTCATGCTTTTAATTTTGTTCCAGGTTATATTTGCCTTAGTATAAATTCTTCATAAAATATTGGTAAATGGATTGCCTATATTATTAATACCCTCTTTTCACTGTTTTCTATGCTGATAAAATCTGTATTTGGAGTAAAGAATTATTCACCTATGAATGCATTCCTTCCTGACTTGAAACACAATTCAAAAATATCTACTGAAACAGTTAATAAAATATTACACTAATCAACTATACTATAATCTTTATACTAATCAACAATATTAAAATTTGAAATTCACTATAGTATATTCATCAGTGTGAATAAAGACAGACATAGAGGTTTATCAAAATAAAAGAGAAATATGCAAATTCACTGTGCATCCGTGACGCCCACCAGCCAATCAGGAGTGAGTATGCAAATTAACCCAACAAAGCTGGAGGTTAATTTGTATACACAGGCGTGGAGAGGCCAGGCGGGGCAGGACACCTGCTATGAGGGGGAGGGCGGAGGGAGCTACAGAAGCAGCACTCTGGCTGGAGTGAACACTGAAGGCTCTGGCCGGAACAAAGAGTACGGCCAGAGCAAAGGCAGAAGGTGGTGGCCGGAGCCAAGGCCTGGGTCCCAGGTGCCGGAGGAAAACTGGTGCCAGCAGCCAGGGGAAGGAAGACCTATTCTTACAGGAATCTTCATGCAACAGGCCTCTAGTGAAGCAAATAATTTCTTAGACTCTGCTGATTATTTAACAGACTTTACATTACCTCGAATTTTCACTTTTGAGTTGTCTTTCTAAAACAACCTTCTAATGCATTTTTCTCCTCCCACTGTTTTGTGATACAGACTAACAATTCTAGTAATAGCTGCTCTGAGTGAATAATTTTTTATCAGCACCTATTTTACTTGCCCTAAGTACCAAGTGAAAGTGATCTCAGTTGAGCCTTGCCCTATCACTTGAACACTGAAAGAATTGAAATTCCTTAGCTACAAAGATACAGTCAACTCATTTATTTTTCGTTGAAAGGAAAATGAAGCCAGAAGCTATAAAGACTATTATAAAAAATAAAGCTAACTCAGAGTGTTAAAGATTTGCTTTGTTATTTGTAGGCAGTTCATATAAGACATCCTTTGCCTAAGGCAATGTTAATGGATGAAAGGACATTCCTGGGAAAGATTTGAAGTGTGATAGTCAGGATTTTCTACATATTCATCCCCTCTACACTGGCTGTGATATTGATGTGGTCTCTGATGGGGACTAGCATATAGACAAATAATAGTTATATCTATAAATGGCAAAATATGTTTTTCAATATACCATCATTTTTTCCCTGATATAGGCTCCCTGCCCTTTCTTACCTCCTTCTATACCACATGTAGTTAGAAATTACTTGAAATGGATTGGTAAAGTAAGACATGTAGAATAAGGGTGATATCACACAGCTATCGCATCAATTCATTTTAGGGCTTGAAAATATATGTGTGTGTGTGTGTGTGTGTGTGTGTGTGTATATATATATATATATATATATATATATATATATATATATGTATATATATACTTTTCCCCTTTATTGATTGATTGATTTTAGAGAGAAAGAGAAAGAGAATGGGAGGGAGGAAAGAGAGAGAGAGAAACACTGATTTATTGTCCACTTACACATTCATTGGTTGAGTCTTGCATGTGCCCTGACTGGGGATTGAACCCACAACCTTGGTGTATCAGGACAATGCACCAACCAACTGAGCTACTTGGCCAGTATATATTTGTGTGTGTGTGTGTGTGTGTGTGTGTGCGTCTACGTATATATACACTTTTAAAATTTCTGGCCCTGGCCAATTTGGCTCAGTGTATAGAGCATCAGCCTGCAGACTCAAGGGTCTCGGGTTTGATTCTGGTCAAGGGCATGTACCTTGGTTGCAGACTCCTCCCCAGCCCTGGCCCTGGTCAGGGCTCGTGCAGGAGGCAGCTAATTGATGTGTTTCTTTCACATTGATGGTTCTCTCTGTCTTTCCCTTTCTCTTCCACTCTCTCTAGAGAAATGTCCTCAGATAAGAATTTTTTTAAAAAATTCTGTAATTCTAAGGTGAATTGTACTTAACCAATCCCAAGAGAACAATCCTAACTTTAAAATTTTCAAAAGAAAAAACCATATTTTTGAAGATTAAAAATGGTGGCAGAGTAGAAGGATGCTGCACGGACATGCTTCCAGGAACAACCTGGAATTACAACTGAAATGCGGAAAGGCTTCCTGAGTAATTAATGGAAAACTCACAGGAGAGAACCCTGATACCCAAGGACTGAAGGTGGAGGCCACATAGAGACTGGTAGGAGGGGTGGAGGAGTGAAAGGGCTGGCCAGGCACCCACAGACAGCAATTGAAGTCCCGGAGAGATATCTCAGCTATGGAGGGATGCCACTGAGAACTCTGGGATCTAATCCCTAAGCTGGGCTCCCCAGCAGAGAGCACCAAAACTAAGGAGGGTACCCATATAACATCTAGCTGTGAAAAGCAGTGGGGTGCTGTCTGCCAGGAAGTGGCAGCTGAAAGTTTGGGCACCCTCTTAAAGGGCCAACGCACAAAAATTCCCTGTGGAGCCACCCACCTTGTGCTCTGGAAGAAGGAGGGAGAAATGGACTGGAGCTGTGAGAGCAGAACCCAGGATTGGGGTAACAATTAGCCTTGAGGCAAAAGCAACTGCCCCACCCTATTGACAAAACTCTCACCACACCTGAGGATGATTGCCTGGGGGCAATTCAAGTCAGAATCCTATTAGTCTGTAGGCACAGGTGGTCTCTGGAGGCTTTCAGTCTTAGCCTGATCCAATTAGTCAGAAACAGCCTTTAACACTGTCCTGCACTAGAGATTGAGAGGCATAGAGGATCTACTTAAAACATAGTCACAAATGCAAACAATCAAAATGAGGAAACAAACAACCCTTAAGTGAAACTAGCGAATTCTCCAGAAGAGAAATGAAGCAGAGATAAGAAATTTATCTGAAACAGAGTTCAGAGTAATGATACTAAAAATGCTCAACAGTATGAAAAAATAAGATACAGTAACTATGAAAAAAGAACCATCTGAGATAAAGAATGACATAATACAAATAAAGAACACACTGGAAGGAATACACAGAAGATAAGGGGAAGCTGAGGATCAAATCAGTGAATTAGAAGACAGAGTTGAAAATATCACTCAATTAGAGAACCCAAAAGAAAAAAACAATTAAAAAACAGGAGGACAGCTTAAGGGAGCTGTGCAACAATGTGAAACGTAACAATATTAGAATAGTAGGTATGCCAGAAGAGGCAGAAAGGGAAAAAGGAATAGAGAAGGTGTTGGAAGAAATAATGGTAGAAAACTTCCCTAACCTGGTAAAGGAAAGAGTCACACAAGTTCAGGAGGCACAGAGAACCCCAAACAAGAAGAACCCAATCAGACCCACACCCAGACACATCATAATTAAAAGGCCAAAAATTAAAGACAGAGAGAATCTTTTTAAAAAAAATACATTTTTATTGATTTCAGAGAGGAAGGAAGAGGGAGAGAGATAGAAACATCAATGATGAGAAAGAATCATTGACCGGCTGCCTCCTGCAAGACCCCCACTGGGGATTGAGCCCACAACCCCAGCATGGGCCCTTGAAATTGTATCCAAGACCCTTCAGTTCGCAGGTCGACACTCTATCCACTGAGCCAAACCAGCTAGGGCAAGACAGAGAGAATCTTGAAGGCAGCAAGAAAAAAGAAAACTGTTACCTACAAAGGAGTTCCCCTAAGGCTGACACCTGATTTCTCATCAGAAACTCTACAGGCCAGAAGGGAATGGCATGAAGTACTCAAGGTAATGGAAAACAAGGATCTGAGACCAGCAAGGCTATCATTCAAAATAGATGGTCAAATAATGAGCTTCACAGACAAAAAAAAAAAGGCTAAAGGAGTTCATCACCACCAAGCCAGTATTATAAGAAATGCTAAAGGGATTGCTGAGAAGAAGAAACAGAGAGAAACCTAGCCATACAGAATTAAAGTGGCTATAAATAAGTACCTCAATAATAACCCTAAATGTAAATGGATGAAATGCTGCAAGCAAAAGGTGTAGGTAGCAGAATGGATACAAAAACACGACCCAACTATATGCTGTCTATAAGAGACCCACCTCAAAGCAGAAGACACACACAGGATGAAAGTGAAGGGATGGAAAAAATTTTTCCATGCAAATGGAAAAGAAAAAAAAGCTGGAGTAGCAGTACTCATATCTGACAAAATAGACTTTAAAAGCATCTCGCTAAGCAAAAGAACCCAGTTGCAGAAAGATAAATATCATATGATCTCACTCATTTGTGGAATATAGTGAACAACATAAACTGATGAACAAAAATATAGCCAGAGGGGGAAAATATACTAGAATATAATAGAAGTAATCCTGTTATTTGAAGATTTTTAATATTTCCTACAACTTTTGTGATATACTATGTTAGTACAGTTTTGGTAATATTATTACACTTAAAATCCTTTTATTCTTGAAATATTAATGTTTATTGCATGTAATATATGTAAGATCATTTTTCTTGAATAATTGGTATTTATTGCATGTAACATTATCATGTTTAAAATAGTTTTTCTTGAGATATTAATGTTTATTGCATGTAACATTATATTTAAGATAATTTTTCTTGAAATATTAAGGTTTATTGCATGTAACATTATTATATTTAAAAAATCGGTTTTTTTTTAAATAAAACAAAAACAAAAGAATATCAAAGACTTCTTTTAGACTCTTCATTGAGGCTGTGGCACCACATTAATAGGAAAGTCACTTATTACCATTGCCTTAACCTTCTTAAATGAAACCTGAAGATTCAGTATTACAGTAAGTAAATTCAAGTGTGGTAGATCACATTATTATGCAAAAAAATCCATATTTCCCCATAAATTACAGTCTTAGAATTCTTCCTTTTCTCAGATCTACACATTTTTCAATCAAATTTGTCAGTTTTCCACCTCAATTTTAAAAATAGAATACCTATCAGTTTTTTACATTTAGAAATTGAAAATAGGAAATATTTTCAAACAATTGTATATATTAGAATTACATTATTTGGATGGCTTATTCAACTCTCTGTCCAGCAATTGTCAATTTGTTCACATGTAATACAAATTTAATTTCCTTAAATATTAGCGGAGTGTGTTAGGGTCCCATTTACTTCTTAATTTGAATTATCCTATGGATTTGATTAACATGATTAACCAAAGTACAGAAAAGAAAATTCTTCATTTCCATTTCAGACGGGCAATGTATTTAAGATTTGAGCTCTAGCTTTAGTTTTAATTGCCCCTACAATTTTATTTTTAGTGTTTTTACCCGTGTTGCACTATTTTGTATTTCTCTGAAAGTATTGGCATCTGTTTAATTGAGCCACAAAGAGTGAAACAGTAAAGAACAAAGAGACAAAGAGGATGAAGCCATAGAACTTAGATGCTAAATAAAACACAGGTTCAATTTTATCTTCCTTCAGAGGACCTATCCCAGCTCTAAGTTAGTTCCCTGAGCCTGGACTGAAGACTTTCTGCCCATCTGTTTGCCTTGATTAGTATACTTATTGGACCCAACCATCACATACAACAGAACATAACTAGTATGTGTTACGTAAGTATGCATTTGCATGGTTCAAATACATTTCTTATGTCAATACTTTATAATAAACATTTATGCCAAGTACTCTCCTAGATGCTTTATATTTTATTCTTCCAACAATCCTATAAAGTAAGTAATACTAGTTCTTCATTTTATTGATGGGAAAACTGAGGCTCAGAGGGGTTGAGTGACCTGCCCAAATCTTCAAAGCTTATGAAGCAGAGGAATCCATATTCAAAGTTGTTTAGTTTCAGAACCTATGCTCTCTTTTTTATTTTTAGACTTATGATATAATTTATTTTTAAATTATTTATTGATTAAAGTATTACGTATGTCTCTTTTTTCCCCCCTAATGACCGCTCCCTGGCCACTCCCACCCCCCAGCACATGCTCTCATCTCTCCTCCCCCTCCCTCCCCCCCAGCCCTCCACCCTCCTACTAGTGTCTGTGTCCCTTGGTAATGCTTATATGCATGCATACAAGTCCTTTGGTTGATCTCCTAACACCACCCCTCCCCCCTCCACCTTCCCTCTGAGGTTTGACAGTCTCTGAATCTATGGATCTATTTTTATTCATCAGTTTATATTGTTCATTATATTCCACAAATGAGTGAGATCATGTGGTATTTATCTTTCTCCTATGCTCTCTCTATTTTTAAAAATATATTTTATTAATTTCAGAGAGGAAGGGAGAGGGAGAGAGAGAAACATCAATGATAAGAGAAACATTGAACAGCTGCTTCCTGCATGCCCCCTACTGGGGACTGAGCCCACAACCTGGGCATGTGCTCTTGACCAGAATTGAACCTGGGACCCTTCAGTCCGCAGGTCAACACTCTAGCCACTGAGTCAAACCAACTAGGGCTCTCCTATGCTCTCTTAATGCTAACACTCACTTAATTTATTAATGGATTGAGGCAAAACACAGGTACAGAAACTAAACAAGAAGTTTAGGCAATTACTAGAAAGATAGGATTTGAGAAACCATTATGTAAATTCCAGGCTTCCTCTGGGAATATATTTTATTTGATCACTAGTCTATTCAAAGTTGTGTAATAGATAGAATATATTAAAATTACTTAGGGGAATTAGGAGACCATTATAACCCTTTTATCCCTACCTTTTCATTTTAAATAATTTTCATAAACAGGAATACTATATGCGTGTTCTACTGGTATGTAGAGGATATAAAGGGCTTATTATCATATCCTCACTCTACTACTTTTGAAATATACTTTTTACTCTGATATTTTCCCTAATCATTTATTTCTAATTATATTAACACATAATTATTAATAATGATATCCTACTTCCTTATTCAGTTAAACATTTGCATAATATTCTTTTTACAATTAAACATTAGCACAGGTATTTTGGATTATACAGTGTACTCAGGTCCTTAACACTATGTTTGAAAAGGCATATTTCATTTGTCTAACTTGAAACTATAAAATTAAGAAACTTAAGAAGTGAACTTGAAATTCTTCTTGGAAAAACATACTGCAAATAGATTTAGGGAAAAATGTTATGTGAAAACCACCTATTCATTCAGTATTGGCTGGCAATATTTAATGGACCTGATACTAAATTTAGTTTATAACACAAGTTAGGAGCAACTTTCGGGTATTCATCTATTCTTACTCTGTATATTTAAATTTCTCAGTTGAAGTAATATAATTTTGGAATTTAAGCCAAGTATCCCTGGTTCATTGTGTCTCAGATGACAGGCAATCAATAATTGCCAGTTCAAGGCAATGATTGAATATCTCCAGTCTACAGATTTAAGATTCATATATAGGAACCAGGAAAAGATATTCTTACAGGTTAGTCTTTGGGGCACCTCCCTTAGCAATCACATCTCTCTTCCAGCTCTTGCTTACATCATTGAGATATAATTTCCCATCTAGAATTCTAGCTTGGATCTCTCTCATTAATTCAGCCTCACATCTGCTATTGTCTACTGAGTATTCTGGATATTTCCACTTAAATATTTAACATTCATCTCTAACTCAAATTATCAAGAGCTGAACACATCACCTTTCCCCTTAAAATAGTGTCCCTATCAGGTTTCCTTATTTCTATGAAGAGTTTCTTCATTTTTCTATTTATCCAGGCCAAAATAATTGAATTTTGACTCCTACCTCTCTACTGCCTCCCACCTCACTCATGGTTAATTGACAGGTCTTATCTGTATATTACTTGATTGGTTTTCTTACTTCTACCTTTTTTCCCCCCTAAGACCCCTTCTCTAGTCGGGGTCCCCAATATATATCATGACCTTATAATATTTCATACTAAGTATTCTCCCAAATCAGTTATACCTACAAATTGGCTCCACCATTTTCTACTGCCAGGATCTGGTTACTGTTATCAATACTAGCGCCAAATTTTCTGGGTTCTCTCAAGCACTTTTTTCTTAGCTGGTTCCCTCCCTCTCCCCCCCCCCCCCCGCCCCCATTATTTGGAGCCACCAGCTACACCTGCATGCCTAAATTCCTTCCGTTTTTCTATTACAAATCTTGTAGCAGAGCCCGCGTCTCTGGCAACACCATCTCTGATTTGGAATTCTAATTTAATCTTAGACCCCTTAACTTAACTTAACCTTGCTCCTTCTGAATTGTTAAAGGAGTGAGCCATGGTCTCCTTACCCACAACCCCCCATCACCAAAGCTAACTTCAATCTTCTCTTCCTAATCTTAAGGTAAGACTTTATTTTCCAAGAGACTAGTGACATATATTAAAAAGCTCACACAGAGCCCCAGTTGGCCAACAAAATATGTAATCCCACTTGGCATTTAGCATGACTAATAAAATCACTTTCATGTTTATTGATGACATTTGGTCTCTACTCCCTAACCCATTCAAAGCTTTACCATAATGTCTGTCTGCTCTGGACTTATACTTCAACGTTTTGCTGCTGCAACACATAAAGGATGAAGATCATATATGTGACACACCCATGAATATATTTAAATAAGCTTCAAATTATGTGAATTAACCAGTAATTCTGAACCCACCCCCCTTCTATAAAACATACAAGAATGTAAGAGAAAGAAAATGATGTTATCATAGGAATGATGTTAAATTTCTAAAAAAAGAAAGAGCACTGTTGACAAACTTTAAAAGCACACATATATCTAATGAGAAATTACTTTGGATATACCTCATATCCAGCACAATAGGTATTTGTCTCATGACCCTAAAGTTGAGAACTTTGCTGTTGGCGGATCTACTTTTTTTTTTTTTCAAAAGCTTTACAAGAAAGGAGTTAGGCGTCTTGCTTGAGTTCAGGAGAAATGCTCTTTTGATCAGGGACCATACTCTCAGAGCCTACAGGGTCTGCGCAGGTTATGTATATGACTGAGGAGGCAGAAAGCAAGAAAAACAACACTGTGAGCTCCGGGATACATGACAATTGTCACAGAGTGTCTGGGAGATATTAAGGAAGAATGGGGACTGCAGGAAATGATAGTCTTTTCCCCATTCAAAAAGTGCAGTTGTGCCCTGGCCTGTGTGGTGAGTCCAGTGCACTGAAAGGTTGCTGGTTTCATTGCAGGCTCGGTCCCCGACAGGGGGCGTGCAGGAGGCAGATGATCCACGTTCTGCTCTCACCTTGATATTTCTTCCTCACTCCCTCCCTTCCTTTTTAAAAATTAGTAAAAAAAGAAGTGCAGTTGCAGCCCTGACCGGGTAGCTCAGTTGATTAGAGTGTTGTCTCAATATACCATTGATTTCTGATCAGGACACATACAAGAATCAACCAATGAATACATATGTGCAACAACAAATCAATGTTTCTCTCTCTTCCTTCCTCTTTCTCCTTTCCTCTCTCTCTCTTTAAAAAATATCAATAAAAATATACTGCAGATGAGTGGATAAAAGAACTGGTTCATTTTCACAATGGAATACTATGTGGCTGTAAAAAAGAGGGAACTCTTACCCTTTGTAATAGCATGGATGGACCTGGAAAGTATTATGCTTAGTGAAATAAGCCTGCCAGAGAAAGAAGAATACCATATGATCCCACTAATATGTGGAATCTAATGAACAAAATAAACTGATTAACAAAACGGGACCAGAAGCATGGATGCATGGAACAAACTGTCAGGAGCAGAGGGGAGTAGGGTGGGGGTAACTGGATAAAGAAGTTGAAGGGATTAGCATATCCCAGGGACTGGTGAAGGCCAAAAGAGCAGGAGGTGGGGAGTAGGTGGTGGTGGGCAAAGAGGGCGGGGGAGAGAGAATGGAGGAAGTCTGCAATAATGTCCACATTAAAAATTTTTAATAAAATAATATAAAAAGTGCAGTTGCTACAGGAAAATGGAAGTCATATGTTAAGTAAGGATTGCAGAGTAGAATGACAGAAGGAGCGTGGATCCCTGATGATCATGGAAGCCCATCTAAATGCAGGACTGCCTACCTCTACACATATCTGGTAAGCTCAGGGAAGTGAAAGGTTCGGGCATATCAGACACGGTCATCAGCAAGCCTTTCTCTGCCTCTCAGGTCTTACTTTTCTCTGCTTCTCCTGGAATGTTGGCTTTGGTCTCTCCTGGATTGATTCTCTCCACATGGTGGGGAATATGCCACCAGCAGCTTCTCACTTGCACTGAGCATGACCAGTGAAATCACTTGCATGCTTCAGGCTCCACACTTGGAGCTTGTGAATTAAAAGCAAAAGAGGGCCCTAGCTGGTTTGGCTCAGTGGATAGAGCATTGGCCTGCTGACAGAAGGGTCCTGGGTTTGATTACAGCCAAGGGCACATGCCCAGATTACGGGCTCGATCCCCAGTGGGGGGCGTGCAGGAGGCAGCTGATCAATGATTCTCTCTCATCACTGATGTTTCTATCTCTCTCTCACTCTCCCATCCTCTCTGAAATCAATAAAGAAATATATTTAAAATAAAAAATAAAAATAAAATAAAAGCCACAAAGGGATACTCTTCCCCTTCTAACTCTAGCAGAAAAGTTGTGAGGAGGCCTTTGATTGCTCTGGGACAGTAAGATGCCCATTCCTGAACTAATATGATTGGCCCTTTTGGACCAATGGAATGGGGGAGGAATTGCCTGAGGGAATCAGACACACATCAGAGTTCCCATAGTCCAGTGGTTGGCAAATCGAGGCTCGCGAGCCACATGCGGCTCTTTGACCCCTTGTGTGTGGCTCTTCCACAAAATACCATGGCCTGGGCGAGTCTATTTTGAAGAAGTGGTGTTAGAAGCAGTTTAAGTTTAAAAAATTTGGCTCTCAAAAGAAATGTCAATCGTTGTACTGTTGATATTTGGCTCTCTTGACTAATGAGTTTGCCGACCACTGCCATAGTCCATTGCATCTCCTGTATTTTAATTGTTTATTTTTGTTTGTTTGTTTTCTGTTCTATGTCTTCTCTACAGCTTTGTGAAGGCCTTGAGGCAAAGACTATGCCTTATTAATTTTGTACCCACCCAGCCAAGAATGGCACTTGACATATAGTAGTCCTTCAGTAAATATTTGCTGAAGAAATAAATGAGTAAGCAAATCCAGGCAAATAATTTCAAGAATAGAGGCTTAGGAACACATGACAAAATTCTGAGCAATAGGTACTAAAAGTACCAGGAGTAAACAGTAACATTGTGACTACTAAGCCAGCCTTAGGTTTGGAAATTTTATATAGTTCTCGTGGAGGCAGGATCTTCTTATAATGTGACCAATTCATGCTGAATAAATATGTGATTGGCATATAAATATAGCAAGCACATATTTATTAGCAGAAAGATCCTGAAAAGTCTCTTATAATTTGTTGTTTAATCTTGTTAAAATTTTTATAAAGTCATATTTCAAAATGTGTTTTAGGATGATGGGAAGATAAACCACTATAAGAAATCAGTTTGACTGCCACAAATGGTAATGGGCAATTTTAGATTCAGAATGGCTAGAGAACGATAAGATTTTATAGATAACTCTCAGTTTTATCAACCATTTCCCAAAGCATGAGCTTGGGTGGGACAACATTAATAAGAAAATTGTGACAAAAATATGAAAATAAAAATTAGTATGCATCAAGTTCAAAATTGTTTAGGAAATAATTTGAGATCTTATGTAAGGGAGACTATGGGGTTAGAATTGCTGTATTCAGGTCGAAGTGTATGTAGAGATAAGAAACATCAGTAGAGCACTGGCCATAATATCAGTTTTGAGAAAAGCTGGCTTTGAGACAATGTTAATATTGAGGAAGAAATCATTTGTTGAAGAGGTGAGCAGAACCAAATATAGTGTTGTGAAAAGAATAGAGGTGAAGTGAGTCAAAAATTTGCTTTGAAAAGTTTATTTTACACTCAAATTTTAAGTAATATCTCTATTCTAAAATATATGGACTATCCCTGCATTTGTTAAACTACTGTACTCTCTGACTCAGTTGTCAAGTATTAAAAAGTTAAGATGTGCTGAGCTTATTTACGTACAGGATGTTATCCTGATCTTGTATGATGTTGCAGAGGGCAAAAATATCATATTTAATTCCTCTTTATATTCCCAGTGCCTAAGAAAGCTTACAAACAAACAAAAAACCAGTGGGCACTCAATAGATGGTTATTGAATGAAAGAGTCCTTAACTACTATAGTGCTTTATAATTTTCTTTTTAAAATTTATCTTTATTGTTGAAAATATTACAGATGTCCTCCTCCCCCCAGGCCTTCACTGCACTATTGTCTGTGTCCATAGGTTATGGATATCCTATATAATAAAAGCCTAATATGCTAAGTGTCCAGTCGTCTGGTCATCCGTTCAACCAATATGCTAATGATATGCTAAAGCCGTTTAAATGCTCACTATGAAGTGCACTGACCACCAAGGGGCAGACGCTCCAAAAGGTAGGTTAGCTTGCTGCTGGGGTCTGGCTGATCGTGACTGAGTGAGACAGGCTGGACATGCCCTGGAGCCCTCCTGCAGTCCCTTCCTGGCCCCAATTGTGCACCAGTGGGGTCCTTCGGCCTGTCCTGAACCCTCTTGCAATCCAGGACCCCTTGGGAGATATTGGAGAGCTGGTTTTGGCCCAATCTGCAGGCCAGGCCGAGGGACCCCATGGTGCATGAATTCATGCACCGGGCCTCTAGTATGCATATAAGTTCCTTGGTTAATCTCTTCCCACCCCCATCTTCCCTCTGAGATTTATCAGTTTGTTCCATGCTTCTATGTGTGCTTTACAATTTTCAAAGAAATTTCATGCACATGATTTCATGTCATCTCATCATAACCCTTCAAGGTCTTTATAATATAATTGGGGCCCAGTGCACGAATTTGTGCACCTTGAAAGGAACTATGGGCTGTGAGGCTGCAGTGGGCACAGGGGTGGGTCTCGGCCCATCCTCCACACCCCTGCCTGGCTCCTCCCACCACATCCCCCAGTCTCCTGTCTGCCAACAGCCCCGCTCCCGCTGCTGCTGCTCCCACACGCTGATGGCACGGGCCCCGCTCACACCCACTGACGGTGTGGAGCGATTGGGGTTGGCACCAGCAGCGGGTGCAAGCAGGGCCAGTGCCATCAGCAGGTGCAAGCAGCAGCTGCTCTGCCCCGATCACCCCTCAGGAGCATGAGGAGGTGGAGAAGCCCTCAGGGGCAATCGGGGCCGGCAGCCACTGCTTGCATCTGCTGAGGGCACCAGGTGCTGGCAATGGGTGCGAGCACCAGGTGCAACTGTGGCATGCAGGAGCAAAGAATTTTCAGTAACTACCAGAGGCTTGCCCCAATGACAGTGATCAGCACCCCACCTTGTTTTGGCGCCCCCACTCATCTGCTCCACCATCCTGCTGCAGCCAATGACCACCATGTCCATGCTCAGCCACCTGCTGCCGATGCCCATCATGTTCTGCGTGTGCCCCCCCCCCGGTAGTCAGTGCATGTCATAGCAACTGACTGTTTGATTGTTCCACCATTCGACCTATTTGCATATTAGCCTTTTATTATAGAGGACTTTTTCAGTTGAGAAAATAAATTCAGAAGGGAAAATAATGTCCCAAGCCACAAAAATTTGAATTCAAATCTTCCTTCTGGTTTAGTTGAGTCATAATATGTCCTTTCAATGAATAAAGTATATTTTAAATCATGTCATACCCAGAGACATAGAGACAGGTAAAGGATATCTGTTTTTTGTCTGTTCACCTCCTTTATGGGACTAAAAGCTGCCATTCACACTATTCTACCCCTCTGGTCACTGGGGTAGGAAAGTGACCTACTTCCAGCCAATAATAGTACTCTGACCACAGCATTTGGCTGAGGAGAGGGTATAATCTAAGCCATGTCAATCTGGGTCCTTCTCTAGGATTTTTCAATTTAGAGGTAAAAAATGGTTGTTGCCCTTTGAAATCTCAGGGCCTGCAGGATGTAAAGGTGGGTGTGCTTGGGGCCATCGAGATATACAGTTATTGGAGAAAATGAAACAACCTGACTGTGAGATGGAGTTGGATAGAGACCCTGCACTGGTCATACCTGATGGGTCTGCTCCATCCTCAATATGTTGAAACATATGAAATTTCCATTTTTTATAGGTAAAATGGTTCCACATCATCATTTTCATTTGGTTCAACCAAATATACTAGTTAAAGGACAACAAATCAATCTTATCCAGAACCTTATGAGATTTTGCCAGCCTAACACCTTCTTGTGATAAATGGGGAAATGAAGGCCCAGAGACTTCAGAAGACTTCCTCAAGGTCAGTACTAATGTCAAATAATGCCGGCTTTTGAATTTCAGTCCAGGATACTTTCCTTTAAGCATAATGAGGCCAACATTTTCAATTAGTCATTTTCAAATTGGTAAACAAGTTGCTTTTCGCTGCTTATTTTGTTTTTAACTTTACTAGTAGATATATTTTTTCCTTGTTAAGCATAGGGAAATATACTGTTATGACTCAAAGCAGGCAAATTTATTTGTTACACACTTTTCTAGGAAAAATAATCTATAGAATTTGAAAACCAAATTCATGGTTTTAAAACCATGAATTTTAAAACCAAAAGAAATAAACTGATTCAAGAGGAGAGTGCTGAGAACACATTCCTATAAAATCACAATAAGGCCACAGTTGCCAATGGGGCTGTGATTTATTATGCAAGTGTGTTGGGCCAACTCATCAGTTCCCATTAATTAGGCTATCACCTACTCATTTACTAATGTGTATCCTGCTCAAATATTTGACCTAATTAACATAATATTTCTAATGAACAACCAACTTTTCCTACCTCAAACCCCACATATCTTCAACCAAGCTCATTTCTATTGGTTTCTCCAAATCTACTTTTTCTTCTGTATTATCTACTTTAGTTAATGGCACCACAAGCCACCTAATTGGTTAAACCAGAAAACTTGGAATTGTCCTCACTGCTGTGTTTTACTTCTCACCTAATTAGTCACCTAGTCTTGTCTCACCTACTTTTCAAACACTTCTCAGATTAGTTTTCTTCTCATAATCTTCATTGCCATTACCTCAGGGTCCTTCCTTAGATGCTTGTTATCTCTTCCAGGCTTTTCTTTTTCCTTCTGGGCTTTTGAAATAGCCTCCTACGAGGTTTTTCTGTTCATAGCCTCACTTTCTCTGTAGTCCACCTTTCACATTGCCATGGGAAGTACATTTCTAAAATGTAAATCAGATTTTGCCACTCCTTCTAAGGTGGCTCCTCATTACCTCCCAGATAAAGCCTAACCCATGTGTATGGCATACAAAGCCCTTTGTGATCTGGTTTAACTTTTCAGAGGAATAATCTCTTGTTATTCCTGCCTTGGGTGTCAACCCCACTGGACATTCACATCTTCTGTTAAACTTCTATGACTCCACCCCTGTGTGGGCACAGCTAGTGAGTTGTATTATCTTTTAGATAACTTTATAAGTGCTTCTATAATAGCACTTACCATTGTCCTGTGATTGTTTTGTTCGCATGCTTATTCAGCTGGGCTATGAACTTGTGGATAGCAAGAAATTCCTAGTGTTTATCTTTGTATCAGCAGCATAGGCTAATATAGAATTTCCTGACTCATAGTAGGTCAGTGACAGAACAAACATGTGACTGACTTGAGGTCCAACTATGTGCAAAACACTTTGCTTTTTATCTTGGGTTAAATGTATCCTCAAAGAGTATTTTTACATTTGTATTTTGGGGTAAATGTTAGCTTTATCTAATCCCATTTATTGTTTTTGTCTTTCATAAAAGTCTAAAAATTATAAGTCAAAGCTCATGATTCAAATCTAGTAGTTTTAGATTTAATATCACATTATTTTCATCATTTTAAAATAGCCCTAATGTAATATCTTGTTAGTGTTTATTAACTGTAAAATTTTGGGCTTTCAAAAAATATTTTGAAAACTATTAAAGCCTAACTTACACCAAACCAAGGACTCCCTGTGAACCTAAGCAAAATTGTGCCACTCTTATCTATGCAGAAAAGACATGTTGACTTATTCTATAATTATTTATTATTGATCCATTCTCAGCAGGAAGCAAAAACCAGGAGAGTTTCTCTAACTATCTTGAGTCAGCATTAATCTGATATTCTAAATATATCTCTTGAAAAGTCTGAAAAAGAGAGAAACCAAGATGGCAGCATAGGTAAACATCTAAACTGCTGCCTCACACAACCATTTCAAAACTACAACTAAAAGACAAAATGGACATCATTCAGGACCACAGGAAGGCTGGCTGAGTGGAAATTCTACAACTAGAAGGAAAGAGAAAAGCACACTGAGACTCAGAGGAGTTGCAGGAGGCAGAGGTACTGAGACATGTGCATGTGCACACGGAGAGGACTGACAACTGAATGCGTGGCTGGCTTTCTCAAGCGGGTGGGAGACAAAAGCTCCCAACTGCACTGAACGCCAGTTCCGGGAGAGACTCTGGGGACGCAGACTCATTCAGGGAGAAACTGGACTGTCTGGCAGCGGGCAGAACTTGAGGGTGGCTTTCTCTCAGAGGTGCTTGCAGCTATTACCATGGGACACTGAGACACAGGGGCCTATTAGGGCAGGGCTGATGGGAAACTAATGCTGTCTGCTCTGCCCTGAGACTCTACCCCATCCAAGCTGAGCACAGAGGCTTTTGCAAGTCTTGTCTCATAAGGGTGTCTCCAGCACAGAAATTCTCCCAGTGTAGACACAGCTGATCCTCACAGCCAATGTGAGGTCAATTCCTCCCAGTGATACCAACAACAATCAAGGCTTAATTACAACAAGACTGTGCACACAGCCCACAAAGGGGTGCACCAAGAGTGTCCACCTCAGGTAACTGGGGAGGCTGAGCCACTGGGCCCTATAGGACATCTAGCACACAAAGCCATGCTATCAACTCAGGGCAGCAGCCAAAATGCGGAGACAAAGAAACGATCACAAATGAAAGAAATGGAGGAAAACAAATGTCTGGATATAGAGTTCAAAATCATGGTTATAAGGCTTTTCAAGAATTTTCTATAAAAGGCCAATAAATTTAGCAAGACCCGTGAGGATATGGAAAAGGACCAACTAGAAATTAAGCATACATTGACTGAAATAAAAAATATTATACAGAGATCTAACAGCAGACTAGAGGATCACAAGAATCAAGTCAAAGATTAGAAATACAAAGAAGTAAAAACAAAAAAGAATCCAAAAATATGAAGATAGTGTAAGGAGCCTCTGGGACAGCTTCAAGCGTACCAACATCGGAATTATGGGGGTGCCAGAAGAAGAGAGAGAGCAAGATACTGAAGGCCTATTTGAAGAAATAATGACAGAAAACTTACCCCACCTGGTGAAAGAAATAGACTTACAAGTCCAGGAAGTGCACAGAACCCCAAACAAAAGGAATCCAAAGAGGACCACACCAAGACACATCATAATTAAAATGCCAAGAGCAAAAGACAAAGAGAGAATATTAAAAGCAGCAAGAGAAAAACAGTTAGTTACCTACAAGGAAGCACCCATACGACTGTCAGCTGATTTCTCAACAGAAACTATGCAGGCCAGACGGGAGTGGCAAGAAATATTCAAAGTGATGAATAGCAAGAACCTACAACCAAAATTATTCTAGCCAGCAAAGCTATCATTCAGAATTGAAGGGCAGATAAAGAGCTTCACAGATAAGAAAAAGCTAAAGGAGTTCATCACCACCAAAACAGTATTATATGAAATGCTGAAAGGTATTCTTTAAGAAGAGGAAGAAGAAGAAAAAAGTAAAGATAAAAATTATGAACAACAAATACATATCTATCAACAAGTGAATCTAAAAATCAAGTGAATAAAAAATCTGATGAACAAAATAAAGTGGTGAATATAATAGAATCAGGGGCATAGAAAGGAAGTGGACTGACAATTCTCTGGGGTAAAGGGGTGCGGGAGGTGCGGGAAGAGACTGGACAAAAATCATACACCTATGGATGAGGACAGTGGGGGGCGGGGTAAGGGCAGAGGGTGGGGTGTGAACCGGGTGAAGGGGAGCTATGGGGGGAAAAAAGAGGAACAATTGTAATAATCTGAACAATAAAGATTTATTAAATTTTAAAAAATCAAAAAAAAGTCTGAAAAAGAGAATCAAAAGAAAAAAATATATTATTTCCCTGTATTCAAGGTGGGAACTTAAATATAGTTTCAACTGTATTCTATTCCAATTCATACTAAAGCCCCTGTACCGTAGGTATTCTAGATATAATTTACTTCTGTATTAGGCTGACGCTTCACCATGTATTTCTAATTTCTCACCCAGCCTTAGCTAGTATCATTGTCCTGCAATACTAGTGTAGATCTTTTAGGTAAGAAATGATATAAGTGGAAAAAGAATGAAACAGCCAATTTAAGAAGAATCAGTTTTACATTAGTCAGCGTTATAGATATGTCTGCACATTTGCAAGAGATTAAGTTCCCTTTGAGACAATAGGAAGTAGCTCTTAACATAAATGTAGTGAGTTGTAAAAGAAATCTTAAGTTAGAAAAGAGCATATTACAAAAGAAAGAACATACAGGATTATGGGAAAGGAAAAATATACTGGTAAGTACCAAGAATTGAGTAAGTTAAGTATGGGGATCTAGAAGGAGAATAAAAATGTCAGTACTGACCAAGGGCAGCTCAAGGGTCCATATCTCAAATAATCCTGAATATGCCATAAAAAAATATACATACTCTTTTATTTATTTTTTTTAACGAAACATGGAGTAATTCTTTAGGCACTACTATATTCTTCAGTACTGCTGTTGTCTTTCCCCACTGGTTCTTAATGTTTTCTCTAAGAGGTTTTACTAACTTAAACTCACACACCTTGGTCCCAAGCCTCTTTAAGTGAATTTGTCCCTCTCCACCCGTGTTAGTTTGAAGATTCTAGAGATTTATTTCTCATCTGCTGGGAGTCTCTTCTTTGCCTGTTGTGTGAGCTGTTTAAGAGATAGGTTTGTATTTGGTCCAACAAGATCCTACCGTACTTCCAAGTTGCTTCTCCTTGTCTTTCTTTATGAAACACAGCAGGCCCCCCAGACTAGAATGTGGATGGTTGCTGGGTATAATAAACACCCTGTGTCCCTCTTCCACTAAGCACTGTAAGATAAACATTCTAATTTTTCCCAGCCACTCACTAGCTGTGCTATAAAGCCCTTTTGTTTGTATTCAGAAGTGTGGTGAATTATTTACTTTGTGAGCTGGGGATAACTTAGCCACTAGCATCTTCAGAAAAAGCCTGAAATCACTGAAGTTGTCAGTTTTTATAGAACTGAGCAGCACAGTAGAAAAACCTACAAAATTACACTGCTACAACAGAAAATTTGACAGCCATTTTAATGATTAATACATCTGCTGTCTGAAAGCATTGCCATTTATGGCATGCCATCAAGTTGCCGGTTAAGCCTGGTTTTTTTGTTTTGTTTTGTTTTGTTTTTGTCATCAGTGTACATAGCTACTGCTGGTCACTGTCCTGCATATCAAAGGACCTTTTTTTTTTAAAAAAAATCTTTTCTGTAATTCCATATTTTTTTAACTTTATATACATCTTTTTAGCTCTCATGCCAACTTAGGTTCTAAGATCTCCACCTTGTTCTTCAAGTGGTAGCTGTCAGAATTAGTGTGTGTCGTGATTGAGGTTCCATCAGCACTGAACACACAAGGAAGCTGGCCTGCTGGTCCTTCTGTACCAGCTGCCAATTTACAGGTCAGAAAAGAGTGTAGTGATTCCCTGTTTGTTCGTGGTCAGCTAATGATCCACTTTGACCCTACATATTTTGCTGACATTTTAAAATATGTATATATTTATTGATTTCAAAGAGGAAGGGAGAAGGAGAGAGAGACAGAAACATCAGTGATGAGAGAGAATCATTGATTGGCTGCCACCTGCACACCCCACACCAGGGACCAAGCCGCCCATGTGCCCTGATTGGGAATTGAACCATGACCTCCTGGTTCATAGGTCCATGCTCAACCACTGAGTCCACCAGCTGGGCACTGCTGACATGTTTTTATATAGCTAAAGTTCCCTTCGGGCTTTTTGATTTTTTGGTTTGTCATTGTTGTTTTGTGTTGTACCTGCCCCTATTCACTACTGTTTTCTTTGTTTCTAACACTTCTCTAATTGTCCAGGGTCACTGTGAATTCTGATGTTGCTTTATGGTTAATGGCTTTCTATGATAAGATGTTTGGAAACATCACTTCTATTCTTCCACCCAGATTATATATAACCAATGTAATAGCAAATATCCGGGGGGAAAAATCTAAACGGGAAATTTCACTCACAATTGCAACAAACTACATAAAATACCTAGAACAGTCTTAAGAAGAAACATGTAAGACCCATATAAAGGAAAATACAAAACTATTGAGCTATAAAATATTTTCCCCCCAGGTCTTATAGCTGGAGAATACTCAGTATTCATCCAGAAGCCATTATGTTTGAGTGAGTTTAGCAAATGAATGCTAGGGTCTGAGCCTGTGTTCCTGGTGAAGGAACTGTTGTTGGGAAGCCACAGCAACTTTGTGACCTTTTGTTCTCTAACTGTACACAATCACGGATGCTCAGAGGTTATCATGCCACCTATAACCCTGATTACAAAAGAAACACTAATTACAGTGAGCATTTGGTCAGGTTGCAATGTTTCTTGTAATAGTTTCTAGTTTCACTTTGTGAGAAAATATAGGCATTTTTAGTTCAGAAATTAAAAATCATTGTAAACTCTCATGGATAGATTTTAAATGTGCTTATTTGATGCCAATAATCATTTGGCTTAAAAAATTACACTTTAAATATGTAACAAATTGGACATTTGAGCTTCACTGTACTTAGTCATTATTATTTTTAAACTCCACATGGCCCTTTTTTACATAGTAAAACCAAAACTTCTGGTATCCTGAACTGAGAAATGAGTTTTGGAGATAGCTTAGTTTTCTCCATTAGTTCAAAAAACTTAAAATTTATAACCATTCTAGATGGAAATTTTCCTTAAGGTTATTATATATGTTCCAAATTCTGTGAACATAACACAGAAGAATAGTTAGTGTAAAACATAACTTATTTAATGTCACAGGTTCAAAAAAACACAGGGGCATAAGGAGCTTTTCCTACACAAATTCTGGTTCTGCCACTTAACAGCTGTGCACTTTGGGCAAGTCAATCAATTGTTCTGAGCCTTGGATTACACGCAACCTGAGCTACTTACGTTTCCAGGCTGTTGTGAACGAGAGAGAGAGAGAGAGAGAGAGAGAGAGAGAGAGAGAGAGAGAGAGAGAGAGAGAGAGAGAGAGAATCAGAGTATAGATTATACAGTATTTCATTAAATGTAGTATTGCTTTAAGTTGAATTTGGGAAAGAGAATTAATTTTTTTGAGTGATTGTGTGCCAGGTACTTCACCTATTGTCTCCTTCAGTGTTTATAACAACCTTTCAAATGCTTATTATGCACATTTTATAGATTACATATTAAATCTTAGAGTAGTTAAGTAACTTGCTCTTTGTAACAGTGATGAGCGAATGAGAGTAAAGTGGGTAAGTCAAAGTCCAGAAGGATAATTGAATGTTTCCTGGTCACCTACAGGAAAAAAAGAGATATAAACAGTTTTTTTTTTTGCCCTGGCTGGTTTGGCTCAATAGATAGAGCGTCGGCCTGCAGACTCAAGGGTCCTGGGTTCGATTCCAGTCAAGGGCACATGCCTGGGTTGCGTGCTCGGTCCCCAGTAGGGGGCATGCAGGAGGCAATGGATCAATGATTCCCCCTCATCATTGATGTTTCTATCTCTCTCTTCCTTTCCCTTCCTATCTGAAATCAATAAAAATATATTAAAAATATAAAAAAATATATAGTCTTATTCACTGTCAGTTCATTCTTTGTTTTGTTCTTTAATCTTTTAGTTTTCAGGATTCCCCGAGCCCCCCATCAATAGAGGAATGTTATAGCTAGATATTTCTTGATATTGCATAATTAATATTAATTTCAAAAGTGTGATAGTGATATTATGGTTATTAAATTTTTAAAGGGTCCTGTTATGAAATGAGTATTTGTGAACCCCCAAATTGATATATTAAAACCCTACCCTAAACCCCCCATGTGATGGTATTAAAAGATGGGGTCTCTGGGCAATAATTAGGGTCAGACGAGGGCATGAGGGTGGAGCCCTCATGACAGGATGAGTAGTACCCTTTTAAGAGTTAGGAGAGAGCTGCTTTCTCTTTCTGTTCTCCACCATATGAGGATACAGCTAGAAATAAGCAGCTTGCAGCCTGGAAGAGGGCCCTCCATCAAGACCTGACTGTGCTGGCACCCTGAGCTTAGAACTGTGAGAAATAAATTTCTGTTGCTGATAAGCTACCCAGGTTATGGTATTTTCTTATTGGAGCACAAGCTGATTAAGACAGATTCTTTCTTTTAAAGATACATTCTAGAATATTTACAAAGGAACAGTTATGAATTCTGGAACTTGTTTTTACAATTACTTGGAGGTGAAGGGGATTGCATATGGGTTGGAGGTACAGATAAACGTTAGCAGGAGTTAATGCATTTGGAAACTGGCTGATGAGATCTGATTCTAAAGAAATCAGGGCCTTGACTCCAAAGCCCATACACTGTTTTATCTGGTGGGACACCCAAGCACCATCAATTTCAAAGCCATTTTCCCTGGGTCTTCTCTAAATGAAGTAAAGTCGTGACTTTTGAAAACTAGCTGTTATGGTGCATTCTTCCTGTCCTCTGAATTTTGATTAACCTCCTGTAAAAGAGCCAGACCTTGGAAAAGAAAATATAAAGTGTATGTTTTCCCCTTGGGCAGCACTCTGTAATAGCTCAGGCACTCTGAGTACTGACTGATGTGATCCAAATTCATGCAATGCTTTCTTTGTTTGCAGGTACAGAGACACCCTCAGCTGAAGCCACTAAGTTGTTGCTGAGGCTTAGTTGTTGAGACTGGAAGTGATTTGAAAAGTCTTCAAATGGCCATTTGTGGGAGTGTTCTACTTAGGTAGCAAGTTGCCATTGCCACCACAGAAATAGCCTCTACTGAACTTCCTATTGGGTTTCAAATCTGAATTGGAAATTGTCCACTCACCCATAAATGGGTTTATCATGAAGTGATTGAAGCTTAAGCTGCTTACAAGATCCCAGCAATACGGTTTTTGTACATTCAGAGAGTACTTTACACAGTCCCTGCCAAGAAAACCTGAATTGCCCTGAAATCATACAGGTAATTAATGCTAAAAACTTGACATTTTCCAAATTTGACAATAGTCTTATAAATGAGGTTGGGAGTAGTGAGGTGTGAAGCTGAAAGAAACTTTTCTAATCTGTCAGTAATGAAAAAAAAATTTGATCAGCTATTCTAGAGGAAAGATGAATTATCTTTCCATTCCCTCTATAAAAATTACAAAATCATTATCACTTAAAAATGTTAACAGAGGATATACAAAAAAACACACACATAGATTATGTCATCAAATTAGTAAAACTTATTTTTCTGGATTTGGGGATCTTTATGGTATTTGTCAGATTTTCAAAATTTGTAATTAGCTGTAATTTCTTTTCTCATTCTACATGAATATTTGTTATTAAACCTAACTCTTTTTTCCATTTTTATTGAATTTATTCAGGTGACACTGGTTAACAAGACCCTAACTGTTTTGTATTCATAACTTTGTATTCCTTTTCTTAAAAGGTACTCCCAAATTGTATTAGCAACTGGCATTGTAAAACCTGGACCCACCTTTGTACCCACCCCACTCTCTCTCAGGACTGTTTGTATAATGCAGTGGTTGGCAAACTGCGGCTTGCGAGCCACATGCGGCTCTTTGGCCCCTTGAGTGTGGCTCTTCCACAAAATACCACGTGCGGGCGCACACATACAGTGCGATTGAATCTTTGTGGCCCATGCGCAGAAGTCGGTTTTCGGCTCTCAAAAGAAATTTCAATCGTTGTACTGTTGATATTTGGCTCTGTTGACAAATGAGTTTGCCGACCACTGGCATAATGAGCTGTTTTAATGGCTTCACCTGAGATACAAGCATACAACCTGTAGAAAGTTGACAGAGCTCCCAAAAGGCCTTCTTGTTCTTCCTTTCTTAGAAGAAAGGGGGGCCCACCTTGAGAAGTTAGCTCAAGATGTTGCTTCCAGTGGAGCCAGGCAGAAGTACACCAGTATTTTCTTGTGTCCGCTTATCTAACAGGTGTGACTGGGTATCTGTATTATCACAGCCTCTGTCTCTCATCCGAGACACATGGTCTGGGCTAGCCACAGGACTGGCTTCAGTAACTGGTTTCTTAGTCTACATGCCCACACACCCAGTGACTGCAGCTTTCCTGGTGGGGTGGGACACATGCCCTGCCATCTTAATGAGATTAGTGGTAGCTCCCTTCTAAGTTTTCTCCTTAGCAGAGGCCATCTGTTCAGCCTCCAGTCTCCTATTCCTAGAAACCCTGGCCCCTATATCATGGTCCCTCATATCTGGAGCACAAATAGCTCTCAGAGAACGTGGGTCCATGACAGCTCTTTCCAGGACACAGCTGTGTTCAGACACTGATTCTCATAAAATCTGAGCTACATTATAAGCATTGGTAGACTATACTTAATGCTAAGTAAGTTTTGAGTATTGTAACTTCTTTGAATTGAAAGTTCGGGAAAATTTTATGTCTCTAAATTTTGAAATTAATTCAAAATTATGGAAATAAATACTAAAAATCTGAAGTGTCCTTAAAAATCCAGAAAATATGTAATTAAAGAGCAGTTTAAGTTAAAGGTATTAAGAAGTACAAATTGGTAGTTATAAAATAGTCATGGGGATGTAAAGTACAGCATAGAGAATATACTCAATAATAATATAATAACAACATATGGTGCCAGACAGGTATTAGACTTATAGGGGTGATCACTTCATGAGGTATAAATTTAAATGTCTAATCACTATGTTGTATACATGAAACTAATATAATATTGAATGTCAACTATAATTGGAAAATTAAAAAAAATTTAAAAAATATAAGAGTTTGTTGGTGTTTTATTATTATTATTATTATTTTAATTTATTTATTTTTATTGTTTTAAGTACTACAAATAGTAGTACATATGTCTCCTTTTTTCCCCCCCATTGACCTCCCCCCAACCTTCCCTACCCCCCAGTACATGCCTTGACCTGCCCGGCCTCCCCCCCCCCCCCCCGCCCCAGTGTCTTATATCCATTGGTTGTGCTTATATGCATGCGTACAAGTCCTTCAGTTGGTCTCTTACAGTCCCCCTCGTCCAACCTCCCCTGTCTTTCCAATGTAGTTTGACAGTCTATTCAATGCTTCTTTGCCTCTGTATCTTTTTCTTTCCTTTAAAAGTTTTGCCTTTGCAGACTAGAAATAAACATATAATAACAAAACAAAACAAAACAAAAAAATGTTTGAGTCCCCATTTCAATGTCTAACAGCTCCTTATGTGTACATGTCAGCAATGATATCTGGATGGTGGGTACATGGTGGGTACAAAGCAGGTACGACCCTCTCTGGTTTGGTTCTAGGTAGCCTGCAGTGGTGCACAGCTGCTGACTGCTCGTGTGGCAAGGCGTTGTCAGCGTCTTCCATCTCTGGACTGTTTTTCCTCTTGTCTTCGTGGTTGGAGCACACCTGTCAATTCCTCTCTGTTGCAGGAATCCACCTGGTCTTGGGGTTGTTTTCTGAAAATATACAAGTATATTCTCTACCACAAGTTAATAAAGGAATCTTTTCTATATAATTGATTTGGGATCCTTTTTATTTTTGTTCAAACAATTTTCCTTTGTCTTATTTAGACACCATGTGTGTTTTTCATGGCCATCTTGCTGTTAGCATTACAAATGAAAATTAATTTTGTAAAGTAAAAATTTTCTAGATGTAATTTACTTATAGGCTATTTTTCCTTACATGATATTTCCCTACTATCCCTCCCCCCTTTTTTTATTAATGGAGGTTTTTGTAAATTTTATAATGCAGTCTTGATAACTTTAACTTTAATATTTTTTTTTTTTTTTTGCCCACACATATGACTGCTTTAGGTTCATTGCATATTCAGGAATTTTACCATGAGATGAACTACCAATAGAAATTTTAGTTATTACTTTAAGAACAGCTTTTTGTCCAGTGCAATTCACTTTACTTGAATATTCACTTATTTCAATTAGCCTATTTAAATTAATCTGAAAACTTGATTAATATTTTACTGTCAAATTTAATACTCTACCAACAATCTTAGTTTACCCTGTAAATATTAGTGGGAAGGATTATTTGCATTCTTGAGTGGGCCCTGAGCATTCCAGATGCTAGGCTGAATTTAGATATAGGGCAGCTGCTGTCGGCCAAGTCTCTTTCTGTTACCTGGGTCCCGATCTGAGCTGGGTGTGGGAAGCACGAAGCAGCCATGGGGGCAGGAGACCTCCTTCAGAAGAGGCGAGGGTTCAAGCCTCTGCAATGTTGGGGGGGTGAGGGTCTGTGCCCTACTTCTGTTGCCCCCCCCAAATTCTCTCCTGATGGCCCCTCTGCGACTGTGCCTGTCTTGGGTTGTTCCTTCCTTGAGGAATCTTACCCGTCTCTGGCTAATCAGCCATCCTCTGGGGCCAAGCAGGGTGGTATGAGGTTCAGTTCTGTCTCCTTGGTAGCCTATGCCCCTGTGGCCTCCACACCCAGCACCTGCCTTGGGAACCCCTGGCCTGCTGGCAGGGTCCCGGTGCTGATCACATATCTCGGGGAACTCGGGTTTCTTCTCCAGTGAGGACCCAGCTCACACGGTTGGGCGTGAGACAGATCCATGGTACCAGCCACCACGAGGCTTCAAGCTCAGCATGAACAGAAAGCTCAGGCAACAGCTGAGGGCAATTGGATTGTGAGAAGAGGGTGCCTCTTGGCACAAAGGGCAAGAGGGGCCAATATAGGATGCTCAAGTGCCTTCCCAGTGCCTTAATTCCTTCTGCAAGGGATTAAATCCTTTCGTGTCCTTTTTTTTTTTTAATTGCTGCCAACCATTCAAAGAATTAGTTTGTAAGTTTGTTTGGGATAATTGTAAAATATGCTGTTGTAAAATATCTAAAATTATAATGACATTGTAGAATGTAAGGATATTCTTTGCCCTAGGCCCTGGCAATTCCATTTCAAACTGGCTGTCAATTTCTTTTTGTAGCTTTATATAAACTTTGTCAGGGAGGCAAAAACACAAATTACTTACTTTAGTTCAAGAGGCCAAATATATTGACTTTCAATTACAATCCTTATGACTTTTGAAGGAAACTTCTCTTTGTTTCCTTCCAAAATAATTTTCAGTCTACAGAGAGTTTCATTTAAAAATTTTTGTCACATGGAACAATTTCTCTTAAGGCTATGGTGACCACTAGTATTGATTAGATTTAGTATTTTATTTTTACTTTATAATTTTTTAATTAATTTTTATTTTTTGCATATGTGTCCTTATTTCTCCATAATCCCCCACTCCCCACTAATGCCCCGCCCCCTTGTTGTCTGTGTCCATTGATTAGGTTCATATGCATGCATACAAGTCCCTTGGTTGATCTCTCCACCTTACCCCCACCCTCCCCTACCTTACCTGAGGTATGATGTTCTGATCGCAGTTTCTCAGCCTCTGGATCTGTTCTTGTTCATCAGTCTATGCCGTTCATTATATTCCACAAATGAGCGAGATCATGTGATATTTATCTTTCTCTGCCTGGCTTATTTCACTCAACATAATATTCTCCATCCCCATCCATATTGTTGCAAATGGTAGGAACTCCTTCTTTTTTACCGTGTTGGTGTTTTAAATGACCCTAGATTGTTATACATTTTAAATCTGTTCAGCTGCCCTTCACACATGCTCTCTTTCCTTGTTGTGATGTTAGCAATGATCATTTCTTGCTGCATGCCAGTTAACAGCCCTTCTTCACAGTGGATCTAGTGGTCTTGAGAATGAGTTTGGATCCGGGCTCTTTGGGTGGAAATCTCAGATCTGTCACATAAGAGCATGAACCCTGGGCAAGTTTTTAAACTTTTCTGTTCGTTGATTTCCTCATATGTGAAATGGTGGATAACAATGTGCCATCTCATGAGGTTGTCATGGGTTTAACTTAACTAAAACTGCTTACAACAATGCCTGGAAAATAAAGAGTGCTCGACAACTGTTTGTTATTGTCACTATCTTTCTCATTAGTTGTTTCAAACCCGTTGAGGATTTAAAAACCAGATAATCAGGCTTATTTGAACTCTGAATAAGATAAAACTAAATGCTCTTGGAGTAAATGCCTAACCAAGTAGGCCATGAGGAAAGTGTGTGAGTGGTTAGAGCAGCCGACTTGTTCAGGTAGGAAAAAGCTTTAACGAGGCATCATTCTGTTAAGAAGGGCTGCTTACCTGACCTGCTTCTGCTGGTAAACAGAATCTTGACTCTGATTATTGATCTAGACAGAGAATTTCAATGTTATACAAAGTACCCCTTAATCAAGTCTTTCTAGTGGCAGCAAAAACATGAAGTGAAAATGGCTTCACCTGAGATATAAGCATACAACTTAGGAGTAGCTATAGTAAACATAATAATGCTCAGAACAAACTTTCCTACGCTGAGCGCTTCTGATGTTGATTTCTAAGTTGCTATGTTCAGGAACTAGTGGCACCCTTGGTCAGTAGTGGATAAAGGAAATGTCTCTGACCCCATTCAGTTTAATCCTCCTCTTCCATCACCCCAGTTTTCACAAGCTTCAGCAGTGGTTTCATTCATTTCGCTATTCTTCCTTCTTGTTTTTCCAGACAGATCCATGTAGTGCTGAAATTCCCGGCGCACAGTTAACCTTGGCCTTATTCTTAGTCAAGGTTTCTGTCTCTGGGGTGACAGTGAGTGGAGGTTATGATGCTCAGTACATAACAGTCTCTCAATAAATATTTATTAAACAAATGGATAATTGCTCTAGTGTTCAGTGGGAAGAGAATGACGCACATGGCCTAGGAAAACTCCCTACCGTTACTCAGATAGCATTGACCCTACAATGTTGTGATTTTTATGCCACACCATCAAAAACCATGCTGGCTTCTCCAGCCAGGACTTTTGTTCTTTAATTCAAACATGTAATCATCTATGCACGAGGCTATATATGCACAAACTGTGTGACATTTATTCTGTTGGGTCAGAGGTATTTTTTGCATGGTTTGACTGGATGGGTCACATTGTTTGGTAACAGATTGCAGGTTGTGCTTGTTAAGCGTATTAAATCTGCTTACATTGAATTTTCTATTTATTTTGCTTGAAATTCTGAACTTGTATTTATTTATGGTCAATCTTTTCTCACAAGTGCAGTAGCATCAAGTGCACTAAGAGCAATGTTTTCATTAAAATTTCTAGAGGTTATAATAAACATGTGATTAAAATAAAAACAAAGAAAATACAGTAGTTAAGAAATAAGTGACCTAAACTTAGGACTATTTTCAAAACAAACTTCAAGGGTTTGCCATGAGTGAATAAATTTAAAATTTAGTTGCTCCATCTAGTGGTGAACTGTTATATGACATTAGTGAAAACATTTTCGTTTTTAATGTTGACTTTATTCAGATTTTGTTGTGGTAAGTAGAAAAGGGTATTTAATAGGCAATCTTATTGTGCCACTTAAATTAACAGAAAATTACTCCACATAAAAATAGTTGTCTTTACTTAATGGATCTAAATAGACAAGCACATTTGCTAACGAACTCAAATTTCAAACAAGTATTTCTTCCTCAATCTGTCTGGGAACTAGCGTCAACATTGATATTTGTGTCTATTCCTATATTTTAAATCCATATATCATCCAGAAAATAAAAAAAAATTTAGGCCACCCAACTTAATAAGCCCTGAAAAGTGCTCTGAATTGTGTGAAAAATATCAATATTTTAAAAAACCATTGAGAAATCAAGATTACATGTATTCCTGAATGTAATAAGTTGTGGTTAACAAGGGCCCTAGGTCATATACTTGGGTTTGAATTCTGACACAGCACTTATTAGCTGTGTGGCCTCAGTTTCTTCATCTATAAAATGAAAGTAATGCTGCCCCCCTCCTAGAGTTGTCAGGTGAAATTTGATTATGACATGGAAAGCACTTGGAACTATGATACAAAATAAGTAAAATTTCCTAGTATCATTATGATGTTCTGCATATTCATGGATTTCTTTTCTTTTTATAAATCTTTATTGTGGAAAGTGTTACGTATGTCCTCCCCCCGCCCCCCACGTTCCCTCTCCCACCCCTCCCCCACGTCATGGATTTCTTGATGTTGTTTCGGTGTGTAGTTGAATTGTGGCAAGTAGTCAGGTGTCCATTGGGGAAGCCATTGGGAATCGCTTGCTTCCCTGACTCCGTGGTGTTCCCACTCTGAGAGGGATTCTTCATCTGCAGTATCTTGAGTGTCACACAAGTACCTTCTCCAAAATTATTTATACGGTTAGTCATTTCCCTTTCCAAATTCAGCTTTTTCTCCCAGAATCTGAGCACTCAACTGGGAAGCAGAGGTGGTGTGCTTGCTCCTGGGTATGACCAACGCCTGTTAATTTCCTCCTCAGAGAAAGTGGAGGGACAGATTCCATGAAGCTATTTACATACATATTCCAGGAAGAGAGCACACTGGATTGACCAGTTACGCTACATTTTCTCTCATTCTTAGAAGAGTGTCTGCCATGCAGATTCCTTCCTTCCAGGGTCTAATTTTCGGTTTCCTTAAAAGCATGGACTGTGGAGCCAGAAGTGCCTACTTTTACATCTTAGCTTTGCCATTTAATAGCAGAGTAACGTAAATTATTGACCTCCGTAGGCCCTTGTTTATTTATTTGTAAAAAGAAAACCATGGGATCTATCTCAAAAGTTAGTTGCAGCTCTGGCCGGTTTGGCTTAGTGGGTAGAGCATCAGCCTGAGGACTGAAATGTCCTGGGTTCAATTCTAGCCAAGGGCCCGTACCTCAGCTGCAGGCTTGATCCCCGGCCTTAGTCGGGGCACATGCAGGAGGCAACCAATTGATGTGTCTCTCTCATCATTGATATTTCTTTCTCCCTCTCCCTCTCCCTTTCTCTTTGAAATCAATATTTATATATATATATAAAGTTGTACTGCAAATTAAACTGCTGTGCATACAGCACTTAGAATAGTGCCTGGCATGTAGTAAGTGAGATATAAAAGTTAATTCTGACAGTTATTATTTGTGAATAGTCATTATTCAGTGGATAATGAAATGTATCTTTCTATAAATTTCAAATTCAACACAATCTAAGGCTTATTCTTTCACTTTCATCTTTTGTGACGTTTTTTTCACATACTCTCTTCTTGACTTCAGTCTTGAATTTTCTTTGCCTCTTCCCAATCTTTTATTTCCAATATTTCTTCTTAGATAATATTGTTTCTACTTCTAATGAAGTTTCTACTTCAGAAACTCTCTTTTCCTGTTAATACATTTTCTCTAAACCTTTTAACTTCTTGCCAGAAAATTACACAAGGAAAAAAATTTTATATCTATCTATCTATCTATATCTATGTATCATATATATATGATACCTTGCACGGAGCTAGATCCACAGCAGGTTCCCAATAAACATTAATGAATAAAATGTACAGAAAAACATGGTTACAATTGCACCTGAAATTTATGATTGCCTCAGAAAAGAATGCTCACTATTCTAATTGTCATTTACTTAGTATTATTGAATGCTAGACAATGTACTAAGAGTTCTATGTAGCATGATCTCATTAAATGACATCAACAATTTGGGAGGTGAATCCTATTAGTTTTATTTTACAATTTAGGAAGCTTGAGTTTCAGAAAATATACTTGTTCAAGGTGTAACTGTTACTACTGGCCAAAGGCCCTTCTCCTGAAAGAACCCCTATTGGTATTGGACAACTGCATTTATTCCTCCTAGTATGTCAGTTCAGGATGGGCCACATTTCTTTTGTTTACTCTCTCCTAACGGTAAGTGCCTTTGCTCAACTTCCGCAGAGAACTATACATTTGAGAGGTTGCAAATTCAAATACACCAAGCTGCCATAGGGAGAATGGTATTTATTGTGTGAGGGCATGCACAGTGTCCAAAAGATCAGATCTGACCTAACTCCAGCCCAATGTTGTCGGCAGAAAAACTAACCCAGTATTGACAGATGCTCTAATTTTTAAATCTTGAATTTTGTGTATAACCTTTAAATTCAAAACCTGAATTTTAAACGTTGGCCCAAAGTTTAAAAGAACACTGTGCAGGCCAAACAAAACAGGCCTATGGACCTCATCTAGCCTTGGGCACTGTTTTGTAACCTCTGACCTATACAGTGAAAACAGCCAGGTTCCTGGTTTTTCTGCTCTGTGACTAAGCTCCAAGCCCAGTGACATGCACAGGTATACTAAGCTGCAAATATCTGTCACTGGCCTGGGCCTACGTGACCAATACCAGGAACCATTGCTCATTTATCAGCAAACTGATCGCTGCGTAGAATTTTAAAATGTTTTCCTCTTTTACCCTTTTTTTTTTCTTTTTCTTCTTCTCTTCTTTTGGATGCTGGCTGTGACAGGGAGTCTGGTCATTTCTATCTGCAACAAACTTAACCATGTTCCTGACTTGGAATACCTCCCTGCATCTATGAGCTTCCCAAGTAAATATTTTTAAATTTTAATTCTCTGTGAAGAAAAACAACTGCTCATAGTAATTCATTTGATGAGGTGAGAGACTAAATAGAAATAACTGAATTGCTTAGAAGGTTAAAAAAAAAAGAAAGAAAAGAGCTCCATTGAGGAAGAAAAGGAGAGAAGGGATGGATCAGCACCCTGGTTTTAGTCACCTCAGATGAGTTGGCTTCTAAATTGTCATCTCTGTTCCTGACCTTTCTTTGAATCTGCTAATCCTCTAACCGTGGAGGCTACATTCCAGGCTCCACAAATACAGGGATCTTGTCTGTCTTGTCACACCAGTATCCCCAAGCCTAGCATGTTGCCTTAACACAAAGTAGGGGGGCAATAAAAACAGGGTAGGGCAAAAGTAGGGTTACAGTTGTGAGTACATGAAACACAGTTTATTCTTGTATTGTTATTTGTGAATTACTGTATTATTTCCATATGAACAACTGTAAACCTACTTTTGCCACACCTTGTATTTATTAATTGACTCCTGGATGTTTCACTTGTATGTCATTCTGTCACCCCAAATCGAGTATGTCCAAATCTAATGTTTCTCAAAATCATCTCCTCTCTGAACATCCCAATTTCTACAAATGGACTTGTTATTTTCTCATTTACACATGCTTGGAAGCACTGAGACATCCTCCCCCACTCTCTGCCTCATTTCCCCCATGCTGTCAGTCACCAAGACCTATGAATCATCTGTCAATATGTCTCCTTTCCTCCACGTCTCTCTCATTCAAGCCCTTGTTACCTCATGCAACCCAGGACTATTGCCAGAGTTACTTAACTTCTCTCAGATCTTGTGTCTTCCCCTCCCTAATCTATTCTGTTTATCACAAAAAAACACATTTTCCAGGACTTTAGCCTCTTACTAAGAAGGCTCTGTGCTTTCCTATTATTTATTACTAAGTCCAAACTCAGCTTTTCACTGTAGACCAGTCACAATTTATTCATAACTACCAGCCCAGTAAGTAGGTATTAATTTCCATTGTGTGCTTACCTAAACCCTCTGCTTTAGTCAGAATGGCTACATTAGCAGGGCCTGAAAAGGCTGAGCACAGACTTCCTTTTTCTTTTCTACTTTGGTGTTTTCTTAGCTTCTTCCAGTTAAATAAATCTTACCTCAAATTTCTGTTCTATACTAGTTTTTTGGTGAGACAAATATTTGTCTTATTTCCCTTCTCCTCCGCCCCCCAATATGAATTTCCCTGACACTCTACCGCACTCACTTGATCATAAGTATGGAATGCATTTCATACACTGTTTTGTAGAGAGGCAATAGTGTATCGTAGTCCAGCATATAAACTCTGGAGCCAGGTAACTGACTTCAAATCCTGGTCCTACTACTCATTATCAGTGATTTCAGTCAAGTTACTAAACCTCTCTGTGCCCTTCTACTTTACATTCAAGATAAAAATAATGCTAACATGCTAAGATTGCAGAGAGGATTAAATGAATCATTGCATGTAAAACAATGCTTGGCACAAGGTGAGCAGTAAATGATAATAATAATAATGATAATAAATGCTATTTGTTTTTATGTGAATGATATTTTTTCATTACTGATTTATAAGCTTTTCCAAGGCAGAGATTTCCATACATTCCTTTGCCTTGAACAGAGAGTGTGGTGCTGCATAAAAGTCCCTAGTGGTCAGGAGACTAGGTGAATCAGATTAGTCAGGTGTCTCAACTTCTTTGACCCTCATTTGCTTATGTGTAAAATGGAAATAGCTTTTTCTCACCTCTATATAGTGTATTCTTACAGTGTTTCATGTATAATAACTCATTTATTATCTGCTTACTTATGAAATATATGAGATAATTTACCTGAAGCAGGTTGGAAACTGAGGCATGCAGAGGTAAATTGTATTACTAAGGTGCTCAATAAGTGCTTTTTGAAGAATGCAATTAAATGTTTGTCTTTCTTTCTGCCTCCTTCCTCCCAATGTAAACTTTATGAGAACATTTTCTTTTTGATGTTTTTAGTCAATAGTGTCCTTGACTAATAGTCTTCCTGTGGAGCACTCTCCTCCCTCCCCCCCAAAAAATTAGAAGAGCAGGTGGTGAATGTGAATAGAGGCACCTGGCACTGTAATGGTACCTAGAGAAATAGTAGTAATTGCACAAATCTCTTAAAATAATGTTCTAATTCTTATCTCTTTTCGGAGGTAAAAAGAGAGGTCAAATTTAGAAAAAGGGGAGTAGAGTAAGCGAGGTATAGAAAACCAAATAATCATTATCAGAGAAAAGAGAATTAGAAGTTGAAACTGACATATCAACAATAAAGGTATTAGATTAAAAATGAACAAAAGGTGGAGCCATGCAAAGTGAATGTGACTTTTTAAAGGCAAGAAACTGTGACTCGTTTAGTCTTTGAGAAGCAGAATATTATTGAAAACATAGTAAAAATAATGAGTACAGAAGGGGATATGATATGGCCCACTGTGGGAATTTCTAAGCTGGGTTCTACGCTAATTAATAAGTATCCCAGCTTCATTCCACATTCAAACTAAGCATCCATAAACTTCTCTCTCTGGCAGGGCGAGAATTCAAATACCAAAGTAACTATGGAAATAGGAGGAACAAAGAAGAATTTCTGAAAGTCTCTGGGTAAAGATAAAAGAAAAACAGAATAAAGAAGATCTCACAGCAGGGGTTGTGACAGATATGGAGATCTGGAACAAAGCCAAATCTCCACATCCAGGGAGATGGTCCATAGATTTCAACTACCCAGTTACCTTTCAGATAACTCGCTCAGGAGAGCAGGACTGGAGATGTATGAAATATAAATTAAATTCTCAAAGTAAATGATGCAAACAGAGTAGCAAGAATTTTGAAAATGGTCTTACATTTTAAAGATTTTATAGACTGCCTGAATGGCTTAAATAACCTGGGGAAGAATGTTCTTAGATTACCCAAATTCCAAGTATGAACATTACTCCAAAATGTTAGGAAAGCAAGCTTAATTTGCTTATAAATTATATATATATATATATATATATATATATATATATATATATATATATGTAAATAAAAGCCTAAGCAATCATTATGGGGGAAAGACCAGAACGACCGGTCACTATCATGTGCACTGACCACCAGGGGGCAGATGCTCAACACAGGAGCTGCCCCCTTGTGGTCAGTGCATTCCCACAGGGGGGGCACCACTCAGCAGAAGCCAGGCTCATGGCTGGAGAGTACAGCAGCGGTGGCGGAAGCCTCTCCCGCCTCTGTGGCAGTGCTAAGGAGCAGTGAGCCGAGTGGTAAGGAGCAAGCAAGCAGGCAGTAAGGAGCCAGGAGTCCTGGACTGGGAGAGGGATGTCCGGCTGCTGGCAGGCAGACATCGACATCCCCCAAGGGGTCCTGGACTGCAAGAGGGCGCAGGCCTGGCTGAGGCCCCCCCCCACCCCGCCCTCCCCGCATAAATTTCATGCACCGGGACTCTAGTATGTGTGTATGTGTGTGTGTGTGTGTGTGTGTGTGAGTGTGTGTGTGTGTGTATGTATAAATTTTAAAGGAAGGTTATAGATTTCTGCCATACTGAATGAGAGGCTAGAGATACATTTTAATATATGTTTAATGTAAATGCCTTATTGCAGTTTGCCGCTCTGTTGACTAATGAGTTTGCCGACCACTGCCTTATTGGATCCCTATTATTATAGTCTGAAATTAGTGGTATATTTTGGTGATGTATAGGTTATCTATTTCCACACAGCAAACACCCACATTTTTAAACATTTCCACATGGTTTATTACCCTCTTATTTGGCATGTTCACTAGGTCTCTTGAGGCTTATGCTTGTAATTCAGAGGTGGGAAATTGACTTCCCTCATTGTAGAACTAGAAAAAAAACTGGCTATCTGTCATCTATCATAGGTATTCAGCTGAATTACAAATGGGAAAAGAGATATGAAAGAATTGGACTTAAATAGAAAACTGCTAAATTATTGCTGAGTGTTATTATGTAGTAGCTGGTTCATTGTTCCTTTCCTCCTTCTCCAGGGTCATTTTGGCAGGTGTCCTCATTAAGAAGTTCAAGACCTCTTGCAGCAGGCATGCTGAGCCGTTCTAAAGTGTGTTTGTGGGCTTGGCCACTACTTATTTGTTTCTTGCTATTCGGCAGCTCATGTATGAATCTGCTACCAATTCAGTAACATATGAAGTGTACTGAATTTCAGGAAGAAAGGTTTTCCTGTGTGCTGTAAATCTTGTGATAATATTTGTCCTTAGCTCAAGCACTGATCCATAGTTTAAAGGAAATTTACACTTCAACTCAGTAAAACAGGCTGTTATCTTCTTAACTCTTGGTACCAGAGGCCTAAAGGAAAATAGTCAAGCAAAAAAAGTAGGGTCAAATAACTTTATTGATTCAGCTCTGTGACATCCTCATGAGAACTCAACAGTGACAACAGGCCTGAGGGATCAGTGACTGTTTGTCGTGAGCATCATCATTGTGGCAAATCCACAATGCAGGGTTCTCCTTCTCTGAGGAGCTCCCAATATGCGCAGATATGTCCTTTTCTTGCTCCCATCCTGACAACTCTCTCAAAGTTAGGAAAGGGTCCTTTGGACTATGGCTTCTTGATTCAGGCCCATCATCTGACCCAAGTTGCTCCAATCAGTTTGTTTCTCTCATGAACTGGAAATGTTGCCAGAAGAGCAACATTGTTATTGGAAGTTGCTGGTAGTTGAGACACATCGCAATACTCTAAAAGGAACAGCTCCTGCAGAAGAAATACATGAAATTGCCCTAGTTCATACTCTTTCTGAGTGTTGGTTTAATTCTTTCTTAGATTTTGTAAGATATTCCAGTATTCTTACAATTTAATTTCTGTTTTTGCTCAAACTACTAGAATTGGTTTATGTTACTTGTTATCAAAAGAAACTTAACAGAAGACAGCCACTACCATGGCTGAACGGTTAGAATAAAATGGTTTATCTGAATGCAGTTTCATTGATTCATTCAATTGTCATGTATTGAGGACCTATTATGATTCAATCGGAGAGAGGCATACAAGTGAGACAGGAGGAGGTGAGGGGAGACAGTCACGTAAACTCTAAGTTGGGGTAATGTTCTAGTCGAGACACCTACAAAGTGATGTGGGAGGACAGATAAGGGCATGAATGAACTCTCTAGGTAGTTTGGGGAACTGGGGTTAATCAGCTTGGAGAAGGATATGAGCTAAGGACTAGCTCAAAGCTATACAGAAAATTCAAATCTCATTACATTGCAGTGACAGCAAATGAAGAATTTCTACATAGAGGCAGAAGACCAGCTGTTTTCAATATCAACTCAGTTCTGCTGAGTGGAAACTGTTTCAACAGCAGCATGAGAGATTTAGATTACATATGAAAGAATTTCCTGACAGTGAGAGTTGTTAATGTTGGGAGATTGCACACTCTTCTCCTGCAAAGATTTAAAAAATAACGTGGCATTATTGTCTAAAAGTAGGGCAATGGAAATAGTTGCTCAAGGTCTTCCCTAGCTTAGAGATTTTATAATTCTGTCACTTTTTAGAAAGACTTTATTGAATCAATGAAAAAATGAAAGTACAGACAGACAAGTAATGCAAAGAAATGGAAAAATGATCAAATAATTAAGGCTTTGTTGGGTCAGGAGTGAGGAAGAAGTGAAAACTCTAAAAAAGCTTCAATATTTTTTATGTTAGATATTATTTTAAAATCAGTCTATTGGTATTCTAGAACTCCCAGATTGAGGCTTAACTAGCACCCAGTCCAGAGTACTTTAGTTCCCCTTAATTCTCTTTAAAACTAATCTCACATGAGTGAGGGTGGCAGGGTGGCGGAGGGGGGGCAATGGGGCGATAAGGACACATATGTAATACCTTAATCAATAAAATATTTTAACCCTAAAAAAAGCTAATCTCATCCTATAGAATGTTTTGTAAATATTTATAATTTCTTTTTTTTGTGTGTGAACTTAAGCAAATTTATAAAATAAAATGGTCAAATGAGCATTAGCTCTCTGTATCACTCAAAATTTACATCTGCCCTTTTTAAGGTTAGCTATCTACACTTTATAGTATTTTTGAATTCTGTTTTCTTTCACATGATTGATTTTATTTATATTTTTTATTATGTTGATGTATTCCCTATACTTGCCACATTTAATAACACTTCAGCACAGGACCATGAATCTATAGATGCTGATATGTATAGTAAGTGGGGTAACTGGAACTGAGTGAGAGGACAGATGCCTTGGGAGCATCTGCGGTGGGATGAAATCATCATGGCTTCAAACCCATCATTGGAGCTTCCTTACCCAGCTAATCCATCCTTCCCTCTCCCTCTCCCTCTCCCTCTCCCTCTCCCTCTCCCTCTCCCTCTCCCTCTCCCTCTCCCTCTCCCTCTCCCTTCCCGTCTCCCTCCCCCTTCTCTTTCCCCTTCCCTTCCCTTTCTTTCTTCCTCCCCATCCCCTGCCCCTTTCTTCCAACTTAAAGAGACTAGAATGAATGTAAAATTAGAGCTTGTGTTCAGAGGCTTATAAGTCTAGTTGGACTAGATGTAATGTATATGACTAGAAAATGAAATTAGAAAATTAAGTTAGGTAAAGTGATGTAGAATTTAGAGTTTAGTTTATTGGGAAGTCTTTGGGAAACATGAATACAGCATTAGAAAGATAAGCATGAAAGTGGTGGATAGTGGGAGGCTCTTGAAGATGTTAATCAGTTTAAAGGGTCAGTTAAAGTGGGGAATCATTCAAAGTAATATACCCATTAACATTTTATTTTACCTTAAATATCAAAGATATACATACAAACATTAATATTTTGATATTGGGTTAGGGGTTTATTTTACTTTTTAAATGAGGAATCACTAATTGTTTCCTCGGTTGTGGTTTTTTTTTTTTCTTCAACTGTAAGCATAGTGCATTGTCCATGATTTCCAGTTTATTGAAAGCCAGAAAAAAAGTTTGAAGATAGAGCCCCCAACCTTTTATTCTTATCTTACCTACTTCACTTTGACAACTTTTTTTTAGATATAATTATGTTACAATTCAGCTTAAATTTCATAAAAAAACTCATCTATTTTTCACATATACTTCATCAGTTTTTTAAAAAATATATTTTTATTGATTTCAGAGAAGAAGGGAGAGGGAAAGATAGAAACATGAATGATGAAAGAGAATCATTGATGGGCTGCCTCCTGCATATCCCCTACTGGGGATCGAGCCTGCAACCCAGCCAGGCATGTGCTCTTGACCAGAATTGAACCTGGGACCCTTCAGTCTGGAGGCCAACGCTCTATCCACTGAGCCAAACCAGCTAAGGCCAAACCTCATAAGTTTTGATGAATTTTTTTTAATGCAATAAGGCAATTAAAATCATGAAATAAAACTGTAAAATGAGCATTATCTCTCTGTATCACTCAAAATTTACACCTGCCCCTTTTAAGGTTAGCTACCTATACTTTATAGTATTTTTTAATTCTGTTTTCTTTCACATGATAATTCTTTTTTTTGAATTACTTTTTTAAAAATATGTTTTTATTGATTACAGAGGAAGGGAGAGGGAGAGAGAAATAGAAACATCAATGGTGAAACAGAATAATTGATTAGTTGTCTCCTGCATGGTCCCTACTGGGGATTGAGCCTGAAGCCTGGGCATGTGCCCTGACCAGGTATTGAACCATGACCTTCTGGTTCATAGGTTGAGGCTCAACCACTGAGCCACAACAGCAGAAACCACAAAATAATTCTTAATAAGCATGCAACTTAGCTTATGGGAAGAGAAGGTATAGGCATGGCCAAATATACTAACCAGGAGTTTATAGTGTAGTTGGACATAAGGCTTATCTTTTAGAGTGGGGATAGAGAACATTGGTGGATCTGGCAAGCCACTTCAGAGAATTTAGAAAAAAAAGAGAAAAAAAGGCACATCCTAGTACTTAATTTTGAGTCTTTTACCAGAAAATAAAAGTTCATTTTTTGGTGCCCCTATATAAGTTTAATATACTGCCTTTAATACAATAACTTCCACCCATATATTTGTATCTCTTTCATATTTAATTTTCCCCCTTAATTTTCTTGAGATTATGGAGCATAAAGGAGAGAATTGGGTGGAAATATTTCAGTGCCACAGCTAGTGTCTTCTTCTGGGATGAGAAAGTCTTTTTGCTACTCAGATTGTAGATGATTAGAAGGGATTGATCTGTGTCTTGGTTTGGAATCTCCTCAGGAGATTTTGTTTTGCAACCCTTTTTTCCCCAGGCCATACTTTCCATTGGGAATATTATGACTAGGGTGCCATTCAGAGTTTTTGGCTTTTTTTTTTAGAGCTTCTGGATTCACCAACATTTCCATCTAATAGAATTGAAAAGGAAATGAAATCTCTCCCCTAGTTGTCCTTAAGATATACAAAGAATATACAACCTGATAGCTCAGTTGGTTAGAACATTGTCCCCATACACCAAAGTTGTGGGTTCAATCCCTGGTCAGGGCACATACAAGAGTCAACCAATGAATGCATAAATCAGTGGAACAACAAATCAATGCTTCTCTCTTTCTCTCTCTAAAATGAATAATAAAAAAAATACATATACCTTCCCCTACCTTCCCCTTGAGGTGACTTACAAAATTAGGAGCCTGGAAACATCCAGAAAATAAGGCTTTCCTAGCTCAATGATGTTTTTGGTGCTGATTTGCATAAGTCTTTGTATCCTGGGCACCAGAGCTTCCAGTATCTTGATAGTTGATTTGTGGAAATCTGTACTAATAAAAGGGTAATATGCTAATTAGACTGGGTTGACTAGACATTTTTTGGACAAAGCCACAGTGGTGGGGTCCAAGGCAGAGGCAGTTAGGGGAGATCAAGCTGGCAGGGGGGCAAGCAGTTAAGGGTGATCAGGCTGGCAGGGGAGGGAAGTTAGGGGGTGATCAGGCCAGCAGGGGAGGGCAGTTGAGAGTGATCAGGCTGGAAGGGGAGGGCAGTTAGGGAAGATCAGGCCATCAGGGGAGGGCAGTTGGGGGTGATCAGACTGGAAGGGGAGTGGTTAGGGGGTGATCAGGCCGGCTGGCAGAGGCAGTTAGGGGCTATCAGGCAGGCAGGCAGGCGAGCAGTTAGGAACCAGTGGTCCCGGATTATGAGAAGGATGTCTGACTGCCAGAATCAGGACTAAACCAGCAGTCAGACATCCCCTGAGGGGTCCCAGATTGGAGAGGGTGCAGGATGGGCTGAGGGACAACCTCCCCCACCCCATGCATAAATTTTGTGCACCAGGCCTCTAGTAGTATATATAAGCTTGTTTCTCAAAAAATAAAAATAAAAAATTATAAATGACTAGAGGCCTGGTGCACGAAATTCATGCATTGGGCGGGGGGGGGGGATGTCTTTCAGCCCAGCCTGCACCCTCTCCAATCTGGGACCCCTTGGGGGATGTCCGACTGCTGGTTTAGTCCTGATCCCGGCAGTTGGACATCCCTCTCACAATCCGGGACCACTGGCTCCTAACCGCCTGCCTGCCTGCCAGCCTGATCACCCCCTAACCACTCCCCTGCCAGCCTGATCAATGCCTAACTGCTCCTCTGCCAGCCCAATTGTCCCCAACTGCCCTCCCCTGTTGACCTGGTCACCCTAACTGCCCTCCACTGCCGGCCTGGTACCCCCAACTGCTGTCTCTCCCCTGCAGGCCGGGTCACCCTCAACTGCCCTCCCCTGCTGGCCTGATTGCCCACAACTACCGTCCCCTGCTGGCCATCTGTAGCAGCCATCTTTGACCGCATGGGGGCAGCCATCTTTGACCACATGAGGGCGGCCATCTTGTGCGAGGGCATGAGGGTCAATTTGCATACCACCTCTTTATTATATAGGATTTATCCTTTAAGAATAAAATCATGTTTACCTAAAAACCCAGAGGGACTATAATGCACCTTGTCATATAGAATAAAATTCCTCAAACAATTAATATCTCAAATGATAATGAGGATATCTTTTTTCTGATGAAGATAAAGAATTTGTTATTGTCCAAAAAGCTCAAGAAGTTGAATAGAGGGGTTTGTAGTAATTATTGTGATGGATTATACAAATTGAAGAATCTTGGGAATAGTTAAATGTTTCTTCACATGATCCAGGTGGGTATGACAGCCCTAGGCTTGGTGGTGGGAGCAATGGTTCTTGGTATGAACTATTCCATGTATACTAGACAAAACCTAAACTTTAGAAGAAAAAAATGTTATCTTCTGGTGTTAGTGGTGCTTTCTTTTGACACTCTGTATTGGGGGTATAGGTTTATGTAAGTTCACTATCTTAGACACTCAACTGTGCCATGAACTAATAAAGCTTTGCCTCAGGGCCCCTAGCTTTCATGGCCCATTCAAAGTGCTCCTATGGTCATGTGGTTTTGTGAAATTTGAAAAAGTAGGATACTTTAATTGCAATTTGCTAAGATCACTGGATCATTCTACTTTGATTTCCTGTGATAATTTTATGTGTAAACTTGACTGATCCATGGAGTGCCCAGATATCTGATCAAACATTATTCTGGTTGTGTCTGTAAGAACATGTGTGTGTGTGTGTGTGCGCGCGGTGTGTGCACCCATGTATTTGGGTGGGAATGAGATTAACATTTGAATTGGTAGACTGAGTGAAACAGAGTACCCTCCCTAATTTAAATGGGCCTCATCTAATCTGTTGAAGACTGGAATGGAACCAAAGGCTAACCCTCTCACGAGTAAGAGGGATTTACTCCTGTCAGAGCACTTGAGCTGGGATGCTGGTCTTTTTGTGCCTTCAGACTTGAACTGAAACAGAGGTTCTTCTTGGGTATTGAGCCTGCATGCTTTTGGACTAGAACTACACCACCATGTTTCCTAAATCTGCAGTTTGGTAATTGCAGATCCTGAGATAACTTAACATAATCATGTCAGGCAATTTCTTAAAAAATCTCTTTCTATGTAGATATACATCCTGTTGGACCTGTTTCTTTGAAGAACCAGCACTAATACTCTTCCTTCATACTTATCCTTTTGTTGGGTGATATTGAAAGTGTTTTGGATATCTGGCTTAGAGGGAATTGAATTGGGGAGTCATTTAGTTGGCTATCCTATATAATAAAAGCCTAATATGCTAGGTGTCCAAATGTTCGGCTGTTTGGCCAGTCGCTATGACGCGCACTGACCACCAGGGGGCAGACACTCTGACTGGTAGGTTAGCTTGCTGCTGGGGTTCAGCTGATGGGGACTGGGCAAGACAGGCCGGACACCCCTGGAGCCCTTCCTCAGTCCCTCTCTAGCCCCAATTGTGAACTGGTGGGGTCCCTCAGCCTGGCCTGAGCCCTCTCGCAATCCAGGACCCCACGGGGGATGTCAGAGAGCTGGTTTTGGCCCAGTTTCTCTAGGCCAGGCCGAGGGACCCCACATGTGCATGAGTCCGTGCACCAGGCCTCTAGTATTTATATAATTTGCAGTCACTTCTGTGTATAGTAAACTAGCTCAGTGTGGGAATGGCTTCCAGGGTAATTACCCTGTCTACTGCACCAGCTCATGTGGCAATGTGACTGAAGATGCAGGGCCAGAGGTCTATCACTATGGAAGTGTCTTTTGGCACTGGCACTGAAAGTGTGTGGATGGTGGAAGAAAAATGATGTCAAAGATTCACCCCATGCAGTGTTAACTCCCTTTTACTTATGGGGTATACATATGGGTACTGTAACATCTGTGCCTTGGTATTAATACAGAAGCTCTGGAGTAACAAGTGAGACAAGGTTTAATAAGATTGTGGCTGTCCAAAGTCAGTTGCTAAAGCAGTAGCTCAAACAAGACACGGGTAAGACTGAGATACACACAAAAATGGTTTATAAAGTGTGTTTGATACATGGGTCTTTCTTTAATTCTGGAACATTTCCTGCCATCATGACTTCAAATATTATGTCTTTCTGATTCTCAATGCTTTGAAATTCCTATTAACTGTCTGTTGGGATTTTTCATTCTGTACATGAATTCTCTTATTTCTGCTTTCATGTATTCCATCTCTTTTTTCCCCCTCTAAGGTGAATTTTGAGTGATTTTCAAGGTTCTATCTTTTAATTCATCAGTTCTCTCTTTAACTGTGTCTACTTTACAATTTAACCCATTCACTATGTATTTGATTTTAGTAATTGTATTTTTCACTTCCAGAATTTTTATTTCATGATTTAAAAAGTTTATCTGTTGTTTTATAGAAGCATTTTCTTGCCTTACATTCTTTTCTCATTTTGAACACTTTATTTTGAAGTTTCTTTTAAAATTTTCTTTTTTCTCAAGTTCTTCAGAATAAAAATTATATTTTTGTGCGTTGTTTTTCATGGCGGTCCTAGGTCCCAGAAAGGTTCCTATGAACAGTTTCAAGTTTGCTTTTGCCAAAACTTTAAGAGTTCCATCTGTTCTGGGCCAGGTTTTTAATGTTAATTTCTTAAAGTGCCTCACCATACAGGTAGTCTTAATGCAGACCACATGTCCTGTGTAGCTTAAACCTGGGGTTTAATATTTTTTAGAAGTTCCTATCTACTGCCCCAGACAGTGAACTGCTTACCTAGCAGAGAAAAACCCATTTTAGGCCTATGTCACATTGTGGGCAGACTTCAAGATTCCTAGGCTCATGCAGTAGCTCATGTCCAGGTCCCTGAAGTCAGGTGTCTGAGGCCTGGATTCCCCTGTCCCACAGGTAGATATTAAAGACCCAGCCCAAGGCCTCTATCCTTTACTACGTTACGCAATTTTAACTTCAGTTTCTGCCCAATGCTCCACTTTGAATTCTGTCTTTATTTCTAGCACCTAGATAATTTTTCTTTCTTGTTTAGAATTTAGCTATGCATGCAAAGTATATTGTTAAATTTTGTCCAGAATTTCTAAGTGTTTAGAGCCAGCGCAGGGGTGGCAAGAGTGGGGCAGAAGCAGGGAGTGCAGAGGCTTCCACAGCGATGAGCTGTTTCCATGGATGGATCTTGTTTACCTTCTTGGAGAGATTATCCAGTTTAGGAACCTGTGACTTGTTCATTATATAATATATAGGCATGTGCCCTTGACTGGAATCGAACCCAGGACCCGTCAGTCCACAGGCCGACACTCTATCCACTGAGGCAAATGGCCAATGGCATTTAAATGTGTTAAGTCTTTGCTACTAATTTGAACATAAAGCTTGAGCACCTTGTTAGATTCTCCTGATTACTTTCTTTACAAAGACACTTGCTGCCTGTCCGGCGTGGCTCAGCGGTTGAGCATCAATTTGTGAACCAGGAGGTCATGGTTTGATTCCCGGTTGTGGGCTCTATCCCCAGTGTGGGGTATGCAGGAGGCAGCTGATCAATGATTCTCTGTCATCATTGATGTTTCTATCTCTCTCCCTCTTCCTTCCTCTCTGAAATCAATAAAAAAAATAAAATAAAATAAAAAAAGATTAAAAATAAAGACACTTGCCCCTGGACTGTGCTGTTGCCGCTGCCATTGCTAGCACCTTTGCCGAGTTCTCTGAACTGGCTGTAGTCTGAGTTGGAGCCTTGGGCATGCATGGCCTTCATTGAACCCTTTGTTCTAAGGCAGCCTTCATGTTTCATTCAGATTGGCTTAAAAACTACTCTACAGTCATGGCATTGGACCTCCTGGTGATTGCTAAGGACTGGATATGTGGAGGAGTCAGCTCCCTATGGCACAAACCTTGACCAATGAGATTCAAGAACAGGAAAGGATAAAATAAATTCCTTACCCAGACTACTCTGAGGTGTGGTTTCTTCTGTAACTCTCAAAAAGACCTGCAGACACACCTGCTGAGAAGCCTGTTTGGTTTCTTTGTGAATCATTATGAAATGGTAGTCACATTGCTTTCCATCTCTCCTTGCCTTGCCCCCACCCCCCTTTTCCTACCCTCATTTCCCTGAGCTTGCATCTCACAAAGAATAGTGTCTTAATCTTTACTTCAGGCCCTGTTTCCTAGAGAACCCAGGGTAAGGTATCCATCATACAAATGTTTTCTCAACTTCACATCTCCCCCATCTATCTATTCCACTTATATTTCTCTTCCTTTGAAATGTTTTGAAAGAGATTTTTTTTCCAGTTTCAAAGGAATTTAATATTATTTACACAGTTAAGGAACAGATGATACATTTCCATTAGTTAGAAACGGATCTCTATAATAAAATAGATTTTAAATTCAGTGCATGCCATTAACTGCTAAAGAAATCTTAGCCCTTGTCTGCCTTAAAATAATTTTTATTGGCTGCAATTATTGCTGTGTAGTCACTGCTTTCTGTTAATTTCTCAAATCATTTGGATGGTCCTGTCTTCTACTTAGTGTTCTACAGAGCATTGATTGAGACCACCCCCGCCTTGTATGTAAAAGAAATTAAAAACATTTTTTGTTCTGTCCCTACTTTTGAGTCTGACAGTTTTAAAAATTTAACAAATTTGGTTAAGTTGCTTAAAAATATATATGTAATAAAGATCACTCAATCTGTGCTCACAGCCATACCTGAGTTATAAGCTCAATTACTTCAAATAAATAGTTCTAGGTATCTTAATTAGGCTTTAGTAACTAAACAACCAAATAATTTTCCCCCAAATAAATAAAATGAGGAAAGCAGCCCTATACCTTTGTTGCTCTAGGGTGACCCTATTAAGGGCCTGAAAAATCGTGTTTGTTTTAAAACTATTAACTACTCATCAAGCATTTATTAAGCTTTGTTAAGTATATGGAGAACTCTAGTCCCAAGAGCTGTGCTCTATACTCTCCAAAAATATCTCTTGAGAGATAACACCAAATTTAAGTTCTCACAATAGTGATTTTATTAAATTAGTTGCTTTATAAAACATTGCAGATATCATAATTGTTAACATAACAATTTACCAAACTAGTTAACTGGTGCAACTTGCTGAGCATGTTTTATAAAGGAAAGGAAATGCCAAAACCCTGTTTAAAGTTATTCCACTGCAGCCCAGAAGAACAAAGGAGATTTGTTCCTCAGACACTTCAGTCAGGCAAAAAAAGCAGGTAGGGTTTCCCTCCCCCATCTGAAGCACTTCATCAGTAGAATAGTTTGATACACTAGACAGTATGCACTCAAGAGATTCCACAACTTGTAATACAATAACGGAGAGGTTTACCTTCTTCAGTTTCAAAGTGGAGTATTTTGGTCATTTAATTTTTAAGTATCAAACCAGTGCTTTTCAGCCACCATATCTTCACTCTGACATAAGCAGTCTTCTTCCCAATGTATGTTTAATATCCTCGCGCTCAATTTTAAGACAAAGCAATTTTAATACTAGGTGCACACCACATGCTCTTGCTGCGAACTGCTTTTCTTGACAAGTTATGAAGTAGTTCAAGGAGGTATGGTTAAGGCTGTATTACTGAATGGTGCTGGTCAATACTACACAATTTTTTGTCATGTTGCAACCTTTGTTTCCAATTTAGTGACTGCTGCTATAGAATCAGATAGCAACCATGACAACATTATTAAGTTTGTGTGTTTTTTAAAACTATGATTTAGTAGCAACTGAGGTTCCCAATTTTAACCCCTTGGCAGCAAGATCCAAGTTCCCTCATTTGCACATTAGCACCTAAGTGTCAAGGGGTTAAGTAACACCCACTTCTGACTGTAGCATTTGGCAGAACTGAAAGGAAAGCAAGTTGTGCTACACGTTGAAGGGATTGCGGGCAACAGAAAGAAGACACCAGAGAAGATAAAATGTCACATGAAATCTTCATAGTCTTGTACATGTCCTCCATCATAACCACCATAATCTGCCAGATCGTCTTTCATGGTGGCCTTTAATCCCTCTCCGGGAACCACACCTTTCTTCTTCTTTTTGGCTTTGCTTTGCTTTTCTTGCTTCTGTTTCTCACTACAAAGCACAGTCAGTGAATTGGTGACCTTTTTCAAGTCATCAATTTCCAATGAAATACACACATCTTGAACTAAGGCTTCTAAAAAACTGGCATACTATAATGACTTTTCATATTGTGTAATTTATCTTTTAGCAGCTTTCCAAACTCTGTGAAGTCATCTCTTGAAGATGGGTTTATAGCATCTATTCCAAAAACTGTATTAGTAACAGCAAAAGTTTCTTTTGCTAATTCAAGGTCTGCTTCTTCCTGTAATTTCTTTAGCCACAGTTTATCTGCCAATTGTTCTTCTGGTGTTAGTACTTTTGTTTCTTCAGGTTCTTCTAACCTCTTTTTAATTTCTTCTTGCCTTTTCTTCTGTTGCCGTTCTTTCTCTTTTATCTTCTCTGTTATTTTTCTTTCCTGAAATTTTTACTTCTGGTTTTACTTCTGCTTCCTCTTTTTCCCCCCTCATCATCGTCATCCCAATTATCCTTGACATCCTTGTCCTGGTCCTCGCCTTCCCAGCGGTCCCCACCAGTGGTACCGCCAGCCCCCACCTTCCGCACCGGGTCTTCCACAGAGAACGTGTCCACGTCCCAGGAGTCGGAGTCCCCTGCCGCAGCTGCTGCCATGTCGAGCCGGGTGTGAGCATATGTGAGGGGAGAGCTGAAAGAGATTTTTAATCTCTGTTTTCTTATCTGCCATTTATTTCTCTATCTAGCTCCTCTCTACCATGTCTCTAAAATTGCTTTCATGAACATCAATAATGACCTTGTTATTGTTAAATCCAAAGTATAATTTCTTACTTGATCTTACTTGATCTGCCTGCACCACTTGACACTGACCTTGCCTCCTTCTTCCAACATTGTATTGTCCTGAATTCTAGACATTGCACTCTGGTTTTTATATTGCTGTTACAGCTACTCCATCTTAGTCACCTTTATATATCTTACTAGAGGCCCGGTGCACAGATTCGTGCACCGGTGGGGTCCCTTGGCATGGCCTGCAGGGATCCACCAAAATGGCAGTTCAACACAGCCTGCTGCTCCTGCCTGCCTCTCCCTCCTGCCACTCCTGCTTATCCTGGCCCCGCTGCACCTGCTGCCTGCAGCTGGGTAGCGCTACTGCAGAGGCAGGAGAGGCTCACGCTGCTGCAGCTATGCTCACCAGCGATTAGCGTGGTGTCTGGTGCCCGTTGGTCAGCTGAATGGTGCTCCCACTGTGGGAGCCACCGACCACCAGGGGGCAGCTCCTGTGTTGAGCGTCTGCCCCCTGGTGGTCAGTGTGCATCATAGCAACCAGTCGTCTGGTTGTCTGGTCATCTAGTCGCTTAGGCTTTTGTATATATACTAGAGGCTAGTTGCAGGAAGATTCCTGCAATAGGGCTTCCTGCAACAGTCTTTCTTCTTAAAAATTTTAAAACTGTTCCCTATTTGCCCTAAGATAAGGAGCACACTTTTTAGGATGGCTCACATGGCCTCTCAAAAAATTGTCCTCCTTATTTTTCTAGACTCACCCCCTTCTCACTTTCCTCTTACATTGTATCTAAGCCCAGATGTTAGCTGTCCCCTCTACAAAAGCAGCCTTTGTTTCTGTTTTTTTTTTACTCCCCCTCCCCGCCCCCTCCGCCCGCCCGTGGATGTAGAACTCTTGCATGTCTTCACATTCTCTTTCCCAAATCTACTTCTACAAAAGTCTTAGTGAGAAACATGGAATTAATTGGGGAGACGAAGAGGATATTTTATCACATGTGGTATAGTAACAACCCCCACTTTACCATTTGACTATTTGACATTTTTTTTCTACCAAGTTTCTTCTGAGCTGTGGTACTTCTAGGATTTTTTTGTGTGTGTCTTTACTTTTGCCCCAAGGTAAAACAGCCTTCTTGGATCTACTTGTACCCGCACCCACCCCAGGCTCTTTACACTCATTTCTTTCTTATATTGAACAATTTGGCTTTGCCCCAGCTTCTGTTTATAAATGTACATTCCCAGCTCCATCCAAGAACTCAACAAAACAAAGTGTCCCTCTGTTTCTAGATTCCATTCTTGCTTATTGCCATCATTTTTAGCTTGAATATGTCCCTAAAGTCTCACCCCTCATCCCAAGTAGCTTATTAAAATCTTTAAAAATTTAGTGTTACACTCCTAGGGGAATTATTCTACCAGTTACTAAGAGAGTAAAAGTTTCTTCATTTTCTTACATGTGTTTCAGCCATATTGGCTTTTCTGCAGCTCTCATAATATTTCTTGTTCTCTGCTGCTATGTTTTTGTATAAGCTGCCAAATTGTCTAAGATCCTTTACCACCATTTACCTAAAAAAAAGCAGCTGACTGACTAATAAATATCCTAAAGCTATGAGATTTTTTAATGTCTCCATGCCAAAATTAATCTTCAACATCAGGAAGAATGGGCTGGTTTTTATAGATTGAACCAGTGCTAGTTGTAGTTCCTGGGACTTGATTTGGACAAAGAAATGTCTAATTACATCGTGACTCATTTCAGCATTTTTAATCAACATTGCATGATGAAATTCACTGCATTAGTCCCTAGGGGATTAGAAAGAAAACTAATTTCACATTTTGAAAGTCATTTTCAAGACCTCCAAAGAAGGTTGGTTTATAAAGGTCACAAAAAAGGCCTAAGAATTATATAGCTCTCAGTTTGATTCCAAGTTGGAGAATCAGCACAATTAATCAAAACTGCAACCCACAGTCCCTTAGAAAACATGCGAAACACATGGCCATTATGTGCAGTCTAAGCAATCATATATGTTTACAGGTTGTCATCTTCAATTCATCTGGTTTATTTTCTTGACAATATCCTTGAGTATGTCTTCATTTTTACTAATGCAAACTGAAGATTTTAAGATGGCAGTAGAATACCTTCTTGTGTATGGAGAGTCACACTACAATGGTTTCTCAGTGGCCTTCCTTAGTACTAGAGCCTTTGAGCTTCAAAGCTTTGAAAAGAGTGTGGATTAACAGAACAAATTTGGAGTTACATATTTATCCAGGTATATTTTCTTAAGTCATTTTAAACTCTCTGTACTTTCTTATCACTTCTTTATTTTATTTTTTTCAATATCATTTATTCCCTGATAGCCTCTTCCACCTTTACCTCCACCTTCCCTCCACCACCCTGCAATCACCACACTCTTGTCTGTGGTGTCCATGAGTTCTTTCTCTCTCTCTCTTTTTTTTTTCAATCCCAGCACTCATATTTTAAAGGATATATCTTTCTTTGTGCCTTTGTGTATTTTCTTGCTCAGAAAATAATATAAAATAATACATGTGAAATCCTTCGAAAACTAAAAGTGTTTTGCAATCATAGATGGGCTGGTCATCTTTCAGATTTGCAAAGGGCAATCAGGAGATTTACTGTACCAAGCTATCCTTCTAGGTTTCAACTATTCATCTCTCTGATTCCCCCCTCCTTCTTAAAGCACTCAATATTTTCATATCACAGATATGGTCTCTGTTCTCATGGAACTTACACTCTTGAGTAAATAGTAAATAGACAATTAAAATTTAGATTGATAAAGTCTGTAATTAAGAAGGGAACTGTGGGATGGTTAGATTAAGTAGAGTGGTGGGTAGAAAAGGTTTTCCACAAAAAATGATGTCTATACTGAGAACTAATGCTTCAGCTCTCATGGGAAAATATGGAAAATACTTTAGGTCTCATGGGTAGTATGGGTAATAGCAGGGCAAAGAGAGCTGACAGAATGTTATAAGTAGAGAAAACATTGTGTGCTAAGTTCCCAAGACAAGAGCAGTGTGGTTCAACAAAAATTTCAAGGTAGCTTTTCTGCCATGTAAGAACTTTCCACTCAACTTGTTTATGAACAATGTAGTAACTAGTTCCATAGAACATCTGAAGAATGAAAAGTGTGGGGTTTACCTATTTGCTGCTATTTTTCTTTTTTTACCTCAAGTCTTAAATCGATTGAATTGTACCATTCCTGGCAGCTCTCTTTGTCTTTTTTACAAACAAATCTTTGGGCAGTGGATTACTAAGACTTCAAAGCTTTTGGTTTTTAAAATATGGAAGTTTAAAAAAATACATTTTATTGCTTTCAGAGAGGAAGGGAGAGGGAGAGAGAGCTGGAAACATCAATGATAAGAATCATTGATCGGCCGCCTCCTGCATGCCCCCTCTGGGGATTGAGCCTGCAACCCAAGCATGTGCCCTTGACCTGAATTGAACCTGGGAACCTTCAGTCTGCAGGCTAACTCTCTATTCACTGAGCCAAACCAGCTAGGGCAAAACATGGCAGTTTGAATTGAAATACTATAATTATCAAATAATTAATAACTCAATAACAATATTTCCATTTCTTTTCATTTTAAAGAAGAGAAAACTGGGTGTCAGAGGGGTTAATTATCTTTCTCTAGGTAATACAACTATTAAATCACAGCTATTAAATGGCTTATAGGCCAGTCTTGGGACAACAATGGTCTCCTCATATTAGAATCAGGAGCTACATGACCACAATAAAACATGAAGATCAAGAACAACCACAAAGGCTGAATACAATGTAGGATAACAACACAACTAAGACTCAACACAGATATAAATGATGTAACTTAAGTGATCAAGTCTTCTAACCTGAAACATTGCCACTATCACCTGCAATAGCTCCTTTCTGACATTTCATTGTTAGAGTAGATGAGTCTGGAAAGCATGATTGTCTCCTGAAGTTCTCTTGAAGTTGATAGTTGGGCACAAAATAAGCTCCTAGGCAACCGTTAAGAAACATAAGAACATGTAGCTAAGTACTAAGGAAAGGACAAATAAAGTGGAATTTTAAAAAATCGAAATACAAACTTCTATCTACATAGGGCTGACAGCTTATGATTCCTAGGGAAACTGAGCCATAAAACATAATCAGAATGAATGCTAAGCTTCTCTAGCCTTGACTAACCACTAATCACAAGAAGAATAATATAAAGAAAACGTGAATCCTTCTCCAATCTCATTATTGAAAATCTGGGTTAGGTATTGAGGAGAAAAGCAGGAATGTTCTGTATGAAAGTAGTAATGCTACTTCTAAAGTCCAAGGGAAACATTAATGATTCAAATCTCTTTACATCTACTTTCCCTACTACACATTCCTCAGGCAATGGCAAAACTTCCGTTGTAATGGTTTTCCTCCTACAGGAAACTTTGCAGATGATGTGCAAACCCTTCTGTGAAATGAAAAGGTCATAAGAGTGAAACTTCTCTTGTAAGATTTTTTTCTAGCATAAAACTTTCTGTATCTCTTAGGAATCTTTCACTTGCAACTCACAGAATACTTAACTCAAATTTGTGTAAGCAAAGCATTATTGGCTCATATATTTGACAGGACCAGAGGGAGGTCTTGTCATAGATGCAGTTTGATCTGAGAGGATCAAATGCTGGGTTTCTCATCACTTTTCAACACTTTCTGTTTGTGTCAGCTTCATGTTTGGATTCTTTCTTTAATGAGATAAGAAGGCAGCAGCATTTTTAAGCTTCATACCTTCATCTACAAAATCCAGCGGAACAGTGAAAGCTTTTCTTTCTTAGAGCCAGTCACCATGACCAGGAAGTTGGGGTTGTAAGGTTTTGCTTAAGTCAATCAGGGTCCTCTCTGGAGGTTGGGAGTGGGATCCTTCCCATCCAACTGACTTGCAGAGAATTGGGATGGCAGGATCCACCCCCACCCCAATTCTGCTAGTAGACAAATGGGGAAAATGATGCTAAATAAATAGCAAAGAAAATATTTTTGCCACCTTGATTTTTCTCCCCTTCTCTTTTTATTTGGCATTTCCCCTAAAAGGACTCTCAGTCACGTTTAGCTTCTGTATGACTGAGAATGTAGTTTCAGGTACACATAACAGAGATTCAAAGTAACAGTATATTAAACAAGACAGAAGTTTTTTTCCACTATCATGTAAAACCTGAGATGGTATGGTGACTCTGCTCTGTGGAACTATGAAGGACCAGACTCACATCTTGCTCTGTCATCTCCAGGGTGTCGCTTTCATCTCTGTGATCCAACATGCATCACATCTATGTCTCAATTACAACCTGATAGAAGGGGCAAAGAAGGGGAGATTATGTCTTTTCCCTTTAAGTCAGAATTTGTCAACATTTTTGCTATTGACAGTCTGGGTCAGATAATTTTTCATTGTGGGAGGATGTTCTGTGCATTGGAGGAAGTTCAGCAGCATCCCTGGCCTCTACTGGGTGCCAGTAATATCCCACTTCCCTCAAGTTGTAACAACCAAAAATGACTCTAGACTAGTCAAATATCCCCTGGAGTGGGGGGATATTTTACACTGCTCACATTCTTTGGCTAGAACTGAGTCACATGGTCACTCATAGATACACAGAAGAGTAGGAATATCCCATCCTTTTTTTCTTTGTGCTTCAAGAATGGGACCCTAAATGTTCTCTGCCATGGGGTTCAAGTGTAAGTATGTTATTCTCTGTTAATATCAACCTAGGGGCACAATGACAGTATCAATAATTATTGAACTTTTACCTTCATCTACCTCTAGGATTCCACAAAAATTCCCCCAAATATTTCTGAAAAATCTTTCATTTGCATTTCATATTTGTGAACATTCTTTTAGACTTCAACTATGGAAAACTTGAAAGTCCATAAAGCTGTAGGTAGGCATTTCACAAATGACGTTTCCACTGGTGTCCATTTTGAAGGCACTGAAGTCTTTGTCAAGGACAAGTTCTAGTCACTCTCAAAGCTTTCTCTCCCCAGCTATTGGTACAGCCTTATGTCTGCCATTAACACTAAAGTCACTGGTGCCAACTAAAGCTACCAGCCCTCTGCTACATTATAAATCTCCTCCCACTCCCAATCTTTAGTCTTATTGAAGTACTAATGAGGGCTTTCAACATGTTATAAACACTTTAGTGAATCTAGCTTTTCCATATAGCTCCTTCTTTCCTTAGGACTCACTACAAGACTGCGGGTGTTGAGATGAAAGACAATTCTGAATAACACAAAGCTTGATGTACTGATGTATACAAAATCATACTTTCATTCTCTGATGGTTAAAACATTGTTATTGAATCAAGCCTATATGCTCAGTGCTTCCCTTAGAATTATTTCTCAGTTCCACGTGTAAATAGAATTCAGGTATAATGTCCCATTAGTTTTCCTGACCAGGTGGAATATGTGAGGATCCAGTTCAGGCTCAAAGTAGAATTCTTTGCTATTTATTCATTCATTCGCTCATTTTAGTCATTCATTATTTTCACTTGTTTATTCAATCAATATATTTATTGAATATTTACTATATAAAGGTGTGTCTGGGTCTTAGAGTTGCAACTGTGAGCACCATAGACATGACTTTCGTCTACACAATCTAACAGGTGCTGGGATGACAGCGCTCTCCTCCTTCACATAGTTTGTCTATTCTTTCATTGGAAATTTGTAAGTTAGACCAGAATATCTGTTATCACTCGCACTCAGTGGTTTGTACTCAGGCAATCCATTATTTGTGTAGGCCAATCCTACTGAGGAAGATTTTACTGAACCAAAGGATAAAAATCACTCAGTCACACAGTCTCAAGTTAAGAAGAATGTCTGAGTTATTAGGGATCTTGAATTCTCTACTATTTGCTGAATCTGAGCTCTTAAATATATATATATTTCAGAGAGGAAGGGAGAGGCAGAGAGAGATAGAAACATCAATGATGAGACAGAATCATTGATTGGCTGCCTTCTGCACACTCCCTACTGGGGATTGAGCCCACAGCCCGGGCATGTGTCCTTGACTGGAATCAAACCTGGGACACTTCAATCTGCAGATTGGCACTCTGTCCACAGAGCCAAACCATCTAGGATTGAGCTCTTTTCTTTTCTCCATGAGCTTTGGTCAGACTGAGGGTTAACTACATTGTAGTGTGTGATTTGCTCTGTAAGAGCTCATCATTTGAAACATTTTTTACTTTTGTAGAATTATTTAACAACTTCTTATTGTGGTAAAACATACACAACATAAGATTTATCTTTTAATCATTTTTAAGTGTTTAGTTCTGTGGCATTAAGTACATTCACATTTCTGGGTAATTTTTACCACCATCCATCTCCAGACCTTTTCATCTTCCCCACTGAAACTGTACCCATTAAACAATCACACCCCATTACCCCTTTTCTCCAGCCCTGGAAACCATGATTCCACTTTATGTCTTTATAAATTTGACTACTCTAGGTACCTTATATAAGTGGAATCATATGGTATTTATCCTTTGTGACTGCCTTATTTCATTTAGCATAAAGTCTTCAAGGTTCATTCATGCATGTATCAGAATTTCCTTTCTTTTTAAAGGTGAATAATACTCTACTGTATGAATATATCACACTTTGTTTATCTGTTAGTTCATTAATAAACTGAATTGGCTTTTTTCTGTCTTTAGGTGGAGTGTCATCTTGAATACTAAGACCTACTTGCCCCCAAATCTTGCACTAGTAAATGTAAACACTTTAAATTAAGGCTCTGTGGTATTAATGAAATGAGCTATAAAATCTGCAATTGCCACTCAAGAAGAAAATGTGATTTTATAATAAATCAAATTACTGCCACATTTTCTATTAGCAGTAGAAGACCTAAAATGGGATTATGCAATTATTGTTTTATGAAAAAATATCAGTTAAAAATTTTAGCAATCAAATGCCATTAAGAATATTTTTAAATAATGTGAAATCTTTCTTTTATTTGTTTGTGCTGACCAGTCTGGTAGCCATCAACCAAATGTGGATTTTAAATTAATTACAATTAAATGAAATTAAAAATTCAGTTTTCAGTCATACTAGCCACATTTCAAATGCTCTATTGCCATTATTAGTGGTTGCTGTATTGAACGGTATAGACATAGAACATTTTTTTTTATCATCATGAGAATTCTCTCTCAAAGTGTTGATTGCATTAGCTGGGATTTTGTCCCCCAAAGTCGTTAGGGGTCATTTAAAAGTTCATAAAATTTGTTGCCACCTAAGAGAGTGTGATATTCTGTGTGCATCTTGATTTTGCCAGCCTGTAGTCTGAAATTGAAGAGCAGAGCTTAATCTTCTATGGAGCAAAAGAACAAGATCAATGTAGTTTGGTGCTTGCTAGTCACTCACCCACACAGGCACACAGAAATCCTATGCAGAGGAAAGAATAGAGGTGAGGGCAAGGGAAATGAAAAAGTAGGTTCATTGTAAGTTAATGATATTTTAAGTTTTTATGAGTTTTTGAAATTTAGTTTGAAGCCTCTCAAACACCCAACTAGTAAAAATGCACATAGATGGAAACCCTTAAAACAATAAAGAATATGTTTGGGCCCAATGCCTTTTAATTCTTGTGACGAGATACTTGAAAATCTAGTGTAGAATGAACTCTCTGGGGGAATAATACACAGGACCTAGTTATAATGAAGGCAGACTCCTTTAGACTCTGTCTCTTCTTTAAAGAGGTGATTTTCAACCTCTCTTTACAATTAAGATACCCTGGTAGTAAAACTTTATTTTTTTTCCAGTTTTTTTTTTAATTTCAAGAAAAACTATTTTAATATAATAATGTTACATGCAATAAACATTAACATTTCAAGAATAAAAAGATTTCAAGTATAATAACATTACCCAAACTGTACTAACATAGTATGATAGCACAAAAGTTGTAGGAAATATTAAAAATCTGCAAGTAACAGGATTGCTTCTATTATATTCTAGAATATTATTTTTCCATCTGGCTCTATTTTTGTTCATCAGTTTATGTTGTTCATTTTATTCCACAAATGAGTGAGATCATATGATACTATCTTTCTCCGACTGGCTTATTTCACTTAGCGTGATGCTCTCCAGGTCCAACCATGCTGTTGCAAATGGTAGGAATTCCTTCTTTTTTTACTGCCCTAAATTGCTTATTAGGTACGAATTTTACAAACATTACTTTATTAGCAGTAACGGTGGAGCTGGAGAGTAGTATTGCGCCTTCTCCAAGCTGCAGGGTGAGAATTACCAATAGTGTGGTGGAACTTGTGGCCCTTCCCAAGGCCACAGCTCTTGCAGTCTGCAGATGTCAGCCCTCGCATCCCCCTGTGCTTGTGGACTGGTTTGGTGATCCATTGGGTGTCAGGATTTCTTCTGATAGCCTTATGGAATGGATCAATGAGAATAACCTCAAAGAATTTTTTCGTGGCATCTTCACCAACCCAGTAAGAATTCAGGACTCTCTGAACCCCACAGTGGCATCCAGCTCGCTCCTCAGCAACAGATTGAAGACTTCCAGCAAACTTTAGCTTGTTAACACCGGATGGACAGGCTTGCCCTAGGTCGCACCCTTAGGAACAGGGCGTTTGCAGCCATCACGGTGCACATGAATCCGATATATGACATAACCTTGCTTGGCCTTGTAGCCCAGCCTGCACGCTTTGTCGGGTGGGTGGGGAGGGGGGCCCTGTGGAGCACAGAGAGCTGGCGGCACTGCCAGCAGCACACCCTGAGAAGGAAGCTCATTACAGCGGACTGCTTCTTCCTCCATAGCTCCTGGATGTACTTGTAAGCACTCATCTTGGTTTACCTGATGGTTGCGGCCAGGCGGAAAAAGCAAGTTTCTTCTTTTTTACTGCAGCATAGTATTCTATTGTGTAGATGTACCACTGTTTTCTAGTCCACTCATCTGATGATGGGCACTTAGATTGTTGCCAAATCTTAGCTATTGTAAATTGTGTTGCTATGAACATAGCGGTGCATATATCCTTTCTGACTGGTGTTTCTGATTTCTTGGGATATGTTCCCAGAAGTGGGATCACTGGGTCAAATGGGACTTCCATTTAAAATTTTTTTTTTAGGAAACTCCATACTGCTTTCCACAGCAGTTGTACCAGTCTGCATTCCCACCAGCAGTGCACAAGGGTTCCTTTTTCTCCGCATCCTCGCCAGCACTTGATAGGCATTCTGACAAGTGTGAGATGGTACCTCATTGTTGTTTTGATTTGCATCTCTTGGATGATTAGTGACTTTGAGCATGTTTTCATATGTCTCTTGGCCTTCTGTATGTCCTCTTTTGAAAAGTGTCTATCTAGGTCCTTTGCCCATTTTTTGATTGGATTGTTTATCTTCCTTTTGTTAAGTGGTATGAGTTTCATAAAGGTTTATTTATAATTATTTTGTTACTCTATTTGTATGACATCCTGTGCTTTTAATGCAGAGCAAATAAATTTCATTTTCAGATTTTTTTGATATTCCTTTGACTCATAGGACAAGGGTCTTTCTTAACAGCTTGCTCTATCCGGAGGATTATTCTTGCCCCTAATTGGAGCTCAACAAAGGCTGAATGAATGAATGAATGAATGGGTGTGAATACCCTAGAAGTTCTGGAAGGCTGGGTTGGGAATTATTCCCTTAGGAAAATTGATTTTCCCTGATTGAGGCTATTTTGAACCTATCCATCAATAGGTTTGCAGGGTGCTTCTTCAATTGACAAGGAAGCAACATGAGAGTGGTCAATCTAAGGGACGTAAATATGAGATGGCTTGGGTTCAAGTTCCAATAGCCTTTGATGAGCCATGGGAACTTGACCATATTGACCTTTTGAAGCTGTTTCCACATGTGGAACACAATAAAATCCTTGGATTTTAAATATTAAAAAATAAAACAATTAATGAACTAGAAAAAAATTTAAATTAAAAAATCATTTAAAAAATTTAAAAATCTTAGGAGTTTTTGAGGACTCAATAAGTTAAAATACACAAACTCTTTAGGATAGTGCTTGACACACTTAGCTCTTGACATACTTAGTATATGTTAGCTTAAAAAAGAGAGCATTTTAAGCATTTGTGGGGAGAATCTAGTCTTAGGCTAAAAGTAAGAGAAGAGAGACACAGCACTTGTGTTATTGAGAATCTAGAAGAGAGAGAGAACTCTTTTTTGAAAAGAATTGGGAACTCACAAGTCCCCAGTGGAAGATGATGACTGATTATACAAAATAAGGCAACTAGGAATAAAAGAGAACAGAGATCCCACATATAAAGTTAAGGAAATGGGTACTCTCTGACATCTGAGATAAGCAAAATGTTGCCACTATTCTTTTTTTGCTGTGTCCATGGCAGCTGGTAGAAATAAACAGGTTCCCACTGACCTTAGCACTCAATCTCTTGTCCCAGGTATCTGAGTTCCAACCTCAGAAGGGTGAATCATCAAATTAGGTCTACTTTCTTTGTTATATTACTAGAGGCCTGGTGCACAAAATTCGTGCACAGGGGGGAGGGAGTGTTGGTCCCTCAGCCCAGACTGCGCCCTCTCCAATCCTGGACCCCTTGGGGCATGTGCAACTGCTGGTTTAGGCCCCATCCCACAAACTAGCAGTTGGACATCCCTCTCGCAATCCGGGACTGCTGGCTCCTAACCGTTCACCTGCCTGCCTGCCTGATCATGCCTAACTGCCCTCCCCTGCCAACCTGATCACCCCTAACTGCCCTATCCTGCTGGCCTGATCTTCCCTAACTGCCCTCCCCTGCCGGCCTGATTGCCCCTAACTGCCGCTGCCCTGCTGTGTGGGTCTTGGTGCGGGTATCTGGCTCCCTCCTCCCTCCTGTCAAAGTCTGGGGCATGCCGCAGGACCCAGAGTCAAGTCTCACACCTCAAAATCATGTGAGACCCAGACCCAGCCGTCCCCACCCCCATCAAGCCCTGCTGGGCGGTGATGCAGGCTCCTGCTGATTGGTCGTTAAGGTGTGAGGGTGTGACAACCATTTGCATATTAGCCTTTTATTATTACAGATAACCTCTTTCAGAACAGAGGCTATCTCTTAATGTATGAATTCCTTCTAACCTTTAACATAATGCCTTGTCAGATGGTCAGTGTTTGTAGAATGACAGACATCTGTGCTTCTGTGCATTTCAAAGGAAGTTGGGCTAAATGCTTTCTACTATTCTGCCTACCTCTAAGAGTCTATGACTCTTTTGAAAAGTATTTGAAGTGTTGATACACTAGAGTCATATATGTGAAAACCCAGCATGGGCAAAATTGGAGTAATGTTGGAAGTTTACATGGGGCATACATTCTCACTTCAACAGGTAGTCAACCCATTTGAGCATGAGCATGAGTAGCAGGAGGACTTGGAGGTGGAACCCCTTTGTGCTTTGGAAGAAAGCTTTGATTCAATGTCTGGTTGAAGACCTAAAATTTTGTACTATATATCATGGAAGAGATAAAAATAAGCAGATAGAGTTTTAGTTCATATGTACAATATAATTATTCTTTCACCAACTAGGGACTAAAATTGGCTGTTTGTAACAGGAAACTCAAATAACAGTGGCTTGAGTCAGATGGGTTTATTTTAATTTCATGAAATAAAAAATCTAGAGGAAGGCAGGGATGGAACAGAGGCTCAAGGGTATCATGTCTCTAAGGTCTTTGCAGTTTCTTTGAGCTTTTCTCTTGTGGTCAAATGCAAGTGGCTGCTGCAGCACTTGCTACCATGCCTGCATTTAAGGATGCATGAAGGAAAAAGAACAAAGAGCACAAATGATGGGAAGGGTGTGCCAGCTGGGTCTATCTCCTCCTTCTCTAAGGTATTGTTCTCTTTCCTGCCTCCAAATACCTACTTATAGCTCCTTGGCCAGAACTGTGACACATGGATACCTCGGCCCATGTAGGCTGGGAAATTTAATTTTTTAAAAATATGTTTTTAATTGATTTTTAGAGAGAGAGGAAGGGAGAGAGAGAGAGAGAGAGATAGAAACATCCATGATGAGAGAGAATCATGGATTGGCTGCCTCCTGCATGCCCCCTACTGGGGATCGAGCCCGCAACCCGGGCATGTGCCCTTGACTGGAATCAAACCCGGGACCCTTCAGTCCACAGGCTGATGCTCTATCCACTGAGCCAAATCGGCTAGGGCAGAAATTTAATTTTTATTGGCTGGGCATTTGCTCTCATCTCCCAACAAAATAATTTTCAGGGTATTTCTGAGGGTGGATTGTGAACTACTGGAGGGCAGGACATTTCTCTTTCATCTTCAACTCTACAGGCCTTGTCAGAGACCGGTGCATCCTGAAATTTTAAGTCTGATCACCTGCATTTGTGTTCTGCTTCTGATATTTATCAGCTGAGTGGCCTTAAGAAAAATAACATTTACTACTTATAACCTCAGTTTTCTTATCCATAAAATGATACAATAATAAAAAACTATAATTGTCAGAATAGAACAGTCGGAAAATGAATGGACGTTGGGTGAACATCTAGCAGTCTTGCCACAGCTGTCCACGAAAGAACCTCAGAATACACTCACAGAATCCCTTATTTAATTTTATTTATTTTTAAAAAATATTTTTATTGATTTTTAGATAAAGAGAAAGGGAGAGGGAGAGAAAGAGAAACATCGATGTGAAACAGAAACATCAAGCAGCTGCCTCCTGCACACCCCCTACTGGGATAGCCACAACTCAAGGCCTGTGACCTCACCAGGAATTGAACCTTTCCATGTATGGGATGGTGCCCAACCAACTGAGCTATACTGGCAAGGGCCGAAACCCCTTATTTTAAAAAACATTAAATTTTTATGGGTCTCCTGTCAGTTAGCTGCATGATATATTCTGGAATTGCTGTATGAGTTTGTCTATTGATGGGCTATTTAAGAGCAATTATCCTCTGGAATGCTGGATATTACATAGACTGAGCCCTGGCATGGGTTCAAATATTGGTTTCACCACAATTCACTGTGAGCCACTTTGAGGTTCAACTCAATTACATGGAAAAAGGAGATAAGACAAACTGATTTTAAAATTTCTATTCAAGAGAAAATAATTAAGAATAAATAAGACATTCCTACAAAAGTACAAGATAGAGGGTTTCCTTATTAGAAATTGAGAATTTGTCATAAAGCTCTATTTCTTCAGATGGTCTAGAATTAGGTGCAGAGCTATACAAATTGACCAACAAAATAGAAAAGACGGCCCAGAAACAGACCAATACAAAAGTAGAAATTTTGTTTGTGACTGAGATGACACTGCAAGTTGGTTAAAAAGATGAACTTTTCAGTAAGTGATAATGGAAAATTAGTTACCCGAATGTGAAAAGGTGAAATTGGAAACCATCTCACACTGCATATAAAAAAATGAAACCCTCACAGATTAAGACTTATATGTACAAGGGAAAACTATAAGGTTGAGAGAAAATAGTAGGTTGTCAGTATGTTTCCACTTGAACAAGTACAAAACAATGCAAAACTACATAATATATTGCTTAATAATACAAACATGATTAAATAAAAATAAAAATAAGGGATAGATAAAGAGAAAACTCAGAATTGCATTTCCTCTTAAGGGTCACAGAGGACCTAAATGTTCTTATTGTTAAATTGGGGGGTGTCTACACAGAAGTTTGTAATTTTATTATACCTCATACCTTTTTTTATACTGTATACCACTTTTGTAAGGATTCTTTTCTTCCTACATATGTCTTTTTAAAGATTTAAAATGAATACATGGAAGGCATCAGTCTCATTGAAGTATTGTGAGTATCAATCATGAAAGTATTTGAAGAAGCATAAAATAAATGTAAATTATTTTTACCCACTACACTGTGCACTTCTTGAAGACAGAATTATTTTTATTCATCTTTGTATTCAAACTACAATGTCTGAAATTTGGTAGGTACTTCATAAACATTTTTTTTGAATGAATGAGAAAACTTTAATGTTAGCATATATTAATTTAAGTTTTTAATCTTGGTATTATTAGAACTAAGCTACTCCTTCTAGTATTTACTAACAAACATATTCTATTATTTTATTCATTCTTCAAATCTATATATATAAAAGCCTAAGGACTATTACAACCAAACGACCAGAACTACTGCAACAACCAGTTGACCAGTCACTATGATGTGCACTGACCACCAGGGGGCAGATGCTCAACACAGGAGCTGCCCCCTGGTGGTCAGTGCGCTCTCACAGCCAACCTCCTGTGGCCCCTTCCCCACTGGCCACCCAACCTCTCACAGTCCCTTCTCCCAGCTGGCTGGCCCCCTGATAGGCCTCGATCGCTGGCCAGGCTGAGGGACCCCATCTGTGCATGAATTTGTGCACCAGGCCTCTAGTATTTAATAAGGCCAATGATGTTCCAGGTATACTGCTGTTATTGGGGGGAACTGAGATGAATTATATTTGTGTCCTATTTCCAATGAGCTCAGAGTCTAGTGAAAGAGACAAACAAATGTCTGGACAATAATATTTGCTTCTGTAAACCACTTGCTAGTAGTGATAAGATCATCACTACTGTATTTAATAACTTATACCTATCTTCCTGGTTGCCTTTTTCTTTTCTTTAGATAATAAGTACATTTTCAAAGTTTGCCTTGATGAGTGGTAAATTAACTTACTTAGCTCTATTTCCCCAGCGCTACAGGGAAAAAAAGATTCTACTCTGACATGAACTGAAGGCTGGGGAACAAGCATGTTCTTGCCTTTGAAATGAGTTTAGTTCAGACTGGAATCAGGTGTGAACATAAAAGGGATCTATTTAATCAACACCTGTGATGAGAGTAGTGACACTCAGTGAGAAATGCTTTAAGTACGTAGAGTTTGTATTTGACAGATTTCAGCACTCAGCTGGCGACATAATAACAAGTGCCAATATAGGGCTTGATAGCTGTGGGATATATGAGAGCAACCAAGATGAAGTCTACAACAAGGACTGAAGAAGATTGCAACTTCAGCTCCGTTGACACTTGGGTGATTATATTAAACAAGACAGACAAGTGCTGAGGACAGGATTTCCCAAATCGTATTCCTTGGAATGTCATTCCTTCAAAGATGCTTTGTAAAAAAATAAATTGAAATACATTTGGGAAATGCTGTTTCTCTCCTTTGTTTCTTGTGTGTGTGTGTTTTTTTTTCTGAGACTCACAATGCATAATATTATGTTAAAGGCCCCCATGAAACCAGTTCAACTTTGTTTAGAAAGATGACAAAATGATATGAAGAAACTGTTTAATTTTTGATGAGTGTCATTTCTATTTTTAATTGTCTTACTTGCCCAACAATAATTTCTTGAATGCCTACTGTAAGGCAATGGATAATTGACTTTTAAATTACTAGTGGTTTGGCAGAAGATAAAATAATTTTTAAATGAAAGAAAAAAAATATGGACCTGGCTTATTGTCTCTTGGGTCCAGAGCATTAAGTGAATATAGCAAACAAATTAAAATATCTTGAATATCTGCTGGGAAAAACACTGTACCACCTAGTCACATCTCCTGAAAGTGCGGGCATATCCTGTAGATGGTTTTCCATACCTTCCCTGAATGGAAATAGTGGCCCTCACAGAAACCAACTTCCCTGAAAAGTAAATGAAATTTAGATAGGCCACGAATTAAAAAAAATTATTGCAAAAGTAATTCTTGTTAATTATAGAAAATATAAAAGATATAAATATGAAAAAGGAAATAAAAATAAATCAGGAATACATATATAAGTATATACATATATATTATAATACTACTAGAGGCCTGATACACAAAAATTGTGCAAGAGTAGGCCTTTCTTCCCCCGGCTGCCGGCACCAGCTTCCCTCTGGCACCCGGGACCTGGGCTTCCCTAGCAGCCCCGGCTTCATCCGGAAGCTTGTCCAGAAGGACTTCCAGTCTAATTAGCATATTATGCTTTTATTATTATAGATAAATTGTACTGAAACTGATAATTACCATCAATGTTTTTATAGCCATATTTCACAAATAATATTCATATATACTTATGTCAATTAATATAAATCTAGGTTATATTTTTAAATTATTGACTAATATTCCATTGTTAAATCATAATAGTTTAACCTTTCCTTATTAATGAACATTTAGGTCATTTAAAATTTTCTGTGACCATAAATAACATTGTAATGAACATCTTTTGTATGCTTGATATTTATTTCTTCAAAATGAATTCTGATAAAGTGGAAATGCTGGTCCTAAGGATTTTAAAAATTTTAAAAATTTCTCTCAAAGAAATGTGTACCAATTGTACATTCCCACTTGTAATGATTATGAATGTGTTTATCTCCATATCTTCACACACAGAAGAATATACACAAAACACTGAGTTTTATGCATAAAACGAATGTGACAAACTTGCCTCATTGTTTTGATTTGTATTTCTTTAACTACTGAGATAGAATTTTCTTTTTCTGTGTTTACTGCTTGCCATTTGTTTCCTTTTCTTTCTTTTTTTGTTTTGTTGATCCTTACCCAAGGATATCTTTTTCCATTGCTTTTTAGTGAGAGTGGAAGGGTGGTGCGGCGGTGGGGGGGTGGGGGGGAGAGGGGGAAAACAGAGAAACATGGGTGTGAAAGAGACACATTGGTTGGTTGCCTCCCACACTAGGCCTGATCATGGCTGGAGACTGAACCTGCAATCCAGGTATATACCCTTGACCGGAAATGGAACCCAAAACTCTTGCTGTTCAGGCTGATGCTCTAACCACTGAGGGATACCAGCCAGGGCTGTTTTCTTTAATTACTTCCTTATTCCTATTTTTTGTTTATTTTCCCTATTGAGGTTTTGGTTGCCTTTTTTTACTGATCTGCAATCAGATTTTTTGCAAGTGTTGTTTTGTTTGTTTCTTGCTTTTATCTTTTAATTTTGACCTTATTTTGGACTTACAAATTTATAAAAATAGAAAATAGAGTTCCTATATATATATTTCAACCAAGCTTCCTCTAATGTGTTAATCTAATATGTTATTGTCCAACAGTTCTGAGTCCCCGTTTTAATGTCTAACAGTTCCTTATGTGTACATGTCAGCAATGATATCTGGATGGTGGGCACATGTTGGCAATGCAGGTCCGACCCTCTCTGGTTTGGTCCTAGGCAACCTGCAGCGGTGCACAGCTGCTGACTGCTCGCGTGGCAAGGTGTTGTCAGCATCTTCCATCTCTGGACTGTTTTTTCCTCTTGTCTTTGTGGTTGGAGCAGACCTGTCAATTCCTCTCTGTTGCAGGAATGAATGGTCTTGGAGTTGTTTTCTGAAAATATACAAACATATTCTCGACCAAAAGTTAATAAAGGAATCTTTTCTATATAATTGATTTGGGATCCTTTTTATTTTTGTTCAAACGATTTTCCTTTGTCTTATTTAGACACCATGTGTGTTTTTCATGGCCATCTTGCTGTTAGCATTACAAATGAAAATTAATTTTGTAAAGTAAAAATTTTCTAGATGTAATTTACTTATAGGCTATTTTTCCTTACATGATATTACCCTACTATCCCCCCCCTTTTTTTTAATTAATGGAGGTTTTTGTAAATTTTATAATGCAGTCTTGATAACTTTAAATTTAATATTTTTTTTTTGCCCACACATATTCCTGCATATTCAGGAATTTTACCATGAGATGAACTACCAATAGAAATTTTAGTTATTACTTTAAGAACAGCTTTTTGTCCAGTACAATTAACTTTACTTGAATATTCACTTATTTCAATTAGCCTATTTAAATTAATCTGAAAGCTTGATTACTATTTTATTGTCAAATTTAATACTCTACCAACAATCTTAGTTTACCCTGTAAATATTAGTGGGAAGGATTATTTGCATTCTTGAGTGGGCCCTGAGCATTCCTGATGCTAGGCTGAATTAAGATATAGGGCAGCTGCTGTCGGCCAAGTCTCTTGTCTGTTACCTGGGTCCCGATCTGAGCTGGGCCAAGTCTCTGTCTGTCACCTGTATCTCGATGTGAGCTGGGCCAAGTCTCTTTCTGTTGCCTGGGTCCCGATCTGAGCTGGGTGTGGGAAGCGCGAAGCAGCCATGGGGGCAGGAGACCTCCTTCAGAAGGGGCGAGGGTTCAAGCCCCTGCAATGTTGGGGGGTGAGGGTCTGTGCCCCACTTCTGTTGCCCCCCCAAGTTCTCTCCTGATGGCCCCTCTGCGACTGTGCCTGTCTTAGGTTGTTCCTTCCTTGAGGAATCTTACCCGTCTCTGGCTAACCAGCCATCCTCCGGGGCCAAGCAGGGTGATGTGAGGTTCAGTTCTGTCTCTTTGGTAGCCTATGCCCCTGTGGCCTCCACACCCAGCACCTGCCTTGGGAACCCCTGGCCTGCTGGCGGGGTCCCGGTGCTGATCACATATCTCTGGGAACCCGGGTTTCTTCTCCAGTGAGGGCCCAGCTCACACAATTGGGTGTGAGACAGACCCATGGTACCAGCCCCCATGAGGCTTCAAGCTCAGCATGAACAGAAAGCTCAGGCAACAGCTGAGGGCAATTGGATTGTGTTTCTACTAATTTTCTTTTTCTGTTTCAGTCTGCAATCCAGGATCTCACATTGCTTATAGCTATTATTTCTCCTTAATCTTCTCCAATCAGTAACTGTTCGACTATCTTTTATTGTCTTTCATGACTATGACACTTAAAGAGAACTGGTCAATTATTTTGTAAAATGTCCCTCAATTTGTGTTTGTCCTTTGCTTTCTCATAATTCAAATTATGTTATGTATTCTGGGTAAAAATTCCACATTAGTGATACTCTGTCATTCTCAATGCTTCATATTAAAGAGTACCTGATGTTGATATATCATACTAATGCTGAGGTTATCATTTGGTTAAGGTGATGTCTGCTGGGTTTTTCTTTTGCAGGTTCTGTCTTTCCCTTTCTAATTAATACAGTTACTCTTGAATAACATGGAGATTAAGGGCACCACGCCCATGCAGTAAAAAAATCTGCATATAACTTTTGACTCCACAAAAGCTTAACTACAAATAGCCTACTGTTGACCAGAAACCTTACCACTAACATAGCAGTCAGTTAACATGTTTTGTAGGTTATATGTATTATGTACTGTATTTTTACAATAAAGTAAACTAGAGTAAAGAAAATGTTATTAAGGAAATCTAAGGAAGAGAAAATACTTTGCAATATTGACTGAATAAAATCCAAATATAAGTGGACCTAAGCAGTTCAAACCCACATTTGTTCAAGGGTCAATTGTATCTTTCTTGGGGGAGATGCTTTGAGGGTAGGCAAATACAGTTTCCGTCAACTTATTAAGTTCTTGCTTTACATTGAATAAATTGAAACTGAAAATTGTGTATAATAAATTATAGATGGGATTATTATAAGACATATTTAGGATATGAAAATCACTGGGCCCATTTTCAAACAACAGTCTTTGTCTCTATATTTTAAAAATATCTATGAATAAATATTTTATACAATGTTTTACATGTTAAATGTAATGCTATGTAATGTTTATATATTGTTTTAACAAACTAAAATATTTGACTTATTATCCTTTATTTTCATTAATGTTTTTCAATGAGTGTTTTTCATTAATGTTTTTCAATTAACAACCTAGTATTGGCCCTGATTATATTTGATAAGAAGGCTTCTATTGTATAAGAAATTCTGTGACACTGCTTGATTAAAACCTTCAATCTGTGGGAGATAATTTAAAAAACATATTAAATACTAAAGGAATTGTGGCTTCCGTTTCTTTATAATGGATCAAATAAAATCTTATGAATGTTGACACTGCAATATTCTCATTTTGAATATCTCTATCCTCTAACAGATGCAATAACTGCAGAGAAATAGTTCAATTGTCCTAGAAAAAACTAGACTGGGTTTGAATTCCAAATTTGCCTCTTATTAGCCATGTGACCTTGGGCAAATCAGGTCACCCCTCTAAGTTTCAGATGCTTTATCTGTCTCACAGGGCTATTATAATCATCAGCTGATAGAACACTGGCAAAAGAGGTTTGTAAACTGTAAAGCAATAAACACATGCAAGGGATTATTGTTACTATTATTATCTTTTATTAGTTTGTAAAGCCATTCTCAGAGGTATAAGTGTTGGTTACTGTGATGTCAATTTTGTTTCTAGGGATAAGGGTTGTTTTGAAGTATATGGCATGTGCTACAATATATTTCGATTTTTTTAATACACAGTATTGCATTTGATTCATTTCTATATTATCTTCCTGGTACAACTTTCCTACACTTTGACAAACAAGGAATGAGCTGCTTATCTATAAAGATTTATAGCATAGGGATTCTATAGTTCTGGGAAGATGTCATTGGCAGTGCAAATAGCAAGGTGAACATGGTTGTTTACAAAATAAATACAAACCAGTTAGTATTTCATCATGAAAACCCAGTTTAAGCTCTCTTTAGATAACCTCTTATAATTGAAGTCCTTTCATAAGCTAGACCTTTATACTGAGTTTTGTCAAATTCAAGGTCAGACAAAAATTCTAACATTAACCGGTTCAAAATTGTGGCTATTGTCTTTTCATGAAATATACTAGTTGTTCCTTGCCTTTCTATCATCTTCCCTTTTCTTCTTCTATCTCATATGTGTAGTTTAAAAAAAAATAATTTCATTAAGTTGAATTAGTCACAGTGGAGCAGAAGTTTTGCCTTTCAGTTTAGTGAATGCCTTCTAACTTATTACACCCACAGTCAAAAGCAGTTCATTCTGATTTGATAAATGCATTGAAAGTACCAGAAATTGTTTCATCCTTTCTCTTTCTTGTCTTTCATCTTTTGGAGCAATCAAGTGAAATATCCTCTAGGTTTCCTAATCGAAGTTGTCTGCTCTGTCTGGTGTTAATAATGTGTGTTTCAATAAATGTTCCTGTGTGACAGTAGGTTCCCAAGTCTTAAAAGTATGTTATGTTAATGTTTTAAAACAGAATACCTTAAATCAATTTTCATTATGCTTTTAACTTGTGAACTTATTGTTAAATCAATAAGCCCTAATCAATAAATTGTTGATATATATCACAAACATATATGTATAATATGAGTATACATATGAGTGTGAGAGAAAAATATCATGTCATTTTGTTAAATAGGGCACAGGCCATATGTAGTAACTTCTATTCTTAAATTTTTGTCCATGATTTTAATGCTAGTAAACATTCATGGAAATCTGGTTTAAAACATCGTTTAACTTTTAAGAAGCTTCACAATCTCTCATTAATAGCATAAGACCAATAACTCAACATTGCTTGCTTTCTAGATCACTTGTTAATAATTAATTTGAAGAACTTGCACATTTAGGGTTAGTAAACATAAGGTGTTTACTTTGTGAAACTGTGCTGCCTGAAGTAACATCAATATACAATGCTCTCCTGGTCATAATTATTTTTTGTTTTTGTTCCCAAGAAAGATTGCATTCACTTTAGCAATGACTCTTTTCTTCTAAAGCAAAAACTCCTTTTATTGTAATGTCATAGTGATCTCTTCTGTGATACCCTTTTTCTATTGCACAGTCACTGAAAGGGAGAATCACACTTTGCTGAAATGTATATAGTAGCACAAAATGCCACGTGAGCCCCCAAATAACGTACTGAGAACGTGATGACAGGGCAATGATTGAAATCATGTAGCAGTGGTTTCCCTACTTTAAGGAAAATGAGAAAGAACTGTTATAAAGGTGTGGTGGCACTTTGAGAAGACATGCACCTGTCATCAGATGGTGGAGTGATAGACAGGTATCTAAGCCTCCACTACCATAAGTTGATGTTGAAATTATGTGAGTTCCTGAATGGTAGTCAGGAGTTCTTTATTGATAGGGATTCTATAGTTTTGGGAAGATGTTATTTATTGAATTCTCTGCTAAGAAATCAACTGGATGAATTTTCCTAGCTTGGATTCATTTCAAGAGATTAGTTTTAAGAGAAAGTATTGTCTGTTTCCTGTATTTATTACTACCTATACACAAAAGCAATACTTATCTACAAATGATTGCATGGAAGTTTTTTCTTTTTAAATTTAAAATTAAGCTTAACTGTTTAACAAATGCTTTAAAGAGTCTTTAAAGAGTCTTTAAAGTTTGAAGTTGATAAAAATATTGCCCTACTCTGCTTAATCATTGTTATTATTTGAACTTATGGTTCAATGTAAATGAATATTATTGAATTAATTGGTTCATTAAATGTACTATCTACTATGTGTCTAGTACTGTGCTAAGTGCTGGGAATACAGGATGGGCAATATCTGGTTTTGTGTGACTTTCGTCCTTAAGAAATATAGTGTATATAGGGGATGGGATGGAATTCTCTTCTTAAGCAGAGGAGCAAATGTGATGGAACATCTCCACATATGTATAATATAAATTCTTTGTTCTTTAACATTCAAACTACTAGAATATAGACAATGGACTATTCTATTAAGCAATTAAAGCCGGTGGTTGCAAAAATGTAACCTGGTCAAAGTGGTCTGAGGCGGTGATATACTAAAATCCAACAAGATGGGAACATTTCCTGTGTTCAAAAGGAAATAGTGACTCATGCCATTTTACATTTAGGGCTGAAGACCAAAGAACATTTTGACTACCTTTCTGAGGTCCCTTAAACCCAAGTGTTCAGTATTTTGAAACATATTGTGAAGGACTAAGAAAGAAGCACCAATGAAGATATCCATCTCCTCCATTCATCTTGAAATTCCATTATATCTTATTCTCTCTCTCTCTCTTTTTAAATTGATTTCAGAGAGGAAGGGAGAGGGAGAGAGAGATAGAAACAGCAATGATGAGAGAGAATCATCGATTAGCTGCCTCCTGCACACTCCCCACTGGGGATTGAGCCCACAACCTGGGCATATGCCCTGACCAGGAATCAACCAGTGACCTCTTGGTTCCTAGGTTGACACTCAGCCACTGAGCTACACCTGGTTGGGCTATATCTTATTCTCTTGTCTGTGCTGTACATCTCTTCTCCCCTCTTCCATCTTGCTAATCTCATATATTCTTTAGATTTCAGCTTAAACTCCAGCCTCAAGGGAGCCAAGGCACTACACACAGTATCAGGAACTTCTGTTGTGTGTGCATATAACACCATGGCTTTTCCTTCAGATAATCTATCGCAATTGTTTTTTTGAATGATCATTTATGTCATTATTTGTTTAATGTCTGCTCTTGTAGATTGATAATATTAGCAACTGGAGGTTTAAGAATTTGCAATTATTTCACAGTAGAAAGATTTAAAGGCTAAATGAAATAGAAGGCAATAATTTTTATTTTTTATGTATAAAGAAAGGTACAATAGTATATTCTTTATGTATAAAGAATGTTACAATAATGTTGGTTTCATAGAATGGGAAATGTGTTTATAAAGTAATAAAATAGTGGTTAAATAAAGAGCTACAAAGATATAAAGTATAGGTATTTATATGTTTTAGGTGACTTTTAAAATCTTTATTGTTAAAAATGTTACAGATATTCTCCCTTTTTTCCCCGTTGACTCCCTCCCTGTACCTGCCCCTCCCAGGCCTTCACTACACTATTTAGATGACTTTTTAATTTTAACTTTAGTTTTTCAAAGACAGTTGGAAAGATTAAATTTTTGAATTGTGAATTGACCATTAGGGGCAGCTATGTGAGTATTGTTTTTCAAAACTCTCCTCAAATTTCAGGTTAAGGAGAGTATTTCAAGGATAGATTGCCCCCTTTAAGTACAGCTGTTACAGGGCAGGTTCCCTGGGAAGAAAATTTGGAGATCAGCATGCAAAAAGTTTACTTGAGAGCATTCTCCAGTCAACACACCTATAGGGGAGTGAAGACTGCAGGATGGGGTAGAGTGAAAATGAAAGCTCTGATGTTGTCACAACAGACACCCCAGCTTACCTACCTATCAGGAACTCTGGAGCTTAAATGTCCCTAAGCCAAGAGGATTGAGCAGTCATTAGATTCTAGTTACCCTGGGAAGGGAGCATGGCATTGGGAAAGGTGCTCTCCTTAGCTGAAAACAGTCAGCTGCGAACTGCCCATCACTTAACTCTTTGCAGCTGGGGAAAGAGTATTTCAGGCCTGAAGGGAAGGGAGTGATCTGGGCAGCATATTACAATGTCTACCAAAGTCCACATCTTGTGCCACTCAGATCCATCTGGCTTGTAAAAGTTCTAGAGACAGCTTCCTCCAGGTTTTGGTGGGCTTCTTTGCCTGGTGAAAACTTTCAAAAGGAATGTTAGTGGATGAACCATAGCTCCCACTGCTACAGCTGGTCTTGAGGCTGGACAGAATCCTGCTCATGGTGGGTGGTGCTGCTAGCATGCTTCCTTCTGTCCTAGGGTCAGGCACCCCATTTCTGCCAATCCCAGAGCTGTGAACGGTGTCTAACTTGCCATTGCTGGTTGTGTGGCTTTGCTTCAGAATCTTAGGAATCTTCATTGTGATTCTCACATTGGAGCTTGCCGTAAACTCTACACAGTGTATTCCTGAGATGACTGTAAACCCATGAGGTTGGCTGTGTCTTCTGGCCCAAGTGGCAAGACTACCTGTACTGACCTGGACTTGCTGCACAGCCTTTTGCAGTTCTGGGATACACCCAACACTGGCAAACTTTCATGTTTCTTGGTATATAGGTTACAGCAATGGTCCAAGTGTGGAATATGCTTTTTTTTTCAGGCCTTCAAAAAGACTTGCCTGACATTTTGTTTTTTTCTTCATGGTGAGAATTAGGAGATGCAATAATTTTGAGAAGTGTACTAGCATGCTCTTAGACCGCTGGACAGCCAACATTTTATTGCAGATCTTTTAATGTTTGTAGGGTTTATCTCTACCCACCAGTGTTTTGTTTATTGCTAAAGTTTCCAACACACTTGCTGTGTCTCAATATTCTGGCCCAATTTACTTATCATTGATTTGCTAGACCAAGTTATGTTCTGTTTTGTAGCATGCCCAGATGATCCAGATCCTTGTAGAACACATTGTGATATAGGGTGAGAGAGTTAGCATAGCCTGGGGCAAGACTATGAATGTACACTAATGTGAGAACTGTTTCTGACAAATATAGGAAGAAATGCATAATCCAGTTCAATGGCTGCATACCATGTAACTAAGGCTGTGCTAATCTGCTCTAGCAAACATACATACCTGGCATAGTAGCTACACTGGGGCTATTGCTTGATTGTTTGTGGTAGTCTACTATTCTTTTTAAAAATACTTATTGTTGAGAGTATTACAGATGCCCTCTTTTCCCCCCTCACTACTCCTCTCCACCTGGTTCCCACCCCACCCCAGGCCTTTACCACCCCATTGTTTGTGTCTATAGGTAATGCATCTATGCATGTAAGATTTTTGGTTAATCTCTCCCTGCCCCCCTCTCCTCTCCCTTACCTCTGAGATTCACCAGCCTGTTCCATGTTTCCATGCCTTTGGTTCTATTTTATTTATCAGTTTATTTTGTTTATTAGATTCACTGTTTGTTTATTTTGATTTTTAGATGCAATTGTTAATAGATATGAATTTATTCACATTTTATTGTTCATATTTCTTCCTCTTCTTCTTCTTCTTCTTCTTCTTCTTCTTCTTCTTCTTCTTCTTCTTCTTCTTCTTCTCCTCCTCCTCCTCCTCCTCCTCCTCCTCCTCCTCCTCCTCCTCCTCCTCCTTCTCCTTCTCCTTCTCCTTCTCCTTCTCCTTCTTTATTTTCTTCAAGAATTACCTTCAACATTTTATGAAGTACTGGTTTGGTGGTGATGAACTCCTTTAGCCCTTTCTTGTCTGTGAAGTCTTTATCTGACCTTCAATTCTGAATGATAGCTTTGCTGGGTAAAGTAATCTTGGTTTTAGATCCTTGCTATTCATCACTTTGAATATTTATTGCTACTCCCTTCTGGCCTGCAAAGTTTCTGTTGAGAAATCAGCTGACAATTGTATGGGTGCTCCCTTTTAGGTAACTAACTGCTTTTCTCTTGTTGTTTTTAAGACAGTCTCTTTGTCTTTAACCTTTAACATTTTAATTATTATGTGTCTTGGTGTGGGCCTCTTTGGATTCCTCTTGTTTGAGACTCTCCAAGCTTCCTGGACTTGTAAGTCTATTTCTTTCACTACGTAGGGGGAGTTTTCTGTCATTATTTCTTCAAATAGGTTTTTAATATCTTGCTCTCTATCTTCTCCTTCTGGCACCCCCATAATGTGAATGTTGGTATACTTAAAGTTGTTCCAGAGGCTCCTTACACTATTTTCATATTTTTGGATTCTTTTTTCTTTTTGCTCTTCTGATTGCGCATTTTTTGCTTCCTCATATTTCAAATTGTTGATTTGATTCTCAGAATCCTCTACTCTACTGTGGAATCCCTGTAAATTATTCTTTATTTCAGTTACTGTATACTTAGTTTCTGACTGGTCCTTTTTCATGTCTTTGAATTTCTCACTAAGATCCTTGAAAGTCTCACTAAGTCCCTAAAGCTCTCTTTGAGTCCCTTAAAGCTCTCACTAAGATTCCCGAGCAACCCTATAACCATTGTTTTCAACTCTGAATCCAGTAGTTTGCTTGTTTTCATTTCATTTATTTCTCTTTCTGGAGATTTCCATTCTTTCACTTGTGACATGTTTTTTGATCTCTGCATTTTGGCTGCTTCCCTGTGTTTGTTTCAATGCATTATTTAGAGCTGCTGTGTCTCCCAGAATTGAGAGAGTGACCTTGTGTAGTTGGTGTCCCAGTGGCTCAGCCTCCCCAGTCACTTGAGCTAGGCACTCTAGGTGCACCCCTGTGTGGGCTGTGTACACAGTCTTGTAGTTGAGCTTTGATTGCTGTTGGCATCACTGGGAGGAGTTAACTTTCAGGCCAGTTGGTTGTGAAGACCAGGTGCAACTACAGTGGAAGAGCTGCTGTGCAGGAGATACCCCTTTGGAGCAGGACTTGCTTCAGTTGGTCTTTGGTGCTCACTGAGTCTTCCTCTTGAGTGTGTCACATATGGATGTGTAGAGTTGTAATCTGGTATGGTCTGAAGCTGTCAACTGGGTGCACTTGCTCTAGGGCCTCCTGAGAGGTGCAAAGTCAGCCACTGCCAGGGGCCACCCAGCAGGAGCTACCAAGTGATCTGCAGATGGCTGCTATTTATAGTAGGCTTGGAAATGCCTAGGTGAGGCCAAGCTGTGAAACAAGGCCGGCCGGTGCTAGTGCCAGGTCCTGGGCCTCTTATTGATAGATATGGGACATGCTGAATCCAACTGCTGCTTGTTTAAGAGATTTTAGGAAAGCCTGACGCCTGAGCCAGGACAGGCCATTCATATGGAAAAGCTGCTGCAAACAGCTTGGGTGGGGCTGCAAATTGGATGGGATGGGATCTCAGGGAGTCATCAGGGAGGAGAGAGCTGTGGGAGCCATGCTGATGGAAACTTAGATATGGCTGCCAAGTCAGCTCTGTGATGGGGGAGGTCCCAGCATAGGAACAATGGCCCCTGCAATCACCTCCATCTGGGAGAAAACTGCCCCGAGTTCCTGCTCTGACACCAGACAATCCAGGTCCTCTCCTTACATTCCTGGCTTTCCCAAAGCCACTGCCCAGTGCTGGAGTTCAGAGGGAGTGGGACTGTGTAAGTCTGTGTGCCAGCCCTCTGAGAAGGACTGTCTGGGTCTCCAGCAGCCTCTGTGTCACTCAGCCACAATCATGGCTGGTTTTTACAGCCATGGGTTATAGGGACTTCTCTTTCTTGCTCTGGAACCCTGGGCTGGGGGTCTAGTGTGGGGCTGGGACTCCTTGCTTCTCAGGGGAGGCCTCTGCAGCAGAGATATCCCTCCTGATTAAAAATATGCCATATTTTGGTGTTGGACCAGCCTGTTCTGCACTTCCACCTCTCCTACCAGTCTCAATGTACTATCTTCTCTAGTTGTAGGACTTCCATTCAGTCAGCTTTCAGGTGGTTGTAATTTTAGTATTTTAGTGGTAATTTTGATGTGGTTGTGGGAGGTGGCAAGTACTGATGTTTATCTGTGCCACCATCTGGTTCTCTTGGTAGTCTATTATTAATCCTTCAGGATCTATTTGATTTTGTAGGCACCAGACTGGCAAATTAAATGGAAATATGGTAGGTACCACCACTCCTAAGTCATTTAGGTCTTTTAAGAGTGACACCAACCTCTGCCAGTCCTCTCAGGATATAATGTTGTTTTTTATTTACTACCTTGCTTGGCCAAGAAACCAATGTTGGGGTTGTATCAAGTGCCAAAAAAGTTCCCATTAGAGGACCTACTGATGGGTCTGTGGACCCAGTGGGCCTTCTGTGAACTGGACATTTTTGCTTCATTTCTATACACTCCCACTCTAACAGGCAGTTGTCATTGATGCTTCAGGTCCTTAGACATAAATGTCAACATTCCCTGGATCCAGCAATCTTCAAAATATGTGGTATTACCCCGTTCTCAGTATAAGGTTACTAAATAAATGGCTGTAGATTCCTTTTGGGAAAGACTGGGAAATCATTACCATGTGTACTTGCCATGGTGTTGCAGAAACCTTCCTTCTGGGGACACAGTATCTCTTTCACTCAATTAGCTCTGGGTCTGAAAACTAGCTCAGCTCCAGAAATTGGGCAAAGGATTGCAACTCTTTACATGCCTTCAGAACCCTGATCATACATCTCTGATTTTTTTTTTATTGTACAGTAAGCAGCACCTTTCTTGGTTGCTCCTAGGGATACTGTGGTCTGTTAATCATCTCCATAGCTCTTTGTTGGTCAGACCCTTCAGGCTGCCACTGCAATCTTGTTGCTCGGTCCACCATTAATTTTGATGGTTATCTTCTACCTTTTGGCCTCTATTATTTTTGGATCTTATTCCATTTGCTGTCAAGGGGTCTGATTTTATAGCTCTGACCAGCAAAGGGCAGCCACTACTGAGATTCTCAGTGATGATGGTGTCCCTCCAGCCAGTGTATTTCTTATTGCTTTGGTAAACATGTCCTCTGCCATAATCAGCTGGTGGTTTTTCTGGTCTTACTAAGCATTTGTATTCCAGTATATTCATTTTTTCTAAGCCTTTGATCCTTCTTTTACTGTCTGCCAAGGCAATTGTGGCATTTCTATTAGATTAGCATGTGCCATTGTTCTCTCCAAATTTCAAAGGGTCATCATGGTAGAGTGTTAAGATGACTTTTCAGGATCCTTGCCTGGTGTGTAATCCCGAGAGAGGGTTGCCAAATTAGCCATTGCTCCTTTATCCAATTTTATGTTTTGCCTTTCTTGGGTCCACTCAGAATCCATCTCTCAAGCACTTTCTTGCCTCCTGCTGGTACATGCTGGCTAGATTCTGCAGCTCCTTACCACTTAGCAGCCTAAACACGATTTCAACTAGGTTTTGTTATGACTTACTACTAGATTATGGTTGTGTCAATAGGGAGAGAAGTAGGGAAGTATTCTGAGGGGATACATGTGGTCTTGAAAAGCGGAGGCCTCTGCAGCATCTTTGAACACAGGGCAGGAGGGGTGCTAGATTCTAACAGTGAAGGTGGGTTACTTTCTCAAGTCCAGAGAGTTCAGGCAAACCTGGAAATTCATGATTTTTGAAGATTTGCCATTCCATATTTCAGGGTCCCATTTCTTCCCAATCAGAGCCCTGCCTTGACAAAGCAGACCTGCTGTGCTGAGAAAGCAACCTTTTCTGTAGCTCTGCTACTTACACAATAAAGTCCCATTCTTGGCCCTCTGTCTTTTGTGTTTTTGGCTTCAGGAGATGAGTATCTTTTAAATGCTGCAAAGAAGTGCTCTGACTTTTATAATTGGCCTTTAATTGCTGATTAGTCACCCTCAGTCGTTCATTGTCTTTTCCCAAAAGCATTGATTGCCTCCAGAAGGAACCTTGGATTCTATTACCTTTATCCTAAGCATTTCTCTCATGTTTCTTTAGTGCATGAGATATTACACCCACCATGCATTCTCAATTATTGTTTCAGTTCCACAGTGGTGGAGGTTTTAGCAGTTCCATACTAGCACAAATCAGGGGCTATCCACGCTCTATTAACAACCAGTGAGTTGCCCAATGGATGATTCAACTCCACAATCCTATTTAGAAGTCTTCTTTCTTATATCATAAGATTAACATATATGACAGAGAAGCAGGATTGGCTAGCCAGCCTGTGGTGGGAAGCTGAGAGAGTCGAGCACAGTTGGCCCCAGGTCAGGCTGGGCCTTTAAATGGGAACATAGATCGGTTATTGGATGTAGGCTACTCCTGGGGTGGGAGCATGGTTTTGGGTAAGGCGACTCTCTTCTGGTGAGGGCAATATCTGGGGAAGCACTCAGCTTCAAGCTGCCTGTTGCCAATATTGTCAGCACTTGGGCAATGAGTGCTTCAGTATTAAGGGAGGATATAACATCTGGGTGGTGCACCACAATCTTCACTACAACACCTTTTATTTTCATGTGGTCCCCTTCCCTGCCTCTACCTTTTTCAATCAGAGCAGGTACAGGAATGAAGCAGATGTCCAAAATGTTTTCCTGCTGATTCCCTTCTGAAAATTATCCTGAAAAAATTAAAAACATACCAATTTAAGTTTCCTTTCAAGGTAAATGCCCTAAGTGCTTAAGGGTTTGCCAATTGGACCTGCCAATTGATTTTGTTTGCTTTGCAAATATGAGGCACTAAAGAATTATTTGTTGTACAAATAAGTGATTATTAAGTGCCTACTGCATACCTGTGGTCAATCATACCTTAACCACAATGATTGGTGAAGAGTTGAAATTAGACTTAGAAACCATTCAAGTGGAATTATTTGATTATCTTCCCTACCCTGGATAGAATGTAAACATGAAGAGAACTGAATTTGGACAAAATAGGCGTTGTCACTTTGACTGTATTATTCACAAGCTGTGGGGACTGGGGCAAAGTACTTAACCTCCATGAGCTTTGGTCCTTCTATCTATTTGATGTAATACCTGTCCTGTCTTTTCCACGGTGTTCTTATGAGAGTTAAGCTAAAATTTTAGTAGCTAAAACATTGATAACTATAAACCATTATGCAGACATGTGGGTATGTGTTATTATTATTATTACTAGTAGTACTACTACCAATATTAGTTGTACCTTTGCTAGTCATCATATGAAGCAGGAGTGCAGCAGGGAACATTAAAATGGCTAAGAGCGGAAGAAGGAGAGCACAGATCTTATACAAGTAAATACGAACTATGAATTATAATAACATCAGCATGCAGATGTATACTCCTGGCATATGGTTTTGGGGCCATTTATTATGTCTTTGGCTGTGTACTAGGACTACAATAAAAGAATGGCTAAAATCTTGATTATTTGGTTAAACATATTTTTGTAATATTTATCTCTGTATTAAATTGAAACCTTTGCAGCATTTTATTTTTATCATTCACAACTTCTGTTTCTTTTAAGCATCATATAATAAGGCCTATTGTCTAAAGGGTGTTTTTTTGGTGTCCATTTTTATCAATCTCAGTTAATTGTTTAGAGGTGAGTGTCCCATGCCTGTGTTATGGTACATTATTTCTTTAAGCCACACTGTTAAGGTTATAGATTTGGTATCACTGAACATAAAATACCTTCTTTTGGGAGGAACTGTTTTATATCCTCACACAAAGACCTTATGCCATGCAATAGCAAGTAACAATAAAAATCATTGTTCCAAAAATACATTTTTGACCCTGAAGCATAGATGGTTGTTGCATGGTCAGTATTCCAAATATTTCCTTGTTATCTTGTGAGTGTTAAAATCAAACTCATTTGAACTGTATGCTGTGTGATGGAGCTTTAATCAACACTATATATATGTGTATATATATGTATATCACTTTTGCTATGTGTCTGGAGTACTAAAGGAAAATTTCTCTTTACCTTTTCTGTCCTTGTCCATATTTCCCCCTCTTGTTCTGAGTCAGGTAGAAGACAGCTGATCTGTTCAAGTTACAAGTTGGCAAGGTTACTATAGCCACAGAAATACATCAGCAACATATCTATTTTCTCAATTTGAATTCCTTCAACCTAAAACGTTCTCTGAAAAAGGAATGTGTTCAGCGCAACTCAAGTTCATCACCTACCATGAACATAAGCAACCCAAGAGATTAAAAAATGGGAAATAAATGTTCTTATCCTTAGGACCTCAAAACCTACTAAATCAGTAGTTCTCAACCTTTCTAATGTCGTGACCCTTTAATACAGTTTCTCATGTTGTGGTGAACCCCAACCATAAAATTATTTTCATTGCTACTTCATAACTGTAATTTTGCTACTGTTATGAATCATAACGTAAATATCTGTGTTTTCTGATGGTCTTAGGCTACCTGCTAGCGGTTCTCAACCTGTGGGTCGCAACCCCCAGGTTGAGAACTGCTGCTGTAGAGCCTAAGACCATTGGAAAACACAGATAGTAACTAAATGAATAATAAATAAACTACAAAGAATGGCAGGGTGATGAGTGCTTCAGAGGGAGTTTCAATTAGTTGATGGGTTCAAGGTGGAGAGAGATATTCATTTAAACTATGTGAGGTGAGGGTAGGGTGATCTGGGAAAATTTCTTAGAGGAAGTAGAGTTTGGGATAAACCCAGAGAGGTATCCTTAACCATTTTTGTGTTTATTGAATTGTTCCAGAATGGTGTTTCGAAACATATAAAATAAAACACAAAATATTATAATGAAAGCCAATTTTATTGAAATAAAGTTGTTGAAATACCCAAAAATTTTGAAATCATAAGTATAACTTCTTTATGAAAGCATTAAACAAAATATTCTCATTGGAGGTGTAATAACTATTGTACTTTTGAAGTAGTGATAAGCATAAGTGATAAGTCAAGATATTTGCAGCAACTTTAATGTGGTAAATATACTATATATATATGATTTTTATTTGTTAGCAATTCACATGTACTTCTAATAAATCTATAGTGTATGGCTCATATTTCTAATAAAAGGAAATGTTACATTTCAGTTATAAATTAGTGAAAATAAATATGTAATTTTTCTTTAAGGCAAGTTCAGACATCCCTTTAATTTTACATCTGGGCCCTTTGGGGATCTGTGTAGTACAGATTAAGAAATGCTGGCCTCAGAGGATGAGTAAAACATTAATAGGGACATTGGGAAAGGAAAGAAAAATGAGAGAGGGGAGGACCTTCCAGACAGAACAACCTGAGCAAAGACCTCAGGGACAGGGCAGTAGAGTGAATGTTGGTGGAGTAGATAGGAATGGCTGATGTGTGTGGAGGGTGGCATGGTGGTGGTCTGTGCACTATGTGGGGTAGGATGAGAAAATGGTGTATAGATAGGAAAAGGAGATTGTGAAGCATGCCAGAGGAGGAACTGGGTCAGTACTAAGCCACCAGTGATGTCTTCAAGCAGGCAATGGACATACATGTATTTGTTTTAAGAAAGTAATTTGCAGTATAATGGGAATTGGGTGAAAAAGGCTAAAAACAGGAAGCCTTTTAGTAGTTTATTGCATTGGTCAGGAGAAATATATTGAGAGCTTGAAGTAATTCAGTAGAAATGGAAAAGAGAAGACCTAAGCAAGAGACAATAGACAATAGACAAGCAGAATGAAAGGACTTGACAACTGAATGATCAGGATAGATAATGGAGGGGGAGAGGGGAGAAATGCTGATTTTAAGTATTTAACTTGTTGTCTAGAGAAGGCGTCCCACAGGGAAAATTAACTAAAACAGAGAATACAGCAAGATGGTAAATCTGGGGCAAAGGAATTATAAATTTTGTTTGGGAATATTGAAATTTTGAGGTATTTGTAAGTCATTCTTGTGGAAATATTCAGCATGGAGTGGGAGATGTGAGTCTATAACTTGGAGAAAAGTTCAAGGTTAGAGATAAAGATTTGGTAACCATACAAAAACAAAAACAATAAAACAAGGGAGGGAAAGAAATTGCCAAAGAAGAGCAAGGTGATGAAGATGAAATGTGCGATTTCTCAGACTGTGCGAAATATGTTCCAAGAAGAACTGCTTAGTAATTTTGCACATTTAGTTCTGTGTCTTCAGTTTCACAAAGTTAAAAATGTGGTTGTTCTGTTTCAGATATTTTACTTCCTTAAAGATCAATAAGACATTGGCCTTCTTTCAACAAAATAATATTTCTACTAGGGAAGCTAACATATGGACAAATACTAAATATCATCATAAGTGCAATAACAGAGCTATGTACACAGAAGAGGGTTGACACAGAGAAGTTGATACTGCATCTAGATTGAGGGATAGGAAGGCCTCTTAGAGAAAGTGACATCTGATCTGGGTAACAAAAACATTTTAAGTAGCGAGAATGGAATGTGCAGAAGCCTGGTGTGCTCAAGGAACTGTTTTCCTTTTGTTGTTTCTTATGACCAGTCCTCTACTCACATCATACAACAAGATTTGAATATTTACAAGACTTGAAGTCCTATCTCTCTGTGACTAGCCCTTCTCTTCATCTTAATCTTTAAAGAAGGACCCTTAAATTCAGCCATGAAACTCTGTGTTATGCTTGTGGACTCTTAAAAGAAAGATTCATTTGATGTCAACCCTGAGAAGGAATTTATCTGCTGGGATGGATTCCCCACGGTTGACTGAGGGTCCACATTTTATAAATAATAAGAGCTTAGCGGCCATTTGCTGGCAGGGGTTTCTCAAGCACTCTGCACACCAAGAAGAACCTCATATTGACTGTCTGCTTCCTGCACGATGCCCAGCTTGTTTACACCCTCTGAGTGAACAACTGCAAGAAAAACCTGTTTCCTGCCAAAGGCCTGAGGCCCGCCCCATCCAATCAGAACTGCACAATTTGCATAAACAGACATAATTGAGAACCTGGGTGGGAACTTTAGCTATAAAATGTGGCCTCTCTTTTGTCTCAGTGGGACACAATTTAGGTTGCTACCTGAATCTGTGTCTCCCAGCTGCAGCTCCTTTTTGCTCAAATTAAATTAATTTTGGTTTACATGCTTAGTCCAAATCTTTCCAGTTGAAATTTAGCTCCACTTTCTCTGGTTTTGTTCTTTTAAATAAGGAGATGATTCAGCAATCATCCTTTGTCCAAAAAATTTATTTAAAAAAATATTTAGTAACTATAAAATTAAAAGCAATGCATGTTTCATGACACATAATTTATCCAAAGTCCTCTGTGCTCCAGTCCTTTTTTTTTTTTTGTCTCCAGATTATGTTCATAGTAATTTGTATCCTTTCATGAAAATTAAGTCCTCATTAGAGCCCATGTTTTCAAATGAAGCATGCCAGGACTGTTCATGATATGTCCCAGCTGGTTAAGTTCAGTTTCATAGCAGAGCCATTGAGCAGTATTTGTTAGATAGATGAGTAATTTTTAAATATGAAAAATGTCATCATGAAAATTATTTTACTTTTGCTACTTTATATCTTTATACTATTGTATCAAGACAGCATTTTTTTCTCTAAACCTTTTTGGGCTGGGGCACAAAATCATACTTTCTGGAGTCCTCGCACATACCTGCAAAGGATGACAAAAGATATTCTAAAAACAAACAAACAAACAAAAAGCAAATCAGAAAGACTCTAAGCATACCAATAGAGTCCTGCTTTTATTTGCAATCAAACAAAAGAGAGATTAATCTTTTTCATATTTAATTCTGAGCTTTAACTAGGAATGATTTCTTTTCCTTCATCTTCTTAGTCACTCTAGAACTGCAAGAGCCATATACAGCTCCAGTGGGGAGGAAACTGGATAGGATCATTTGACTGAAAAATCATGTTCAGGGTCAAGAGGAAAGAGCTGGAGACTGTGCAGGGGGGTCAGGAATAAATGAAAGGTGAAGACAGAGAGGGATCAGAGAAGAGGGACTCAATTATAGACTGATGAGGAATCTTAAGGAGGAAAATGAGTTTTGCAACAACTTTTAGACCTCATGCATAGGCCTATCTATCTAAAAAGATATATATATATATATATATATATATATCCTAAGAAAATAGTAATATGCAAATTAACCATCACTCTGCTATACCCACAAGCCACACCCACCAGCCAATCAGGAGTGAGTATGTGAATTAACCCAACCAAAATGGCTGCAGCCACGGAGCAAGCAGGAGGCTTGGGTTTTCCTGGTAATGGAGGAAGCCAAGCTTTTTGCACACCCTGGCTGGCCTAGGCCTCCACTTAAGGCTACAAAGTTTCAATTATAGAAGATAAATAAATCCCAGATACCAGGGCCTCCACTTGGGTTGCTGGGGGGCGTGGCCAGCCTGCAAACCACCACAGGCCCCTCGCCCAGGCCACCCCATGCCCCAAGGGAATCCCCACCCTGATCCCGGACACCCTTCAGGGCAAACCAGCTGGCCCTCACCCGAGCACCAGGCCTCTATCTTTTCTAATAAAAGAGTAATATGCAGATTGACCATCACTCCAACACACAAGATGGCTTCCCCCATGTGGTCAAAGATGGCTGCCCCCATGTGGACACAAGATGGCTGCCACAAGATGGCCAGCAGGGAAGGGCAGTTGGGAGGGACTAGGCCTGCAAGGGAGGACAGTTGGGGGTGATTAAGTCTGCAGGGGAGAGCAGTTAGGGATGACCAAGTTGGCAGAGGAGGGAAGTTGGGGGCAACTGGGCCTGCAGGGAAGGGCAGTTGGGGGGGACCCAGGCCTGCAGGGGAGGGCAGTTAGGGGCAAAAGGCTGGCAAGGGAGCAGTTAGGCATCCATCAGGCTGGCAGGGGAGTGGTTAGGGGGCGATCAGGCTGTCAGGCAGAAACGGTTAGGGGCAATCAGGAAGGCAGGCAGGCGAGCAGTTGGGAGCCAGCAGTCCTGGATTGTGAGAGGGATGTCCAACTGCCCTACCAAGATCGGGCCTAAACGGGCAGTCAGACATCCCTTGAGGGGTCCCAGATTGGAGAAGGTGAAGGCTGGGCTGAGGGACACACCCCCTCATGCACGAATTTTGTCCACTGGACCTCTAATATATATATAATGTTAGGCATTTACCTGTTTAGGGAAAACCAATTCACACAAATGCCAATACATTATGCTTAAAAGATACACGGAAATGGAATAAATATCTATTTTGGAACAAAGATTCTGTTGTACTTTGTACTCTCTTGTGTATATTATAGGATTTGAGAGGAGGAAACAGCCTTCTCCAAGGAATGCAGGGACTACCTAGAAATGGACCTCAGCTCCTCACTGAGCCCCCTTTGGCTAAAATGCTAAAGAAGTGGTTCCCACAGAAATAGAACCAGCAGAAGTCTGGTTTAACTTATTATTGTCTACTGCCTTAAATTGATTGATTAAATAACTAACCATTTGTTGAGTTATGCAGCATCCTGTATGTCCCATGTTCTGTGTAGGGGTAGGGGGATCAAGAATGACGATAAACAGAAGCTTTTCTTGAGGAGCTGAGGGCATTTAATATGTACACAATACCCACTATCCTTGTGCCCACTGCAAAAACAAACAAACAAACAAACAAACAAACAGCTATAAAGTTTTTAGGAGATGATTGGCTTTTTACTAGTGGGATGTATAGGTAAAGAGGCTCAGATAAGTAAAAATATTGGTGCAAGTCCTCCTGAGGCTGAGATGAGGCTCATATCTACTCTTTGGGTCTTAATTTTATTAAACGCATTTTCTTTGCCTATTGGATTTTATACCAGAGGCCCCTTTAAATTCAGAGTTTAGGAGTCTGACCCTTCTGGAAGACAATAACAGCCATAAACTTAGTTGAAATCATTTATTTTCCTCTCCACACACCAATACGACTGGAAGGAACCGTATTTCCCCCCACTTGTGGGAGGGGTAGCAGTGAACATACACAGTTTTGACTGTCACTTCCAGGTTCAGAATGAGGCTCCCATATCTAGTTAGCCCTTTCCCTAATGTGCCCTCTCTGCTGCCATGGTCTTCTTAAAAGTTAGATAAGCAATTCACAGGTTCTCCATTGGAGAATGATATGAAATCCTTAGCATGGCCTCTGTGGTCTCTAGAGTCTATCTCTGCTGCCTCATCTCCTCAGCCAGTGGCCACTCTGGTTTTTCTGAGCACAATGAGCTTCTCTTCTCAAGCTGTTAAACACATCAGGCTGTTAAAGTCCTACTCATCTTTCAAGACCTGATTTACATATTGCAAATATTTTCAAAGAGCCTTCATGATTTTCTTTCTTGATATTAATAACTTCTTTCTCTAAGCCTTCATAGCACTTTACTTATACCTCCCATAACATTGAAGTTGTAGATATTACACTAAATACTATAAAACACAGTGTTTAGCACAATGAAAGTGCTCAGTAAATATTAGCTATTAGTTTTCTTTATCACATAATGTCTAAAGAAACATTTATATATATGGGTAATATATAAATACTCCTCTACTAGTCTATAAGTTCTTTAATAATAAGGAGAGACGGTAATTACTAATTTTAGTGTTTTGAGTCTTAGATTTGTGCCATGTTACCTAGGAGAAGTCTAAAAAGCATTTGTTGAAACACTGAATGAATCTGTTGCTAGAATCTAAAAAAGAAAATATTGAGTGAAACAGGTTTTGACCCTGCTATGTGCCAAGGCATTCTTTTGGGCTTTATTTATTTTACCTTATTCAATCCTGAAAACCACTCTGTGCAACATATATTGATCTCACTTTACATAGGAGGAAATTGTGACTCAGGGGATTTAAATAATGTACTTTAAGTCAGAGCTAGAATTGGAAGCTGTTTTATTTCTGTCTCCAGCTCCCAGTTTCTTGCTCCTATGCTACCCTGATGCTCAGAGACAGCACATTGTTCCCAAGGACACTAAAATGTGGATACCAAATGGCTCTTAACAAAGATAACTAATACAGTTCTCAGAAAGATTACAGGCAATTAAAAAAATACATCATTTCAACACAGTTAAGTTTCTAGATTCCCCTCTGCAAAGATGTCTCCACCCTCTTTGAAACTTACCTTTCAAATGGACCATAAAATAGCATTTTCCTTATAAATTCCCATGGGAACATATCAAACTTTGAGATAGTAACATGAATGAACATGTGTTGTCAGAGGACCCTAAATGTTTATAAATCCTTTAATTACCATTTCCAATGCTAATGTATATACTTTAATTAGAGGTGTGTAGTAGGCTTCTCTGTTAAAAAAACCACAACAACACAAAACTGAAACCATATGGATGTTGCCTCATTTTCATCTGAGACCTTCCAGGGACTTTAAACCTTAAAGTGATTTTGGAACCCAGTGCTTTTCCATCTGCCAAGAAAGGTGAGAACAATAAGTCTTTGTGCAAAGGCTAAATATACATGAGAAGTGTAACTTTAAACTACTCTTTGCTTTCACATGCCTTTGCCCACTTTGCTTTGACTAATTATATAATCTGCAAAGTAAGAAAGCCAAGTGATTTTTGCCTATCTTTCTGATTATATGGTTTGGAGGAGGGATGATTTTGGTATGAGGCAGCTTTTAACTTGCCTTATATTTGGAACTATAAGCCATTGGAGTTTCCTGGGAGAAAAAACCATTGAGAAGACTAGAAAAAGAGAAAGGAAAGGATTCAATTAATTGTGGTAAGGTGGAAACAGCTCAGCCTCTGGGTTTGACTTTTCATTTGCCACTTAACAGCTTTGTGGTTGACCTTCAGCAAGGTTTTAGCCTCTCTGAAGCTCAGTTCCCTCATCTTTATGGGGGATAATAACTCCTTCTGCCAGGTGACCATAAGATTTAGAGATAATGTGTGGCATATGAGAAATATTTGATAAAGTTGTGATAGCTTTTACTTTTTTAAAATTTAAATATATTTTTATTGATTTCAGAAAGGAAGGGAGAGGGAGACAGAAACATCAATGAGAGAACATCATTGATTGGCTACCTCCTGCACGCCTCCCACTGGGCATTGAGCCCACAACCGGGGCATGTACCCTTGACCAGAATTGAACTTGGGACCCTTGAGTCAATAGGCCGATGCTCTATCCACTGAGCCAAACCAGCTAGGGCAGCTTTTATTTTTTATTGAAAGAGCTTGTCCTTCAGCAATGAGAGGTTCTGAAAAGAATCAGGATTCAGGACAAATCGGATTCACGTTGATGATAATTCTCTTGGTATACATTTCTTATTTCTTTGCCCTTCTCATGTCCCTGACTTTCCTCAGGTTAAATTAATGTTCCCAACTCACCCTTATCAGCCCCTCTCTTTTGTTTTTTCCTTTTCATCCTTTTAGACAATCCAAAATAAAGTGGCAGAGCTAGTCAGATCAAGTAGTTACAGGCAGGCTTTGTTTGGAAAGCAAAAATGATCTTTTTTCCTTTGCCCTGCCCAACTTTTCTCCTCTGGTCTTTTCACTCTACGTGTCAGCAATAAAACATATTGTGGGACAGATCAACAAATGCATCACCTTGACACTTTGGTGAGTGAAGACATAGATTTGAATAATAGACTTAGCTGAACTGTCTTCCTGGGGGTGTACAGCTCTGCTATTTACAAACCAACTGGTAGATACCTCCCCCAAATTGAGTATAATTCTTATAGATGTGAACTAAGGAAGTTACTTTCTTAAGGGATTCATTAGATTTTGATTAGCCTCTAATACATTTTTTTCTGAACTACATGGAGGATTTCCCCCAGGCCAGACTGGAATTGCCAGCTGTGACAGAGATGGACATTTAATTTTTTTGTGAATGGGTTGTCAGGGCTGGACATTTGTCATTTGAGATTTTTTTTTTACTCTTTTCACCCAAATCTACTCCAAATAAGGGAAATCTTAAAAAAAAAGGTAGATTAAAAATTGATGATGTGGAGTGTGTACTGGGTTATTTTCTAGTTCATTTTATTTAGTGGAAATCATAATTTTGGAGCCAGCAATTAAAATTCCTGAATATTCTACAGGCAAATCTCACATTGCTCACAAAACACCCCAGCAATCTCATCCCATTTTTTTAAAGGGAGGATTTAATAGCAGGCCTGTTCAGTGAGGCACATACAAGTTCATTACCTTTATAAAACACTCTACAGGAATTTTACTAGTGTCCAAGGCAGTCCTGCTAGTAGTTTCTAGCTACACATTTCTACAAAAGAACAAAAGACAACCTGTCCTGTGTTAGATTGTTTTTTAGTTTTTTCTGTTTCCTGGTTAATTTTCTAAATTTAGCCTTTTACACTGAATCTTGAAATTAGTTAGCAACCTGCTCCTACAGTGTGTGGTATTTCACTGTCCTTGTGGTCAGAGTTGTTGTAAGAATGTATTGTCTAAGCGGGTGTGTGCTCCCTTGTGCTCAGTTCGTGCAACATTTCAGCTGAGATATAGGTTCTGACTTTTGTGGTGTTGTACAGAAGAAGGTCAACTGAGGTCTGTGTCACTCAAACTTAATTTCTCAAAGGTAAATTGGGAAGGGGCATTTCTGGATGTTTTTTTTTAATGTTCTTTCTGGCCTTCAGCTTGAGTCTTCGGTAATCTCATGTCAGCTATTTGGTGAAGCATTTCAGTTTCGATTCATATATTTTTACAGATTAGACAATGCCTCAAAGAACTTTTAAATCTGTGATTCAGTTTGGAAATCTTTGTGTAGATGTGACTTGACAGGGAGCACCCAATGTGCTCTGGGACTGGGAACCTGAAATGATCACCTCCTCACACTCCCACTGCCCTGGCATTTGTCCGCCTTGCTTCTGAGCTCTGTGTGGAGACATTTTCAGTCTTACTTTCTCCTCAATTTCAGTGCTCAGATTAGGCTTGTGTAGCTAGAACAAAGGTACTTACTAAATCAATATAATTTTGATCTTGCTTGTTTGGAGAAGTGGGCTCTGTGAGAATGTCCATATAGAATATGAATACACAATAGTTGCATACCAGTCAACAACTATATCAATGATTACAGGGTCTATGGATCTGTATTATGTGCTTTAGAGTCTCAAGAATCCAGTTTGGTTCCAGACTCAGTCTTCAAGAGGAAAAGCGACTGACTAAGTTAGCAAAAGTGTGATATATTGTAAGCACACAACACAGAGAACATCCATGAATACACTGAAATGAACACATGAGGATGTTATGGTGAGCCCTTGAATATTTTTGCTTCAAAAGCAGTTCTTGCTAATGATGAAGTGGAAAAAGCACTGTGCCTAGAGAAGGAAGGTTCTAGTTATGGCTTTTCTACTAACTAGTTGTGACCTTCTATATCATTTAATCTTTCTTAAGCTCAGAGTAGATGTCTGTCAATGAGCAAGTTTTACTGGATGATTTCAAAGGCTCCTTCTAGCCCTAAAAATCCTATGATTCTCATAAAGGGATGTGCTATTTGACATTTCATTTGGCACCTAATTCTGTACAGATGTCTTAACTCAGAGTATTTTGGTTCTTGTAGATTTAATACATGGAATTTGTCAATCTATTAATGTACCTTGGAGTGAAATGCATGTCTGTGTATCTACCTGCTCTCACATTTATAAAATATATTACATCTTTTTAACATACATCATGAGAAAATGCCAGGATACCTAAATGAAATATTACTATTGTTGCATTCATTTTTACCAACTATGTCAGGCTAGGTGAATTAAATTAGGAATGATGCGTGCTGCTGAAACTACATTTACCATATACTCAGGTGTCTGTGTACTACATAAACACAGCTATTGAACATGCTTTGGGTTTTCTTTACCAAGAGCCAGAAAAGTTCCTAATTTGGAAATAAATAGAAAATCAAATGGATGATTTGATTTTTAAACATGAGGCTGAGCTACTTTTACAGCACCTATTGTCTCTGTCAGGCAGCATAGCTGGGGACTCCTCAGTGCCTTTTGTCCAATACCTGGTGATTGAGCAGGTGAGAGGGGGTGAGGTAAATGTGGGAGGCATGGGTTATAAGATTGTAATAATGGTGGGAATGATGAACTGAGGATCCAGAAGCCTATGGGGGGACTCCTGAGAATAGGAAAGCCAGGGATCTTTCATCTCCAGCTCTCTATATCCTTCAGAACATTTCCCTTTTCCCCTTCTCTCTGTCCTTTTATTTCCCCTGCCAGCTGTTCAGACAACATCTCGTCTTACTTCTCTATACAGACAATACCATGTTTTTTGGAAATCTCACTTTAGCATGAATATTTCCAGATTTGAATAGTAAATCCACATCAGAAATAATTCTGCTGGGACACTGTTATACTTGAAAATCTGGAAGGACTTGTGAGGCAAGGGTTGGAGAGCAGGACATGGATTTCCAGTTCGGGAAGTGACACTTAAGATTCTCATTTGCAGTTCTTGTCTTAGGCTGTCACTTAAAAAATGATTTGGTGATGTCAGAATGTTTTCATTTTGCTTTGCTTTTTATCTTGTTATAAAATTGTGAAATAGTTTACATAGAATAAAGTACACAAATAATAAGCTCTATAATTACACATACACATGCACACACATTCCTTGTAATGACCATTAACAGAGATTTAGAATATCCTCAGCACCCCAGCAGACTATTTTGTGATCCTATCCAGCATTAAATTCATCAATTTGTAATTATTAATCTCTTGCAACATGTTTAGAAGAAGGCTTATAGTTGTTTAATTCACAGACATTGATATCTATCTATCTATCTATCTATCTATCTATCTATCTATCTATCTATCTCAAGTGGCCAGATTATTATGATCTCTGAATGCATAATAATCTGGCCACTCAGTGTGTGTGTGTGTGTATATATATATATATATCCTATCTAATAAAAGAGTAATATGCAAATTGACCATACATCTGCTATACCCACAAGTCACGCCCACCAGCCAATCAGGAGTGAGTATGCAAATTAACCCAACTAAGATGGCTGTGGCCATGGAGAAAGCAGGAGGCTTGGGTTTCCCCAGCAATGGAGGAAGCCAAGCTTCCCGCAGCCCTGGTCTCTGCTCAAGGCTACTAAGTTTCAATTATAGAAGATAAATAAATCCCAACAAAAATGGTGGCAGCCACAGAGCTGGAGAGAGCAGGAGACTTGAGTTACCCCTGGCGATGGAGGAAGCCAAGCTTCTGCAGCCCTGGCCTGCCTTGGCCTCCATTCAAGGCTACAAAGTTTCAATTATAGAAGATAAATAAATCCCAGATACCAGGGTCTCCACTTGGATCTCCAGGGGCGGGGTATGGCCGGCCTGCAAACCACCATAGGCCCCTGGCTGCCCCATGTCCCAAGGGAACTCCCACCCTGATCTGGGACACCCTTCAGGGCAAACCAGCTGGCCCCCACCCATGCACCAGGCCTCTATCTTTTCTAATAAAAGAGTAATATGCAGATTGACCATCACTCCAACACACAAGATGGCTTCCCCCATGTGGTCAAAGATGGCTGCCCCCATGTGGACACAAGATGGCCACCACAAGATGGCCAGCAGGTGAGGGCAGTTAGGAGGGACCAGGCCTGCAAGGGAGGGCAGTTGTGGGTAATCAGGCCAGCAGGGCAGGGCAGTTAGGGATGACCAGGCTGGCAGAGGAGGAAAGTTAGGGGCGACTGGGCCTGCAGGGAAAGGCAGTTGTGGGGGACCCAGGCCTGCAGGGGAGAGCAGTTAGGGGTGACCAGGCCTGCAGGGGAGGGCAGTTAGGGGCAAACAGGCTGGCAAGGGTGCAGTTAGGCATCAATCAGGCTGGCAGGGGAGTGGTTAGGGGGTGATCAGGCTGGCAGGCCGAAGTCATTAGGGGCAATCAGGAAGGCAGGCAGGCGAGCAGTTGGGAGCCAGTCATCCTGTATTGTGAGAGGGCAGTTGGACATCCCTTGAGGGGTCCCAGATTGGAGAGGGTGCAGGCTGGGCTGAGGGACACCCCCCATCCACCATGTACGAATTTCGGGCCTCTGGTATATATGTATACTAGAGACCCGGTGCATGAATTCGTGCATGGGTGGGGTCCAGCCAGCCTGGCCAGGAGGAGGGGACATGGGTGGTTGGCCAGCCTGCCTGCTGGTCGAACTCCTGGTTGAGGGGATAATTTGCATATTAGCCTTTTGTTATATAGGATAGACACTGAGTGGCCAGATTATTATATGTTCAGAGATCATAATAATCTGGCCACTCAATATATATAATAGCTTCATTTTAAGGAGCAAACCCCAAGCCTTGGAAAACTTATCTGGATAATATTTAAAGTGTGGGGTAATACCTGCTTATTATTTCTAGATAGTTCCCAAGGAAACTATTGCCATGATCTACAGGTATCTTTTTATTGAGGGTCACTGTAAGCCACAGTAGAGTTTCAGCAGTCTCATTTACAATCACACTCATCCTCAATAGCCATATTTGTGGCTTCTTGTGTAATGAGGTGATTTATCATGGTATGTCAGCCATAGAGAGTTCAGTATAAATGAATTTGGTTCCTTAAAAAAAGGTATTTATATCTAAACACTTTTACAATAATCTGACATTGCCCTTTAAAGGTAAGCACATATTATGTGATTTGCATATGAAGAAACCAGACATTACTCTTACTTGACTGACTGTCAGCTTTAGCAGCGGCACCTGGTAGTCCCCAGGTCTGTCATTGTTTCTATGATAGAGCTCATTTTTCAAGGGTTAATAACATAGACCTTAACATTCACTTTGGGTTGAAACTTGGCAACCACTATGAGTATACAGCCTAAGGAGCTGATTTTAAACAAAAATGGTTTAAATTGATTTACCCTTTTCAAATTAGAGTATGTCAAAATAATGGTACCTTGCACCAGTTCTAATGCTTTACATTTATTTAATGTAAAATTTGTAAGCTATTATTCCCAGGTAGTGATTGGGGGATGTTAAATAAAGATTGGTTTCCATTGAGAATTCCAAAAAAATCTGCAAACTTTGAGTATTTTTTCTTTTATAATATTATTGCTGTTTTAAAAGAAGAAACATTATTGCCCTTACTTGCAATAGAAGAGAGCAGTTGTGGAAGTAAATGCAATTTGAAAAGAGAGGTAGGAATAAAATGTTGGCAATCATGTTTAGTTGTATAGCATTCTGATCCCAAGACAGGTTCCTCTCCACTCAGTACCTCTGAGGGGTATTTGAACTAGGCTAAGCTTGGGGGTGTATAGTTATTCATGGCTTTTAGCTTTTCAGTTTTAAAACTTCACATAAAAAAAGGACGGGGATATTTGCATTCCCACTATGGTACAAATTTTTGCTACTCTTTTCAAATGTACATTTAAATTTTATCTACATTTATTAAAAATGTGAGCTCTTCTATTCTCCTTACTGAGCCAATAGAAGTTAAAACTCCACATTCATTTCCCTCTTTTAAAAATTACTTAGATGTCAGCATATTTGTATATGAAATGTACAGCTACATTCTAAAGAAAAAGGTGCTTTTGGGCTATTTCTATACTGAAGCCATCGTCTCAATGAGAGAAGAGCTGGACTAATGAGGACATCGTACTGCCAATTTTAAACTTTGATCAATTTTTGAGCATGATAAAGACAGACATTTGGAAAGGAAGTTCTCACATATATTAGACAGTGAGACTAGATGATCACATGTCAAAAGATGCAACTTCACTCTTATATTGTACAAAGACATGGCTGAAGAATGAAAATAAAAACAAACTCTTAAGTAGTATCACAGTGTGGTCTATAGCAAATTAGAAACAAGAGGCTGGAGGAATATAGTCCAGAAACAGTAAGGTACAAATGGAATTGCATTAGCCTTAGAGCCAGGCATTTTTGGATTCAAATAATCTTACATTTATTAGGTCATTTGTGCGTCTCAAGCACACTAATTATACTTCTGATTCTTAGCAAGGTGTTAATAGTGACTGTCTTTCAGTGTTTTTGAAAGAATTAAAAATAATGGATGTAAACTATTTGGCACATAGTAATTGCTCAATAAGTGGTGAGTGGCAATATGCTGGTATATTTGTAAGAATTTAAAAAGTTCACTTTTTAAGTTATGGAAAATTTCTGCCAGTTATATTACCTCCTTTTGAGAGGTCTCAGACTACATTTGCATTTACCAATTTTCTTGGTAATGACTCCTTCAGAAATCTTCATAATTTCTCTGTATGACCCACACACCCAAGAAAGGACACTTTATACAAAGTGGTCCATGAAATGGTCAAGGGGGACAATGATGCCCAAAGAGGTATGCATGGAATCCATACAAATGATATCTGGAAATCAATCTGATCCTCTGTTATGAGAAGTTTAAATTCTGACAAAAAATGATAAGACAAAAGGGGGTAAGAGCAGGGAGAAGGCTGTGAACTAGAAAGAAGAGTAGAGAGAAGTCATAATATGGTGATAGTACATGAATCAGTTGTGGCAAAAGCAGTAAGGCAGAACCATTATAATGATGGGCCACAATAATGATGGAATGATTAGGCCATGAGCAATAGACACATCTTCTGGAGGGGCAGCACTCTGAGGAGCTGTGGAGTGTTCCCTAATGGAGTTACTATTGTATCTAGAATGATATTCCAGTTCTCTTGCAGGTCTGGCTCTGTGTTTCCTTTTTAAGGATCATGTATAAGAGACAGAGAATTTCTGTCTCTTACTTCCCAGGTGTGCTACAATCATTGAGGTAATTTGAGTGTGTTGTCTGAAAAAGCCCAACAAATACATTGTTTTATCTGTAGATCAAAGTCAACCTAGAGAAAGGACCCTGAAGTATTTTCCCTAGAATTCAAGTAAAACCATGGATGTGTGAAGCAGTGTGGTATTTGTGGGAAAATGCAAATGACTTAGTCTTTCTAGACCATAAAATAAGAGTCATGGAAAAGTGAGAGATGAAGCTGGAGAAGGTCTTAAGGCAAAGTATGAAATGTGGAGGAGCTTGGAAAATATCTTATAGCTGAGGGAGCCATTAAAGTGTTTTTAAGAAGGAGGATATATGGCTAGACTTTCTTGTAGGCAGATCACACTGGTGGTTTTGTGGAAGATACTTTGAGGGTGACAAGATTTAATAAAGGGAAGCAGACATGGAGATTTAAGTAGGCTGGTTTCTGATTACAAGGGTTTTAAGTAGGGGAGCAGTGGTAGGAATGGGGAGAGGGGATGGTATTCAACAACATTTTAATGGACTAGGTCAGAAATACTTAGTTGATGTAGAGAATGAAGTAGGCAGTCAGGAATAATTCCTAAGTTTCTAGTTTGAGTATCTCAGGGGATTGTGGTGATACCCATGTAGAAAGAGAACAGGAGATGGATTCAGGAGATGATAAATGCCATTTTGAACATGCTGTTTATGATTTCTATAGGATGACAAGGAAGAGTTGTTTAGGAAGCAGTTATAAGTATGAATCAGAAATTCAGGGGAGCCCTAACCGGTTTGGCTCAGTGGATAGAGCTTCGGCCTGTGGACTGAAAGGTCCCAGGTTCGATTCCGGTCAAGGGCATGTACCTGGGTTGCAGGCACATCCCCAGTAGGGGTGTGCAGGAGGCAGCTGATGGATGTTTCTCTCTCATTGATGTTTCTGACTCTCTGTCTCTCTCCCTTCCTCTCTGTAAAAAATCGATAAAATATATTAAAAAAAATAAATTCAGGGAGAAGTGAGTGCTAGAGGTAGAGAACATATCCACTTGTATGTGGTACTTGGAGTCACAAGGATGGAAGAAGATATATAAGGGCAGAGGAGAAATGGCATTCAGAAGGTAAAGAAACACCACTAAATGGTAGACAGAGGAAGGGAAGTCCATGTCAAAAAAAGAAGGAATAGTCAGAGTGTTATAAAGAACATTAGGAGAGATGGTAGAATTGATGTCGAAAGAGGATAGAGTGTCATTAATGAGGAATTAATTATCAATTCACAGTAGCAATGCCACAGAAAGATGACTACTGAAATGAAAGCAGTTTCAACAGAAGGGAGGGTTTAGAAGATGTCACAGTGGAACTGTGAGTAAAAATGAATGGATATTGCTTTTTTGGAAAGTTTAGCTGGAGATATGGTATGGGAGAAGAGAGGCTTGGCCATAGTTGAGGGAAATATGGGGTCAAGGGACACAGGGAATAAATATAATTTCCTTTTTTTTTCAAATGATGGGAGCAGCTTGAAGATGTTGATAGACCGAAGAGGAGGCAGTAGGGAGAGAGGAGTTTAACTTAAGATATAAGTAAGAAAGAGTTCAACTGATTAAATGAGGTCCCAGAGGAAGGATATGAGTCTTAAAGAAAAGTTCACTTAATTTTCCAAGACCAGAGGAAAAGTGTCAATGTGTGTGACCATAGACACACTTGTAGGTTGTGGCAGCTACAGTGGATAGAAAGCTAGAGTATGAGATTATACCTATGGATATAATTTTCCCACAGAGGAGGGAGGGGCTGTCAACTGCTATGAGTGAGAAAAACACAGTTGAGCCTCTGAGCAGACTGGAGAAAGTCTGAAATTAGCAGTTACTTGGAATGGGACAGGGAACTGATTATAAGCAGATAAAATGCTTATCAGAGTCAGAGGGCACAGAAATTCAGAGACCATTGTATCTAATAAAAGAGTAATATGCAAATTAACCACCACTGGGCTCCACCCACAAGCCACACCCACCAGCCAATCAGGAGCGAGCATGCAAATTAACCCAACCAAGATGGCAGCTGGCCATGGAGCAAAGAGGAGGCTTGGGTTTCCCTGGCGATGGAGGAAGCCAAATTTCCTGCACACCCTGGCCAGCCCAGGCCTCTGCTCAAGGCTACAAAGTTTCAATTATAGAAGATTAAATAAATCCCAGATACCAGGGCCTCCGCTTGGGTTGCCGGGGGTGTGTGGCTGGCCTGTAAACCACCATAGGCCCCTCACCCAGGCCACCCCATGCTCCAAGAGAACCCCCACCCTGATCCGGGACACCCTTCAGGGCAAACCAGCTGGCCCCCACCCATGCACTAGGCCTCTATCCTATCTAATAAAAGAGTAATATGCAAATTGACCATCACTGCAACACACAAGATGGCTGCCCCCATGTGGACACAAGATGGCCACCACAAGATGGCCAGCAGGTGAGAGCAATTGGAAGGGACCAGGCTTGCAAGGAAGAGCAGCTGGGGGCGATCAAGCCTTCAGGGAAGGGCAGTTGGGAGGGATCCAGGCCTGCAGGGGAAGGCAGTTAGGGGCAAACAGGCTGGCAGGGCAGCAGTTAGGCATCAATCAGGCTGGCAGGGGAGTGGTTAGGGGGTGATCAGGCTGGCAGGCAGAAGCAGTTAGGGGCAATCAGGAAGGCAAGCAGGCGAGCAGTTGGGAAACAGCAGTCCTGGATTGTGAGAGGGATGTCCAACCCCTACCGGAATTGGGCCTAAACAGGCAGTCAGGCATCCCTTGAGGGGTCCCAGATTGGAGAGGGTACAGGCTGGGCTGAGGGACACCCCCCGCCTCCCCTCCCCCCCGTGCACAAATTTTGTGCACCAGGCCTCTAATGAAAATATAAGGATGCCCTTTTGCAAGGTTATATTATTTTTTTCCAGGCAGCATTCAGATGCCTATAATTAAGCTTGTATCTTAAAACAGTATTCAAGATTTTCATGTGTGGCCATTCAGATATGCATTTTCCTCTTTGGATTCATTCCAAATGCAATTTTGAAGTAATAATTGGGAGGGCTTCACAATAGAGATGGGCATTTGGGCTAGGCATTATGGAGCGATTCTTAATCCCATCATATATGTATATTTCAATTCATGCCATCTTCTCTTGTGGAGCACATGTATTTGTTTTGTGTTTTTTTTTAATAAAGAAAATTCTAATTTGAGGGGATATTTTAAATAATTTATTATCACTTTTTGGGGCATCTTGGGTTATTCAAGAACCAAAATTATTGCTTTAGCCCTGTCCAGGTAGCTCAGTTGGTTGAAATGTCATCCTATACACCAAACGGTTGTTGGTTCAATTCCTGGTCAGGGCACATACCTAGGTTATGGGTTCCATCCCCAGTTGGTGCATGTACAGGAGGCAGCCAATCGATGTGTTTCTCTCATATCAGGTTTCTCTCTGTCTCTCTTTAAAAATCAATAAACATATCCTCAGGTGAGAATAAAAAAAAATCATTGCTTCAGTTACTACCACTTGCTTCTTAACAGAAAATATATTTAAGCATTAGCTCAGGCACAAATGCCTAAAAGAAGTGGATTTACAATACTTAACACTTGGGCCCAACTGATTTGCTAGCTGAGTCATCTGCATTATCTCTGTTAAAGACAGAGAAGTAGTTTTGTATAAAATAAAGGCTTAGCTGAAGCTTTGCTCCCAGCTCTGACTGAATGCCATTTTTTTTTTTTTTGAGTTTGAAAATGCTAGCAGAAATCTTTTCCTGTAAGAATTTATCACTTTATTCTCTTTTTGCTCCTCTGACTTCTAGCTGGACCTGTGAAGAAATGTCAAAACTGCTGTAGAGGAGTTGTCTCAGAGGCAGTAATGGCTCTTTTAACAGCAGAGAATAGAAAGATCTCAAAAGTGAAGCCTATTGTCAGGAGATTTGTGCCGGCCCTGGCCGACTTCCAAGTGTGAGTTAGTTTGGATTAGACTTGGGTTAGGTAACATTTAATTTCTGAGGTGGAGATTTGAACCAAATTATTAACCTCTCAAAGTTTAACCACCCCTGGGTGATGATGGCATTTAAAATAATAAAACAAAAGTGCTGGATTCTTGGTATTAACTATAATAATACAACATTTATTCTTCTCAAATTTCTTGCATGTCTTTAGGCCTTTGTCTTACAACACTACTCAAACATTTCATGTGTGGCTATTTGAAAATGGAATTCTTTCTTTGTTGTTATTGTGTAATAAAGTTTCACAGTTACATACCTTTGAGGTATTCAGGTAGTTTGATTAGAAAATATGAGTAAGCCTTGCAAATGTAGTGGCCAAACAATTGATTATCAGACTGTAATGAATTATCTATGACATAAAGGCCAAACCAAAACAGATAAGTGGCTTGTCATATAAACATGTAGGAGCCAATGGAATGACAGTCCTCATTTGAAAGCAAACAGTAAAAATTTGGCCCATACCACAGTGGGTGTGAAAATTGCAAGGTAAAATAAAACAGATGAGACCATTTAAGTTTGAAATGGAAGAACAGATCACTGGCAACAACTATTTACTTTCATAGTCACTAAAATAGGGTGTTTTGTTGTGAAAACTATCAATACAGGGTGATGGATACCCTGCTTAAAGTGCCAATATGATGCCATTCTGAACTGCAAAACGATTTCATTACAAGTGTATGGGGAACCTTTAAACATGACATTACGATGCGACTATAATGTAAGATAACAATGGAAAAACAATTTCAGAATAAGTGTAAGGAGACTATAACCATGCAGTTAGAAGGCCACTGGAATGTGAGATTATAATAGCTCAACATTAAAATGGTGAAAAGGATATGGTCAATTGCTTTTTCTTAAAACTGGGAACGACTTAGAAAACATTTATACTCACGCATAGTACAGTTATGGGATGTATTTGAGGAAGGAGGGAAATCCAGCACCGGTATATCTAGTTCTTATCCCCATTTTGAAGTGTATTCCCAATTTTTTCCTCTTTCCTGAGGTTACGTTGGAGACAGTTTTTGTCTGACCTTATCATTCTCCTTCAACCATACATCTTTGAGGCTCTGTTGCAATTTCATAAATATTTTCTTTCTTACCCATGACTAGCCTTATGACTTGGCTACATTAGCCACCTATGGGCTATAATTTCAGTTCAACTAGGATAGTATCTATTGTCCTCATCTGTCTAGTGTCTAGTTATCACTGGACATTAGCTGAAATCTTACCATTAGATATTTTTTCCCTTGGGCCTAAAAGGAGTTTTCATTTCCAAAAACATTTAATAGATTACAATTGAAGAACACTTACGAATTTATAAAATGAAAGTACCTGTTTGGGGGATAACATATGAAACTTGAACAGTTTAAGAAGCACAGACTTTGTCATCAGACAGACCTGAGTTTATATCCTGGCTCTTCCAGTAAGTTGTCTGTGAATCTGGGCAAGTCCTTACTTTTTCTAAGCCTTAAATTTCCTCATCTCTAAGTTGAGACTAATAACAGCACTTACTTTCCAGAGCAATTGTAAGATAAAATCAATATTCTATGTGAAATGCCTGAACAGTGCCTGGCCAATATGAGGGATTTTATATGTATTCTCTCCACACAGATACAAAAGAGAATAAAGAAATAGGTCAAGATCCTAGAAAGGAAAGCAAAGGAGCCAGAATGAGGCTTAGTGACTGTGAGGGAGAGAGTTTCTCCGTAATTTTACTAATTTAAAATTTATGTTTGAGCCACTCTAATTCAATTCTAATTAGACAGTATCTTATTCTTGATTATCTAAGGCATGCTTGAGTTCTCATACCTCTTCCTGCTGTTCTGCATCTTTGGGCTCTTGTGTTTGTCCATAGTTACCACCTCAGTGTAGGAAATCCTGTCCTGGAGAGATGACTTGTGGCTACACCCTGAATTATCACTGGGCCTCTTTCCTTTAAGTGTCTAGCTTGCATGGTGCTATCTTGAATAGTTATCTCATCTTGGATCACAACCTGGAGCTGCCATTTCCAAGCTGCTGAGGTTATACAAAAGTATGTACACTGGAGTTTTATAATGCCATTAAACCAGTTTTTAATCTATTCACCCATATCATAATTAAATGACCAATTCATTAATAAGATCAAACGATTTTGTGAGCATAGAATAAAATCGCTTCTCCATTGATTTTCACTCCTATTAAGGATCTTGATTTTTAACTTTGGTCTAAAGCCCTCATAGCATTAACAGAACATTCTGATGAAAGAGATAATGGCCGTATACACCATACAATTGACTTATTTCCTTAAAAGTCCCTCCATAGGGATGATGATGAAGTCCAACAAAGGAATAACTCACTAAACTAGAACTTTCTTGTTCAAGGACCCATGTTGAACATATACTTAGGGTCCTAGCAGTGCCAGATATTGAAGGTGATTAATAAATGATTTTGGGAATACCATAAATTTTATGTCAATTACAAACCAAACCATATTATTCAAAGCATGGAGGTGGGATTAGGGAAGAAGCATATTTGTTAAGTATCTACTGTATATAGACATCTTATGCCTTACTTTGCTCACTTAATCTTTGAAACAACTCTGAGATCTAGACATTGCCATTCCTATTGTATGAAGACCACAGGAAAGGAGAGATTGAAAGACTTGTCTGAGGTCACATACATGAAAGTGTAGGACGTGAACATAACTATCTGATTATAAATCCTTTGCTATTTCCATTCCATCACATTGCTGCCTGTGTATGCATTTGATTGTAATCCAACAGAGGAGAAGAGACAAGAATATAAAGGACCAATGACAATGTAATTTGTGATAAGTATCATATGGGTAGAATAAAACATACCAAAGGGTTTGAAGGAAGAAAAGATCATTTCCATCTGAGATTCTGTCTTCATCATGGCATCTATCTTTTCTATTTCTGCCTGTTTCTTTGGGAATGCTGTTTTACCCAAACAGAATTCCTTCTCTCTTACTTTTTTAGGCGCAGGTCAAATTCATTTTCTGGGAGCTCTCCCCATCTCCCATAATTAGTGCCATCTTCTCTCTTTTCTGCCAGCTCATCTGTTTGATTTCGTTACCTACTGTCTAGCATGGTGGAGTATCTTAGTAGCAAATAACGCTGTGTTTTCATTGGGGAGTTGGACATTTCTAGGCACATCTGTCAAACTAGTGAAGTGGACCTACTGGAAGTCTATTTATCTGAGGGATGAAGACGTCTCATTTGGGGGCAGGGATAATGTTGAGTAAAATAGAGAATCAGAAATACATTTGTTTTTTAAAAACAGCATGTTTGTGCTAGGAGGATGGGTTTCCTTCCAGTTCAGCATTCCTCCTGCCCCTATCCAATTATGTCTGAGTCAGAAGTGGTGTGGCTGGATGTGAAAGAGGCTATAACTAAAACATCTTAAAGCTGTTTCATATCAACCTTTTTGTGGAATTTCTGGGACAAGAAAGTAGTACTGATTGAGATTAACATACAAGCACGTGTGAACCTGGTATTTCATGGTATTATCCTCATGGCATAATACAGCAAGTACATTGGAATTGTGAATATTACAGTCTGCTTTAGGTCATCACAGGCTTCAGCAGAGAATAATTGTACCTGAAAATCTGTAGATTCCTGGGGGAGGGATTAAGCTCCATGGCAAGAGGACCACAATTTCATATGCACATGATATATTGTTGATGAGCAAAACTATATATCTCTTTAATGGATGCACTGTTTTCTTTCAAATGTCTTATAGAGACTGTTATGATAAATAAATGCAGATCTACTAGAAGGACTACAGAATTTATAGTAGCGTGTGTCATATATTTTTCAATTAGCAGACACTAAAATGTACCAATTTTTTGAGTAAATGTGGTAAATATTCATGATAGAAGAGGTTTCCTGTCTCACTGAGGCTGTGAATGGTGAGGGGTGGAGTTAGTGACATCTGGTGGTGGCAGCTTCCACTGGATGGATTAACTTAATGAAGACTGTCACTGGCTCTTTACCATTTGACACACAAACTTTGACACTTGGTATTTAGTAAGTCAATATTGAATAAATTGACATAAGTTCATTGAAATAAGCTAATGTATGAATAAAGTTTGGGCTACTTCTACCACTGCATTCTGACATGTTATATAGAACTCCAGCTATCTAGTCTCCATAAGAACAATTAAAAAATAAGGAGAGGAGAGAGAGAGAGAGAGAAAGAGAGAGAGAGAAGTATATAAGTTTTTAGTTAGTTGGTACATATATACTATGCCTATTTATATTTTCCAGTGATACAGTCATGTGGATCAATTCACATACTGGTATATGAACTTTTTCCCACCCAATGAGTCAGTTGAGATGGTAATAATAATTTAATTTAGTGCACTTCATTTGTGACTGCCACACTAAAACCCTGACATATATTAGTTGCAGAAAAAGAGATGATGCATGTTTTTGAATTTTTCTTTCACTAACTTTAAATATCTGATTTTTAAATAATTTTGACTGAAAATGAAAAAAAAACACCTCTTTGGTGAAATCTTTAAGAGAAGTAAATCATGTACTTGGGATACTTTTAATTAAATCATTTTCCATGATGAGGTTTTAGCTTTGGTTGTGACATGAGCCAGGTATCCTAATCAGCTTTTATATATAGGCCAGAGATTTTGCTCCAAACTCCACAGGTAAGATCAGGATAGGCAGTTTTAAAGTTTTCCTTCTTCTTCACTTCTGGGACTGTAAACTCACAGAAAATCTAGGCAGACCCTAATTTATAAACATTCAATTTATACCCATGCCATTGATGCATCATGGGAAGGGTAATAAGAGAAAATGGGATTATGAAATTCAAAGAATCCCAAATGGTTCGAGCTGAAAGGGAGCTTCAAGCTCATTACAGTTTAACCTGTTCTTTTTATTGAAGTGACTGGTACAAGATCACACCTCTGGTAAGCTCTGATTTCACCTCTTTCAATACTGGATCAGCTAATGACTACAAACATGTTCTACTGTGCCCCTCTAGAGCCTCTTTACACCTACCCCAGGAGTTGATCTTTAGGGACCAAATCAGTAGGCAAAATCTGGTTTGTTTTGGCCAAATGATAGACTTGACAGGGTATTGGCATGTAGGAGGAGAGGGAAGTCCGTGCATTTCTTACCATGATGGCCTGGACCACAAGTCATTGATGCTGTGTTCACTACTGAAAGCCAGTTCCTGTTGGGAGACCCTGCTTCAGTGATGGCTTTCTCTTTTAATTCTGGTATCTTTGTCTTTATAGGCCTAGAGATAGTATTGACTCCCACTTTTTAGCAGTTACAAGGTACTTCACTGTCCCTTATTGGCTTATCCTAATGTTGCTCACATTTTTTAAAGGGTCCATTTATTAAACTCTCCTTAATTGCTCTAATGAGTATAAAATTGATTTCCTGCTTGAACTCTGATGGCTATATCCCATCCTCTGTCACCTTATTCTTTTCCCTCCTAACACAAATTACAGGCTATATTCAACTTTTATAAATTTGTTTATTCATTTATTATCTGACCTTCCTGACTAGGATGTGTTTCCACGGTTTGGCACAGTGCCTGACACATAGTAGGTACTCCATAAATGTTTGTTGAATAAATGGATCCAGGCATACAAACTTCTAGTTCATAATTCTTTCTAAACTTTACAGTGAGAATAACTCTATAGAGCTTTAAGAAAAATTTTAATTTATTTCAACTACAATGTGGATTGCATAGGCTTTGTGGCTGGTAGCTACTATTTAATATGCTGTTTTTATGCTAAAAGGTCCTTCAGGTCAACACATTATTCCCCATTTCATGAAGGCAGGAGCCAGGCATATCTTGCTTATGGTTTATGCCCAAGGCTTTGCACACTGGCCGGTACAGACATAAGTTTTCCCTTGTGCTGAGTACCAACCTTACTACTGGTAACTTGGAGATGCATAAGGCATGGACTCTACCTTTGAGGGGCCCATAGTCTTACTGAAGAGACTGTAATTTAAACAATGCAAGGTAATAGGTGATATAGTGAATGCTATGGGAAAGTGTTTCAGAATCACAGGCAAGGGAACTCTTGATAGATGATCTGGTGGAAGGAGAGGGGCCCTGCTAGGGCTCTTCCTCTTCTGAAACTCCTTATTTAAAAATACAGATTCTAAAGTGAATTTTGGCAATCCAATTTATTAAGATGCAGGGCATTTCATGTAAATACCAAGTTTGCCTAATTCTTTTCTTTTTTCTTATTATTTAAAGTCTTTATTGTTGAAAGCGTTACATATGTTTCCTTTCCCCCCATTGACCTCTCCCCACCCACTCCTGCCACCAGCATGGTTTGTATAATTCTTGATGCTGGTTTTTTATTTTCCTCATTTTATCTTTTTATTCTCTTCAGAAAAAATAGTGAAGGAAATAAAGGTCATTTTTTAATCTGAATTTTCTGAGTGTCAGCCATGTTCAAAACAAACTCTCTTAAAAAATGGTAAAATCTGGTTATTCACGAGTCCTCTTTTAGAGCATCATCAAACTTAACTGACATTGACTATAGGGGGAAAAAAAATCACTGGGGGGAAAAAAAAGAAAGAAAGAAGAAAAACTTATATTCCCCACCAGAGGGAGACAATTTTTTCCTTTTTCCTTTCAAAACCTCAATTCTGATTAACACAGATTTGAAGAGTACAATACAAGGTTTACTAGGGATGATTAATACCCAGAGGAAAAGAACAAACTTGCAATCTAATTTGTTTACTTTTGTCTTTTAATATCCAATTGTTTTCGAGTTTTAAGCTCTGTTCTGCCAGCAGTGTAAATGCTACTTAATAAGCATAGAACTTTAAGAGCTACTTGTTATTTCAGTGTTGACTTTATCTCTAATCATATTAGTATGGATTCAGATAGGACACTGATAATATAACAACATGGAATAATTTAACATAATTACTTCCTATAGTAAGACATTTTCAAATTAACCCTAAACTAAGAGAGACAAGGGGTATGGTGGTGTGGTGGAGGAAGAGGAACTGGTAGGTAGCATTACCTTTCTACTGCCAAGACTATAGGTGTTGGCATAAGCTAAAATGACTCTAACAATTTTCACTGTGCTGCAACTCTTTAAAAAATTTAAAGAGACATTGACTTAGAGTAGTGACTAATTTAGGAAAAGCGATACATAAGCAATAACTCCTATCTATGGCATATCTGTGCCTAGGGTAATTAAACGTTTTATCAAAAATAGAGAATTGTCCAGAGATTTAAAATGTAAGACCTACTGTACTTTTAAAAAGTCCAATTTCACGCCCAATTTAGTAGAACGTTAGATTGTGATGTCCAGTGTAAGTAATTGGACATTTCATTCTTCTGAATGGTTCTTTTTGGAAACCAGTTCCAATTTGACCTTGTGTAAATGTTTTTTAAATTATTTCAAAACATTTTACAAATCCAATTAGTGACAGTCAAATCTTCCCAGCTTACTCATTTGACATAAGAGCCACTGGGGTAGCCTTACTGCTTATTGTGATTCTTCTTTACTTACTTTTATCATTTTCAGAAAAAGTACAGCTAGAACATGGAATAATTCTCAGAAGCTCACATTTAAATGTGGAATAACATGGAGGCATCAGGTGAAATATTTGTCTAGTTATGAACATGAGTTTCTCATCATAATTCAGTGAAGGTAAATGGATGCTTTGGAAAAGCACAGAGTGTCACTTAAGTTTCATTTGCCTCAGGTATCATTTAATCAGCATGCACAGTTAGTAATTCTGCTTTTTCTATTTGTCAGGATCTCAATATTTTTTCAATATGAGGCCTGCTCCAGTGTACTTTACATGACACTTTATAATTAGTGGTACTTGAGAATTTGGCAGTTTTAAAAATTCATACAACATTCTTAGTTACAATTTATAAATGATTTTAAAGTATAATTAACATTCATCTTTACAAGTTATATGCAAACAAATATGCAAATTCAGAAATAAATATGCAAACATATAAAATGTTTTTGAATTAAGTAGTCCTTAACATTTTTAATGAAATCAATATTTTATTCATATTTTGCACACAATTTTGAGTACTTACTGATTTGAGGGGGTTATAGCATATAGGCTTTTGCATATTGCAATGTCTAACTACCAGCAACAGGAGGGAAATGAGAATGAGTTCCTTTTTTTGGTGAAAACTGAAAGGATGATTTAAGAGACAAACCTAATAGGTGCTGTCAGTGGGTTATTGATACAATTAAAATAGTCTTTTTGCTCCTTGAACTCTTTGCCTTACAAGAACCTCTACTTCCTTAGATGACACAAAATCTGTTTGGATCTCAGGAAGATAAAGTTGAAGACATCAACAAAGTGCCCCAACTTCTTGAGTTGGTGGCTGACAAAGACTAATAAAATTGAGTTGTTAACTATGGATTTTTAATGTATTCAAGTCTCAAGAGAGAAGAATTCAGGGCTCAACATGAGAAGAACAAAGGATTATCAGGAAAATGCACCTTCAATGGAGAAGTCACTAAGCAAGACTATAGATAGATTCAATAGGTTTACTTATTTAAAAATATTTCTTCTAGTGGTTAACTGATTCAACACTCATCTTTCAAGGCTCAGCTTCAGCTCATTTTCAAGGCATAATTCTTACTACCAGGGTCTTCCTTCTCTGAATTCATATTATGTTATAAGACAGCCAGGCAAAGGTTTTCAAGTGCTCATTACGGGCAAGGCCTATACTCAGGGTTATCAGGGACACACAGAAATATAAGACTTTGTCAATTAGCACACACAGTTTAGGTTTAAAATGTTCTCTTATTTTTATAGGCAAGCATGTTTTATTATTTTTTTTAAATGGAAAATTTCTTGAGGTAAAAGAACATTTGTAAAAGAGATGTTGAGAATTTATTTTGAATGACAGTTCTGATAAATTTGTAGTTCACTGGAATGTTGTGCAAAGAAGGATTCTGAGGTTGTGTTATTAGTATCAGCCTTGCCATGTTTTATCATCCTTGCTCAACTTAGAATCTTGTTTTAGTAGCATTTTTTTTATTAGAGAATGAGAGCTTTATGATTAATTTAATTTTCCTTTTTTAGCTGCTAGAAACTCAGAGGAACATTTTGATATAATTTTCCCTTTTTATTACTTGAGTTTTCTTTTTATTTTGTGACTATGCTATTGTACTGTAATTTGTTTTAAACAGCTGGTTACTCTAAATCTTTTTGAGAGAAACAGATACTTACATATGCTTCTTTCTGTAAACTTTATGGAGCCTTGCATAGGTCCAGGGCCCTACGGAGGCATAGAATATATGCAGTTTTATTGCATGTAGAACACAGAACTTGATGCTATGGGACTCCTATATGAAGAATGAATGAGTGAATGAATGAATGAGTTCAGAGGGAATTCGAACCATGAAAAAGATCATGATGGGATGGGATTTACCAAGGAGAGCATCAGACTGGAGATAAAGCTTGGCTAATGCCTTTAAAAAGGCATAGACTAAAGATTGGAACAGAAGGAAATGGTGTGGAGGAGAATAAAGGTTTAGTAAGAAGAAATGAAAATGACAGGAGCCACAATATTTGAGTCCTCTATCTGGGACTATTTGCTTGGGTGAAATGTAAGATTTCAGAGAGCAAGAATTTTTTTTTTAAATTCATTCAGGACACATTAGAGTAGCCTTGTACCCAGTATTTTCAGGGTGGTTTAAAGTTGGTTGATGATAAAGGTGATTCTGCTACCTACATTTATTTCAAATTCCAGAAATAAAATCACAGGATGTGCTGATTTGAACTTGCTTATTTAGGGTTTAATAATTCACTTAGCTGCTTCACAAATTAATTTTCCTTCATAGAGTGAGAATAAGCAATCAAAATTCTGTTTTGCTACAAGCTGCTTCATAATGTTTGTGGGGACTGGTTTTGTTTATTTGCTGCTTTACGATAGTCTTAGGTAAACAACATATAGCTGTATCTATGTGCATCTGGGTAAGCTTCAACATTTTTATTATGCAACTTAAACATGAAAAACCAGATCTGCTGCAGTTAACAAAACAACTAAATCTCATTCAGTATAACACAAACCGCCACCACCTTCTTGTCAACTAACCTTGGTCTTTAAAGACCATCCATACACAATTAGTCACTTCCATACGCCACTCATTCTTCCCTTACTTTACTTTTTTCCCCCCTCTCAATGTTTTGTTTCTCTGGGCTGAATTTCATCTCAGTTGATTGCCCAATTCGCTTTTCATTCAGCCATAATTGTTTTTTGAATTGTCTTAAATTCTCAAATGGATTATGACAATTTGAAAATTAACAATGGCGCCTTAATTGCTTGGGGCTGTGTGATCCACAAACCCCGTTGGCTGATGTTTCCCCACCCCCCACCTATTTTTTTAATGCCAAATGTGAAAAAGTAGAAATGAATAGACACAAGTAGAAAATACATATGGTTGTGATTTACAAAAACGCTTAATTTTCCAATATTTGTAAATCAACCATAAATACCCACCAAACCATTTAAATACAGAACTTACTTTTAAACATTCCGTAGAGTTTTCTTTCATTTAAACTCAGTGTCTTTCTCTTGTGGAAGTAGGAACATAGATGAGCAGGACAACATTATCTGCATGTGTATGGACATAAAAAATCAGGAAAGTATCATTATTCTTTAATGATCTGATTGCAGCTGGGCCCTCAATGCTGCCTGGTAATCTTCTTACTTGTCCCTGGTCAGCTTCTAGAATTCCTCTTGAGGCAGCTGTTTCAAACCTTTAAACTTGTGTCATTCTTTTCACCTCTCTCATTCTCAACCTTTAGCCCTGCTGTATAATTTTCAGAGAATATAGCAGTTTCTGAGCATCTCCTTGGGCTTTCTTTGCTTCTACCTGGAGACTCACCTACAGAAACACACACATTTTAACCTCTTTTTCCTTCAGTTTTGAAGGAAGATAAGTTTCCTGAGAGAAAACCAAGATGGCGGCATAGGTAAACACCTGAACTTGCTGCCTCGCACAAGCACTTCAAAACTACAACTAAAAGACAAAACAGGTATCATCCAGAATCATGGGAAGGCTGGCTGAATGGAAATTCTACAACTAGAAGGAAAGAGAAAAGCACACTGAGACTCCGAGGAGGAGCGGAGGTGCAGAAGTGAAGTGCAGAGGTACAGAGGCACCTGAGCATGTAGAAAGGGCTGGCAAATGAGTATACTATTGTCTTTTTCAATTGTGAGGGAGACACAAGCTCCCGACTGCTCTGAGCTCCAGTTCCGGGCAGGACTCTGGGGACTCAGACTCATACGGGGAGAAACTGGACTGTCTGGCATAGGGTGGAACTCAAGGGCGGCTTTCTCTCAGAGATGCTTGCAGCTATCATTGTTCCTACATGGTGCCGCGGGACACAGAGACACAGACCTCTTCCAAGCAGGGCTGATGGTCAGCCATTGCTATTTGCTCAGGTGATTCCCTGAGATCCCACCCCACCCAATTTGTGTGCAGAGGCTTTTGCATAGGAATGGCCTGGCCCTTTGCAATCTGAAACCTAACATACTGCAGCTGGGTCAAAGAGCACCAGAGCCTCCAAAAGAAGACCCAAGGTTCAACAGCAGCTTGCATTGCTTCACAGCTGGGCCTCACCTGGGAACCTCCAAACCCCAAACAAAAAGAAGGAATCTGCAGATCTCTCTGTAGCTCTTGCTGGGTGGCCTCTCTCCTTGGAGATCCAAGAGCCAATGTACCCAGTGGTCGGAGAAAGATCGTTCAGACTACAACTCTTCAGATCAATAAGAGACATACTCAGGGGGCAGACTCAGTGAGTGCCAAAGCCCCACTGAAGCAAGTCTTGCCCCTTAAGGGTGTCTCCAGCACAGAAGTTCTCCCATCATAGACACAACTGATCCTCACAGCCAATTGGCCTGGAGGTCAATTCCTCCCAGTGATACCAACAACAATCAAGGCTTAACTACAACAAGACTGTGCACACAGCCCATAAAGGGGTGCACCAAGAGTGTCCACCCAGGTAATTAGGGAGGCTGAGCCACTGGGTCCTATAGGACACTTACCAAACAAAGCCATGCTATCAACACAGGGAAGCAGCCAAAATGCGGACACAAAGAAACAGGTCACAAAGGACAGAAATGGAGGAAAGCAAACTACTGGATATAGAGTTCAAAATCACGGTTATAAGGTTACTCAAGAATCTTCTAGAAACAGTTGATAAATTTAGTGAGACCCTCGAGGATATGAAAAAGGACCAACTAGAAATTAAGCATACACTGACTGACATAAAGGATAATATACAGAGATCCAACAGCAGACTAGAGGATCACAAGAATCAAGTCAAAGATTTGAAATACAAAGAACACCCAACCAGAAAAGCAAACAGAAAAAAGAATCCAAAAATATGAAGATAGTGTAAGGAGCCTCTGGGACAACTTCAAGTGTACCAACATCCGAATTATGGGGGTGCCAGAAGAAGAGAGAGAGCAAGATACTGAAAACCTATGTGAAGAAATAATGACCAAAAACTTCCCCCACCTGGTGAAAGAAATAGACTTACAAGTCCAGGAAGTGCACAGAACCCCAAACAAAAGGAATCCAAAGAGGACCACACCAAGACACATCATAATTAAAATGCCAAGGGCAAAAGACAAAGAGAGAATATTAAAAAAACAGCAAGAGAAAAACAGTTAGTTACCTACAAGGGAGCACCCATAGGACTGTCAACTGATTTCTCAACAGAAACTATGCAGGCCAGACAGGAGTGGCAAGAAATATTCAAAGTGAGGAATAGCAAGAACCTACAACCAAGATTACTCTACCCAGCAAAGCTATCATTCAGAATTGAAGGTCAGATAAAGAGCTTCACAGATAAGAAAAAGCTAAAGGAATTCATCATCACCAAACTAGTATTATATGAAATGCTGAAAGGTATTCTTTTTAAAAAAATTTTATTTATTTTATTTCTTTATTTATTACAGTGTTACATATGTGTCCTTATTCCCCCATTACCCCCATCATGCCCTCACCCCCCTGTTGTCTGGTCCATTGGTTAGGCTTATATGCATGCATACAAATCCTTTGGTTGATCTTTCCCCCTTACCCCCACCCTACCCTACCTTCCCTCTGAGGTTTAATGGTCTGATCCATGTTTCTCTATCTCTGGATCTATTTTTGTTCATCAGTTTATGTTGTTCATTATATTCTATAAATGAGTGAGATCATGTGATATTTATCTTTCTCTGCCTGGCTTATTTCACTTAACATAATGCTCTCCAGTTCCATCCATGCTGTTGCAAATGGTAAGAACTCCTTCTTTTTTACCATAGCGTAATATTCCATTGTGTAGATGTATCACAGTTTTTTAATCCACTCATCTGCTGATAGGCTGTTTCCAAATCTTAGGTATTGTAAATTGTGCTGCTATGAACATAGGGGTGCATATGTCCTTTTTAATTGGTATTTCTAGTTTCTTAGGATATATTCATAGACGTGTGATCACTGGGTCAAATGGGAGTTCCATTTTTAGTTTTTTGAGGAAGCTCCGTACTGTTCTCCACAGTGGCTGCACCAGTCTGCATTCCCACCAGCAGTGCACAAGGGTTCCTTCTTCTGTGCATCCTTGCCAACACTTGTCGTTTGTTGATTTGTTGATGATAGCCATTCTGACAGGTGTGAGATGGTACCTCATTGTCATTTTGATTTGCATCTCTCAAATGATTAGTGACTTTGAGCATGTTTTAATATGCCTCTTGGCCTTCCTTCTGTCTTCTTTCAAAAAGTATCTAGGTTTGTTGCCCATTTTTTTTTTATTGGGTTGTTTATCTCCCTTTTGTTAAGTTGTGTGAGTTCCCTGTAGGTGTTGGAGATTAAGCCCTTATCAGTGATAACATTGGCAAATATGTTCTCCCATGCAGTGGGCTTTCTTGTTGTTTTGTTGATGGTTTCTTTTGCTGTGCAAAAGCTTTTTATTTTGATGTAGTCCCATTTGTTTATTTTCTTTTTAGTTTCCATTGCCCTAGGAACAGTATCAGTGAAGAAATTGCTTCGCCATATGTCTGAGATTTCTCTGCCTGTGGATTCCTCTAGTATTTTTATGGTTTCCCGTCTTATGTTTAAGTCCTGTATCCATTTTGAGTTTATTTTTGTGTATGGTGTAAGTTGGTGGTCTAGTTTCATTTTTTTGCATGTATCTGTCCAATTTTCCCAACACCATTTATTGAAGAGACTGTCTTGACTCCATTGTACGTTCAAGCCTCCTTTGTCAAATATTAATTGAGCATAGTGGTTTGGGTCGAAATCTGGGTTCTCTATTCTATTCCATTGGTCTATATGTCTGTTCTTGTGCCAATACGAGGCAGTTTTGAGAACAGTGGCCTTGGAATACAGCTTGAAATCTGGTATTGAGATCCCACCTACTTTGTTCTTCTTTCTCAGGATTGCTGTGGCTATTTGGGGTTGGTTTTTATTCCAGATGAATTTTTGGAAAGTTCATCCTAGGTCTGTGAAATATGCCATTGGTATTTTAATGGGGACTGCATTGAATCTATAGATTGCTTTGGGTAGTATGGACATTTTAATGATGTTAATTCTACCAATCCATGAACACGGTATATTCTTCCATCTGTTTATGTCTTCCTCTCTCTCTTTTTTCAGTGTCCTATAGTTTTCCACCTAAAGGTCTTTTAACTCTTTAGTTAAGTTTATTCCTAGGTATCTTAATTTTTTTGGTGCAATGGTAAATGGGATAGATTTTTTAGTCTCTCTTTCTGTAAGTTCATTATTGGTGTATAGAAATGCCATAGATTTCTTGGCATTAATTTTGTATCCTGCTACATTGCCGAATTCATTTATTAAGTCTAATAGTTTTTTTTTATGGAATCTTTAGGGTTTTCTATGTACAGTATCATGTCATCTGTGAGTAAGGACAGTTTTACTTCTTCTTATCCAATTTGGATGCCTTTTCTTTCTTCTTGTCTGATCACAATGGCTAGTACTTCCAGTACTATGTTGAACAGGAGTGGTGAGAGTGGGCATCCCTGTCTTGTTCCTCTTCTTAGGGGAAATGGTTTTAGTTTTTGCCTATTGAGTATGATGTTGGCTGTGGGTTTGTCAGATATGGCTTTTATTATGTTGAGTATGATCCTTCTATTCCCACCTTGCTGAGAGTTTTTATCAAGAAAGGGTATTGGATTTTATCAAATGCTTTTTCTGCATCAATTTATATGACTATGTGGTTTTTAATCTCTCAATTTGTTTATGTGATGTATCACGCTTATTGATTTGCGGATATTGTACCATCCTTGCATCCCTGGGATAAATCCTACTTGGTCATGGTGTATGATTTTTCTGATGTAATGCTGGATCCAATTTGCTAGGATTTTGTTGAGGATTTTGGCATCTATGTCCATGAGGGATATTGACCTGTAATTCTCTTTCATTGTGTTGTCTTTATCTAGTTTTGGTATTAGGGTGATGCTGGCTTCATAGGATAAGAGTGGAAACATTCCTTCCTTTTGGATTTTTTTGTAGTAGTCTAAGGAGGATAGGTTTTAGTTCTTTCTTGAATGTTTGGTAAAACTCCCCTGTGAAGTTGTCTGGCCCTGGGCTTTTGTTTGCTGGAAGATTTGTGATGACTGCTTCAATTTCTTCCATATTTATTGGCCTATTAAGATTTTTAGAGTCTTCCTGATTGAGTTTTGGAAGGTTGTATTTTTCTAGGAATATGTCCATTTCCTCCAAGTTGTCTATTTTGTTGGAGTAGAGTTGTTCATAGTATTTTTAAACAATCATTTGTATTTCTGTGAAGTGTGTTGTTATTTTGCTTCTTTCATTTCTGATTTTGTTTATTTGTGTCCTCTCTCTTTGCTTCTTGGTGAGCCTGGCTAGAAGTTCATCAATCTTGTTTATCCTTTCAAAGAACCAGCTCTTGTTTTCATTGCTCTATTGTATTGTTTTTTTGGTCTCTATGTCATTTATTTCTGCTCTGATCTTTATTATCTCATTCCTTCTACTCATGTGAGCTTTTCTTGTTGCTCTCTTTCTAATTCTTTGAGTTGTAGAGTTAGATGATTTATTACCATTTTTTCTTGTTTTTTGAGGTAGGCATGTAGCGCTATAAACTTCCCTCTCAGGACTGCTTTCGTTGTGTCCCATAGATTTTGGATTGATGTGTTTTTATTGTCATTAGTTTCCAGGATGTTTTTAATTTCTTCTTTGATCTCTTTGATAACCCAATCACTTTAATAGCATGCTATTCTTCTTCCAAGTGTTTGAATTTTTTGGGTTGTTTTTATTGTAGTTTATTTCTAATATTATGGCATTGTGGTCTGAGGAAATGCTTGATATGATTTCAATCTTCTTGAATTTGGGGAGACTTTGCTTGTGACCCTATATGTGATCTATTTTAGAAAATGTCCCACGTGCACTTGAGAAGAACGTATATTCCGTGGATTTCAGTTGAAATGTTCTGAAGATGTCAATTAAGTCCATGTGATCTAGTGTGTCATTTAGGATTGCTGTTTCTTTGCTTGTTTTTTTTTTTTTTTTTTTGTCTAGAGGATTTATCCAGTGATGTCAGTGGTGTATTAATGTCCCCTACTATGATTGTATTGTTATTGATCTCTCCCTTGATATCTTCCAGGAGTTTTCTTATGTATATGGGTGTTCCTGCATTGGGTGCATATGTGTTTACCAGGGTTATATCCTCTTGTTGTATCAATCCCTTTAGTATTATGAAATGGCCTTCCATATCTCTTGTTATGGAAGGCCTTCACTTTGAGGTCTATTTTGTCAGATATAAGTATTGCTACCCCAGCTTTTTTTCATTTCCATTTGACTGAAAGATATTTTCCCTTCTCTTCACTTTCAGTCTGTGTGAGTCCCTTGTTCTAAGATGGGTCTCTTGTAGATAGCATATATATGGGTCGTGTTTTTTACCCCTTCACTCACTCTCTGTCTTTTGATTGGAGAATTTAGTCCATTTACATTTAAAGTTATTATTGAAAGGTAATTGTTTGTAGCCATTTTTATTTTTTGTGCCTGTGTTCTTTCTTGTTTTTTTATTTCTCCTTTTTACACCAGTCCCTTTAGCATTTCTTGCATTGCTGGCTTGGTAGTGATAAATTCCCTTAGTAGTGTGTGTGTGTGTGTGTGTGTGTGTGTGTGTGTGTGTGTTTTTATCAGCGAAGCTCCTTATTTCCCCTTCAGTTTTGAATGATAGCCTTGCTGGATAGAGTATTCTTGGATTCAGTCCTTGCTTTGCATCACTTTGTAAATTTCCTTCCATTATTTTCTGGTCTGATGTGTTTCTGTTGAGAAATCATTTGATAATCTAATGGGAGCTCCCTTGTATGTAACTTTCTGTCTCTCTCTTGCAGCCCTTAGGATTCTCTTTTTGTCCTGAACATTTGACATTGTAATTATGATATATCTTGGTGTGGGTCTTTTCGGGTTCATCTCGTTTGGGACTCTCTGAGCTTGTGTTACTTTTTTCTTACCCACATCAGGGATGTTTTCTGACATTATTTCTTCAAATAGGTTTTCTAACCCTTGTTCCTCTTCCTTTTGTTCTGGCACCCCTATTATTCATATGTTGCTTCATTTCATGTTGTCCCATAGCTCCCTTAGGCTCTCCTCCTGTCTTTTAATTTTTCTCTCCAATTGCAGTTCAGTTTGGGTGTGTTTTGCTTCCCTGTTTTCTAATTTGCTAATTCGGTCCTCTGCTTCTCCTAGTCTACTGTTGAAACTTTCCATGGTGTTTTTTATTGCAGCTATATCACTCTTCATTTCTTCTTGATTCTTACATAAGTTATTGATTTTTCCTCCATCCAGTTTATGGACTCTTATTCTGAATTCTTTTTCTGACATATTGCTTGCCTGTTTTGCTTAGCTGTTTTTCTGACGATTCCTTTTTTTTCTTTCCTTTGGGGGTTTCTTTGTCTACCCATTTTTGGTCTCATCTACTGATCTAGATGTATAGTTGTGTAGGGGCTGCTCCTTGGGTGGCAGTGGCTCCTCGGGCTGAGCTTGCTCCTCAGGCGGTCACTGAAGTGGCTGATCCTCAGTTGGCAGTGGCTCCTCTGATGGGTGCTGTTCACAGCAGTGGTGTCTCCTCTGGCTGGTGGGGAAGGCTGCTCGCACAGCTGCTGTTCCTTGGATGGTGGGTGGGCTGCTCACATGGCTGCTGCTCTTCAGACAGGGGAGGACTGCTCACGTGGCTGCTGCTCCATGGATCAGGGATGGCTGCACGCTTATGCTGTTCCTCAGATGGGGTGGGCTGTTCGCGAGACTGCTGCTTCTTGGACAGGAGCAGGTTGCTTGCTGGGCTGGTGCTCCTTGTATGGGTGCAGGCTCCTCACGCAGCTGCTGCTCCTCGGATGGGGGCGGGCCGCTCACCCAGCTGCTGCTCGTTCGACCAGTGCAGGCTGTGTGTAGCTGCTGTCCCTCAGACCAGTGCTGGCTTTGTGTGGCTGCTGCTCCTTGGACGTGGACAGGTTGCTCGAGCAGCTGCTGCTCCTTGAAATGCTGTGGGCTGCTTGCGGTGCTGCTGTTCCTCGTATGGAGGCAGGCTGCTCACACCGCTGCTGCTCCTCGGATGGGGGCAGGCTGCTTGCATCGTTGCTGCTCCTTGGATGGGGGAGTGGGCCACTTATACCGCTGCTGCTCCTTGGACAGGGGCAGGCCACGTGAGGCTGCTACTTTTAGTCTTGGGGCTGGCTGCTCACAGGGCTGCTGCTCTTTGGACAGGAGTGGGCTGCTCACGTGTCTGCTGCTCGAGTGGTTGCAGCAGACGCTTTTGCCCTGGGCTAAAGCGTCGGGCCGGTCAGAGGGGAGTTTGCTTCAGAACTCACAGGAGCCTGCGCCCAGGGTGGCTGGATACTTGTTGACCGTGGGACCACAGCCAAGGGAGCAGGACCCTGGCAGGGGTGGTTGTAGAGTCCCAGGTGTTCTCTGAGGGCAACCTGGGTAGAGTGAGGCTGGGCTCCCAGTTACAGCATCTTTCCCCTTCGAAAAGGCTAGGCTCTGAGGACAAGCTGGCCTCCTGGTACTGTTTGCAATGGTAGCAGCGGCTGCCTAGTTAGGTGAGCCAGGTTAGCCTGCCCCTGAAGGTCCTGCGGGATCTAACTGTGCCTCAGTCACACACACCCACACACACCACACAACCACACACTCCTCTTTTCCTCCCTCCCTCACTCACACTCTCTCCCTCACTGCCACCTTCTTCCAGCCTCTGTAGCTGCATCTGGGGTGTTATTGACCCATTCATGGATGGAGTTTCCTCTCCAGGTGTCTGGTTAATGTGGCTCGTTCTCTAGCTCCTGGCCAGACAGGATAAAATTCACCTCAACAAGACACAACACAAAGGGAATAAAGCATGAATATACTCACAACACCAATGACTCCACTATAAGTAACCACCTAAGAAGAGAATTAGGGGAGAGAAAAGAGACCACAGATAATATCAAAGAGAGAGAAAAAGATAAGAGAGAAAAGAAAAAGGAAGAAAAAGAATATATATACATACATACACACTAAAGGCCCGGTGCACGAAATTCGTGCACGGGGTGGGAGTAGGGGGGAGTGTCCCTCAGCCCAGCCTGCACTCTCTCTAATCTTGGACCCCTTGAGGGCAGTCAAACATCCCTCTCACAATCCAGGACTGCTGGCTCCCAACTGCTTGCCTACCTGCCTTCCTGATTGCCCCTAACAGCTTCTGCCTGACATCCTGATCACCCCCTAACCACTCCCCTGCCAGCCTGTTTGCCTGCAACTTCCCTCTTCTGCCGGCCTGGTCACCCCTAACTGCCCTCCCCTGCGGGCCTGGGTCCCCCCCAACTGCCCTCCCCTGCAGGCTTGATTGCCCCCAACTTCCCTCTATTGCAGGCCTGGTCCCTCCCAACTGCCCTCCCCTGCTGGCCATCTTGTGGTGGCCATCTTGTGTCCACATCGGGGAAGCCATCTTGTGTGTTGGAGTGGTGGTCAATCTGCATATTACTCTTTTATTAGATAGGATAGAGGCCTGGTGCATGGGGGGGGGGCCAGCTGGTTTGCCCTGAAGGGTGTCCCAGATCAGGGTGGGGGTTCCCTTGGGGCATGGGGTGGCCTGGGCGAGGGGCCTGTGGTGGTTTGCAGGCTGGCCACCTCCCCACCCCCCCCAAGCAGAGGTCCTGGGATCTGGGATTTATTTATCTTCTACAATTGAAACTTTGTAGCCTGGAGTAGAGGCAAGCCTTCTGTTTGCTCCGTGGCAGCAGCCATTTCTGTTGGGATTTATTTATCTTCTATAATTGAAACTTTGTAGCCTTAAGCAGAGGCCTGGGCTGGCCAGGGTGTGCAGAAAGCTTGGCTTCCTCCATCACCAGGGGCAACTCTAGTCTCCTGCTCTCTCCAGCTCCGTGGCTGCCATCATTTTTGTTGGAATTTATGTATCTTCTACCATTGAAACTTTATAGCCTTAAGCAGAGGCCTGGGCTAGCCAGGGTGTGCGGAAAGCTTGGCTTCCTCCCTCACCAGGGAAACCCAAGCCTCCTTCCTGCTCTCACTGTGGCCACAGCCATCTTGTTTGGGGTTAATTTGCATATTCATTCCTGACTGGCTAATGGGCATGGCTAATGGGCGTGGCTTGTGGGTGTAGCGGAGTGATGGTTAATTTGCATATTACTCTTTTATTAGATAGGATATATATATGGGAAAACACCACAGAACCAATAGATAAACAAACAACAACAACAAAAATACAAACACCAAACACCCAGCAAAGAGAGTGGGGGCAGAATCTGTAGAGGTTGAGCTTATATACAGAAAATAAGGTTAAGAATTGGATGAATATGGGGAGGTCCTCAGTTCAGTGTAGAGGAAGTAGAAAGGGGATGGGTGGATAAGAAGAAATAGAACAAGAAGAAAATAAAATGATAATAAATTTACAAAAAAATTGATTTCAAAATTGGTATAAAAATAGTAAATAAAAATAAAATAAAATAAAGTCATGGAAAAATAATGCAAAAAGAAATAAAAAATAAAGCAAAATAAAGCAAAAAAATAGAAAATAAAAACAGGGAAACAAAGAGAAAAGAAGAAAAAAAAGAGATGAAATAATAATAATTAGAAAAAAAAAAAAAGTGAAGTGTTTTTTTGGCTGGCTTAAGATCCCAGCCTTCCGTACTGTCTTTAGGCCAGTCCCTTTGGAATCTCAGGGATTATTTGGATTTTTTTTTTTCTTCTCAAATCCTTTTTACTATTCAGGGTGGGATCTGGGTGTGGCTGTATTGGTTGCCTGGAAACTGGAGGGAGAGGCTATCTCTTCAGAACAAAATGGCTGCCCAGGTTCTGGGTCCAGGTATGATTCAGCGCCAGACATGCTGCCACTTCTCCTGGGCCCCCCACTCTCCCCAGACTCCAAGGGTCTGCACCTTCTCCCTCACCTCAGCCACGGGTAAATGTTTGTATCAAAAAGGTCCTATGAAGTAGGCTCAGTGGAGAAAGTCTCAGGCCACAGAGAGGGGAGAGACTGGGTCTCTGCGTGCTCCTCTCCTGCTAGTGCTGCACAGTCTGGCCAGCCCTTCAGGCTGCATCCTCTGGGTTCAGCCTTTTGTGACTGTGGACCCATTTCTAGAATCCCCTGTAGTTCAGCAGTCCTGTGGCCCTTTTTTCCACAGTCAGGTGCTGTGCCTGTCCCCAGGGGCACGGCTTGGTGCTGTGCGGGTTCCCTCTGACCCTCTGAGCTCAGAGGTCTGGCAGACTCGCCTGCCCAGCTCTTTGATTTTACCCTTTTCCAGGGATCCTATGCCCCTCCCGGCTGCAAACTGTCTCACCTGCTGAGTCTCCTTCACCAATTCAGGTTGGATGTTATTTGTTTCAGCTGTTCTTTCTATCTGCTCCAGGACAAGGCTTGGGACACATCTGTCTGTTCCGCCGCCATTCTGTCTCTTTCCTGAGGGTATTCTTTAAGAAGAGGAGGAAGAAGAAAAAAGATAAAAATTATGAACAACAAAGTGACAACAAATACATATCTATCAACAAGTGGATCTAAAAATCAAGTGAATAAAAAATCTGATGAATATAATAGAATCAGGGGTTAGAAAGGGAGTGGACTGACAATGCTCAGGGGAAAGGGATGTGGGGGTTGTAGAAAGAGACTGGACAAAAATCGTACACCTATGGATGAGGACAGTGCGGGGGGGCGGTAAGAGCAGAGGGTGGGGTGGGAACCAGGTGGAGGGGAGCTATGGGGGGAAAAAAGAGGAACAACTGTAATAATCTGAACAATAAAGATTTATTAGTAATAAAAAAATAAGTTCCCCTTCATTCTAATTTTAACCTTTTAGGTGTATTGGAGTCTATTCCACTGGCCTCTTCTCAAGATGTCAATCTCTTTCTTTTCCTATTCTCCGGCTCCCTCTATGCAGCCCACAGACATGATCAAGTCTGGTTTTCACCACCTACTACTACTTTAACATCCCCAACTCCGTTCTTGTCTCTTTCACATTTGGCCTTTATGTGCCGCCAACCCTGTCTTCCACCTGCAGCTTCCCTCCCCATTCTCTGTGCATTGGGGATTAGAAAAAGAAGGTCACTCTTATTTCAGGTAATCACCTGAGAGCTTTTGCCTATTTACTTTCTTTTCTTAGCTTATCATGCTCTTCTCTATTTCCTCATTCTTTTAAAAAAAATACATAAAAAAATTGATTTCAGAGAGGAAGGGAGAGGGAGAGCGAGATGGAAATATCAATGGTGAGAGAGAATCATTGATCAGCTGCCTCCTGCACACCTCTTGTATGCCCCTGTACTCTCCCTACTGGGGATAGAGCCTGCACGCCACACTGGCTGGGCTTTATTTCCTTGTTCTTAAAACTTCCTTTAGGCAGGTATTTCTGGGTCTGCACATTTTGATCTTGTGTGTTTCTCTGGTTTTAGCTTTCCTATACCTCCTGGATCCTAATTTGACCTGGTGGGCCAAAGTTTGGTCTTTTCTGCAGGCAAAGGGATCTCAGACATTTTCCTGTACTTCAAAGCATTTTGAAAACACTATCTCTACTTCACTTCTCATCCCATTGAACCACCTGGTCTTTCTAAGATTATGGATGGCTTCCTGATGGCTAGATCCTATGGCCCATTTTAAGTTTCATCATTTTCTCAGCTTCTTAACATTTGACTCTTTTTATTTTTTTGAAGCTTTTCCCCCATTGGCTTCCAGAATACCAATCAGATTCATTTTCACTGCTCTGGTTTTTGAAATACAAAGGGGAGTAACAGATGGCCTCTGCCTCTAGGGATGTTACAATAGGGGAAACGAAAGACAAGTAAACGGTCAAGTACAAATTTAGAAATAAAGTCTATGCATGGAAGAGTGCTCATTCTTGTACCCATAGGGTGAAAGAGGACTTTATTTCTTAACTGAGGCTTGAGGGATGACTAGGAGCTACCTAGGATGGGACATGGAATCAGTCACATTTTAGAAATACCACTCTGGTTGCTGAGAAGATAATGAATTGGGTGATTGTAAGAGTGGTGGCAGGTATATGGGTTAAAAGGCTGTGGCAGAAATCTAGGCCAGACGTTCTGGCTCAATGCAAGGGAATGGTAATGAGATAGAAAAAGGTGAAAGCAAGTGATGGATTTTAGTGATAAGAAGGATAAATAATGGAAAAGACTTTGTAATTGCCCTAGCTGGTTTGGCTCAGTAGATAGAGCATTGGCCTGCAGACTGAAGGGTCCTGGGTCCCATTCTGGTCAAGGGCACATGCCTGGGTCGTGGGATCGGTCCCCTTTGGGGGTGTGCAGGAGGCAACCAATTAATGATTCTCTATCATCATTGATGTTTCTATCTCTCTCTCTCCCTCTCCCTTCCTCTCTGAAATCAATAAAAATATTAAAAACAAAAAACATGAAAAGACTTGGTAATTGATAGAACTATTCCCTGCAATTGTCTTTAGTTTCTTGCTATCATTATCATCACCACACCTGCCACCCTCCCATTATTGTACAACTATGGAGGCTGGTTTCACCTATTAAACATTTTCTTTTTAAGTTACAAATGAAACTTTTTCTTACATTTAAACTCATTAGAAAAATTTATTTTTAATAATATGAAGGAAAACACGCTATTGTCTTTTTATTAACTTCTGATTGCTGATAAAAAAATTGCCACAAACTTAGAGGCTTATAAGAACACAAATGTATTATTTCACTACTACTGTAGATTAAAAGTCCAGGTAGACTTGACTGGGTTGTATGCCTAAACTGAAATTAAGATGTTAACTGACTTGGGCTTTTCTGTAGAAGCTCTGGGAAGAACCTGCTTCCAAGCTCATTAGGATGGCTGGACACATTCAGTTCCTCACAGCTGTAGGACTGAGGGCCCACTTTCCTGTGGTCTGCCAACCAAGGTTTGCTATTGGCTGCTAAAGGCCACTCATATTTCTTTTCACATGCCCCCACTCCCCCATCTTCAAAACAGCAATGGTGAGTCAAATATATATTTTTTTAGCTTTGTTGAGGTATAACTGAAAAATAAAGTATTACTAGTAAGATATTTAAAGTGCACAAAGTGATGATTTGGTATGCATACCCATTATAAAAGGATTCCTCCCATTGAGTCGATGAACACATTCACCACATCGCTTTTTGTGTGTGTGAGAACATTTTAGTTTACTATCTTAGGAAATTTAAGAATTACTAGTACAATACAGTGATATCAACTATAATCACCATATTATATACATGAACCCCTCCCACCTTATTCACCTTATAGCTGAAAGTTTGAACCCTTCTACTAGCCTCTCCCTGTATCCCCCACCCCCTAGTCTTTCACAACCATTTTTTAACTCTCTGTTTCTACATGTTTGAGTTTTTCATATTTTAGATTCAACATATAAGTGATACCATGCAGTTTTTATATTTCTCTCTCTGACTTATTTCTTTTAGCATAATACCCTCCAGGTTCATCTAGGTTATTGGCAATAAGATTTTTGTATTTTTTGAGGTTCAATAACATACCATTGCATATATTTATATATTTATATCTATATAGATATTTACATATTATATTTTTAATCTATTCACCTGTTGATGAACACTTAACTAATTTCCATAGCTAGTTAAGTCATTTTCATGCCTTGAATATCTCTGATTTCCCTTCTAACCTTGCTCTCAGCTTTTTAGCACTCCTGAGATTACATTGGGCTCACTTGGATAATCCAGCATAATATCCCTATTCTAAATACATCTGCTTTGTAACCTTAGTTACATCTGCAGTTCCTTTTACCATGTAATGTAACATTTATGGGTGTCATATTTCACCATATTCATAGTCTGGGGATTAGGGCATGATGTGTTTGGGGGTCATTTTGGAAATTCTGTATACCACATTCTTATTTTAAGTTAGAAAAGGTATAGATTAAATAAAACCCACTACAATGTTATATTATTAACTAATTAATAGTGTTCAGTATAATTTTTCTTAGTAAGTATCCACTTATTTTATCTATCATCTATCTATCTATCTATCTATCTATCTATCTATCTATCTATCTATCATCTGTCATCTATCTAATCTGTCATACCTATTATCTATCTTGTTACCTACCGAAATTTTAGGTTTACTGGTTATTTAATCTTTCTATCCTCTATCTAAAACTACTGTAATGAATGGGGAAAAGATCAGGTCTTCAGTAGCTAAGATGCCCAGGTAGTAATATCCCAATGATGCACACAATCTGATTTTGTGACCTGACACATTTAGACAAAGATTTTCAGCTATGGGGAATGGAAGGGAAGACAGTATGAGCTTCCTATAATCATACCAATTACATGAGTTTGTTATGATGAGAAAAGGAGAATGAAGTTTTTGGATAATAAAAATTTCCTGATAACCCCATATTCACATATGACTTCATTTATTCAATAAATGCTTAATAAATATTTACCAAATTCTCAGGCACTACTCTATGCAGCAGAAATAGAGTGTTATTTAAGGCACACCAGATTCCTGTTTTCTCAAAGCTTCTTCTTTTTGCCCCATACTTTGGTGAACAAATGAGTAAAATGGCAAAAAGAGGAGATATAGGGGGTGGTCATTTCTTCTCCTGTGGACCAGAGTGCTCAGAGAGCTTCCCATACTAATTGTTCTTTCTCCTTAAAAAGCAGCCTTGAATTCTGGAGGGCTCAAGGAGAGACCCCAAAGGAGACATGGCCTTCACCAATTGACTTAGCAGGGAGATAGGCCCACAGAGGTAGATTGGATTATAAAATTATTCTGGTTAAATTCTAGTGAGCTTTTATATTTCAAAAGGTTTGGCAGAAGGAAAGGGGGAAATCATAAACAATAAGCCTAAGGAGAAGGTTTCAAAGATGATTTAAAAAATTCAACTGGCAAAGTTTCAGTTTATTGTATGACATGTTGGGGACATATCTGGTGACACAGTAAATAGTTAACAGTTCTTTGTTTTTGTGTTATTGTCCTGTTTGGTGTAACTGAGGACCCTGATGAGTTCCCAAAGAATATCAAGGTGTGAGTACAAATTGCCAATTTTGAAAAATCAGTTTGACAATCAAATAAAAGCAGATCCCTGACCTTGTCTTTCCTTCATACAATGCAAAGAACACCAATGCCATTGACCTTGTTTGAGAATAAAGATGAGGTAATCATCAGTCATAAGGTGCAGCACTAGCAAATGACAACAATGCTTGAGAATCAATTTATTACCAATTCAGTTCCGCTTTGTCTGTGGATACAAACACGTTGTGAGTATTTCTCCACTTCTTTTTTTTAGAAAACCAAAAACAGAAACAAAGCAATCTACAATACCTAAATAAGGGGAGGAAAAACCGCATGTATCCATGAAGACACTGAGAAAAGGAAACAGACAAATTCACATTTGTGGAACCAGGAATCTTTCTGATGACTGTAAGAAAGAGTGGCCACAGAAGTAAAAGCAGCATGCTTCTTGAGGATTAGTCCTATGTTCATAGAACCCTGAGATCTGATAAGCACAGACTTGAGAACCAGTTTTCATGTAGGAGGAACAGCTCTGCCACTTCTACCTTGAATTCCTTGCTGTGATATTGGGCAAGTTTCTTATCTTCTCTGAACCTTCAATTATTTTTATTTGTATGACTGGGAAAATAAAACCCACTTTCTAGAATTGTTGCACATATGAAATCATGTGTCAAATACCTAGCACATTAACTGGCACATGAACTATCTTCATTCAATGGAAGTTATTATTTCCATTATTATAGTTTTTGGTATAGATAAGCACTTCTATATTCTTTTCAAACTCTCTCCAAAAGCTCAAAGCACTTTAGTATGTTTATTATTAACTTCAATGCACAGACTGAGAAATTGCCAAAAATATGCTGAACATTGATACTAAGCCACAAAGTTGAGAAAGAAAATTCCAGGTGTCCATTTTCCTTGCTGTGTAATTTGCCACTGAGATCCAGTCTGTGTTCTACATGATCATGACTTTGAGGGGCTGGCTCAGCTTCTGAGACTCTTTAAGGAAACTTCCAGATCAAGTTAGCACATTTGTCCTTGTACCAAGCAGGAACGTCTTTTCACTCCTCTGTTTGTGGTTCCAGGGCCACTCAAGCCTAGCAGAGAACAGAGAAAAAATAACCCTTTGGGATGGCACTAACGTCTCTGAGGAACACACACCTCACCCGTTCCATAGGTTGCCCAATTTCTTGGACTTCCAGCCTTCTCCAGTTTGACTTTGGATTGTAGGTTCTTCACTCCCTGAAGTTGTGTTTGACTCCTTCTGTCTTTGAAGTCTGAAATCTCTCCTGTATCATCTGCATTGAATTTAGTTCCTACTTCATAAGTGCTTCCTACACACCATTATCTTACACTTATCCATGACCCAGATGATCAACTTCAGCCTTAAATATTGGGAGCAGACTTTTCCAGCTCACTTTTGCAAATTCAGGGGAAGAAAAAAAACAAAAACAACAACATGGGGTTTCTTCTAAGGGAAGAAAGATATAGATTAATATCCTTGCTGTACCACCCTTTTTTCTCTGTACTACTACCATTATTAACCTACTAGAGGCCTAGTGCACGAAATTCGTGCATGGGGGGAGGGGTGTCCCTCAGCCCAGCCTGCACCCTCTCCAATATGGGACCCTCTCCAATATGGGACCCTCTCCAATATGGGACCCCTCGAGGGATGTATGACTGCCCGTTTAGGCCCGATCTTGGGGTTGGGCCTAAACGGGCAGTCAGACATCCCTCTCACAATCCAGGACTGCTGGCTCCCAACTGCTTGCCTGCTTGCCTTCCTGATTGCCCCAACAGCTTCTGCCTGACAGCCTGATCACCCCCTAACCACTCCCCTGCCAGCCTGATTGATGCCTAACTGCTCTCGTGCCAGCCTGTTTGCCCCTAACTGCTCTCCCCTTCAGGCCTGGTCACCCCAACTGCTCTCCCCTGCAGGCCTGGGTTCCCCCCAACTGCCCTTCCCTGCAGACCTAGTCACCCACAACTTCCCTCCTCTGCTGGCCTAGTCACCCCTAACTGCCCTCCCCAGCAGGCTTGATCACCCCCAACTGCCCTCCCTTGCAGGCCTGGTCCCTCCCAACTGCCCTCCCCTGCTGGCCATCTTGTGGTGGCCATCTTGTGTCCACATAGGGGCAGGATCTTTGACCACATGGGGGCAGCCATCTTGTGTGTTGGAGTGATGGTCAATCTGCATATTACTCTTTTATTAGATAGGATAGAGGCCTGGTGCATGGGTGGGAGCCAGCTGGTTTGCCCTGAAGGGTGTCCAAAATCAGGGTGGGGGTTCCCTTGGGGTGTGGGGCGGCCTGGACGAGGGGCCTGTGGTGGTTTGCATGCTGGCCATGCCCCCCGGTGACCCAAGCAGAGGCTCTGGGATTTGGGATTTATTTATCTTCTACAATTGAAACTTTGTAGCCTGGAGTGGAGCCAAGCCTTCTGCTCGCTCCGTGGTGGCAGCCATTTCTGTTGGGATGTATGTATCTTCTATAATTGAAACTTTGTAGCCTTAAGTGGAGGCCAAAGCAGGCCAGGGTTGCAGAATCTTGGCTTCCTCCATAGCCCAGGGCAACCTTAGCCTTCTGCTCTCTCCAGCTCCATGGCTGCCACCATTTCTGTTGGGATTTATATATCTTCTATAATTGAAACTTTGTAGCATTGAGTGGAGGCCTGGGCTGGCAAGAGCAGGCGGAAAGCTTGGCTTCCTCCATTGCCAGGGAAACCTAGGCCTTCCTCCTGCTCTCTGTGGCTGGAGCCATCTTGGTTGGGTTTACTTGCATATTCTCTTCTGATGGGCTGGTGGGAGTGGTTGGTGGGCATGGCTTGTGGGTGTAGCAGAGGTACAGTCAATTTGCATATTATTCTTTTATTAGATAGGATTGCTCACCTGGCATTTTACAGCATAGCATGGACAAGTCCAAACCACATTTAGTTGCCTTATGTTGGCTAAAAGATTCAATTTTTTTAAAGCTAAGCTATTTGTAGAAGTACTGCTATGTACAAACCTGACTAGTCTGAGCACATAGTATAACTGTAATGCACACACACAAGTATTTCCTTCCCTTCACAAACAAACACACATTGCCATCAGCATATCAGATTCATGCTACTTGAAATTTTTCTTTCTCTAGAAAGTAGTAGACCATTTGCATAAAATATCCATTCACATTTTGTGACAGTTGAGAAATTACTTATACTAGGCCCTAGTGGCAAACAGTGGCAAAATAGTAACTAGGGTATAACTCTCTTCCTCTTTTAATCTATAGTTGAAACTTCCTGAGAAGTTCTGAGATGGCCTTAGTGAATATCTTACACTCATGTTGAGCATTTTGTTGACATGGAAAGAAATTTTAATTATGTAAAAGGCCCTGCATCAGGCCCCCAGTCATGTGCAGCAGACTAGAAGCATTCTAAAAATACCAGAGAATTAAGAGGTATTGAATAATTGTTCATCACAAGAACAAAAATCCTAGGGTACTCATTAGCTGCAATGAACAGAGTGTAGTTGGCAGTGTGTTTTTTTTTCATCATTGAAAGTATCTATTGTTTATTTTTTTAATTTATTTTTTATTGTCTAAAGTTTTACATATGTCTCCTCTTTCCCCGATTGACCCCCCTCCCCCAGCCATTCCCGCCCTGGGTAAGCCCCCACCACCCCAGTGTCTGTGTCCATTGGTTATGCTAATGGTTATTCTACCATTTGTCTCTGGATCTATTCTAGTTCATAAAATTATGCTGATCATTATATCCCACATATGAGTGAGATCATGTGATATTTATTTTTCTCCAACTGGCTTATTTTGCTTAGCATAATGCTCTCCATTTCCATCCATGCTGTTGCAAATGGTAAAAGTTCCTTCTTTTTTATAGAAGCATAGTATTCCATTGTGTAGATGTACCACAGTTTTTTAATCCACTCATCTGCTGATGGGCACTTAGGCTGTTTCCCAATCTTAGCTATTGTAAATGGCAGTGTGTTCTTTGACATGGATTTACAAAGTAGTTTGCCAAATTATTATTTTTTTCTGTATAGAATACCAATGAAAGAGAAAAAGAGGAGGCTGGTGGTCTCATTGTTGGATAATTGTATCATATTGTATAAAAGTATGGTCATCTGATATTCAAGATATTTAGTGCGCAGAGGCAACAGTTTGGCAGGGGGTCAACACCTTATTTCATCAGTGTTCTAAACACTGAATTAGACAAAGCAGTTCCACAATTTAAGCTCCATTCTGGAGTAAATTACCATTGTAGACTACCATGTATATAGTGATGGGAATTTCTGAAGGAAATTTAATTTAGCAAACTATTAAAAAATCCTCTCCTTTAGATTGTCTAAAACATATCAATTCAATATCTCCTTTTAAACTTTATTTTTATTGTTGACACTATTATAGATGTACCCCTTTTCCCTGCCTTTGCCTGTCCCCTCACCCCCAATCTATGCCCCTTTCTCTCTGTCCATCATCACACTATTGTTTGTGTCTATGGATTATGCATATATGTTCTTGGCTAATCCCTTCACCTTCTTTCATTCAATCTCTTGATTGATCTTAAAAAAACTGTTTAAAATCAATGTTCTTTTATGTTCATCTTGGCATTAAATTCATTTGCATATGACCAAGTTGTTTTTTTTGTAAATTTAATTTGATAGAGCTTGGCCCCCAACACAGAAAAAATTGCATCCTCTGAGTTAGGGCTGCCAACACTGGCAAGTAGCATTGCAAGTAAATTTGATGCATATACTTCTCAAACTTCTCAGATGTGATCACTGACATTTGGCCTGATGAAGGAAGCCCCTGGGGACTGGAACAACACAAAGCATGCTGCTGAACTGACATGCAAAATGTCTTATAATCTGTCTTTATCTTTCATGGCTGCAGTGGTCTGGATAAATTAGATCAAATTGGGCTAAACACTGTTTCTGGCTACACTCACGTAGCTGTTTTCAAAAGCTAATAGGAGCTGTGTGTGCACATCCAAGGACAGAATTTGGCTCCTTTTGTCTTTGCACAAATAGTGGCTTTTGTTGAGATGATTATTCCTGAGTGACTATTTTATAAGCAGTGTTTTTGCCCAGCTTAAATATCTTTTCACTTTACTTTTCATACTCAAGACATTTATAAATCTGGAAACAAAGTAACTCAAAATCTTTAGTTTCCAGAAAAATAAAACTCTCCCCAGTAAAACTTGTGAGTATTGCAAATGAACTTGGAAAGAGGTAAAGCAAGTCATATAAACAGTGGCAAAACAGAAGTAACACTGAGAAAAAGTGTTAAGACTCATTAATGGTAGCAATCTGATTAAAATTTTTACAGCACATTGATCCTTGGTCTTTTAAAAGGGAGATATGTTGTTAAATAATATTTTTTAAAGAAAATACATTTATTTATTTAAATGAAAAGAATGCTGAAATTAACTCTTAATGCCACTCTTTTCTTCTCCTTCAAAAATGTATTACATAGGTTTCACTTTTCTCCAAAGGCCAAATTTTTTGAAATAAAAGAGAACCAGTGTGATAGAAAAGTTTTTATTACTAGAAATTATATCCTTGGGTCATTTTTGAATTTCCTTCTAGAAAATCACACATACAACCAGGGCTTTAAGGTTTTGAAAGGATTTCTTGCATAAATCAATATGAGATATAAATAATATGAAAGACACTCTAGAATTTCTTGACTTTTTGAGGCACTTACACGGGTTAGTTTATTTCTTTTGCGCTTTGAGCAAAACTGTTTATGGTTCTTTATTGCCCTTGCTCTGAAGATGATCAATTTAAGAATGTTTTTAGTTATGCATTGGAATAAGGACTTTCAAAAGTTCATAATTATATACATTAGTCATGAATTTATCAATGATTGCAAGTTAAATATTTTTACATTTTGGAAGATTAATAATTTATGCAAAATGATCCCATTGAGTTCTTTGAATGGTTGATAATTTGCCTAAAATAGTAGATTTCTTTTTATTAACTGCCAATGTAAACAGATTCCAGGTCTTTGAGACCCATCATATCTCTGCTTGAAACATTTTGAATACCAACTCCAAAACTCAACATTAATAAAACATTACAGTTCCAACTTAAGCCCATAAAAGTCAAGAAATCCATAGTTAAGGTTGACCTGGCTCTCTGAACTCTCCTGCATGTATGCATGGGTGATGGGACAGTGGTTTGGGATGTTGCTTAAACCAGTCTTCCTGCATAATCTGAAAATGTAATTGAATTAGTGTATAAAGCATTTACATTCCCTGCAGTGGAGCGCCTCATACACTATATTATCCACACCCCTCTCAGGGACCTCATTTTAACTCCTCACTGCTGTGTTCCTGCAAGGCTTCCTCAGACATTCAGAAATTGGACTTGCAAATACAATTTCCCTTCTTTTACGAGGCTTCAAGATGAATGATACACACTCAGCTTTCCTAGTTGCCTTTCAGCTCCTCGCCAGACAGAGTTTAGGTAACATTCTTCCTTTTCGTTAACATCCCCAGGGTTTGCTAAGTATTAAGCAAAGTCATTCTGCAGTTAAGGATTATTTTATGATTTAACTCAACTAGATGCAGGGCAGTTTGCTATATTAATATAAAAATTAGAGATATTAGGTTGAGTTTAGGGATATATAATTTATAGCAGGCTCTTACGAATAGGACTTTGGTTTCAGTTAGACCCACGTTTCAATAAGGTCTTTGTTTTGCCACTTAACTTTTCAAACCTATGTTTTCTCCTCTGTAATATGAGGATAATAATAGTCCTTTTGATTTTTAAGATTCAGTGAGATTGTGAAGATTTAAAGAGATGAGATATATAAAATGATCGATATGTAGTAAGCACTTAATAAATGGCTGCTGTTATTTTTATCCCTTATTTTGGTAGAAAATAATAGCATATTGCTTTGATTCATTTCTTTTCCTTCATCTCTCACAGAGTGTGAGATAGGGCACCTCAAGTAGAATTTGAATGTCCAGAAATGTTAAAAATGAAATTTAATAATATGTATAAAAAGGATGCTCATCATTGGCCATAATTCAAGAAATATACAGTAATATCATTTTTTATCATCCAGATTGTCAAGGATGAAAAAGAGTGGTAATACTAGTGTTGGCTATGGGGAAAAAGGTTTTCTCATATGCTGCTACCGCATAAACTGACATACCATTTTGACAGACATACCATTTTGATGATGTGTGTAAAATATTTAAGGCATCTTGTTTGACTCAGCAATTGTACTCTTAAAAATTTATCTTATGGAAATAATCAGCTAAGTTTTCAAGAATATTCATAAAAGTCTTATTGAAAAATTGGAAAGAACCTAGATGTTAATATGGGACTGTTAAAATAAATTATAGTGTAATCATACAATGAGATACTACATAACCATTAAAAATGAATGAATTTTATGTGTGTAATAGTTTTGATTGAGTAGTCATAAGGTGCAGGGCATATATTTGAAATGATTTCTATTTTTTTCCAATAGCCATTAACAATGCTGTCAGTGGAACCTCCTTTTTTTTTTTATCAGAAGTGAGGGCTTCTTTAACTACATCTCAGTCTTTCCACAGAATCTTCAATCTCTTTTGGTTATTTAAATAGTCTCATTCTGTTTATTGAGACCCAAGGCCAGCTTCATGGGTCTATGGCCTGTACAATTGCAAAAGGCCTACACTCAGAGGAGCCCTGAGCTTGGTTTAATACTCAGTTGTTGCTCTTAGAATTCTTAAGAGTCATATTTCTGAATTTCTGTTTTGTATGTGAAACTTGATGAGACAATGAAGCATGTGCATGAAAAGAGAAGATACACAGGATACATGTGTTCTTTGCCCCCTCATTTGCGCACAGCATTCTCTATGCTCCGGAGCACAGAATTCCAGTTAACCCATGACATGTGGGAGTTAGTGAGATTCAAAGCAAGTATAGAGAGCTTTATCTGTGACCGAGCAAGCAGGCCCCTGACATCTCCCAGAGGTCGTGATTTTTATTCAAACCAGAACTTGCTTTGAATGCAGAAAGAAGGTAATGACATATTCAAGAGATATGAATGACCAAGAAAACCTATCATATCCTTTTATAGCCAACCATTTATGCTGAAAGTGAAGACACAAAAGTAAAATGAAAGAACGACACATAATTACTTTTCCTTTAAGTCTTTGCTAACTTATCAGTAACCTGAAGGTAGACAATGTTGTAGAAGGTACATACCTACTCAGGGCCAAGAGGTGAAATTAAAACAGTTGAGTTAGTTTTCACTGTTCTAAGAATAAAGTACATATGCAGGTATGTGCTACGAAATATAAATTGTGTAATTTGGTGATCCATGTATGAGTTAAAAGCTTTATATTTGCATTTAAAACTGACGTAGAAAAATATAAAGATGAATGGTAACATTCATGTTAATACACTTAATTTTTATTTTTTCTTTACTTAGAACAACATTATATAGCAAAAACCAAACACCATGACTAATTATAGGAGAGACTGCATTTAGAACAGAAAGGGCTTTATATATTAGTACCATTAATACCACTTTCTTACTGCTTTTTGAACAAGAAGCCCCATATTCTCATTTTGAACTGAGCCCGCAAATTATGTGACTGGCCCTGATGCCAGTGATAAAAGAAGCAAAGGCATTGGGGGCATGTGTTGCCTTTGTTTATCAGCATTCATTCACTCTTGTGTTAATAGTCTGATTTTCTGGGCACATCTCCCTCCCCTCAGTCCCGTATGTTTAAGATGGAGTTGACTTCAGATCTGGCTCCAGGGCTGCATGTGAGACTCAAGCTGGGTCAATCAGGATATTTCATTTTCCTGGTCCTACTGATTGGTTTGGACATGGACATTTCAGCCCTGGTGACCCATACAAATCATAAGATCTGTGTAAGAATAGCAGGAAGAGATTCTCTGCCTTTTGTTGCTAGAATCTAACCGGAGGACAAGTGATCCTGGAGCTGCTGGGGGACACATATGGAGCTCAAGAATAATACCAACATGGAGAATGGCAAAGGTGAGAAATACAGAAAAAGCAAATCCTGGTGCTGTCATATGGGTCCCTGGATCAAGCTATGCCTGAATCTGCATGGGATTTTTAGTTATGTGAGACCTTTTGTGCTCAAGCTAGCATGAATTAGATTTTGTCACTTGCAATAACACTGTGACATAGTATGTATAGTATACTTTCATTAACATTTATGCGTAACAGTTATCTCTAAAGATATATAGCAAACCAGTAACAGTGAATATCCCAATCAGGGAAGATTATAAAGAGGCCTTTCAGTTACAACTTTGTACTGTTCTCTAGTGTTAGACTTTTGTAAAGTGGGTATTCATTACTTTAAAACCAACAAAACAATAAAGGTGTTTCATTTTGGGAAAAAAAGGTCAATTATGCTTAATCTTAATGTAATAATTTTCCAGTCTGACACAAAAGCAGATGTCTTAAGGAAGATCTTACATGCATTGTTTTGTAACAGGAGCTAGTATTCTGATGCCAATTTCTCTACAGAATGACATGGGCATGAAAGGCAGCCACAGAGTCATAACACAGCCTTTAATCAGCAATTTCACTGGTTGGTGCCATATAATTATGCTGCAGAAAACAGCAAATAGGAGAAGATTAATGAGTTTGGCTTTACTAACCACCTAAAGGCGAAACATTTAATTCTCAAGTAGGCAATCTTTTGTCTTACTGTGTTCTAATGCGTTATGTGTGTGAATAGAAGGAGAACTTAGGGTTTGAAGTTTCCCAAATGGGCACTGAGAAGGGGGAAGATGGTAAAATTAGGCAGCTGAGGAAGGTTAGGGCGATCTCGTGGAGAGCGTTCACAGAGTATATTTTAACCCCCTCGGGTCCTGCTAGGTGACATTGCTATATCACATCAAAGACATTCAGTGGTAGTGTTTTAGGCATACCTCATGCTAGGGCTCCAGCAGACACCAGCATCACCAGGAGGGGCTGGGAGCAAGGACCCCGTTTTCTTAGCTTTCTGCCTGGAGCTAAGCTCAGTCAGGCCCAGCTGAGATGTACTCGGTTAGGCCCGGTGATGAGCCCTAGGGCCATTCTCCAACACAACATTCCATAAACTTGCTAACCCTTCTGCTCATGATCTCAGCCCTCCTCCCTTCCTGTCTTAGATATCCTACCCCCGCCCCCAACTCTCCTGCAAACCAGAACACACACAGCCATCTTCCCTACCCAACTGCTTAATCTAGGGAAATTTGTTTCCTATGTTCTCACAATCAAGATTTGAATGCTTTCTTTCACTCTGACAAGGCTTTTGTATGTATGTGTATGAAAGCAAAAACGGTTAGCATTTATTTATATTCAATGATTCCCATAGTGTCTTGGAAACTTGTTTTGACAGGGTGAAAATCTAAGGACCTCGGCTGAGGTCGAGAGAACAGGGAAGAAGTGGACCCTCACCAGGGATCAGGAGGAAGAGAAGTGAGGGGCTGGGCCTGTCGCTAGTGCTGACTTTTGGGATCAGTGTGGGTTGTCATAGGGCTTGGAGGGGGCAAATACTATTTAGTTACTGCTGCATTTGTTTGTTTCAAGTCGTATGAGCATCAGGTAACACGTTCAAAGAGAATAAAAGGGAACCCAGTGAAAAGAAGTCCTCCCTCTCACTGCCACCCCTCCTCTTCTGTTCCCATGGGCGTTCTTCTGAACACCTGGTGCCTGTTTAAACCCCCGGTCTGTTCTTCACGTTGGCTTTACCTTGACTTTCACCTGTGATATAAGGGCTTGAACTGCAATTTCAAGATGACACTCAGCTCTGCACTTTATAATTCTTTCCTTAAGCAAAGTAATGAATACAGAAACATATGCAAGGGCTTGAAAGCCCTCACTCCAGGTACATGATTAACTACTGTACCTGTTTTTCACACCTTTCCTTGTGCAAAACCAAGCAGGTGACTGGTACATTTTTTCTGCGGCATGCGGTATTTCCAATTCACTGCAAAATGAAGTTCAAACTGCTAAAAAAAAGAGCTGGTTTTTAAATTACCTTGAGATACAACTTGCAAGGAGGCAGCCTCACAGCTCTCATCAATGAAGTCAGTAAGCTGTGAAGACATGTGGCCAGATATGTCTTGTCATTAATATATACATAATTGTTATCATTACAGGATCATAAAGCTTTAGAGCAACAGAATAAGCAAGTACCTTTGTTGGAAGGGTCAGCCAAGAAAACAGAGCTTATTAATAAAACAGGAGGGCTTACAAGAATGTTCGTATTTAAATTAGGAGGTGGGCAAATGTGGTTCTAGTAGATCTTTCTACATTGAGTTAAATATTGAAATGAACAATAGCAATGGTTCTCTAATGTCTGTAATTAGCATTGACTTGTTATATAACACCTTTATCAGATAACTGTGTATTGACTAAATTTTCAGGATGGATATTTTATAAATGTAAGCAAGAATGTAATTCTAAGGTAACTAAAGAAGTAAGTTTTCTACATAAAACAATAACAATGCATTTTCCTTTAAAAAGTGCTTATGTGCGTGTGTGTGTGCGTGCATGTGTGCGTGCGTGTGTGCGTGCGTGTGTGCGTGCGTGTGTGTGTGTGTGTGTGTGTGTGTGTGTACATTCTGCATGCTTTGCTCCCAGATCATCACGAAGAGGGCTTTCAAGAGGATCTTTTTTCTTGCTGTAGTGTCAGATCTTAAAATAAGATTTAAGGGCTGGAAAGTCTGATTGAGTGGGACTGGAATGTGATTTCTAGTAGCACCACTCAGCAGAGCATGGAGAACAGAAAAATGCTGTTTCTATGTGTTGGAGGTTAGACATTTTTGGGCAGACATATTTTAATTAAGCCTTTTCTTTTAAAATCAAATATATACTGTAGCTATCTTGAGATGCCTAGTTCCTTATTATAGTTAATGGATTGTTCATCCCCTTTGTCCTTGAGATAATCCTAAGTATGTGCATAAAACCGAGATCATGTTGCCCATAAAAACCAATCAGCCTGGAGTTGGTCCACAAGGTGCTGAGCATTCACGAGAGCAGATGGGAAAGATAATGTTTAATAAAGAGTTAGAGGAGTAAGTGGTACAAAACAAGCTAAGAGAAAGGGATAGTTTAATTTCAGGTGAACCTCTGTGACATTTCTTGTACCCAAACACAGATTAAAATGGCTCGTGGCTACTTTTTCTCCAGTGCTGACCCTGCATACATTCTCAGCTTGTGACTCTGCTGGCATCATCGCCTGGATCTGTGGATAACTCAAAAGATAGCTTCTCAGGTTTATAAAGATGTTTGAAGTGAGTCATTCACAAATGAATATACATATGAGGAAATGACAGAATTCTGCTAAATATGTTTATATTTGAACAAGTGATCCATCTTAGCGTGATTTAGAAGGAGATGTGCATACGCTTATAATAAATGACAGTTAAAAAGATGACTGTCACAATGTTTACTGATGAGATTTCTATTTATCTTAACATTTAGAAGTTAAATGAAAAAGGGACTGTGGATTATAGCCTAAGAAGTGTTGAGTCTGAATTTACTCTAACAACCTTGGGCAAATGGAGGTAGCAGGAAGGTAAAGCCAACTAGTCAGAAGCCCTCTGGAGAGGTAAGGTTGTGAGGCCTTTGACAGCTTAAGTGCAACCTCATTTATTTTTCACCATGTTTAGTTAAACAATTAAAAATAGGTTGGAGCGGTGGATTGAAGTAGCTGTTTGGGACTTGCTGGTTGGGTTCTGGCAGGGCCATGCGGTCCAGTTGCACCATGGGCCTTGTGCAGCGCTTTGGTCTGTGACCCTGCTGAGCAGCTTAAACATTCAGGTGGCGCATCCCTCTCCCGCTTTGTCCTTTGTTCCAGGCGTTGGGCCTTGCTCTTTGCTATTCTGCTTAGTTTACTGCAAAGGAGAACCACTTCTCATTTGAGCTCACAGTCTCAACTCTTAATAGTCTGGAGGAAGTTGCCAAACAAATGTAACCTCTTTTGTTGGTCTAGCTGCTCTTACCTGCGTTTACAGCAGGGCTGGCCATTTGGCAGTGACTTACCCTGGAAATGTACTTTGGGATGTGTTAAACTCAATTGGGGAATATTTCAGACCACTTTTTAAATAAAAGTGTTGAAATGTGCTGCTGAAGTGGCCTGGGTTGGAATACCAGTGTCCCTGATATAATAACAAACACAAAAGAGCAGGGGACCAGGCAAAGGAGACTGCAGATTGTCAGTCATTCATAAACCCTGGATCTTAATTAAGAGAACTGAAAAGAAAAAAGATCAAGCTTGCTTTCTTTCTTTCTTTCTTTCTTTCTTTCTTTCTTTCTTTCTTTCACATAAATTATCTTTATTGTTGAAAGTATTACATATATCTCCCTTCTTCTCATTGACCTCCTCCACCCTGCACCACCCCCAGGCCTTCACATACATTGTCTGTGTCCATAGGTTATGCATGTATGCATATAAGTTTTTTGGTTAATCTCTCCCCACTGCCACCCCTCAACCCCCTTCCTTCTGAGAATCAACAGTCTGTTCTGTGCTTCTATGTCTCTGGATCTATTTTGTTCATTAGATTCCACATATGAATGAGATTATGTGATACTTATCTTTCTCTGACTGGCTTATTTCACTTAGCATACTATCCCTTCCTCCCTCCCTTCCTTGCCTTCCTTCCTTCCTTTCCTTTTTTTGAAGCAAAGAAAAGCAAAACTATATAACTTTTAGAAGAAGACAAGTACACAAATTCTCTGAAGGTATAATTTATACCCATTATCCAAATCTCTCTTTAAGGTCTCAGAGAGTTTGTCTTAATTATGAAGGCAAACATCTCACAAAAGGACACCATGGCTTGTGGTCTTTGTATAGAGATACCCAAAGAAGACCAAACATTGGATAAAATACAATATCCTTAATTAATCTTACAGCAATAGTATCTTCACTGTTACAGAACAATGTTTATAAAGTATAGGACATGCATGCACCATCCTCATGGTGTTTACTATGACTGAGAGCCCACAGTGCTGTTATCAGTGTTTTCCTTCAGGTTGATTCAGCATGGGGTATGCAGATATTAGGGCCTGGAGGGCAGCCCATAATGAAGACATGGGCACACTTTTCACTCTGGTCTGGGGTCAACTGCACTTGATTCCTGTTATTGAAGTCAAAATGAAGTTGCTGCCTTGGGGGATCTGAATCTGAATGTGGGAATTGTTATATAGATTGTTATATATGAAGCAATTATACTCTTTTGCAAACAACTGGCAAAAATTCCTTTTATGCATTTCATCAACTATGGAATAGTTGCTCCAATTCAGTCTTCCATTGTGGAACCAAGGACTTCATGAGAAGTTTCTGTGAAATTGCGTGAAGACAGAGCTGTAGGTTCTACATACCAATACTGGATGCTATATATTTAGTGGAATCCTCATTATAACCTGAGAGTATTTTTAAATTTACATTTTCCCTCGTAGATTTTTTTTAATTCTTTAAACTGAATGTTTAGCCTTCTAAACCTCAGATCAGCATCTCTGAAAATGAAAGTATCTTTTCCCATGTAGTTCAGCTCCCAGTAGCCCAGTGTAGGAATCCCCTCTACAACACCCTGATCATCTCAAATAGCCTCTTGCAAATACTCTTGGTGACAGAGTATTCTTAAGCCAGTTCTTTCTGTTTCAGTGGTTCTAATTTTTTGAATGCTTTTCCAACCAAAACTCAAATCTGCCTCTTTGACCCCTCAATCTTTTTGTCTCAGTTTTGCTTTCTGAAGCTACAAATATATGTCTGTCCCTTAAATTAAAATTTCAAAACATTAAAGAGAGTTTTCTTGTTCTCCCCAAATTTTTATCATTCATTAAAAAATAGTTTACTGAGTAGGTACAATGAGCAAAAGCTGGGTTAGATGCAGTGGGTGATCTAAAGGTGCTTCAGACAACAATTTCTCATTGACTTTGCATACAGAACTGAGAACATGTAGGCCAGCTTCTTCTAGATAAACTATCCTACCATTTGTTTCTAGGTTGAGAGCTCCTTGAGTGACCATGGGGTCACCTGAATACCCCAGAGCCTGCTATTAGACACATATTTGGGTACTCAGTAAATGTTTTCTAACTCTGTTCTATTCCTCTAAAACTGAGTTCCCCTAAATCTGATTATAGTGTTACTAGAGCCCGGTGCACAGATGCGTGCACTGGTGGGGTCCCTTGGCATGGCCTGCGGGGATTGGCTGAAACCCAGTTGTCTAATGCTGCCTGATGCTCCTGCCTGCCACTCCCGCTCATCCTGGCCCCCTGTGCCTGCCAGTAGCTGCTGCAGGGAGGCAGGAGAGGCTCTCCGCAGCAGCTGTGCTCACCAGCCCTGAGCCCAGCTTCTGGTGCCCTTCAGTCAGCTAAGCAGTGCTCCCCTTGTAGGAGCTCACTGACCACCAGGGGGCAGCTCCTGTGTTGAGCATCTGCCCCCTGGTGGTCAGAGCGTTCCATAGCAACCAGTTGACTAGTAGTTGGGTTGTTTGGTCTCTTAGGGTATTACTAGTATATATATAGATTCCCTTAGTTTGACCTGTAGCAAGCACAGTCTTGATCTGACTCTGACATTGTGTGTGGGCTCACAAGACCTCAGCCCACATAGACAGCTATATAAGATTCTATTGCACACATTATCTCAGTTGAACTGCCCAATAACTGTGAGAGGTAGATACTGTTTTGCCCAGATTTTAGATGAGAAAACAGACAGAGATAAGAGAGCTAAAATGTTGAAGCCATAGGTGTGTTCAAATTATTACATTTGAGACTTTTTCTAATATAGAGATCCTCACTTCTATTTTTCTATCATTTTCTAATTTTGTACTTGAGTTTTTGATCCTGTTGTGGAACTATACCATTATTTTTATAAAATTATATCTTATTAGTTTTAGAGTGTACTTACTTCTAGTCCTTTTGGAATCTTAATATAGTTATTTTACCATCTTAGCTATTCCTTTCAATTTGTGTACTTGTTACTAATGTGCTAAGCTTATTTTTCAACTATGGTGTTGATGAGAAAAACTGGTGGTTCAAAGGCAGAGAGCTGTGTCATCCTATGAGGATCTTTACTCCAGGATGACCTTGATGCTCTTATCAATACTGTTTTGGGTATATTTGTGCAACTATTCTATCATGTAGTCTACATTTTTCCATTTTGACCATAAGAAATAATACGATAAATCGAAAATGGATGCTGACAGGAAGGCAGACTGCAGGATAGTGTGTGAGTGAGAAAACAAAGGGAGAGTGTGTGGTCACATGGGGAGTGTTTGTTGGTGAGATGAGGGACAGCTATACTCCAGGAGACTGTGGGGGACTGTCAGATGGGGCTCCCCTGACAGGGCAGCCCCCACTGCTGCTGGGTTTCCTCCCAGAGCGACTGACTCGGATGCGGAGACTGTGCTATATTGAAGGGAAAAGTGGATGTTATCGGAGACTGAAAAGCCCGGGGAATCTACAACTACGGCAACCAGCGAACAGCTGTGAACCTGAGAACACCAATTCCCAAGTGGAGCAAGCATGAGGATTCAGAGGAGCTCTACACTCCACCATGGAAAGGAGACAGAGAATTACATAACCAGACACCCAGAGAAGAGAGAATATGGTGAGACAAAAAAACAAACAGAGAAGAGAAAGAATTTAGAGAAATGGTCATAAGGTGGATGAAAAGAATGGAAGACAAATTCGACAATATGTGTAAGAACCAAGTGGAAATGAAGAAGAATCAAGAAGAAATGAAAAATTACATTGCTGCTGTAAAGAACTCAATAGAAAGCATCAAGAGTAGACTAAAAGAAGCAGAGGACCTCATCAGTGAGCTAGAAGACAAGGTATAAAAAAGTACCCAAGTAGAGCAGCTTCTAGAAAAAAAAATTAAAAAGCAGGAGAGCCTAAGGGAACTTTGGGACAACATGAAACAAAACAACATCTGCATAATAGGAGTGCCAGAAGGAGAGGAAACTGAGCAAGGAATAGAAAACCTGTCTGAAGAAATAATGACAGAAAACTTCCCTGATATAGGGAAGAAAAAGCCCACACAAATCCAAGAAGCTCACAGAGTCCCAAGCAAAATGAACCCAAAGTAACCGATGCCAAAGCACATTATAATTAAACTGGCAAACACCAATGACAAAGTAAGAATCTTAAAAGCAGCCAGAGAGAGACAGAAAGTTACCTACAAAGGAACCCCCATCAGACTAGCAACTGATTTCTCAACAGAAACTCACCAGGCCAGAAGGGAATGGAATGGAATATACAAAGTCATGCAAAGGAAGGGTCTGAATCCAAGAATACTGTACCCAGAAAGGCTATCAATCAAAATTGAAGGTGAAATCAGGAGATTCACAGACAAAAAAGGACTAAGGGAATTTATCACCACCAAACCAGCAATGCAAGAAATGCTAAAGGGTCTGCTATAAAAAGAAGAAATAGGAAGGAAAGAAGGAACACAGGGGTAAAGAATAAAAATGGTAACAAACAAGTACCTATCAATAATAACTTTAAATGTAAATAGATTAAATGCCCCAATCAAAAGACATAGGGTAACGGATTGGGTAAGAAAATACGACCCAGATATCTTCTGTCTATAAGAAACCCACCTCAGAAAAAAAGACACACACAGACTGAGGGTGAAGGGATGGAAAAAAGTTTTTTAGGCAAATGGAAATGAAAAAAAAGCAGGGGTAGCAATACTTATATCTGAAATATTACATCTCAAAGTGAAGGACATAACAAGAGATAAGGAAGGCCACTTCATAATACCAAAGGGAGCAATCCAACAAGAAGAAATGACTCTGGTAAACATATACACACCCAACACAGGAGCACCCAAATACATAAAAAAAAACTACTGCAAGATATAAAGGGAGAGATTGACAGCAATACAATCATAGTAGGAGACTTTAATAACAGATTATCACCATTGGACAAATCCTCTAGACAAAAAATCAGCAAAGAAACGTCAATCCCAAATGACTTACTAGACCAGATGGAATTAATTGACATCTTCAGAACATTTCACCTGAAAGTGCACCTGGGTCATTTTCAAAGATAGACCATATGTTGGGTCATAGGCAAAGTCTCTTCAAATTCAAGAAGATAAAATCATATCAAGCATCTTCTCAGATCACAGTGGCATAAAACTGGAAATCAACTACAATAAAAACAGCTCCCAAAAAGTCAAACACATGGAGACTAAATATCATGCTATTAAATAATGACTGGGTTACCAAAGAGATCAAAGAAGAAATAAAAAATATCATGGCAACAAATGATAATGAAAACACAACAATTCAAAATCTGTGGGACACAGCGAAAGCAGTCTTGAGAGGGAAGTTCATAGCTCTACAAGCCTATTGCAAAAAACAAGAAACAATGGTAATAAATTACCTAACCCTACAACTCAAAGAGTTAGAAAGAGAGCAACAAGAAAAACCCAGTGTAAGCAGAAGGAAGGAAATAATAAAGATCAGAGCAGAGATAAATGACATAGAGACCAAAACAAAACAAACAAACAAACAAACAAAAAACACAATACAAAAGATCAACAAAACCAAGAGCTGGTTCTTTGAAAGGATAAACAAGATTGATGAACCTCTAGCCAGGCTCACTAAGAAGCAAAGACAGAGGACCCAAATAAACAAAATCAGAAATGAAAGAGGAAAAATAACAACACACCCCACCAAAATACAAAGGATTGTTAAAAAATACTATGAACAACTCTATTCCAACAAACTGGACAACCTGGAGGAAATGGACATATTCCTAGAAAAATGCAACTTTTCAAAACTCAATCAGGAAGACTCTAAACATCTCAATAGGCCAATAACTAAGGAAGAAATTGAAGCAGTCATCACAAAGCTTCCAGCAAACAAAAGCCCGGGGCCAGACAGCTTCACAGGGGAGTTTTACCAAACATTCAAAGAACTAAAACCTATCCTCCTTAGACTACTCCAAAAAATCCAAAAGGAAGGAATGCTTCCAAGCTTATTCTATGAAGCCAGCATCACCGTAATACCAAAACCAGATAAACACAACACAATGAAAGAGAATTATAGGTCAATATCCCTCATGAACATAGATGCCAAAATCCTCAACAAAATCATAGCAAATCGGATCCAGCAGTACATCAGAAAGATCATACACCATGACCAAGTAGGATTTATCCCAGGGATGCAAGGATGGTACAATATCCGCAAATCAATAAGCGTGATACATCACATAAACAAATTGAGAAATAAAAATCACATAATCATATCAATTGATGCAGAAAAAGCATTTGACAAAATCCAACACCCTTTCTTGATAAAAACTCTCAGCAAGGTCAGAATAGAAGGATCATACCTCAACATAATAAAAGCCATATATGATAAACCCACAACCAACAACATACTCAATAGGCAAAAACTAAAACCATTTCCCCTAAGAACAGGAATAAGACAGGGATACCCACTCTCACCACTCCTGTTTGACATAGTACTGGAAGTACTAGCCATTGCAATTAGACGAGAAGAAATAAAAGGCATCCAAATTGGAAAAGAAGAAATAAAGCTGTCTTTATTCACAGATGACATGATACAGTACATAGAAAACCCTAAAGACTCCATCAAAAACTATTAGACTTAAATGAATTCGGCAATGTAGCAGGATACAAAATTAATGCCAAGAAATCTATGGCATTTCTATACACCAATAATGAACTCACAGAAAGAGAGACTAAAAAAGCAATCCCATTTACCATCGCACCAAAAAATTTAAGATACCTAGGAATAAACTTAACTAAGGAGGTAAAAAACCTTTATGTGGAAAACTACAGAGCACTGAAAAAAGAGATAGAGGAAGACATAAACAGATGGAAGAACATACCATGTTCATGGATTGGTAGAATCAACATCATTAAAATGTTCATACTACCCAAAGCAATCTATAGATTCAATGCACTCCCCATTAAAATACCAATGGCATATTTCACAGACATAGAAAGAACTCTCCAAAAATTCATCTGGAATAAAAAAAGATGCTGAATGGCCACAATAATCCTGAGAAAGAAGAACAAAGTAGGTGGGATCTCAATACCAGATTTCAAGGCCACTATTCTCAAAACAGCCTGCTACTGGCACAAGAACAGACATATAGACCAATGGAATAGAATAGAGAACCCAGATTTCGACCCAAACCACTATGCTCAATTAATATTTGACAAAGGAGGCATGAACGTACAATGGAGTCAAGACAGTCTCTTCAATAAATGGTGTTGGGAAAATTGGACAGATACATGCAAAAAAATGAAACTAGACCACCAACTTACACCATACACAAAAATAAACTCAAAATGGATAAAGGACTTAAACATAAGATGGGAAGCCATAAAAATACTAGAGGAATCGACAGGCAGAGAAATCTCAGACATATGGCAAAGCAATTTCTTCACCGATACCACTCCTAGGGCAATGGAAACTGAAAAGAATATAAACAAATGGGACTACATCAAAATAAAAAGCTTTTGCACAGCAAAAGAAACCATCAACAAAACAACAAGAAAGCCCCTTGTATGGGAGAACATATTTGCCAATGTTATCACTGATAAAGGTTTAATCTCCAACATCTACAGGGAACTTATACAACTTAATAAAAGGAAGATAAATGGGGGAGAATCCAAGATGGCGGCGTAGGTAAACACCTAAACTGCTGCCTCCCACAACAATTTCAAAAATTCAACTAAAAGACAAAACGTCTATCACCGAGAACCACGGGAAAGCTGGCTGAGTGGAAGTTCTACAACTAGAAGGAAAGAGAAAAGAGCATTGAGACATACACGAGCGCTGAAAAGCTGAGGTACGGAGGCGCGGGATCCGGGCTGGCAGCGGGCGTTGCTTTTTTCAACCCAAAGGGAGACAAGCCCCCGATTACTCTGAAATACAGTTTCTGGGGAGATACGGGGGACCCAAATTCCCTCGGGGAGAAGCTGGACTGTCTGCCAGTGAGGGTGGCTTACTTGCAGAGCTGCGCGCAGGAATAATTGTTTACTGCACTGGGGCACGGGACTCCAGGACGCCCTTGGGACACAGAGCCGGCTAACTAGCAGCCATTGCTGTTTGCCACTCCCTAGCCTAGTGACACCCTGAGGCCCGGCCCTGCACAACCTACAAACCCACCCAAGCTCCAAGCAGCAGCGTTAGCAGAAGAAAGCCCCGCCCTATCGCAGCTTAACCTAGCAAACTTGCAGCCTGGGTCAGACAGCTCCAAAACCTCCAAACCCCAAGCAAAGAGGAGAAAACTGTAGCTCTCACTGTAGCTCCTGCTGGATGGCCTCAGACAGTAGCTGACCTGCACCCCATTGGAGATCCAGAAGCCAGTGTACCTAGTGGTCAGAGTGAGACACCAGATTTCAACTCCTCACATCCATAAGTGACACATTCAAAGGCAGACTCAGTGAGCACCAAAGCCCCACTGAAACAAGTCCTGCCCCATAAGTGTGTCTTCAGCACAGCAGTTCTTCCATTATAGACACAGTGAGTGCTCACAGCTAATTGGCCTGGAGGTCAATTCCTCCCAGTATACCAACAGCAATTAAGGCTTTAACTGCACCAAGTCTTTGCACTCAGCCCACAAAGGGGTGTACCAAGAGTGTCCACATCAGGTGATTGGGGAGGCTGAGCTACTGCCCCCTATAGGTCACCTACCACACAAAGCCACTCCATCAACACAGGGAAGCAGCCAAAATGCAGAAACAAAGAAACATGTCACGAATGAAAGATACGGAGGAAAGCAAACTACTGGGTGACATAGAGTTCAGAACCACATTTATAAGGTTACTCAAGAATCTTCTTAAAACCGCTGAGAAACTTGATGAGACCTTCAAGGAGCTTAATGAGAATGCCAAAAAAAATGGAAAAGGATCAGTCAGAAATGAAGCATACACTGTCTGAAATAAAGAATATACAGAAACTCAACTGTAGATCAACGTACCCCAAGAATCAAACCAAAGATCTGAAATATGTGGAAACAAAAAACATCCAAGCAGAAAAACAAAAAGAAAAGAGAATCCAAAAATATGAAGATAGTGTAAGGAGCCTCTGGGACAACTTTAAGCAAACCAACATCCGAATTTTTGGGGTGCCAGAAGAAGGGAGAGAGCAAAATATTGAAAACCTATTAGAAGAAATAATGACAGAAAACTTTCCCTGCCTGGTGAAAGAAATAGATGTACAAGTCCAGGAAGCGCACAGAACCCCATACAAGAGGAATCCAAAGAGGACCACACCAAGACACATCATAATTAAAATGCCAAGGGCAAAAGACAAAGAGAGAATATTAAAAGCAGCAAGACAAAAACAGTTAATTACCTACAAGGGAGTACCCATACGACTGTCAGCTGATTTCTCAACAGAAACTATGCAGGCCAGAAGGGAGTGGCAAGAAATATTCAAAGTGATGACCAGCAAGAACCTACAGCCAAGATTACTCTACCCAGCAAAGCTATCATTCAGAGTTGAAGGTCAGATAAAGAGCTTCACAGACAAGAAAAAGCTAAAGGAGTTCATCACCACCAAACCAGGATTACATGAAATGCTGAAGGGTATTCTTTAAGGAGAGGAAGAAGAAGAAAAAGGTAAAGATAAAAATTATGAACAACAAAATGACATCAAATACATACTTACCAACAAGTGAATCTAAAAATCAAGTGAATAAAAAATCTGAAGAACAGAATGGACTGGTGAATATAATAGAATCAGGGACATAGAAAGGGAGTGAACTGATGATTCTCAGGGGAAGCAGGTGTGAGGGGTGCGGGAAGAGATTGGACAAAAATCTTACTCCTATGGATGAAGACAGTGGCTGGGGTAAGGGCATGGGGTGGGGTGGGGAATCAGGTGGAGGGGAGCTATGGGGGAAAAAATAGAGGAACACCTGTAATAATCTGAACAATAAAAATTTATTAAAAAAAAAATAAATAAATAAATAAAAGGAAGATAAATGATCCAATAAAAAAATGGGCAACAGACGTAAATAGAATCTTTTCGAAAGAAGACAGAAGGAAGGCCAAGAGACATATGAAAACATGCTCAAAGTCACTAATCATCGGAGAGATGCAAATCAAAATGACAATGCGGAACCATCTCACACCTGTCAGAATGGCAATCATCAACAAATCAACAAACGATAAGAACTGGTGAGGTTGTGGAGAAAAAGGAACCCTCATGCACTGCTGGTGGGAATGCAGACTGGTACAGCCACTGCGGAGAACAGTATGAAGTTTCATCAAAAAACTAAAAATGGAGCTCCCATTTAACCCAGTAATCCCACTTCTAGGAATATATCCCAAGAAACTAGAATCACCAATCAGAAAGGATATATGCACCCCTATGTTCATAGCAGCACAATTTACCATAGCTAAGATTTGGAAACAGCCTAAATGCCCACCAGTAGATGAGTGGATTAGAAAACTGTGGTACATCTACACAATGGAATACTATGCTGCTATAAAAAAGAAGGAATTCTTACCATTTGCAGCAGCATGGATGGACCTGGAGAGCATTATGTTAAGTGAAATAAGCCAGGCAATAAAAGAAAAATACCACATGATCTCACTCATTTATGGAAAATAAAGAACATTATAACCTGATGAGCAAAAAAATAGATACAGAGGCAGTAAAGCATCAAACAGGCTCACAAATTACAGCAGGAAGTCTGGGGAGTGTTCAGGAGGTGGGGAAGAGATCAACCAAAGGACTTGTATGCATGCATATAAGCACAACCAATGGATACAAGACACTGGTGGGGGTGGGATGAGGGCATGCAACAGGGGTTAGGGGAGGCTGGGGGGAAGTCAATGGGGAAAATAAAGGAGATATATGTAATACTTTAAACATTAAAAAATAAGTATAAAAAAAGAAATAACATGATAAATTAAAATGAATTTTGCCTTAATTTAGATACTTTACTATATGATTTATATTGCTTTTCATATAAAAAGCATATGACAGATTTTTATTTGCTATTCCAGAGCATGTGATTTGGTTCATACTATAGTTTAGTGTATGTATTAATGTATGTATTAATGAATTCATGTGTATAAATTTTATCATCTATTTAGTTCTCATGACAGTGTTCCTTTCTTTATTGCTTCTACCTGTTTCTATTTACTGATGTTTTAAAATATGGGGGAAAAGGTATGTTTAAGAGAAAAAGAAGACCTTGATGCAAAATAATATATTTTCCCAACAGAAACACTTACTAATTTCAGTGTATGTATGCAAAACTTAAAAACCTGATTTAAAAATGTATGAAGAAATTATCATGTGGAGGATGTTACTTAAGAACTGAATTACAAGATTTGCCTCTTTTTCTCTTGCCTTGGGCAATCTAGTCTAATTACAAAACTTGCCTTTGATTCTGTTTGGTGTTTTTCAGTTATGCATGGAAAAAGCTAATAAAAAATAAAATGAAAAATTGTGATGGTTATTCAAAATCCCATAGATTTCTCTACTGTTGCTTGGCCTGTCTTTGGGGATGAACTCTAAAATGTTACCTTCAATGGATCATTAGATGTACTGTGCCTATTGGTCTCTGCTTCCCTTACATAAAGAGAAAAGATTATTTTAATTTTAGAGTTTTCAAAGCTAAAAATATGAAAATTATGGCTTATCTTCCATTTATGCCTTATCTGTAATTGTTGGGAGGTTTTGTAACCATAGAAGACACTAGACCAATAATTTCAGGGATGGATAATATCTCTGTTTAGATAGAGAAAAGTAATTTACCACCTTTCCTTGTCCTCTTGTGTGTTTTTGTAAAGGAGGAAAAAAAACTCTTTTCCCTCCACCCATCCTAGGTCCATTGGCTGGGGCCCTGTAAAATCCTATCTAATAAGAGAGTAATATGGAAATTGACTGTACCTCCACTACACCACAAGCCATGCCCACAAGTCATGCCCACCAGCCAATCAGGAGTGAATATGCAAATAAGCCCAACCAAGATGGCTGTGGCCACAGAGAGCAGGAGGGAGGCTTGGGTTTCCCCAGCAATGGAGGAAGCCAAACTTCCTGCACACCTTGGTGGGCCCAGGCCTCCACTGCAGGCTACAAAGTTTCAATTATAGAAGATAAATAAAGCCCAACAGAAATGGTGGCAGCCTCCGAGCTGGAGAGAGCAGGAGGCTAGGGTTGCCCCTGGTGATGGAGGAAGCCAAGCTTCTGCAGCCCTGGCCTGCTTTGGCCTCCACTTAAGGCTACAAAGTTTCAATTATAGAAGATACATACATCCCAACAGAAATGGCTGCTGCCAGGGAGGGAGCAGAAGGCTTGGCTCCACTCCGGGCTACAAAGTTTCAATTGTAGAAGATAAATAAATCCCAGATACCAGGGCCTCCCCTTAGGTCACCAAGGGGCAAGGCCGGCCTGCAAACCACCACAGGCCCCAAGGGAACCCCCACCCTGATCTAGGACACCCTTCAGGGCAAACCAGTTGGCCTCCACCAGTGCACCAGGCCTCTATCCTATCTAATAAAAGAGTAATACGCAGATTGACCATTACTCCAACACACAAAATGGCTGCCCCCATGTGGTCAAAGATCCTGGCCCCTTGTGGACACAAGATGGCCACCACAAAATGGCCAGCAGGGGAGGGCAGTTGGGAGGGACCAGGCCTGCAAGGGAGGGCAGTTGGGGGCTATCAAGCCTGCAGGGGAGGGCAGTTAGGGGTGACCAGGCTGGCAGAGGAGGAAAGTTGGGGGTGACTGGGCCTGCAGGGAAGGGCAGTTGGGGGGGCCCAGGCTAGCAGGGGAGGGCAGTTAGGGGTGACCAGGCCTGCAGGGGAGGGCAGTTAGGGGCAAACAGGCTGGCAGGGCAGCAGTTAGGCATCAATCAGGCTGGCAGGGGAGTGGTTAGGGGGTGGTCAGGCTGTCAGGCAGAAGCGGTTAGGGGCAATCAGGAAGGCAGGCAGGCGAGCAGTTGGGAGCCAGCGGTCCTGGATTGTGAGACGGATGTCTGACTGCCCTTTTAGGGGATTGGGCCTAAACGGGCAGTCGGACATCCTTCGAGGGATCCCAGATTGGAGAGGGTGCAGGCTGGGCTGAGGGAACACTCCCCCGCCCCGTGCATGAATTTCGTGCACCGGGCCTCTAGTAGACTAATAAAAGACCGAGTAATGAAAGAAAAACAAGTTATCAGCATGTGCATTGTAAGTACACATGGGAATACTCAACAATGAGCATCTCAAAGTGGTGGTTAGAACTTGGGCTTATATAGCATCTTAACAAAAGAACAATAGATTTTTAGAGAAGTGACAGGACAAAGGAAAAGGACTTTTGAGTTTCTAGGGTGGCAAATTGTGGACAGATTAATATATGGGGAATTAATGGAAGGTAAGGGCTAGGTAGTAAGTTTGTTATGTGGATTCCTCTGGTGCTGATACGGGTCTAGACTTGTTTTTGGTAATGTCTGTCCTTCCTGGTAGAGAGGGGAAGTGGGGGATGGGTGGGAGTGAACAGCTTTACAAATATATAGCCTGTTTTTAGGCAAATAGAGGGAGAACAGAGAGCTTTTCTTATATCTGCTTCTTTTCAATTGCTTTCAGCTCAAAATAATCCTTACGCCAAAGAGGCAAATTTTGGGGTGGCATGTTCTGCTACCCTTTGTTTTAGAAGACCATTGGATTAAATGGATTGCTGATTAAAAGGATTGTTGTCTTCAGATCCAAATGTCAACAACTGAAACCACCCTGACTGTGGTTTTCAGTGGGCTTTCCTGAAATGTAAAGTTAGTTTATTTCCAATCCCCTCTGTGCCAACACTACTGCAAACCAAAGACAATGGGACAAAGTCGGTAACGTTAATAAATGTTGCTAAGTAAACCTGATAAGATCACAGACATGTTTCTTTCTCCTTCTTTGGGAGACAAAAGAAAAATGTATAGAAGAGGGGTGGGAGATTGGGGAGGATTTTTGAGTCCTGATATTGTTTTGAAGGGTTGGTGGCAGTGTTAGTGGGTTGATGATGGACAAAAACAGCATGTTATTAATACAAGTTTGTGGTATTTTTAGCCTGTCAGAATAAAGGAGATTTCTGGATGGTGTATGTCCATTGCTCCTCTGGCTTAAACAACCATGTTGTTTGAAATGAGTGGTGATGAGAAGCAACATATGCTTCTTCCCCTCCATGCAGAGCAATGAAATTTGGAAATATGTGCTGAAGGAGAAAACATAGTTTCTTATGGCAATTTATCTCCAAGAAAGGACAGCCTCCTGGGATAGTGATAATGGTTGCTAAAACCTCACTGAGAAAAATAATTCAATCGCCCAAATTTGGGATGAGATCATGCTGCAGTTGGCTCAGTAAAGTGGCAAGAAACCCTCAGTCTGCTTTGGAGAGAGGCATTGTGATTGGGAATCATGTGGGTGTCGCTTCCCTTTACTGACACTGGATATGATCAAAGTGTCCAGGGGACTTCAGAATACTAGATACCATTCACATAACACAGCATTGTATGGTCTCATGAAGTTTTTTTAATGCTATTTAAACTTGTTTTCATAACAACCTGAATAAAATAAAAAATATGTTAGAATATTTCATTTTATGAACATAAATGTCTTATTTATATAGTCCTCTTTTTATAGATATTAGGGTTCTTATGTGAAACTTCCAGTGTATGGGTTTCTCCTTTACTATTAGACACTAAATTCTTTGATTGAGGGGCTGTGCTATTTAGGTCTGTAGCTGCAATTCAATAGGCATTCTATAAACATAAGCTCAACGAGTTGATGAAAAATATCCAGGGGAAGTGAAAATATTCAACTTTGAGAATGTTACATGATTGGATGACTTCAAGGAAGTTAGTTGAAATGACATTTTTTTTCTTGTATTTACTGTGATGTGAAATAGGGTAATAAAAAACCACTTGAAATAATACTGAGTTGAGTATGGGTAAGCTAGTACATTTTTGGATGTGAAGCTAATCAGTTTTGTAAAAGCCTAGTAACAGAAAATATGTGAAAACTAGGGGCCCAGTGCATGAATTTGTGCACCTTGAAGGACCTGAAGGCCATGGTGGACAAAGGGACAGGTGTCTGCCCATCCTCTGTGCCCCTGCCTGGCCCCTCCCACTATGACCCCTGTCTTCTGGCAGCCCTGCTCCCACTGCTGCCGCTCCCACATGCTGACGGCGCCAGCCCCGCTCACACCTGCTGATGGAGTAGAATGATTGGGGCCAGCACCAGCAGCGGGTGTGAGTGGGGCTGGTGCTGTCAGTGGGTGTGAGTGGCAGCTGCTGCCCTAATTGCCCCTCAGGAGCAGGGGGAGGTGAAGAAGCCTTCAGCGGCAATTGGGGCTGGCAGCTGCCTCTTGTACCCACTGATGGTGCTGAGCGATCGGGTCTGGTGCTGGGAGCTGGCAGAGGGTGCAAGTAAGGCTGGTGCCAGCAGTGGTTGCTAGTAGTGGCTCTGGTGCAAGTGGGGCTGGGGCCTGCAGTGGGTGTGAGTGGTGGCTGCCACACCCTATTGCCCCTCAGGAGCAGGAGGAGGTAGAGAAGCTCTGAGGGGCGATCAGGGCCAGCAGCTGCTGCTTGCACCTGCTGACAGTGCCAAGCAATCTGGGCCGGCATCAGGCACCAGCAGTGGGTGCGAGTGGGGCCAGCGCCAGCAGCAGGTATGAGCGCTGGGTGGGATCGAAGCGTGCAGGAGCAAAGAATTTTCAGTAACCTCCAGAGGCTCGCCCTGATGACAGTGACCGGTGCCCTGCCTTGGTCTGGCACCCCGCTCACCTGTTCCTCCATTCTGCTGCGGCCGATGCCCACCATGTTCTGCGCGCACCCTCTGGTGGTCAGTGCACATTATAGTGACCAGTTGTTTGGTTGTTCTGCCATTCGGTCTACTTGCATATTAGGGTAATATATATATCTGATTAAACTACAAGCAAAAGTACTTAGAAATGGGATTAAGTATATTTGGCAAGTGTAAATTTATGGGTAGGCAGCAAAAATTCTATATCCACTTCTAACTAGGCCATCTTTGTGGTTTACCTTGGAGAAATCTAATTACCCTTGACTATTTGACCTTCAGTGTGTCAACATAAGTGCTTTCTCAACCTGGCTTCATGGAAATATGGTAGCTGTGCTTGACAGAGATAACATTTTTCTGTAAAAATGTTAAAGCCCTGGCCTATTTCCTTAGTTTTGTATCTTCCATTGCACTTTTGTAACTTTAAGATTGTTGTCCAGATGGATCACATCCAATAATAGGGAGAGAGGTGTGAGGTAGGGGTTGATGTAAAGAAGAAATGAGTTTATATTTCTAAAATTTTAGAATAATGTCTGCCACATAATTTGGCTTTAATAACTGTTAACTATTATACTTCTCTTTCATACTTCTCATAGAAGGAATATAAGATAGTTATTTTATAGACTTTACTAGTGTCCTGGTGCATGGATTCATACACATTGAAAGGAAATAAATTAGAAGAAATATTTTAATATCACTATTCGTGTCTTGCTAATGAAAAGAAAATAGGATTCTACATTGTCTCTTATCTACTTACTCCAGAACTTCTGTGAGGATCAAATGAGATGAGGCATGGGAAAAGACTTCACAAACATTTGGTTAAACTGTAAAATGTTTGCACCTGGCTATAAAGCAAGTTGGGTTCATAGGCTGAAGAAATTCCAAGGAGACTAGTTGCTAAGGAGAGGAAGCTGGGCGTTGCTACGTGATGTCATTACCCAGCTCCCACAGTGACAGTTTCTGGGCTGGACTGGGCTGTGGCTGCATTTTGCGCCATGAGGTCTTGGCAGCATTGGCTGCGATTTGGTGGGAAGTTGCTCTGGGGTGCTGGCGGGGCCTGTGTCCTGTTTGGGGGAAGCCGAGTATTGGTTTGTCGGTGCCAGGTTCCAGGTCATTTATTTTTAAATGGTCTGTGCACATCATGGAAGCTCCTGAGTTGAGCATCTGCCCCCTCATAGTCAGTGCACATCATAGCTACCAGTTGGACAGATGGACACTTAGCCTTTTATATATACAGACTAGAGGCTCAGTGCACGGATTTGTGCATCAGTGGGGTCCCTCAGCCTAGCTTGTGGTGATTGGGCTGAAACTGGCTCTCCGACATCCCCTGAGGGGTCCTGGATTGCAAGAGGGCAGTTCTCAGGTGACACACCCAAGAATCGGGCTCCCTCTTCTCTAGTTCTGGGTGTGTCACTTGAGAACCGCAGCTGCCAAGTCACTGCAGCTCGGCAGTTCCTGCATTGAACATCTGCCTCCTGGTGGTCAGTGCATGTCATAGCTAATGGTCAGATGGTCAGATGGTCACTTAGGTTTTTATATATATAGATTCTGTCTCACTCAGGATGGATACAGAGCTCTTATGTCTCTTCAGTCCAAGATTGCAATTTGTTCTGAGGATTCTGGTGGGTGAAGGTCAAGGGTCTCCACAATGGGAAGAAGGGACCAGGAGCATCAAATAATCAAGAAGAGGCAGCAGAATTGGGCCTCTTCATGATTGGATAATTAGAGTGAGGCTGTAGTAAGCTTATTATTTCACTAGAGGCCCAGTGCACGAAATTCATGCACGGGTAGGGTCCCTAGGCCTGGCTGACAATAATGGATGATCTGTGGGGTAACGGGGGGTGGTGATCAGGGCCCATGATCAAGGCCCCCGCTTGCACCCACCTTGGCTAGCCTGACGCCGCCTGCTCACCGGCCACACCCCCCACCACCACTACTGGTCGGGGCCTGTGGGCTAGGGGCAGCTCCTGGGTTGATCATCTGCCCCCTGGTGGTCAATGAGCAGCATAGCAACCGGTCATTCGGCCATTTGGTTGATTTGCATATTAGGGTTTTATATAGATAGATTTGTAGCTTCTTATGACATTGATTGTAACTTGATAGCTAGAGAAAAAGTATATTTATTTGCTCATTCAGTCATCTTTTGATTCATCTTTCATTTAAGGAGGTACCTGAGGCAGTTCCAAGTACCTGGGATACATCAATGAACAAATAGAAAAGATTCTGTGGCTTGCATTCTAACATGGAAAGACAGAAAATAAGCAATACGTATAAGCAGATTAAGCAGAACATTGGATGGTGAGAATGGCTATGGAAAAACTAAAAGATAGATCAAGGAAAGAGGGATCAGGAATACTTGATCAGGGTAGGATGGTCAGGGTTAGGATTCATGAAAGAAGTGAAATCTGAGGAGACTTGAAGGAGATGAGGGAACTTGTTGTGCAGATAGCTAAAGGCTATGCCTGTCATGTTTGAGGTAAAAAGGCCTGTGTAACTGGAGTGGAGTAAGCAAGGGGGAGAGTAGTGAGAGATGAAATCAGAGGGGTTATGAAGGCCAGATGATATAAGGCCTGGAAGCCATTATGAAAACTTTGGTGATCCTATGGAGGGTTTGAGTTCGTGTTTTAAAAGACTGTTGTAACTTCTGTGTTGAAAACAGATTCTAAGGGAAAAGGATAGAAGCAGGGAGACCTGTTAGGAAGCTATTGCAGCTGCAAAAGAGAGTTGCCAGAGAGGTACGAAATAATTCAATTCTGATACATTTTTAATCTAGAGCCAATATCCTAATGGATGCGATGTAGGGAATGAGGAAATAAAGGGACCAACATTACAAGACTCTTTTGACAGAGCATCTGAAAAATGGAGCTTTTATCAACTGAACTGTTTGTATTAGGTTTGGGCAAGAACATCAGAAATTTTTTTTAAGAGGTCTATTAGCCATCTGGATATTCAAATCTAGAGTTAAAGTAAGAGGTCTTGGCTAGAGGTATGAATTTGTATTTTTGTTTGTTTGTGTGTGTTTTTTTCCATATAGATAGAATGTAAAATCACGGGATTGGATAAGATCACCAAGGAAGTGAGTGCATATAGAGAAGAGGACTAACAACTCAGTGCTGGGGGTACCCTAACAGTAGGGGTTGAGGTGAAGAAGAGAAACCAGCAAAGAAAAATGAGGAATGACCAGTGACGTAGGAAGAGAAGTAGGTGAGTCAGAGATGCCCAACTAAAAAAGTGTACAAATGAATGATTGACCAAATATGCCAAATGTTGATGTCGGGTCAAGTAACATGAGGTGTAACAGTTGGCTACTGGATTTAACTCTGTGAAAGTTATTGGGTAACCTTGACAAGAGCAGTTTCACTGGATGTGTGGAGTAAAAGCCTACTTGGAGTAGATAAATGGAGAATTGAAGGAGATGAATTGGAGACAGCAAATAGACTAGTAGTCCTGGCCAGTCAGAATTTGAGCACCTCTCTCTTCAAGTATTCCTCCATTGGGCCATTATTATACCCAAGTTACCAAAGTTAACATTTCCTTACTTCCCTGTGAACTCAATGATTTAAAAATGTAAATATCCTTAAATTAGTATCTCAAAATTATTAACATTGTGTTATAGATTTGTCTGTTTGCACTGATCCTTGGTGACAATAAAGTTGTAGAATTTCAGAGCTCTAAGGGATGTTAGACATATTATAGCCCTATCCCTATTAACAGAAGTAAGTATACACAGAGAAAGTGACTTGCTCCAGGTCACATAGTCGGTGAATAACAGTGCTAAAACTAGGACCCAGGACTTCTAGTGCAGTGCCTTTTCACCTGCATAATATTTTCTCTTGGATTTGATTCAACACGTCTGTAGGACATGTAAAGACTAGAGGAGATACTAGGTAAATGTCTGTTAAAGGAAAAAAAGAAAGAGAGAGAGAGAGAGAGAAAGTGAATAGTTGAGTAAAGACAAGACAAAGTTTGAATATATGGGAAAACTAGTTGAGGCCTGGTGGTTGGAGATGTGCTATAGGATATACAAGAGAGGAAAGCCAGGTTGAAAAACTGTAATAGCCGAGGAAACAATAAATGAGAATTGCAGGCTGCATTGTGAGCATTTTTTTTTAATTTTGAAAGCATCAGAGGTATTTAAAGTTGTTTTAAAAGTAAATACAAACTGTTAATTAGAGTTAATGGAAGGACTGAAGATGGAGAAGCTCTTTACTAACCAGAATCGGAATAATGGCTTTTTTTTTTTTTTTTTTTAAATCCTCGCTGACAACTACTGACTCAGCAGCAGCAGGTTTACAACGCCCTGAAAATAACCAGATACAAGAGGTTTCAACTTGCTGGAACTCTTATTATATGCTTGAATGGTTCCTGGAACAAAAGAAAGCTGTGCATGATTGTTTAGGAAAAGTATAAGATAAACAAAGCATATGTTTTCTAACATCTACTGACGCTAATCTGATAGTTGTGCTGTATTGCTCTCTGCTCATTTTAAGGTTAGGCGATGAAGATTACTTTAGTGGTTCTTAAGTTCAACACATAAATAAATGATGTTAAGACTCCACTTTAACTTATGCCCCTCAATTTTTCATACATATTTGCTGCTTTTCTTTCAGAAAGGAAAATGCACATTACTTGTTCTCTTGGAAACATTCCATCCCTTTTTAGGCTTTTTTCTTTCTCTTTTGAAAGATCCCTCTCACACTGCATAAATAGAAATGTCCCTGAGATTCATTTGATTTCATGGATGGCAGAGTGCTCATTTCAAATATCTTTGGGAGAACCAGATAAAATAGCTACACTATACTACATTACCTGATTTAGTGCCGAGGACTGTTAGAGAACTAGATGGCTGTGGGAAATTGTAATGGGAAACTCAAGTTAGTTTTCACTCTAAGTTCAGCACCTTGAATCCAGTGGAGTTGAGGGGGAGTCAAAAGTTATTACTATCTGATTTGACTGTTCACCGTTGCAAGGGAAATAAGTGAGTTGTGCCTGTGTTTTGCTGGTAGTAAGGAAAATGCTCCTATCACCTGGGTGCTAAATGGCAGCTCTTGAGCGGTGTCAGCAGAGAACTGGCTGGGAAAGGTGACTTGTTCTTTCTTTCTTGCAGCCATTACTTTGTCAGGTTGAAGGCATATTGGTGAAGCAGTAGGGGGAATCTTACACCTCTGTTTATCGGGCTGTATCTGTTCTTGGGAGAAAAAGAAGCCATCCATTTTCAAAGCTGTCAATCTGGTACCCCCAGCCACCATAAAAGCCACTTCAATTTATTTCTCCAGTTCTTTACACTTTGCAGAGAGTTTATTGTAAAGATGTATTAACCAGTAAGATGCCTGTAAGATAAATTGCACTCAACTTTGGGAAGAGATAGCAACTTTCGCAAAGATGCCAATGGTGTTTTAAGAAGGAGAAAAAGGTAGTCGTGCTTAATACTGCTGGCAGCATCATTATCTTTATCTCAGCCACTCTTTTTCATTTCTATTAGCATGAAGTTTTCATCTCATATTCACTCTTCTTCTCACTAGCTCCTTTCATTTTGAATTTATCTTTGTTTCTGCTTATTCACTCTTACTTTGCTTTTATTATTATTGTTATTTTTGTTCTTGCTTCCCTGATTTTTCCCACTCACAATGAAGAAGGAGACATTTACATAACATTATTGGATGTTTTCCTCTGCCTGGGTTCCATCATAGCCAGGGCCAGCTAGCATTCCCAGAGCAAGAACATAACTCTTGATCTCACTAGCTAGCACTAGTTTGTGTTCCTTAACTCCAAGTTGTTTACACACAGTTAATTCCCAGGGAAACTGAGGAGGGCCACCTTCCCTTGGCAGCAGTCCCTTTTCCTCGGCAAGCACTGGAATCATTCATGCTAAGTATTATTATTTAATTTTAAATGAGCCCTTGACAGTATTCTAGGTATAGACCATGTTCTGAGATCTGATTGACCCATGTCTCCAGCCTAGAGAGTTACTAGTGTAGGAAATTCAGGGATAAAAATCACTGGGAAAGTACCACCATTCCTTAAGAACTATGATAATATAGCCAATGACCAATTTCTATTTTTGTCAAGTGAAACACAGTAAAATTAGCAAAATAAATGAAGGAATAAAGTAAAATAAAAAATCTATGTGCTTTAGCAAACAATTTTGAGTCTGCTGCATTTAAAATGGTGGATAAATTAAAAAATGTGACAAATATGTTCAGATGAGTTTGACAGTTGACTGCTGAGCAATACTTACACATCAAGACTGGAATCACCAAACTGCAACATTGGCTTGTCTCTTGTTTATATGTGTAGTCTGAGGTGTATTTGAAATTCTGAAGTATTTTGCAAATTATTGGGAAATGGCTACATGTAAATAAGCATAGGGAAACCTGAAATGGGCCATATTTAGATTTTTTTTCATTTAGAGTTTCTTTAGGTTCTTAGGGAACTTTTGAAGAATTTTTTCTACTATTAATTACTTCTTCTTTATGTCACTGAATGTGCTTACTAGGCTTAGAGAGTGTCCAAGGGCTATATGGCATGGTCATGACATTGAAGTCCTTTTATTGTTTTATCCCTTCAGACTTCAAAGCACCATCAGGTAGGGATTAGTTTCTTTAATGCTCTTGAACAAGTTTCAACTCTAGGATTTTATCTCACCTGCAGGGAGCCTTTCCAACTTTGCTTCATGGATTGACATCCTCTAGTCCTTTCAGCCCCCCAATAATTTGCTTTCTTCAGTTGCTCCAAAGTTTATGTCCTCTAGATTGGCATTTCCAGTCATTTAGTTCTTAGTTCAAGGCCCACTTCTCTCAGCTTGTTCTCCTATTTATATGAGTAATTATAGCTTTTAATGTTTGTATCATTCATTAAAATCACATATGTTCTTACATTTTTACTGAATAATTTCATGTTCCCTTTATGATAAAATACAACAAGTTCAAAAGGACAAAATGAAATACCTATTAGACACTCCACCCCACACTCAGCCATAACATAGTTTTGACTTCATATTAATTTGTTAGGGAACATTTAGCAAATGAGTGAATAAACTGGATACCATTTTGTAAGTAAACCTCAACCCATAAATATAACTAGCTGCCAAAATAGCTCTCTTTCTCCTAATATTTTCCTTAAATTTGGCCTTTTCTCTTTCTTTCTTTCCTCTTTTTGATTCATGATATCAACTTTGACCTTGTTATTGCACTTGGAGTAAGAATTCAAAGCACGTGGGAACAAAAGTATTCAAGATCTTTTATTCATTAATATAATGTTTTCTGCTCTGGATTTTAAAAGCTTCAGTGGACAAATGTGAAGTTTATATTTAAAAAAATCAAGAAATCAAAGACCATTTAAGTGAGCCTGACATGATTTAGAAATTTAAAAAAAATGCTCGTTGTTCGTTAGTGGTGCTGAAGTGGGGAAGAATAGGAAACATTCTGAAACATTACTTGGTCTAGTGCAGTGGTCGGCAAACTCATTAGTCAACAGAGCCAAATATGAAGAGTATGATTGAAATTTCTTTTGAGAGCCAAATTTTTTAAACTTAAACTTCTTCTAATGCCACTTCTTCAAAATAGACTTGCCCAGGCCATGGTATTTTGTGGAAGAGCCACACTCAAGGGGCCAAAGAGCTGCATGTGGCTCACGAGCTGCAGTTTGCCAACCACGGGTCTAGTGGAAAGAACACAAACTTTAGGAGGTAGTGAAAGAAGATGAATCATATTTGAGAATCTATAACATATAAGGCACTAAATTAGGTATTTTCCATCAACATATCAATTCTCTGATGGAGTTGCAATTAATCCTATTTTTCAGAAGGGAAATAGAGGTTCACAGAATTTAACACCTTGCCTAGGGTCACACAGCTAATAAGTAGCAGGATCAAGATTTAAATCTAGGTTTGATTCTCAAACCCATAATCATCTTACTGAATTATAATCATAACTATATCATAACCTCTATGGGAATCCGCTGGACACAGGTTTGACTCCAACTTCCCAAACTTACTAACTTATATCTATTTAGACTGATGGATTTCTTTGTGTATAAATACTGAGTGAAGAATAGTTTTTGATATTATGCAATATATGTATACATATACATATACAATACATAAATGCCTTATCAGAGAGGACACCTAAAAAATTCTGCTTGCATATGCCAGAGTCAGAAAATTGAAGAAATTAGATATTAAAATAATTCCCAATAGTCTCACCAACAACTAAAGACCAAAATGTCACAGAAAGTTGTACCTTTGCCTATGGCTACTTTGCCTAGAGCTGGTTCTTAGTTACCAAAAAGCTCTCTCCCTGTGGTTTCTGTCACCCATAGTTGTAACATGCTATGTAGTGATGTATAGACACATCAGTGAGCTCCCTTAGAGAATCTTTTTTTCCTGAATGACCAGTGAGGTCATTGTCAATGAATATACTTAGGAACCACACTTTATTAATTTAATTTATAAATTAAACATGACACAAACTTGGGAAAAATCAAATTGAATTTACAATGCTGCATTGGGAACACTAGATGATTTCTGTTTGGACTTGGCTAACATTTGCTCACTTCTTGACTTTATATTTAATCTGATAAAATCTTGAGCCACAAGTTCTTAGTTAGAGGTCCCATTCTGTGGATGTTTTTCTCTGTGAAGTCCACAAAAATATTACGACTTCTGTGGTTCTGTATACTTCAGCTGCCTGGTTGAAATCTTGATTTAGTTAAAATTTCAGTCTGTTTGGGGGCTCAATTTGTTTTGTTTGAGATTTTAACCAGTTTTGTGCAAAAACTTATGAGCCATCATGGACTTGGGTCTGAGAGGCCCTGAAGGGGTTGGTGTGTAATGTTCTTTTATCTTCTTATGTTGGCCTTCAGTTTTATTGGGAGCAAATTGAGGGATTTAGACCCCATAAGTGGGTTTTAATTTGAAGGGGATGGGGAGGAGCCTCTTTATAGAAGCTGATGGAGTCTACGGATATTCTCAGAAAAATGTATTGCAACTTCAAGGGGTTGCCACACCACCTAAAGGACTCCCAGGAGCCCAAGAACCCTTGGTTGGAGAATCCTTGGATTAAGTGATCTCTTGGGCTCCTTGTAGTTCAAGTATTTTATTATTCCAATTTTCTATGATGATTTGTGTGACTATCAAATAATAAAAATGGACCTGAACTATTTAGATAGATTTAACTTTTGTAGTTATAAACGACAGAATGTCATCTGATAGTTTCCTTTTCTTTATTTATTTTTAAACAGTCTTTCTAAACCTTGTCTGCTCTTTAGAATCACCTGGGGAGCTTTTAAAAATTCCATTGCCTGGCCACACCCCAAGTCACTTAAAGTAGAATCTCTGGAGGTGTAGCCCAGACATCAGTTCAGCGAAGCTCCTCGGGTGGTTTCATTGTGCAGCCAGGATTAAAATATCTTCAGAAGTTCTAGTTAACAGGAACATCAACCACCAGCCGAAGATGAAAGGACAGTCCATTCTTTTTCTGCTTTCAAATGCCTGGTGTTGAACACTGTATTTTCAGCTCAAAATAAGGTTTGAAAACTCTTGTGTGTAATCATGCCTCCCAATGTGTTATGTTCTCAGATGAGCTGAGCAAATGTTACAAATACTTAATGGCCTTCCTAGTACTGTATAGAGATCCGGGAAGGACTATGTTAGGACATGACCTGCTCTGCCACAAGCACAGCTCAGGAAAGGTTTGTTTTCAACATAAGAACAATTACCATTGTCAAATTGCAAACTGTGTGCAAATTGTTTTATTATAAACTCACCGTTGGTCCCTATTTAACTGGGAAATCATTCACTCTAAATTTATCTACTCTCTCTGCATGGCATTGACATTTGCAGGCAATGTCAGGCTTGCTGCATTTATAAGAAAAAAAAAACAAAACACGTCGTGAAGAACAGTCAATGCTCTCATCTAACAGATTCATAATCTCTAGAGGATTGTGGGGACCTTCTCTCATGTTAACTCTTCCTGCTCTCTTGATAATTTTGACTTTTCATTGAACTCAGAGACACAAACAATGGTTTTCATGAAATGAAGCAGTAAAAGCTTTCTCTATCAGACCAGCTGTCCAAAGAAAGAATGCTCACTGCCAAAGCTTGGAGATGTGAAATGAGATGTGCAATGAAAAGTGGTTTGTTTTCAAGAGTTTTACAAGTCAATTTGGGTTATTCCATTAGCCAAGTTTTTATTTCTGTACTAAGCAACAATTACATGATTTCAATTTGAAAAATGTCCATCTTTGCTTTCCATGGCATCTGTACTATATTCAAACCACTCTGCAATTGAATGCAGACAAAGACTTTCCAAGTCACATGGTTTGTTTGAGTAATAGGAGTCCATTAAGAATGAACAGAGACAACCTGCATTATAGCGATTTTTCCCTTTGTGGGTTTTGCAATTTCCCCACCAAGCTTTGGTGTTTGAAGATGACATTTTGAAAATTGGATTTAACTACCTGAAAACCTATGACACAGAATTGTCAGCAGCCAGTTGGTAACTTGGAAGGATTAGTCATGACTGTCTGTGTACAACAACTTCTTTTCTTTAAATCTGTAAAGAATCTTTTTTCCCCTGTATGACTTAAAATAAATCTTTATTGTTGAAAGTATATATATGTCTCCTTTTTTTACCCATTGACCTCTTCTAACCCACCTCCACCCCCCAGCCCTGCCCCAGGCCTTCAGCACCCTATTGTCTGTGTCCTTTCTATTTCTTTAGTGTCAGTTGTTACTTCTCCTCTTTCATTTCTGATTTTAATAATTTGGGTCCTCTCTTTTTTTCTGAAAGAGTCTGGTTTTGCTTATCTTTTTAAAGAACTAACTCTTAGTTTCATTGTTCTTTTGTATTGTTTTTTAGGCTCTAGTTTATTTCTACTCCTATCTTTATTATTTCCCCTTTTCTATTCACTTTGGACTTTGTTTTACTTTTTCCAGCTTCTTTAAGTGTAAAGTTAGAGTGTTTATTGGAAATTTTTTTGTGCTTCTTGAGGTAGGCCTGTAATTTCCCTCTTAGGACTGCTTTTGCTGTGTTTTATAAGTTTTGGATTGTTGTGTTCCCATTTTCATTTGTTTCAAGATGTCTTTTCATTTCTTTCTTAATCTCATTGTTAACTCATTCATTGTTTAGTAACATGTTATTTAGTCTCCATGTCTTTGTGTGTTTGCAGTTTTTTTCTTGTAATTGATTTCTAGTTTCATACCATTATGGTCAGAGAAGATGCTTGATATAATTTCAATCTTCTTAAATTTATTGGGACTTATTTTGTGTCCTAGCATGTGGTCAATCCTAAAAAATGTTTCAATATACACTTGAAAATAATGTATATTCTGCTTATATGGTGTAAAATGCTCTAAAAATATTAATTAGATCCATATATGGTATAGTTTTTCATTTAAGGCCACTGTTTCCTTGTTAATTTTCTGTCTGGAAGATCTATCCATTGATGTCAATGGGTTGTTAGGTCAATCCTCCCTTCATGTCCTTCAAGATTTGCTTTATATATTTAGGTGCTTGTGTGTTAGATGCATAAATATTTAAAAGGGTATGTCCTCTTGTTGGATTGATCCCTTTATTACTATGTAATGTCCTTTATTGTCTTTTATTATATAGTCTTTGTTTTAAAGTCTATTTTGTCAGATATAAGTATTGCTACCTCAGCTTTTTAAAATTACTATTTGCATGAAATATCTTTTTCCATCTTTTTACTTTTAGTCTGTGTGTATCTTTCATTCTGACAGGGTGTCTCCTAAACAGAATATATATGGGTCTTATTTTCTTATCCATTCAGCTACCTTATGTCTTCTTATTAGAGCATTTAAGTCCCTTACACTTAAGAGATTATAGATGGTTACATATTTATTGCCATTTTATTCTTTATAAGTACGTTCCTCTGATTTTCTTCTTCTTTTTCTCTTCTTCCCACCCCATTCCCTTCCTCCTCCTCCTTCCTCTTCTTCAAAAAGACCCTTTAACATTTCTTGTAATACTGATTTGTTGGTAATGAACTCCTTTAGCTTTTTCTTGTCTTGGCAGCTCTTTATCTCTCCTTCAATTTTTAAATTATAGCCTTGCTGGATAAAGCTGCCTTGTTTTTCTTATATGTTTTTGTTTTTCATCACTTTGAATATTTCATGCCAATCCCTTCTGGCCTGAAATGAAATCAGCTAACAATCTTCTTGGAGCTCCCTTGTAGGTAACTAGCTGTGTTTTTAAGATTCTTTTAAGATTCTCTTATTGTCTTTAACTTTTGCCATTTTAATTATGATGTGTTTTGGTGTGGGCCTCTTTAGATTGATTTTGTTTGAGACTCTCTGTGCTTCTTGAACTTGTGTATCTTTTTCCTTTACCAGGTAAGGGAAGTTTTCAGTGATTATTTCTTCAAATAGGTTCTGGACCCCTTGCTTTTTCTCTTCTCTTTCTGGTACCCCTATCATGTAGATGTTATGCTTCATGTTGCCTTGACCCAAAGAGCCTTTAAACTATCTTCATTTTATAAAATTATTTTTTTCTTTATTTTTATTACTATTATTATTATTATTATTATTTGTATCTTTTATTGGATGTGTTCTGCTACCTTATCTTCCAAATTGCTGGTTAGATCCTATCCTTCAACCAACCTACTATTTATTTTTTCTAGTGTATTCTTTATTTCAGATATTGTATTCTTTATTTATGACTTGTTCTTTTTTATGGTCTATGCCCTTTTTCATGCTATTATGGTTTTCCCTAAGTTTCGTGAGCATTCTTATTACCATATTTTTGAACTCTGTATTTGATAAATTCCTCTGTTTCATTTAGCTCCTTTTCTTCAGATTTCTTTTCTTCTTTTGTTTGGGGGCATGTTTCTTTGTCTCTCCATTTTTGCTGCCTCTTTTGTTTGTTTTTTTGCATTAGGTTGATCTGCTATGTCTCCCAGTCTTAGTAGGTGGCCTGGTGTAGTAGATACCCTGTGGGACCCTGTGGCACATTCTCTTTGATCACCTGAGCCGGGTCCTTTAAGAATGTCCCTTGTGTGAGTTATGTGAGCTCTCTTGTTGTATTTTAGTCTTGATTGCTATTGGCCCATTTGTGCTTGGGTTCAATCCTCAGGCTGATGACTGACTGTGAGGATTGACCTTGACCACAATGTATGAGCTGCTGTGTAGGTGCTGAATATACTAAGTGGAATTTACTTCAACAGGGTCTGGTGCCTGCTGAAATCTCCCTCTCAATAGTCCATTTGTGAATCTAATTGCATCCTACTCTCATGCTGTCTGAAGCCGGCCCCTGGATGTGTTGACTCTGGGGCCACTTAGGAGGGACTCTGGTACAAGTTCAATCTCAGTGCCAGTGTTTGGTCTGAGGCTACTCAGCAAAGTCTCAGTGTACACCAAGTTTAGCTGCCACCTACCAGGTGTCCACAGACATTTGTGGTGGAGCAGGGTCTCAGGAAATAGTCAGGGTGAAGCCCACACAGACCAAGATTTAGGCATATGAAGGATAGGCTCTGCATCAGTTGGGTGTTTGAGGGAAAAATGTCCCCTGTCTTAGAGCCACACAACTCAATTTGGAGCAGTTTCAGCCAGAAGCCTGAGATCAGCAGGGCAGGTGGTTAGAAGTCAGGAGGAGGGTGGGGCTAGTGTATTTACCTTCAGGGGGAGTGCCAGTCAGGCTTGGGGGAAGGTTGAAGCTGTGACTCCTGCCCCAGAGACACATAACTCAGTAACTGACACCCTCTGAGTCTGCCTGGATCTCTATACCACTGCCCAGGCAGCTAACTCCTCAGCAGGCAGTGAGCTTTGCAGGGTGGGGTGACAGGGAGTTTAGAGGCTGGGGCTATTTTATTTCCCCAGGCTGATGTATAAGGAAAGGCTCTACCCAAGAAAGATGGTGTCTGAGGTGTGGGAGAAGGATAGCATAGGGATCCTGGTGACTGTGCATTGGCTCTCTAAGAGTGCACCTGTGTCTCTAGAAAACTCTTATCTCCTTGGCAGACAGAATCCTTGCTGATTTTCACAGCCAGATATTATGTGGCTACCTACTCCTGGCTCTGGTGCTCTGGGATGGGGATCCTGGTGTGGGTTGACATACCATACTCCTCAGGTGGAACTTGTGCAGCTGAGATATTTCTCTGGAACCTCAGTCACTGTCAGTGGAAGTGGGGCCAGCCCTTTTCATGTCTCTGCCCCTTCCTACTAGTCTTAATGTGGTTTCTTCTATAAATCCTTGGTTTTAAGACTTTTGTTCAGCTAGTCCTCACTTGGTTATTCAGGTTGATTTTTGTATATTTTAGTTGTAATTCCTGTTTGGTCCTGGGTGGAGGTAGCTTCCACCTACTCCACTGCCATCTTGGATCTCCAGGCTTCTTTTAATATTGCCTTTGTTCATGTAACCATCTTTAATATCTATACCACAGGTCCCGATCTCTCATTCCAAAGTAGGTCACTTTGCTCTGCATAATTCATAACAGAAATCATCTGAGGGCACAGGCATTCTTGGAATGGGATTATACTTTTCATTCTCATAAGGCTGAGTTGTGTTTACCCCCAAACCCATATATTTAAATTACAACTCCCAGTACTTCTGAATGTGACTGTATTTGGAGCTAGGTTCTTTAAAGAGCTTGTTAAGTTAAAATGAGCTCACTCAGTGGACCCTAATCCAACATGACTGGCATCCTTATAAAAAGAGGAAATTATGACACAGACATGCACAGATGGAAGACCATGTGAAGACACAGATTGAAGATGCCCGTCTACAATCTAAGGAGAGGGGCCTCACAAAAAACAAACAAACAAACAAACAAAACAACAACAAAAAAAAAACACCAACTCTGCAACAACTTGATCTCAGACTTTCAACGTCCAGAATTTTGAGAAAATAAGTTTCTGTTGTTTAAGTCACCCAGTCTGTGGTACTTTGTTATGGCAACCTTAGAAAACAAACACAACTTCCTTGCTTTTCTAAATTGTTACAACTTCCCAAATATCACTGAAAGTTTGAAATAATATCCTAAGCTTCAAGTTATATGCAAAGCTTTAAATTTGTCTTCTTTCTCTGCATCTCCTAGATCACTAATAAATCTGACCATATGGTTTTTCCCAGTTTACCTCCTCTGATATGAATGGCTACGTATTTCCCAGTTTTCACACATATCCAATAAGAGATCTTTTAGGGAGTTCCTATAAATCAGAAATGGTTTATTTATCATAGTTTCAGCTAAGTCATTTTAAGAGGAAAAGTTTCCATCTATGGCATATATTTGTATCATTTAAAATGGAACTTGAGGAGAAAACACCAATAGATCTAGATTCATGTATAATGTAAATATGCATAGGTTACACATTCCTATTTTTCTGCTTTATCAGTTTGCCCATTTTAACACTCCACAGCAATGCAGCAATACAAATATACTGAAACAGAAAAGATTAGAACTTTGTATTTGGCAGGAGATAGGTGTTCATCAAAAATCAAGTTTAGGATGGGGGGAATCAGAGTCAGCCTGGTAGAGTAGGCAACTATCCAGCTTCCATGCAGAGCTAGGGAATCCAGGGGTAATCTCTTTGTCTTCCAAATATCAACTCACAGCCAGGGCTAGAACAGCTATTGTGGGTCAGGAAAATTTTAATAATTAAAAACAACTTTAAAAATCCAAATTCTGCCTTGAGTAGCTGAGCAGTATTTGGCCCTAAGGTGGTAATGTGATGAAAGTGACTTTGTTTAGGGTTATCTTTAATCTGACAAATTGGAAAAACAAATGAAACAATCTTTTCCTTTGATGATGTTAGTGGTTACTTGAGATCATTGTCTAATTAGGAATTAAAAACAGTAGCTTTCTGGGGATTTGAAAGTTAAGCTTGAACCTAATGTGCCATGGAGTTTAAAGGGCAAGTATGATGATGGGCAGACCATGCTCTGTGCTTTTTAAAAAAATTTAATAAATATTTATTGTTCAAATTATTACAATTGTTCCTCTTTTCCCCCCCATAGCTCCCCTCCACCCAGTTCCCACCCCACCCTCTGCCCTTACCTCCCCCCCACTGTCCTCACCCATAGATGTACGCTTTTTGTCCAGTCTCTTCCCGCACCTCCCACACCCCTTACCCCCGAGAATTGTCAGTCCATTCCCTTTCTATGCCCCTGATTCTATTATATTCATCAGTTTATTCTGTTCATCAGATTTTTAATTCACTTGATTTTTAGATTCACTTGTTGATAGACATGTATTAGTTCTTCATAATTTTTATCTTTACCTTTTTCTTCTTCTTCCTCTTCTTAAAGAATACCTTTCAGCATTTTATATAATACTGGTTTGGTGGTGATGAACTCCCTTAGCTTTTTCTTATCTGTGAAGCTCTTTATCTGCCCTTCAATTCTGAATGATAGCTTTGCTGGGTAGAGTAATCTTGGTTGTAGGTTCTTGCTGTTCATCACTTTGAATATTTCTTTCCACTCCCGTCTGGCCTGCATAGTTTCTGTTGAGAAATCAGCTGACAATCATATGGGTGCTCCCTTGTAAGTAACTAACTGTTTTTCTCCTGTTGCTTTTAATATTCTCTCTTTGTCTTTTGCTCTTGGCATTTTAATTATGGTGTGTCTTGGTGTGGTCCTCTTTGGATTCCTTTTGTTTGGGGTTCTGTGTGCTTCCTGGACTTGTAAGTCTATTTCTTTCACCAGGTAGGGAAAGTTTTTGGTCATTATTTCTTTAGATAAGTTTTCAGTATCTTGCTCTCTCTTTTCTTCTGGCACCCCCATAATTCGGATGTTGGTACGCTTGAGGTTGTCCCAGAGGCTCCTTACACTATCTTCAAATTTTTTGATTCTTTTTTCTTTTTGCTTTTCTGGATGAGTAATTTTGCTTCTTTGTATTTCAACTCTTTCACTTGATTCTTGTGGTCCTCTAGTCTGCTATTAGGTCTCTGTATAATATTTTTTATTTCTGTGAGTGTATGTTTAATTTGTAGTTGGTCCTTTTTCATATCCTTGAAGGTCTCATTAAATTTATTGGCCTTTTCTAGGAAATTCTTGAAAAACCTTATATCTGTGGTTTTGAACTCTATATCCAATCATTTGTTTTCCTCCATTTCTTTCATTTGTGATTTGTTTCTTTGTCTCCGCATTTTCGCTGCTTCCCTGAGTTGATAGAGTGTCTTTGTGTGGTAGGTGTCCTCTAGGGCCCAGTGGCTCAGCCTCCCCAGTTACCTGAGGTGGACACTCTTGGTGCACCCCTTTGTGGACTGTGTGCTCAGCCTTGTTGTAGTTAAGTCATGATTGTTATTGGTATCACTGGGAGGAATTGACCTCCTGGCCAATTGGCAATGAGGATCAGCTGTGTCTACGTTGGGAACACTTCTGTGCTGGAGACACCCTTATGAGACAAGACTTGCCAAATTGCAAAAGCCTCTGTGCTCAGCTTGGATGGGGCGGAGTTTCAGGGCGGAGCAGGTAGCCTTGGTTTCCTGTCAGCCCTGCCCTATGAGGCCCCTGGGTCTCAGTGTTCCGTGGTAATCGCTGCAAGCACCTCTGTGAGAAAGCTGTCCTCAAGTTTCGCCCACTGCCAGACAGTCCAGTTTCTCCCCAAATGAGTTGGGGTTCTGAGAAACTTGCCCGGAACTGGAGTTCAATGCAGTCAGGAGCTTCTGTCTCCCTCCTGCTTTAGAAAGCCAGCTGCGCACTCAGCCTCCCGTGCATTCAGCAGTCAGTTCTTTCTGTGCACGCGCGCCTCCAGACCTCTGCCTTCGGTAGCTCCGGAGTCTCAGTGTGCTTTCTTTTTCCTGACAGTCCAGATTCCCCCTGAATGAGTCTGGTTTCCCAGTGTCTCACCCGGGATGGAATTCAGTGCAGTCAGGAGTTTCCTTCTCCCTCCCCCTTTAGAAAGCCAGCAGCATACTCAGCCGCCTGTGCACACAGCCACCCTTCCTCTCCGCTTGCGAGCCTCCGTACCTCAGCCTTTTGTAGCTCCTCTGAGTCTCAATGTGCTTTCCTCTTTCCTTCTAGTTGTAGAATTTCCACTCAGCCAGCTTTCCTGTGGTTCTGGATGGTGTCCGTTTTGTCTTTTAGTTGTAGTTTTGATATTGTTGTGCAAGGCAGCAGTTTAGGTGTTTACCTATGCTGCCATCTTGGTTTCTCCTCCCATGCTCTGTGCTTTGAATAAATTTTAAAGTCTTCATGCAAGGCCAATATGCAATGAACCCTGTACAATCATGCTGCTGAGAAATCATATTGTAGTATACAATCATGAAGTGCTGGAATTAGTCTTGGACTTCTTAAATTTGTCATATTCCTATAGGACGAATGTATATGTACAGATATATTTCTTGTAATTCCATTCACCATAAAATTGTTAATAAGAACTTCTGAAACATTGATAATGAAAGAATGGCTAATGTTTCTAATGATGACTCTGAGGTATGACTAAGTTCTTAAATGTCTTTTGAATCTTCAAAGGGAATAACTTATGTTTCTTATGATACAAGTTAATTTTTTATCATATGCTAATTCTCTGGAAAGTAGTAATTTTTGTGTATATATATATATTTTTTTCAGGCTAGTAAATGAAAAAGCAGAAGCTTTGGAATCAAATGACTTGATTTACTTCACAGTTCTTTATGGCTAGACCAATAATTTCAGAAGAGTTATGTAACATGTAACATCACTCATCCTTGGTCTTTGCATCTGAAAAATGGGCATGAGAATATCTACTTTGCAGGACACTGTGAAGACAAAATGATCTAAAATACATTGGACCATGCTAACAACATATAGGTTTGGAAAATGTTTAAGTCCTGTCTCCCTGGTTCAATACATTAATCAAAACACCCTGTTTGCTGACCATTTAAGAAAAAAGAAAACACAAAAAACAACTATGTGTCTAAATAGATTTGGGGGCATGGAAAAAAGATGATAATAAGAACTGTAGGAGAGTGTGTCCCTTGTAGGTTGGGACTGTCTTTTACCTAGGCTTGTTTTCAGTGCACTGGCTGCTGTGGCTTTAATTTGCAGGCTTATTTTCTGTAGGATAATAGATTTTTATTTAAATTTGGTAAATTTCCTTTGAGCTCCTTTCAAGTCATCTGAACACAGGAAACATTTTTTCATGCTTTTAGAGTTTTTCTGATTGACTTTGTTCTCCAAAAAGGGCTGATTTTAATATTCCAAGTGATAAAAAGTGCTTTTGACATGAGTAAAGCAATTTAATTAGTAAATCCGGAAATTATAAAGGATTGGAAATCACACCCTCCGTGCTTTTAATAAAACGCAGTAGTGAAACTTTTAATAGGTGCATAACATGTTGAAAGACTTCTGTGCCACACACTGAGTGAAATGAAGAAATTGAGAGAACTTTACTAGAGACCTACTAAGGGAATTACATGACTAGGCAATTATGTAATCAGTATGCCACATGGATCAAAACTTCTGCAGCCATCATAACTTACATGAAAAATTACATGTTAAGGGTTTAATGATGTAAAATGATTAAAACCACACATTGAGATTCAACACATTAAATAGGAAAAATGGACTTGTGTGATTATAAGGCAGTCTAATTTTTTAATTAGTTGACTTCAGAGTATCTAAATCTTAGAGTAAGCAATATACAAAGGATCATTTAATGTTGTAGCTAATAGGATTTTTAGTGTGAGCGTGTCCATCTCATGATGAATGTTTGTGAATTATTTCTAGTCAGTTTACTATGAGTACTCTCTTATAGTATGTCATCACTAAACAGAGAACATTGCTATAACTGTTAGGCATAAACATAATAACATGTTCAACTGTAAAACTATCTCCAGTATATAAATACTGATGCTGTACTCAAAAGCACCATCATTTTTTATTGCCTTGGTAATGGAGTGTTCCAGAGAGACATGTATACAGATGATTATTGATTGGTGGATTTTGTGCTGGTATCTTCAAATGTTTAAGAGCAACCTTCAGATCTAGCAGTTGGAGGAATCAAAGAGCATCTGATTCCTCTTTAGAAACCAAATTATAGAGTAAGACTCTGATAATATCTTATTCTAATTAATAGGTAATGATTAAGAATATGAACAAGTACACTTCAAATACAGTAGATAAAAAAACACACAATTAATAACACATAATATTCAGGCATTATTATAAAAATTATAATGTAACTTTAATTTGTAATACCAATTTACAAATAATGGGGAGAATTGGGTAATCCGTATCTTTTCAGTGTTATTTTAATAATATTTAATTCAAGATAATAGTGAGTTGTAATTAATAATAAAACTTTTGAAAGTAAGTGTAGCCAATGGCTGGGTAATGTTTAAGAGACACTTGCCAATTTGACTTTGTCTTCACATATAGAACAACCAGTTGGAGAGCTAAAAAATCTAACCAGAAGAATTTAGACATGTACATAGGGCTGAGAATCAGAAGAAAATCATTCTGATGAGGATAACACATAATAGGTCTTGATACGGTTCTCATCTATAATGATATTTCCATGTGTTTTTTCTTTTTCACTGAAACAACTTTGCAAAATGTAAGTATTTGGGGGCGAAGAACCTTCCAGATAAAGTTTAAAATGGGTGGATCAGTTCTAAAGTTGAGCAAGGTGTATGAGTCACAATCTAACTGACTAAAAGTTGCTGAGATTAACTTGACCTTTAGATATGTCTGCTGTATAATCTTTTTTGCCTCTGTTGTTGTATGCTGGTAAGGGTCATTTGAAGGGTCATTTGAAGGGTCATTTTTGGGTGTCATCTGAGCAGAAAATTCCTTTGGTTCTTCAATGTTGTTCAGAGATGCCACATTCTCTAGCCAATGTCCCATAACATATATAAAAATTATGACCCCATATAGATTGTCACTAATATTAGAAGGTAACTTTTGACCTATCACCAACATAGTTTTGGTAACTGCTAAAAATTTCAGTTGTAATCAAGCTATATATACCAACTACTTTGAACATTCTTTGTAGGTAACTAAGTTGACAAATTAAATGTATTGTTTTTTCAAATTTCAAAATGTACCTTGATATTTGGGCAGTGTAGTGAATAATCTAGAGGTCTTTCAAACATATGAGTGTGAGGCCACTATAGAAACTGCCCCAAATCTCTGTACAAATCTTGGCACTCATCTGGAGAATAAAGTATTACAATCTGCTTATTGCTATTGGGATCTTTGCCGAAGGACCTAAATTCTCTTTAACATGTAGCTAAACTTTCATTAATAAAGATGGCACATATGGTTTGCCTACAGCTGGTTGTTTCATTACTTCATTCCTTTCTTTTTAAAATTTGCAACTTGCCCTAAAGCCCTAAGTTGCTTCGGCTGCTGTAAATTGGTTTCCAGTAATTTTTACATCTTCTTCAACTTGCATTGACATCTGTAAATATAAGGGTACATATTAAATCCTTAGTTATATTTGTGGGAGGCCACAATCTGCTAGGACTAAAGTTTGTGTCAAAGATATCTCTAGGCATATTTCTCCTGGCATTATACAACAGAAATCAAGAAGATCTAAGAAGAAACAAACATTGTCCAGGTGGGAAGAGATCAAGTTCAGAGAAATAATTAGACTCTATCTTATAAACTATAATGTCATTATGAAACACTAGAGGCCCAGTGCATGAAATTCAGGCACGGGTAGGGTCCCTACGCTTGGCTGGCGATCAGGGCCAATCTGTGGGGTGATTGGTGGAATGATGGGGAGGGGCAGCTGGCACCTGCCTTGGCTGGCCTGGGGCCTGTGGGCTGGGGGCAGCTCCTGCAATGAGTGTCTGCCCCCTGGTGGTCAGTGCACATCATAGCTACCGGTTGTCCCACCGGTAGTTCAGCCGTTTGGTCGATTTGCATATTGGGCTTTTATTATATAGGATGATGTCCCATGAAATGTCTTTATGTTGTTTTTTAGAGATCGGAGGGAATTAACATGACATGTGTAGGAAAGAGAAGGGAATATCCTCTTTGTGAGAAGTCAGGGGTAGGGTTGAAGTTAAAGTTGTGAAGTATGGTAGTGTTTGTTGGCACCCCCTTACTTCTTCTAATGCCTCATTTTTCTTTCAAGATGCTCTGTTCTTTGTTTTCAGCTATAATCAGTTAATTTCCATTAAGATTAGCTGAAAATAGTTTATATTGCCTTTTTTGGAATTTGGTAAAAGTTTTTTGTATGACAAAAAAGCTTCAAAGTAGGAAAAAAAAGAATGTATTTCTAATGGTGGAATTTCAAACTTTATCTTCGACCCATAAGTAGAGAGGGAGATGATACCTATGAGATGAAAGCACTCTGTTTGTTACCTATTCTAGTTTGGTCCTGCTTGGGCAAAACTATGGGAATCCAGCTATAGAAATGGCTTGTCTTGCAGAGGGAACTGGAGTTTGTACCTTCTGTGCTGACTGTGGTGGGTCTCAGGTAGGGTGATCATGCAATTTAGGAAAGTCTGACCACCTTAGCTGACCTGAAAATAACTTTAAGGGACACTTTAAACCCAGGGTCCCTGTAGAACCTGCTGAGGTTGTTTGGGGCACAACACAGCTTGACTTCTCCCTCTGCCCATCTGTGCTTTTCACCATTCCCTCCCACAAGTGTCGGTTCCTTGAGGCTCCTTAATGAAAATCCTGTACTCAAAGCTGTTTCAGAATCTGCTTCCTGGAAAACTAAACTTCTATAGAAAAGAAATGAATCTGCCTACTCAGAAATGCTGGTAAGTTTTCCCAAAATTGGTGGTGGCTGAAAAAGGGAGCACTCAGCATGGGACAATGGTCAGGGCAGCTCAGACAGAGGCTTTAGGGGAAAGAAGTGAGGATTGTGTGTAGTCCATTTAGCAAACCAGTATCCATGCTTTGGAACCAGACTGCCCAAATTACAAAACTGGCTCTGTCACTAGTCTGTTTTCCCAGCACTTAACCTCTCAGTGACTCAATTACCTCATGAGTACCATAGAGATGATGATAATAATAATGATGATGTTGTGAGACTTAAATGAGCTTATATAGTATTAGAGGCCCAGTGCATGATATTCATGCCCTGGGGGGTGTCCCTCAGCCTGGCCTCTCACAGTCTGGGACCCCTCAGGGAATGTCCGACTGCCGGAGTGAACCTAAGCCGGCAGTCGGACATTCCCCAAGGGGTCTTTTAGCACTACTGTGGAGGTAGGAGAGGCTCCCACCATTGCTGCTGCGCTTGCCAGCCGTGAGCCTCACTTCTGGCTGAGCGGCACTTCCCCTGTGGGAGTGCACTGACCACCAGGCGGCAACTCCAGCATTTAACGTCTGCATCCTGATGGTCAGTGTGCGTCATAGTGACCAGTCGTTTCACTGATTGGTCAATTTGCATATTAGCCTTTTATTATATAGGATATAAAGGACTTATAATGATTCCTGGTACATGGTAAGTGCTAAAAAAAGTCTGTCAATATTCAATGTTGTTTTAAGGGTTCATATTATGAAGAGCACCACAGAAGGGGAACAATTCCTGGGGGGTAGTGGAGATTCCTGAGCTTTTTTTTTTTTTTCTTCAAATAGATCACTTGCAAACATTTCCATTGTTATTTAAATCAGTACATTTTTAAAGTAACTTATGAGGATACAGTTTTGACAACTTTAATGCTTTCCTCAAAAGCTACCTCTCAGTTATTGATAGTGACTTACATTGAGTTAACCAATCACCTGAAAATAAGATAATGAAAATAGTACATTTCACTTCTGGTTTACTTAGGCTCATTTCAAAGGATTTGGGAGCCTGGTGAATGTGCATTGTTGTTGTTTTTTTTGTGTTTGTTTTTTAAGCTAGAGTTTATATTTTAACTAGAGGCCTGGTGCATGAAATTCGTGCAGGGGGGGTGATGTCCCCTCAGCCCAGCCTGCACCCTCTCTAATCCAGGACCCTTTTGGGGATGTCCGACTGCCGGTGTAGGCCTGATCCCCCTAAACCGGCAGTCGGACATCCCTCTCACAATCCTGGACCCCTGGCTCCTAATTGCTCACCTGCTTGCCTGCCTGGTCACCCCTAACTGCCCCCCCTGCCAGCCTGATGGCCCCTCACTGCCTCTGCGTGCCAGCCTGATCACCCCTAACTGTCCCCCACTGCTGGCCAGGTTGCCCCCAACTGCCCCCCCCCACCAGCCTGATTGCCCCTCACTACCTCTGTGTGCCAGCCTGATCGCCCCTAACTGGCCCCCCCCCCCGCCAGTCTGGTCACCCCTAACTGCCCCCCCTGCCAGCCTGGTTGTCCCTCACTGTCCGCCTCTGCCATCCTGATTGCCCCCAGCTGCCCCCCCTGCTGGCCTGGTCACCCCCAACTGCACCCCTCCCACTGCCCTGGTCATCCTCAACCCCCCCCCCCCCCAATGCTGGCCTGGTCATAGGCAGCCATCTTGTGAGGACATAGGGTCAATTTTCATATTACCTCTTTATTATATAGTATGAGATCTCCTTATTGTTCTATGATCCTCTCCAGGATACACATTACATTTAGTCATTATGTCTCCTTAAACTTTTCTTGGCTGTGACAGTTTCTCAGACTTTTCTTGTTTTTATGACTTTAGGAATGCTAGTCAGGTATTTTGTAGATTGCCCCTCAGTTGGGATTTATCTTGTGTTTTTCTCATGATTAGACGGGGGTTATGGATTTTTGGAAGGAAGACCACAGAGGTAAGGTACAAGTCTTAACACATCATCTCTCAGAGCATCATACCAGGGGTGCATACTATCAACATGATATTGCCATTGATGTTGACCTTGATCACTTGCTGAGGTAGCATCCGTCAAACTTCTCCAATGTCAAATTACCCATTTGCCCACTTTCCATAATGTACTCTTTGGAAGGAAATTACTATGTGTTGCCCACACTTAAGAAGTGAAGAATTATGCTTAATCTGTGTGTGGAAATAATACGTCAATTATTTAAAATATTTCTGAATGGAAGGTTTGTCTTTCTCCCTTACTTATTTACTTACTTATGTATTTACTAATAGTGTGGTGCACAGATTTGTGCACATTGAAAGGAAATTAATTAGAAGAAATATTTTAATATCGCTATTCACCCTTTCTCTATAACATAAGTGTCAACCAAATTCACGATTGACAATGATAGATTGAAACACATGCGTGTGATTGGCGCCAGTGAGAGCTTTATATGTATTGCGCATGCACAAGTCAACTTAACCTTTTATATATATAGAATAAACTTGCTTAATTAGACCTGCTTTCTGATTTATCTAAACTTTTTCCAGCCCAGTGAAGCACCCCAACTTCTCTTTTAGGTAATTGTCAATAACACAGCAGTAAATATCAACATGAAGCAGATTATTATTATAGATCAAGCAGGAGAACAAAGGGTAAAATATTTAACTGCAGCAGTGGTTGACTATATTCTGTGCAGTGAGAAAACCTGAAGTCATTTTCAAGGTCCATTTCTTACTTCTTTTCAGTCAGGTCAAGTTTCTAAACTTTCTAAATCGCTGTTCTCTGGCTAATGAAAAGAAAATAAGATTCTACTGAGTCTCCTATCTACCTACTCTAGGACTTTTGTGAGGATCAAATGAGATGAGGCATGGGAAAATGCTTCACAGACATTTGGTTAAAGTGTAAAATGTTTGCATCTAGCTATAAAGCAAGTCATGTTCCTGGGCTGAAGAAATTGCAAGGAGGCTACTTGTTAGTGAGAGGAAGCTGGGCATTGCTACGTGATGTCATTACCTGGTGCCCACAGTGACCATTTCTGGGCTGGGTTGGGCTGTAGGCCGCATTTTGCACCTGTGGTCTTGGCAGCGTTGGCTGAGATTTGGTGGACTGTTACTGCAGGGTGGTGGTGGGGTCTGTGTCCCACTTGGGGGAAACTGAGTGTTTCTTTGTCAGTGCCAGGTGGGTAGTGTCATTTCTTGGTAAATGGCCAGTGCGCGTCATGGGAGCTCTTGTGTTGAGCGTCTGCTCCTGTTGGTCAGTGCAGGTTATAGCGACTGGTTGGATGGTCAGAGGGACACTTAGCATATTAGCCATATATATATAAATATATATATATATATATATATATATATATATATATATACACACACACACACACATATATATATATAATTTATTTATTTATTTAATCATTTATTTATATTAGTATGGACACATTGATATCTACTTTATGTTTTGGATTATAATGTAAACATACTTCATTTTGTTGCTCAAACTTATTTTCTTTTTTTAATTTTTTCTTTTAAGACAGAGATGTTTAAATGGAATGAGATTATTTATTTTCTTTGTGTCTTATGGCTTTCAAAGAACCCAGAGAGAGAAGGTAATGCATGCTGGCAAGTTTTCATTTTATCTCTAACATTTTTAAATAAATAAGATGGCTTCTTTTAATTGTAATTTTTTACTGAATTAGAAACTGCTTGTTTTTTTCTTTTTTACAGTTGCAAGGTTTTGCCTATTTGATTTGAGTTGTATTTGAAAGTAGCTTTCTTGGTGCACAGGCATTTTTATTGTTTGAATGAATTAAGTTGCTTAGGCCTTAGTAAATATTGGGGCAATTATTATGAAGTAGTATGATTGAGTCGGTTATCATCAGGGTTGACTTAAAAGTTAAATGTTAAAAGGCATGCTTATGAATTTTCTTGTGCTTAGTACTATTAACAGGTTTAGGCTGCTATTTTAGAAAGTGTGTTGTTAACACTTAATTCTAGTTACAGTGGTGCAATAAGTCTATTTGTTTGGACCATTTTGTATAGATAATGCAAAGAATATGCATATTTGTAAATTACTTAGGTGGACACATTGTCATTTTATTAATAGTAACTTTTATTGCACATCCTCAAGGTTTATGAAGCACCTTTCAAAGTTGGTTTTATTAAAATGTTTTGAACATGGCAGACATATATTCATGAATATTTAAAATTAAATATATATATTCATGAGTATTTAAAATTAAATATGCGGGGGGAGATCAAGGGGGGAAAAAAGGAGACATATGTACTACTATTTGTAATACTTAAAACAATAAAAATAAAATTAAATAAAAAAAAATTAAATATGAGTGCCTGCTTCTATGAAGAAATAAAGCAAAACTCAGTTTTGGCATGTTAGATAAACACAGCTTGCTAACATTACCTGAGAATTATCTATAATTGGGTGGTTAACTTCTTTTGGTTTTGTAGATATTGAAACAGTTATAGGATTTCAGTGCCTCAAACATTAATTATAATGATAACAATAATATTTACTTTGTTTGAGTTTCTAAGATGTGCTAAGGCACTGCTGAGGTAATTTGCAAATAAAAACCTCTAATAATAATCCTGAAAAAATTGGCATGATTATTATTTCCACTGCACGTTTGAAGGCATTTGTCACTCTTAGAGAGCAAGTGCCATGGCCTCATTTCTTTTCTTTAAATATGCCAATCTTGTTCCAACTTGCGGCTACTCTGCTGTTCCAGTTGCTTGAATAATCTGCCCCATTCTAGCCTTTTTTTTTAACCTTTCAAATCTGCTTTTACTTTCTTTTTTCCTCCTCACACACAGAACTTCTCCCCACACATTTCTTGCAGCTGTAAAGTCACTTCATGTTGGTCAGGTACCATTTTACCCCTAAAACTAGGTTGGCATCAATATATGTCAGTTGACCAGTGTTAAATCTATAAAATATTTACATGGCATAGCACATTAAGCTTTAGACACTTGGCAATTAAACCACATAAAAAAATAAGACAAGACCCACATGTTCAGAATCAGGTGTTCACAGTCCCCGTCTGACTACTGTACAATGGTTCCAAAGGCAGCAGAGGCAACAGGCAGTTACTTCAGGACACCGAACACTACGAGTGGGAAGCACATTACAATGTTACCGCAGTGTCATGTACCACCCCCACCTCTCTCTCAGGTGGTCTCATAATTCTAGAATGTCAGGTCCGGCTGATGCAAAATAAAGACAGACAACACAACATTTACTCTGTGGACATATTCTAACTCCTACTATGCACGCATTGTGGTTTTGAAAGCAACTCGTCCTAAAAACTTGTCACAATCATCATAATTTTTCAGGTTTTTTGATCCAACAATCTTTCACTCGACTGTTACTTCTTTTGGGGGTACTGCTAGCAGTATAGTTGAGCTGGACAGCAACTAATGGCTGTAGATAACTAGCATGCAGTTTTTTCCCATAATATGGAAAATATTTTAAGTCTATGTTTCCCTCAAGTGGATAAGCTGGTAGAATTGTTGTGTTTTCACCCTTAGAATTACCAGTGCATTTTGTCACTGGTTTTCCTTGAGGCTTTAATCCAATTATTCTGTTCATTTTCACAAGAATACAAGGGTGTCCTTGGGAGTAGCCGAAGTCAGGATCATTCTCCCCACTGCATGCTTCAAGTAAGGTAAGAGGAAAGTGACATGCTTCATAAACTGGGCCCTTCTGTTCAAAGAGGACTCCATCATCATGGCAGTTTTTGAGATTCTTCTGTGCTTCAGAAGCATATGGCTTTAGAAACTTCTTAAGGTCTTCAATATACCCTTTATAGGACTCTGGTTCAGACACACTAAATGAGTATTCCAATGCTGTCACTGGTTTTGGAAAAACCGTGAGTCCTGGACTAGATATCTGGTCTTGATATTTTGGAACTTCATCATTCAGAGTCTGAAGCGTAACCCACATTGTGAATGTGAAGAGTGCAGCCAGGAACCCATAAAAGACTAGGTAGAAGAGCAAGATCAAACCTGCAATCTATGGACTTCCTCACCCCCACTCTCTAGCAAGGATTAACTTCAGTGCTTCTGAAGTCTTCTATAATAATATATTTCCAAATATCCATCCCTCCCCCCTGCCTCCCAGCAGCTCTAAATATCCTTCTGATTCTCAAAAGACTTCATGACCTCAAAGCCCCATTCTAGCCTTTGCATTACTGGCTCTCCTTGTCATTCAGATATCTACTGGTCTTCCCTAACCACCTACACGTACCATCCCACTCCAACCTACACTCCTTTCACTCTTTATAGACTTAACATTGTCTGAAATTATCTTGTTCTTTATTTGATTATTTTCTTCTTTGCATGGACATTTCACCTTCATGAAATAAGGACCTTGGTATAGTCTCTACCTTTGTATCTGCAGCCCAGAGTAGCTGTACAATGCATGTTTGTTAATAGTTAAATCCTGAGTTAATAAATCCTACAGAGCTAGTAAAGGATAGGGCTGGGATTTGAACCCAAGTCTGTTTGGTTTCATGGTCTTAAGGAATTTCCACTCTATCACTTTGTTTTCCAGCTGGGTCTAGTGTTAATATCTGAATACATATCAAACACTCAGCCTTAATCCATGATATCTGATCAAAAATGCATTTAAATCTTGGCAAAATAATTAATTCTACTAAAAATAACAGCTGATTGCTTCAAAAATTCTGTACTATTATCTCTTTGCTAGTGAAATGAATGTAGTTAACAGTCAATTGTCATGATAATGTTAAATATTTGTTATAGTTTTATAAACTCACCATACATTTCACAAACTCTGAGCACTTTAAAAAGTGATTCTTCGTAGGAAAAACTACTTTGTATTTTTAAAACATCTTTTACAATCTAGAGTTTTCACAAATTTGGGTTATCCACTCTAATAGTTAGATTGGATTAATGAGGTTTCACTGAATTTCTAAACTCTTTTTCTCACCAACAGATGTGTACAAATGTCTCTTTTGGGGCAATGTAAACCATCATGGTTTCAGGAAAGTAGGCCATGGGTGAGACATGTGAAGGAAAAATTAAGTGTTGAAGAACAGCTGACCGTGTAACTAAAGAAATCAATCATTACCCAACCTGCTTTATTGGCATAATTGGCAATGATTTATAGAATAATGGCAGGAGTCCAACTGGGCATGTGTATCCTTAACAACATTAGAACAGAGTGGTGTAGAATCTTAGTTAAGGCAACATGATTGGACTGGGGAAGAAGTTTTAGAGATACCTAAAATTAACTAATAACCAACAACAATATTGCCCATGAATTTATTTTATCTAATAGTGTAAAAATTTGTGAGGTATTTTAATGGAATCTTGAAGCACAATTGTGCCTAAAGCAAATACATCAGAAATATCTCTCAAGTGCTTGTCTAATATCTTAGCAGTGTTTTGTGCATCTCTAGTATAATATTGCTTTATTAGTCAATATTGTCATATGAAAAAAAAATACGTACAGAAAATATTTGTCTGCTGGGTGCTGAGGGCATGGAAAGGGGCTTAGTGGCAGTGAGGATGCAACTAGCTGACTGATAGATGTGGTTCATTTAAAAGGAGTAATGTAAGGTGTATCTATTGTGCTGCATCTTGTAACTTTCTTGTTAAATTTATCCAGAAAATATGGCTATAGGGATTTTTCTGGAAATCAACTAGTGGGTTGTAAGAGATAATTAACAAAACTTCCTGTTTCTTCTCTTGGAACAGATGGATATTTTTGAAATGCAACAGAAGACTGAGCTCAGTTTGAGGTAATGCATAGTTGAGTTGCTTCTATTTGTATAATGAGGTGCTACTTGCTTGTATTCCAGAGGTCTACAGCCTTATATCTGCAGTCATACAACTGGTTTCCACAGAACTAAGCAGCTAAATGCAGCAGCCAACACTGGCTTCAGAGACAGACTTTTAAAGGGCATTGCCCAAACAGCTTTTCCCCTGTTGTTTTTTTTCTACGTGATAAAACACATTTCCTCTACCTTATTATCTTAGCTATATGGGTGCAAGAATTTGAAAATGGCCTATCTCTCTGGGTGGAACTTATTGGAAGAGCAGATATGAAGTAAAGGTTCATTGCTAAAGTGTTAGGGACTGGAATCTAGAATCTGCAAAATAGTTAAAAGACAAAGAGAGAGGGAAAGAGGATAGGCACTACACGAAAATGTTCTGTTCATTGAATATTCAGATGACAGCTGCTCCAGGTGATGAGTCAGGGTTTTGGCAAATGAAGGTGAGTATAACAGAATACAGGGGCCTTTAAGGGACATTCATGTTTATGTTATATTTCTTACACCCAAATGGTCAATGCCATTTTACTGATAACTCTTGAAAGTAAACTGCATATTAATATATTTGCTCTTCAAGAGAGGATAGTTTACCATAAAGCTAGTAAAGACCTGTTCTTTATTCGTAAGAACCCCTTCCAAGTTCTTCCAGGGAGAAAAGCTAGGAAAGCTGTAGGTATAATTTTATTCTGTTTTCTTAATGAGTCCTGCCCTCTCCCAAATGAATAAAGTCCATGTCCATAGAAACTGGATCTGCTCCTGCTCATGAGAAGGAGGTGGAAAGGACTTGTTCATTTCCAGAAAATAAACGATGTATTGACAGTTTGGGTAGGAGAAGGAATAAGAACTTAAATCACTATCTTTAATTTGATTACTCAGTAATACTCCCAGAAAAATGGATTGAGAAATGGAGAAAGAACCATGGGGAGATTTGGTGCTTGTTCAATTATAACATCATTGAATAATAACAGAGAAAAATATAATGGCAGTTTATAAAAGTTCCTTTTGATAGTAACTTTAGACTGTGAACTTCTTGAGGGCAAGTTGAATAAATGTTCAATTTCAATTTGGAGAGCAGTGGTCTCCAACATCAATATTTAAAACAAGCCACAGTGGCTCATTTAGATAACCTGGGTCTTTAATTAACTAAAAGAGAGCAAAATTTTAATTGCTTCAAGCCAAGTGATATATTTCTTGACATATGCTGTATAATAAAAATTAGGAATACATATTTTAGGTAAGACACACATATCGTCAGGTCTATTCCTTGCTGAAACACTTGAATAACATGTTTATCATGTAAAGTCCACATCCTTACTATGATATTAGCCTGTAACATAACTTTTTAATTTTATCTCCTACCACCTAGAGCTCCTATATATTTTCTCCGCATCAGAATACACAGCAGCCCCAAATATTCTGACGTGTTTTCACACTGATTCCTGAAGTTGAATATCTTTACTTCCTTCCTTGCAAGTGTCTTGCCTACAGTAAGCCCATAATGAAAATTTGTCACTTTATTTCTTCCTCTATGAAGAAAAATTAGAACTTGCTCGAAGAGAGCGTGAAGGACTTGCTCTTACACTGAGCATAGCTCTTTATGCTTGTTTCAGGAGAAAGTCCACATTCTTTGATATGCTACACTACAAACTCTTTTAAACCTAGCTTCTGATTTTTCTCCAGTTTCATCTGTTTCCATCTTTGTCTGTGGTTCATGCAGCCCTGGTCCTGCCTTAGGGCTTCACACATGTTGTTTTGAACATCTGGACTGTTCTTTTTAACTCATCTACCTCAACTTCCTTTTCCTGGCTAATCTGTGCTGGCCTTTGGGTCTAATCTCAGAAGTCTTCTCCTTGGGGAGCCATCTGTCACCTAAACTCCCCATCCTTCTCCATGGTGTTCACTGGTCCTTTTATATGCTCTTAAACACTTAATGGGTACTCCACAATAACACAGCTTCATTATTTTAGAAATTTACTGTTTATTTGTGTGTATCCCTTCATTAGATCTCCTCAAGGGCATGATATCTTGTTTACTGTGGCATCCCAGGGAAAAATATAGTGTTCAGCACAAATATTTATTGAATATATACATTTAAGTCATCTATAAACAACTAGTTATGAGAGTATTAGGTATATAAAAATAGGTTTTGTTTAAATAGTCTTGAGTTCATTAAAAGCCCACTAAAGTAGAGAACTGTTACTCTAGTATTTAGAGTGCCAACAGTATAAGTTGGATGTCAAGGAAATTCTCAAAGTGTAGGCGCATATCCCTTCTATCTCTCTGAGGAAGAAAAAAGCTGTCTCCTGCTGTTAAAACTCTTAAAGTAATACGTTAATATCACAGTGGGTAGCATGACTTAAAGGAATAAGAAATTGGTCCAAGGACACAGGGAAAATCTCTCCTGAAAATCATTGAAGTTTTTGTACAGAGAAGCTTTTAAGAAATCACCTAAATGAAAAAAAATGGTTTTAAAGCTATATAAGTTCAAGTGCTACATTCTAAATGAAAATGAAAAATAACAACAGAATAATAATAATTAAAAAAAAAAAGAAATCCTGGGTGTATCGTGCCGTTCAGATTCTATTTTACAATGATAAAATACTTAAATACTTACACTTGTGTTTTTGTGTTACTGAAGTTGTACAATATATTCTTGTATTTAAAGATAGCACTGCTGCTCAGCCGGTGTGGCTCAATGGTTGGGTGTGGACCCATGAACCAGGAGGTCACAGTTCGATTCCTGGTCAGGGCACATGTCTGGTGCCCTGTAGGGGGCTTGTAGGAGGTAGCCTATTGATGATTCTCTCTCATCATTGATGTTTCTATCTCTCTGAAACCAATAAAAACATATTTAAAAAGTAAAAATAAATATTAAAGACAGTATTGCTGAGAGATTGGTGCAGCGGTTTTATTTCAACAGTGTCACCCATGGTAAACTTCAATGTGTTCTGGTAAAATGGAAGACTGAACACAAATGTCTGAAAATAAAATAAAATATAGGAAACACAAAGGAATAAGCCAAGAGAAAGAGAGGGGTGCCATCTGTGAATGAAGTATTTCAACTAGTCTGAAAGATGGAAGCAGAATAGATTAGAAGCCTGTTGATACACTTTTTTTTTCTTTTAACTTGAAAATGCCAGCCCAGGGCCCTGAAGCAGGGTCTGCAACCATGAAAAGAACTCACCTGTCAAGAAAAAAAATAAAGGAACTTCAGTTCAGAGTTGGCATATACAGTGAATCCATCCAGATATTTAACCTTAACTAATAGATATACCAGAAAGACAGAAGAGAGGGAAGAAAATGATCAAAACAATAGAAGAAATATATCCAGAGCTGAATAGAAAGACAGAAGCCTTTGTTGCATAAAAATCCTACCTTGCAATGTTGAGATAAAGGAGTACAAAAAGACCTACACATCTAAACACAAGATCATGAAAATTTCAGATATCAAAAATAAACAGTATGTCTGAGAAGCTTTCAGAGAGGAAATATAGGTCAATTACAAAGTGACAAGAATCAGGCTGACATTTGGCAATCTCAAATGTATGGGATCTTGAAGACAATAGAGAAAACAAGGCCTATAAAGTTCTGAGAAGAAGTTACAGCCAATCAAAGTATGAAGGCAAAAACAGTTTTTCAAATATACAAGAACTTGGAATTCTCTTTTAAAATTTATTTTTTATTATCACTGGAGAGCAGGTCTTTGTTATGGAGAATGCTCTGGGCTTCTTTACAAAGGGTCACTTTTGCCTTCCCCTTGATAGAGAAATGAAGTGACATTTTTTCTTCTTCTTGTCTACAATGTGAGAACCTACTGGTGTTCCTGGAGGTACAAACTCATTAAAGCATGCCTCCACCCCCAATACTATAGCTTCCAGGAGTTTCTCACTCAGAATAGTCCTCACTTAGCTTCCAGCAATTTATCAAAATTACCATTTAAGTATCCCTACTGGCTTCAGTAGCTCTTATTTCCAGTAGGATGATATTGGCTGTTATTTTCTTTTTTAAAAAATTTCTTTATTGATTAAGGTATCACATATTTGTCCTCATCCTCCCATTCCCATCCCAAACCCCTCCCCATGCATGCCCCCACCCCCCTGTTGTCTGTGACCACTGGTTAGGCTTATATGCATGCATACAAGTCCTTTGGTTGATCTTTCCCCCTAACCCCCCACCCTCCCTTACCTTCCCTCTGAGGTTTGACAGTCTGATCGATGCTTCCCTGTCTCCGGGACTGTTTTTGTTCATCAGTTTATGTTGTTCATTATTTCCCCTAGATGAGTGAAATCATGTGATACTAGAAATACACTTATAAGAACCGAAAATGAGACAAGCAATAATGGTTATGCTGAGAAGCAAATGAATCAGTCTATAGTAAGTTTCTTTCTGGGCCAACAGTTCTTTTGAGTCCCAATTTCAATGACAAACAGTTCCTTATGTGTACATGTCAGCAATGATATTTCAGTTCTGGATGGTGGACAAATGGTGGTAATGCAGGTCTGACCCTCTCTGGTTTGGTCCTGGGCAACCTGCAGCGATGCACAGCTGCTGACTGCTAGTATGGCAAGGCATCGTCAGCATCTTCCATCTCTGGACTGTTTCTCTTCTGTCTTCATGGCTGGAGCAGTCCTGTCAATTCCTCTCTGTTGCAGGAATCCACATGGTCTTGGAGTTGTTTTCTGAAAATATACAAACATACTCTCGACCAAAAGTTAATAAAGGAATCTTTTCTATAAATTTGACTTGGGATCCTTTTTTATTTTTTGCCCAAATGATTTTCCTTTGGCTTGATTCTTGAAGTCACTCTTGCTTAGAAAATTACTTTATGTTTTACTCTGTAAAATGAGGATAAAATCCATGAAAGAGAAAAATGAGACATAGTTTAAAATGGTATCAAGAAAATATTATAGGAAATGCCTTACATTTGAGTTTCACATAGCATGTTCTAGTTTGTTGAAATATTTTTGCAAAATGGCTTTCATGATTGAAATAACTCTGAGGAATTGTACATGTTATATAAACCATAGAAGATTTATTTTTGCTGTTATATATGTGTATAATATACATATAGTAAGTATAATAAATTTGCTTAACCTGGCATTGACATGAAATTCTTTTATGTTATCATAAAAGATGATGACAAAAATAATTATTTTTATTGGTTTCAGAGAGGAAGAGAGAGGGAGAGAGATAGAAACATCAATGATGAGAGAGAATAATTGATTAGCTGCCTCCTGCATGCCCCCTACTGGTGATTGAGCCCACAACCCGGGCATGTACCCTTGACTGGAATCGAACCTGGGACCCTTCAGTCCATAGGCCAATGCTCTATCCACTGAGCCAAACCAGCCAGAGCTGTCATCATAATTTTATTAACATCTTGTGGAGCTAGACTTCCATGAAACATACTTTCAAAAATGCTGTTAAATGTCTTACTTTAAGATAAGATAGGGCAATCTATACATAGTTTTGAGGAATTCAAATAACCATGAATAGTATAGATTCAAATGTGGATCATGGGGTTCTTGTCACCACATGTGAAAGAATAAGTGAATTGTCCTCATATTTCTCTATCTGGACAAACTGTGATTAGAGAGAAGAATGGTGGGATGGAATTGGGTGGTTGAGTGTGCAAAACACTCTGTCTTCCTCAAATATGCAGAGGATCACATTATTAGCTACTTACGGTACTTAAAAGGGAGGTTCAGAGTATAATATTGTGCGTGTTAGATTCAATGTAATTTTTATCCTTACATTGTTAAGCCATACAACTAGGAACACCCTGAGTAGAACGAGGGCTTTATAAAAAAACATTAGAAATGCTAAAACTTAATCAGAAAGTTTAAGCAACTGGTAAACTTTGTATTCCTCCAAAACACTCACAAAGACTTTATCCTAATTCTATGTTTATTCCCAAAGGTTATCAAATGAAGTTAATGTGCTTTTAAATTACACATCTCTTTTATTTTAATTTTCTTAGCATATGATATTTAAGAAACATTTGAAATAGTTGCTTATCTTCTAGACTCTGCCCACAGCCTTATTACATTTCACTAATCATAATTCCCAATCATTGTGGTCATATTTTTATGGATACCTAATTTATAGATAATAATTATAGTATTAAGTACTTATTAAGTATTGCTTAAAGATTCTTGTCATTACTTCTAACTTCTGGGATACAATACAATTAGTTTCTCTACTTCATAGATTAGGAAACAAAAATCTTCAACCACCCAGTTAAATTTTGTTTATTAAAAAATCCATAAAAGGTCTAACCAATAACATCACTGCAGCTAAAAAACAGTCTAGATAAACAAGGGTTTTTTATTTTTCTCCACCCTATAGGTGAGCCCCCACATATAGAACTCAACTGGTTAACTCGCTTAAGAGTCGGGGGTACCACTTTCCTGGGCTTTTACATTAAAACACATTATGTGCCTGGAAAAGCAGTTTGGATCTTCAGTTAGGACTCATTCTAGACTGACCTTGATTCAAATCCGTGACTTCTTGGGTTCTGCAAGAAAATTTCTCAATCTGATCAATGAATATAAATAAAAATATTTGAAATTTCCATTTTCTGATGGCCAAAACAGCAACTTAATATGGTTCAACCTAATAGAGGTAGAGTCCAAATTTGTCCCTACGGCAAACTAATCTCGCATGTCCGACAACTCCAGCTGATATCCATTCAGGAAGCATGCTTAACAATTTCAACAAGAAAGAATTGGGAGAACTTGTTCTGGTGTGAAATGGTAGTTAATTTTCGAAGTTTAGTGAAAGAATAAGAAGATGTTGTATTTATTTGGTGGACTGGGTAAAAAATGGAAACCTAATGCTGTGACCAAGTATCAGATCCTTGAATTGACAAATACCACTTTTGACTGTTGTGCTAAAAAATCTCAAATCAAACAACTTAAAGAAAGGAATGGAAAGAAAAACTTTCGAAGGCCTATTTTATCTTTCTATGGCTTAGAAAAATTTAAAAATCAGATTTGATTGATGGATTACATTCTGTTTGAATGTTAAGAGCATGGCAGTAATAGTGCTGTGTGAATCCCTCAAATTCACCTGGGTTGCTCATATGTCTGCACATGAACTTGACACCAGGTTCCATGAAATAGGAATGCACTGTCATGTTATCTTTGCTAAACTCAAGTACTGTAGAGAAGCATCTGAAACATCAATATTTTTGGTCAGCCTTTCCTAAATTTTGGTCACAGGAGTGAAAGTTTCAAGACCTCTGAATGAATTACATTGAGTGGCCAGATTATTATGACCACCCCATCAGTACTTCATTGGGCCACCTTTTGCCTTTAATACTGTGGTGATTCTTCTTGGCATTGACTCCAGGAGATGTTGAAAGGTGATGCGAGGAATCTGACACCATGCCTGATGAGTAGCACTGTCCAGTTCTGTGAGATTTGATGGTTGTGGAACCAGCTGCCTGAAGGCTCTTTTAACTTCATCCCACCAATGCTCAATTGGATTGAGATCTGATGATTGTGGGGGCCACCTAAGCAAGGTAAAGTCTCCCTCATGTTCTTGAAACCACTCCTGCACAATACAATCACCATGGCATGGCGCATTGTCTTGTTGGAAGAAGCCATCTCCATTGGGATACGCCATCAACATGATAGGATGAACTTGATCAGCAACGATACTTAGGTATGTTGTGCTATTCAGATGTTGTTCCACATGAATTGAAGGGCCCAAATCGTGCCAGGAAAACATGCCCCAAACCGTAATACTGCCCCCATCAGTTTGAAGGGTTGTACTCATGCATGTGGGGTGCATGCTTTCATGCTGTTTCTGCCAAATACTCACTCTGCCATCTGCATGATGCAACTGGAAACATGATTCATCAGACCACATGACTTTTTTCCAATGCTCGACTGTCCAATCCTCATGTTCCTGTGTGAATTGGAGACGTTTTATCTTGGTAACTGCAGACAGCAAAGGTGTTCAAACAGGCCTTTAGCTTCCATATCCCATATGATGCAGTGTATGGCTAATTTGCCTACAAACGTCAGGTGGTCATAATAATCTGGCCACTCAGTGTATTATATGCATTTTGACTCCATGAAGACTTGCAGCCACACAGAACAAACCTGATTTTATGATATAAGAGCAGAGAACTCTCCCCTGTTGTTGAACAAGAGAATGATGTGATCAGAACTCTTTCTGGGAGCAGTGAGAAAAATAGATTGACTTGGACAGAGATTTGAGGAAGGAGGTCAGTGGGGCAAATTGTATTTTACAAAGATGGCTGCAACAATATATTTTCACCCAAAGTTCTACAAAAATGCCACTCCCCTATTAAGAGGTGGAGAGTACATTCCATTGTCTTGAAACCAGGTGGGTCTTTGTGACCACGGGGACCAACAGAGTTCAGTGAAAATGATACTCTGACTTCTAGGGATAGTATATAATGGTGTCATATACTTCCTCATGGGACTCTCCCTCTTGGAATCCAGACATCATGGTGGGAGGAAGTCCAAGAAGCCCTGGAAAGTCCCACAAGGAGAGTCCCACAAGGATCATGGCCCATAGTTACAGCCAATAGCCAGCACCAATTTGCTAACATGAGAGTAAATCATCCTGAAATTGGATCTTCCAGCCCCAGGTGAACTGTTACAACTGATGCCACAAGGATCAGTAAGGAACCATCCTCACTGAAGTCTTGACCAAATTACAGATTCAAGAACAAAAAAATGATTATTATTGCTTTAAGTCATTATGTTTTAGAGTGGTCTGCTATATAGCAATAAATGACCAAAACAGCTAATGTTAGTCAGGCCTTAATTGAGGTACAGATTTCAGTAATAAAAGAGCAAATTCTACATTCTCCTCAATATATTTTCCCCTTTGCTTTCTTTCACTATTCTAAATCATCCCAGTTCCTTTAGCCTTTCTTTATATTACCTACTTATTTTTCATTGTTTCGATTACTCTTCTCTAAATCCCCTCTCAGGTTTTAAGACCCCAAGTTAGACACATTATGTTAATAAAGGCTTGATTAAAGTTTAAGAGTAATTAGAGGATTAAGTGTAATTCTTACATTTTATTATCTTATTTATGGAACTCAATGGCAAGCTCTAAATTTTAACAGCAAGTGCTCAATTTAGAACTAAAAACCGACATCAAGTTTCTTCCAACTTCAACAGACTTTAATGTTTTTTATTTAAATTAAATATTGCCAACACCCAGAGAGTTATAGAGAAGACTACAATAAACACCCACCTAATTTCTCTTGTATGAACTCTTAAACTCATCATTTTTGCTATAGATTAAAAAATGTAATAATAAATTGTAGGCATAATTGACCTGCCCTCTCAATACTGTTCCCTCCCCCAGAAAAAACACTATCCTAAATTGGAAGTTCATCATTTCCATGAATGTTTTGTACTCTTATGACATATGTACATATGAATAAATATCTATATAATAAAAGTCTAAGCGACCATTACGGTGGAAAACCAGAACAACCGGTCGCTATGATTTGCACTGACCTCCAGGGGGTGGCGGGAGTCTCTTCCGCCTCTGCAGAGCACTAAGGAGCAGCGAGCAGGCAGGTAGTAAGGAGTGAGGGGTCCCAGACTGCGAGAAGGATGTCTGCCTGCACCGGGCTTCTAGTTGTATGATATTGCTTTAAAATAACTTTATATAGATGGAATTCTTACATATCGTTCTCCACCTTATTTTTAAAAATGTACCCATTTTAGCTCCTATATAATATTTTATTGCATGACTTTAACCATAATTAATTGAATCTACTGTTAGTGGATATTTTGGTAATATGCAGGCTTTTGCTGTTACAAGTCATGTTGCCGTGTACATTCTTGCACCTATCTTCTTGTGCGCACATGAAGTTTCCCCAGGGACTACACCTAGAAGATGAATTGTAGAGTGTAAGGATACACACAGCCTTGACTTTAGTGTTTCTGCTTTTTTGATTTCCATCAGCAGTGTTGAAAGTTCTTGTTCCTTCACATCCTTACCAAAAAGTAGGGTTATCAGACTTTCTAATTTTTGTCAATCTACTGAGTATGAAATGGAATTTAATGAATTTTGCATTTCTCTGATTACTAATGCTGTTGAGTATCATCTGTACATTCATATTCTTTGTCTATTTCTCTAGGATTTTTGTCTTTTTCCTATTGATTTGTAGGATTTCTATACAAATCTTATATATTAACTTTAAAAAAAATTGTGTGTGCTGCAAATACTTTCCCCACATTCAATACATGGCATTTCAACATTGTACGGTGTGTTTTAGTAAGGTTTAAAAAAATTAAATTTATTAATCTTTTCCTTTATAGTATGTGTTTGTCTTCTGTCCTTCTAAATGGATATATCCCTACCTAGAAATCATTAAGGTATCTTCTCTATTTTTCTAAATGCTTTAAACATTTACTTTTCACATTTGGTCTTTGATATATTTTCCTAATTTATTTTTAATATGATGTGAAGTAGGGACATTTTTTTTCTACCTGGCCTAGAGGCCCGGTGCATGAAATTTGTGCAGTGGAGGGGGGTGTCCCTCAGCTGAGCCTACAACCTCTCCAATCTGGGACCCTTGGGAGATGTCTGACTGCCAGACATCCCTCTTACAATCCGGGACTGCTGGATCCTAACCACTCACTTGCCTGCCTGATTGCCCCTAACTGCTTCTGCCTGCCAGCCCGATCACCCCCTAACCACTCCTCTGCTGACCTGATTGATGCCTAACTGCTCCCCTGCCGGCCCAATGACCCCCAACTGCCCTCCCCTTCTGGCCTGTTTGCCCCCAACTGCCCTCCCCTGCCAGCCTGATCGCCCAAAACTGCCTTTCCCCGCCGGCCATCTTATGGTGGCCATCTTGTGGTGGCCATCTTGTGATGATGTGAGGGTGTCGTGTGAGGGCTCGAGGGCCACCTAGGCTTTTATTAGTATAGATAATTTACTGCTCTTGAGCATATTTTGTGAATATGATTCACTAATTTGTAACATCATCTCAGGAATAAAGAACATTTCTATTTAAGTTTATATCACTTTTGGTCTCTTCTCCCCCACCCCCCATACCCTTATTCTATTTGTCTAGGCTTGTAGCAAAATCATGCTATCTTACTGTATATAATACTAGAGGCCCAGTGCATGAAATTTGTGCACTTGGCGGGGGGAGGGGTCCCTCAGCCAGGCCTGCACCCTCTCACAATCTGGGACCCCTCAGGGGATGTCAGACTGCCGGATTCAGCCCGATCCCCACAGGCCTGGATCAGGCTGAAGCCAGCAGTCTGACATCCCCTAAGGGATGTAGTAGTGCGGGAAGTGGCAGGCAGTCAGGGCACCGCTACTGCTCATCCTGGCCCTGCTGTGTCTGCCACAGCTCAGTAGCACTGCTGTGGAGGTGGGAGAGGCTTGTGCCGCTGCTGCAGCTGTGCTCGCCAGCCACGAGCCTGGCATCTGGTTTCCGTCGGCCAGCTGAGTCATGCTCTTGCTGTGGGAGTGCACTGACCACCAGGGGCAGCTCCTGGTTGAGCGTCTGACCCCTGATGGTCAGTGTGTAGCATAGCTACCATCCAGTCATCTGGTCGTCCAGTTGTCCAGTTGACCAGTCGCTTAAGCTTTTATATATATAGATTAGTTTTCTAGGGCTGTTCTAACAAAGTGTCACAAACTGAGTGGCTAAAAACAACAGAAATTTATCTATTTTATCTTTAAAAATATATTTTTATTGATTTCAGAGAGGAAAGGAATGGGAGAGAGAGAAACATTAATGATGAGAGATAATTATTGGTCAGCTGCCTCCTGCATGCCCTCTACTGGGGACCAAGCCTGCAACATAGGCATGTGCCTGGGAATCGAACTGTAACCTTCTGGTTCATAGGTTGATGCTCAACCACTGAGCCACTTCAGCTGGGCAGAAATTTATTGTCTCACAGTTCTGGAGGCTAAAAGTCTGAAATCAAGATGTTAGCAGGGCTCTGCATCCTCTGAAAACTGTACAGAAATCCTTCCTTTCCTCTTCCTTGCTACTGGTAGTTGCTGGCACTCTTTGGCATTCCTTGGTTTGTAACCACATAACTCCATTCTCTGACTTGTTGCCACATGGCATTGTCACTATGTGTGTCTGTGTCTGAATTCCCCTCTTCTTATAAGGGCATCAGTCACATTGGATTAGAGGCACCCTAAGGACTTCATCTTACCCTGATGACATCTGCAAAGACCTAATTTTCAAGATCATATTCATAGGTACAAGGGATTAGGGCTTCAACATATATTTTGGAGAACACAATGCAACCTATAACAGTAAGTTACTTTACCTTTCTGTATATTAATTTTCTTTGGGCATAGTAATTGTATTATTCTCAGGGCTGTTGTATTAGATTATTTCATATTATTAGTTAATAAAACATGGAAAGTACCTAGAACTGTACCTGGCCTGCAATAAAAATTCGATATGTGTTAGCTAGTCAAATTACTTTTATCTAACCACTCTGTTGAACTCTGTTCTTGTTTTCAATAGTTTGTAGATTATTTTGAATATACTCTATAAATAATCCTGTTGTATATAAAAAAGCAATTTTGTTTTTTTCTAATATTTACATATTTTATTATATTTTTTATCTTATTATTGTAAGACCTCCAGGATAATATTGAATAGAAGCTGAAATAGTAGGATAGTAATTATCTTATTTTGTTTGTGTTTTAAATGGATGTTATTCTATAATTTTATCATTAAATACTAGAGGCCAGGTGCATGAAATTCATGCACTCAGAGGCGGGGGTCACTCATCCTGGACTGCACCCTCTTACAGTCTGGGAGCCATCAGTCAGACATTCTTAGTGCTGCTGTGGAGGTGGGAGAGGCTCCCACCACCGCTGTTGCGCTAGCCAGCCATGAGCCCGGCTGGCTTCTGGCTGAGCAGCCCTCCTCCTGTGGGAGCACACTGACCACCAGGGGACAGCTCCTGCATTGAGCATCTGCCCCCTGGTGGTCAGTGCATGTCATAACGACTGGTCATTCTGCTGTTCAGTCGATTTGCATATTAGCCTTTTATTATATAGGTTAATGTCTTAGTATGGGCAAGGCCTCTAATTCAATTTTTTTTAGGCAGTTAAAGGGAGGGGCAGAATTTTCACTTGAGCCTGAAGCCAAAATTGCCCTTAGCTCAAAAATCTGCAAACCACTGAGACACATCTTGGTGAGGCTCATACTGAACCCTACACTGTTCTATGATGTGTATAAGTATTGGGAACCAACTTATCTCTTTAGTGAAAGGAACCTTTTGTTATGTTACAATGACTAACTTTGTCTCATGAGTTGTGTTTTGGCTTCAAGCCTGTATCTGGTATTCATGTAGCAACTTCACCTCTTCTGTTCAATATTTATCTGGCCTACCTTTTATTTTTTTCTCTAAGTCTTTCTGGATTTTTATGTATTAGATAGGAATAGGCCATGGACACAGACAATAGTCTGGCAAAGGCCTGGAAGGGGCGAGTGCAGGATGGAGGAGATCAATGAGGGGGAAAAAAAACCTAAAACAAAGGGACATCTGTAATACTTTCAACAATAAAGATACATTTTCAATGAAGGAAAATATCTTAGTTAAAATGAGTTTTATGTGAAATAATATAAGTAATTGCTCTACACTGTACTTTATATTCTCAACTCCTCTCAAAGAGATATTAATTGACACTATGTTCACTGACTGCAGGACTGACTTCCGCCATGCCAACCCAGCACTGACTTCCACAGGGGCTGCAATCAGACCCTGCTTTTCTCTCCTGGCCTCTGTCTGGGCCTGATCACAGCCCTCTTGGCAGTCAGTGCTAGGTCATTGAAGCACCTGCAGTGTGGCAGTCACCATGGCAACCCAGCACTGACTGCAGGACTGACTTCCAGTGTTCGGTCAAGCCTTCAGTCATTTTGGACGTTACAGACCCTGGATATTTATATATATATACTAGAGCCTCAGTGCATGAAATTCATGTATGGGGGTGAGTGTGTGTCCCTTAGCCCAGCCTGCACCATCTCCAATCTGGAACCCCATACCAGTAGGATGGGGCCTAAACGGGCAGTCGGACATCCCTCTCACAATTCATCTCCTCCATCCTGCACAACCAGTAGGATGGGGCCTAAATGGGCAGTCGGACATCCCTCTCACAATCCAGGACTGCTGGCTCCCAACTGCTCTCCTGCTTGCTTTCCTGATTGTCCCTAACCGCTTCTGCCTGCCAGCCTGATCACCCCCTAACCACTCCCCTGCCAGCCTGATTGCCCCTAACTGCCCTCCCCTGCAGGCCTGGTACCCCCCAAATGCTCTGCCCTGCAGGCCTGGGTCCCCCCAACTGCCCTTTCCTGCAGGCCCGGTCACCCCCAACTTCCCTCCTCTGCCAGCCTGGTCACCCCTAACTGCCCTCCCCTGCAGGCTTGATCGCCCCCAACTGCCCTCCCCTGCTGGTCTGATTGCCTACAACTACCCTCCCTTGCAGACCTGGTCCTTCCCAACTGCCCTCCCCTGCTGGCCATCTTGTAGCAGCCATCTTGTGTCCACATGGGGGCAGCCATCTTGTGTGTTGGAGTGATGGCCAATTTGCATATTACTCTTTTATTAGATAGGATAGAGGCCTGGTGCATGGGTGGGGGCCAGCTGGTTTGCCCTGAAGGGTGTTCCGGATCAGGGTGGGGGTTCCTTAGGGTGTGGGGCAGCCTGGGTGAGGGGCTTGTGGTGGTTTGCAGGCCAACCACGCACCCCTGGTGACCCAAGCAGAGGCCCTGGTATCTGGGATTTATTTATCTTCTATAATTGAAACTTTGTAGCCTTGAGCGGAAGCCAGGGCTGCAGGAACCTGGCTTCCTCCATTGCCGGGGAAACCCAAGCCTCCTGCTCACTCCGTGGCCGCAGCCATCTTGGTTGGGTTAATTTGCATACTCTCTCCTGATTGGCTGGTGGGCATGGCTTGTGGATGTAGTGGAGGTATGGTCAATTTGGATATTACTCTTTTATTAGATAGGATACACACACACACACACACACACACACACACACACTAGTGGCCCGGTGCATGTAACTCGTACACATTAAAAGGGGATTAATTAGAGGAAATAATTTAATATTGCTATTTGCCCTTTCTCTATAATAGAAGTGTCAGAGATGAAAGAAAATTAGTAAAATGTATATGAAAACCTTCCTCCTGTCAGAGTCTGGGGCACACCATGGGACCCAGAGTAAAGTCCCTGCCCACCCACATTCACCTCAAAATTGTGTGAGATCTAGACCTGGCCGCCCCCAATTGGGCTAGATTCAGACCCAGCCATTCCCATCCTTGTCAAGCCCTGCCAGGCAGAGGACGTAGCCTCAGGTTCTTTGGCCGGTGCCAGGATGAAGGGGCATGGCCTGAGGTCCCCCAGCCCAGACCAGGGTGGGGGCCATGCCTTGAGGTCTCCCGTCAAGCCTTTCCAGGTGGGGGACATGGCCTGAGATCCCCTGTCAAGCCCCACTAGGTGGGGGGCATGGCCTGAGGTCCCCCGCCAGGTGGGGTGTGTGGCCTCAGATTCCCTGGCTGGGCACTGGGAGGGGGGCAAAGCCTCAGGTCCCCTGTCAAGCCCCACTGGCAGGGGGGTGCAGCCTCAGGTCCCCCGTCAAGCTCCGTTGGGAGGGGGAGGCACGGCCTGAGTTCCCCCGACCCAGCACTGGGGGTGCACCTTGAGGTCCCTCGTCAAGCCCTGCTGAGTGGGGAACATGGCCTGAGGTCCCCTGTTAAGTCCCGCCAGGCAGGAGGGTGCAGCCTCAGGTTCCCTGGCCCAGTGCTGGGGCAGGGGGTGGGGCCTGAGGTTCCCCAGCCTGGCACTGGGGTGGGGGGAGCAGCCTGAGGTTCCCTAGCCCAGCACCAGGATGGGAAGCACACCTTGAGGTCCCCCACCAAGCCCCGCCAGGTGGGGGGCATGTCCTCAGGTCCCCTGGCCTGGTGCTGGGGCAGGGGTCGCAGCCTTAGGTCCCCATCAAGCCCCACTGGGTGGGGGTCGCAGCCTGAGGCCCCCCAGCCTGGTGCTGAGGCGGGAGGTGTGGCCTGAGGTCCCCTGTCAAGTCCTGCCTGGCGGGGTGTGCAGTCAGAGGTACCCTAGCCCAGCATCAGGACAGGAAGCGCACCTTAAGGTCCCCTGTCAAGCCCCACGGGGGCGAGGGAGGGCATAGCCTCAGGTCCCTGCTGAGTGCTCGTTAAGTCTCCTTATGGGACCTTGGCCTGAGCTGTGGGTGTAGCCATCTTTGTGATGGAGTGATGGTTAATTAGCATATTCCCTCTTTATTAGATAGGATAGATAATTATTGCTATAGGTTTATGATGATGTTATTTTTCAGGTTAGAAAGTTTATTTCTATTCATAATTTTTAAAAAGTTTTAAAATTAAATTTTGAATGACTATTACATACTTTCACTGCATTTTAAAATATAATTATATAAACAGCAAATGAAAGTTCAGGCTTTAAGTTAGGAAGTTAGTGAGTATTAGTTTGGAATCAGACTGGGTTGGGAACATATGAAGAACCACAAATTATATTCAAATGGATGTTTGCCTTTATTGTTTTGCAGATGCAAAATATGGGATGTAGAGGAGTATTTTAAAGTTGGTAACAACAAGAATAACTTGATCAATATTAGTTAACAATAGAAACAAATAATCCTTTCAACACAATAGAAGTAAAAAGACATACGTTTTCCTTTGTTGTTCACAAAGTATGTACAGTTATTTTGTGAACTTGAATGAAGCACCAGCATAAAAAAAAAACTCTTATAATGTTCATAACACTTTAACCTATGAGGCAGAGTAATTCCAAATCGTCCTAAATAGCATCTGTAATGTCAATCTGTAATATGGTAGAGCTCTGATGCATCAATTTGTCTCCAATTGCTCAGACTCTGTTTGAATCATTGGGAGGCTGGCCATTTTCTTTCCCCCTTCTCTTATAAGCAAATAATTTTTTATTGTTATTTGAAAGTTCTTGGAACTGGGATGGGTCCTCTTTTTCGGATATGGACAAGGTAAAAACCTGGCTCAAACCCATATAAAACACTGAAATTTGTTTGCGATGAATGTTTGGACAGGCTTTGGAGCTGATGTATCTCTTCATATGACTATTGGATCCTAGCCTTGACCCTTACACTCATCTTCTATTTATACCATCTGTGAGTAATCTCTTGTTGTTTACACCATAGGGGTTGCCTCTTAATTCAACTTTACAGAGCAATAAAAGCAAAGGGGAAGCAAGGAGCTGATGGTAACTGGATTTGTTTCAGAGTTTCTCTGAAGTGAGAAACACTGTTGTTTACATCTTTACTTCTGAGCTATTTATCTTAGTTGTTGGCAACAGAGGTATTCATGATTGAAGGCTGTGAGTGCAAAAATCAAATGGCATGTTTCTAGTCAGGTTTGGGACTAGCTTCAATAAGTCCCAATGCGCAAAAATGAATATTTCTATCTGCTCAGCAACTTGCTTTTCAAGTTCTTAAAATGACCTACAAAAAAGTATGCTCAGCAAAAGTTATAAATTATAATGAAACTTTCTTCCTTCCCACCTGTCCTTCCTTCCTCCTTTCGTCTTCCCTCTTCATCCTTCCTCTTTCCCACCAACTCTCATTTATTGAGTGTTCATTATGATGAGTACAAAGTACTTAGCAGAGTTTTAGTATGTAATAAGTACTCAATAAGTGATTAATCTCCCAACTGAGATCAGTGCACGTTTTGGCGCCATTTGCTGTCACAGGCAGCAAGCACTGTATGCGGAGACTTCATCTTAATGTCCTTTACTGGTCAGAGATGGTGTTTATGATAGCACAGTCCATTGGGAGGAAAAATGACAACAGCAACAATGAACACAATGACTGTATGTAAAATCCAATTTCTAGTGACATTCTGTAAGGACAGGAAAACAAAATCTCTCCGAAAGCCTTGATTCAAACATTGGGCTAATGAGGAATTGCGGTAATAGACGATTTGAACACTGTGTAAAAGGTTAATGGGTTACTATTTAAATAACACATGCAAAGATTTCTTTTTCCGGTTTTAAGGACTGCTTTTTCTAAGTTCACACAATTTCCTTTTTATAACAGGTAGCCTGCCTTTCTCAGCTGCATACTGTCATTTCTGAACAATCCTCGAGCTAAAAATTTTAAGTGCTGTCACCCCAAATTGCTAAACAGAACTTATTCTTTAATTTGTCTGTCACTCTTTCTGTCACTCCCCTTGCACTTTATGGCGAAGCATTGGTTTAACTGTCACATCTTGAGTTCCTTCACAATAAAAAGAGAGGGCCCAGTTTGACTCTTGGATGGCCAGAGAGGTCACCTACAGCTGCTCAGAGCTGGTTTGTTCTGAATGTTTGGGGGTGAATCATGCTGACAGAGTGCAAGTAAAGTACCAAAATCCTTGCTCTTTTTAGATGAATGATCCCTCACCTAAAAACTGTTAATAAGTAGCAAAAACTGAAAAATTAAGAGGCGAAGGCCAGAGGTGGATTTAAAATCTGGTCATCCCAACCCTTTATTATGACTGTACATTAAGCAAATGGATTGCTGTAAAAGCCAGTAAGCAATGCTTCTTAGTGGCCAGTAAGCAGCTGCATTGGAATTTCATAACACAAGAAATAAAGAACTTGCACAAATCAATGGCCACCAAATGGCTAATTATTAGATATATCTATATACATTTGGAGGGGAATAATTGACTCTGTTCACCAGTCTTTTTCTCTCTCCCTAAGCACAGAATTTCCGGGATCAGTTTGTTGGTTTGTCTATGAGGGTTCTGTTTGGATCCCACATTTCAGGTTAAATGCTCAGGTAGGCCATCCTACCAGTTCCAGAGGGGAAGAAGAGGAGTCAAAGGTGGAATAGGATCCCAAGATGAGTCAGGGTAAATTTCGGCTGAATCTCTCCACTCCTGCATCTGAGCAAATTATTTTTGGGTAAGTGTAGGAGTTGGCACTATTAACTTTATGCTCGTCTTCTGGTGTAGAAATGTTCTATAACAGCAGATGACCTCTGCAGCTCAGCTTACATTTGCTTCCTGACTCCACCCTCACCCCTAGGCCCATGTCAGGAGCTAATGTTTTTCTGACGGTCTTCATTTCATTTCTCCTCCTCGAATTTTAAAGTCCATTTTGGCAACTTGTGCCCATAGTTTAAAAACAACTTTATTGATGAGAGGCTCTACTCTAATATATAATTAATGAGTCAGAACTCTGTGTCCAGGATGCTTTTGTAAGCGCCAGCAAACTGTTTTAATTTATATACTAGAGTCTTCATTTTGTTCTTAAACCTTTTGGACTTACATGGTACATTCATCAAACATGATTCTGAAAGTTCTTATATGGGCAATGTGCAGTGTGGGCTTAATAGATAACATTAATAAACTCACACTTAATAACAACAGTAAAAACCATTTCCATCTGGATTTACTGGCAATAAAAGGAGACATTACAGAACTTTAGGAATTTGGTCAAGGCGCCGAATACTAATCTTAGCTTGTGGAATCTAGCTACTTGGGGAAACAAAGCAATCAAGGAGAGGCTTTTGGTAAAAGCTTTGCACTGTGTATTAATAATTAATGTGTTAAATGTACTTTGCAATAAACTATATCATAATGGATTAATTTTGATAGCTAAATTGGCACCATACCCCAGCATGGCTTCATGGACTCATTCTTTCAATTTTAGTTGCTAGATTTATTGGGTTAAACCACAATGAACCTATTATAGGCCTATTTTAACTTATTTAGAAATCATAATTAATTAAAAATATTGATGGAGATGGCAAAAATTATATAAAAATTGCCAAAGTTACAAAAACAAAAAGCAAGACTAGCTCTTTAAAAGGGGAAGTGGCATAATCAACTTTTAAGGTAAATAAGCAGCATTCAGTTCAGGGGTAAAACATTTCAAAGGAACAAACTGGTGTTTTTCATTTAAGGAAACATTGAAATTAGTGCTATGGGTCATTATATGGATGAAAAGATGAAATGGTGAGTTAGGTAGATGAAAAATAGTCAAATGTTCTAGAAGCAAGTGGCAATAAATTATAACTTACATCAACTTTGAAGTCAAAATTAGAAGTAGACATAAAAATTAAACATCTAGAAGACTGAGAAAACATTCTCTTTTGTGATATTTCTGAATCTAGAATTCTCAGCATTTTTTTTTCATAAATTGAATATAAATCTCACCAGACCCCTTCAGAACACATGGAGAATAGCTGATCTCCTTAAAAAGCGAATTTTATCTTCCCAATCTTTGCCTCATTCTTAAGGAAATTGCATTTATTTCGATTTTCATAGGGCATGCCATTGTCAAAAGGGGGATATTCAAGAGACATGCTGGAGTTAAGGTACAGCTTTACTGCAAAAATCTGTAATTCATCACTTGTTTTGAGAATCCCTTAATCCCTACTCCCAAGCAACAATAATCTCACACACATATAAAACTTTACATGTGGCAAAGGGTTTTTGTTTTTCAATCTTATAATACTGTTCATTATTTTAAAAAAGCTCACATGAAATAAGAATATATTTATCATGGGTATATATGAATAAATTAAGTGGAAAAAATATGCCACTGATAACAATGGTGGCTTCAGTGGAAGAAATAAAGATTGGGGCATTTGTCAAAGTGCACTTTAGCCCACAAAGCACTTTCTCACACACACTGTTTCATTTTAACCTTAACACAACCCTGTAACACTTGTAAACTGCAGTTTGTGTAGGAAGCTCCTCTCCATTCATGTGACAAATAGTTGAGAACCCACTATATTTCAGCAACTTGGGAATATCAGCAAATATAATCCCTGACCTCATAAAGCTGGCACTTTAGGGGAGAGTATAGATAATAAGTAATAGATATAAACATAAGCAGATTATGGAGGACATTAAAGGTGATAGTTACTGCAGAAAAAGAAAAGCTTTGAAGGAGGCAAAGGATAATCTATGGGAATATCTGCGTGAAGATCCAAGATCAAAGGCCAGTCAGTGCAAAGATCCTAAATCCAAGGAAATGCAAGGTGGCTGGTATGGTTGGAGCAGAGAAAAGAGATAAAGTCAGACAGATAACACAGACCATTGTAAGGTCTTGGGTTCTTCCTTGAAGGGGAATGATGATCCTTTACAGGATTCTAAGCAGACAAGTGACACAACCTCACTTGGGTTTTAAGAGTTCCACCCAGCTGTTGGGATGAGATAGAGTGTGAAGGACAAACCTATTAGGAAGCCAAGTCAGGAAGCTCAGGCAGTAATCCAGGAGAGGGGAGAGGTGGCCCCGGCCAAGGATAGTGCAGTGGAAAGAGTGAGAAATGAACAAAATTGAAACATATTTTGAATGAAGAGCCAACAGGATTTACTGAGAAATTTGATAGAGGTAAGAGCAAGTCATATGAAGAAGACTCCAGGTTTTTTTGGCCTGAGCACCTAGAAGAATGGAGTTGCATCAGCTGAAATGGGGAAAGGCTACAGGTAGACAGGTCTTAAAAAGGAGAAGGTTAGGAGTTCAGAGGTGAACATGTGGCTTGATATATTTATAAGTATATCTGGGTCAACTGTCAAGTAGGAAATCAGATGTGAATCTAGAGTTTGGGAGTGAAATGGAATGGGTATATGCCTCTGGGAATTGCCAGCATATTGATGATAGTTAAAGCCCTGAAAAGGATGAGACTGCCAAGGCAGTGAGAATGGAGAGAGACAGGGCTAGGTACCCGAGCTCTCTTCCTGCTCCAGGCATGAAGCACATACCTGTGAGACTGTAATTGCGATAAAGTGCTAGGAAGGAAAACCTCATAGGTCTCTGAGGTGTAAGACTTTAGAGCCAGCCTCCAGCAGAAAGTGGCACTTGCAAGGAAACCTGAAAGATAAGTAGGAAAAGTTCACCCGAAAAAGGGAGAAGAAGATGAGTCAAGAGGATCAGAGCAGGCCTATAGCAAGAGCAAGCGATCTGGGGCAGAGCGGGGCCTGGTGTGCTTGCTGAACAGAGCACAGGCAACTGTGGCGACAACTTTGAGTGCCAGGAAAAGGTGATGTGAGATGAGGTTGAAGAGGAAGGAAGGGGCCACATTAAGCAAAGGGCTGCAGACCCTGTGAGGATTTTGAATTTATGAGCAATGGGAAGCCGTTCAAAATGCTAAGAAGTAAAGGACTATAAAATAATGGATTAAAATCTTTTAGCTGGAAAGAAGTTAATAATGAAGTGTTTCAAGGACAGTTTAATGGAAGTTTCTGCTTAAAATGCCTATTAAAGACACAGGATAAAGCATGCTGAATGGCAAAGTTACAAAACAGACTTTTGAGATACAATTATTTAAACCAAAGCAAGATAGGATCGTGAATAATAGTTAATATTAGTCATTTTATTATTATTTTTTTTAAACTAGAGAAGAATAATAGAAACCAGGTATGGTGTGCCTGGTGGTGTGGCCCTCAGAGACTTGCAAAAGCCTTTTAAATTGGAAAGAAGAATAGAATCAGACATGTAAAATAGAGTGATACAGAAAAGACCAGGTGGCTGGTCCCATTTGTCCTTTGTTGTAGTTAGGCCAGGTCATGGTTAATGAATGGTGACAAGCTGCTTTCTATTTACCCTGAAAGTCCAAAAAGAAAAAAAAAAAACAATCCCTAGGAAAGATTTAGGAGGGATAAAAGGAGGAATTTTTGCATTATTATACATTACAATGAATTTTGTAAGCTTGCCTTTTCTGAAGTTCTTTAGAAGCTGCACAAACCGAAGGCTGACAGTGTTTAAAACAAGTAACTATGGTGAATCTTAGTATGCTTTGCTGTTTGGACTTATTAGTTATAATTACCCCAAACTAGGACAGCATTCCAGGAAGATGGGAGTGAAGAGAGCAGAGTTAACATCCATGAAAGAAGAAGTGATAATATGTGGAAGTTAGCAGTAATTTGCAGGAAGTTACCCGGGGACATGGGGTAGCCATGAAAACAAAAGTGTGTCATTCAGGGAATTCTTTGGACTCTCTCCACATGGTATGTATTTAAATCTCTAAGGCCGATTCCCATCTGCTTGAAAAATACAGGAAAGGGGGAGGACATGATTCTTCTAGCCCCATGTTTTTGTGAAAATATATTGTGGACAGCTAATCCCGAATTAAAGCGAATGTCTTAAAAGCCTTTTAAGAAATTTAAGATTTCTTGGCAACCAAATACTAACTAATCTAGCAACGTCTTAAAGAAAAATCATATTATCTCATTCACTCATTCATTCAAAATGATAATTGAGCTCCTTTGTGCTAGGAGCAGGGCTAAACTCTTGATTGGTTCATATCCTTATGGAATTTACTCTATTGGGAAAAACAAATAATAAACAAGGAAATGAGCAAATTTGATTTGTTCTAAGAAAGTAACATATCGAGTAGGGCGGTAGAAATAACAGGTTGGCTGGGGCAGGGAGCCAGCTGAGATTAGGAGATAGGGGGTTTCTCTGGAAATTTACATTTGAGCTGAGACCTGAGAATGGGAGGTTTTTCATCTGAGGCATTAGATCATCCCAGTCACATGTCCCATACTAGGTCAATTGGCTTCAATTTAATTCTTTTTTTTTTTAATCCCCTTTATGTCAGTTTATGACAACTTTTAGAAAGGCTAACAATCCTGCCATTAAAGTTATAGCCTCAGTTTACTTACAGGCATAATCCTTTATCAGCATCTATTTGCAGCTATATTAATGCAATGTAAACTTGGGGCCTACACCACCATAATTCCTAGCACAGGCTTAATAGGAAAAGAATCATTTGCTAAATAAAATGTTCATAAACAATTTGCACATTCGACTGTAGGGGGAGTGTATAACAGGAAAAATTCCACAGCAAAAAGTGAATTTAATAGTTCTTAGGCATTTGGAAACTTGGAAATACCATCAAAACATAAACATTGGTATATTACCAAGATTATATATTAGTCTGTTTTATTAAATCATAAAAATCTCAACTTCTACTGCAATCACGTTTTGAATGCTCAACATTTCATGCCATTTAAGTAGAACACAGTTTTCTAGATACAAATAGATATATTAATTTCCATAAAAGTGTTATCTTCTTACAGTATATTTAATTCAGATCCAGTTTCTATTTCCACTAAAATAATTGCTTATAATACACCAACTCGATTTTATATGATTAATTAGAACAGTGTATGGAAAAAAATAGGTTTGCAGGTAATATTGAAATTAAATATGTTAATCTGTACCTCTGTGTGCACATTTTATATGAGCTTTAATTTGCCAAATAAATTATAGTTCTGTGTTTATAAGGTGCCCTTGAAAGAATGTCCTATTTTTGAGCACTAATACCATGGGGAAACAAATATACAAAGCTTTTAGCTATAGGCTACACTTGCATAAATTAAGGCAAGAGTGGTTGGTTGGTAAGTAGAGCTACAGTATCCTTAGCTTTTTAAACACTCTGAATTGTTAACACAATTTTTTTAGTGTGGTTACTAATATTAAGATAATAAATAATATTTAGTTTCAATATCGCACCCTTCAGCCTGGGCATAAATTCATTTTGAATGCTGTGTTGAATTAATGTATAATAAACATACTGCAGTTTGCTATCAGGAATTCTCGATGAAATGCAGGAAGTCGGTTCTTTGCTTATGCATTAGTACTGCCAGGCTTGCTCTGTTTAATTTTAGCTATTTATAAAATTGCTCTACTGACAGTCTTCTTTATTTTAATGTGATTGTTTAAGGTAACCAGAGATGGTATGGTGTATTTCCTGAAGTAGGTTATAAGTGCTGATATAGGAATACAGGTCTTTAACAAAAATCCCCTCCACCATTAGCCAGCCTCCTGCAATCAGGACACACAGCTGCGTGACTGAGTGAATTGTGGTGTTCTCCGTAGGGCAGGGGCCTGCAAAGTCACTGTGTACCAGGAGCTGCTGAACGCTCAGAAGAGTTGGATCATAAAGGTCTTATAAAAACAACGTTGCTGATGGAAGTAAAATCTGATAGCAGTTGCAGCAATTGTCACTTACTTCGGAGACAAATGTCAACTGTATTTAAAATATTATTGTCTAATAGGTTGGTTCCTTTTTATGATATTTATTTAAATACCAACTCACAGGACTTTTAGCTTAAATGTGGGTCTTGAATCCTGACAAAGGAGTGCATTGAATTCCCCAGTAGCAACCAGGTTTGCAACTAAAGGAGACATCAAGGGAGACTTCAAAGAGGGGAAAGCTAGTATTACCCTGTATCAGTCACCTTGGGCTGCCATAACAAAATACTCCAGAACGGGTGGTTTCAACAACAGAAATTTATTTTATCACATTTCTGGAGGTTAAAAGTCCAAGATTAGGGTATCAGGATGGCCGGGTTCTAGTGGGAACTCTCTGGTTTGCACATGGTTGTTGTAATATTGTGATTTATAATAAGAAATGTATATTTGGTCCTCATCCCAGTGTCTGGCACAGAGCTCCTAAAAATCCTTGGAATTTTCCAAGTAAGGACAGCAACAGTGGTGTTTCTTGTTATGTTAATAAGGTGACTTTTGGACTCCACAGAAGGGTGGGGGCTGGTTGCCTTTAGGAGCCAACCTTGGTTAAGAGATTGAAATTTTCAATCCCATCCCCTAATTTTTCTTAGAGGGGAGAGAGTTTTGAGGTTGAATCAGTGACTCAATGGCCAATGACTTAGGCAATCATGACTATAATGAAGACTCCATAAAAACCCAAAAGAACAGCTGGTGGGCCCCTTTTTTTCAGAGAGCTTCCCTTGGGGGGAACCAGAATGCTTCCACATGCCACTGGGCTGGGCTCCAACCTCCAAAACGACAGAAGCTTCTTCATCAGGCTGTTGATTTGTACCCCTTAATGTCCTTTGTAATAACTCTGTAATCTAGTGACTAACCTCAGGAGAACCCTGAGTTCTGTGACCTGATCTAGCAAATAAACAGAATCCAAGGAGGGGATGTGGAAATCTCTGATTTCTAGCCATTCTTAGAAGTACAGGTAACAACCTGGACTTGCCATTGGCATCCTGGGTTGGAGGCAGTCATTGGAACCTCCAATCTGTAGCAGGAAGCTCAGAAGCTAAGGTTAATAATCTGGGCTAGTGACTGGCATTAGAAGTGGAGAGTGGTCTTGCGGGACTGAGCCCATTACCTATGGAATCTGGTCCTATCTCCTGGTAGATAATGTCAGAATTGAGCTGAAAGCTCAGACTTGCGGGTGGTGTCTCAGAATTGTTTGTTACTATGAGAAAGTGTACCCCACGCTTTGGAAATGGGTCCAGGAACCCTTTCAGCTGCCACCTTGCTGATTTCCCACTAGCAAAGAGAGTGAACATGCTCTGGTGTCTCTTCTTCTTCTTCTTCTTAAAAACATATTTGATTGATTTTTTTACGGAGAGGAAGAGAGAGGGATAGAGAGTTAGAAACATCGATGAGAGAGAAACATCAATCAGCTGCCTTCTGCACACCTCCTACTGGGTATGTGCCCACAACCAAGGTACATGCCCCTGACCAGAATCGAACCTGGGACCTTTCAGTGCGCAGGCTGATGCTCCATCCACTGAGCCAAACCGGTTAGGGCTGGTGTCTCTTCTTATAAGGACACTAATCCTATTGGATCACAGTTCTACCCTTATAACTTCATTTAATCGTAATTACTTCCATAAAGGCCCTATCTCCAAATACAGTCACATAAGAGGGTTAGGACTTCAGCATATGAATTTCGGGGATACACAATTCAGTTCATAGCATACTCTAAGTTATTGAATATGGTTTTTAAATAGGGATTTATAATTTTTTTTGTACAAAAGACCCCTTTGGCAGTTCCATAAAGCCTATAGATTCCCTCTCACAATAAAGTTATTAAATGCATGAAGTAATTACATAGGATTATGAAGGAAACCAATTATATGAAAAGGCAGTTAGCAAAATATTAAAACATTGTAATTTAGAAATACATGAGTTTATTATTAACACATTAAATAACATGCTCTAGTAGTTTGTCTTTTAACTACCCTAATTTTGATATAGTCATGGGTAAAATGATATTTTGAAATATTTGCAGTAGCTGTAATATAATTTGAACATGCTAGTGATTTTTATTGATGACAAAATCACAGGACTGCTAATACTACTATGATTGGTTCCTGATATTTATAATGAAAGGAAATGCAACATTTTAATTAGAGTTTATGTAAATAAAACTATGATTTTTACTCTTACCCAAATTCAAAAACTTTAATTCTATACATGGGCCACAAGTTAAGAACCCTGGATAGGTCACTTTTTTGTTTTTGTTTTTAAATTTAAATTCTTTATTGTTTAAAATATTACCTGAGTCTCCTTTTTGCCCCCATTGATCTCTCCCCGGCTGCTCCCACCCCCCAGCACATGCCCTCACCTCCCTACCATCTGTGTCCATTGGTTATGCTCATATGCATGCATGCAAGCCCTTCGGTTGATCTCTTACCCCTTCCCCCCTTCCCTCTTAGGTTGTGGATAGGTCACTTTTTAAAATGTGTTGGCAATTTAAAAAACTGTTTTTATATTAGCAATGCTTATGATCATTAAAAACATGTCAGCTGTTATACTTAGTAACAAAGAATTATTAATACTTTTTGTTACAGTGGAGTTTGTTTTAAAGACTTTAAAACATTGTAGGTTTCAGCTAAGGCTGAAAGGGCTATAATTGGTGTAGGCAAGGTTAAAATGGTAAAATGATTTTAATAAGGAATTCCACTTATATGGGGATTATTACAACACGAGAAAACATTTTTAAAATCACTTGCTAAATATGCACTTCCTTTTTGTAGCTGACTGATTTAGGAAAGCTATATATTTCGTGGGCATTACTAAAATTCCCATGAAAGAAAAAATAAATCTGGGCTCACACCATATGAAATAGTGCACCTATACTTTTATTTCACAGTAGTTTCTGAGCTTGGTCCTTTCAGAAAAGGAAAATAATGTAAGTCAAAAGCAAAATTGTTTTCCTTACTAGAAACAAAAGACTGCTTCCCGAAAAGACAATTTAAGAGGAAGCAGTATCTTTTTTTTTTCTTTAAATCCTCACCTAAGGATATGTTTTTATTGATTTTAGAGAGGAAGAGAGAGGGAGAGGGAGATACAAACATTGATGATGAGAGAGAATCATTGATTGGCTGCCTCTCGCAGGCCCCACACTGGGGATCGAGCCCACAACCCAGGCATGTGCCCTGACTGGGAATTGAACCGTGACCTCCTGGTTCATAGGTCAGCGCTCAACCACTGAGCCACACCAGCTGTGCTCTATGCAGTACTTTATATTCTGGTGAGTATTTTGTAACTACCAATTTGTACTTCTTTTTTGTTTTGTTTTGTTTTGTTAATATTCACCTGAAGATATTTTTCCATTGATTTTTAGAGAGCATGGGAGGGAGGGGGACACACACAGAGAAAGAGAGAAACATCCACGTGAGAGAGACACATTGATTGGTTGTCTCCTGCACTTGTCCCAACCAGGGCTGGGGATCAAGCCTGCAACCGAGGTACATGCTCTTGACTGGAATTGAACCCGGGACCCTTCAGTCCATGGGCTGATACTCTTTCCACTGAGCCAAATTGACTATAGCCAATTAATCCGTCACCTTTTTTACCCAGTCCCTTAACCCTCTTCCCCTCTGACAACCATCAGTCTGTTCTTGGTATTTATGTCTGTTTATTTTGTTCCTTAGATCCCACACATAAGTGGTATCATGCAATATTTGTCTTTTTCTGACTTATTTTAGATGGCATAATACCCTCTAGGTCCATCCATATTGTTGCAAATGGTAAGATTTCCTTCTTTTTTATGGCTAAGTGATATTCCACTGAATATGCATATATATATATAATGTTTTCAATAGTTCTATGGGAGTATGTATGCAGGTCTGTGTTTCTTTTTTAATGTAGGTCATTATCTGAGCATATTGATATGGCCTTCACAGTGTCCTTCACAGTGCATATACACTAGCCTTGTCATTCAGAATGTGAGTTTTGGAGTCTTTCTGCCTGGTTTGAATCCTTGCTCCTTCATGTACTTGCTCTAGGATCTTGGCCAAAATTCTTAATGTGCCTGTCTCTTAGCTTCTTCACCTGTAAAATATGATAATAATAGTATCCACCTCAAAGTTCTTGTAGAGGTGTAGTGGGATAATCTATCAAAAATGCATAGAATAGTTCTTGATACATAGTAAGCATTTAATAAATTATAGATATTATGTTTATTGTTGTTTATTCTTTCCTTAGTGTATGACATGTGTCTCTTGAACTTGCACTTATAGATTATTTTGGGTTAATGTCCACAATTAATACTTGCTAATCCTGATGCCATCTATTGCCCTGTCCAGGCCCTGATATTTTGGTTTCAGGGCAAACTGTCTTTGCAAGTTTTATATCAATGTGATCTGGTCCATTTCATAAAGCTCTGCTTAATATCCTGGTTAAGACTCAGCTTTTTACCTTTAGTCTTAACAGAAGCAGACAGAGATGGGCCTCATATCTTTGTTGAAATTCTGCAATGTGCAATTTGATTGACCTTCAAACTGACAAAGTAAAACAAACAGTTTTATAAATGAAAATGGCTAATCTGAAATAGATCACAGCTAAGAACTTCATTTTTTATTCATTCTCTTCATACAAGGTTGATATCATGCAAGTGAACATCTAATATTGTTCTTCATTGTGGGGCTCACCAAAGATGCAGTTAGAGGAAATTAAGGACCCAATGGAGTGGCAGAAACCAGAGACTATGTCTATAGTCCCTTATTTCAGAGCGTTATTATATTTAAATGTAATAAACATACATTTATTTATATTTAATTATGTCTAATTTAAAAATAGTTACTAAAATGTTACTTTTGGGTCCCTTTTCTTTTGAACTACTCTGGTTTCCTAGAAATCAACTTAAACTGACAGTTTTAACTGGTTTTATATGTGGCAGAGCATCTCATACTTCAGGAAAACTGCATGAAGGTGCATCTGATTAGTTGCTTTAACTCATATCTTTTGTTTTTAATACATTTTTATTGATTTGAGAGAGGAAGGAGAGGGAGAGAGAGATAGAAATATTAATGATGAGAGAGAATCATTGATTGGCTGCCTCCTGCACACCCCACACTAAGGACTGAGCCCACGACCTGGGCATGTGCCCTGACCAGGAATCGAACCATGACCTCCTAGTTCATAGGTCAATGTTCAACCACTGAGCCACACTGGTCAGGCCAAATTCATATACTTTAAAGAGCACTCTATATCAATGTCAATTTGTTCAGGAAAGAAAATCTATTAACTAAGAGCCCAAATATTTACCAGAGAAAATATAGTGAAAGAAAAGATACAATTTTGCAATAGCATGGAAAATAAATCATAAGATCTAAGCATCTCCTCACCACTTGCCCGACACCTAAGTCTAGTGCCTTTGCACAAGGAGAAACCTTAAGACTCCAAGGGCCCGTTCCCATGATTCTCAAGCAGTCTGAGCAACCAACTGTTATTTTGGTCCTGCAGCTCAGGTTCAAGGTAGACCATGGACCAGGCTGTGTTAGTGGAGGGAAGGCTGAGGGTGATAAGTAAGCATTGTGCTCTTGCCTAATTAGACTACTGAACTGTGTAATCATATTATATGTGGTGTAACACCGAGATTGATGGTCTAGAAAAAGTAGTCCCCTGCACATTTCCAGAGCATTCGCGGTTGCTATGCGATTTCACACACACACACACACACACACACACACACACACACACACACACACACACACACAGAAAGCTGAGCTTGTAGGAGGGCAGTTGAACTTTATAAAAGTCTGACAAGACTCTCTCTCAAACTCATGTTATCTTCTTGGTTCTTGAGTTATGGACCCAGAAACTTACAACTCCAAATGTCCTGGGGAACATAGTTTATTTCTTTGTACTATTTTTCTTTGGCATATCTTAGAAAAGTAACTCTTTTTGATTTACCCAAGTGGTGCTCATGCCTAGTTTTTCAATCAAGCTGAACATACCAACATTTTTATTATTATATTTTTATGTAATTAATAAAAGTGTATTGAGTCACACACAGTTTAAGGAAAAATACGTTGTGTTGAAATGATGCACCATTTAATTTGGCATTGTTAAAAGTACATCTAAATAAATTAAATCCTCAAATGTATGTATGACAACTAAAAAAATAGGGGGAAATTCTAGCAGTGATTCTAATATAGATGTATTCAGTTACTAACCTAAATTAGTAAAAGAAGTCCTACCTTCTTATATACTCTTGGTATCCCTGAAACACTGAGTTCCTGTGATGTGTTGTTTTTCCTTTCAGTTTTTGTGTTAACTTTCCAAAAGGGAGACAACCAAAGTATCATCATTGGTTTAAATCTCTCTAGAGACACCCAGTACCACTGATGGTCTCTTCCCTCTGATTCTCCTCTGCAGAAATTCAGTGTCCAGATGTTTCAGAATCCAGATGGCCTATGAATCCTCTGTCACCCAGAAAGGAAGAAAATGTGCAGGAAAGTGGAACATTGAAAAGAAAAAAAAAAGTGATTTAGCATTGGCGATGTAATGGCAACACACAGGGCTCAAGGAAAAGCTTCTTTTCCTAAAGCAGCAACTTAATAAAATGCATGTTATCTCACAAAATGCTCTATCAGCAAGCCAGATTTTTAGCCTTGCTTCTTCTTTCCATCACCATTAAAGGCTTGCAGAGATCCACACTGTTTAAAGGGCAGACAGCATGGAAGAACTATCATGTACAATTTAAAGTAGCAGCTAAAATTGGAATGGTCACAAGAAAGCCTGTTTCTTTGCAATTAAATTGACAAGCTGTCTATGATTACCCCAGGAAACTTGGCAGCTGAGTGATAAAAAGACTGCAGAGTGTTGAAAGGTCTAACACAACTTACTAGGTGGACAAAGACCACATCTGCTTAATATACTGATTGGGAGAGTTGTGCAATGTACTTGGCTAAATTAGCTGAGGAGGGATACTAGTGATACTTTTTCCTCTCTAAGACCCTCTGCTCAGAACCCAATTTAGAAACTACCCACAAAAAGCTGAAAGCATGCATTGAAAAATAGTTTACCATTATACCTGATCTTATTTAGCATGAACCTACCATTACAAATCACCAAAAGAATTGAGCAAAAGTTTAGAAAGAAATAAAAATTAAAAACCAATACTTCCTATAATAACTGGGTACCCGAGAGAAGATTCATAGTGATATCAACAACTAAAGAGTTGAAAGAACATGGATGATTTAATGCAAAATATTAGGCAAGAATTACTTGGTATTTTTATCATCGGGGGGGGGGGTGCGTCCTTTGAGTTGGGCAAAGCTGAAGCTTAGGTTATAAAGGAGAACACAACAACTAGAGTTTAGGTGGTAGCAATTTGTTTAGACTAACATACCCATTACAGCAATGTCTTCTTAATGTTAGTTAGTGCATTCTTTCAAAAGGGCAAATGCACCTAAAATATAAAGGTTTCTTCTGGTACATTTCATAGATATCAATAACACTCTATAATGTGCCTACTCACTTCTCTGTTCTTTCTGAAGGCTGAGGATCGTTTATTTCAACAAACCTGGAAAATGATTGGTGACTATTTACAAAGTACACTTATCTTAAACCATATTTCTGAAGCAGAAATATACTACTTTGGCATTCACTCAGAACCAGAGATTTTCCTACAGCTGGCCAGTGTTGGCTGGTCTTTAAGACAGTGGGGGTACTTCAACAAAATTGTCCAAAGCTCAAAGTCATTCAAATTCTCCATGACTTCAGCATTTGATAAAAATCCCTCAGTGGTATGTTTGGATTAATGAAATAAGAATAACTAATATTGATATAGAACATTACATTTTATAGTGATTTTATATCCAAAGTTACCTATTTCCTTCCCCATAACAATTCCTCAGATTAGATTTTGTTGCCCCCATTTTAAAGATGAAGGAAGGGATACCCAGAAAGACTGAGCAACTTGCTCAAGGTCACATTGTAATTGATAGAACTCAGTCTCTGTGCACTGCAGTCAAAGGAAGACTGAGACTAGGTCTGACATGGAGCATATTAAAAAAGTCCTTCATTTGCAAAACCTAAGTCAACACATTTGTGTAAATTGAACATTCAAACTTCCCTTTTGGGATAAATGGATGAGATGATGCACGTCTGCAGATGCCTTTCAGCCAGACTCCTAAGAATCTGAATCTAATTATTGAGGAATAAAATACATGTACTCTTTCCTCCCATCATGTTGAAGGTAATACACTTATGTACTCATTACTTGCTTTTTCTTAGAAAATGTGCATGTGGTAAGAGGGCTGCTACAACATTACATTTTCCAAATGTCCCCGCTGCTGCCAGCTAGTACAATGCCCTGTACAAAAGTAGGGTGGAATAAATGCGTTTTGATGCTAATTATGATTTCTGACAGATAGCAACCGAATCTTGCTCCAAAACAATGGTTTTAGATTCATCCAATGATTATCCATGAAAATAAGGACCAGGAATACCCTGGATAACTGAAATCCACAGACAAAAACAAATCTCATTTTACAAATAGCTTCCATATCCTCTCTCAGCAAACTTTTAACTATTGGCTAAAAACCTAATTAGGCTGACTGGTCTGAGGTTTATGTTTCCCCGCCCCCTGCACTGGTTGAGGTACTACTGAGTGGAAAAAGATTTTACAACAGGATTAATAAAATCAAGAGTTGATTTTATAAAATAAAACAAATATGTTTTTGTTTTATTTTGACAATTGTGATATGTGCATTGTGGGCACTTAACAAATGCTTCTCAATGAGAGGCATATATGATGATAACAATATATTGTTCATTCCACTCTTCCTCACCTGTTTCTGACTCAGATCCCAATTCCTGGGTTGCTCAGATGCCTTCGTAACTGCTTGTGTATTAAAGCATTACTTAGTATTATTTGTGCATTTATTATAAACCAGCAAATAAACTTCCAGTAGTAAGGACAGAAAACCCTTTAAAAATATAGCATAGTGTGAGATTAAGATCCAGAAAGATAACTTTAATTATAGTAACATTGGGTATTTTGACAGCCTACTTGATACATTTACAAATATGCTACCACTTTGCCCAAAGGAAATATACTGAGATATGGAGATATGAAAATGATTTGAGAACTTTATTTTACAACAGTGTGATGCTGTAAATACAGGGTAGTTGCATGCATTGGAGTGTCGGGCAATACCTTCTAGAATTGGGAACCTTAATCCAACAAGCACTGGTTCTTTACCCAATATCCATTTATCCTTCCTTCCTTACCAAGATAATTTGGATTTGTTTTGGACAGCTGAGTCTTTTACAACTAATGACATGTAACCTAATTTTAACCAATGATATGCAAGCAAAACTCTACTGGGTAAGGCTCTCAGCAAGTTATAAAAAAGGACAAACTCAGCTGACCATACCTTATCCCTTCCTTCTTTCTGCTTAAAATATAGACACAAATGACCTGGGTAAAATATCTCTGCTTTATTTACCACTAAAGGCCCAGTGCACGAAATTTGTGCACGGTGGGTGGGTGGGTGCCTCAGCCCAGCTTTCACCCTCTTGAGATCCGGGATCCTTTGGGGGATGTCCAAACTGCCCGTTTAGGCCTGATCCTGCAGAAATCCCATGTGGATTGGGCCTAAACTGGCAGTCAGACATCCCTCTCGCAATCCAGGACTGCTAGCCCCTAACTGCTCACCTGCCTGCCTGATTGCCCCTAACCACTCGCCTGCCTGCCTGATCTCCCCTAAGCACTCTGCCTGCCTGATTGCCCCTAACTGCCTCTGCCTGCCTGATCTCCCTTAAGCATTCTGCCTGCCTGCCTGATCTCCCCTAACCATCTCTGCTTGCCTGATTGCCCCTAAGCACTCTGCCTGCCTCCCTGATGACCCCTAACTGCTCACCTGCCTACCTGATCATCCCTAACCGCTCGCTGGGGGCCAGCCAGCCGGGGTGAGGGGCTGTGGTCATTCTGGTCTCTGGCCATTCTGGTCATTCTGTTTCAATTACTGGGCTTTTATTATATAGGATAAGGTAGTAAAGGGGCCATCTTGTCACTATAAGAAAAAAACAAATACATATTAAGGATGACAGTGGAAAGACAGAGGAAATTGAGTCTCTGGTAGAATTGTAGAGTCCCTGGCCTGCCTCCTTCTAAGTGAAAAAAACTAATTTCTATTTGGTTAAGTTAGTCAAATAGGTTTCTGTTATATACCAGTAAAAGCAATAGAATCTGATACAACAGGTTTGTTAGAGGATAGTTGCTGATAATGTAGGTTCCTGGTACCCTATGTCAATCCCTGCATTGTGGCACACTCCAGCCACAGTTTCTCCCGGCTACTAGTCATTTATGTGTTGGTCAATCCTCTTAGGCTGCAGTAATGTTTATATTGCCATTCATAAAGTCCAAGAACTTCCATCAAGTCCCAATTTTCTGATAACTTTTATATTTGGTTTCTTAGGCCAATTTCTCACCAGCATCTCAAGTCATTGTAAAACTTGTAATTTAATATCCAGAGTTAAACATATACACAAAGGTGTATACATACATATATTTCATACAGTTTTCATATATATAGTACTCTTAAGTTAACCCATACAGGTCAATGCTGGAAGATGTTACCTGGGATGTTCTTTAAAACTGAAACTTTATGAAAAGATTTGTTCTACGGGATAAACTATAATTACATTGTGATGGCCAACAGACTACTGGAACTATAAATAATGAAACTTACTAATACCTGTGGGAAATGGGGAATTATAAAATGATGTATATGGTTGGAAAAAACCATCATGAAGTTAATAAGGAGATCATGAATTACCTTATCATACAACTAGAGGCCCGGTGCACGGGTTCATGCACCGGTGGGGTCCCTCGGCCTGGCCTGCAGGGATCGGGCCAAAACTGGCAGTCCGACATCTTCCAAGGGGTTCCAGGTTGCAAGAGGGTACAGGCCAGGCTGAGAGACCCCACCAGTACACAAATCCATGCACCAGGCCTCTAGTATCCATATAAGATCTTTGGTTAATCTCTTCCCACCCTCCTCCCACCCCCTTCTTCTGAGATTCATCAGTCTGTTCTATGTTTCCATGCCTGTGCATTGAGCATCTGACCCCCGGTGGTCAGTGTGCTTCATAGCTACCAGTCGAATGGTCCAACGGTTGCTTAGGCTTTTACATACATAGATTTTTCCCATTGTTTTTCTTCTTAACAATTCATGAGTTTTGAGACTGGGCTAAGCGCTTGTAGCACTTACCACATTACATAAATATTATCTCTCTACATGTAGTTATCTCCCTCTCCCCTCCCCCTCAGGTGGCTGTAAATTCCTAGAGGGCTGGGACATATGTACTCACCAGTTTCCTCAGTGTCTGTTACATGGTGGGTACTCAGCTCAAATTGATTGAACTGAATATAGTGAAAAGGAAAAGAGCAGGAATAAGGAATTTAGAATTACAGGCTCTTCTTTTTTTTTTTTTTTTTTAGTCCTTACCTGAAGATATTTTTCCATTGATTTTTAGAGAGAGGGTAAGAGAGGGGAAAGACAGAGAGAAATATTGATGTGAGAGAAACACATCTATTGCCTCCTGCATGAGCCCCAACCAGGGCCAGGGCCGGGGAGAAGCCTGCAACTGAGTATGTGCCCTTGACCAGATTCAAACCTGGAATGCTTTGTTCCACAGGCTGATTCTCTATTCCCTGAGCCAAACCAGATGGGGCACAGGCTCTTATTTTTAATTCCTTTGCTTATGACTTCCCAGCTAAAGAGAAGGGTAGAATAAATAAAAATAAGGCAGATGCAGGAGTTTGGACAATTTTTTTAAGGGGTTTTTTAATAGAATCTGGAAAATCCTGAACAAACCAAAAAGATAAATAACTTGTGCTTTTTATCTTAGGAGTGTAGACAACAAAATTATTATTACAAATAATTAATAACCAGTGAGGAACCAATGTCACCCCAATAAATGAAATTAAAAACAAAGTAACCAGTGGGGGAAAATTCCTGTTTAAAATGTCTATATACCTATAAATTATGCTTTAAAGGGATTATGGGTATCTTATTAAATATTTCCTCCTTTATATGAGGAAATATTTATGAGTTTATATGCTAATTTTTAATTAATTTCTATTTTAATAAAACAAAACTTTCTGTTTCTGTAAGGAAAGTTGAATTGAATGGGAAAATATACAACTGTTGTAGCTAATTATGACCAGATAAACGTGCTGTTTGGACCAAGGGATCACAACAAAGACGTTATTGTTCACTAAGGATGAGTTAAATTCAGTCTATAAATAGACAGTAAATATCATATGGTATGAGTATTTTCATTTGTCAGAACACCAACAACCTCTGCCTGTTGCTCTACGTAAGGAGAGCTCTCCTTCAACAACTGTCAAAGTTTCTAAGAATGAGGCACTGGTCTGTAGTCATCAGCAGTTCACCAGGGTAGCCAGGCAACCAGAGGAACAGTACATTTTCTACCCACATGGAACTCAGCTGGATTCCTGGCCTCATAAGGACAGCTCTGGAAGGTGATGAAGAGCCGTAAAGTATCCCAGAACCCAGGGTTTCAGAAACACTGCTGCCAAGTTCATCTACTTAGAGTGTTAGGCCTTTGCCCAAACCGGTCCGTCCTTTAGAGAGAGAGAGAGAGAGAGAGAGAGAGAGAGAGAGAGAGAGAGAGAGAGAGAGAGAGAGGAAAAAAAAACACCAAGCAGTTGGCTATCAGACTTTACCTACTTTTCCATCAATGTTAGCCAGGAATAATTAGAACAAAGCATGACTGTTGAATTGACTTTCAAGACTGACCAAATTGAAATACATTTTTTAAAAAAGTACATTTTTGGTAGCCCAGACATTTGCAAAATGTCCAATTTCAAGGGACAATGAGAATCATTCATTTCCTACACGAGAGCTAATAAGCTGAGGAATGCTGTAGAATACATTCTTATTTTGTACATTACGGTGATTTCAAACAGGAAACAGCAAAGAACTCTGTGGGCTCCTCTTCAGGGTCCTTCCTCACGAACAGTTTCAAATTCTAACCAGGAAAGTGGTGTGACCCTGAGCGCGCACACACGGAAATCAGAAAGCCTGAAATGTCTCTGCCTGGTATTGAGCGGCTGGGTGACCTTGGACAGCGAGGCCTCTTCATCCAAGGCCTGACTGGTCCTAGGACAGTCTCCAGCAGATGGAGCACCCTTAATGTGGCCCTGGCTTCTCAACATGGCCCTGGGATGAAACTCTCCCAGCTGCCTACATTTCACCTGACTGCCATCATTCCCTGGTAGCTCAGCTCCTCCACCCATTCATTCTCATAAGGCAGTTTGTCACCCTTTCTTCCTCAGAAGCATTGCACAGAAAGAACCTTTTGAGTACCAGTTCTTATAGTCTCCTATCTACAAATATGCCATGGACTTGTCCTTTCTTCTCTTTATCTAACTTTGACCCCATATTGACGCATCTTAAAAACCACTTACTTTGTCTCCACAGTTATTTTGCCAGATGATTATTATTATTATTTTTACACAGCCTCTGCCCTTCCCATGTTTCCCTATTTCTGTCTGGCTCCTGATTCTTTGAAACGCATTCTACCACCTGGATTTATCGTTCTAACTTTTCCCATGTTCTGTTCATTGTTAGCTCATTCTCTTGGTTTCCCTGTGCTTTCTGAATGCTGTTTGAGTCCTTTTCCAGTTTCCTTTCTTTGGTCGCTTTAGGTCTGGAGGTGGGCAGAAACCACTCGTCTGGGAATGGGGAGACCTGGAGTGTGGGGATAGAGTTGGCCATGTGAAGGTGTGCAGTCATTTAACTACTCTCAATCTCCATTTCTTCCCATGTAAAGGGAAAAGATTCCCTCTGGCTCAAAATTCCATGATTCTAGGATTTCTTTGTAGTCATAGCGAGAGTCAGGAAAAAATACAATATGCCCATTGCACCAGAAAAATGAACTGCAACATAAGAACAATTTGCTTAGCAAAAACAAGGGAATCACAGGTTTATCTGATGCCCTGGCATGGAAGAAGATGGTATTTGGAACCCAGGGCAGGATATTGGCTTTTTTGAAGCAGGAGCAAGCTCCTGGTTTACTAGATTGGATTAAAACTGGTCAAGTTAAAACAGAGTCAGTTGCACTCTACAAATAAAGTAAAACACGAGCACCTTCCTCTCTGCTTTTTCCCAACTGGATTTTTAAGCTCTGTTTCTCAGATGTCTAAGATTGAAGTTTCCATTCTGTAATAATGGAAAATAACCACAGCCTTTATTTTAAACAAATATCATGGTGGAAGTGGATCCAGAATGCGAACAAAAATCACGCATTATTTTACATAGCTGACATGGTACGCTGGAGGCATGAAACATTGCACAAACTATAAACAAATGAAAAGCCTGAGTCAGTCCTGTTAGGCCCACGCTATGATGGATTGCAAACCTAGGGCTGTAAAATAAGTAACAGTCTGGAACCAGGGTTTATCAAGTTTTATTTTCCAGAGACAAGTTTATCCTGGAGAGCTGGAAGAGCATCCTGTGCTTTTCGAAGCATTTTGTTTCTTCGTCTAAGGTTTGCACTTGGCCAAGTCGCTTTCACAAACTCCCACACACACTGCATTTGGGCACAACAGCTTTCATAGATTTTATTAGCCCCCGGGTTTGGCCCTGAGAAAAATACAGTGGGACATGTAAGTCTCAAACAGGAAAATGGTATTTTAATTCTAAAATAATAACAATAACAATGAAGAAAGAAAACAAAACTCACCGCATCTGAAATGCCCAGCTTACCTGTGTGGGTTGCTTTCTCTTTTTATTCTTTAAGGGAAGGGGATTGGTGGGGTGGGAAGCACTTTTACATTGTGCCTCCCGATCTTTTCTGAATAGTCATTTCAAAGTACATATTAGATATCTCTTTCTAGGCCCTTTCTTTCTGAACCTGCTGGGGAAGAAGGAGGAAAAGGGCCTGTGCCTTTTACGTAGCTAGCCCCGCTTTCTCCCAGAGCCGCAGTCCTAGCCGCAAACCGACACTTCTCACCCTCCTTCCCAAACAGAAATTCCCAGCTGCCCACAATCCCCAAGCCACGCGTGCGGGGGGGGGGGGGGCCTGCAGCCGACTGACATTTGAGTCACCTGCACCTTGCCCACCCGGCTCGCTAATTGTTTTAGTTTATTCAGCGTGCAGGTAGTGAGCTCCGGGCGGGAAGCCCCTGGGTTGGAGATCTGGGGGCTGGGGGTGGGTGGGTAAAGGAGGGCACCAGGGGACTGGGCAGCCATCGCCCCATAAACGGCCGCGACAAAAGGCAGCGGCTCGGTGGTTCAGGAGCGGGCGCAGGGCTGCGGCGGCGGGCCGGGCCGAGGCGCGCTCCGGCTGAGCGGCGCCCGCGGCAGCCCCAGCGGCAGCTGCGGCGAGAGGAGCGTGGGCGGCGCTGGGAGCGGGCGGGACGCGCCCAGAGACACGCAGAGAAAGGGCAGCGCCGCCGCCTGCTGCCGTCCTCGGCGCGGTTAATCACGCGCTCCCCTCTCGCTGCTGATTTGCAAGAGCAGATTAATCAGAGCGCGCGGCTTGATGAAATTTGCTGTTATTGTGCCCATTTTTAGCAACATCTTTTATTATCTTCATTATTCATTTACAGGGGACCGGCATCAATTATGCAAATGAGTTCACAGACTTTGCAGATTACTTCATTTGCCGCTATTGTTTGTGGAAATTTAATTATTAAATATTATTAAGCTCGCGTTTTCTTCAATTTTCCAAGGCTTAGTTTCATTTGATTTTTCCTCCAGCTGCTCTTCTTTCCTTTCAGTGCCAAAACAGCTCCTCATCAAAGCGGCTCTGGCATGTGAAGACCAAATAAAATCTCCTCAATTTAATAATTTTGATGTTAGTCCCTTGTTCTCAGCTGCTTGCTCAAAGCAATGCAGAGAGGAACGCAGAGCACATTCAATTTAATGAGCAGAAATTGAATTCAAGTTTGTTCGGAATTGACTTCAATTAAGCAGAGTCTTAATGATAAATTAATCTCTTTTCTTTATTCCCTAGAATTTGTTTTTCAAAGTAGGAAATTGGACTACATTGAAAGACCAAATAAAGAACACCAATTTTAACTAGATCATGGAACTGATAGCAAAATTTAATTCTTTATAGTAACGTTCTTGGACAAATAGCATTCTTTCTATGGCATATATTATAATTTATATTCATTGTTACCACTTACACTTCCATGGCATGGATAAAATGGCAGTTGAATTAAATATGGGCTTGTGATAGACTTCAAAGTTTTAATCTTTATTAAGAAACTCTAATTGAATGCATAATTAGCTTTTCAGGCTTTAGGAAATTCAGTTTAATATCTATGTGAATAGAAAACATGGATCAAAAATTTAAAGCATTTTTTTATGGGTTTATTTTTGAGGAGAAATGATCAGGCCGCATATAAAATGGCATTTTAAACTGAATAGCAAGAATCCAAGAGGCAAGGAATTAGGTTCCTCCTGTGTTGTTACGGACACCGAGCCAGGGCTTCCTTGGAAGCAGAGCCAACACTGGTAATTTTAAGTTCCTTTTATTAAAACCTCTAATGTTCCTCCAGGTCACCAAACCCATTATTCCTGTCCAGACCTTGCTGAAAATCAAACTCACAGCTACTTGGGGATTTTAATGAAGGCGTCCATATTAATTGTATGGTTCTACTGTTTGGGTTTGCTGCCACTGTCAAAAATGTATCTGACTTTTTTTTCCCCCACCTGAATCATGGATCATCTTTTCTGGAACATGCAGAGCATAATTCTCCATGCTCCAGTGTGCAAAGTGCTCTATCTACATATGCCAAATGTTATTATTGCAGTTCCTTCAGGAGTGACCTTAGATGAGGCGATGTTTGTTCCAAAGAACTTCAAGCTGTTCACTGTGGTATGTTCATAGTCACAAATTTAAAATACATCAGTGTGAGAAAATTTATTTAGGACGTGTACTGTTTCACAGAGTGCATGAGCTCCTTCCCCCCAGCTTCCTGTTCCTTCCGTGTACGTGTTTCATTACTCTTGGCCCCTCAGACATAGTGCTTGCGGATTTGGCTTTGCCGTGAATTTTAAATTGAATTGCAGGTGATGGAGATGATCTTCTTTGTGTGACAGTACAGTGTCCTCGTTTCTAATACTTTTCAGGGTCCACCTGCTCTACGTTAGGATTAAAGATGTATACAATAATAGAATTTTAAAACTGACAGGGTGCTTAAAAATCATCTGTTCCAACTCTTATGTTTTATAGATGAGGAAACTGAGGCCCATAAATGTTATGTAGTTTTCCCAAGGCCACAGAGTCAGCTGCAGGCAGAGCCAGGACTAAAACGTACAGGTACACTAACTTCTGGACCGAGGAAGTTTTTATTCAAGGCTGCCTCCCAGTTGTGAAGTGACATCTTTGAGTAAGTGGAAACTAGTTTTAAAAAGACAGGAATTAATTTATTGTCTTGTTCAAACTGGGAAATATATTGATTAAATTGCATAAAAGCGCACACAAACCGGGTAAGCCTATTTATCTAGAACATAGACAGTTGGGAAGCAGAAATAGTGGGATCGTTTTGTACTTTCCTTTAGTGAGACGGGAACAAATGAAAAGTTAAGCTTGTATCAGGGATTTTTTTAAAACAAACACCCCCCCCCCCCCCCCCAGGAAACTTTATAGTGCTATAGGCTCTGTGCATATTAGGTCCTATATTCTATAGTGGGGGAAGAAAACACTTTTAATTAGTATTTCCAGTATTTATTTATTCCTTCCCTCATGAAACAGTGGTATCCCAAATCTCCACTTCATTGCAATCTTTCATTTGTTCAACCTTAACGAGCTGTGAGTACTCGGCAATTTGCTAGATGTTGAAAATATGAACACTGATGACGTTGTGGGAAGGTTACAGTCTAGCTAGTAGGAAACACAGAAAGGAACCCATAATTATTGCATGAAATAGTAAGTGTTCTAATGTGTGCATAAAGCGCTGAGGGCACACAGAGGAGGGGCTCCTACAGCAGCCTGGGAGGCCTGGGAAAGCTTCTCAGCGCCTGTGCAGTGTCTACTTGAGCACTATATCAAGGGTAAGTCAGTCAGGTGAGGAAGGTGATGGTGCTACGGGGTGGTGTGGGTGCAAGGGAGGTTTGTCCAGGTCAAGGGGAGAGCCTGTGGAGGGCTAGAAGGCATGGAATGGAATGAAAGCTGGCTGTAGGTTTGTGCCAGGAAGTGCTGGGAGATTGAACTACAAAGCCAAGGGTCAGACCAGTAAATATCTTTTGTATTTCTTTAAGGGTAAGTCATTTCTCCTTTTAGTGTGGAGGGCATCTGTTAAAGTAGCGTCCGCGAGAGTACAAATATTCCTGGGGTCACAGTAATCTCCTCTTCATCCCTTTGTTAACTAATATCTTAGTGATTACTTCGTACTTCAGCAGTGATTGGCTGTCGTATACAGCAGGTGAGAGGAATTTGGGAGATGGAATGAGGGTAGGAAAGGAGAGGAAGGAAGGAGAAAAGCAGAATGGAGACATTGATGAGGGTAGGAAGGAGGTACCTGAAATGCAGTGTCAATTCACAGCTTTGCCTAGGACCCAGGTAGGTCTCTTTCATCAACACCATCCCGTGGGCCATTAAAATAATCTGTGCACCTCTGTTCATGGATAATGACTAGAACTTTATAAGTTCTATCTTGATAACGTTGTGTAATGAGAATTTGTAATGATGATTTATAATGTTTGTAATGATGTCTTTCTAAGAACTCTTAACACCCCAATGAAATCAAGACAGATAAAACCTTACTAAGTCTTTTTGGATATTATACCACGTTTTTGAGAATTAGTCTGATTTATGATGAATATGGTAGTTTAGTATGGTTAAATGTGGTTACCCAGAATACCACATTTTTCCTATCATTCTGAACAAATTATTGTACTAAATCTATTTTATTTGCAGACCTATAAAATTGGGGTTTTTACTCTTCTGTGCTAGAAAACTAAGGTAGCTATAAATATAGCATACACAAATGCATTTCAGTTAAAATCAATAAATTTTCTTCCAAATTAAAATAAAAAAATCTCAGGCAGAATTATATCGTTTCAACGATAAAATAAGAGTTTATCATAATGTGTAGAAATTTTTTTGAAGAATATTTTAAAGGAAGTAGTAGGAATCCAAACAAAAGCCCTAAGTGAAGTGATGTCACTTCATAGTGTAGGTTATTTGTTGTCTATGGTTGATTCAATTCAGAGAGCTTTGTCTAAAGATCTGCTCAGACTTCAGTAAAGAGTGGACAGGGTAGGGGCTTTCTTCTACACCTGTTAGCTTAAGCTGAATTAGAACACTGGCTAAGATTATTTATAATAGCCAAGATATGGAAAAAACGTAAGTGTCCATCAACACACACACACACACACACACACACACACACACACACACACACATGCATATTCAGCCTTAAAGTAAGGAAATCCTGCATTTATGACAGTGGTTACCCTTGAGGGTGTTATGCTAAGTGAAATAAGCCAGACAGAGAAAAACAAATGCCGCACAGTATCCCTTATATATGGACTCTAAAACAAATTCAGATTTATAGAAACAAAGTAAAACGTGGTTGCTAGGGGATGGGAGATGAAGGAAATAGGGAGAGGTGGGGACAAGGGTGCAAACTTTCAGTTGTAAGATGAATCAAGGCTAAGGAGCTAATGTAAAACATGGTGACTCTAGTTGATAACACTATATCATATAATTGAAATTTGCTAAGAGAGTAGATCTTAAATATTGTCACCCTTCCCCTCAAAAAGAAAAATAATGGTAAATATGTGAGGTGATGGATGTGTTGATTAACTAGATGGTGGGACTCCTTTCACAATATGTACATAAATGAAATCGTCAAGTTGTACACTTTAAGTGTCTTACAATATTACTTTTCAGTTATACCTCAATAAAGCTGAAAAAAATACGGACTAAGAAAAATTCTGTGTGTAAGGAGTGTCAGGTCAGAGACTGCAGGCCTTTCAGAAGGTCAGTGTATTGGCTCTACTGTTAGAACTCCCATGGATAGATTCCTTCTGGAACCACTGACGAGGGAACACCTCCTCTCTGCCTTGCTTCTGAGGAAGTTAGCTATTGCCTCGTCAGGTTGACTAATACACATTTTCTGCCTCATTGATTAAACTCCACATCAATCCATTGGGTTCTCTTGTCCTTGTCCTTGCATCTTTCATAGGTTCCTCTTGAAAAGTTGTTTCCCTTGTCCTGTCCCCTCGATCTGAAGCACAGTAAGTAATATTTTGGAGTTGGTGTCTCTTTTCTTTCTGTGACAACCCAAATGCTTTGCCATTTATCCTCTTAGAATAAAACAGGTTTTCTAAATACAAAATTCTTTACCATTCTTTTGTGTTCGACTTAATGTGATGCAACCAACAATTTGTGAACCTCTCTGAATAAGGTGCTACATGATTGGTCTTAGGGGCTACACAGAGGAACAGAATGGTTACTTTCCTCATAAGCACTTCACATGTGAATGGTTGAAGTAACAGAGAAGTGAATAATTGCCATCATTGTAATAAGTGTTATAATGGAGGTAGAGACAGGGCTCTGAGGAAAGAGAGTGAAGGATCATTCACGTAGGAAGGAAGCTTAACCTGAGTGTTAAAGAACCCCTGGAGTGTGTTAAGGCAGAGAGGCAGCCATGGAGTAGAGTACAAAGAGGCCTTGCAGTCAGATAACCAGGTTAGAACCTGCTGTATACTTGCTGGTATTTTACCTCTTTGAAACCCAACATTCAAGAATGACATTGTCTACTGTGCAGCAGGCCAGGTGGTCTTCTATGCCTGTCAGAGTACCACCAGCTGCACGTCTGTACTCCTTGCTTGAAGGTCTTAAGATTTGGGGAGGAAAGAATTTGGCCTCTGGATATTGTGTCTCTCGCTTCACCTAATTTCCCCTCCATTTAATATAGGCCCAGTCTCAGGGTGAGGTCCACATAGAGGAAGGGATGTAGGAAGGGAGGAAAATGAAAGTTCCAATATTCCAGGCTTCTGTGTGTGTGTGTGTGTGTGTGTGTGTGTGTGTGTGTGTGTGTGTGTGTGTGTGTTGTGTATGAGTGTGGGTGTCTCTGTGTGTAGGGGGTTCCTGCTCTCTTGTTTAATTCTGCCTTGGTTTCCTCACAAAGAAAAGATAAGAAATAAATCTGTGAGGAAAAAGCAGAAAAGCCTTCTTTTTTTTGCTTATAACCCTTTTACCAAATAGGTTGGTACCTATTGTTTCTATGCATCAACTTCCTGGCAAACATTAGTATTCAATAAATGAATGATGAGCAACAGTTAAAAAAAAAAAACAACCCTGGGAAAAAAGGCAGATGGAATTAAAGGAATCTAATTTGAAGAGTTACTTTGGCATGTTACTTCTCCCCTCTTTCAACATCAGCAAAAAGTTTTTAAATAGACAGGCATATCATATGAAAATAAAAAGTGTCTTAACTTGGTTTAGTTTTATATATAGAAAGAGTGATACAAAAGAGTTAACTTGGTTAAAAAATAATGACAGGAAACTCAGATATGGTTACAATAAACTTCCATGCAATATTGTGATATGTTATTGGATGAGTGAAGTAATAAGATGTGTGTGGAAATAAGATATAAAAGGAGAGAATGCAAGAGACAAAAATGGGGAGAGAAAGAGAGTCAGAGGAAGTAGGGAAAAATAAACTGGAAAAATGAACACAGAGTAGGAGAAAGAAGGAAAAAGAAGGGAGAGGTAGGGAAAAGGAAGAGGATCATGAAAGAAAAAGAAGAGATAGTGCCTGGAGTCTGATATTTAGGAAACACGCTTTCACACATAGGGATTCATTTCAGCGGTGGGTTTTACAGTGTTGTCACTTCACCACATTTCCTCACAGTTCTTATTAGCCAGTGTTTATAGCTGTTTAACTGCGGCTTACCTTTGGATTTTCAAGCGCTTGATTCATAATGGGAGAGGTAATCATCGTAGCCCATCGCAGGGAAAAATGATTGTCTTGGTGTATTATCTCTGGCACATAGCTGGGCATGAGAAAAGGTTCCATGTTCCTACATGAAGAAGTTGGAGGTTTATTGAGATTGCCTCTCTTCAATAACAGCATTTGATTTCCCCCCTAAAAATCCTAGCGTATCTCATAATTAGCTAAGTGCAATTTTCTCTAACTTGGTCGCATTGTTGAAAAGATAAATCTTGCTTACTGTGGGATTGCCTTCTGGGGAAAACTGTTCTTCAGTCCCAGGAAAGCAGCAGGGCCACCAGCTTAGAACACTATAAAAGTGAGGCGGGGGGGGGGGGGGGGGGGGGGCGTGGTGGCGGAGAGGGGGGAACTTTTCACAAAAGGTATTTATGGGAGGTTTTCAGATTTTAGTTTCAAAATATATTATTCTGTTAAATGAGTCAATAAGCTAAAGTAGGATTTTGAGAAGGAAAAATAGTATTGAAAAGCTAAGAGTCTAAACTTTCTGTTTTACGGAGTTTCATGAATTTTCAGGAAATGCCTTGGGGCAAGAAGAACTGCGACTTTAATGCAGCTTTGAAATGCAGGATGAAAACATGGAGATTTTTCTGTTTGTTCTGCTGCTTGTTTCCATTTCCATGAATAGCTTTCACTTTGGGGACCTTCTCCCACTGCAGCTTGCTGTGCTGTTTTAGTTGGCTTTTGAATATCGATAACCAAAGATGCTTACTATCCTTTCATAGAAAAAAGAAAATCCTGTGTTTATTCCTTAGGTGGAGAGGGGTGGGTGGCCAATATACAGTTTTAGAGTCTGGATTTCAAAAAAAAAAAAAGTCACTCTTCTTATGTAGCATTGTCCTTCATAATACAAATTGCAAATGAGGCAGCATGCCAGTGCTGAAAAGTAATTTCAATTAAAATTCCCAGGGCTTTTCAGGGGCGACATAGGAGTCAGTCTTAACACATTGTCCTTGAGTCTGGGCACAGCTTACCTGGAAAGCTTGAAAGAGGGAAAGTAATTTTAGTGTCACCTCCCTTGTCCTCCTGTCTGCGTTCTCCCCCCCCCCCCCCCCCAAACCATAAACAAAGCAATGACTGCTCTTTCCACAGAAAAGGAGGTGCGTGATTGCTTGTCTGGAAAAGCTGGTAATGGACTATTAAATAGTTGTTTGTGAAATCGCCGCACAGTACAGTGTTTGTTTGTTTCTGCAAAAGAATTCCTGTTTACTCAGTTCTGGATAAAGAGCAGATCATTTGACAAGGCCCCAGAGTAAACAAAATCCTGATAGATATTCCCTCCTGTCTTCTGGTCCAGGCCTCTGCATTGTCTGTTGTTTTGCAGATTAGGGAGGGGATGTGTGGACGGACTATCAGAATTCCAGCAAGCAGGGCTCTCTGTGACTTGAAACACCCTGTACTGACACTGATGATTGGAATGGCCTATCCCAAGGGACCCTTTGCCCCCTGCCCTTAAGTATCTCCCTCAGCACCTTGTCATAGTGTCTAAAAATCATAAAACTATACACTCTTTTAAATTAAGCCTGCAGGTTAAAAAAAAAAAAAAAGGAGCTGCTTGGGAGGAGTGACATTAAACTGATATCTATCATTAACATTTTAGATCAAATAATACATTTATTGAGTGTTCATTTATGAGCCAGGCACTGTGCCAGAGGTTTTATCCTTATTATTTACTCTCCCGAAAATGCTATGAAGCCAGTACTATTATTATCTTCAGGTTACAGATGAGAAGATGAAGGCACATGGGGTTTAAGCTACTTGCCAATTCTCAGTCTGGCAAGGAGATGAGTTAGGTTTGAACTTAGATTCTTGATTTCTGAGCCCGTATGTTCTTCCAAGTTGGCATCCACAGCGAATGGGATCGGGAAAAGACGGTATGACAAGACAATTAAACTTTGATGTGGTGAGCTGAAAAGGGGGTTATCCAACAGATGGGGAGTGTGCATGAAGGGAGCACTAAGTAGAAGGAAGGCAGATAGGAGCTCCTGATCACCACTGGGGGCTTGGAAGGAAAGGATGAGTGGAAATGAACAAGTGGAAAAAGAGGAACTAAGGAGGAAGATTTGCTTGTGGACAGCCTGATGGAGTCACTTCCTTAGATGTCTCCTGGATCCAGAAATTGCAGGACTGCTGGCCTTCTTTCCCACTTGTCAGCTACAGAGTTTGCATGTAATTCCATAGCTGCGAGGTCCTGTGATCCTCACAGGCAGTGTCATTTCTTTTGCAGTTGAAAACTGAGAGGCAGAAGGTTGGCAGCCACACCAAGACTAGAACTCACGTTTTTTTGCTAGGCGCACAGTGCTCTCTCAGCACACTCCAGGCAGGATCCTGTTTGCTGCCTTGGATGGTCCTACAGGGCACTACTCTTCCCTCTCATACAGACCCCTTTCACTTTGGTCTGTTCTATTTCAGGCCTCTTTCTTTCCTAGGAGAGGCTAAAGATTACACGCTCACCACTCCAATCTCTGTCTGAAATTTGGGGGTTATGTTAATTCATTGTTGTAAGTAGAATGCTTTCTGAGAAACACAACAAGCTGCAGAAAATATACCCCCCCCCCCTTACTGTATACTTACTAAGCGTATTTATTATTCATCATGATGTGCATTTATAATGTGAGTCTACATTCCCTCACTTTTAATCCCTAACAAATGTTAAAAGATTTATTTTTATAATAATCTCGGAATGAGAGCCAAGCAAGCCTCCATGAACACGGCTTGCCAAGTGGTGGATGTAAGCTCTGTATCCACACTGGGTGCTTGATCTGCAGTCTCTGTTGTCTCTTGCTGTTTCTAGTGGTGGTGCACAGAGGTGTATGAGCATACCAGGGTCCATCATTGGCTGCAATTTGTTGGCACTGACTCTAGGGAAGAAGTACTGCAAGGGAAATGTGAAAGTTCCATTTCTTTGTAAGATATCAGTAAATATGGTGGGATAAATAAAGGCAAGTTGATGAAGAAAAGGGAATTGTGGACCAAGAGATAAGAAAATGCACACAGATAAACTTTAGAGACCTCAAGGTGTTATCAAGATGCAAATGTTTGAATAGCATATGAAGCATTTAACATGAGTACATTAAGCATCAGAGAATGAATAATGCCTACTCTCTCATCCTGCAAGAAGAGAAGGTCTAGGGTGCAGGGAACAGTGTAAAGTTAGTACAGTGGAGGATTCTTAGTAATAGTCAAAGGTTAGCTAACATGACAGTGCAATGGTATGTGATCACTGCTATCTCTTTCACTAGGTTAGCGGTCCATCTGAACAGGGCACTTCAGCTGACTTGGATGATTTTTTCACTCATTAGTGGTCTTTGTTATAATTCTATGTGGCATCTATTTTACACATTCCTCAAGGTCCCAACCTGTAGAAATGTCCTGGGTATCAGTTTGAAAATTTTTTCTCACTTGTGAGGACTGCTGGAGAGCTTCACTTCTATTTAAATAATTTTCTAAGTAAACTCATAATACCCACTATACATTAATAATCAGCGTTGGAACTGAGTTAAAAATAGTTCTATTGAAGATATCATTCAATACAAATCTTGGAATATTTCCTTCTTTGAGGTTAATTATCACTACATTTAAAACATCCGTATGGCCAGTTTTACAGCTAGAGTTATAAGCATAGTAAGAATGGAAGTTAGTAAGAGAATGATAACCCAGTTTTATCCAATAGTTGTTATTTTCTTACATTAGACAAAGTCAGTGAAAATAATGCAGAGACCGATCCCTATGGTTTTGAATATATTCTCATATTAGTAGATGCAAGGATGGAGGAAAAGGAATTCTATTGTGCAATAGACAGAGGCAGAGTCCCATAAACCCCATTTTGTGATAACAACGTCTTCAAATCAAATTTCAATGGGGAGAAATAATTTTAGAAATATTTGCAGTACTAAATATTTGCTCTCTAAATCTTCATGGTGAGCAGACAAGAGAGAAAAATTGAATGTGGTTTCTACCTACATTTCAGATAATCCCATTGTGTGTATAATGGTATACACAAGATAATAATTAAGTTTGAAGAGTCAGATTTATCCAAAGAATCATTCTTACCGATGTAACATAACAATTTAAAAACAAAACAAGTAAAATAATTTAAGGAAATAGTGGAAAATAGGCCCTGTCTAAGATTAAAAGAAAAAATGACATCAAATCAAATAAACCATTTGTACTATGGTTAATCTTTGGCCTTTGTCTCAAGACTCTCTGTTTAATGCCACCATTCCTACTTCTCTGGAAGATTTTCTGTTGACCAATGCCTTTTATGTTAGCTCATCTGACTAGGAACAAAACCGTCCTCCTTACTATGAAATACTGTGACATGACCTCTAAATTCTTGCTATAACCCTTAACATTGGATAAATAAATTAAGTAGAAATAATTGGGTATCTTTTGCTGAACTTGATGCCTGTAATAAATGTCACCAGTGTCATACAAAACAATTTGTAACTTATTTTGAAATGAATTGTTTCAACTACAGAGCAGGCAGTGAAAGAGACAAATGAGAAAGATTTGCAAGAGGGCATTTCTATAATGACATCATAAGAGCCAAGAGGATTTCAATAGCAATTCTATTCATGCCCCAAAGAGGAAAAAAACAAAATAGCAGGCCCAATCTTTCTAAGATTTTTAACCCCATCTTTTAATTTTACTTTTAAAAAATAATTTCTTGGGTGATTGGAGACAAGAAAAGGAATGGTGGAATGAAGACCTCATATCAGCTTAAGAATCAGTTTTACTTGTGTGCATTTATATCGCCTACCCATTAAGTCTCACAAAACCATGTTGCTAACTAAAAGAATAGTCAGGGACAAGATTACTTGGATTTTGCAATCCTTTGTTTCAAAATAGTGCAGATGTGGTAATAACAATGATTAGCATGACATGCGACACCAAGCAGGTTTTACATTTTTAGAAAAATGTCCAAATGAACAATGTATCACTGAAATGTTGTCAGAGGTTATGTTTAGTTCATGAGACAGGCTCAAAATAAAGAAGTTTTCTCTCATTCTAATTCCCAAGATCAGGAAACACACAAACAAACACACCCACAAATTACATGAAGAGAAGTAAATGACACATTATTTCTCCAAAGTTGTTTTATTGCATGCCAGGAAAATATCTTCAGGAGATGGACTGACAAGGAAGAGACTTTTGTAGTGAGCATCTGAGCCACAGCAGATTTGTGGGCATTATTGGCTTTTTCAGACATCAAAAGCAAACTGTGTGAGAGATGATGGAGGTGCTCAAACAGAAATGGGGAATGAAAATGAGCAAATAGAAGATCATGCTCAATAAAAACACAAAATGATAATCAGAATAAATGAGACTATCAGTGCACAAGTGGAAGAAAATCAGCTAGGAACATCTGTTCAGGTGAGGCTGAAATTAAGAGAATAATCAGGCTCTGGTCGTGTGCATTTGGAAAAAGTCTAAGAAAGATATGATGTAGCTTCTCATCCTTCGCCCATGTGGAATGATCATACACTACCTTTTACTTTCATTAAAATTGAGTTTTGTGACTGTGACTGTTATACCTTCCAAGAAACACAGGTTTGCAGCAAGAATGCAATTGGCTATGCATTGCAGATTAAGAAAATTTTAACAGTGAAATAAAAAATTCTCTCAGAGAAATATGCAAAGAAATCCAATAGTCATTATGAAAAACATTTCTAAGTGAGCCTCCAAATGAATAAAATCATGACAGTATCAGGCCACAAAAATCTTTGGAGAAATAACATATATGTATTATAGATCATTTTAAAACTAAGCATATTGACTTCTGGTTCAGGGAAAAATAGGATGCACACATTTTTCTATTTTCCTCCTGCTAAATGCTGTTTAAAACTCCGGATATTACATATAAAACAAATATAAGAAAATTCTGAAAAGGGGCCAGAAGAAGCCAGACTGCTTAGAAACCTTGGGGCCTGGGGAACAACATGGTGATGAGTTCCCTTTGTTTTATTTTTGCCATAGATATCCCAGACTGGGTGATGGAGAAACCAGAAACCTAGAAGTGCCAAAATTGCAAAAAAAAAAAAAAAAAAAAAAAAAAGCCCCATTAAAAGCCTAAACTCTCTAGCAAAAGTCCCAGGAAGGGTCAGCCTAGCAAGACAGAAAACTTTTAGAAAATAGGTCCCTACTCTAGCCAAGCACCATGGGGGAAAATGGTGGCCTTACTCCCACTCTTGTCAGCAAAGGCTGAATGGGGAGCCCAGATCTGCAACCTCATTTGGAGGTGATGTGGCACCTTTCTCACTCTTCACTGGGGTTGTGTCAGAGAGGATGAGTGGAAACCTGGGACTTGCACCTCCCAGAGGTCACGAGCCACCCTCCCTAAACTGTGGGTCAGAGGAGGCCACGTGTAGAGCAGTGATCTAGAGCCTTGCCCTCTCCCAGTCAGGGCGATGTCAGTGGGGGCCTACCAGGAAGCCTGGACTTCTCCCACGGAGCAGAAATGAGGCAGCTCTCCTGCTTTAGCTGGTTCTGTGTCAGAGGAGTCCTGCTCAAACAGGAGACTTTTAAATAAGATTCAGAGTCTCATAACAAAGTACTCACAATGTCCAGAACACTTTAAAAAATCATGTCATATCAAGAACCATGAAAAACTCAACTTGAATGAGAAAATATAATGAATAGATGCCAGCAACAAGATAGCATAGATGTTGGAATTAGCAGACTAGGATTTTATTTTATTTTGTTTTATTATTATTTTTTTGATGTTCAGAACTTTTTTTTAAATAAATCTTTATTCAGATTATTACAATTGTTTCTGCTCCCCCCCCCCCCCCCCATAGCTCCCCTCCACCCGGTTCCCACCCCTTCTGCCTTTACCTCCCCCGCACTGTCCTCATCCATAGGTGTACGATTTTTGTCCAGTCTCTTCCTGCACCCCCCACCCCCTTACACTTTTCCCCCTGAGAATTGTCAGTCTACTCCCTTTCTATGCCCCTGATTCTATTATATTCACCAGTTCATTCTGTTCCTCAGGTTTTTAATTCACTTGATTTTTAGGTTCACTTGTTGATAGATATGTATTTGTTGTTCCTAATTTTTATCTTTACTTTTTTCTTCTTCCTCTTCTTAAAGAATACCTTTCAGCATTTCATATAATATTGGTTTGGTGGTGATGAACTCCTTTAGCTTATTCTTATCTGTGAAGCTCTTTATCTGCCCTTCAATTCTGAATGATAGCTTTGCTGGGTAGAGTAATCTTGGTTGTAGGTTCTTGCTATTCATCACTTTGTAGATTTCTTGCCACTCCCATCTGGCCTGAATAGTTTCTGTTGAGAAATCAGCTGACAATCGTATGGGTGCTCCCTTGTAGGTAATTAACTGTTTTTTTCTTGCTGCTTTTAATATTCTCTCTTTGTCTTTTGCTCTTGGCATTTTAATTATGATGTGTCTTGGTGTGGTCCTCTTTGGCTTCCTTTTGTTTGGGGTTCTGTGCACTTCCTGGACTTGTAAGTCTATTTCTTTCACCCGGTGGGGGAAGTTTTCTGTCATTATTTCTTCAAATAGGTTTTCAGTATCTTGCTCTCTCTCTTCTTCTGGCACCGCCATAATTTGGATGTTGGTACGCTTGAAGTTGTCCCAGAGGCTTCTTACACTATCTTCAACTTTTTGGATGTTTTTTTCCTTTTGCTTTTTTGGTTGAGTGTGTTTTGCTTCTTTGTATTTCAATTCTTTGACTTGATTCTTGTGTTCCTCTAGTCTGTTGTTGGGTCTCTGTATAATATTTTTTATTTCCGTGAGTGTATGTTTAATTTCTAGTTGGTCCTTTTTCATATCTTCAAGGGTCTCGTTATATTTATCGGCCTTATCTAGGATATTCTTGAAAAGCCTTATAACCGTGGTTTTGAATTCTATATCCAGTTGTTTGTTTTCCTCCATTTCTTTCATTTGTGATCTGTTTCTTTGTCGCCGCAATTTCACGGCTTCCCTGAGTTGGTAGGGTAGCTTTGTGTGCTAGGTTTCCTATCTGGCCCAGTGGGTCGGCCTCCCAGTTACCTGAGGTGGACACTCTTGGTGCACCCCTTTGTGGACTGTGTGTACAGCCTTTTTGTAGTTAAGTCTTGATTGTTGTTGGTATCACTGGGAGGAATTGACGTCCAGGCCAGTTGGCTGTGAGGATTAGGTATGTCTACGCTGGGAGAAGTTCGGTGCTGGAGACAGCCTTATAGGATTAGACCTGCCAAATTGCTAAAGCCTCTGTGTTCAGCTTGGATGGGATGGAGTCCCAGGGCAGAGCAGACAGTTTTGGCATCCCCTCAGGCCTGCCCTTGTGGTGTGCAGCCTTCCCCGGCTCTGGAGTCTCTGCCCAAGAGTCCAGATTCCCTCCGCAAGAGCATGGGTCTCCAGGGGCTCGCCTGGAACTGGGGTTCAGTGCATTCAGGAGCTTCGACTCCCTTCTGCTAGGGAAAGTCTGTGGCAACCTCTGCGGTCTTTGTGCACACTTGCGCGCGCTTCCAGACCCCTGCCCACTGGGGCTCCCCCGGCTCTCCCCCTGGTCTCTCTCTACCTGACAGTCCAGACTCCCCCTGTATGAGCCTTGATCCATGGGGTTTCACCTGGAACTGGGGTTCAGTGCAGTTGGGGGGCTTCCTTCCCCCTCCTGCCAGGGAAAGTCAGCCAGGCTCTCAGCTGCCCTTCCTCTCTGCATGCACAAAGACCCTTTGCTGTACCTCAACCCTTTGCCGTGCCTCCAATTCTCCATGAGCTTTTCTCTTTCCTTCTAGTTGTAGAATTTCCACTCAGCCAGCTTTCCTGTGGTTCTGGATGGTGTCCGTTCTGTCTTTTAGTTGTAGTTTTGAAATTGTTGTGCGAGGCAGCAGTTTAAGTGCTTACCTATGCCACCATCTTTGGATCTCTGGGCCAGACTAGGATTTTAAAGCAGCCACCATAAAAGCACTTCATGAGCAATTAAGAACACACTTGAAGCAAATGAAAAAATGGAAAGTATTAGCAAAGAAACATCAGATAGGAAGAACCAAATAGAAAGGTTAGAATGGAAAAATACAATAACTAAAACTAAAAACTTATTGAACAAGGCAGAAGAAAGAATCTGAACTTAAAAATAGAATAATAAACATTACCCATTATGAGCAAAAGAGAGGAAATAGATTAAAAATAATGAACAGGGCCTCAGGGACCTATGGAAATATAACAAGAGATGTGCCAATCATATCAACCAATTCCCAGAAGAAGCTGAGAAAAAGCATGAGGCTGAAAAAAGTATTCAAAGAAATAATGGCTGAAAATTTTTCAAATCAGGTAAAAGACAAACCTGTGTATTTAAGAACCAATTCCAAACAGTATACATCCAAAGAAATCCACACCCAGAGGTATCCCGAGAGGCAGCCCCAAAAGAGCAGAGTGCAGAAGCCCATGCAGAATATCCTGCAGAGACTTCATAAACTTGGAATACCAACTTGCTTCACAGGCAGGCTTCTAAATTGTCTTATTCTCCCCCCACCCACAGTTGTTAATTCTGTAAAATGGTACATAATCTATGTTGATTACATTTCCAAAAATCAATGTATTTTGATGACTTTTAAAAAAGTATTATTTTTTATTGATTTCAGAGAGGAAGGGAGAGGGAGAGAGAGAGATAGAAACATCAATGATGAGAAAGAATCATTGATCAGCTGCCTCCTGCATGCCACCCACTGGGGATGGAGCCTGCATCCCGGTCATATGTTCTTGACCAGAATCGAACCTGGGACCCTTCAGTCCTCAGGCCTATGCTCTGTCTGCTGAGTCAAACCAGCTGGGCAAAGATCCACTTTTGAAGAACAAAAACAAAAACAAAAGCACCTCAAATAAATCACATTAAGTCATGATATAACCCTATTATGTGCAAGGCTTTGTGATTGCTCTCATCTAAATGTTTAGCCTATCACTATTAGAGAAATAGATGTCTTGCTAGCTCATGAAGTGAATACTTGCTGAAGCCTCATCTTGTGAAGAAGAAGGAAGTGGGTAGAAAAACAGAATTGAGAGAGATCACAATTTCCAGTTTTGCCAAGCTGTCATGACTGAAAATTCCTGATACTGAATATGATTGCTGCAGGAAATTCTATGTTAAAAAATGATAACTAATACACAAATCTCTGAAAAAAATCACCTCTAAAGCTGTTACATGGATATACAATAAATATGTGGTGAATAAATGAATAAAGAAAAGAATGAATGGCACACAGACCTAAGGGTTTCTTTTTGACAACACAGTTATGAAAAACAGACTTGCCTACTTTATAAGAGTACTTATTTATATTGTGTCTTGTGTTTAATTATGTGTGTGTGTGTTTTATTTCAAAAAGGTTTTCCTAACTCTAGGCCATAGACATATTCTTCCATATTTTCCTTGAGTTGAATATTTTGTGTATGTATCTGCTCAGTTTCAGAAAAGATCTTAACTAGCAACCTTTGAAAACCTCACATATACATTTCAGAGTCCCAGGGAGGGGTTGCATCTTTAGGTGACCACATCCTCTCTACCAATGTGGTTTTCTCAAGCCTGTGTGGTAAATAATAATTGCAATGATGCTAACTTACATTGCAAAGGGCAGTGTTTTCTGAGATGTGTTCTGAAGAACACCAGTTGTGTGGGATAGTAATAGACATTATTCAAAACAGTATGTGAATTAGTGGGATTAAAAATTAAGCCCATATATTAATGTAGTAAGTATCAACTTGGATAATTTTAAACACTCTGACATGACCATATATAAAAAGTCCGTATATACTTAAAAAAACCCTCAGATTTATTTTCCTCATCCCAATAGTGATATCCTCACCTCATGTGTGAGTTCAGGTCTGGTTGCTGGGTATGTAAAGGTGGGGAGATAAGATTGTATGTTTATCCTGATAATGTTCCCAGGTGATCCTGGAATATTTCTATCCCTTTCCACCAACCTCTTCATCCATCTTGAGAATCAGCAGTATAATGTGTTAATGTGCCAGGGATTCTCCATCAGGAAAATAGTTTCCCAAGTTTGTGTGGGCACAGCATCCCATTTCCATGGAGAGCTGGAGCCAATAGACTGCAATCATTTGGGAGACTCTGGTACAGTGGTTTTACTATTGCTAGAGTGTTTGCTTGTGTCTGAGTTTATTTGATCCCCTTACTATCTCTGTGATACAAATATTTTTATCCCCATGTTAAAAACAAGGAAACTAAATTTGAAGTGAAAGGGTTAGGACTTCAATGCAGATCTTTGAAATATAAGTTTAGATCTTGAATAGTCAAAAGCTCATTTGAGCTAAACTATTAGCACAAAATTTTTTATGGAAGAATCAACAATGTTAAAGAGACTTTAAACCCACTTCCTCAAGGTTTTTATAGAGTTAAACTCCATGTGTGCTATGGAGAAAAATGATATAAAAGATGTACTATAAAGGTTTAGTTTAAGTACTACAAAGCCCTATGTCAACATAAATTCTATAAAAATTCGTGGTTCTCTCCTCAATAATTTAAATCTGTTTTTGAAAGTATGTACTTATACAAAAAAGGAGAGGAACACTAAAGCTGGCATAATACTGTCAGCTGTTGGCCATATGGAAAAATATAAATTGTCATAAAAGCTGAGCAGTTATAAAATGTTTTAGATACATTTAAAAAAACCACATTTTAAGCATTTGAGAATATACTAAAAAATACACCGATAAATTGCATTAGTAATTGTTTTGGCTATAATTTCACATAATCCTTCCATATGTAATTAATTATTTTTTAAATGGACCTGTGTAATGGGGCAATGAAATATGGTTTTGATGGGGATAAAGATGTTAAAAGGGGAAGCTGTCCAAAAATTAATTTTTTAACTTGCATCTATAGATGCCTGTATGTGGTGTTACTGGATGTAGTTCATATTAGGTAGCATTTATTGAACATCCACTATGTGCAAAGCCCTATAATTTAGATGGTATTAGTTACATAAAGGGACGGGATAAGAAAACTGTGCCTGAGCCTAATTTCAAACCCAGGTTTGTCTGTTTCAAACTGTTGTGTGTGTTTTGCTTTTAAATCATTATCATCTGACCTCAAAAGTAGTCTTTTTATTGTAGAGAATTTGGAAAATATTTAAAAATAACAATTGTAAAGTATTAAAAATACATATCCCCTATAATCCCACCACCAAGAAATAACTACCACTAGTATTTTGAAGAGTGTTCCACTTTTTAAAATGCATATGCATATTAAAGCTCCTTAAAATAAGGAGATTATGCTATTTCATTACTTTCTTTTTAACTAACAGTATTTCCAGAACATCTTTTCCAAGTTATTGATAATTTTTATTGTCAATGTTAACTGACATGTTGTCGACAATTTTTTTCTTTTTTTTAAATTTTATTTTATTGCTTAAAGTATTACAAAGAGTAGTTGTTGACAATTTTTAATAGCTGTATAGAATTCCAGTCTATGATTTCATTAATCACTCCATTAGTTTTGGATGCATAAGTCATTTCAATTTTTTGTTATTATAAACAATTATATTATCTTTATCAAATATTTGAGCTCATCTCTGATCATTTTCTTAGAGTACATTTGTAAAAATAGATTTTTCAGATATAAAACTTATATATTATAGATTTTCATCCAAATATGTATCAATTTACATTTTTGCCAGCTATAGATGATAGCTCTCCTTTCATTTTTCTACATTTCTTCTAACACTGAGTAGTTAAAAAATTTTTAAAACTTACAGTCATTTTATGCTGCCTCTCTATGCATTCTAAGTTCTGGTATTTATAGAAAGCATTTTAGGTTGCTATCAATCATCCTGAATTTGATTTGCTTATTAATTCACTAATAAGTGATTTATTTATTTAGTGCATATATAATGAACCCATGATATGTGCCAAACTCTGTTTTTAGGTGCTGGAGATAGAGAGGTAAATTAGACAAGTTTCCTGCTCTAATGCGGGAGTATTTTCTAGTAGGCTTTGCTGATTTCAATGAAGAATCATTCCTGGTGTACAAAACAACAGATACTTTCTATTTTGGCAGAAGCCTTGCCACATACAATATTAGTTTTATTTTAATCAGTGACTTGTTAAGCAGAATGCTTCATAGCCAAAGTCCAACATATATGAATATATAAAACTAGTATGATAACCAGATTATGCTTTAGTTTAATGTTTGATTATTATAAAACTAGAGGCCCGGTGCATGAAAATTCATGCACTGGAGGGCTGGGGGGTCCCTCAGCCCAGCCTGCCCCCTCTCACAGTCTGGGATCCCTCAGGGGCTGGAGGCAACCCAGTGATCAGGTGAAGGTGACACTCCCATCACACCTCTGGTGCTGCCACTGCCAGCAGCACAAGCCTTGGCCGACCCTGGTTACTTGAGCCTCGGGTGGCCCTGGGCGGCTGGGCAGCCAACCTCTGAGGCTTGCCTGTGCTTCAGGCCTCCCCTAGGCAGCTGGGCAGCCAACATCTGAGGCTTGCCTGCACCTTGGGCCGGCCCTGGGCAGCTGGGGGGCTGAGGGGATTAGGGGACTCTGGAGGCAGGTGCGCAGAGTGGCCAGACCCATCTGGGGGTGGGCCCGGCCATGCTGCGTGCCTGCTGCCCCAGCGGGGCTGAAGGGACTGGGTGCTACCATCTTGTGGGTATGGGCACCACCATTTTTGAGGGTTTGATGGTCAATTAGCATATTCCCTCTTTATTAGAGAGGATGATAACATTAGACATAGTTTGCATACATGCTTCATAACATGGTGTTCAGAGTTAGAAATTGTTTGGTACATTAACTGTGTAACTTCAGTTAAAATATACAGATTAACAGGACATTTTAGGCTCTTGCAAAAAGGCAACTTTGAGGAATGAAAAGTAAATAAACATAAAGTATCTTAGGAAAAAAGAGAGAAAGGACTCATGAACTTTATGACCTCTTAGTGCTTCCCATCAGAATGTCTGTAACTGGGTTGAACCATCTATAATAATAAAGCGTAATATGCTAATTAGACAAGACAGCTGAATGACCTTCAGGACGTCATTCCGGACGTCCTTCTGGACCAAGTTGCCGCAGCAGGGGCCTAGGCAGAAGTGGTTAGGGGCGATCAGGCAGGCTGGCAGAGTGATTAGGGGTGATCAGGCAGGCAGGCAAGTGGTTAGGGGCAGTCAGGCAGGCAGGTGAATAATTAGGGGTGATCAGGCAGGCAGGTGAGTGGTTAAGGGTGATGAGGCAGGCAGGCAGAGGTGGTTAGGGGTGATGAGGCAGGCAGGCAGAATGCTTAGGGGAAATCAGGCAGGCAGGCAGAGTGGTTAGGGGTGAGCAGACAGGCAGGCAGGTGAGCAGGTTAGGAGCCAGTGGTCCCGGATTGCAAGAGGGATGTCCAACTGCTGGTTTAGGCCGGATCCTGGGATTGGGCCTAAACCTGCAGTCGGACATTGCCCGAGGGGTCCCAGATTGCAAAACAGTGCAGGCCAGGCTGAGGGATTGCCCCCCCCCTCCCATGCATGAATTTCTTGCACTGGGCTTCTGGTTTATTATAAATTTCACTCCAGATGAGAGGAAATCATGATATAAGAATACCATGGTCTTAAGTTAATGTTGTCTCTTTAGCAAATGTCTCAAATTCTTCTTTTAAAATATATTTTTGACTGAAATACGCAGCTAAAAGGGATAGTGGCAGTGTAAATACGTTCTATTTTTCCCTAGTAAGGAAAAAAAAAAGACTTCATCACAGACAGACAGACTTATCTTGCAATTTGTTTTTTTGTCATTTTCAATAAATTTCCTTTTTCTTCTTAAAGAATGGGATTAGTTTATTTTAGAGAAAGATACCTGATTTTAAGAAAATGTTCCAATGAATTGCAACATTAAAATGTAAAACGTGTTTAGTGCTGTTTTCCTGCTTTCCACTATGTGTTTGATAAATGCTAGAAGGTAAAGTGATGTATTAACTTGGGACTGTATTTTCTATCCCAATGATTTGGCTTCACTCACCAAACATACTGTACAGCAGATTTTACAAACCACAGGAAAACTGGCACAAATTTTGAATATTTTGCTTTATAAAATGAGAGTGTATTTACTAAAGTTTAGAAAATGTTTTTTGATATTGCTTCAATAAATCTCTGGCCTTGAAACAAATGCAAATAAAATGTTTAAGGTTTAAGCATTTGCTATAAGTAAAATTTGATATGCTTTTCAAATAATCAGGGAGAATGTGGAGATGGAATTTAATTAAAGCTCAGTTATGTCTGTAAAATTTCCAATGCAAAAACGGTAGTTGTCTTGTTTGAATTTTAAAAACATTATTGAAGTGTTTGGTTTATAGATTGCAGTCATGAAAAGATAAGATGAAATTCTGGTGTTACATTTATGTTTTGAAGATATATCTAATCTGTAGAGGCATGAGAAATGTGGTAGAGGTACATGTTGCTGAAAATCACTGTAGCATTATACTTAAACACTTAGATACCAAGGTAGTTAATATAATTTATATATACATAAACTAAATTATATCTTTAGTAGAGACTTCTTGGATTGAAACACTTTTACCCAGTATTTTAATCAAATATGCTATCATCTCTGCTTCATTTGATGCGTGCGGCACACAAATTTACCGATATGTGTTTCACTTAATGGATGTAATATGTGCAATGTGCTATTAATGTCTATTAGAAATACATAGAATAGTGAGAAAGTACTTTAATCAGAAATAGTTGCTATTTCTTAAAAATTAGAAAGATCAGGATAACAGTGAGGTAGGTTTGTTCTATTTTTTAGTGACAGTGCTCTTGTCTCTGAAATGAAATAGTAACCCACTCATATTCTTATTTTGCATAAATTTGCATGACAAATTCCCAAAGCTCTAATTTGAAGTAAGTAAAATTAAAGGATGCAACCTCTTATAACTGTATGCATGCCCTGATATTTAGAGAAAGCACACATAACAGACTTTTTAAAGAATTAATTTGATTACCTTTCAGGCCAAGGGACAAGGGAATAAAAATAGGAAAAGAGTAGGAGAGAGAAAGAGTGAGGGAGAGAGGAAGAGAGAAAGAATGGGGTGCTCATTGATTTGTGTGTGTGTGTTAGCAGCTTTACTGAGATATAATTCACATACCATAAAATCCACCCCTTTAAAGTGTACAATTCAATGGCTTTTTAGTCTATTCACAGACTTGTGCAATCATCACACTATCTAATTTTAGAGCATTTTTATTGCATACCCATTAGCAGTCATTCTCCATTCCCTTCTCCCAGATCCTGGCAACCACTAATCTATTTTCTGTCTCTATTAATTTTAATATATTTTCAGGGTGATATTCAAGTTTATTTCACTTCATAGCAATTGGGTCTAAATTGCTTATGGATTGTGCTTAGTGATTGATTATATTGATTCTGTACGTGTTTTGGAAATGTAACTTTGAGTAGAATCCCAACTTTCTTGTGGAACTAAGATAATTTTAAATAATCATTCAAAATTATTAATAATTATGTCAAAATGGATCATCTGTGTTATTTATTAAATTAAATAGGATGGAGTTCAGTTTAAGTAGTTGATTTGTTATTTTCACCCTTAATCTCAGATGCACCTAAGAAATGATATTATGAAGGGGAGAAAAAACAAAACAAACCCAAATTCTCAAATGTTCCATGTTGTAGATTAAAATGTTAATGGAAATTTGTAGCTGTTTGTGACTTTGTAAATCAATCATAAATTATTATTCCAATCCCCAACTGCCATAATCACTCTAAAAGTTATGGGGAAAAGATGATTATGCTCTCAAGGATTTTATAATCTAGGTGAATCAGACCCTACTTTTATCCCTTAAAAGTATGTTTATGTTTTGCTTAGAATTAAAAATCTAATAAATTAATACCACTGATAACTCTATTACTATGAATCTCCTCAGCATTTATTTCTATCATAGCTATAATCAATTCAGGGAGTAAGAAGTTGCTTCTTTAGTTCTCCTTTGTCTATATGCTTAGAAACTGCATAAATATTTTTAAAGCTTTTTATTGTAAAACTAGTGGCCCACTGCACAAAATTCGTGCATGGGGGGAAGGGTTCCCTCAGCCCAGCCTGCACCGTCTCCAATTGGGGACCCCTCGCAATCTGGGACCGCTGGCTCCTAACCACTCACCTGCCTGCCTGCCTGATCGCCCCTAACTGCCTCTGCCTGCCTGTCTGATTGCCCTTAACTGCCTTCCCCTGCCAAACAGATCTCGCTCCCAACTGCCCTCCCCTGCCGGCCTGGTTGCCTCCAACTGCCCTCCCCTGCTGGCCTGATCTCGCCCAGTCTCTGTCTCTCTTTGTTTTTCTCAGCAGTCCTCCAGGCCTCCCTGCCTTCCTGTGTCCCTCTTCTTCTTTCCCAGCTGGGAGCGGGTGGGGCCAGTGGGGGCCACTCCACCCTCTGCCTGCCCTCCCTTCCATCCAGGCCTCTTCAGGCCCAGTCTGTTTTGTTTCCTCATTCTGAGAGAGGCTCCAAGAGCAAGCTGGAAGGATGGGGTAAAAGGGAGAAAAGGCTGTGAGCTGGTGGGTGCTGTGTGTGTCTGTACATGTGTGCAGTTGTGAGTGTGAGTTCTGGCCCCACCTCCCCCGTCCCCGTCTCCGCTGCCACAAGTCCCCACCCACCAGAGCCTGCTGCACGTGCAGCCTGGGCATTAAGTCGAGCCTCCAGTCATTGTGGATGTGACAGACCCAGGGTTTTTATATATTAGGATACAGTACAAGAAATCACACCAAAATATATAGTTTGTAAATTATTATGAGGTGAAACCATCAGGGACAGGAAATAGAAATTTTCCAGCCACCCCTCTGCCTCATCACAGCCTCTCCCTCCTTCCAAAGGTAATCATTATTCTGACTTCTGTAGTTTTCACGTTTAGAACTTTTTTATGCTACTATCACTTCCCTATACACTAGAGTTTAGTCTTGAATATATATATATATCTAATATATATTAATATTTAAATAATAAAAATACATCTACATCTGTTATATATATATATAACAGATGTAGATGTATTTTAAGACTCTTTTAATCTACAATTAAAATTTCACAATTTACCTTTCTTTTATTTATAATTTATCTATGAAAGAACCTGGGTATTTGGCTTGTAGGATTTCCCTGATTACATATTTATAAAGCAATTTTACATGGTCCTCTGTTCTCTGTATTCCCTACAAATTAGCTGCTGGACCCAGAGGCTGGATAAGGATTTAGGTTTAATTCTTTGGGAATATTGTAGGAGGTATTATGTTTTTTCATCAGAAGTCACATGTTATCTGGTTTTTGCTCTTTTTGTTGTAGGAAGAAAAAACTGCCATTAATGCTCAATACCTGGACCCATTAATCAGTGGGTGTTGTAAAATAGTGACATTATTATTCCATCAAGTTGTTTTCATTTATTAGCTGTAATAACTTTATAAGAAGATACTTTACCTCATCCATCATTATCTATAATCTATTATGGATACAGATCACATAAGGAAGACAGGATTAATTCTTGGCATTACCACTTATTTGTTCAGTTTTCAAGATACTGAATTGATTCCTTATGATTCACAGATGACCAATTTTTTTGTGTTCACAAATATTTTTATTAATTCATGAATTTAAGCATAGTTTATGGATTTCAATTAATTGCAATCTTATCCTTATTAAAGTTCAAGTTTTCTTATCTTTGGAACATTGGTTCTCCTCTTATCTCCTGAATTATATATATTTATTACCTTTGTAGTCTGATATTTTCCTTGTTATAAAATTTGTCAAGATATTCCAGGCCAACCTTGCTCATTTCCTTTTCTTGACTTGAAATTGGTCATTTCTCTCTATAGTCATAGTTTCTTTTAAAGAAAAACCCTACTGAGGCTAGGGTCTGGGCTTTAGTGGTCTTCACTGATTCTGGATTGATCATTATTTCTAGACCTTTTTGGTGGACAGGTCTAAGAAATGTGTGTGTGTGTGCGTGTGTCTTTAAAGTTTAAATACCTAATGAGTTTATATTGAAATTTCCCGTTCAAATTCTAAAACTAAAAGTATTTTATACTCTTTTTGTTACATTTTAATTTCTTTTCTTTCACACTGAGAATCCTGGTTGTTAAGAACATAAGGAATGGTAGAACTAGAACATTCCAAAACTAGTAAAATATACTGAATGTTGATGGTCCGAAGTTGACCTCCTCAGATGCAGAGAGTACTCTTTTGATATGTAATTTCAATTTTTATTTTATTTTATAGGTATTTCTTTGCTTTATAGGTTTTAGTATTTGTTCTATTCCTTTGTTTTAGTTTTCTTCTTTGGATATGTATTTGTATGTTAAATCTTCTTTGCCTCTCCTCACTCTTGTATCCTTTTAGTACTTATAAATTAAGGTGTTTCTCCTTTTAAAGTGATTTTATTCTCCAAACAATAAAATAAAAAATTTTAAAAATAAAGTGATTTTACAAAGTATACATAAGGCCTCCCATACATCATTTAATTCCATAAACATCAACTTGGTGTTGAATTAAGTATCACTTGGAATACAATTATTTTTGTTGCATGGGATGGGAATATTTTGCTGCACATACCATTTACTAATTCAACTAATATTTACAAAAAGCATATGATGTTCCAGGCAATGTGCTAAGCCAGTTATGAGCAGGGCAGAATGCAATACAATCTAAGGGTGGAGGTAGACATTGTCTTAAAAAACTAGCGTAATTACAAGTTTGACAAGTTGACCCAAACTTGTCCAATGAGAATTTGTAATAAAGGGATGTATTAATTTTATACTGCTGCTCTAACAAATTACTACAAACATCATGACTTAAAAGAATACATATTTATTACCTTACAGTTCTGGAAGTCAGAAGTTAAAATAAGTCTCACTGGGCTACTATCAGGGTGTCTAGATGCTCTAAGGCCGTGGTCGGCAAACTGTGGCTCGCAAGCCACATTCGGCTCTTTGGCCCCTTGAGTGTGGCTCTTCCACAAAATACTATGGCCTGGGCGAGTCTATTTTGAAGAAGTGGCATTAGAAGAAGTTTAAGTTTAAAAAATTTGGCTCTCAAAAGAAATTTCAATTGTTGTACTGTTGATATTTGAGTTTGCCGACCACTGCTCTAGGGGATCATCTGTTTCCCTGCTCATTTTAACTTCTAGAGGCTGCCTGCATTTCTTGGCTTGTGGATCCCTTTTTCCACCTTCAAAATTAGCCATGGCAGGTGGATCCTTTTCACACCTACTTTGGTCTCCTCTTCTGCTCCTTCTTCCACATTTAAGAACCCTTGTTGATTACATTGGATCCACATTGATAATTTAGGATAATCTCCCTGGTTTAAGGTTAGCTAGATAGCAACATTAACACCATCTGTAACCTTAATTCTACTTTGCCATATAATGTAGGTTCTAAAGATTAGGATATCATTGTGGGACCATTATTTTGCCTATCACATTATCTTTATCTAGGACAGGAATGGTTGAGGAAAGCTTTAAATTTTTTTTTAATTTGAGCTATTGATGTTTACATTGTAGCTTATAACATACTAGAGGCCCAGTACATGAATTCATGCACATCGAAAGACAATTAATTAGAAGAAATATTTTAATATCACTAGTCACCCTTTCTCTATAATAAAAGTGTCAACCAAATTCACGATCGACAATGACAGATGGAAACACACGCATATGATTGGTGCCAGCAAGAGCTTTATATGTATTGCGCATGCACAAGTCAACTTAGCCTTTTATAGATATAGAATAAACTTGCTTAATAAGACCTGCTTTCTGATTTAGCTAAACTTTTTCCAGCCCAGTGAAGCACCCCAACTTCTCTTTCAGGTAATTGTCAATAACACAGCAGTAAATATCAACAAGAAGCAGATTATTATTGTAAATCATGCAGGGAGAAAAAAGGCTAAAATATTTAACTGCAGCAGTGTTTGACTATATTCTGTGCAGTGAGAAAACCTGAAGTCATTTTCAAGGTCCACCATTTCTTACTTCTTTTCAGTTGGGTCAAGTTTCTAAGCTTTCTAAATCTCTGTCCTCTGGCTAATGAAAAGAAAATAGGATTCCACTGAGTCTCCTATCTATCTATTCCAGGACTTCTGTGAGGATCAAATGAGATGAGGCATGGGAAAACACTTCACAGACATTTGGTTAAAGTGTGAAATGTTTGCACCTGGCTATAAAGCAAGATGGGTTTCTGGGCTGAACAACTGCAAGGAGGCTAGTCACTAGGGAGAGGAAGCCAGGCATTGCTATGTGACATCATTACCCAGTGCCCACAGCCACCATTTCTGGGCTGGGCTGGGCTGTGGGCCGTATTTTTCACCATGGGGTCTCAGCAGCCTTAGCTATGATTTGGTGGGCTGTTGCTCCGGGGTGGTGGTGGGGCCTGTGTCCCACTTGGGGGAAGCCGAGTGTTGCTTTGTGGGTGCCAGGTCTGCAGTGCTGTTTCTCTGTAAATGGCCAGTGTGTGTCATGGCAGCTCCTGCATGACCCCTCCTGGGGGTCAGTGCAGGTCATAGTGACCAGTTGGATGGTCAGACACTTAGCATATTAGTCTTTTATATATAGAGATGGAAATAAGCAAGGTTAAGAGAAAATGGGGATGCAGATGAAGATGCAGGACAGCAAGTTGGAGGCTGTTGCAGTAGTTAGTTCAGATGGGAAAAGTATGGCTTAGACAAAAGTGGTGGCAGTAGAATTGGAGAGAACTGGATAGGTTCAAGTTATTTTAGCAATAATCCACTTTCAAGAACTGAAATGAGACTTCATTATCTTCAATTAGTTGTGTTTTTGTTTTGATGTTACAACATTCAGTTTTCTGCTTTTGTTTCCTAAGGACACCTATTGAGTGTACTTCTGCCCTGGCCAATGTGGTTCAGTGATTAGAGTGTTGGCCCATGTACCACAGGGTCTCTGGTTCGATTTCTGGTCAGGTGCATGTACCTCGGTTGTGGGTTTGCTACTCGACTCCAATTGGGGTGTGTGGGGGAGGCAACTAATCAATCTATGTGTCTCGCTTACATTATTTCTTTTTCTCTCTCTCTACCACTCTCCCTTCCACTCTCTGTGAAAAGCAATGGGAAAAATATATCTTCAGGTGAGGATTAACAAAAAAGTCCAAAACATTGTATCTTTTTTTAGAGACTCCGACAGCTGACCCTAGAAGAACCAAATAGGGTCTTTTCCAAAGGAGTTATTGCAGACATTTATAGATGTGGGTCAGAGTGTGGATATATATATAAATTTTGCTTTAGGTGGCTATGGGAAGCTTGGCTTTTGGTGCTAAGGGACTTAGTAAGGTTTGTTGCTGTGAGTTGATTGCCACAATTCTACTCTGGTGGTTTTGGTTTTCTTTGGTCAACCTGTGATGAGCTCTATATGAGAAATCTCTAAGAGGCCAAATTACCAGGTTATTTGCCAGCTGGTATATCTTGAGTCTAGAATTGTTTAAAATGGAACACCTGGGACTTAAAAAACGACAGGTTTTTCTAACCCAGTGGTATTTTTATTGCATCTTTGTTAGTATGTGAATCTCTCTATATTTTATTATATTCAGGGTGCTGGCTACACTTTCTCCCATGTCTGGCTTGTGAGATACATTGGTAGAGCCTGTGGCACTTAATGTTTATTTATTCGAAGAAGAGATATACGAACTACTTCTGTTGGAAGTAGAGTAGGGTTAGAGGAGTGAGCAAACTGAGGATTGCACACAGTTCTTAGGAGAAAGGGGTAGATTTTTTTGGGGGGGAGACTCTAAGCTGTGAAGGCAGTAATGCTCTCTTGGATAGAATGATGGAGGCGTGCATTCTACCCATGTCTACGAAAGTCTAGAGAGGCTTCAGCATAGTGAGGTTTGAAAATAACACCAGCTCACTTTTATACTTTGGCGTTTGTAGTTTTGGGTACACCAGAAACAGCATCCAGGTGAGAATTTCCTTCAAGAGGGTTCTTGAGCAGTGTAGAAATCTAGAAGCAGAAGGTGGTGTGGAGTGGGGGGGGTGGGAGGGGAGGCACACTGTAAGTGCAAGACTTGATATTTGTAAGAACATGGGCGACAAATCCCAGCAACCTCTGAAATAACCTGAGGAGACTGGCTGGAGGCTGAGTTTCAGCATTATGCAAAGGCGACAGTGAATTTGGGTTGTTCCTCTTTAGGAACATTGCTATCAGCAAGTTGGTGAGGGTTGGGGGAAACTTTGGATTGCAATTGCTATATGCTGCCTCTTCTCATTCAGAACAAAGGGTCTAATATTTTACTGAATGGGTCATGGCTAGGAACAGATTTGCAGAATAATTTGCACTGTTCATTTGGTACCTAACATGCAACTAAGATCGCGATGATATTTTTTAGGAGTCGTGTTTTTAAATTCAGGGGTTATTGGCATATCTGCTGCTTGAGACCTTAGTTGTTTTAGAAAGGGGAGCAATTCTGATACTCTAAGAAATCTAGATGTAACATGTTATCAAAATAATAGTGTCATGCTCAGGTAACATTTAGAAGCTGAACTAGCCATAGACCTAAAACTAAGACCTATAGTCCAGCAGCTAATAGGACTATAGATGTTATCCTGCTCAACAGCTGCAAAGTAGGTTATCCCATTTTCAGAAATGGAAACTGGAGCTCAAAGACATTCATAAGCTTGCTAGAAGTTACATAGTTATTAAGGTAGGATTCAGACCCCTTGCATTATTCCCTGATTCTTGTAGACCAACCATGATAGAACAATAAAGAAAATGAACTGGTAGGTAGAGTGTCTAAAATCAAACAGCATCACTTCCATCTCTGGCATTGTGAAGTTTACTTTCTCTTAATATCAGTTGTGTTTTATCAAGTTTTCACATTCATCAAATTTCACATTTATCCTCCCAGATTTGGTCCTAGCATTGTTCATGCATCATAAGAATTGTATTTCAAAACAAATAGAGCTAAAATCTCTATCTTTCTTGCCTTTATCAGAGTTATTATTTCTCCTTTATAGAGTCAATATATTCATTTCATAGTGAAACAAACACTTCTTGTTCAATAATTGCAAATGGTTTGGAAGCAATAGTTTCTTTGGCCTTTGAATGCATTTATAAGAATAGCTACTGAAGTTTGGGGTTTTATTTGTTGCAGCAGCTAGCAATATACTAATTTATATGCCTTCCCTTTAATAATGCACTTGATTTTGGTTCTTTTGGCTATAAAAAACAGATGCCTACTAAGTCGCCTGAAGAAAAAGAAGACTTTTTTTCCATGTGGACTGAAATCATTACAGCTCAGCTGCCCCTCTTATGGCACCTCTGCTCCATTTGAGCAACTGAACTGTTCTTTGACCATCGGTTCTCACCATATAAGCTGTGCCTTTTCTATTTTCTCATATCTTTGGTTTCTAAATGGCTTTGTCCTGCTATGGATTTTACCCAATCTCATGAATCTTTTTCATATGAAGCTCCATTTCTAACAAGCTAATCATGTTAGTTTTTTTCAATTTTCACCAAAATAGAATCTCATTTGCCTAATTTATTTATTTTTTCCAGTCAGCCTATATGGGCCACTGGATCTCAGCTAGCCTGCAATTTTTTTTTAACCTGGGGTTAATGCTCTTTCCTAACCTAAAATGAGGATAGCACACCATAAACATTTTTGAGCTACCAGCAAGGAGTATGGTGGCTCTACTATTTTCTGCAAATAAATACCAGTTTATAATTATACAAACTTACTATGCCTTATGTTTAAATGTTTCAAAATAACCATATGGACACTTTTTAGTACTTCTAGTAGATCATATTTGGAACTGCTGAAAGAAGATACTTTCATGACCCAAGTAATATATATCATAAGTGGAGGGACCAGAAAGACACAACCAAAAAATGCAAAATTGGGTGAAGTGTGAAATTGTTAAGCCTGATGTTAAACTAATATTTAGTTTACAAGTTAAACGGACTTCGGTTTAATAGTGTCAATGCATTAAAGTGACAAATATTTACCAAGTGATCTGCTATCTATAACAATAAAAGAGTAATATGCTAATTAGACCAGACAAGCAAATGACCTTCCGGACATCATTTTGGATGTCTTTCCAGATGAAGCTGCTGTGGCAGGGGCTGAGGCAGAGGTGGTTAGGGGCGATCAGGCAAGCAGGCAAAGTGGTTAGGGGTGATCAGGCAGGCAGGTGAGCAGTTAGGGATGATGAGGCAGGCAGGCAGAATGGTGAGGGGTGATGAGGCAGGCAGGTGAGTGGTTAGGGGTGATGAGGCAGGCAGTCAGAGTGGTTAGGAGTGATCAGGCAGGCAGGCAGGCCAGCAGTCCTGAATTATGAGAGGGATGTCCAACTGCTGGTGGGATCGGGCCTAAACCAACAGTTGGACATCACCCGAGAGGGTGCAGGCTGAGCTGAGAGAACCCCCCCACCCCCATGCACAAATTTCATGCTCCCGGTCTCTAGTCCTATATAATAAAAGCCTAATATACTGTGTCTGGTTGTCCGGTTGTCCGTTCAACCAATCAAAGTGTAATATGCTAATGATATGCTAAGGCCATTCAACCACTCACTACAATGTGCGCTGACCACCAGGGGGTAGATGCTCAATGCAGGAGCTGCTCCCTGATGGTCAGTGCACTGCCACAGGGGGAACACTGCTCAGCCAGAAGCCCCAGGGGAGCAGGCCTAAGCCGTCAGCCGGACATCCCCTGAAGGCTCCTGGACTATGAAAGGGCACAGGCTGGGCTGAGGGACCCCACCCCCGAGTGCACAATTTTTATACACCAGGCCTCTAGTATTTCTATAAAGTTGTTAAGTGAGATGCAGAAGGATTAACAGCAAAGTCACATGATGAGGTTTATTTGAATCATTCAATTGACTAATACATATTAATCAGCACTATGTTCCAGTTAGGAGTTGGGTTGTAGTGATAAGTTATAGATAGCCCTTGTCTTGTAATTTAATTGGTGGTGAAGAGTTAGAAAATAGACACATATGCTGAATATCTATAATACATGATTATACCTGCAATAATTAGAGAGAAGAAATGGTTTTCAGGAGATAATAACAAGAGATAACTAAGACAGACTGGGTGAGTCAAAATTTTCAGAGCATTTCAAGCCTGAGTTAAGTGTTGAAGGATGAATAGTATAACCATGTAATTGTGGAATTGAAAAAGAATATGAATTATCATGGGTATTTCTGTATATTGTTACATTGTGTTACTGAGCTTAAGCTTCATGACTGTATTACTAGCCAACAAATTAAAAAAGTAAGGGTATTATATAAAAAAGTAAGGGTATTATAGTATCTCTTAAGGATGTCAGTTCAAAACCCAATTAAGCAGAACAGGTCTAGTATTATAAGTATTCTCCTTATCTCTAGTGCCAAATGACATATTTCATACCCAGATGTGACTTTAAGTGACAAATGTAGCATGTTGAGTCTGAAAAAATTTTGTATGCACTTGGAAAAATATCTGAAGGACCTCTAGATCTTTCACATTTATTTATTTATACTTTTTACTCTTAGTGTTCATTTTCTTTTCATGACTATTTTACTGATTTTTTAAAAAGGTATATAGTTTTAATAAAGTTTCCCTAGTACTCCTGAGTTTCAAATGGACTTGAATTTATTTTATTTTTATGGGCTGCTTGTCTTTAATCTCTTATCACAGAATCAGAAATGTACCTGTTACATACTGGTAAATTAGTTATCAATCCCTTGGGCAGTATGTTTTAATATCAGAATTATAGGGAAGATGATATAAATCTTGTGTACAGTATTATTAGCTTAGGCAGCTGCTGACTTAAAAAGGCCAGTTTAACAAGTCACCACTGTATTATGTTTAATTAGGTACAGTTTATATAATGAGGTGTTCAGTTCTAATGGAAAGACATGCTGTGAGCAGCACATCTGCAGGAATAACTATTACAATCAGCATTGCAGAGACCCATGGAACTGCAAATTAGACTTACTTATCTAGAAATAAATTACATCCCAATGCCTTCATAAAGCTCATTAATTAATTCCACTGGCATAAAGGTCTTTTTCTTAATTTCATGTTCCATTAGCATAATAAACACAATTTGAGTTACAACAGTATGATCAGTTTAATGGATGCTATTTATTTTAGTTTTTTACTTAAAGTCCCGGTAACGTAGAATTAACATCAATATGCTGCTTGGTCCTTTATTAAAAATTCCCATAGGATAACCAACACAGATGTTCAATACAGCATCATATATTTGCTGCATTTTACGACTCTACTAATTGGCCATATGGAAAGGTGTTGCCTGGGTGTAATTTAAAAAAAAATCTGCTAAATTTTATGGATTGTAATAATTACAATTAGTTTATATGTAAAGTTGGATAGGTTAATACATATTGCCTATTGCAAGAGTAAACAAACTTTTGGTGCCATGTTTATGGTAAATACCAGTTCACTTCAAAAAAATTCTGGCAGTATTTTAAATTCTTGTTAAAATTATAACATTAACTTGGCTTACATTCCAAATTATATACAATGGTCTCTATTTGTAAAGTATACATTTTTAGACACTTGTAGTTTTTTAACCAATTCTGTGCATTTTGTTAATATATATGACATTAACATATTTATAATGCTGTACTATGAAATTCCGGGTTAATTGCACCTGCTAATGTCTTGTATATAATTATCACATGTGTTGGGTAATTTTATATATAGTATCTTTTTAATGATATATAACATCTTGTTACTGAAATAGAGTGCATTGTAAAACACATAAATTTTCTTCTCATGAGTCACAATATCTTTTCTCCTGTCATATTTTTTCCCTTAATGTACATTCTATGCTACAAAAGATAATCTGTTTCCTTTACTATATTTTCACTTTTGAATAATTACCTGTTTACAAAGTCATTTAATCTTGTATTGTTGCATAAGCTACTATGGCTGTGTAACAAATTACTCAAAAAACTTCTTTGTTCAAACAACAACAATGACTTATTATCTCTCATGTGTTCTGGGGTTCAAAATCTGGAAAGGGGCCAGCTGGGTAGTTCTCACTTGGGATCTCTTCTGCAGTTGCAGTCCAATGTTAGGTAGGGTTTGCAGTAATCTGAAGGCTTGACTGGAACTAGGGGATGCGCTTTCAAGGTGACTCACTCTCCAGTGTTGACAGGGAGTCACGGGCCTCAGTTTTCTGCAAATGGGCCTTTCCATAGGGCTGTGTGGGAGTCCTCATGAGATAGCATCTGGCTTCCTCCCGAATGAGAAATCTAAGAGACCAAGGCAGAAACTGAAATACCTTTTATGATTAAGCCTTGGAAGTCAAATACTATCACTTCTTTCATAATGTCTTTATCATATAGGCCAGGGAATAGTAATAGACAAGGACATGAACATGAGGAGAAAAGAATCTTGGGGCCTGGCTGGCAATCACAGTGCCCTCTCTGGTCCCTAATAATTAACACCCCTCCCACATGTAAAATGTACCTCTCCCTCCCAAGGCTCCAAAAGTGTCATCTGTTTCAGGGTCAGCTCAAGATGTAAGTCAAGTATCTTATTGTCTAACTCAGGTCCAGAGGTGAATAAGGCTTCTTAACCAACACTTCTTGAGTATAGTTCTTGATTTGAAGGCCTTTGAACTAAAGTAATATGTTATCTGATTCTCCATCCAACCAACATACAATGGTATCCCAGGCAAGGATTATTGACTATAGTTTCCCCTATTCTAGACTGGGTCGATGAGAGGGACACAAGAGTCACTGTTTCAAAGCATTTTGAAGTCTAGTCAGGCACATGGTGCCTGCCCCTTGATTAAGGCTCAGTTTTATTGCCTGGGAACGATTCACTTTGGCTTCTGGGTTTTTTGTTATATCCTAGGAAGTGTCCTTCTGTTTCAATTAAAAAATGGCCTCCAGGTAACTGAAACGCCAGCAAACATCGGACTGAAATCACACGAAATATCCCAAATGACAGTTTTCCAGCTGAGACCTTTCTTAATTCATGACCCACAGAAATCACAAGAGATAATAAATGTGTGGGGTAAGTCCCCATGTTTTGGGGAAATTTGTTGCACGACCATAATAACTGATACAAACTTTGGTACCAGAAGTGAGACATTGCGGAAACAAAAGCCAATAAAAGTGATAATTGCTGTGGACTGGATGGTAAGTGGAAGTTGGAAGGGCCTTGAAGAGACTGTTAGTAGAAGCCCTTGAGGAGGCTGTTCCTGAGGGCTTAAAGGAAGTGAGAAATACGTTATTTTAAGGTAGAGAAAGGTGTACTGTTACATATTTATGGAAAGTTCAGAACTGTCATTTGTGGCAACATTGAAAGTGAAAAATGTACTTAATAAATTGAATAATCTAGCTAAGGATGTTTTTAGGCAGATTGTTAAAATTACCACCTGGTCATTTTCTTCACTTAAAGTAAAATACAAGAAGAGCAGGATAAACTTGGGAAAGGTCCATTAAATACGAATGAACTGAGTTCAAAAAATAAAATTGGCTCAGCCAGTGTGGCTCAGTGGTTGAGTGTTGACCAATGCAGCAGGAGATCGCTGGTTCTATTCCGGATCAGGGCACACACCCAGGTTGCAGACTCAATCCCTAGCAGGGGGCATACAGAAGGCAGCCAATCAATGTTAATGTTTCTCATGGATGTTTATATCTCTCCCTCTTCCTTCCTCTCTCTCTAAAATCAATACAAACATATTTAAAAATAAAATGGTTTCTCATGCCCAGGCTCTTCAGATAGCAAACAACGCTAAACATAGGAAAAGTCATCCTGGCAAATATCAGATTCAGGCACTGTCAGGAAAACATGGTGTAAAGATGAAGTCAAGTGTGTAACAATAAAACATTCTGTGAAAAAACTCAGAAAGATTTAAGGTAGTGTCTCTAACAGCAAAAAGTCTCAGCATCGATTTTTAAGAGCATTCTTCACAAAACATTTTCATTTGACAATATCGATTCTAAGAATCTTTAGGATATTTTTCTGCAGCAGCATTATTAGGAAATGTAAGGTAGACTAAGACGTATTGTAACAAGATTTGTGGGTGCGGCTGTTGTCTTATAGAATTAACCTTAATAGATTTGTAGAAGACCCACACAATTTTAAGGGAATTGTACTGATGAAACTACCTCCAGCTTGATCTAAAAGGGACACACAGTTCAAAATTAAAGTGGCGTTTGGACTCCCTTACTACTATATATAGGAAACAAAGTGAGAAAACTTTGTTGCAAGGATCATTGAGGATCATCCTGAGAGTAATCTTTGTGAGTATATCTGATACATTATTATATTTAAAATACTAGAGGCCCAGTGCATGAAATTCGTGCACTGGCAGGGGGTGTCCCTCAGCCCAGCCTGCACCCTTTCCAATCTGGGACCCCTCGGGGGATGTCTGACCAGCAGTCCGACATCCTTCTCACAATCTGGGACTGCTGGCTCCCAACTACTCACCTGCCTGCCAGCCTTATTACCCCCTAACCACTCCACTGCCAGCCTGATCGATGTCTAACTGCTCCCCTGCCTGCCTGATTGCCCTCCCCTGCCAGCCCAATTGCCCCCAACTGCCCTCCCCTGCCAGTCCGATCACCCCTAACTGCTCTTCTCTGCTGGCCTGATCGCCCACAAGTACCTTCCCCTGCCGGCCATCTTGTGGTGGCCATCTTTGACCACATGGGGGTGGCCATCTTGTGTGAGGGCATGAGGGTCAATTTGCATATTACCTCTTTATTACATATGTGCTGTGATAGTCCACATTAATTGCACCTATTAATGTACAGTTTATAGTTATCAGCTGACATTTTTTGTTGATCTCAAATGCAATGTATTATTAAAGTTCCATATTATATCTTGCCACAGCAATAAAATGGCATTGCAGTATGTACTTATCATTTTTACTGTCTTGAAATTACTAGTCAAAAAAAAATCTTTCCTTCTAGTTTCTTTCTTTTTCTCATTACACCCTACCCTGCTATGAAATCCATGTTTCCATTGTTATGTTTGAACTTCTCCTTAACACCATTTAAATGATTCAATATTAGATTCAATATTTAGTTGATCTTATACTTTTCAATTCATCCCCCAAAGTCACAAAAATCACTCACTATTTCTAGCTTTCCCATAAGGGTTAATATGTTACATTTTTAATAATTTGGAGGTCTCTCATCTGTCACAGAATCACATATGCATTTATTATGTGTTAAATTAGTAACCAAACACCAGTCTGTAAGCCTTGCTGTTGAAGATCTGCAAAATAAATCAGCCATTTGAACTTTTATTAAAATTGGAGTCAAAATAATATTATTTTTGCCTTGACTATGAGTCCATGAGTGTGAGCTTGTGGCAGAAATGGCTAAGAGTTTTCACTGTAGCCTATTTCATTCCTCTTCTTTTCCTTTGGTTGGCCATACTCTGTAATTGCATGTGCTGAGAATTTTTAAAAATAAATTTTTATGGGGAGTGAAGATCAGTAAAAATGGGTCATTTTGGACTTATATAACTTTATTGGAATAATTACATTATCAGAATTGTCCTTGACATTTATTGATTATCTTTTAGGTGCCAGATACTATGCTGGGTGCTTTAAATGCAATAGCTTATTTAATTCTTGAAACAAATTCATGTATTATTATCTCCACTTTATGTAACTGATAAAAATTTTAAATTTGAAAATTGAGATTTGAAGCCAGGCCTTCTTTTAAGTACTATGTTCTTTTTATTATTTTTCTATTACAGTGGATGTTTAATATTATTTTATATTAATTTCAAGTGTACAGCATGGAGGTTAGACCATTATATAATTTACAAAGTGATTTCCCTGTTAATTCAAGTGCAGACCTGGCACCATAGTTATTACAATACTAGAGACCTGGTGCATGGAATTTGTGCATGGGTAGGGTCCCTAGGCCTGGCTGGCGATCAGGGCCGATCAGGGCCTTCTGGCTGCCGGCTGGGGCCTCCCTTTCCCGGCTGCCGGCTGCCAGCCAGGGCCTTCCTTCATTCTGCGCCGTCCCCTGGTGGTCAGTGCACATCAGAGTGAGTGATCAAACCCCCACTCTCCCGGTCAAACTCCTGAGGGGACAATTTGCATATTAGGCTTTTATATATATATAAAATTGACTATATTCCCTGGGCTGTATTTTACATTCCTGTGACTATTTTGTAATTACAAATTTGTACCTCTTAATCCCTTCACCTTTTTCACCCATCCCCCCAAACCCCCTCCTCTCTGGCAACTATCAGCTTGTTCTCTGCATCTGTGAGTCTGTTTCTGCTTCTTGTTAAAATTGTTATTGTTGAAAGTATTACATATGTC